>CM065819.1:64458500-65863500 GCA_033398695.1 Orobanche coerulescens
ATTTTGTTACGGATATTGAGAAATTGTGTTTACTGATATGTTGAGAGGAGGACGTGGGCGCGGGCGCGGTCGTGGGCGCGGACGTGGTAACATGAGACATGAGGATTCGCAACTACCCCGAAATATCGGCTAGTCGAACCGATTCCCATTACGGAGGCGAAAGGATCGGCGAATGGTAGCGAAAATCCTAACATGCCGGGGGTGCTTCAACAGGTGGTGGCGCGAGATAAACCGGATTCGCCAGTCGTTGATCGCATGCGAGGCAGCGATGGGACAGCGGCACCACGAGGATAGCAGGGAGACAGATGGCTTGCTTAGGTGGTTATATTGCACCCTCCAAATTTTGTGGTTCTTTGAGGCACTTATTTGGGATCAGGCTCAAGGAGTTGGAGAAAATATTCGCGGTCTTAACTATCCCGAGGACCAGGAAGGTTCCATCGCCCAGTATTTTACAGTTGGGAGGCCTTTGATTGGTGGGAAGGCTGTTCGGCCGAGGATCATAATGCGGATTGGACGGAATTCAAACAAATGATGGAAGCACGGTATTCTCCCGTCCCGATAAGAGGCGAAGATCCGAGTTTTCTCACCACGAGTTCGGAGGCATACGCGTGAGATGTAATTAAAACTTTTAATCATCGGTGACTTGTGTGCGACACTTGGTCGGGACGGAGGCGAAAAGATTTTTCATTTTGATATGCGGATGAAGCGGAGATTCGGTACATGTCGGATTCGAGTGTACTACGTTGCGGCAGTATCAAGACAAAGCGCGGCCTACGACATGAAAGAGGCGGCGGTAGAGAAATCGGTAGAGGCAAAGAAGCGAAGGTGACCGTGACTTTGCGAGAAAACAAGAGTGGTGGGGCCCGCAAGGCCGAGTCTTCCTTTTATTCGGCTAGAAACCTCCACATCCTTCTAGAGGCGGAAAGAAGTTCGGACAGCATCAGCGATTTCGGACGCATCAAAGAAATGTTACAATTGTGGCGAAGCGAGGACATGTTCGGCGTGATTGCCCGCATCTTACGTGACTTATTACGATTGTGGGCAAGAAGGGCACCGTGCGGCCTTACGTGGAGCCGCTACTAGATCTTTTGGTACCCGCACTCCGGCACGATTCCTAAGGAGATAAGTGTGAACCAGACACACAGAGTGGATTCCAGCAAGCGGCTGGGAAGAGAGAGACATCTAGTCTTTGAGTCCGTTCCTCCGCGCTTTGTCTGAAATGAGGAGATCGGCGACGAACAACTGCTTGTTGCATCAGTGCGATTCAGATCTTTTTGCAACCATTAGTGTTTTATTCGATTAGGAGCCACACATTCTTTTATATCTTTGAACTGTGTTAATCGTTTGAAAATCTCGTGCTTAATTGATTGTGAACCGTATGTTGTGGGATTGCAGTGGAGAGAGAATTATGGGAACACTTAAAGCTAGGGATTTCCCAGTATCTATAGAAGGAAGAGATTGGCCATCGAATCTTATTGTAGTTGACATCTGCGGTGACGATTTAATTCTCGGAGATGATTGGCTCAACCGTTATGGAGCTGTGCTGAATTACCGAGAGAGAGTCATTTCCATCATTGCTGATGACGGATCTGAACACTTATTCCGAGGATGGAGACCGGGAAGCTCGGGGAAATTGATCAAGGCAATGAAAGCGGTGAAATTACTGAAGCAGGGATGTCATGGACTTTGGTGCTATGCCATGAGGAAAGAGGAAGGAATAGAGCTCTCGTCTATCTCAATTGTGAATGAGTTCTCGGATGTATTTCCTGACGAGCTACCAGGGTTACCTCCGCAAAGAGAAGTGGAATTCACCATCGAATTAGAGCCTGGAGCAACCCCTATTTCCAGGGCACCATACCGTATGGCGCCAACCGAGATGTATGAACTCAAGAAGCAGCTGGAGGAATTGCTACGAAGGGATATATTCAACCTAGCGTTTCTCCTTGGGGCGCCGTTCTCTTTGTCGGAAGAAAGACGGATCCCTCCATTGTGTATTGATTACGGGGAGCTTAACAAAATGACGATCAAGAATAAGTATCCTATACCTCGGATCGGCGACTTGTTTGATCAAGCAAGGGGCAAGGGTATTCTCCAAGATTGACTTGCGATCGAGGATACCATCGATTGAGAATTAAGGAATCGGATATACGAAATGCGCTTTGAGATCGATGCAGGCATTATGAATTTGTAGTGATGCCATTTGGACTTACAAATGCTCTGCGGTATTCATGCAATTGATGAATCGGATATTCTTGGAGTACTTGGATAAATTTGTGGTTGTCTTCATTGACGACATCTTGATATATTCGAGGGACGCAGAGGAACATGCTGAACATTTACGTGTGGTTTTGAGCATCTTGAGAAAGGAACAGTTGTATGCTAAGCTTTCTAAATGTGAATTCTGGCTTAAGGAAGTAACCTTCCTTGGGCACGTGATATCATCCGACGGAGTTCAGGTGGACAGAAGAAAGTCGAAGCAATCTTGGAATGGGAAGCCCTAAAAGCGTGAAAGAAGTCCGAAGCTTCTTAGGACTTGCTTGGATATTATCGCCGCTTTGTAGAGGATTTTCCAAAATTGCTCGTCCGCTCACCCGGTATTCTGAGAAAACTCAAAGTTCGCGTGGAATGAGAAGTGCCAGTGGTTTTGTGAACTTAAGAAGAGGCGGACGACACCTATATTAGCGTTGCGGAAAGGCCCGGATTTTTGGTATACGGCGCTTCGAATCAGGGTTTGGGTTGTGTGTTGATGCAAAAGAGTAAAGTAATTGCTTATGCTTCTCGGCAATTGAAACCGTACGAAGTTAATTATCCGACTCATGATCTGGAGCTAGCAGCTGTGGTCTTTGCCTTGAAAATTTGGAGACATTATTTGTACGGCACTCATTGTCAGATCTTTACAGATCATAAGAGCCTCAAATACATTTTCAGTCAGAAAGAATTAAACATGAGGCAGAGAAGGTGGCTGGAATTGATCAAGGATTACGACTTGGAGATTCTCTATCATCAGGGGAAAGCAAATGTAGTAGACGATGCCTTGAGGCGAAAACACGTTTCTCTTCTAGTGTTGGTAGCACTTACATCCCAAACCGGTATTCAACGAGGCCCGATCCGCGAGGGATTGAAGTATGGGCACCGGGAATCCAAGGACAACTTTATGTGATGGGCCGACTTCATCACTAGTCGAGGGATCAAGTCTAAGCGGTTGAGCGATTCTCGATCCTTCGATTATGTGATGAAATAAAGAAAGGAAAAGCCCGAGATTCGTAATACAAGATGATGGAGTTACGAGATTTGAGTCGACTTTGCGTTCCCGATGATGATGATTTGAGACGGACTATTACGAAGGAAGCTCACGGCGCGCCTATTCTATTCACCGGGCGTGATAAAATGTATAAGGATCTAAAACAAAACTTCGGTGGGGAATATGAAGAAGGGCGTGGCAGTACGTTTGAAGTGTTTGACTTGTCGTGAGTCAAGATTGAGCATCAACGACTGCCAGGGATGTTAAAGCCGCTTAGATCCACGAGTGGAAGTGGGAGGATATCTCGATGGATTTCATCACCAGTATGCCAAGGACTAGAGCGGGAATGAACATGATTTGGGTTATAGTTGATCGACTAACCAAGTCAGCTCATTTCCTAGGGATCAAAGATACTTGGGGACCCGAAAGTTTGGCGCGAGTATTTATTGCGGGGATAGTCAGATTGCACGGGACGCCGAAGACCATTATTTCGGATCGAGATGGTCGTTTCGTGTCGCACTTCTGGAAAGCAGTTCACAAAGCTTTGGGGACTGAGCTCAACTTTAGCACAGCTTATCATCCCCAAACGGACGGTCAGTCCGAAAGGACTATTCAAACTGTAGAAGTCATGCTTAGAGCTTGTGCGTTGGATTGGTCAACTGATTGGGAAGTTCACTTGCCCTTGATCGAATTCACTAACAATAATAGTTGGCATGCTTCTATTAAGATGGCACCATTTGAAGCTTTGTACGGGAGGAGGTGCCGATCACCCCTGTGTTGGGATGATTCTTCGGATTTGATCGGGACGGAACCGGATTTGATTATTCAGACTCAAGAGAAGATAGCGGTGATTCGAGAGAGACTGGCTGACCGCCAGTCGACGAAGTCTTATGCGGATGTACGTCGTCGCCCTCTAGAGTTCGACGTTGGGGACCACGTACTATTGAAGGTGTCTCCTACACGAGGGATTTTCCGTTTTGGGAGAAGAGGCAAGCTTAGTCCAAGATATATCGGACCATTTGAGATCCTAGAGAGAGTTGGGGATTTAGCATACGAGTTGGCCTTACCGCCATCGGCCGAGTCATGTTCACAGTGTATTTCACGTATCCCAGCTGCGGAAGTATATACCGGACCCGATCACGTCATTGATTTCGACGAGATCGAGATAGCTAATGATGGCACCTTCGAAGAGAGACCAATCAAGATACTTGAGAGCCGGATCAAACAATTAAGGAATAAACCGATACATTTGGTTAAAGTACAATGGTCACGACATGGAGTCGAAGAGGCCACTTGGGAAACGGAGGACGGTATGAAGGCTAAATATCCGGAGTTGTTTTCATCCTAAGTTTCGGACGAAACTTCTTTTTAGGAGGAAGGATGTAATACCCGAGATTTACGTTATGTAATTGGAACTTGCGATATTGTAATGATTGTACTTTTGTCGAATACTATTCTCCGTAGTTCATAATCCGATATCGTCGAGCATATAATTTCGTGTATGTGATTTAAATGTTGAAATGCGTGCTTGTAGCGCACGCTACAAAGCTAAGGGTAGCGACGCTAACATGGTTTTATAGCGCACGCTACCGAGTGTAATTAGCGCACGCTATGCGTGGTCGGTGACCGATGGAGACGTGCGGTAGGTGAGATCTGGCCGGGGGACCTGCCGGATCGTGTCGGATGTACTGGACGGCTTTCGGGAAAAGCCGAGTCAACGCCTTAGCGCACGCTACTGGTATATGCGTAGCGTACGCTAAGTGCCGAGTCTGATTTAGGCGTGAGCCGTTAGCGCACGCTACGAACAGTGTAGCGCGCGCTAATAGCCATTTATTATAAATAGAATGACATCCTATTCGTGATTTGATCCTTTCTTCCCACATAACCCGAACTCTTGCACTTGAAACATAACTCCATTCGTCCTAAACACTTCGTATCAACCACTTAGTTCGAGATTGAAGATCTTATATCATTGGAGATTGGTGTTCAAGCCTTTGGTGTTGGATTGCTTCATTTTCATCCGTGTTCTTCATTACCTTGAGGTAGGTGATTTTTCACCAATGATTAGTAAGGTTCTAAGGAAGTTTGAATCATGTTTGGATAGCAAGTATTTCGTTTTTATCGGTCATCGCATGTTAGAAGGATACTTTTGACGTATAGATGCTAGATATCGAATGAACCTTTGAACCACCTTATTATAAGGACTCCTAAGCATGTTTAAATCGATTTATGATCAAGTAATCGGATATTACCCAGTTGATACGTTGTATACGTTGGAATCATGTGTTTTGGAACGTTAGACGATGGAACTTAGATTATTTATGGTAGATCGTAGATGAATTGTTATATCGAGATAACTATCCGTATATTGGTTTTTCATAATCATTAATCTTCGATAAACCTTATTATCATGATATGCGAGGATAACTTGTAACATCACCATAGGATTCATAAGTTCTTCATCATTCAACCCGATTTTGGTTTGCGATTACGCCATGCAAGATTAGCGCACGCTAACTGCGTGAGTTAACGTGCGCTATCGAGGTTCGGTTTCGCACAAAACGTACGTAGCGTACATTATGAGACCAGCCAGTCGAGGCCGGGCCGTGGCTAGCGCCGCGCTAGTCTTATAAAGCAGACGTCTGTGACGATCCGTCTTAGCGCACGTTACGTAGGGTACGTAGCGCGCGCTAAGCAGTACGGGCAGATTGTTTATTTTGAGCTTTTCGGCCGTAGACCGAATTGTTAGGCCGTCGTTCGACTTGAGATGATTTGTATATCGTTCCTTTTGTTAAGGTTCGAGCTTGTTACGTTGATCGGAGGAGGCGGCCTTCGAGTGCGTCGAGAGCATTGAAGTATATCGTTCTTGCCATCTTCGAGGCAAGTATCGTGATATGTTAATATCGGTATTTTTGGAGTATGCGTGTGATTATGCAAGTTGTTGAACATGATATTTACTTCGTTGATTTGTCATGATATTCGTTATATAGTGTTTATATGTTCATGTTGATGAACATAATGATTTGGCATATGTGTATGCATGAGTTGTGTTTGTATACGTTGAACGATCTATCTTTGGCGCCGGATCGGATGTCCACCTCGTGTTGATCCGACGGGATCATCTTGGGATCTAAGTGAGAAGCTGGATCATTGGACGGGTTATTTCCACCTCGTATTGGTCCGACGGGATCATCTTGGGATCTATGCTGAGGGCGCTGGATCATTGGAATACCCATGCTGTGTAATGGAATCTTGTGGATTCGCATTGTCGGATTCCGGTAGCGGAAGTCCGTGTGGTGTATCTTGTTATGTATTATTGATGCATATTCGAATTGTTTAACATGATACTTGTACTAGCATCGTTTTGCTAACCCCTTCGGGGGTGGACATTTGTTTTGTTGTTCAGGTAGCCGAGGAGCAGGGAAACAGCCACAGGACCGACGTGACGACGAAGGGGTTCAGTGATGTTTATTGTTATTGGAGATTTGTGGTCTTGGTTTGGTTTCTGTACTCGAGTACGCGTGTCCTTTTGATATTAATTCGATATGGTTGTATTAATTACCCGTTGAACCAGTTGTACGTTCCATAAACTTGAATTTTCGCAGTGTTGATGTCTTATATTTACTTTCTTTTTTTTAATTAGCCTTGTAAATCCTTACTTAAAGGGTTTACGGCGCTGTAATTATTCCGAACATCTCGGGGTGTTACAGATAACTCGGAAGCATAGCACATCCGGTTTGGATTTCAATTTTTCAAAAGCTCGATGGAGGGAAGGAAAACCTTGAAACCTTTTAAACTTAATATTTTGTCGTGAGATAATTTTCGCGATTAATTTATACTTTGCACATTAATTCATTTAAGCGCGTTTGTCGATATTCATTATGAATAAAACAATCACAACCTAGTCGCTACCAACATGCAGTTCATGGACCCTTCCTAGAACAAAAACATCGTAATCTAATTACATGTCTTCGGTCTTGAATCTTCGTCTTCTCAAAATGGATCTTCCTCTGGTCTTCGTCATTACATATAAATTTTACATTGGAAAATTGCATCCAAATACATAATTTTCTAGTAAAATAAATGCGCTCAAAACGAACTTTACAACCCAATCGAATAAAACATAGGATTTAAAACTAGGTCCATGAACTACATCATCATTCACAAGCATTCATCCAATAAATACTAAATAAACGAAAACAAGTAATTCAATATATTGATCCAACCAATATATCAAAATTAACAAACTAATAGAATTAATCAAATTAATTCACAAACACAGTAATTTTAATCAGTTCGTATAATCCGAACGATTTAAATATTTTGCAATAATTAATCTCCTCAAAATAAAATACCAAGTATTTTAGTCAAATTAAATCCAATTTAAATTACAGGAAATTAATATATCAAAACATAAAATAAAACGTAGTCGAAAAAACATCCCGGAGCCCGACCCGCGGCCCGGCAGCCCCTGTCGGGCCATGGCCGAGAGGAGCAGCCCTCTCGGCCGCTGCCTGCCCAGTGCAGGCAGCCTTCTGTCGGGCGCTGCCCGGCAGCTTACCGGCTGCCGGTCCGGCGACTGTTCCGGCTTATTTTTCATCCCGATTCCAAAAATTATATTTTTTTTAATTTTAATATCACACATATAAATCAGTTTTAATAAATAAAATGCAGATTTATATAGTAACATAAATACATGAAAAATAGATTTTCGACGAATAATTAAAACAACGAATTAAACGATGGTAATTCCAAATCACAAAACATTTTATCAAGCATTCCAAATGTTAAATTTTGTATATACGATTGCAAGATATCGCTCCGATACTACTGTTGGGATTCATTGTCTAAAACGAAGGCGCATCGGAAGCAATAATCGAAAAGTAAATTATACGAATCCCTTGGGAGGATCGATCAAACTACGTATATACGAATATAAAACAAACAAAAGGAAGATACGAAATCATACCCTTGTAGTCCTTTGATTAAATGGTTGTGAAGATGGTGATCTTCCCCACGAATCCAATTCGTCAAAGCTTTTGATATTCCGAGCACCGAAAATATCGTGCCTCTACTTGTCACGCGCCAGAAGTCGATCGAAACAACACCCATCTTATTATCCTCCAAGGATCCGGCTAGAATAAAGTGGTTGGAGCTTACAAATTATATTTATCACACTCTAAGTGTATAAATGAATTTTTCTCACTCAATTTTCTCGAAAATGAATAAGTAAAATGAAGAGGACACAAAAACAAAGTTCTCTCTGTTTCCTTTGTAAAGTTCTGGCCGTGTACTGCCATGACAGAGTGGAGTGGAGGAGGTTTTTATTTATTGTCTTCAACTTCTTCACATGCAAAGTCATCCTTCAAAAATGGTATAAAAACTATCACATGAAGATGCTTTTATTATTTTATCTTTGGTCTTCCCCCGTAGTGGAATCAAAGATCAAAATTAAAACACAAGTAGAGATGTCAATTTTATCCATACTCGATTCTACCCGTCGGATAAACCCGAAATCGGGTCGGGTATCGGCCGAACCCGAAATTTTATAGTTGGGTATGGGTAGGGTATGAGTATAGTATATTACCAGAATACCCAACCTGCGTACCCATTTGAATTATATAAATATATTATTAGTATATATTATAAATAAATATTATATTGTATTATAAATTATATATTGTTATATAAATTATTATATTTTAAATATTTATTAAACTAAATTGAATTTATTAATTACATTATATGTATATAGACCTGGCAAAAGTGGCTTACCGGCATAAAAATTACCCATGAATAAATGGGCTTTGGGCTTTATTTTTAAATAGAAACTTAGGCTTTTGGCCAGATTTCATTCACCCAGAAGGCCCAAAATTACAGGCGCCAGAGGCCCATGAAAATTTAATAACTAATAAATATTAATTAATTAGGCTAAGATTAATGGGTATAACCTTACACCGTAACTTATTTCAATTTAAAGTTGATTTTGTTTAGATTTTTGTATTGATATTTTGCTATCGAATACAGATTATGGACCAAGTGATGAGCTACTTTCTGTACCGCTGGTTGTAGTGCAAGAATATAACGGTTTTAATAGTATTGAAATGGATGTTAGAACTTTTTAAAATAGTTGAAAATATATTTCTATTATATTATTGATACTTTTAATATATTTTGATTAATTAAGTTGGAAGCGAAAAATCAGCCCATGGGTGGCGAGGCCCGCCCACCATGGGCCACGGGCCTCAATATTTAGGCCAAAAATCCTGGCCTTTTTGGCCCAAAAATTTGACCCACCGTTGGCGGCCAGCCCGTTTGGTCACTTACCCCATTTGCCAGGTATATGTATATATGATATATATTAAAAATATTTATATTCTTAAATATAGGGTATACGGGTACCCGAATACCCATTGGGTACCCGATTACCCGATGGGCAATACCCGAACCCGATCCGAATCAAATAGGGTAGGATATGGAGGAGGCATACCTGTACCCTACCCTACCCATTGACATCCCTAAACACAAGAGGGGGGCGGCCATCTAGAAGCACCGTACGAGTTCGGTTCGTTCGGACTCTGGTGTGTCCAGTCAGATAAACTCCGTTCCGCTTCGATGTATTTATATTAATTAATTAATCCAATTAATTAATTATATCAAGTACAAAATAATATAATTAATTTCTTCAAGAAATAATTATATATTTGAATTAAATTAATTACCCAGTAATTTATTTAATTCATTAGGCGTAAACTAATTTATCCAATAAATTAATTTAGACATCCAATGTCCCAAAATTAATTAGATATCTAATGTCCAATAAATTAGATATCTAATATCTAATATTCATAAAGGGAGAATAAGCTCGATTTATTCCGCCGTCTATCCTATTGCGCGACTCGGTAGGTCCGTCTCAGTTAGCAATGGGAGGAACCAAAGAGCTATGTTGCACAGGTGCGGGGGGCGGGGGCGGGTGCGGGGATACGGTTTTTTGAAAATATTAGGGTGCGATGCGGCAAGGACACGTCTGTTTATTTTATATTTTATTATATATAACACTTGTTAAATATAAAAAACAACAATTCAAATATCACCATAAAACCAATTCAAATACATAAAACAAGTCATGCAAAAAACAATTCAAAATGGCTTTGAGCAGCGGAGCTTTCTGATGCTATTCGTGAATGCTGCTAAAGGTAAAAGTAATTACATATTAAATGATTTACTTTTTGTATTTTAGTTTATTTGATTTACTTTTTAAAAATTACAAAGAAAACCTAAAAAAAAAAATTCACCCACGCACCGGATACGTGTATCCTGTACAAGGATACGCGAGTCCGATTTTTTTTTTTTTCACGGATTCGCCACGTGGAGAATCCCGTGCGAATCGCACCCGCACCCATGCAGTATACGATACTGCATACTGGTGAATTTGAAGAAGCCGTGCATCATAGCCAAAGAGTGATAGCACCACCTAGCCAGTCCTGCGGCCTACACTGTAACCTAACTGAGAACGAATGATGGGGATCATACCAAAAACCTTTCTGTCATGAATACCAGTATACGTATAAACCCTTATTTCAAATGTCCCGATCAAGTTATAGGGTCACGATCAGTCAAACCCTATCTGTACTTGACTCTATGCATGAGTTAATGCAAATCGATATCACTGAGCTCTAGTGTATCTAATACAACTAGCTCCAATGTTTTGGCCAAAGACTTATGATCTCATCAGCCAATAACCGCATATGACATATACCCGTTCACTTACAAGAGGAAAAATCCTATCTTGGTATTTAGTAGAACCAGCTACTTGCCCGTCAAGATGCACGTCGAGGTTGACCCCCACCTTCTAGTTTCCTGGGTCGAACTACTCTAGTGAATATCTTAACGTCACAAGCACATCCCTACTAAATCCTAAAGTCGAAGGTTCACGAATACCTATCACAACCTTTTGATTCCGTCATTGACTGTCCCGGAGTGAAATTCGTTTGACGAATCGAGGGTGAGTCGGTTCGAGTATACTAATCTCATTAGCATACCTATAACGTGTGCTCCCACTAACCATTAGTGACGACAGGCACTCTCCAAGTCAAAGAACACGTTATGCAAGTCTTGACATAAACTTAAAGCCCAGTCAAGTTTCATCGACTTGCGAATGATTAAGTATTTGAGCCATAAACCTTTCCAGTGCCAATCCCCTTATCTAATAAGAACTGGAATATTTTGCTTTCAAATACACGGACCAGTTTCTATATATATTTACGAATCAGGAATGCCAATGACTACCAGTAAATAAAGAAACATACAATTGCCTTCTGATAATAATTAACATAATAAAAAGTACAATGCCCTCACTCTAACATCCTCTGAGTGGCATTCGAGGCACATTAAGTTATTATTATTCATTATGTGATAAATACAGTTTACCAGATCAACCATGATTCATGTGTTAAAGATGCATCTTCAGTCTGTAGATAAGAATTTTATGATAAAGTATTTGCGCATGAAACTGCTTTATTATAAATTCATAAATATGTGTGTGACAAGTGTTAATCATCATTGATAGAAACCTCTCGTTCTCAACCCATATATGCAATGTAATTCTTAATTTTATTTCTTTCTCTCATTGGGTAAGTACTAATGGATCGTTGCGTGTGATATGCCTTAGGATAATGGCAACTCATGGATGTGGACGCCCAGCTGACCGGGGTGCAGATAATCTCGGTGGTCAAAATACCAACCTTGGTGCTGGAGATATTGGTGGTGGTAAATGGGGTCAGAATAAGCACAATAATAATGAGCCGGACCTCAGGCACAAGTTGTGCAGCAGTTCCGGCGTTTCACGCCACCATCATTCAATGTACGTCACAAGGCGTCAGGTATAAGTCTAGAGAGGGGGTGAATAGACTTATAAAATCTTTTGCTTAAATAACTGTTTTAAAAAACACGGTTGAAGTGAATGCAGCTTAGGTTACTCGTCTGATAATAATACAGGTAACCTTTGTCAGCTGTAAAATGGTTGGCGGAAGGACAATTGACTTTGAGTGCAACTGTTAATATGAATGCAACAGTTAAGTATGGTGATTAAAGCACTAAATCACACAGCACTTTTATTTTAGAGGTATGGTAATCCTCTACTAGTCCACTTCTCTCCAAACCAGTTGGAGATGAATTCACTATAACTTTCAACTAGTGAAATTGGTGTTACAATGAATCTTGTTACAACAGCTTCCAACTAGTGAAAACACATAGACGTTGCAACTCCTTCCCTTGGTTGCTTAACACCTCTTGATCGAACACCCATGGATGCCTCAATAACTCACAGGCTGTCTATCACCTTCCAATCAAGAAACCGTGGATGTTTTACAACATCTCACTTTCAAGAACCTCGTTCAAGAAAGTACCCTTTACTCAAACTTTAAGACAATAGTGTTGTCTTCTCCAACTTAAGAGCTTCTCTGTATATGACTTTAGAAACTAGCTCTTCACGATGCTATAGATTTGATTTGATTGCTTTAATTTCTTTGTTTGCTTGTAAGTATTGTTTGCATCGTACTTATTCTCAATCTTTCTTCAGATATTTATAGTATGATCTTTGAGCTTCTTCATAGTCGTTGCACCTTGAAATAATTATGTCCGTTAGAGAGTGGACTTCATTATTTATCTTGTTCATCTCTTTGCAAGGCTTTGTCTCTTTCTTCAAATCTAACCGTTTAAAGATGTATATTCACGTTACGCTGCTTTTCTTGATTACTATAATTAGAAAGTCTTCAGAACGTGAACCTCTAGGAATAGAATATTCCTTAACTTACGGGAATCAATCACTTTGTCCCTTTGGCTTTTGCGTCTACAGGTGTCTTGCCGTTATTGTTGACTTTTCAACGTTTGCTGACGTGGACAGTTGATATCCAAAACTTGACTGATATATCGTCTGAGGTAAACTCATCTGATATTTCCTTTTGGTCAAATCTGGCTGATATGTTGGTCAAACCTGGCTGATGTTCCGCCTGGATAAAAGCTGTCTAATAACTGGTCTTTAGAAAGTTGGCTGATATTCCCTTGGTCAACCTCAACCGATATTATGCTTTGACCAAAACCTCGGCTGATATTTTGGCTATTATGTACGCAGCCAAACTTGTCTTCTGACATATTTCAGCTGTACTTTAGACTTGGTCAAACCCAGCTGATATTTTTCTTTGATCGAAACTCGCCTGATATTTTATCGGTCAAACCCAGCTGATATCTTATGTTGACTAAAATCTCGGCTGATAATATGCATGTTCTATACTTAGCCAATTTTCTACTTGATCAACATGATCAATACTTATCCTAATCTTTTAAATGCCTATAGAAGATACTCATTAGGTTCTTCTTTACAATGCCAAGTACATACATTTGAAGTAGCACATGACGGATATCAATATTTCATTACGTTTACAGATGATCATACTAGGTATGGTTATGTATACTTAATGAAACATAAATCCGAGGCCTTTGATAAATTCCAGAAATTCAAGGCCCTAGTCTAGAAAAAAACTGGTAATCATATCAAAGCACTTCGGTCGGACCGAGGTGGCGAGTATATGAGTACAGAGTTTGACAAGTTTCTTAAAGAACATGGAATAGTTTCACAACTAACACCTCCAGGTACTCCTCAGTTAAATGGTTTGTCAGAAAGAAGGAACCGGACCTTGTTGAACATGGTCCGTTCCATGCTGGCTTATACTGACTTACCGATTTACCTGTGGGGGTATGCACTCCTGACTGCCGCTTACATCTTGAACAGATGTCCTTCCAAATCCGTTCCTAAAACTCCATATGAGATGTGGGAGGGAAGGAAACCAAGTCTTAATCACATTAGGATTTGGGGATGTCCCGCCTATGTCAAGAAGACTAAGGTGGAGAAGTTGGAAGCTAGGTCCCCGAAGGGACGTTTCATTAGATTCCCATCTGGGACGATGGGAAATCTATTCTACATGCCCGAAGATCGAAAGATCGTTATTGCTTTACAAGCACACTTCCTGGAATCTGAGTTCATTCAGAAAGGCGGAGCAGGTAGAAGTATTTCTTTAGAAGAATACAATGAAACTCCTCGGGAGACACCTGTGCAAGAAACTGGAACCGATCCTTCTGAAACACAAGTACAACCATCTCATAGGTCTAGTAGGGTGTCTCATTTACCTAAGAGGTATGGGCTTGTGCACTTGGAGGAGCTGGGTCTCCATGAGGTTCCAAGTGATAGCCAAGAGACCGACCCAACGACCTATGACCAAGCGATGGTGGATGTAGACTCCGAAAAATGGCGTGAAGCTATGGAAGTTGAGATAGACTCGACGCATGTCAATCAGGTCTGGACTCTAGTAGACCTCCCCAAGGGCATAGTGCCTATTGGGAATAAGTGGATCTACAAGAGAAAGACTGATGGTGATGGCAAGGTTGACGCCTATAAGGTCAAGCTTGTGGCAAAGGGTTGTACCCAGAAGGAAGGGATCGATTACCACGATACCTTATCGCCCGTAGCCATGATCAAGTCTATTAGCATGATGCTTGCTATAGCTGCCTACTACGATTATGAGATATGGTAAATGGACGTAAAGACGGCTTTCCTTAATGGATTCCTCGAGGAGGAATCTATATGGAGCAACCTAAGGGCTTTGTGTCCGAAGTCGATATTCAGAAAGTGTGCAAGCTTCAGCGTTCCATTTATGGACTGAAGCAAGCATCGCGTAGTTGGAACCTTCATTTTGACGAGGCGGTCAAAGAGTTTGACTTCGTGCAAAATGAGGAGGAACCTTGTGTATACAAGAGGGTTAGTGGGATCAAGATCGCATTCTTAGTACTATATGTGGATGATATTCTACTAATAGGAAATGATGTGGGAATGCTCATTTCTGTGAAAGCTTGGCTTTCGAGTAATTTCTCCATGAAAGACTTGGGAGAAGCTACCTATATTCTTGGTATTCGGTTCTACCGGGATAGAGCGAAGAGAACAATAGGTCTTTCCCAAGCCCTCTATATAGATAAAATCTTAAAGCGATTTAAGATGGATGATTCTAAAAGAGGGTTCCTACCGATGCAATATGGAATAAAACTATCCTTGAAGATGTGTCCTCAAAGTGAGGAACAACAAAAGGAAATGAGTAATATACCATATGCTTCGGTCGTGGTTAGCCTTATGTATGCTATGTGGTGTATGAGACCTGACATTGTGCATGCTGTTAGCGTGGTGAGTAGGTTTCAGGCAAACCCAGGTAGGGAACATTGGACTGCCATAAAGAATGTTCTCAAGTACTTAATAATGACTAGAGATATGGTTCTGATGTATGGCGGTGGAGAATTGGATGTGGTGGGATTCACTGATTCGGACTTCCAAGGACTGAAGGACGACTCAATGTCTACTTCTGGCAACATATTTACTCTTAATGGAGGAGCAGTATCTTGGCGTAGCGCCAAGCAAAGTGCGACTGCTGATTCCACCTGTCAGGCTGAGTATCAAGCAGCCTCAGAGGCTTCCAAGGAAGGTTCTGCATTAAGAAGTTTCTGGGAGAACTTCAAGTGATACCATGTGCTGAGCTGCCTGTTCCGTTGTACTGCGACAATGACGGAGCTATAGCGCAGGCCAAGGAGCCGAGGTTTCACCTTGGTTTCACAACAGCACCAAACATATTGAGAGGAAGTATCATCTCATAAGAGAATTTGTTCGCAACGGATACATTGTGCTGCACAGAGTAGACTCGGCCGACAACGTCGCCGATCCACTGACCAAGCCACTTTCTCAAACTAGATTGGAGCGTCATGTGGAGAACATGGGTATTAGATACCATAGTGTGTGGCATTGAGTGCAAGTGGGAGAATGTTAGGAGTATGCCCTCGAATGCCACTCAGAGGATGTTGAGTGAGGGCATTGTACTTGTAATTATGTAAATCATTAATATAATGCAATGGATGTTTCTTTATTTACTGGCAGTTACTGGCATTCCTAACTCGTAAATATACATATAGAAACTAGTCCGTATATTTGAGAGCAAAACGTTCCACTCCTTATTGGATAAGGGGGTCGGCACTGGAAAGGTTTATAGCTCAAATACTTAATCGTTCGCAAGTCGATGAAACTTGACTAGGCGTTAAGTTTATGTGAAGACTTGTATGACGTGTTCTTTGACATGGAGAGTGCCTGTCGAACACTAATGGT
This sequence comes from Orobanche coerulescens, assembly GCA_033398695.1. NCBI lineage: Eukaryota > Viridiplantae > Streptophyta > Magnoliopsida > Lamiales > Orobanchaceae > Orobanche > Orobanche coerulescens. The sequence continues at coordinate 64,474,937 of CM065819.1, forward strand.
TAGTGGAAGCACACGTTATAGGTATGCTAATTGGATTAGTATACTTGAACCGACTCACCCTCGATTCGTCACACGGATTTCACTCCAGGACAGTCAATGACGGAATCGAAAGGTCGTGATAAGTATTCATGAACCTTCGACTTGAGGATTTAGTAAGGATGTGCTTGTGACGTTAAGATTTTCATTAGAGTAGTTCGACCCTATAAACCGGGAGGTGGGGATCAGACTCGATGTGCATCTTAACGGGCAAGTAGCAGGTCCTACTGAATACCAAGATAGAATTCTTTCTCCCGTTAGTGAGCGGGTTATATGTCCTATGCGGTTATTAGCAGATGAGATCATAAGTCTTTGGCCAAAGCATTGGAGCTAGTTGTATTGGATACACGAGAGCTCAATGATCTCGATTTGCATTAACGCATGCATAGCGCCAAGTACAGATAGGGTTTGACTGACTGTGACCCTATAACTTGATCGGGACATTTGAAAGAAGGGTTTATACGTATACTGGTATTCACGACAGAATGGTTCTTAAATGATCCCAATCATTCGTTCTCAGTTGGGGTACAGTGTAGGCCGCCAGGATGGCTAGGTGGTGCTACTACTCTTTGGTTCCTCCCATTACTGACTGAGACGAACCTACCAAGTCGCGCAATAGGATTGACGACGGAATGAATCGAGCTTATTCTCTCATTATTAATATTAGATATTAGATATCTAATTTATTGGACATTGGATATCTAATTGATTTTGGGACATTGGATGCCTAAATTGATTTATTGGATAAATTAATTACGTCCTAATGAATTAAATAAATTACCGGGTGATTAATTTAATTCATGAATATAATTATTTCTTGGAGAAATTAATTATGTTATTTTGTATTTGATATTATTAATTAATTGGATTAATTAATTGATATAAATATATCGGAACGGAATCGGAGTTTATCTGTTTGGACTCACGGGAGTCCGAAACGAACCGAACTCATCCGATTCCTTCTAGAGGCCGTCCCCACCTTGATTCCTTACCTTGGTCATAGTCTTGATTTTATTGGTGGAAGACTTTGACTTGTGAGATATCATATCTCTTAAAATAAGGAATAAAGGGATTTTATGGGATTTGTAAGATGAATATATGTGTGAAGACTTCACTTTCCACCTTAGACTCACATTCCACCCGTGAAGTTTCAAGAGGAGAGAGAGAGAGAGAAGTCTTCTTCACCATGTTGTTCTTTATTCATCTTCTTCATAATTTCTTAGAGAAATTTTGTGAGGAAATATTGAGAAAGATAGATATTCATACACTTAGAGTGATATTAATATCTATAACAAGCTTACTCACCTTGATCTAGCCGCATCCTTGGAGGATAACGAGGTGAGTATTGTTCCGATTGTTTTTTCCGGCGCGTGGCAAGTAGAGACGCGGTGCTTTCAGTGTTGGACCGTTCAAATGCTTGGAGTGCTTCGGATCGTAGAGAATTCAAGTAAAACTTGTGGAATAGCTCAAGAGAAGGATACCATTTAATCAACGGACTTCAAGGGTGAGTTTCTTACAACTCTTGTTTTTCGTTTATATATTCGTATATACGTAGCTCGATCGATCCTCATAGGGATTCGGATCGAATTAATTTTCATTTTACCGCTTCCGCTGGGCCTTCGTTTAGGCACCGAATCCCAACAGGTTCCATCTCGGGGCCCACGGTGCTGTAATATTCCCAGTTAAATCTGGGGGTCTTACAAGCTTGACCTCCATGACCTACTCCTTTGTTCGCCCCTGTAGTCTGGTGGAAAGCGAACGGAGGTGCATGGTCCTGGACTATCGGCTGAGCTGGAGCATATGAGGCCATCGGAGTACGCCCTGATCCACCTCTACAAAAACGAGCATGATATCCATCAACTCTGCAAGTATGGCATGAAACAGCCGGCTTTGGACATTTAGAGCTGATGTGACCCTACTCCCCACAGTTAAAGCACAATATGGCTGAACTGGCCACTTGGGAATGCGATCCTGCTGGTTTAGGCGCCACAGGTAGCCGATCATAAAAAGTCGGTCAAGTTTGGTGTAACGCCCCCCAAAATTTAGCGGAACGTTACAGTGCCGTGAATCCCGTGTGGGACCCACTAGGAAAATTTTTAAGACTTTAAAATTTCTCCATTTAATAATTTTTATGAAAGTAGCTTCAGGATAGTATAATACGAAATGAAATACTTTGGAAAAATAAGGCCGCATATGCGGTTATTACACAATCGTGGAATATTTCAGAATTCGATTTAAAGATACGAAATAACAAGGCTTCTCCCCAATGCTTGCTCAAGCCTGACTGGAACCTTTGGGAATGTCCTTCACATATTCAACAAATTTGCCTAACACGACAATTCGTGCCAGCCAACCTAGGTAAGACAATACAAACAAAAATTCACTGGTGGAATCAGATAAATCCGCAGTACAATATTATTATTCAATATAGTAATAGATCAAAGAATACTCAATATTATCTTTTCTACCAGGACATAAACTCCCAAGGTCGCAACCAAGGGTCACGGAAGTATCTACACAGGAATACTCTGGACGTGGGTACCATTCAGGTTTTATCCCTCAACACGGTTCTGTATGGTATATCAACACATAAACTCCCAAGGTCACAACCAAGGGTCACGGAAGTATCTACATAGGAATACTCTGGACATGGGTAAGTAAAACGAACACAAGTTCCACAAATAGTTTCCAACATTAAATTTTTGGAATTTAATATAACGTAGTATGAGCAAGGTATCACTTGCCTTAATTCCGACGAGAGTCCCTTGACGACACAACGGCTTGAACGCCCACAATCGAGATCTCAAACTATTACATATTCGTCGATTAATACCTCATGGCATTAATGACGAATAACGACAATCACCCCCGTCCCGATAGGATTCTAAACCTAGTTCGATTCATAATGTTGAAATCAAAATTCTATGTTTAATAACAATGTGAATTTCTCAAATACTCATTCCATCGATTATCAATTTATCACATCATTTTAACCACAATGTTCTTATACAATATTTCTACAACACGACTACAACTATATCCACTTGTAAATTCGCTAATTACTCAAATTCGAAATTCCACAACCCTAGGGTAGAATGGACAAGTACAATTCCGGCGAAATCCTAATATGTGTGATTGTTTATCTAATTTGTATATTGATAACTATTCCATCTTAACAATTCCAACGAGCTTAACAAATGAAAATCGAACAACTAAACACAATCTATTACGTAACTATCCCAATAGCATTGGCAAGGTAGGTTTACTCATAAGGTGACAGCCCAATATACAATTTTCACAACAAGATATACGAAATACTAGTCCGTGATAGGCTTAGATCAAGGTTAGTGCCAGTTTTCCACGGTTCGATTATCATCAAGGGTTCTAAACTACCCAAAACACCCAAAATCTGGTACAACATAACTATCATTATTAAAACGGGTTCAAAGACTTGATAAACTTACCTTACTTGACGAAGAACGAGGAAGAACAATGAATACCGAGAGACAACACCTTCAAAACCTTCTCCGGAACTTGAACAATATATTCTACTACGATAATATGAGGCTAGGAAGGCTAGAACTTGAGTGAGGGGGTTGGAGGATGATTTTAGAGAGAGAGAGAGAGAGAGACGATTTTTGCTTTGTGCAAAATGAAAGGGGATGTGTTGATTTATAATAGCAGGATGTTCCTTACGTATGTTATGTTCGAAGGTTTACATACGTAAGGCTTCTTACGTACATTACACAAAACAAGTTAACATACGTAAGGCATGCCCAGAACTCTCTTCCCGAAATGACTCCCAACATTATGTACGTAATGGTGTAGTAGCGTACGTAACATTCCCCGTGTAATGTACGTAAAGTAGGCCGATATAACGTACGATATCAGTTGACCTGCCTATCGTTATCGCGCCAAAAGTTGTCCTAACCACACGGGATCAAGATTCTTGTATGAAGACTGAAGACTTCATTACGTACGTAAGGCCTAAACTTTAACGTACGTAATGCAACGAGAGTAGCGTACGTAATGCTCTACGAATATCGGACGTAAGGTTTATTTTAATTCACTAAGTTATATTATCACATTTAATCCTTATATCGCGACTTCCCTTAGACTCGTCCAGCAATCTCTCGGGGAACAAGAAGTTGGCCACCGTCATATTCACACCGATAATTGTTCAACGACATCAAGGTATGTCACCGACATATCATCAACACCATACAATTACATCACAAAAACAAATAAGTGCGGACAATATTTTATACGTGACAACACGGTTTAAACATAACATATAAAAGTACACGCATCGCGATGGAGCACATTATTAATCATTAAAAACGAGGTACACAATGTTAAACAGCATGGAATACTCGTGGTATTACATTTGGGTTTCTTGAATGTTCCCCAATTACCATCAGTTTGGTTCTGGTTCCTTGATCTCTTATTAGCAGACAACGGTTGCTTCTTATAAGCCTCCTTAGCAGTAAGTTCATACTCAAGGGCTTTCTCAATGAATTCTGATAGAGTCGTGCAGTGATGATTAAGCAACTGCATTCTCATACAAGGTTTCAGTCTCTTAAGAAAGTATGTTATCTTGTCAGCATCTGTTCCAACAATCGACGAGGCAAACGGGAGGAGCCCTTGAAACTTCTAGGCTATGGATAATATGTCATCATCATCAGACGGGTCTGGATTCAGCAACTCTGAAAGTTCAGCTTCATAGAGTGAATCCGGATAATGACGATCCAACAAGATATTTTTGAATCTGTCCCAGTTGCACAAGCCATCAGTCGGTTTCACAGATAGCCACCATAAATGGGTGCTCTTACTAAGATAGTAAGCCGCCACAGAAACTCAATACTCCTCAAGACAATTGACCATCTCGAACAACTTCTCAAAGTGCGTGATCTAGTGAACAGTATCAGTAGGCTCAGAGGAGACCTCAAATGTCGTAGGCCGCTGATGAGAGATTTCATTAACAATCCGACTCGCGATACCACCATGCATAGGGGGCGGCGGCTGGGGTCCTTATTGCTGGCCAGTAGTAGCAGCATTATGCATAATTTCCATCAATCGACCCATTTGGGTCATATGGTCCATCATGCCCTGCATAAGTACATATGGGTCGATGTGTGTGCCCTCTTGCTGTCTGATGTGGTGCAAATGGTTCTCAATAAAAGAATCACTGTCCGCCGAACTTTGTTCCACATTCGAAAGTGGGTTGTCTCGTGGCCTCAGGATTCGGCCCCTTCAACGGCCCTGACACTCTCTACCACGACCTCTCATGTTTCTTTCCATACTAAAAGAATCAAACAATAATCATAAGCACAATTCAGACCCGTCTCTACAGCCAATAACAAAATTACTCTAAGTTAATAGCAACAATGAGATTACGTGTTCAGAAGTAATTCATCGAGAATTAATTGCACTACGAGTACTCTGAAAATACCATATCGAGACAAGGTCGAAACAAGAATAATCAAAAAATTAAATTTGTATCTTCCTCGTAATATCAATAAGATAGAATTCCACCACAAACCACTCGAAATATCAAGATCAACAAAAACGATCAATTCCAAAAATAAACATCTTGCCAGTAATTAAATCATGGCACAAAGATCACATACCGTATTCGGCTCGCAGGGCGTGGCACTTGCACAGGTCACACGTGATGCGAAGATTTCTTGATACTAGTTCGATCAATAATGAATCATAAGGAGAAACAATTCTCTTTGATACCATCTTTTGTAACACCCCAAATATGGCGGCTATCACAGTGTCGTGGATCCTACACTAGGATCCACCAGGAAATACAAATACACAAATCAACCCTAATATAGTTATAGTACAGAACCACAAAATATTTACCATCACTCCGACGAGGAGTATACATCATACGGCTATAATCACCACGACACACAGGATTCAAATACAAGTATAAACCATATCAAGATGGAGCATACCCCAATTAATAATACAATTGAAAATAAATATTACAGAGTAGAAATAAAAATACACGGTTTAATCAGAACCAGAAAAAAGAAGACTCGGGACCCCCAAACTAGTATCCTTCAAACCCTTCACTGTCAGAATGCTCTTCCCGCGCCTTGGACTTTTCTCGACCTAAAATACAAACAACAAGTATTTCGCCCACACACAGGGTCCAATATACATGATAATAAATTTCCAAGATGCTATACAAATTACATATAATATATCTCAATGAAATAAACCCGACAATTGAACATACCCCACGGGTGTATGAAACAACCAATCGCAAACCATTGGACATACCCAATCACACATGGCATATGAATGACCAATTAATATGGCTCAAAATGGACATCAGAGTACGCACGATCATGAAATGTGTCCATACACATGTCCACCCTGTATACGGAACCCATGATATACGTGAGATAATGTACCTAATTAGTCTCATGAAGTAATCGTCTCGTGTGCACAGTCCAATATGGAAACATTAACACACGACCATATATGCCCGACTAAAAATCCTACACAACCAATCAGCATGCAAATATGGTTCCAAAAATATCATGATGCAACATGACAACGAAACTCAAGTAATCACATATCCAACAAGGATCAAGGAACACAACAATCAACAAGACCAACAATATCAAAGATAGTGAACTTGAGAATACAATCCGACAACAAAATGATCCATACGATCAACAACAACACCTCAATATGAATCATAGATCCATAAAGCTTTACACATATACGAAATATATAACATTCGCAATAATCACTTACCATTATAATCAAGCAAGATAACTTGCCTTAATTCCGGAGGCGACAAATAGTCTTTCCTCAAACGAATGAATGGCATCCTTTGACAAAACAATACTCACTCGAACAAGCAACCTTGAATGAAATACAATTCATTCAATAACACAATCTCAAAATATCGACATCGAATTCATGGAAACCGACTTCCAGAATTCAACATGAATAGTTTAAAGTATTCTAATGAATATCAGTGTTCTAATTTATGAACTTCAATATCCTCAATTCATCTTATAATCAGATTAACATTTTTCATAATGTTCTTCAACATTCATGGTCCTCTATCTTATAAGAATTGTCAAGAATAAGTTCAAATAATCAACTTATTATGACAATAGCATCATGAATCATTATAATCTTCAACTAATACTTAAACATGATGTCTTAAACCATCACCAATCACTAATTCATCAAGTTTAACTTAACTATATCAAAACTATGATAATTATCTCCCAACTCATCATTAATTTCCCTTACAATAGTTAAACCTCTCAATTACACTCAAACTATAGGTAATCATTACCAATTATGTTAATCAATCAAGCAAGTTGAGTATAATTCTTTTAGAACATGATTATATCATCTGAGTATCCCTAAACATTAAGTACATACTCAATTTTAAGCCCTAATCATCATGTTCTTGATTATGTATTCATAAGTTCAATAATAATCATATTATACTCTATTAGTTCAATACCATATGGGGTATTTGTCAATATTATTATCATCATTAAGGAATTAACACAAGATTATACAACTTACCTATTGAAGATGAATAACAACCTAAAATATTTCAAGATTCCACTATAATCCTCAAGCTCCCAAGCTCCAATCGAAGGTATGAAGCTCCAAGACAAGAAAAAAGAGGCTTACAATCACTTAGGAAGGCAGAGGATGATCTCTAGGGGAAAATTCAGATTTGGTTGAAAGACAAGACATGTCTTAATAACCTGCACATTCTCTAATGTACAGTATCTACAAAGATTAACGTATGTTAACATCCTTTATGTATGCTAACACCATTAGTTTTACGTACGTAAACCTCCTCCAAACGCTACTGCCACATTTCGTACCTTTCCTTGCGTTCGTTGATGAAAATGGAGTATGCTAACTCACCACCATTGCATACACTAACTCAACAACATAGCATACATAATGCCAGTTGACTTGGCTGTCTCAATCGAGCCAAAAATTCTAGCGTGCACAACCCTACACACTAAAAGTTGAGATGCAATCTGATACCCTTAGTTATGTATGTAATCTATCAGGCCTAACACACATAACACTGATAGAAATAACATACGCTAGGCGCTGATAGTAGTGTACGTTTGGTCAAAGTGCTTAGCCAAAAAAACACAACTTACCATGCCACTCCTAACAATCAAAATAATATGAACGTCAAACCTAAAATAGTTTGATTCTTAAATATCTGGATACAATAGGTATTGTATAAATCCAATTACAATACAACAATACTCATATAATACATGTAATACAACAGTATAAAAATAAAAAAACTACAGCCGGATATTACACTGGCTTCCTATATTTGTAGCACAGGTTAGAGTCTCCTATGGATGGTTATTCAAAACTCACCTTGTTTGAGGGTTTCGACCTGTCGGGAACCTTTAAAGATTGCTCGATGAATTTCCACAACTTCTGCTTAATCAATGTCATCTCGTCTTTCCACAGCACATCATCATCATCTCATGTAGCTTTGGAGGTGCTGGAGGTAGAGTTGTGTCTCCTATCAGATACAGTCGCAAGAGTTGTAGTCTTGATAGGTGACTCTTCCGCCTTCCTGTCAATATCATACTCAAAAGTCTTTAGGTCAAAGAAGAGATTAAATATAGATATTTCATTATGATTACAAGACACATGTAAAGCTGTGGTCTTAATGTCCCACCAGGCAGGAAAAGATCTAAATATTTTTAGGTTCTTCTCCTTTTGGGAGTACTCTTTACCTGGTGCTTCAAGCTCACCGGTAATACTAGTGAATTTAAGGTCAATATCCTGAAGAGTTTCTGAAGAACTCATTTCAAATGACTCAAATTATTGAGTGAGTTTAGAAATATTGTTTTCTTTGGAGAGCTTAGTGCCCTTGAAAATCATCTTGAGTTAAACCATATAGTTTTGGTTGTATTACAGTTTTTTATCTTGGAAAATGTGTCATTGTCCAGAATAACAAATCGCGCACTCCTGGCGATGTTGTCCATGTTTGCTTGCTTCCTGTCATCAGTTGCCCACTGATCACGCGACTTCTCTAACATCTCCGCATGGGCTTGCCTTCAATCGTTATCCCTGTATTAACCTTCATTGTATTGATAGGTCTTTCCTATATCATGAAGAGCATTTCTTCGTGCATGGTAGCAAGATGTGCTTCCAATTTAATTCTCCAATTATCAAACTTTTTATTGAAAAATATTGGAACTTTATTGATCAAAGAGGTATCCATGATCAGAGATAAGAGATGATTTTTAAAAATTAAACTATGCAGTTTTGAAGATTAGTGATTATAGATCTGGTTCAGGTTAAAAAATGATTGATTCTTTGTGGAACCAACTGCTCCAATATCACTTGTTGGTCACAGTATACTTATATAACAACTAAGATGGGGGGTCAATAAGTTGTACTCTGTTTTGAAATTTTGCATTGCGGAAGTCTATAAGTAAGTTGTTATAGTTACAGCAACTGAATGTCTCCTGTAGGCTTGGTGCTTACAGAGTTTTCGGGAGTAAGTATAATTATATCACAAACAGTAAGCAGAAATAAATAAGCAAGTAAAGACATAGTATATAATGTGGTTCAAGTCAATATCCTCTATGACCATAGGTTCTACACACGGGAGGGATGCTTATTAAAATCAAGGTGTACACAACTGTATGATTTTGACTAAACTCTTCAAATCATATCTTTCATACAGATTGGTTGTAGGCTTCTTGAACTTAGACTACTCTCACAAATTGAAGCTTCGTTCTTCTAAGCTTCCTACGTCCCACATAGGTCAGATTTTCTTGCTTTGTTAGTCTACACAGGGCTAACTCTCAGCATCAATTATAGGTAGATCAAATCTCGAACAACAGTTGTAGGCTTTAAGTCACTTGCTGTAGTGTGATGTTCACTTCATTGAGTACTTTCAATCTCTTCAATAAGAATCTCGTTGTAGACTTGGAGAGAGTGTTTGCTCTTTCTAATTGCTAGTTTTTAAGTGTTGATTCATGTGTGAGCAAGTCCTCTGGTTGGGCTATTTGTAACCTCGAAAATTATAAATGTGGTCGTTGGTTAGCTAGTGAGATGTGGACACTTTAGATTGGCGGCTTGGTGAATATTTGAATTAAAGTAATTCATCGTTTCAGCATTAAATGCCTCGGAATTTCTTTTGGCCTTCATTAAATGCTCTATACGCGACAGTCTTCGACCGCATTAAATGTTGTCTCCATCAGTATTAAATGTTCTTCAAAATCATGAATATTTCGTGAATATAAAAAGACTTATCTCACAACGGTTTGTAGTCTAAGTACTTTCCAATTGGGTTTTACACTTTACTTTTTCTAAATAAAGTGCACACAACATTACTGCTATAGCCAACGGGAGCTTCTGTTGTAGACATCTTGAATTTCAATACGATGTTGGATGAATGATGTTGGATCAATGTTTTATGAAGTGAGCTTTGGGATGAGCGCTATAGTTTGCTGCATTTATCAAAATTAAGAGGAATTGTCCCCACACTAATGTTTATTCTTGCATCTTTATTTAATTTACATATTTGTATTTAATTATATTAGGCTCCCACTAGGAAGAATTCGTGGCTCCGTCCCTGCCGATGGGGCCATGGATTTTCAGATCTAAAAATTTTCTTTTATGTAAAATTAATTACATAAAAAATTTCAAATTTAAGATCGTAGCTCATCGGCGGACGCAAGGAACATCGATAAAACAGATGGGACTTCACCAAGGACGACCAGGCACGAACCGGAAAAAGAAGCCCAAACCAGCCCGACACCCGACCGGTAGGGACGGATCGCAATCTGTGGCTCGGCCCATTGGTCAGCTGCTGCATTTCTTGCCAGTTTTAGTCGCCCAACAATCTCAATTTCAGTCTGGGATTTTTTTGTCATGTCTTGTTTACTCGATTTCGTTTTAATTTTTCTAATAACAAATACGTCGAATTACAATAATTTACACTAAAATATAAACCCTACATTTACCCATGGATTTTCTCACCGAAAATCCAATACATGCCTCAAACGTAAAAATCAAAAAATTATGTAAATAATAATAAAAAAGTACTCATTCATATAACCATGATGATTGGATCATAAATATTTCCTTGCAAGATAAATCTAGAAAAATACTCCAATAATCATGAAAAAAGAATATTTTAATTGCTAGCAATTAATCACCAAATTATATAAATTAGCAAAGGCCTGGAAACTGACTGATATCAATTGTTAGAATAGAAAAGCGCTGCGGGAGACTAGTTTGGTAGAAAATTTTTATTTTTACGTTTAAAACAACCTGAGCACAAGATCTATTGCTAATTAACTAGTTACTAGATTAAAAAACAATTTATATAATATCGTTATTTACGTTGTTATTTATTGATAATGAAATATATTTCAATCTAGATTTAAGAGATCATAGAATATTTATCCTTGAAGCTAAGTGGTAATTTTCTTGATCCTAGGTCAGTTCTTCTAGAGGTCGCCTAAATTCGAAAGTAGTGTGGGCAACGAGCTTTCAATTTACTCCAACTTATATCGACTGAGTTTCTCAAAAGGTACCTCTCAAACTTTCTTTTATTCTTCTTAATATTTTTGGTATTTTAGAAAACTTATTTTGTTCTACAAATTGTGGATTCAAATACAAAGTCAAGATTCATTATTTAATACAGTATCAAAATCGAAATACTTGTGTATGTGATAATGAAATCGGCCACCCCTTTTTTAGTGTGTGTATATATAGGCATTATGGGCTACAGCAGGGATCTAAAGGAGGACTGCAGCAAGTACTCATAGTAGACATCAATCTTCCACATTAAGCCCTTCCTAATATGTTGAGGCTACTAGTATAACTCAGTCCAAATATTACACTTTCTGCCAAAACTTCAATTTACGAAATCAAACTTATTTTTAAATTAATTATTTTCCCGTATTTATGATAAAGAATATCCATTAATTAATTTAAACTACTCACATCTTTAATTAATTAATTGCTTGTTCAAGAGTAGTATCACTGAAACCTTATTATTATATCAAAAATTAATATACAGGAATTAATATAATAATTATTTTTCGAGCTCCTCAAGGGGACGTCATCATCCTGCATTATATAGATTGTAAACTATTAATATTATTTTATAAACACCGATAATATGGTCACCCGTGTGACATCAACACTACATTATCTAAAATATAAAAGAAATAAACGACATAACCATAACGTGAATTAATATATAAAACATGTGACAAAAATGTATTTAATAATATCATAGATAGTACAGTAAAATAAGATTATACAAGCATAAAATATGCTTTCCACTATGCAATTCTAACAATTACATCTTTGTCTCGACACAAAGGAGTGTACTGAAACGATACGTAGGAATTATATTGATCAGAAGCAATGTTCATGTTGGCATATAAATGAATGTATTCCAATGAAGCAGTGTGTATGTTGTTATTTTATTGAGTTTTTAGTTGACGATGTTTTGATGAGACAACAAAAGATAGATCCTTGGATCGGCACAAAGAGGAGTATTTACGAAAGGGCGTTACAGTTTCCGAAAACAGTGAAACTACTACAACTAAGGGGCTGTTTACTTTCGACTTAATGGGCTTAATGAGCTGGACGACTTATTCTCGCAGACATGTGTGAGTGTTTACTTACGACTTAATAAAAAATGAGGAGTCCAAATCGCTAATTGAGCTCCCCCCTCTTGTCCCCATACAGACATAAAAATGACACCCGCTACCCCTCTCCCCTTTCAAGACCTGATCCTCCAGATTGGGAAGAAAAAAAAAGAGAATTTAAAAAATTTGAAAAAAATAATCAGAACTTTTATTTTTAAGGAAAAAAATATCTGGAATAATAGTATTAAAATCAGGACTTTTTATTTAAAATTCGAAAATAAAGAGTAAAAAATAAAAAAAAAAATTGAAAATTCTGGAAAATTTAAAAAATCTGACAAAAAAATCGGAACTTGTATTTTTTCAGAAAAAAAATATCTGAAATAATAATATTAAAAATCAGATTTTTTTTATCTAAAATTCAAAAATAAAAAGTAGAAAATAAAAAAATCTGAAAATTCTGGAAAATTTAAAAAACCTGACAAAAAAATCGGAACTTTTATTTTTTAAGAAAAAAAATATCTGGAATAATAATATTAAAAATTAGAATTTTTATTTAAAATTCGAAAATAAAAAGTAAAATATAAAAAAATTTCTGAAAATTTTGAAAAATCTAAAAAATCTGACAAAAAATTGAAACTTTTATTTTTTAAGAAAAAAATTATCTGGAATAATATTAAAAATCAGAATTTTTTATTTAAAATTCGAAAATAAACAGTTTGATTAATAATATTTAAACTTGTCTACTTTGTGTTTGAACTTTGTGTTTGAACTTGACTTCTTTGTGTTTGAAATCATAATTTTAAGTACTTTATGAATTTATGTTTTGATTTTTGGTTTATATCATTTATATGGCTTTAAAAATAAACAGCAATTTATAAAAAAGCTTATAATTCATATTCAGGGGTAAATCGGTCATTTCTGTTATTCAGACAGTTTATTCAGATGAAAAAGTAAACAACATCATCAATTTACCCAGACAGACTCATTTACCCAGACAAATTAATTTACTCAGACAGACACATTTACTCAGACAGACAAATTTAGTAAACAGTCCCTAAATTGATTAAGTTAAGGGCAGAAAACATCAAAAAATTCGTTAGATGAATGGATTTAAAATCAAGGATCTCCATAAATGTTTGGATCCATTAGTTTGACATTTCAAATTGCCTATAACATACTTGCAAGTTAGTAAAGTGTCATCTTATGTAGTGTCATCTTGAAGTGGCGCGTATTTCAGCGAAAGTTAGGGAAGGGAGATTGAGATGGTTTGGCCACATCCACAGGAGGCAGACATCTGCTCCGGTGAGGAGGATCGAGAGTTTATTGGTTGTCGGGGCGAGGAGGAGAGGTAGACCGAGGAGGACGTGGGAGGAGCAGCTGAGATTAGATTTGAAGGCCTTAAACCTTTCCGAGACCATGACGGTTGATAGGTGCGCTTGGAGGCGCCAGATCAGAGTTGTGGATTCTTTAGTTGGGAGTGGCGCTGTAGTTGAGAGCCTCAGGGTTGGGTTGTCTCGGTTATCGTTGACCTAAAGCTTTGCATTTTTACTTTTATTATATATTTTATCCTATTGCCTTTTGCGTGTGGTGTATTTTTGACAGGGAGCTTTGCGCGGAGTCAACCTCTCTTCTGTTTGAGCATCGGGCGTGAAGTAGCCAAATTCCTCTTAGGTAAGTCCCATGTGGATTAAGCCATGGGCTCAGGTATGGTATTGAGCTTTTTCGAATCATATGCTGCCCTTTGTATTTTTCACGCAATATTTTGTTGTGCACTAAGCTGGGGGTCTTCACGGAAACAGCCTCCCAACCGTAATAAGTAGGGGCATGGTCTGCGTACATCTTACCCTCCCCAGACCCTGCTCTGAGTGGGATATACTGGGTATGTTTGGTTTGGTTTGGTTTATGTAGTGTCATCGAAATCTTACCCCAAATTCAAATGCCAACCTCCATTCCAAGACAAACCCCAGAAATATTATACCATGAACATGATAGTAGTTTGAATGGTACATTAATTGTGATTATGTATACATTAGTTGTGATTATATTGGTATCATATTTTTACTGTAGTTATATTATACACAGTTGTGATTATGTTATACACCAATTGTGATTATGCTAGTAACCACAATCGTGCCATATCTTATATACCATCTCCAAACCCGACCGCGTTAATTGTTCATTTAACTTCCAATATATTGTCCACATAAAAATCAATCAAGAATGCTAGCAATTAGGGTTGTTCCCTGTCCGGTTCGGTTCGGGTATTGTCTTCTCGGGTCTGGACCGTTAAGGTATCGAGTATTATCGATTTCTGTCCTTATCGGTTTCGGGTCCCAACTTCAATACTTGTATCCGGACCGCTAACGTTTCGAGTGAGTATCGGTCCCGGGTATTTCGGACGGGTTCTCGAGTATCTTGGATCATTAAAAGCCATAATCACCAAAACCTCATAATTGAAACATTAATTGAGTTTTTTTTTTCAAATATATGCTAAGGAAATTAAGAGATAAGGTCTTTTAAACTTATTTTTTTCTATATGTACTAATATCTTATACAATATTTTGTACGATGTATGTTTATGAAAAAATACTGGGTTTTTTACCGGGTTACCGGTTTCGGTTCTAACTTTGGTACCAGTAACCGGACCGCTAACGTTTCGAGTGATTATCGATCCCGGGTATTATCGGACGGCTCTCGGGCGATTCTCGAGTATACTTGGACCGCTAACAGCCCTACTAGCAATAACCAGATCTGGCTACACGTCACCAGTTCTAGTTTTATAGGGAATCTCATAAATGTACTCTCAATATACTACCTCTGTCCTCGCCGAAATTGTCATTTGTGGTATTTTCATAAAGTTTTAGGTAAACAATTAAATATTATAAATTAATAAATTATGTAAACATTAATGTGCAGTTGATAATAAAAAGTATTCCATCCGTTCATGATCTCTTGACTCAAAATGCTGGGCACGATATTTAATGTATTGTGATAATGTGTTAAAATGATTTTCTTAAGTTCCATTTGTTAGAGTAAATTAACTATTTGTTCCGGGAATTATTATTCCCGTGATGTGTCTTACCTAATACTGATTGTAGATACATAGATGGAAGGTTCTAGATCCTTCTAGAGGTAGTAGGATCCTATTAGATGTCTTACCTTATCTAGGAATCCTATGTATGGAAGGACTCTCATTGTAATGCCTATATAAAGGCCCCTCTATCAGTGTTATGAATACAATTGATTTGTTGTCTTTTACTTTCTCCTCAAACACGTTATCAGCACGTAGCCCCCAACTGAGCAAGAAAAAAAATGCCCGAAACTCAGAAAATTCCGAAAAAAAAAAAAACAGAAAAAAAAAATCGGACGAAACCCTAACCTCCGGCCGCGCTTGAGCAAGCCGCAAATCCCCGACGCAACCCAGTGCAGAACTTGTTGCCTTCACCTTCTTCAATCGGCCGCTTCCACCCTCAATTGTGTTCGTCTTACGCAAATCGGAGACACCATTGTTCTTTGCAATACCGTAAGCGTCGTCCTCGGCCAACACCCCGCACAGAGCGGTCTGCGGCCCTACACCGCTGCGCTACTCGTCGCCGCGGTCGTCTTTCGGCCACACGGACACGCTCGTCGCCGCCGGTCGTCTTCCCAGTGATGCACAAATCGGATCAATCCGTCCATTGCAACTAAATCCGGCCCATGCACAGCGGCCCGGCCGAACGCGCGACGCCTCGGAGTTTGTGACGGCCGATTCTTTATCGGCCCAGGCCAAGTCTTGACCGGCCCGATCTTGGCAGAGCCGATTCTTTGGCGGCAAGCGACTTTCAATTAATTTTTTTTAGTCCGACTAACGAAGTAAGAACTACATGTCCAACGGTGGAGATCTGATTCGGAACAGTATTATCGACAAAACTGTATGCGAACAGAAGCATATCTTTACACACAAAAAAAAGAGAAAATTTCCGCACGTAAATTTTCTGCACAGCGCAGTCGTACTAAAAACATGTTTCCCGATTCGTTAACCGTCGGATCGGTGTGAAATTTTTACAGCAACTTCCCAACACAAATATCCGTATAGTCAACGGTGGAGATCAGATTCTGAGTAATATTGATTACTGAATTTGCCGCCGAACAGAAGCAGATTTTTACGAGGAAATTTAGAGATCTGACCTCATCCAATACCGAGCTGCTGCATCGCCGCGCTCGAGTCCTTTTTCGGCCGAATTATCGAGCCCAATAGCCCTATCCGGGCGTTTCTCAACTCTCCATCTTTTCCTAATTAATGATTCATTTGTTCATTAATGTGTACACTTATGAATCTTACATGTTTATGTTTTACGTGTATATAGGAAAATACGTCTCTCATGATGATGTGCACGCTATGGAGAAAAAGCCATATTTATCCCGTTCAAGGATCAAAGTAAATATAGAACGGAGTACCCACGGAAATATGTTGCTCATATGGAGAGAATCTCCCGTTCAAGGATCAAAGCATATATGGAACCAAGTACCCGTAAGATTTTATTAAAGTTCCCGTTTTTTTTCAATTCCTCTCTTTTGGGAAATTTTTTTTGGGGAATTGGGTATTTGGGTTCTTTATCTCCCACGCTACTTTGCGGTGGATGAGACAATGAGAGATGGTATCACTCTCGGATGTCGAAGTAAACTGTGTGACGGTCCTGGGGGAGTCACGGATAATTGTTGAAAGTCGATATTTGTGGTTGTTGCATACACCACGTTTTGGGTGCGATTTGACGTCGCCGTTTTGTCGATTTTAAACCAACAATTGAAAAAAAAATGAACATTGTCGGTAATGGTAAAGTTATGACTCGTTCATGATTAGTCACGGATTTGTGACGTACAAATGGGACAAACATCGATTGCGACGGATATGTCGTGGTTAAAATCGATTTGTGACGGATCTGTCACGTTGAATTGAGCGACCACCACGTTGGTCTTGACCCAATCCCATACTTGGAAAACTCCATCTTTCATCCTATTAAAATAAAATATTGCATGTGGGTGTAGTCATGCACCGTCTCCTTGCAATAAGATATATGAAAGAATGTACGAGTAATTCTCATGAATTTTAACATGTAAAGCAATGGCATATTGCGTTAAGTACATGAATTCGTTGACCTCGATTATAGTTCGTATGACTATAGGTCCGAATATTCTTCCGAGTATTTGTAAAGGCATGTGCCTTATACATTTGACTATGTTTAGTCGATCTTATTGGATGGTCAAGACAAGTTGGTTATGGTATATTCATTATGTCTCATGGTTCAAAATGCTTAATTATGATGCACCGCGTTGTATCTATATAACATGGCTATTATGACGTATACTTGCAAATTGAGAATTAAAATACTTGGTTGATTTGATGCACTTTGGTGGATTTTGTCTACACTTTGATCATGACTAGGCGCATCCCCCTTGGTATTTGTTTATGCTTTGAAAGTTCAAACGGAATCAGTGGTTTTTAAATAGCCTTAGCTGTACCGACATTCCTACTTTCTCTGCAAGTCTACCAACTTGGAGTTACCGAAAGGATCATTAGTTGAGATAAGAAATCGAACACCCTACTGCGTTTAAACGCGCATATGGCTGTCATTGCTATGTTTTTGCATCAACACTTGTGTCATTGGATATGGTCTCAACCTTGTTTTCTCACCAAACTTGGGAAATACTAAATCAGCCACTTAAAACATGCACTGTGATCTGAGTTTAATGATCCGTGTGGTGCACAATATATGGATAGAAAGATACGGAAGTCTAGTTTCCAGAACATCTGACCGTTAGTCCATAGCCTTCCTAACAAGGGAGTTATCGCTGTTTTAGTGAACAAAGGTCAAGCTGCACGGAATTTTATTTCCAGCGATTGTGCTAACTTTTGTCCCAACCAACTTGGTTCCCATCTTGAATTTGCAAGTGGTCTTATGACACATATTTTTCAACCTCTTTCTGGCTGAATTTGCCATAGATGATGCATTTTTTGGTATGCGTTGTACGCTAAACTATCATCTTTCAAATGATTGAAAAACAGTTTCCTTGGGGAAGCCCAAAATACGCACCCTTATAAGAAGGTCGAGCGTGTGCATGGTAGTGTTACACCATGCTTGTGTCGTAATTTTGCCCCTTAGGCATATAACCTTGCCATGTTATGCACTCAATATGATAGATCATTTTGATCATATCAAGTATAAAATCTCTATGTTGTTAGAGTGTTCGCTATGCTCATGTTTGTAAAATTTTGCAAGCGAAATTGAGTGCGTATTAAGCTATTTTCAAGGAACACGATATTTTTGGATTTCGGTGTATAAATCCATTATGACTATGATGACTAAGTCATCACAATCAATGAGTGGTATAATACTCAAGTTGTTGAATGCCGAATGGCGTTTTCTAGTCACATATGTTCCGTAACAATTGAACCATGTTATGACTCGATGATATATATGCCAAAGTGTATCACTCATAGCATCTCATTGTGATTTGTAAGAAATAAAATCTTATGCATCACTTGTATTAGATATGTGAAAGGAAAAATATTCATGAGTCAATATGGTCCGGCTTGCATCGGTTTTTGTAACCAGAAGATGTATTGGGACATTGACACATTTAGGCTTTAATAGTCCAGAGTTTGGACAGTTTGATGATCCACATACCACGGTATTGTCATGGACATCATTTTCTCTGAACAAAGAAACTAGTTGGATCAAAGACACCAAAGTACGTTGGTGGAGTCGTGAGCAGGGCTCATGACCGATGATGATATTTATGTCATCTGCGTCTTGTTTTCATAAACATGTGTGACGCTAAAGACCACCCAATGATCCTTCTTAGCCATGTTCATTGATTAAAGCCTATCCTTTAGCACGATTAGGAGACGACACCCTCCTATGCTAAAGAGAATAATGTAGCGACTCGCATAAGCATGGTGCTGAGTCCTCCCTTTTCACCGAGTCCTTATACATACATGATCATAAGTATTAGCATGGGTGGCTTATGATGCTATGATGGTGTTCACAAATGGTCGTACTCAAGTAATAACATTTATATGTTATGTTGTTCCTTTGACAATGATTGATAAGTTGATGAAACCTGAGTTATGGTTGTCCAACTTGCGGACCAGTCATTGTAAAGGTTGGTTCACCCACTTTTTAGACCAAGCTTAAAGTGAAATTTTAACGAGTACTTCCTAACATCCAAGGCTACCTTCTCACAAATTTTGGTGCCATTTGGAGACTTGGAAGGAGGTGAACCACTTAAATGAAGTTTACACATACCACCAGCCGTCCCAACAACCAGTTCGATGTCATTTCGATCGGTTTTTAACCACAAGGATGATGGTTTTGGAATCCTAAACACCCGTTTATACATGCTCACGAAATTTTGAGGTGTTTGGGGCTGGTGAAGGGAGTGAACTCTTCAAGAAAGCACTAGAGGTTCAATAAGACCAACGGCCTATCATCGGTTCAATCGTTTCTTCATGTTCGATCCCGGTGGTGCATGTTGGCGGTTTTGTTGAATTCTCAAGACCAGTAGCTACGGCTATGTAATCGGTCAACATGTCATATTCACATATACCTATCATCATTCAAATGCTTAGTTACGAGTGTAACAGTATGCATTTTGTTAACTGGATTGTGTTAACACTGAAAACCTTTATCGTCCACATGTTCATGTGCCAAAAGTGCGTCACCACAACGCATTATGACGGGTTATAAATGATGAATATGACATGCGCTTTCACTCATAGTCCACTTAAAATATACCTTGGCAGACGATCTCGTATGTCACTTTGATGAGCCAGTCTTCCCGTCGTTAGGGGGAGATGCGAACAATCATGTTCGAGTAGAACGACTTGGAATTGTCGTAGTTTGTCCCTACTGCGCCTCACCAAGTTCCCTAAAGTGACGAGATTAAATACATGCTGCAAACATGTCTGCAAGGATTGTGTCCGGTCATGGACGTTCGTCACCTATAAATGGTGATATGGTAACACCACAAATTGTGGTAGATGGTGTTACTAGGCCGTGGATCTCATAGAGTATTGGGATGCCACTTGGTTCGATAAATACTCTCGCTAAGAATGTATGCGAGCTTGGTACATGAAACTTGATCATATGATCAAATGAACTCATCCGTCTCATGTGATTCTGGATTATAGTCATCATTGGGGACGCCTCAATGAATGCCAATCCATAAAGAGTACTCTATGAATAAAGCTAGGTTCATGAAGACGTGGAATGTGAGTTTAATCGAACCATACTTCGTTGAAAATCTACAACGTTGTAGCCTTGGCCTAAAATGGAAACATATGCGACTCCAGTATAAACAAAGTGATAGCCCTTTGTTGAAGTGGTGCCGACACTCCAAAGATAAGATCTATCCGTATACTTTGTTAAAGCGAGTGAGAGAAGGAGTTAAACTCACCTCATGGCGCGAGGTTTCTCATGAACGCACTGGAATCGACTACGATGACACGAAACTTAGTTATGCTATCGTAATGGATGTTATAGCATCCACTATCTTTCGATTAGATAGTTTCCCAAAAGCGACGTGCGGCTTGTGGTTAAATCTTATCTTAGTGGGGAACTAAGTTAAGTGATAAAAAGGATCTCGTGGTGGATCAGACTCAAATCAAGTGGCTCCTGACCACGGAGCGCGTCGACAAGTGATTGTCGGGAACGCATACTAAGTATATACTTGATTTGGAAGAGATATGAAGCTTTTACGTGTAGAACTAAGGGTTTATAGTGATGTACTCTTGTGAGACTAAGAGATTCCGCTAAATCCAAAGTTAAGAATGAACGGATCTTGGGGACACTTGATGATGCGTATTCATCAATCGGTTTAAGGCAATCTAAGGGACGGTTTCCCTAAGAGACGATAAAGTAATGCCTATATGATTCCCAATGACTAGTCGAAGTCATAATAAGACTTTGCTCACTTAAGTGATGATGCAGTCTTAAGAGAAAAGTACGGTATTATGTACTCATGTTTGACTCGATGTACTCATTCGTAATAATCCGGTAAAGCCACTGTGATGATGGCCTAGGATGCGCTCACGCAATGTCTGTGATTGACAAGAAGCTTGAAGCTCGCTCTATCTCGATAAAAGGACACTTGAAACGATACCCGAATCCGCCGAGAATGTGTTGGTCTATCTCGATATGACCTCTGGCAGACTCACTTGATGGAAAATGGTGAAATTGGTACCATTGGAAAGGTTTGTGTCTACTTTCCAAGGAAACCAACCATCCGATCACATCCATGTTGAGTGACATATGACTATTGTTGCAAAGTAGGACAGGATATGTCCGGTAATTTGCTGAGTCAACTTCGATAGAGCTTTGTGATCTGCTCAGGTCGATCTAGGTTACGTACTGTATGTGAATGAAAAGCTATGGGTGTCTAGTTTTCATAAGTTCTTACAGTTTCGTTGATACCTATTGAATCGAAGAAGTAATGACTGATTTAGTGCATGGAGGTCAAGACTTTAGAAAACTTGATAAGTCTTTAGCGACTCTGCACTTTGGATGTGTCGCGCTCTTTTTGTCCTTAGACCAAGGTTTGTTTTTCCCACTGCGTTTTCACTTGGTAAGGTTTTTAACGAGGCGACCTATGAGAACATCCATACAATGATGCGTTGTCTTACATTCAACTTAGACCAAGAGGTATTTTTCCCACTGGGCTTTTTCCTTGGTATAGTTGTGAGGGCAACTTGGCATCCGACTCCATGATTTGAGGTACTCATCGGGGAGTCGTTATGTATACATCGGGAGTATACACGACATGTTATCTTTGGTGCGTTGCATTCTTTTCCTCATCAAGCTTTTATTTTTCCCATGGGGTTTGTTTTGGCTTGGAATAGGTTTTACGAAGCGCAACATCTTCTCGCACCATTGTTGTATTAGTGCTCGACACGGGGGAGTGTTCCTAATTATTATTCCGTGATGTATCTTACTTAATACCGATTGTAGATACATAGATGGAAGGTTCTAGATCCTTCAGAGGTAGTAAGATCCTATTAGATGTCTTACCTTAGGAATCCTATATATGGAAGACTGCGTTGTAATCTTTTATATAAAGTACTCTATCAGTGTTATGAATACAATTGATTTGTTTCTTTTACTTTCATGTATTTTAGTAATAATTTATGTAATTGAAGGGTATAAATATAAATTTTATTGTGGGGTCTACTTCCTAAAATAAGACAACAGTATCAACCGATCATGAACGGAAAGAGTAAAACATATTAATAATAAGAGCGTTGGAAATTACAAAATAAAATGAAGTTGCTTGATTTAACTGTAAAAGCTAATAATGCGAACCTTCAAAAGGAATAAATTTCGGAGTGAAATGTAAATATTTGGACGGAGAAGGATAGAGAAAATTATAAACACAATAAAAACACTCTGTAATATAGAAATTTTGGTATGGTTTTTACTTGGACATTTTCATGAACAGCTACAACCTGTCACAAACAGAATGCATTTTCCATGAACCTAATTATTAATAGAGTAAAACCGAAGCAGTAGGTCAATATAAAAATTATTCTTTCACCAAAAATTAGATAGGAAGGAATTGAATGCAAAATTTAAATGATAAATCAAAAGATGGAAAGCGCAATAACAAGAAACGTGATGCACTTTATTTGTACTTCATCTCGGACATCTTAAAGCCTGGCATGTCAAATGAGGATGCAAATTTCTCAACATCAGTCTTGAGCTCTTCAATGTCTTTGTTGTTGACGAGGCCCTTGTTGAAGTCCTTTAATAGTTTGCCATGCTCCTTCTGGATCTTCAAGGTGACGGATACAGCCCGGTGGAGAAACTCAGCAATCTGCTCAAAGTCTTTCTCAACCAACCCTCTAGATGTCATGGCGGGAGTACCTGCAATACCAAACAGATATTGATCATTCCGACCACCATCTTCTTCCTAACAAATATGCAAGAAATTCTAATTGCTGATATAGAAACAAACTAATAATGTCGAGAGAAATTTCAGAAGATCCAAATTTAAAGCAACGTTTTTAAATGCTTGTACTTTTCAGCGTTGGTACTTTTCAGCGTCAACACCTTCAAACATCCAACTGACATTGGATCTTCCACTTTTATGTCAAGTAATCAAATGTCAACTGCAACTTCGGAGACACTTTGATCAGAATGAAAGAATGTGCGATAACTAGGAACAAGAAAGGCGCAGTGATTTCTTACCGATGCGAACCCCTCCAGGGGACAAAGCACTGCTGTCACCAAAAACAGCATTTTTGTTGACAGTAATGTTGCATAGATCACAGAGTTTCTCGACCTTGTTTCCTGAAAACAAGCAACACAACAGATGAAATTAGGACTCAATAAACACTTCCCTGCACAGCAGAAAACCAAAATTTGTGAATAATTACCAGTCAACCCAAGAGGGCGAAGATCCCACAGGACCAAATGGTTCTCAGTTCCACCAGTGACGAGCGTATATCCTTTGCTCATCAGATAGTTTCCAAGGGCAACAGCATTAGCCCTCACTTGCTTAGCATAGGTCTTGAAACCAGGAGACATCGCCTGCTTCAAAGCCACGGCAAGAGCACCAATTTGGTGATTGTGTGGACCTCCTTGAAGAGAGGGGAACACGGCAAAGTTGATTTTGTCCTCAAAGTCATAAACAGCATCCTCTGGTTGGCCCTTCTTCACTGGCTTCGGACCCTTCTTGTAGAAGATCATGCCGGCTCTAGGACCCCTTAGACTCTTGTGAGTTGTAGTTGTGACCAAGTCACAGTACTCAAAAGGATTGGCTGCTTCCTGAAAAATAATTATCCACAATTATAATTTCTTGGGCTGAAGCCCCAAGTTTTCATATTATGCGTGAATCTTAAATTATCCTAGTGCACAAGGTACGATAACAACAATGCAATTCAGAAACTTCCCATATTTTTCTTTCTTATTCTTCATTAATTTCTTGATTGAATTAGACATACAACAACAACAACAACATCTAAGCCTTAGTCCCAAAATGATTTGGGGTCGGCTAACATGAATCAAACTTTGAAACCGTCAATAATCGTTACATAAATAACATAAAAGGAAAAAAGAGGGAAAAAGTAGAGAAAAAAGCAAATAAAAAAAGAGAATGAATGAAAAACAAAAAAAAAAAAGAAAAAAAAAAGAAAAAAAAAAAGATAACATGAAATAAAAGAAAATAGGAATTAAAAAAAAAAAAAAATCAGACTCCATCCACCATCCGTATTCTTTCCCGCCACATTTGCCTCTCCATCGCCATACTTTCTCCAATTCCAAGAAACCGCATATCATTAAATTCGACATGTGATACGAAATCATATCAAATACAAACTTTGAATGAAACAATTTCTGATCCTTGTTTTGAGAGTATCAAACAAACAGGAACAAAAAACAAACCACTCAAAAGATCATATCTGGACAGACAATTCTCCAGTTAAAGTTAGCAAGATTTTAATAAAGGAAAATATAGGTCCACCAAATCTCAAGAAAGCAGCATCTATGAATTTTGGATATAAAAACATCGCATCAGGCCAACTAAATCACAGACGCAACAAATGAATAATAGCACTGCTGAACCTGCCCAGATCAGCCATAGATCTTTGATCCATATTAAGAATATGATCATATAAAAACAATTCAGGCAGACTAATCAAACCCATTTTCTCATTTTCTATAATTTACAAAATAAAATGAAAAAAAGAGAATAACAATTAAAAAGGGACAAAAAGTGCATCAAGGTATGTTTTTATACCTGAGCAGCAACAAGGCCGCTAATATGGGCCATATCACAAAGCAATAGAGCTCCACACTTATCCGCAATCTCCCTAAACCTCTTGTAATCCCAATCCCTTGGATAAGCACTCCCTCCACAAATAATCAACTTGGGTCTGAAATCCAACGCCTTCTCCTCCAACCTATCATAATCAATATACCCCGTCTTTGAATCAACCTTATACGGCAGGCTCTCGAAATAAATCGAGGTGGCGCTAATCTTTTTACCTCCCGAAGTATAATACCCGTGGGTCAAATGCCCGCCAGAAGGCAAATCAAGCCCCATTATGCGATCATGTGGGTTTAGCACCGCAGTGTAGGCCGCGAAATTAGCAGGGGACCCACTGTATGGTTGTACATTGACGCCCCATTTGGTGGGATCTAGGCGGTACGCCTGGAGAGCGCGTGAGCGCGTCAGGTTTTCGATCTGATCGATATACTCGTTGCCTCCGTAGTAGCGGTTTCCCGGCATGCCCTCGGAGTATTTGTTGGTGAGTGCGCTTCCAAGGGCTTCAATTACGGCGAAGGAGGTGAAGTTCTCGGAAGCGATGAGCTCGATTCCGTGGCACTGGCGGCGTTTCTCCTTCTCGATGAGGTCATGGATCTCGGGATCCACGACGGAGAGAACGCTGTTGCCCCAGTCGGTAACTGGATCCATTTCTCGTTAGTGTGTGAGAGAGGAACTGGGTAAATATGTGAGAGAGAGAGAGAGAGAGAGAGCAGATGGTAGGACAGAATGGAGATGGGAGGTTGGGTTTCATTTAAGGAGGATGTGAGTTGGGGTGAATGACCATAATGTCCTCGAGGTTGTTGGAACTTGGAAGGGGGAAGCAACTAATTTTCTATTGATCTGGATAAATTCTTAATTTTTTTTTCTTTTTTGCAATTTTTAAAAGGAGTGCAATACGAGGACTTCTCAGGGGGGTTATTTGTACTATTTTTGCCCGAGCATGCTTAATTTTGGACTTCTAATGGGATCCGGTGCATTAGTATTGATATGATCGCACCCCTTAAATTATTTATTCTTGGTGAAGACTTTAATATACACTACTTTGAGATTAAAAGTGGCCATTCACGGTCCGAATCCGGGTCTGGGTCTGACCCGGCGGGTTCACGGGTCGGCTGACTACGACCCGGACTCCACTCATACATATGAAATATACGGGTCGGAGGGTTCACGGGTCGGCCACGGGTTTGGGTCCGGCCCATGAATTTTTTTTATTTTATTTTTTTGAAAAAGTATTTTTAAAATTTTATTTATTATTATTTTATACACGAAAAAACAACTAATAAACAAAATATTATATATACAAAGAGAAAACTTGAGAGAACTAGATAATATAGAAGAAAGAGACCATACTCATTTTATTGATATCTAAATCAAGGTACAAGCAAGCTTTTATATAGGCCATGAAAAGTATGTTACAACGGCAATGAAAAGTAAAAAATCCTGTGGGAAAAATCCTAGTGAAGAAAAAAAAGTGCACGTGTTGTAGAAATAAAATATCATGTCTCCCCCTCATTTTAACATTATTATAAATGTTAACATATATCTCGAAATCTGCGCATCCCAATTTTGTACACTAATTTTTCAAAAGGAGCTGCATGGAGTGCCTTCGTGAACAAATCTGCTGGATTCTCAAATGAACGAATTTGACAAACATCAGTTTCTTCGGAGACCCATATCCATTGTTCCTCGGCGATATCTAAATATCTGTCTCACTATAGTCCAATGTCTTCTTATTGGAGCAGAATTATGTCTTGCCAATAAACTAACAGAAAATGCAATATCAGGGCGTGTACAGTTGGCAAGATACATTAATGCACCAATGGCACTAAGATATGGTACTTCAGGACCAAGAAGTTCTTTTCTATTTTCTCTTGGGCGAAATGGATCCTTTTTCTTTTCAAGTGAACCTACAACCATAGATGTAATCGCAGTATATGATTTATCCATAATAAACCGTTTGATGATCTTTTCAATATATGATGGCTGGTGAACAAAGATTCTTTTTGATAATTGTTCAACTTGAAAACCAAGACAAAGTTTTGTTCTACCCAAGTCTTTCATTTCAAATTCCTTTTTCATATATGTAATCATCTCATCAAGTTCAACATGAATCCCAATGATGTTCAAATCATCAACATAAACTGCAATGATAGTAAATCTACTTTTTGTCCTTTTAATAAAGACACATGGACATATTACATTATTAACATATCCTTCTTTCAAAAGGTATTCACTGAGATGATTATACCACATCCATCCTGATTGTTTCAACCCGTACAAGGATCTTTGTAATTTAATTGAGTACACCTCCCGGGGGTTTGAGTTACATGCTTCAGGCATTATCAGTCCTTCAGGGATTTTCATGTAGATGTCATTATCAAGTGACCCATATAAGTAGGCAGTCACAACATCCATTAAGTTCATTCGAAACCCTTTTAAAATCGACACACTGAGTAAAAATCTGAACGTCGTTGCATCTATTACCGGTGAATAAGTCTCTTCATAATCAATTCTCGGTCTTTGTGAGAAGCCTTGTGCAACAAGGCGTGCTATGTATCTCACAACTTCATTTTTCTCATTTCTTTTACACAAAAACACCCATCTATAACCAACGGGTATCACATCTGCAGGTGTTTGGACAATTTGTCCCAAAACTTGACGTTTTTCAAGTGATTTCAATTCTGTCTCAATAGCATCTTTCCACTTTGACCAATCATTTCTTCATTTACATTCATAGATCGATCTAGGTTCATGATCCTCGATTTCTTCAGTAATATCAAGAGCAACTGCATATGCAAATATATCATCCATGATTATTTTTTTCCTATCCCACCTCTTTCCTGAAATGATGTAGTTTATCAAGATCTTTTCATTATCATCAAGTTCAGGTGTTTGATCAAATCTATATTTTTAGAAATTATGTCATTTGATGTACCAGCTTGCTTATCAAGTTTCCTTGTTTTTTTTTGGATTTTTATCCTTGGATCCAATAGGTCTACCACGCTTCTGGCGTGCATTAGACTCTTTTGCTAGCAATATTTTTATTTTCTTCATTAGGAAGTTTAATTTTACAAGGAACATTGAGAGCTGGTATATGTGACTTTGTCACTGTCTTGACATCAATAAATGTTTCAGGCATTCTATTTGCCACTTCTTGTAGGTGGATAATCTTTTGAAATTCAAGTTCACACTAATTTGTTCGAGGATCATAATGAGACACAGATACTGCATTCCACAAAATTTCTTGTCTTTATCTTTCAAATTTTGACTTATCTCCCCCTAATATAGGAAAAACTGTCTCATCAAATTGGCAGTCAGCAAATCTAGCTTTGAATAAGTCACCAGTTATGGACTCCAAATATTTAATAGTTAAGGGAGAATCAAACCCAACATATACACATAATCTTCTTTGGGGTCCCATTTTTGTTCGTTGGGGAGGAGATATAGGAACATAATCTTTGCACACCCAAAAACTCTTAAATGAGATATATTTGGTTGTTGACCATTCACAAGCTGCAAAGGGGAATGTTATGATAAGCAGTCGGCTTTAATCGAACTAGAGCTGCCGCATGCATTATTGCATGTCCCCAAGCAGAATTTGGTAAATTTGTACTCATAAGTAAAGGTCTATCAATCAATTTTAGCCTCTTAATAAAAGATTCGGCTAGACCATTTTGAGTGTGCACGTGAGCAACAGAATATTCCACTTCAATCCCAATTGACATACAATAATCATTAAAAGATTGGGATGTAAACTCTCCTGTATTTTCCAGTCGGAATTTCTTTATATTATGATCAGGAAATTGTGCTCTTAATCGAATTATTTGAGCAAGAGTCTTGCAAATGCAATATTACGAGTGGACAACAAACTAACATGAAACGATCTTGTTGATGCATCAATAAGTACCATAAAGTACTGAAATGTCCCACTTGATGGGATAATAGGTCCACATATATCTCATTGGGTTCGGTACGAAAATGTTGGACATTCGATTGCAACTTTTAAATGAGATGGTTTCGTTATTAACTTTCCTTGAAAGCAATCAACACATGATAAATCTTTCGGAAAAGGAACAACCTTGTTCTTTAGAGGATGCCCATTTGAATTTTCTATAATTCTTCGCATCATTACATGACCCGGATGGCCCAAGCGATCATGCCATATAATAAAATTTGTCGGGTTCATTGATTTTTGGTTTATCACCATGTATGACTCAACTGGATTTATGAAAGTATAATACAATCCTGATGGGAGCTTTTCCATTATTTGCTTCCTCCCTGAGACAACCGAAGTTATATATAAATATTCATTGTTAGTTTCATTTGTTGTTTCAATGTGATAACTATTTGGACGTATATCTTTGAAACTCAAAAGGTTTCTTTTTGATCTGGTGGAAAACATTGCATCATCAATTATAAATTGTGTACAATTAGGTAACATTATATTTACTCTTTCCGAGCCCTCAGTACGATCTGATGCACCAGATATTGTGTTTACATTAGCTTTAGGTAGTTTTAGATGCGAAAAAATATTTTTGATTTTTTAATATCATATGTGTTGTTGCACTACATGCCAACAAATTGATTCCTCATCTTTTGCAACACATGATGAGAGGCTGCTGGCCATATTTCTTCAAAAATAAATAAAATGTCAATTAGAAATATTTCAGATACTTAATTGATAGTAAAATGGAATAACATAAGCAACAGATAAGGATAATGATCATAGTTCAAACATAAATACATATAGTTCCAACATAAAAACTTAAAAGTTCAAACATAAAGTTAGAAACTTAATAAGATCTTAACATATGACTTAAATATCGCCACCACCAGATTTGGTCAACTCCACATTCTCATCCTCAAAGAAATCACTAAATTTCATATGTGTAAGGGCTGATGGATCAGCATAATCTTCACCTTTAAGGTGAGCTTCAAGATGGGTAAGACCCAAATCACTTTATTCGGTAAGATTAGTCTCAACAGTTTTTAAAGAAGCCTGATAAAGATCCACAAGATGCTTGGAGGTACGACATGTAACACCCCCAAAATCCCATTGGGTTCTTGTAGTGTCATGGACCCCATGACAGGAGATCCACCAGGCGAACACGACTAACATATATCAATCTGACCAAAAAGAAAAATCACAGTCCCTACTATGATATCCAACATAATATTCCGACGTGGAATTTCAATGACAATGATGGGCCTACATGGCCAAAATAAAAATACAACAACATCACGAGCCTTGCTTGGATAACGCAAAATGACAACAACTGACAAACTGGAGAACACTCCAAACTAAATGTCCAACATGAACACCGAAACAACTCGGGACTAGTATCGCTCGAATACCTCGTCGCCATCGTCATGTCCCTGTGTCTCAACTCTCTCCTCGCAAATACCTAAAACATGAAAACATGTTCCGCCCCCATGGGGTCAGTCATCCAGATAATGAATATCAAATACATGTACAACATGATATGCATCCAAAGGCAAAACAAACAATACAACAATGATAATACGATATGCTCACAAACCAAGGTAAGAACGGAGCATTCGTGAAACACTATGCCCATGGCATACGATCAATACCTGCTCAACAGGTTAGAACATAAGTGCCCAACAGCGAATCATCAATATAGAACACAACAACGAATTACTCGAAGGTAAACCAAAACAAAGCTGTAATAGATACAAACCACAATGCCCGAAGGCTTCAATTGAAACACCAATACATCGCACATGGCCTAAAAGCCCTCAGACGAAGCTGCAAATCATCGCAATGGTGAAAGCCACTCAGCCGAAGCTGTCAATCATCACAATGGCCTGAAAGCCACTCAATCGAAGCTGTCAACTAATAATGAGAAGGCCGAACCCAAACAGCCTGAAGCTATATCACATGAGGGGCCGAAGCCATACAGCCGAAACTATATCACAATGAGGGGCTGAAGCCACACAGCCAAAGCTGTATCACAACGAGGTCATCCAATGACCGTGACCTGTTGAATTGCAGGTGCTGGGAAACCAATTTCGACAAGTCCAAGCCCCAGACTTACCCATAATGAGATCACCCAGTGACCGTGACTTACTAAACTGTAGTTATTGGGAAACCAACCGCGAAGGTTCAAGCCCCAGTCTTACCCATCGAGCACTAGCCGAGACTAGCCTCTAAACACAAATAATCACAACCGGCAACGATCACAAAATTATCGAATCCACAAGAATGATAGTCTACTGCCTTGAGTCGGCCAACACGACAACAATAACTCACGGATGGGCACCGTCCTCGGCAGTCCCAATTTAGTTACCTCGATCGCCTTGGAATGGCCAATCGATAAGAACAACACAACGGATGGAAACCGTCCTCGAAAGTCCCAATTCAATACCTCAATTGCCCTAGAAATGGCCAATCGATAACAATAACACCACAGATGGGAAATGTCCTTAACAGTCCCAATTTAATACATCGATTGTCTCAATGACCAATCGATAACAACGACTCGGTGGATGGGAATTAATCTCGGCAGTCCCAATTCAGTACCTCGATTATCTTAGAACAGCCAATCGATAACAACAACAATAATAGATGCCTCGGTGCCTTTAATCGGCCACCAAAGATAGAGATGATAATCAAATACGTCAATGCCTTAAATCGGCCAATGCAACATCAATAGCAATACACCAATATCAATAACAACGATCATAACTGTAATACCCGATTGTGAACTCATTTATTTTTCATTCAATAATTGTCACTCTGTAATTCTCACTCATTAATAATCATTTATCATTCATATTCATTCATTCTATTCACCATTCGGCGTAACTTTGAGTCGTTTATCGATATTGTTCATTGTTCAACCCTGTTTGAAAATGGAGACGAGGATATTATCTTGATTGTTGTAATTGCTTAGTAAGTTGATGTTGATATTGGAGTTCATATCATTTCGAATTTACTCCTTGTTCGGATCATTCTATTTTTGGACCAACTCTCGTAATCATTGCTCGGAACCGCCGTTTTGGGGTTCCCGCAATTCCATTTCATGTTATTGTTCCCAAGTTTTGAGTTCTATTACGTTTATTCTCTTCCCGGGTCGTTTTTTGTTTTTTGGGCCCGAATAGTGTGCGCCGCGGCACACACCTTGTGCAGTTGAACCTGGCAGCAGATGTACCGCGCGCCGTGGCCCTCTGCTGACCATGCCGCGACACTAAGCTGGGAGCTGATTTCAGCCGCGGGCCATGGCACACTTAGTCCGCGCCGCGGCATGCGAGTCAGTCACCCCTTTTTCAACGAATTTTTGAGGAGAGAAGTTCATTTCATCCCCTTTCTCATTCCTCCTCTCTGTGGACGACTTCCGGGTGAATTTTTAGGTGATGTGGCATCTTCAATCTCAGAGATTTCATCCTCCTCGAGTTCTTGGTGTGGATTAACAACATCTTCTTGGGTTCTTCATCCTAATTCAAGGTAACTTCTTCAACCCTAGATTCTATTTTGAGTTGGAGCATGATGTTTTGGATGATATAATCATGATTTGTGAAGGATATATGTATGATTATGAGTTTTTATGATTTATCATCAGATTGTTGGAGGATTATTCAATAACACTTTGAATGTTGATTTGGAATTGGGGATTTCGATTGGATGTTGTCTTAATCTCGAGTTGTGTATTCCTATTGGATTATTGATTGTATTGATAATGTTTTGTTGGATTGAATCACTCGTTTGGAGGTTGGTATTCGATATATTTGAGTTTGGTCGTAAACGATTGGGGGTTGTTTACAACGTGTTTGTTTTAATGCCCTAATGAGTTTGGGTTTGTTGTATCGACTTCTTGAATTGGTTATGATCATATTGATACGTATATTAAGCGAATTTTTGGTAATTGTGTTATTCAAGGTTGTTCGAGCGACCGATAATTCCATTAAGGACGTTTGTTCGAGGAAGGACATTCTTCATCGGTATTTGAGGCAAGTTGATCATTGCTCAGTTAAAAGGATAATCATTCCTTTAGTTGTTGTTCATTAATACGTATAATTCATGCTTAGTATATTAATCATGTTGGGACTTGTAATTATCAAACTAATCATTCAATTCACGAGGAACAACGGTTCTACTCATTCATTTGAAGCTATCACTCATTGCGTCATTATTTCACCTCGGTGAGTCATTCGTGACCCTTGTAGGATTTCTATTCATTGTTCTTCATCATGGTCGCTTTTGTTCTTGTAACCTTTCGGGATTGTATTGCGTTCCGGGTGGTATATGTGTGGAATTTTTAGTCGGGCACATTAAGGTCATTGTGTTTATGCGGGGATCCGGACACATTGGACTACGTACACGGTAACGTGCCTCCGTGAGACTAATTACGCCAAGTGTTGCGGGTGTTTATGCAGGACGCCGGGCTCTCGGCATGCTTGTGCACTTACACATCCCATTCGTGGCGTACTATGATGCCCCTCACTCAACTTGATTTCATAACTAATTCATGTGATTATTATATTAGTTCAACTCTTGAGGATTGTTGTTCTGGGTAACTGACCCCGTCGGGGATGTTGTTTTTAGGTCATGTCAAGGCAAATGCACGGGAAGAGAACGTTAACGGCGAGGAGTCCCAGTGATACTAGTAGGGGGCCCTAGTCTGTCGACTTATTCATGTTTCTTTGATGTGTATTTTCCGCTGCAGTACCATTTGGATTTTCATTTTATTCAGTGTTGTATATTTTATCTTCATATGAAATATACGTGTATTCTGTATTCCTGGGTGTGTTGTACTTGAAACTCCTCATCGGAGTAATTGGTAATATAATGTGGTTCGGTACTACAATTATATTATTTAATTCATTAATTTTCATTCACCTGGTGGGTCCCAGTTAGGGGCCACGACACTATAATATATGCCTAGTTTGGGGTGTTACAGAGTTGGTATCGGAGCGTGGTTTTGAATACTACCCTTCCGAGTCATGTCTCATTTGAAATCATCGTTCATCAGAGTAGTATCATTGGACTTTCGCATCACGTGTGACCTGTGCAAGCGCCAAGCCCCTCAGACCAAAAAAACGGTATGATTTATGACGCCATGGTATAATTTCTGGCAATAAGAATCACTCATTCATCATTCATCAGTCAACAATCCTCAGTCATCATTTTCTTGGATCTTGTCGATCATGCCAACTCATTAATCACTTAGTCAATCTCATTGCTCAGTTGTTGATCTTGTGGATCGTATTATTAATCTTGTTAACTTGTTCAAGATAATCATTTCAGGAATTTCATCATATAATCATGTCACCTCAATTGATCTTTCATGCGATCTTATCATATTCCGGCGTAATGTCGACGATCATTTTACTGCATTATTCATGCGTTCAGTGCGTTAGAGCGTGTATGCTCATTATTATCATTTCATAACGTAATTATAATACGATATTCATGCGAGATCTATAATTATCATGTGTTTTCCTACTTCAGTATGGATAGAGCTGTCAGAGGATGCATGGCAAGAGGCCGCAGTGCGGGCCGAAACCTGGGAGCTCGAGTGAATACCCGTGCGAACGCGAGGAATAATATCAATTCAACAAGTAGCGATGCTGCCACTCATTCACCTGGAGATAATCATTCACTGTCAGGAAGTCGTACCCATGATACAGCTCAATCGGAAGGTGTTCGGGTTGATCCACTCACTTTTATGCAGGGCATAATGGCAAAAATGACTCAAATGGCACGTCTGATGGAGATGATGCAGAACTCAGCAACTCAGGCTCAACAGGCCCCTCCGCCGCCACCTCAGAGGCAAGAGAGGAGTGTGAGCAGTATTATCGGCGACATCTCTTGCCAGAGGCCACCTACTTTTGAGGGCTCATCTGAGCCAGCGGATATTATTCACTGGCTTGAACATTTTGAGAAGCTATTTGCTATGGTGAAGTGTCCCGAAGGGCACAGAGTTTCAGTTGCGGCTTACTATCTGGGTAAGAGAGATCACTCTTGGTGGCTATCTTTGAAGCCCACCGACGGGTCTTGTACCTGGGACCAGTTCAAGACTCTCGTGATGGAAAGGTATTATATGGACCCACTCAGGGAGGCCAAGTTATCGGAGTTACTCAGCCCCGACCCCTCCGCGGAAGAAGATGTTCTCGCCATCGCCGAGAAGTTTCAGGAGCTACTTCCATTCACCTAATCTATTACCCATTCCGAGGCGGATAAGATCAAGTATTTCAGTAAGAGGTTGAAACCTCGTATGCGGCTACAATTGCTTAATCATCATTGCACCACCCTGGCCGAATTCATTGAGAAATCTCTTACTTATGAGCTTACTTCGAATGAAATTTCTAAGCATCAAACTTCATCTTCTGGAAAGAAATCGAAGAATCGTAATCAGTCCGAAGGCAGTCAGGCAACCTTTAAGAAGCCTCGTGCAGGCCCTAATTTTTCTGAGCGACCTCCTACGGCGCCTAAACCTACGGAATCTTAGTCCCGAGTGGCCAGTTCACCATCACCTGTTTCAACTGGGAGAGCAGGGTCATTTCAGCACTAAGTGTCCGAGGCAGACTATCACGTGTAATAACTGTGGGATTGCCAGGCATAAGGCTCGTTTCTGCCGAAGAGACACAAAACCTACTCCGACGGTATCTCAGACCCCGAAGCAGTCGGCTGTTCAGAATCAGGCCACTCCATCCGCGTCGTTTAAGACGACGGGAGCATCTAAAGGCGGAGCCCATAGTTATTAGGCAGGAGCATCCGTTTAGGGACCGGCAAGCCCCGAATTTATAAGATGAATAGGACCGAAGATCCGAAGGTACGAATGATCGCAGGTACACTCGAAATTTTATCTCAACCTATGTGTACCCTTTTTGATACTGGCGCATCACATTCATTCATTTCTGAGTCATGCTTGAGTAGACTTCACCTGGATAGTGCTACTAGTTGTGAACCTTATATCATTTGTAACACCCCCAAATCCTATTGGGTTATTACAGTGCCGTGGACCCCACGCCAGGAGATCCACCAGGCGAACATGACAAAAATACATTAAATTAAACAACAAGGGAAAATCATAGTCCCTACCATGATATCCGACACAATATTCCGATAAGGAATTTCAACGACAACGATGGGCCTACATGGCCAAGAGTAAAAATACAACATCCACGAGCATCTGCTCGGGTAATACAAAATGACAATGTGACAATGAAGAACACTCCAACCGTGACCAACATGAACAACTCGGACTAGTATCGCTCGAATGCCTCGTCGCCATCATCATGCCCCTGTGTCTCAACTCTCTCTCGCAAGCACCTAAAACATGAAAAACATGTTCCGCCCCCAAAGTCGATCATCCAGGACAATGAACATCAAATACATGTATAACATGATATGCATCCAAAGCGACAAGCAGTACAATGATGATAATAATACGAGATGCTCACAAACCAAGGTAAGAACCGAGCATTCGTGAAATACTATGCCCACGGCATACTATTAATACATTCGACGAGGTTAGAACATAAATGCCCAACGAATCATAATCACGAGAATACCACAATGAATTAAACGACATGAACCAAACCAATTGAATTTAATATGAATCATAATGCCCAAAGGTTACAATGAAAATACCAAGACATTACAAAAGGCACGAAAGTCGTTCGTGAAATTAACAAATATCACAAACACGAAGTCAAAAGCTTGAAGCTTTATCAATGAGGGCGAAGCCACGACACGGCCGTATCACAATAAGGGCGAAGCCATGGCATCGGTAGTATCACAATTAGGGCGAAGCCACGGCACGGCCGTATCACAATAAGGGCGAAGCCACGGCATCGGCCGTATCACAATTAGGGCGAAGCCACGGCACGGCGTATCACAATAAGGGCGAAGCCACGGCATCGGCCGTATCACAATTAGGGCGAAGCCACGGCGCGAAGCCGTATCACAATAAGGGCGAAACGCGGCATCGGTAGTATCACAATTAATGATAGTGTCTGCCTTGAGTCGGCCAACACGATGTGATAACACGGATAGACACCGTCCTTGGCAGTCCCAATTTAACACCTCGATTGCCTTAGGATGGCCAACCGATAACAATGATGCAATGGATGAATTCATGAATGAGTAAGCACTTGATTGGCTTAGAATGGCCAATCGCTACGAATGATACGATGAATGATTAGAATACCTCGATTGCCTTAGAGCGGTCAATCGATAACAATGAGATGGTGAATAATTGAACATTTCGATTTGCACGAGCGCCAATCGATGACAATGATCTGAAGGATGCCTCGGCACCTTTAATCGGTGACCAACGGCGAAGATGAGAAATGAATAAGCGAATGCCTTAATTCGCCAATATGGTTTTAATAACAACCCCCAACATGAATAACGATGATCGAGCGATATCTTAGATCGACATCAATATTAACAACAATCGATACATCGATGCCGCGAGCCGCTATCGACAATGACATTAATAACGAGTATTACAATGCCTTGAATCGGCCGTTAATGAACAACAATAAACATTTGGCATAATTGCCGAAAGGTATCGTATCGAGCGATCTCACGATATCAATGAATTCATGAAGAGACTAAGTCTCGGAATGATACACACATTCATACACATATATGATGACATTAATCTCATTGACTAGTACAAGTATAAAACTTGCCTCAAACCGAAGGCGAGAAGGTACTTCCACGATCAACGTCCTTAATGAAATTATCGGCGCTCGAACAACCTTGAACAACACAAATACCAACAATTCTCTTAATACGAATCAAGAATGATCACAACCAACTCAAAAGTCGATACAACAATACCCGAAACTCACCGGGGCATTAAAACAAGCGCGTTGTAAACAATCTCCAATTGTTTACAACCAAAACTCAATTACATCGAAACCAACTTCCAATGAATGATTCAAACCCACAAAACCTCATGAATACTATCAATAATCCAAAATGAATATCCGAAAACGTGATTATAACGACAATTAATCGAAAACCCCAATTTCAACCCGATATTCAAGGTGTTCTTGAATAATTCCTCAATAATCCATGAATCCTTATACAAACTCATAATCATATACATATCCCTTCATATAACATGATTATCGCGTCGAAACATCATATCTCAACACAAAATCGAAATCCAAGATGTTGAAGAATTTACCTCTTGAAGATCCACCAATTCGATCAGGTAAACGTGTAAAATCGACTATCCAAGCTTTCCATGAATCGGGATGATGAAATCCGAAAACACAAGTGATTGATGATGACAAAATATCTCCCTCAAGCTTCTCTCTCTCGTATGAAGGTGGAAGAAGTGGAAGAAATGGTGAAATGCTCAAAAACGAATTTATAGGGGTTGACTCGTCGACGGACTCGGCCGTGTCCGCTTTGACTGGTCGCGGCGTGCTGTTGGGCAGCGAGGACTCGGCCGTGTCACCTTGACACGGCAGTCGTGGCGCGAAGGGGCTACCGATAGTGACTGTCCGATAGTGACTCGGTACTGCGCGGCGCTCGACATTGACTCGGCCGTGTCACAGAACACGGTCGGGCCTCTAAGCGATCGGTTACGGCTTATCCGGAAGGGTTCGACTCGGCCGTGCGAGCGACACGGTCAAATCTTGTGGCGAGACCCGGCATTTACGGGCCGAAATGCAGACGGCCGTGTCGGACGACACGGCCGAGTTGATCGGCGATGATCGCCAATAACTGAAAAAAATGAGCGGGTGAGCTAAAACGATCATAACTCTCTCGTCCGGACTCCGATTGACTCACCGTTTGAACCATTGGAAAGATAACTCGATGCTCTATAATATTGCAAAGATTTAGAATTCTTGGAGTTACCAAAAATTAATGGTGATCTAACAAAGTCGAACTCATATGTGGAAAGTTGAAACAATGGACAATAACGATACACAACTCGAAGTTTTTCCGAACGGTGAACACGGGTGAATGAACATGATTGATAAATGATTATAAATGAGTGAAAATCCACTGAGTGACAATCACCGAATGAAATTACTGAATGATAATGACTGAATTACAACCGGGTATTACATACTCCCCCCCTTAAAAGAGTTTCGTCCTCGAAACTAAGGGTAAACGACTCTGGATATGAACTATCCATCTTGATCTGAAAACAATAATGCACATCTAGTCCTCGGGACCAAATCAACCGCAAGCCCAAGTCCCCAAGACTTGACGTATCGAAACACAGTGAACGATTTCCTAAATTATCATGAAATCTTGAGCACAACGCCGAAAGGATGAACTCCCAACAAATGACCCAAATCTCAAGATTCTCGAATATGATCATAATAAGACAGATCAACCATAAATGATCCACAGTCATGATACATTAATACGGATAGATTTACACAGTCATCCAAAAACAAGGTTACATCTCAAATGTACCCAACATCGATATCCTTTATCTCAACGATATAAGGTATATCCAAAGATCAACTCGCCGCTGCATATGATCTCAGAAGGTCACGAGAATGAAAGTGACTAAAATGAATGATGAATGATAATTGACTATAAATCCGACCAGGATTAAGAATGGCTCACCAAGGTGAATTAATAACGTCATGAGTGATAGTTCAAGTGAAATTATTGGAACCGTTGTTCCTCGTGAATTAAATGATTAATTTCATGATGACAAGTCTCAACATGATTGATATATGATGAATGACTTATATGAATGAATGAACGACAAATGAAATGAGTGATTATCCTATTACCGAACAAGAATTAACTTGTTCAAAACCGGTGATGAATGTCCTATTGTATCACAGTTAAAGCAACAACAGTCGAACTCGTCGTCCGAGATGAAGATGCTCTCCCAGCACGAAGACGACTAGAAAACGATCTCTTGGACGTCGGACTCCGATGTCCCTCTGACAGCTCTTTCCATACCGAGGCAGGAAAGTCACATGATAATTACAGATCTCGTATGAAGATCGCATTATGATTATGAGACGGAATGATAAGAATGAGCATACACGCTCTAACACAATGAATGCATTAATAATGCAATGAAATGATAAATCGACATGGCCGGAATATGATAAGATCGCATCAAAGATCAAGTGAGGTAACATGATTATCGATGAAATTCTGAAATGATTACCTTGAACAAGTTAACAAGGTTGAAAATTCGATCCACAAGATCAACAATTGAACCGTGAGATGGTGGATGATTAATGAATTAAGCTGAACAATGAGATAGGTAGTGATGAATGAATTAAGCGAGCAATGAGATTGGTAGTGACGAATGAATTAAGCGAACAATGAGATCGATTGAGTGATGAATGAATTAAGCGAGCGATGAGATTGGTGGGTGATGAATGAATTAAGCGAGCGATGAGATTGGTGAGTGATGAATGAATTAAGCGAATGATGAGATTAAGCGAGTGATGAATGAATTCTTGAGCGATGAGGTTGGTCGAGTGATGAATGAATTAACTGAGCGATGAGATTGGAGTGATGAATGAATTAAGCGAGCGATGAGATTAATCGAGTGATGAATGAATTAGCGAGTAACGAAATTGGTGAGTGATGAATGAATTATCTAAGTGATGAATGAATTAAGCGAGTAATGATATTGGCAAGTGATGAATGAATTAAGCGAGTGATGAATGATATTGGTGAGTGATGAATGAATTAAGCGAACAATGAGATTGGTGAGTGATGAACGAATTGGTGAACAATGAGATTGGTGAGTGATGAATGAATTAACTGAACAATGAGATTAACTGAGTGATGAATGAATTAACTGAGCAATGAGATTGACTGAGTGATGAATGAATTGACGGAACAATGAGATTGACTGAGTGATTAATGAATTAATATGAACAATGAGATTGACTAAGTGATGAAGGAATTAACTGAGTGATGAATGAATTAAGCGAGCAATGATATTGGTCGAGTGGTGAATGAATTAAGCGGTGATGATATTGGTGAGTGATGAATGAATTAATCGAGTGATGAATGAATTATCCGAGTGATATTATTGGTCGAGTGATGAATGAGTTAACTGAGTGATGAGGTCAAAATGATGATTGAGAATTATTAACTGATAAATGAGTTGATCCTTAATGCTTACACAAGTCACACGTGCTCCAAAACAATTAGTCATGAATCAATCATAACACTAATATCACATATAGGTTTCAACAAAGCATGAATAATTAATGACATGATGAATGTATGAATATAAAGAGAATCGAGTCCTTACACAGGTCATACGAAGCTTCGAGGTCTCATGATACTAGTCCCAACTGACGACGACTCGATGAATGAATGACTCGTGCAGTCGTATTAATATTACGACTCACAAAACCCGACTGTCCAGATTGTCATAATCCTGACAGTCCCACTACTACCGCATCGGTAGAGCGACATAACTCTCATCTCGGGATATCTCACAACCCAGATCTTTGATACCATTTCTGTAACACCCCCAAATCCAATTGGGTTATTACAGTGCCGTGGACCCCA
Source organism: Orobanche coerulescens (assembly GCA_033398695.1). Classification (NCBI taxonomy): domain Eukaryota; kingdom Viridiplantae; phylum Streptophyta; class Magnoliopsida; order Lamiales; family Orobanchaceae; genus Orobanche; species Orobanche coerulescens. Next base: position 64,516,946 of record CM065819.1, read on the forward strand.
CGCCAGGAGATCCACCAGGCGAACATGATAAAAATACATTAAATTAAACAACAAGGGAAAATCATAGTCCCTACCATGATATCCGACACAATATTCCGATAAGAAATTTCAACGACAACGATGGGCCTACATGGCCAAGAGTAAAAATACAACATCCACGAGCATCTGCTCGGGTAATACAAAATGACAATGACTGACAACTGAAGAACACTCCAACCGACTGACCAACATGAACAACTCGGACTAGTATCGCTCGAATGCCTCGTCTCAATCATCATGCCCTTGTGTCTCAACTCTCTCCTCGCAAGCACCTAAAATATGAAAAACATGTTCCGCCCCCACGGGGTCAGTCATCCAGACAATGAACATCAAATACATGTATAACATGATATGCATCCAAAGCGAGCAAGCAGTACAATGATGATAATAATACGAGATGCTCACAAACCAAGGTAAGAAGCGAGCATTCGTGAAATACTATGCCCACGGCATACTATTAATACCTGTTCGACAGGTTAGAACATAAATGCCCAACGGAGAATCATAATCACAGAATACCACAATGAATTAAACGACATGAACCAAACCAGAATTGAATTTAATATGAATCATAATGCCCAAAGGCTCCAATGAAAATACCAAGACATTACAAAAGGCCTGAAAGTCGTTCAGCGGAAATTAACAAATATCACAAACACCTAAAGTCAAAAGCGAATTTTGTATCAATGAGGGCGAAGCCACGGCGCGAAGCCGTATCACAATAAGGGCGAAGCCACGGCATCGGCCGTATCACAATTAGGGCGAAGCCACGACGAAGCCGTATCACAATAAGGGCGAAGCCACGGCATCCGGTAGTATCACAATTAGGTATTGTAATACCCACGATTTTCGTTAGGTTATTTTGGATTTTTTCGGATATTTCGGTTGTGAGTTCGATATTATTTTCTCGACAAGCGATTTTGGCGTTTAAGACCGTAGGTGATGATTTTTATCCGTTGTTTTCATTTCGGATCGATGATGTTGTCCCAGTATTTTGTCGTGTTCGTTGTGCGATTTCGGAAAATCGAGTCGTCGAATCATGGTGGTCGGACAACGGCGGACGGTTGGGGGCGGTGGCCGGACGAGGCTGCGAGCCTTGGCCGGATGGGTGCGAGCACCGGCCGTGAGTGCGGCGAGAGCCGCGTAGCGCACGCTATGGCGGGAGGTAGCGCACCTTCTGGCCGGGAGGCAGCGCCTTCGACCGGTTAGGCTGCCGCGCTAGTCGGCCGAGCGATAAGGGCGAAAGGTTACGGGTGGGAGGATCGGCGAGTAGCGCATGCTCTTGTCGGACACTACGCACGCTTCTGGTGGCGAGTAGCGCCGCTACGGCTTTGAAAGCTGCGCAGACGCTACTGGCCAAGCCAGGAAGTCTCTAGAATGTGGTGGGCCGACAGCGCACGTGTTCGGCACTGATGGCGGGCCCGGCCGAACATTCTCGACCATGACCGCCGCTAGCGCACGCTAGCTCGGCGATCTAGCGCACGCTAGTGCACCGATATAAATATTACCGAGCAGTCCTGTTTGCACTCATTTTTCATTTTCTCCCTTTCTCTTCTGCGGCTGGGTCATTGGAGATCATGAAGGCATGTTATTATACAACTAATCCACGAAGTTTTGGAGCTTATGTCATCGATTAATCACTCCATAACATCCTTCAATCCAGCGAATCAAGGTTAGTTTTCTCAAAATCCTAGTTTTGGGAAGAATTGGGGATTTTGTTGATTTCGTCCGTTTGATTCGTTATATCTTAGAATAGTGAGGGATTGATGATTATTAAGTTGTTTTATACCAATTTCCTTGTTGATCCATGGTTCGATTGTTAAAGATTCTTCGTTTTGTTGAGTTCCTAATCGGTGCCTTGAAGGTGTCCGGTGAAAATCCTTAGAGGGGGGTTTTGGGCGTTCTACGATTATTCTTCCTCGTACGATCGTTGATTATTGACGGTATTATGTTAGGGTCAGGTTCCTTGCGAAGAACTTGAGTCAGAACCCTTCCGTTCGCCGTTTCCCGATCGATTATGTTACCGTCGTTTCCGCCGGAGGGTTGTGGGCATTCGAGGTTTCCTGGTTGAGCCATGTTCGTCGGAGTGTCCGGCATCGACTATCGAGGCAAGTATCTTGCCCATACATTACGTATTTTGTGAATATGATGGTTGAAAGTTGACGAGACGTGCTAAACAAATTGTTTACAACCATTTTTCTAAAGAATCGTTATAACTATAATCATGGTTTTATTTAAAGAGGATTCTTGTGTTCGGGAATTAATGTGCTTAATTGACTATGCGTATTGGTGTCGAATATAGGATCACATTATTTTCGAGTGATGCCAATATGTGTGATTTTGTTGTTGGTAAGTTAAAGTTCAATCATGTTGTTAAGATTTTGCGTGGAGTCATGCGGATGTGTGTGAATATGTGAACTTGTGTGATATTGGTTGTGTCGATTGGTGCTGCTTAGATGGTGTGTTTCTTTGTGGATAGTATAAATTTTGGGTCGTGAGTATGTGTTGGATAATATGGCCATTTTAGCAAAATACCTCGACTATATATATTGTGATTGACTCTTGAGGATTGCGGTTTTGGAAATGTGAATTGATGAGAATTGTAAGGTTTTCTCGGGTACTCTCACTCGGGGATTGACTCGACGGGGTCACACGGGGACCAGGGTGGCTTAGCGGTGGGACCGGGTCGCGAGTTACTTCGAGTGGGCATTCTCACACAGGGATTGCTCGGCCAGGGCACACGGGGACTTGGTGGCCTTACGGCGGGACCGGAGGGTGGGCCGGTCGCGAGAATTGCCGCAGTATTTATCTTGTTGATTAATTGTGATATGTCAGGAGTATCACAATGCTTGTTGCTCGGAGTCGAGACACTATATAGGAGTCTTGGTGTTTGGCTAAAATGGCATAAAAATAATTTGTTGTGTGTAACGTGTCGTTGGAAGTGAATTGAAGTGAATGAACGGGTCGTGGACCCTGTATTGATGATCGAAATGGGTGGGTCGTGGACCCTGTGTTTTGTGACTGGAGTGAATTGGGTTGTGAACCCCGTGTATTGTTAATCGGATTTATATTTTTGGAAAATGAATATTGGGGCGGTGACCCTAAGTGGCTTTTGGAGAATTAAGAACTTTACTATCGAAAATGTTTTCGAAAACTCCCGAGATTTGAAAATGTTTTCAAAGTGTTTTCTTGTTTTGGTTTCTACATTCAAGACTTGAACTATTTTAATTATCAAATATCTCGGGAAGACTTTTGTTGTATTCTCGGAATGTGTTTTGTATGGCTCGTATTTGCACTTTATACTTGTACTAGCAAAACAGTGGAGTTTTGCTAACCCCCGAGTATTCGGGGGTGGATGTCTGTTTTTGCATCCAGGTACATGCAGGTTTGGGAGCAAATCACAGGATCGGCGCGAAGGATGATGGAAGGCGAACGATACTAATCACACGAAGGCCAGTGTTGGATACGATCGGTCGAGTTTGTGTATGGTCTTTCTTGTCGTACTTTTGGTTTGTGATTATATATTTCCCTTGTTCGGGTATGAGTCGAGATGGAAATGTGTATTATTGACTTGTATGTTAGTGACGAAAGACCAAGTTGGTCTACTGATTTTGTATTTTATCATGTCGTATGTAATTTATTATGTAGTTTTGATGTCTAGCACTGGTGGATCCTCACGGAGAGGGTGCGGCATGTAATATTCGGTTTGATTAAGGGGTGTTACATTTATGGTATCGAGCTTAGGTTGCGGAAACCTAGGTGCCGGGTCGATCGGGTATTGTCGTGTCTTGTTGCAGCCGGATTGTGTCTGTCTAAGTCGTGTCGCGACGCGTCTGTGATGTCGGCCGTGATTAGTATCGAGGTGCAGCCATCATCTTCGTGCGACCTGTGGATGTAAGTCTCCCTACTATATTGTGCCTTGTGATATACGAGCTTGTATGATTTTTTGTTATGATGTGGAGTTAAAGGTGATTTGTGAGTATGTGGCCTATGTTGTTTGATTTTCGTACGATGACCTCAAGGTCAAAATTTTTGGAGAAATCCAACTACCGATATTTTATTTTCATTTGATATTATAAGTTTTCAAAACTCGATTTTTGAACCCAAGTGAAGTTTACAAAATGTAGACAAGACGTGACTCTCGTTTTCAACTTATCGGTTTTATGGCTGTTAGTCGAGAAATACGTGATGATGTTCTTGTTGTTCGGGCAGTGATGCCAGTTTTAGATTAAAACAGTGATGTGAATGCTAAGTCGTTCGGTATGAGTTAAGACAGCTCTCTTTATTAATAGACGAGATTTCGATTTTGGATGACAGTTGTCCTTTGATGGTTGCTCGCGAAGTGTTGTAAGCCTGTGAATCGATGGCATTTAGATTCGTATGCTGTCGTGGTTCATTTGTAAATATCGGTTCTAATAATGTCGTATATATATATTCGCAATCACGTGCTGAATTTGAGCTGTTAGCGCACGCTAAGTACAAATCTAGCGCGTGCTAATGTGGCATGAGTAGCGCACGCTAAAGTTTTTGTAACGCGCGCTAATACAGCATGAATAGCGCACGCTAAATAATTATTGTAGCGTGCGTTAGTTAGCTGGGACAGAGGATGTGGAACCGCATTTTTGCCGTTAGGTCTAACTTTCTGCAGTCAGTCGTCTGTGACTGTATTCTATGTGCGTTGTCTAGTGATGACAACCGTTTTGTGTGAACGTGTGATGTGACCTTTCATTTGCACTCAGTGATAATTGATTTTGTGCGGTGAGTTGATAAATTATGTCTGTTGTGTGTGTGTGTTCAAAATGTTTTCCTAAAACTTTCATAAGTTTGTGCAAGTTGCGGAAATCAATTTTTGAAACTAATTTGACGTTGCGATTATGCCGGCGGCTTTGTATGAACTTTGGAAATTGTTTGAAATTTGCGAGCCGGCCTAGGATTCTCAAATAAAACCTCGACGGTAATGAAAGAGTTGTTTTAAAATATCTTGAACATTTTGTAAAATGTTACCGTCGTTGATTCTTGTGTAGTGTTGGGATAATTTTCAGAAATGACTTTAACGTACTATTGTATTTTCGAATAATTCGAGTACATGATTTTCAAAAATCTTTCACATCATAAAATATTTTTTTTTCAAAAACCAATACGATTTCTTTTCAAAATATATAGTGAAAGATGAAAAATCTCACTCGATGTAAAGTTCAAACTCGGATTTGGAAATGTTAGAGTATGTAGAAATGGTTGATGATCTTGCATGGTTAACTTGTTGGTTGTTAACGGTGATGGTGATGAGCAAAGGCATGACGATTTTGATAACGCCGGTTACAAGGAATTATTATTTAGGCAAATGATTTCAAATGAGGCGGATAGAGTATGTTGATTACAAGTTTTGATGAAATAACCCGAGGTACCAAAAGTACTTTTAAAAGTTTATTTTGAATAACATACAAATCCAATGATTTTCAAAAGATTTTCTTTAAAGGGATACCTCGTGGATTTTCTTTGCGAGTTATTATTGGTTACCTTATGAGATATGTTATGCTAAGTTGGTACTTTAGCATATTTGTTTTTGCGAAGTGGTGCAATCGTATTGAGTGAGAATCCGCTTAGTATGCCGAGGGCAATGGCGCGGCCGTGACCGCGGTCTGATTGGTTATGGAGACTAGATGTGGGACCAAGAGGGTATGGCCGGGAAGGTTGATATTCAAACACTTCGTTTCGTTGTTTAGGTTTCGGGGATGAAACCTCTTTTAAAGGTGATATGATGTAATGCCCGCATTTTTCTTCTTCTTCTCGTTTCCGTTTTGTTCGACCGTATTGAGGCGATTGTGTTCGTTAATGCTTCTGACCTTGTGTTGTTTCTCTCATTTGTCATTCGAGCGAGTTCTGATATTGACCCAAATTGATGTGCATATCGTTGTGATCTTTCCATGTTCGGATCGATTTCTTGTGAACCGTGTTCGAAACTAACACCTCGTGCTTCCTACAAGTTATTGATGTCTTGATTTGAGGTATGAACTTCAAAGGTTATCGTTGTTGTTCGATCATTGCTATTCGTTCGTCGTTGTCCAATCATTATCATTTGACCTCAAAATCGTGATTATTGTACATCTGGGCCATTTTGCGATTTCCATAAGTGCTGGAAAATTTTTCTTCATATTTGATCTTCCAAATCTGTGAGTTACTGGAATTTCATACCTTTCAGCGTTGGAATCGTGACTTGATTTTTGTATTGCTCGGTTTTATCAATCGCAACGATTCATGCTCATTGCTTTTCGTAAGCATTCTTGCGTATTGAATCGGATCGTAGTGGCTTTATACCGCATGAAGTTCTGGTGTGTTGTCGAGAGTCGCCTTGCTTTTGTTTTAAGTTTCGGGACGAAACTTATTTTTAGGAGGGTAGAATGTAATACCCACGATTTTCGTTCCAGTTATTTTGGATTTTTTTTCGGATATTTCCCGGTTGACGAGTTAGATATTATTTTCTCGACAACCGATTTTGGCGTTTAAGACCGTAGGTGATGATTTGTTATCCGTTGTTTTCATTTCGGACCGATGATGTTGTCCCCGAGTATTTTGTCGTGTTCGTTCCGTGCGATTTCGGAAAATCGAGTCGTCGAATCATGGTGCTCGGACACTGGCCGGATGGTTGGGGACGGTGGCCGGACGGCTGCGAGCCTTTGGCCGGACGGAGTGCGAGCACCGGCCGGCGAGTGCGGCGAACCGCGTAAGCGCACGCTATGGCCGGGAGGTAGCGCACGTTACGGCCGGGAGCGGCGCACACTACGGCCAAGTTAGGCTGCGCGCTAGTCGGCGAGGCGATAAGGGCATAAAGGTTACGGGCGGGAGGATCGGCGGGTAGCGCACGCTCTTGTCGGACACTACGCGCCTTCTGCCGTGAGTGGCGCACGCTACGGCTTTGAAAGGCTGCGCACGCTACTGGCCAAGCCAGAAGTCTCTGGAATGTGGGTGGGCCGGCAGCGCACGTGTTGACACATGATGGCGGGCCGGCCGAACATTCTCGACCATGACCGCCGCTAGCGCACGCTAGCTCGGCGATCTAGTGCACGCTAGGCCGCACAGTATAAATATTAAAGCGATCCTGTTTGCACTCATTTTCATTTCCTCCCTTTCTCTTCCGGTAGGTCATTGGAGAACAAGAAGGCATTTTATTATAAAACTAATACACGAAATATTTGAGCTTATATCATCGATTAATCACTCCATAACATCCTTGATCAATGAATCAAGGTTAGTTTTCTTAAAATCCTAGTTTTGGGAAGAATTGGGGATTTTGTTGATTTAAATCCGTTTGATTCGTTATATCTTAGAATAGTGAGGGATTGATGATTATTAAGTTGTTTTATACCAATTTCCTTGTTGATCCATGGTTCGATTGTTAAAGATTCTTCGTTTTGTTGAGTTCCTAATCGGTGCCTTGAAGGTGTCCGGTGAAAATCCTTAGAGGGGGGTTTTGGGCGTTCTACGATTATTCTTCCTCGTACGATCGTTGATTATTGATGGTATTATGTTAGGGTCAGGTTCCTTGCGAAGAACTTGAGTCGGAACCCTTCCGTTCGCCGTTTCCCGATCGGTTATGTTACCGTCGTTTCCGCCGGAGGGTTGTGGGCATTCGAGGTTCCTGGTTGAGCCATGTTCGTCGGAGTGTCCGGCATCGACTATCGAGGCAAGTATCTTGCCCATACATTACGTATTTTGTGAATATGATGGTTGAAAGTTGACGAGACGTGCTAAACAAATTGTTTACAACCATTTTTCTAAAGAATCGTTATAACTATAATCATGGTTTTATTTAAAGAGGATTCTTGTGTTCGGGAATTAATGTGCTTAATTGACTATGCGTATTGGTGTCGAATATAGGATCACATTATTTTCGAGTGATGCCAATATGTGTGATTTTGTTGTTGGTAAGTTAAAGTTCAATCATGTTGTTAAGATTTTGCGTGGAGTCATGCGGATGTGTGTGAATATGTGAACTTGTGTGATATTGGTTGTGTCGATTGGTGCTGCTTAGATGGTGTGTTTCTTTGTGGATAGTATAAATTTTGGGTCGTGAGTATGTGTTGGATAATATGGCCATTTTAGCAAAATACCTCGACTATATATATTGTGATTGACTCTTGAGGATTGCGGTTTTGGAAATGTGAATTGATGAGAATTGTAAGGTTTTTCTCGGGTACTCTCACTCGGGGATTGACTCGACGGGGTCACACGGGGACCAGGTGGCTTAGCGGCTGGACCGGGTCGCGAGAGTTACTTCGAGTGGGCATTCTCACCTGGGGATTGCTCGACGGGGCACACAGGGACTTGGTGGCCTTACGGCAGGACCGGAGGGCTGGACCGGGTCGCGAGAATTGCCAGAGTATTTGTACTGTTGATTAATTGTGATATGTCCGGAGTATCACAATGCTTGTTGCTCGGAGTCGAGAGACACTATATACCGAGTCTTGGTGTTTGGCTAAAATGGCATAAAAATAATTTGTTGTGTGTAACGTGTCGTTGGAAGTGAATTGAAGTGAATGAACGGGTCGTGGACCCTGTATTGATGATCGAAATGGGTGGGTCGTGGACCCTGTGTTTTGTGACTGGAGTGAATTGGGTTGTGAACCCCGTGTATTGTTAATCGGATTTATATTTTTGGAAAATGAATATTGGGGCGGTGACCCTAAGTGGCTTTTGGAGAATTAAGAACTTTACTATCGAAAATGTTTTCGAAAACTCCCGAGATTTGAAAATGTTTTCAAAGTGTTTTCTTGTTTTGGTTTCTACATTCAAGACTTGAACTATTTTAATTATCAAATATCTCGCGAAGACTTTTGTTGTATTCTCGGAATGTGTTTTGTATGGCTCGTATTTGCACTTTATACTTGTACTAGCAAAACAGTGGAGTTTTGCTAACCCCCGAGTATTCGGGGGTGGATGTCTGTTTTTGCATCCAGGTACATGCAGGTTTGGGAGCAAATCACAGGATCGGCGCGAAGGATGATGGAAGGCGAATGATACTAATCACACGAAGGCCAGTGTTGGATACAGTCAGTCCGAGTTTGTGTATGGTCTTTCTTCTGTCGTACTTTTGGTTTGTGAGTATATTTTACCCTTGTACGGGTATGAGTCGAGATGGAAATGTGTATTTTTGACTTGTATGTTAGTGACGAAAGACCAAGTTGGTCTACGGATTTTGTATTTTATCATGTCAGTATGTAATTTATTATGTAGTTTTGATGTCTAGCCTGGTGGATCCTCACGGAGAGGGTCTGCGGCGTGTAATATTCCCGGTTTGATTCTGGGGGTGTTACAGAAGCCACGGCACGAAGCCGTATCACAATAAGGGCCGAAGCCACGGCATCCAGCCGTATCACAATTAGGGCCGAAGCCACGACACGAAGCCGTATCACAATAAGGGCCGAAGCCACGGCATCCAGCCGTATCACAATTAATGATAGTGTGCTGCCTTGAGTCGGCCAACACGATGACAGTAACACACGGATAGACAACGTCCTTGACAGTCCCAATTTAACACCTCGATTGTCTTAGGATGGCCAACCGATAACAATGATGCAGCGGATGAATTCATGAATGAGTAAGCACTTCGATTGGCTTAGAATGACCAATCGCTACGAATGATACGATGAATGATTAGAATACCTCGATTGCCTTAGAACGGTCAATCGATAACAATGAGATGGTGAATAATTGAACATTTCGATTTGCCTGAGAACGGCCAATCGATGACAATGATACGAAGGATGCCTCGGCACCTTTAATCGATGACCAACGACGAAGATGAGAAATGAATAAGCCAATGCCTTAATTCGGCCAATATGGTTTTAATAACAACCCCCAACATGAATAACGATGATCTGAACGATGTCTTAGATCGACATCAATATTAACAACAATCGATACATCGATGCCGCGAGCCGGCTATCGACAATGACATTAATAACGAGTATTACAATGCCTTGAATCGGCCGTTAATGAACAACAATAAACATTTGGCATAATTGCCGAAAGGTATCGTATCGAACGATCTCCTGATATCAATGAATTCATGAAGAGACTAAGTCTCGGAATGATACATACATTCATACACATATATGATGACATTAATCTCATTGACTAGTACAAGTATAAAACTTGCCTCAAACCGAAGGCGAGAAGGTACTTCCACGATCAACGTCCTTAATGAAATTATCGGCCGCTCGAACAACCTTGAACAACACAAATACCAACAATTCTCTTAATACACGAATCAAGCATGATCACAACCAACTCAAAAGTCGATACAACAATACCCGAAACTCACTGGGGCATTAAAACAAACGCGTTGTAAACAATCTCCAATTGTTTACAACCAAAACTCAATTACATCCGAAACCAACTTCCAATGAATGATTCAAACCCACAAAACCTCATGAATACTATCAATAATCCAAAATGAATATCCGAAAACGTGATTATAACGACAATTAATCGAAAACCCCCAATTTCAACCCGATATTCAAGGTGTTCTTGAATAATTCCTCAATAATCCAATGAATCCTTATACTAACTCATAATCATATACATATCCCTTCATATAACATTATTATCGCGTCCAAAACATCATATCTCAACACAAAATCGAAATCCAAGATGTTGAAGAATTTACCTCTTGAAGATCCAACCAATTCGATCCGATGAAAACATGTAAAATCGACTATCCAAGCTTTCCAATGAATCAGGATGATGAAATCCGAACACACAAGTGATTGATGATGACAAAATATCTCCCTCAAGCTTCTCTCTCTCGTATGAAGGTGGAAGAAGTGGAAGAAATGAGCTGAAATGCTCAAAAAACGAATTTATAGGGGTTGACTCGTCTGACAGACTCGACCGTGTCCGCCTGACACGGTCGCGGCGCGCAGCTGGCCGGCAGCGACTCGACCGTGTCCTGCTTGACACGGTCGCGGCGCGAAGGGCCTACCGATAGTGACATGTCTGATAGTGACTCGGTACCGCACGGCGCTCGGCATTGACTCAACCGTGTCCTGGAACACGGTCGGGCCTCTGGGCAGTCGGTTCTGGCTTATCCGGAAGGGTTCGACTCGGCCGTGCCAGACGACACGGTCGAGTCCTGTGGCAGAGACTTCGGCATTTCCAGACGAGTACAGCACGGCCGTGTCGGACGACACGGCCGAGTTCGGTCGGCAGTGATCGGCCAATAACTGAAAAAAATGAGCGGGTGAGCTAAAACGATCATAACTCTCTCGTCCGGACTCCGATTGACTCACCGTTTGAACCATTGGAAAGCTAACTCGATGATCTATAATATTTCAAAGATTCAGAATTCTTGGATTTACCAAAAATTAATGGTGATCTAACAAAGTCGAACTCATATGTGGAAAGTTGAAACAATGGACAATAACGATACACAACTCGAAGTTTTTCCAAACGGTGAACACGGGTGAATGAACATGATTGATAAATGATTATAAATGAGTGAAAATCCACTGAGTGACAATCACCGAATGAAATTACTGAATGATAATGACTGAATTACAACCGGGTATTACATCATTGGGCTACCTGATGGTAGAAGAATTATCGGAGATCGTGATACTAATTAGGCCAAGTGTTGCGGGTGTTTATGCAAGACGCCGGGCACTGGGCATGTTTGTGCACTTGCACATCCCATTCGTGGCGTACTATGATGCCCCTCATTCAACTTGATTTCATAACTAATTCATGTGATTATTGTATTGGTTCAACTCTTGAGGATTGTTGTTCTGTGTAACTGACCCCATTGGGGATGTTGTTTTTAGGACATGGTAAGGCAAAGGTACAGGAAAAGAACGTTGACGGCGAGAAGTCTCAGTGATACTAGTAGAGGTCCCTAGTCTGTCCACTTATTCATGTTTCTTTGATGTGTATTTTCCGCTGCAGTTCCGTTTGAATTTTCATTTTATTCGGTGTTGTATATTTTATCTTCATATGAAATATACATGTATTCTGTATTCCTGGGTGTGTTGTACTTGAAACTCCTCATCGGAGTAATTGGTAATATAATGTGGTTCGGTACCACAATTATATTATTTAACTCATTAATTTTCATTCGCCTGGTGGGTCCCAGTTGGGGGTCCACGGTATTATAATATCCGCCTAGTTTGGGGTGTTACAATAACAATGTCTTAAATCGACATCAACATCAACAATAGCAATCGATACATCGATATTGCGAACCGGCTACCGACAACAACAATAACAACAAGACGATCAACAATAACATTTGGCATACTAGCCGAAAGGTATTGCATCAAACAATTCCGTGATTTCAACAAAATCATGAAGAGACTACGTCTCTAAATGATACAACACATTCATATACATATATGATAACATTAATCTCATTAGTCAGTACAAGTATAAAACTTGCCTCAAACCAAAGGCGATGAAATCTTCCCACAAACAACGAATGACGTCCTCCGAGAATCACAAGCACTCGAACAATATCGCAATATCAATCGAAAACAACATAATAGATAACTCCGATTCAATCACGAATCGATCAAACCACACAAACGAATATCATAGTCCTCAACTATGAATTCTAACATCCTCCAATCACTCCAATGATCAAATAACATGATCATAATGTTCTTAACACTTGTGAAAAACAATTCAACAAGGATTATCAAGAACAACATGAAATTAATCATCCCAATATGATGATATCATCACATATCATCACAATCACCCCACGAACATCATCAACACTACCAACATGATGTTTACACAACCACAATCACCAATTCATCAAGAATTTCGGATTAATCGGTAAGATTAACTTAACCATTTCAAGATTATGGTAATTATCTTCATAACTCATCATAACCCTACACTAAAATGATTATAATCTCTCAAGAACAAAACCAACAACAACAATCATCTCAAGGCTATGTTAATCATCTAACAATCTTAACATAACTCTTCCTAGACATGATTATAACACCCAAGTATTATTAAAAAACAAGAACACCCTCAACCTCAATCATCAACAACATATTCTTCATCATAAGTTCATAAAAACTATGAAGAATCATACTATCCTCCAACAATCAATAACTAAATGAAGTAAATGACAACAACATCAACATAATCTCGAGTTAAACACAAGATTAATCAACATACCTCCTGGAATGAAGAAAAACCTCAACCCTTCAAGAATACACTTCAATCTTCAAACTCTCGAGCTCTAATCCAAGTTATGAAGCTCTTAAACAAGTTGGAAGGTCTGGAAATTACTAAGGAATGCAGAGGGATGATCTCTAGGGAGAGAAATCGGAAATGGATAGTGAAGAAATGAAAGATGAAGCATGTCTTTATAATCTGGAAAATTCATTACGGCCGCTATCCTCTATGCATAATGTATGTTAAACCACCTTACGTACGCTATCCTCACTACGTAGTGTACGCTACGTCTTCCCAGAGGCTACTGCCTCAAAACGACCTATCCTTACGTACGTTGCCAGAAAACGACGTACATAAGCTCACATGCATTATGTATGCTATAGCATAAGCATTACGTATGTAATGCCCGTTGACTTAGCTGTCTCGAAAAGCTAAATATCCGGATCATGCATGGCCCTACACGCCGAAAGTCAGATGCAATCTGATACCCTATGTTACGTACGTAACCAACATGGTTTAACATATGTAACCCTCCGTCCTTAGCATACGTAATGCTATACATGTAGCGTATGCTATGGCTAATATACTTAGCCAAAATCAAAACTCACCAAGCAATATCCAATCGGTAAATACAATACCGACGACAAGCATAAATATTTCGATTCCGAATTATCCCGATACAATTTATATTATATCAGCCAAACACAACAGCAATTGTACAATTCCAAATGAATACGTACAATGCTACAGTAAAAATGAAAAAATTACCCCCGGATATTACATACTCCCCCCCTTAAAAAGAGTTTCGTCCCAGAAACTATGGGTACACAACTCGAGATATGAACTATCCATCCGGATCTGAAAACAACATCTCTAGGAATACTCCTCTATGCAAACCACTTCGCCTGAGCAACTGGGCCAACCCATCGGGTCCCCATATCTCATTTGCCTGAAGAAGGCGAAAACCAAGTGATAAAACACTCAACCAAGTGCGAGATCAGTCGAATCATGACTCCTACGCTAGAGGCCGACCAGAAAGCTGTACCACCCGCATGACTTGTAACACCGACGTACACATCCCGTGGGAGCCGCTCATTGTACATGTCTACAATCATCGGTGTACACTTACCTGTCCTCGTCTGCATTGGACATCCATGCAATCAGTGACACATGCCACACAAAGATAATAACAACGCTGATGTAACCGAGCTGATCGGTCACCAAGAACCGGGTTAATCTTAGTAGTTTAGCTAAGAAAACCCAAAATGTATGAAGTATTATCTTTCTTTCTCTCTCTAAAGTATGCTGTAATCTCAGAATCTCAATGCCCTATGAGAAACCCCCTCTCTCCCTTTTATAGGAGGGAGGTGCCTTATTGACTAAGATTTTCCCTGATTTCCAGAGAAAATCCTGGATATCCAGGGATTCAGGCTGCGATTTTCCATCCCTGGATTTCCGGGATTGCAATGGGCTCTCAATCCCTGAATCTCAGGGATTCTGTCAGGTGAGTCAGGATCTTCTTTCCCGAGAGTTCGACCTTCCTAAGCTCGGAGGTTTTAGGTTGGCTCATATTATAAAAGATTACCTAGGTCGGGTCAGTCCTATTCAAATCCGTAGGTCGAGAGACCTTTGAGGTCGGCAACCTTTTATCAGATATCACAGGTCAGCGGGGCCTCCGAGGTCGGCGCCCTTCTAACAGATGTCACAGGTAAGCGGGGCCTCCGAGGTCGGCGACCTTCTAAAGGACCTTGGGGTTGGCATCCCCTTATCTAAGAACCTAGGTCGGACTTTTATTGGTCCATATTTTAAACTGGGTTTTCAGGGAGCGTACATTCGGCGTCCTATCAACCAGTCCCCCCTACTCTAGTCGAGCTGTAAGACCGAGTAGAGTAAGATTTGTTTATAATCGGACGACCTTGACACAATAATCCTTGGGACTCCCGTTCCCAGATAACGAGGTTATTCGGACTTCATGCGCTATAATAACCTGTCTTTTCCTTTCCCCGCCTCCCAAACATCGCGTCGATGGTCAAAGCCAGGTGTCGACCTGCTATAGGTCGGGTAAGGCGGTACCAGATCCCACCCGTTCTTTTGTAGGAGGCATCGGACGCGCCAGATCACCCATTATCTTCTCGATCTTCGCCCCTTCCTCTATAAGTATGCATCCTCTACCCCCTTCGGCCATTTCCACTTTTCTTCTTACGACATACTGGTGTGAGGGTAACTCCAGCGACACCTGCGACCTTGATTTCTTGCTTTCGGTGGTACTTCCTCTACCTTTCTCCGGAGATCTTCCACCCAATCCCATGGGTATGTTCATCTAAACACCTCTTTAGTTTTTGGTTTGTTTTACAGATATTTTCCTTTTCTTCTTCCTCCCTTTTCTTCCTTTTATTATGTCGTCTGCTTCGGATTCTCAAAATTTTTCCGGCGAATCGGCCGTGAACTCCTTTTTAGACGGTCTTTCCTCTTCTGATGGGGACTCGGGGGGTAGGTCGGGGCGAGCAACTGGTTCCCCCCTCTATCTTAGGGATGAGCCCTTAGGTGATGTAGACTGGTCCGAGCTAGGTGACATCCCTCCCTCTGGCATCCCCCTAATCATTGTAGATCCTCCTTCCCCTCCTCCTATGGACGAAGTCACTGTGACCGGCCTCTTAGCTGATCCATATCAGACGGTCGTAGGAGCAACTCGAGTTCTCCCTCCTCATCCTCTATCAAGGAATAGCCCAGCCGCGCTGGCTAGTTTTATAAAATTTCTTAGACTTCCCCCGGGGTGGGAATTTGTCACGCCTCAGGCTAGTGACACCCCTGGTCATCCTCCCCCGGGGCATATTACCTGGTTCGTGGATCAGGTGAGCAGTGGTCTTCGCTTTCCACCCTATCCCTTCCTTGTCCCTCTCTCCGTTAAATACAATCTTCCCCTCAACCAGTTTTCTCCTAACTCTTTTCGTTATATGGTTGGTTTTCTCGTGCTGTGTCATTACAGACATAAGGAACCCGACCTGGACTTTTTCTATTTTTGTTTTGGGCTAAAGAGTTTTAAAGGCTCCTTTTACTTGACTTCCCGAAACAACGCCCATTTCTTCACCCACCTCCCTTCCAATGTGAAGGACTGGAGGTCCCGCTTCTTTTTCTTCCGGCTCCCTACAGCTGATTCTTGGGGCTTTCCTACGGAATGGACGCAGGCTATTCTGAGCCAGGATCCTATTCCTAGGCGCAATTCCATCCGGGCTGCGTGGGTCGAGAAAGTTCGGGAATGGAATGCCATTCCCTATAATGCTTTCCAGCTGACACAATTCCATGATCTTCTGTTCCATTGTGGGCTGAGCTCGAATCCTTACCCAGCTATCCCTGACATCGGTAGGCTTTATCGGGGATACTCATTCCTTTCGTTGTTGTTCATTCATAATCATAACTCATTCATAATGTATTAATCGTATTGAGACTTGTAATTGTCAAATAATCATTTCACTCACAAGGAACGACGGTTCCAAATCATTTCAATGAGCTACCATTCATTTCATTATTATCTCATCTCGGTGAGTCATTCTTAACCCTTGTCGGATTGTTATTCATTATGTTCATTGGTCACTTTTGATCGTGTGACCTTTTGGGTTCATATTGCGTGGCCGGGGAGGGATGTGTGGAATTTTTAGTCGATCACATGATGGTCATGTGTTGGGTTCACCGAGACATTGGACTGTGCACATGGTAAAGTACCTCTGTGAGACTAATTAGGTACAAGGGCGGGTGTGTCCGGACAATCGTCTTGTGCACGTGCACATTCCATTACGGGCATACTATGATGCTCCTCTTCAGCTTAAATTCATAACTAAGGGATATTTCGTGTTTTTGTTTATTCAACTCTTGAGGATTGTTGTTCTGTGTAACTGACCCCATTGGGGGATATTGTTTTCAGGTCATGGCAAGGCAAAAGCACGGGAAGAGAACGTTGACGGCGAGAAGTCCCAGTGATACTAGTAGGGGCCCCCAGTCCTTTCAGTCATTCTTGTTTTTTTTCATTTTTATTTCCGCTGCAAATTTTGTTTGGGATGTTTATTTACTGAGGGTGGTGTATTTTATCTTCATATAAAATATACAAGTATTCTGTATTGTCCTGGTGTATTGTACTTAAGCTCCTCATCGGAGTATTTGGTAATATAATGTGGTTTGGTACTACAATTATATTATTTAATTCATTAATTTTTATTCGCCTGGTGGGTCCCAGTTGGGGTTCCACGGCACTGTAATAGCCGCCTAGTTTGGGGTGTTACAGTTCTGTTGCCTTTGGTGCGGTTCCACGAATATTTTGGTTTGTGATTATATAGAGTCCTCAGAGGGTTCCGTTGCCTTTGGTACGGTTCCACGAATATTTTGGTTAATCACGCATGAAATTGAAATGAGATGTAATGAGATTGAGTTATTTCCAGAATGCTGATCTTGAATTATACGGTTACATTTATTCACCATCGATTACATGTCACCCTCAATTAGGTACCATTGTTTAGTCCAGATTATTATATTCTTGGAATATGTTCTGTATGGCTTGTATTTGCACTTTATACTTGCACTAGCAAAATAGTGGAATTTTGCTAACCCTGAGTAATCGGGGGTGGATATCTGTATTGCATTCAGGTACGTGCAGGTTCCTGAGGATCATGACACGGGATCGGTACGAAAGATGATGGAAGGCAAATGATACTAATCACATGAGGGCCAGTATTGAGATTTGTTGGTCGAAGTGTATTATTCTTTCTGTTGTAATGTTCTCCCATTGTATGGAAGTGTTGTTGTATTTTGATCCCTATGCGGGTATGAGTTTTGTAATAGGATATGAACACGAAGTTTAAGTTGTATGTTATCGCTGAAAGACTAAATTGGTCAGCTGAGTCAGTATTCAGCCATGCTGATATAATATGCGAGGTCTTGTTTTGGTATCTAGCCTAGTAGATCCTTTAAAAAAAGGGTCTGCGGCACTGTAATATTTCCGAACGGGTTGGGGGTGTTATAGGAATAATAAAACTTCAATGGTTGCATACTTTCACATCTTTTGTTGTAGGTGTTATGTTCTAAACAATGGGAAGGATCAACTCAAAACCTTTGATGAAAAGTCAGATGAAGGTATCTTTGTTGGATACTCCTTTGTCAGCAAAGCTTTCAGGATATTTAACAAAAGAAAGATGACAATAGAGGAATCCATCCATGTAGTATTCGATGAACCCCATTGTGACCCTACAGGAGTAGAATACATAACCCGTAATATCCAAACACTTTCTATCGATGATCCCCAAACTCCAATAGAACCTGTCATGGACTAGCTATGTGTACCCTAGCTGTATTCTTAGCCTAGTTCGAACCTGTTTCGACCAATGAAGCTCTGATTAACTCTCATTGGATCACTTTAATGGAAGAAGAGCTAAATGGTATCGAAAGAAACAACGTATGGTATCTTGTACCCAGACCAAATCATCAAGCTGTAATTGGAATCAAATGGGTATTTAGAAACAAAAGGGATGAAAATGGACTTGTTATAAGAAAAAAATCCCGACTAGTCACTAAAGGTTACAAAGAGGAAGAAGGCATAGACTATGATGAAACTTTTGCCCCTTAGCCAGAATAGAAGCCATCATGATATTCCTAGCATTCGCCGCTCATAAAAACTTTATAGTCTATCAAATGGACGTTGAGAGTGCATTCCTAAATGGAGTCTATGTTGAACAACCACCATGGTTTGTCAACATTGAAGGCGGAGACCTAGTATACAATCTAAGGAAAGCACTGTATGGATTTAACCAAGCGCCTAGAGCTTGGTATGAAACCCTGTCCCTGTACCTAATCAACAATGGATTTGAGAAAGGTGCAGTTGACAAGACTCACTTTAAAATACATGAAGGTGACGACCTTTTAATGGTACAAATTTATGTCGATGATGTTATATTTGGTTCAAATAATCTTGCTTTATGTCAAAGGTTCTCTCATCTCATGCAGAGTAAATTTGAAATGAATATGATGAGAGAACTTAGTTATTTTCTAGGATTGCAGGTTAAGCAACTGCCTACAGGAATATTTACAATCAGGAAAAGTACAGCAAGGAGCTGCTCATCAAGTTCGGGATGAACAACTCTAAATCCTCATCAACCCCTATAAGCACTTCCACACAAATTAGTGTTGACGAACCTGGAAAGCCGATTGACCAATCACACTACAGTAAGCTAATTGGCTCACTCCTATACCTAACTGCTAGAAGGCCCAATATCCAGTTTGCTATAGGAGTGTGTGCTCGGTATTGTAACACCCCCAGAGACATCCAGGAATATTACAGTGCCATGGGCCCCGAGATGAAACCCACAAGGCTGAAGGAAATTTTCGCAACCATTTACAAACGCCCAAGAGGCTAACGATGATATTATCTATTTAAAACATTCGAAGACTTTATAAAACTCGTTTAACAAAACCGTCGTAAAATCTCATTTGTAACGACAAGGCCCGAAACGCCAAAACTCAACAGTTTAAAAGCATACGTTAAGCTATCGCTTACACGTACCGACAAAATAGTTTAGAAAACGATTGCCAAAGTAACCTAAGTTACCAGATGCCAAAGGCCAATAAATACTCACGCAGTGGAAAAAGAAAAACAATTAAAATACTCTAGCAGCGGAATTACAACAATTGATCAGGAAGCTCAATACACAATTACATGCCTGAACCAGTATCCTCCGGGAAGCTCATCTCTTCACGACCACTACAAGCTCGATATCCAATATCCTAAAAAGAAAGCCCACGACTGGATCAACCATAATATCCAACAATGATAACGATCACATCACATCAATAATTACATATAAATGGAAATACTAAGTAAGAATACGACCAATGTAATCTTACCGTCGTAACTTTACGAAAATCCACGATTCGTATCCTTAACAACACATCAAGATAATACTGAAATATATATACAGTATCTCAACAATACCCAAGGTTCTCAAAACATTATCATAACTCGCGATACGGAAATTATACCAACTCTGGCCAATTCAATCTATCGGATGATGTCGACAATTCCAATTCAATAATCGATTGTCCATCAAAGACAAGTACCAAAGGAAATACGGGACAAACCTCAAGATACGAAATACCATGACAACCACGTCAGTCTAATCCGAGATCAGATCAACACAACATACGGACATGGACCTAACACAATACCTACAAATGCATACTCATATGACAACATCAATATGATCACAACAATAACGACAATGTATACTTATGGCAAACCCATAATTTACATATGCACAACAACAATACATGGTAATCCAACGATCCAGCACACACAACTATAGATTCCCATCTTGATCCCGTCGGACCAACGCATGGTGGCATTACCTGTCCAGCGATCCAACGCACACAACTATAGATTCCCATCTTGATCCCGTCGGACCAACGCAAGGTGGACATACGATAAATGCACAACTGCACAAAACAACAATACACAATGCACGACAACAACAATGCCCAAATGCATGACAACAATGATACATGAATGATACACGAATGTATTAAACTACTTGCTCCGAGTGCTTCGAGAGCAATCTTGATATCTAAACCATCACCAACCATTATTCGGAATATTCGACGATCTAAAATGTCACGGACGGTAGATAATTCACGTCTACGACTATAACACAATGTATCCTCGATACCAAGTATGCCAACAACAAATGTAAATCATATACATTATGATTTAATTCCCAAAACTCGAATACAATTTATAATCTCAAATCTCCCGTGATTACGATTATAAACATTTCTATACGAATTATAAACGAATGAAACTAATACCATTCATTAAATATTATAAACTGTGCAAGTAATAACTTGCCTCGATAACGATGAAGCCCTTACCAATTCCTTGTCGTCATCTACAAGTCCCTCGACCCTGATCAATGCAATTCACAAACATTCTCGAATACGACCACAAAGCATAGGTCTAATCACCTGATCAATAATCTCAACCTATTACAGTAATTGATAAACAACAAGTTCGATAACAATCAACAATCGATAAAACCAATTTACAAACGCAACGGCTCGATAGTATCTCGATTAAACACTAGTATGATCAATCCAACTCAAACCAGCACGAATTCACAGCCACAACACAAAAATACTGCAATGTCTGCCTACTTAGTATTTTTGGAGATTTGAGTAATGGTATTTCGATATTGTTGGGAAAGACGATGATGGTAACACAGTTTGTCTCAATCGACTAAGAAGAAGTTTAAGTACTACGATCCAGTGTATTTGATTTGGTCTGAGTGATTAGATTTGTTGTTGTTGTCGCGTTTTAATTATGGATATGGTGGCGGACGGTGGCATGCATTAGACATGTGAGAGTGTGGTGTTGTAATGCGGTTGTTTGGTCCAATACCAGTAAAATTTCAAAGACGTAACCGAATTGTTTTATAAAATGTGAGTTATGTTGTGAAGTAATAAATATTCGTGTTCTGAAACAGTAAACTATTCTGTCATTTTGGACGAATGAGTCGAATTTTGCAATTCGGTAAATTATTTTTAGGATTAAAAATAATTTTTGTCTATGCCTTGAACAATAAGTTGATATGTCGACATTTTGTTATTTTAAATAAAATCTCTTGTGATTATTTTAAAATGGTAAAAAAAAAATTATATTTTGATAAAGCGAGATATTTGGCAACTTAGAAAAAAATAAAGGTTTTTTTTTTTTATTTTTTGAAAAACTGAAAATGCATGAGACAGTGATATATATATTTTAAAGTGATGTTTTTAAAATTTGAGAGATAAAGTATCTTTGTTTGTCTACTAAGGGCGGAGGTACTAGAGATTTTATCAAACCAGTTGAATATTGAGATTTTTGAAATATAAGACGAAGATCTTGATAAATTCTTTTCAGCAATTTTGGGAATAGTGGGGAAAAGGAAAAATTTAATTCGAACTTTTATATGAATATTTTAAGTGGGATAGGTGGCTCCAAGCGAAGATACATGATGAGAATAGTGTTGCACGCCCCTGCAATTGTTTTTGGTTGTATGATGAACGGAAAGTCGGCCTGGTGACTGTCACACACGAGGTGATCTCTCTTGATTACGTTTTATATATCAGGGAGTAAGTCGTGTTGGGATAAATCATCCTGGAGTTTTGATAAGTGCCTTATACAGAAAGGATTTTGATAAGTACTTCCCACAAGAATGTTTGGTCAAAGTCTTCATACAGTGCTGCCCACAAGTTATCATACAGCTTGACTTCAAACATACAGCAAAAAGACCAAAGCTTTATTATAGCAAAGATATTGTAAGTGTTTTACTTAGGAAAAGTAAAACACAAAATCATACATCATACAAACTTCTTCAAACCGTTGTGAGAGAATCTACTTTATTCACAAAAGTCAAGTCACGGGTTTAAAAGTATTTTTAAATAGTTATTGGATAAGTATTGAAATATGACCGAAAATAATCTACAGACAAAAAGAGCAGACAATCCAGATCAGGCATCTTGGAAGTCAAACATTCTGAAAGCAGCCAGTCAAAATTAATTATATCTCAACAATCGTACAACGATTATATTTATAAGGATCTATTTCCAACTTTATAAATAGCCCATGCAAGAGGACATTGAAAATATATTGAACTGACACCGAACTTCACAAACATAAGATATTCAACAATATATCAAGATCCGATTATCAAGCTTACACGAGCAGTATTTGAAGAAGAAGAAATATACAAAGTCCTCAACGCGAACATCACATCTACAGCCAAAGCTCATCAAGCATATAGCTGCTTGTTCGATCCTGTGATAAACTTGTCTCTATTGTTGAGTTACTTAGCCCTGTGTGGACTAAGCAAAGATGTTCTGACCTATGTAGGATGAATAGAGTTTAGGATGAAGCTTCCGTCAGTGTGAGAAGAAGTAAGTCAAGAAGACTACAGCCAATCTGTGTGAACATTTGAAAGCTACAGTCACTGTATCAATCTATGTGAATGATATAGGGACATGTTTGATTAAAACCATCTCTTTGTGTATGCCTTGATTTTAATAAATATTTTACTCCTGTGTGGAGGACCAATGTAGAGGGGTTTACCTCGAACCACTTTAAACTGTGTGTTCTTTATTGTTTGCATTTACCGTTTTCATACAGTCTATGATTTTTAGTATACCTGAAATCTGAAAACCCTGTAAGGACCAAGCTAACACGAGACCAACGAGTTGCTGTATTTACAGCAATTGTAACCAAGTCTTCCGCTATGTAATATAATTTTCAAAATAGTATGTTGTGTGGCCATCCAATCGATTCATTTGCTGATTAGGCGATATTGATGAAAAGCAATCGCAATATAAGGTGAGCAATAGAACGAGCATGTGCATGAAAGTGATTTCGGACTTCATACTGTTGGTGTGATATTCGGTATACGCACTATTGTGCGGAAGAGTATTTAAAGGTGCGAAAAATAAATCGACATAGGATTTATAGAGTTTCGGCCAAACGTGCCTACGTCATCTCTTCAGTATCTTTTTCTATAAGATGAAGATCAACCTATGCACCACTCTTCTATCGGTCGAGGGATTACCGTTACAATTCTCATATTTTGTTGGTCCAAGTTAAACTGTTTTCCCTTTCTATCAGACAAGGAATCAACTGATCTAGCTTTCTATGGGTACTAGACAAACCTCACACGGATATAGATTGCGATTCTAATAATGCCGGATCCTTGATCCTAATAACACCGAATTGAATCTTATCCTTTCTTTTTACCTCTCGTGTATGAGTTTTTGTGTATCACACTCAAACTCTTGACAATATAAGCTCAAGTACAACAACAAGAATGATTACAATGATGTCTCAAGTAGAATAATTTGCTCAAGGTTGTTGTTTTGTTTGATACCAAATGGTTTGGTATTTATAGAGATTTTCCTCCAACTAGCAGTTAACTTCATTTGACTCTTTAGCGTGCGCTAGCCTTTCTGCATAGCGTACGTTAAGCTCGTTACGTACGTTATAGGTATCCTGTAGCGTACGTTATCTGCTTCCAGTTTCAGTCCAGTGGCTTTCGTTTCTTTTACGTACGTTGTCACTTTTCATTACGTACGTTAACTGCTTGCTGTAGCGTACGTTAACCCTTTACACGTAGTGTGCGTTAATCAATCAATATATCTGTTGCCTGCTTTTGTCAAAGTATCCGTCGAGCGCTTGACTTTGACCCAGAATCTTCCAACAGGTGTCTCATTTGAATTCTCATTACGTACGTTAGACATCCATTTACGTACGTTAAACACCTTCGACAGCGTGCACTATACAATGCATATATCATGCGTTAAGCTTGCAGTCCAGTTTGTGTGACTTTTTGCGTCTTCGACTTCTTCGTTGTTTTGTTTTGTTTTGCTTCTTTGTTGTTTTCTTTGTTTAACAACTTAATCATCAAAACTCGATAATGAATATTTGGAATAAAATATTTCAATAATCTCCCCCTTTTTGGTGATTATAAAACAATACCTTGAATGGGATAAAACCTGCAATATATATATATATATATATATATATATATATATATATTTAAACACAGATCAAAGTTTTCGACTTTGTCCGTTTCGTTAGTTTCTTCTCCCATCTTTTCTTTTCTCTCCTTTTCAACTACTTCTTTTTATTTTTCAACTTCTTCTCATCCTCTTTTTTTTCTCGGTATTGTTTTCGACTTTGTCCGTTTCGTTAGTTTCTTCTCCCATCTTTTATTTTCTCTCCTTTTCAACTACTTTTCATTTTTCAACTTCTTCTCATCCCTTTTTTTCTCGGTATTTCACTTTTTCGACTTTCTTCTTATCCAATCATGATTCGTCCAAATATTTTTATGACACTTTTCTCGTTTTTCTCTTATTTTTCTCCCCTTATATCATTCTTCTTTTATTCCACTCTTCTCCCCTTTTTTGTTATCAACAAAAATTATAAATATGATAAGATCGATAATGATAAAATCATGATAAATATGAATAAAGGGTAAGCTCCCTCTGAAAAGTATTTCCTGTTAAAAATATAAACTCCCCCTGAGTAAAATATTTATTGATGAGAAAATTAATTTTTGCTTTTGGGGATCCAACCGAAAGTCGGTCGTTTTTCATTTACATAGACGATGTTTGGAATAATGGTTCCTTTAGGAATCCAAATCTTTTTAATTTTAATCATCCGACGTGGGATTTTGCAATTTGAAATGTGATGCCCAATTTTTAAACATTTTTTACAACGGGGTATTTTTAAATTTAAGGACTCGGTTTTAGAATTTGGTTTGAATCATAACCCCTGTTTATTTAAAGTAAAATTTTGAACCGATAACATTTGTTCAAATTTCTCGTTTCCACACGAAAATTTCTTTGTTAAACTTTTAAGTTCGTCTTGAGCTTTCAAAAGGTCATTCTTTAAAATATTTTCATTTTCAAGGCATTTTGAATGATCGGTCTCGACAATTTTTCCTTTTTCAAGTATTTTGAAAATTTCGATTTCCAATGATTTATTTTTAGATTGGAGAGATTTTATTTCGGATAAAGCATTTTGAAAATCAGTATGCAGTAATTCGAATGCTTCAAATAATTCGTCTTGAGACGATGTACTAACCTGTCTTTCGACGTCGCTTTCGTCGAATGTACTTCGTGCCATGAGAGCAAGGTTATTTTGATTATAATCATCATGTTCATCTTCATCGCTCCATGTTGCAATGAGAACTTCCTTCTTTGGATTTGTTCGGCAATTCTTCGCGAAGTGGCCTGGTTTACCATAGATTCGACAGTTGTTGTCGAATTTCTTAGATTCGCCCGTCTTGATGTCTTTCTTTCTCCGGTTTAATAAGGTTTGAAACTTATTAATATTCTTGGCATAATATGCCGATTATTTATCGCTTTTATCGACCAGGATTTCTTCTTTATTTCTCGACATCTTTATATCACCCCAATTCACAAATGGGACATTACACACCGTAGAACCCTCATGGGGTCTACCAGGCTAACACATGACACACATTCCGTACATGAAAATCCCAAAGACACAATCATCTATGTAAAATGGGGCCGTGGCCTCGGCCGAAACATTTTAATAGACGTACGTGAAAATATAAGTCAATACCATATCATTGCCCACGCAGGGAACTTTAACCGAATTTAATAAAAATCAGTTAAATTCCGATACTCAAACAGTATAAATGACCAGACATAAATAAAGACTCGAGCCTCATAATCATGCAAGTCCATCCTTTGCGTGCATATCCCGTGTCTGCTCCTCACCTCTTCCGGTACCGGAAATGCATAAGACGCATTTCCCCCATTTAAGGGGTTAGCATTCGAATAGCTAGTGAAAGTACACAATTACACTACATTATATACAAATACAATTTTACACAATCATCTCAATTAGAAATCATTTGCCATAAATATTCCGGAATACTACATTGGCAGTCAAATCAGTTATCAATTCGTCATGATATCACAAAATCACAACTGGTATCCCGTGGCCGTACCCTTTAGTATCGACCCCCAGACATCCCGTCGAACGCTCCGGGTGGAAGTTCAACCATGCACGCACCCAAGTCCCACTTCCGCGGCCGTACCCCTTAGTATCGACCCCCAGACATCCCGTCGAATGCTTCGGGTGGAAGGAACACAACTCACGCAACCGAAAACCACAATTTATCATTCATTCGAAAATGTAACATACATAACGGAATGTAATACATGTACTTGCCTAGGTTAACACGACGTGAAGGAAAACGGTGAACGCAAAGGTTTTGGCCCGAATAATCTTCACAAATACGATCCTAGCACAATAATGATATACAACCAATCTCAATACTACGAAAACATAGGAATACATCCTAGTTCTACCCGTTGGAACGATTCGTCGATCATTACTAGGGTATCGTCGAGTATAAGTGACGAACAATGGAAAAATCGGAGTTTAAATCCACAAATCCTCAAGAACCACGAAGGAATACAAGTATACAATTGAAGTCTAGTAATAACTTATGACGAACATGGTTGAAAAGGTTTAAATCACAAGAAACCCCCAAAAATTCCCCCAAAATCTCAAAACAAGGGTTTTATGAATTCTTACCTTGATTCGGGTGGGGGGAGATGTTAAGAACTTGATGAATTCTCTCAAGGAATACAGGGATGTTAGAAGATGATAATATTGGTCGAAATCGGTTCTATCTGTCGTCTTGAATTGCCCAAAGCCGAAGAGAAGGTGTGAGGATGAAAAAAATGACGACGTTGACTGTGCTGTCCTATATATAACGGACAGGCTTAGCGCACGCTATGCCATAAGAATTAGCGTGCGCTATCGGGGTGGGGGTAAACAGTCAGAGACTTCTGTCCTCTCGTTAGCATACGCAGATACAAGATAGCGTTCGCTAGCGTTGGAAATTAGTGTACGTTACCACTTAATTAGCGTACGCTATCTCGTTCAGTACTGAAATACTGAACCTGCTCTGTGGTGTAAGTGCCTCTAACATGTGCAACGCTACCGGATTCCGACTCAACGCATCAGCTACTACATTAGCCTTATGTGTATGGTAAAGTATATCTAGGTCGTAATCTTTAATTAGCTCTGACCACCTACGCTGTCTCATATTCAACTCCTTCTGACTGAAGATATACTTCAAACTCTTTTGATCCGTAAAAATCTTACACGACGACCCAAGGAGATAGTGCCTCCAGATTTTTAAAGCGAAGACAACCGCAGCTAACTCTAAATCATGCGTAGGGTAATTTGCTTCGTAAGGTTTCAACTGTCGGGATGCATAAGCAATAACCCTATCTCTCTGCATTAACACACACCCGAGCCCGAGACCCGAAGCATCACTATACACTACGAAATCCTCGTTCCCCTGAGGCAATGCTAAAATGGGTGTGGTAGTCAATCATCTCTTCAACTCGTCAAAACTATCCTGTCTGTCTGCGGTCCACTCGAACTTCTGAGTCTTCTGGAGTAACTGGGTGAGCGGTCTAGCGATCTTAGAAAATCCCTGAACGAATCTACGATAATAGCCTGCAAGTCCCAGAAAACTCCTCACTTCCTTCACATTCTTGGGCGGTTCCCATGCCGTCACTGCCTCTATATTCTGCGGGTCTACCCGAACTCCCTCCGCTGAAATCACATGCCCGAGGAATGTCACCACCTTGAGCCAAAACTCACACATAGAGAACTTCGCGTATAACTGCTCAGTCCTCAAAATGTCTAACACAATCCGGAGATGTAAGGCATGCTCTTCTCAACTCCGGGAATAGGTAAGGATGTCATCGATAAAAATGACCACGAATTTGTCCAGATAGTCGATAAAAACTTTGTTCATTAACTGCATGAACACTTCTGGGGCATTGGTCAGCCCGAAAGGCATAACCACAAACTTGTAATGGCCATATCTCGTCCGAAATGCAGCTTTCGATACGTCACTATCCCGAATCCTCAACTGGTAGTAGCCCGATCATAAATCAATCTTCGAAAAGACTGTCGCTCCCTGAATTTGATCAAACAAGTCGTAAATCCGAGGTAAAGGGTACTTGTTTTTTATGGTCAACTTGTTTAATTCTCGATAATCGATACATAAACGAAGCGACCCATCCTTCTTTTTAACAAAAAGCACAAGCGCACCCCAAGGCGATGCGCTCGGTCGAATATACCCTTTATCTAGCAATTCTCCCAACTGACTTTTCATCTCTAACATCTCCGACGATGCCATACGGTACGGTGCTCGAGAAACAGGGGCCACATTTGGCTCTAGATCAATAGGAAACTCAACCTCTCGCTGTGGTGGTAATTCCGGAAAGTCATCTGGAAATACGTCAGGGTACTCGCTAACAAATAGAATCGACAACATGTCGACTCCACCATCCTCCGCCTGCAGAGCGTAACACCAATAGCCAACACAACCCTGATTCAGAAGTTTCATCGCCTTCAATGCGCTAATCACACTTCCCGATCTACCCAGTTTACAACTGACGAGAGTATGCTCGGTGCCGTCCTTAGCCACTATCGAGATGGTGTGAGTCCGATAATTCATGATAGCACCGTGACGGTACAACCAATCGTCTCCGAGGATCAAATCCTCACCCTTAAGATCTATAACAATGAGATTAGAGGGCCAATATCGACTCCCGATCCTCACTGGGCAATCCCTAACTTCCCGGTCCCCAACCATACGATCCCGCTAGGCGTACCCACTACTAACGGTTCGCACTCATACAAGCAGTCAATACCAATACGACACCCACAATCCGAAGCAATAAAAGAATGAGTATCACCCGAATTGAAAAGCAACAAAACTGGATGAGAAAGGATCTGAGTGGTACCTAATGCCACCGGAACGTCTGCCTCCTCCGTGCACCTCATCTGATATAACCGAGGGTGGACTGAGCCTGAACTAGATGCAGCTCGGTGGTCCGGCTGACCCCGACCTCCACCACGGCCTATACTCTGCGGGGTCTGAGTGACTAGAGCCTTCTGATCCGTGTTGCGCTCTTTATGAACGGCGGTGGTAGTCGGAGATCTGGCAGCCCTGGTAGCCCTCTCGCAATGCGCTGCTCGGTGTCCGGTCTGCCCGCAAGTAAATCAAGTAACCGTAGGAGAAGGACAATCCTTCATCAAATGCTCATATTGGTTGCAGTTAAAACAAACCCTGCCACCAGAAGCAACGGACTGGACTGAACGATTACCCTGAGATCCTCCAGTCTGATGAAACGGCCTCTTCCCAGGTGTAGGGGCAAACTGAGCTCTCGAAAATCGACCACTCTTGCCGGCTAAAAAACTGTCAGCTGTTTTCTGTTTCTTGGCCTCGGAACTCAACTCTGATTTCGGTGCAACCATCTCAATCGCTAGGGCGCGATCCTGATACTCCTTCAAGGTGGCATACATGAGCGGTGCCATACTCTGCCTGATATGCGGCTTCATGCGCATATTGAAATAACGGATATTATCGGCCTCGGTCCTCACCTGATCTTTTATGAATCCTAACTGCTGATTATAAGTGATGATAGTCTGAGAAATCGGCACATCCTGAGGTGTAGTAGTAAAGAATTCCACAATCCTGCGCTCCTTGACTGGCGGTGGACAATATTATGCTTCCATAGCAGCCTTAAATTCCTCCCAAGTGGCTATGCGGTCTCTGGGTGTCACAGCCTCCCACCATTCCGCAGCTTCCTTATCCAGGAGGTACTAGGCAATAGGTACCCTCATGTCATCGGGACAAGCTACGGAATCAAAAGTTCTGCTCAACCGAAAGAGCCAATTCTCCCAACCGAGGGAGTCAGAAGAACCAGAGAAATGAGGGGGGGTGCATCTTAGTTACTTTCTAAATCCATTTACTAGCTTCGTCCTCTGGAGTCGAGGGCGTATTTTGGCGTCCACCCTGAGCTATCTGAGTGAGTTGGGCTACCAACTGCTGAAGTACGACAGTAGCCCGGCGTCGGCGTTATTACCCGATGGCACTGAATGAGAAGCCGAATCAGCAGAGGACTAAGAAAGTGAGCCTTCCTCGTTATTAGCACCATGACCACGGCCTCGGCCGCATCCCCTAGCTAGTCTACCGCGAACTCTCAACATACTGAAGAAAATATGAAAAGAACAAGATCAGGAAAAATTCACAATTCACAATTCCGAACAATGCAAGAAAGCGAATTACAGAAGTATAAGAGTTCAAGGAGACTTACAGCCACGGGTCGCACGAAAAGACGGTAGCACGATGATATTAGGCTCAACGACTGACTCTAACGACACAACTGACGGACCTAAAATTAACCGACAGCCTAGGCATTCATAGCCTTGGCTCTGATACCATAAATGTAACACCCCAATTCACAAATGGGACATTACACGCTGTAGAACCCTCATGGGGTCTACCAGGGTAACACATGACACACATTCCGTACATGAAAATCCCAAAGACACAATCATCAATGTAAAATAGGGACGTGGCCTCGGCCGAAACGTTTTAATAGACGTACGTGAAAATATAAGTCAATACCATATCATTGCCCACGCAGGGGACTTTAACCGAATTTAATAAAAATCAGTCAAATTCCGATACTCAAACAGTATAAATGACCAAACATAACTAAAGACTCGAGCCTCATAATCATGCCAGTCCATCCTTTGCGTGCATATCCCGTGCCTGCTCCTCACCTCTTCCGGTACCTGAAATGCATAAGACGCATTTCCCCCATTTAAGGGGTTAGCATTCGAATAGCTAGTGCAAGTACACAATTACACTACATTATATACAAATACGATTTTACACAATCATCTCAATCAGAAATCATTTGTCAAAAATATTCCGGAATACTACATTGGCAATCAAATCAGTTATCAATTCATCATGATATCACAAAATCACAACTAGTATCCCGTGGCCGTACCCCTTAGTATCGACCCCCAGACGCCCCGTCGAGCGCTCCGGGTGGGACACCACTTCCGCGGCCATACCCCTTAGTATCGACCCCCAGACATCCCGTCAAACGCTCCGGGTGGAAGTTCAACCACGCACGCACCCAAGTCCACTTCCGCGGCCGTACACCTTAGTATCAACCCCCAGACATCCCGTCGAACGCTCCGGGTGGAAGGAACACAACTCACGCAACCGAAAACCACAATTTATCATTCATTTGAAAACGTAACATACATAACGGAATGTAATACATGTACTTGCCTTGTTTAACACGACGTGAAGGAAAACGGTGAACGGAAAGGTTTTGGCCCGAATAATCTTCACAAATCGGATCCTAGCACAATAATGATATATAACCAATCTCAATACTACGAAAACATAGGAATACATCCTAGTTCTACCCGTTGGAACGATTCGTCGAACATTACTAGGGTATCATCGAGTATAAGTGACGAATAATGGAAAAATCGGAGTTTAAATCCACAAATCCTCAAGAACCACGAAGGAATACAAGTATACAATTGAAGTCTAGTAATAACCTATGACGAATCAGGTTGAAAAGTTTTAAATCGCAATAAACCCCCAAAAATTCCCCCAAAATCTCAAAACAAGGGTTTTATGAATTCTTACCTTGATTCGGGTGGCAGGAGATGTTAAGAACTTGATGAATTCGCACAAGGAATACAGGGATGTTAGAAGATGATAATATTGGTCGAAATCGGTTCTATCTGTCGTCTTGAATTGCCCAAAGTCGAAGAAAAGGTGTGAGGATGAAAAAAAATGACGACGTTGACTGTTGTTGTTCTATATATAACGGACACGCACGCTACGCCATAAGAATTAGCGTGCGCTATCGGTGTGGGGGTAAACAGTCAGAGAGTTATGTCCTCCCGTTAGCGTACGCAGATACAAGATAGTGTGCGCTAGCATTGGAAATTAGCGTACATTACCAATCAATTAGCATACGCTATCTGGTTCAGTACCGAAATACTGAACCTTCTGCCCAGTCCCAGGGTATTCTGCCCAAAGGTATTAGCGCACGTAAAAATGTAAATCTAGCGTGCACTAGTTTTACCCTCATAGCGCACGCTATGGAAAAACGTTAGCGTGCACTAACGGCGCCTGCACAGAGTACAGTCAGGACTCGGCCAGACTGTATCCGACTCGAACGACACGAAAACTTGACAGATGCCAGCAACCAACGAGACATGACAAAGAAACAAAAGCCTGCAAGCCAAAATCTCTCAACCGAATGTATGATTCTGACTACTGAGGGACTTGAAATACGACAAGGGGAACAAATTCCGTAAACTTATAGGAAATTACAAAACGGCCCAAACGTCCGAAAATTACAATACAACGTCAGATTAACAATCCGAAACTCACAACATGAGCAACTCAACCATATGGACTTATGGGAACAGATAAATAATGAAATCGATCGAGTTTTACGAGAATCGAACGTACATGTGACAAAACATAACTCAAAATGAACATACGAAAAAACGCCCTCAAAACTCATCTAAACAGAAAAACTCTAAGAACAAAATAGATTCAGAACTTCAAAACATTAACAAGCGAGTCATCCGAAATGAACATACACCAAAAATAGAAATTACCAAAAATAGAAAGTACAGATATTACAATCTTAGCATTTAAAGCTATTGTTCTTTCCTTCGGTTTCGGCTTGTTGTTCCGTGATTTTAGAACAATCTCGTAATTAATTAGCGAACCAATGAGGGCGCTAAAGTCGAGCATATTGAGATCTTTAGATTCCATATCGCCGTCATGGTGCCGTCCCATTCAGCAGGTTGTGATCTTAAGATTTTTTTTACTTTTTCACTACTTGTTAATGGTTTCCCAAAACAAGCTAATCCATTAGAAATGACCGAAAAATGGGTCGAGCATGTTCGTGATGGATTCTTCACTTTTCATCATAAATAGCTCGTATTCATGTAGGAGCATATTTATTGTCGTCTCCTTGACTTGAGACGTTTCTTCATGTGTGACTTCTAGCATCTTCCATATCTCTTTAGCGCTATGACATGAAGATATCCGGTTGTGTTCTTTCAGATTTCCATCCCAATAAATCAAATAGTTGGGGGCCCTTATCCCGTTGAGTCAGCCGGAAATCAGACTAATGCCTTAAAGAAGCTACTTCAGAGGAAGAGCAAGAAAACATCCTATTTATCTTTAGTTGATACTTTCCCGTCCTTGGAATCAATTCAACTAGGAAAGCCCCTTTACTAGGTTGGGGCCCAGCGTTGATGAATCTTCTATCAGGTTTGATTTTAACCCCAGCGCATCAATATCATAACCAGCATAGAGCTCATACAGTGACATCGTAATAGGATCTCTTGGGCGAAGGCAGAATGCTTTTGGTGTCCCTGCCCTGCCTGGACTGAGAATGCCTTTTAGGATCACCCATAATACGAAAGATAGTGGAGCCGGCTTAAACTGGCTTTTCTCAATTATTTGTATTTGTTTTGGTGTATAATAATTGCATAGCTTTGCAATTATAGTGAGCATTTTTCCAATCGGAATCATCGTATTCTTCAAAACTTTTAAGCATACCGTCGGATTTGATTGGAATTTTCGGACCAAGACATATCACTTTCCATAGCTCGATGTCATAAGCTCGGATGAATATTGACATCTTCTCCTTCCATGTCATGAAGTTAGATCCATCAAATAATGGAGGTCGATTTAGAGCAAGACCTTCGACCGGGGCAAGTTGAAACACCATTTGGATCTTCTTCTCCTCGGATGTTAAGCCGCTTCTAGGAGGTGCCGATCTGATACCAATTGTTGGTGCGATATTCGGTATTCGTGCTATTGTGCGGAAGCGTATTTAAAGGTGCGGAAAATAAATCGACACAGGATTTATAGAGGTTCGGCTAAACATGCCTACGTCATCTCTTCAGTATCTTTTTCTATAGGATGAAGATCAACCTTTGCACCTCTATTCTAGCGGTCGAGCATTACCGTTACAATTCTCGTCTTCTATCGGTGCGAGATTAACCGTACAATCACTTGTCTTTTTTTCGGTCCAAGTTAAACCATTTTCCTTTTCTATCAGACAAGGAATCAACCTATCTAGCTTTCTATGGGTACTAGACAAACCTCACTCGGATATAGATTGCGATTCTAATAATGCCGAATCCTTGATCCTAATAACACCGAATCTAATCTTGTCCTTTCTTTTACCTCTCGTATATGAGTTTTCGTGTATCACACTCAAACTCTTGACAATATAAGCTCAAGTACAACAACTAGAATGATTACAATGATATCTCAAGTATGAATAATTTGCCCGAGGTTGTTGTTTTGTTTGATACCAAATGGTTTGGTATTTATAGCCACTTTCCTCCAACTAGCCATTAGCTTCATTTGATTCTTTAGTGTGCGCTAGCCTTCCTGCGTAGCGTACATTAAGCTCGTTACGTACGTTATAGGTATCCTGTAGCGTACGTTATCTGCTTCTAATTTCAGTCCAGTGGCTTTCGTTTCTTCCTTTACGTACGTTGTCACTTTTCAGTACGTACGTTAACTGCTTGTTGTAGCATATGTTAATCCTTTACACGTAGCGTGCATTAATCAGTCAATATATTCGTTGCCTGCTTTTGTCAAAGTATCCGTTGAGCGCTTGACTTTGACCCGGAATCTTCCAATGGGTGTCTCGTTTGAATTCTCATTACGTACGTTAGACATCTATTTACGTACGTTAAACACCTTCGATAGCATGCGCTATACAATACATATAGCGTGCGTTAAGCTTTTAGTCCAGTTTGTGCGACTTTTTGCCTCTTCGACTTCTTCGTTGTTTTGTTTTGCTTCTTTGTTGTTTTCTTTGTTTAACAACTTAATCATCAAAACTCGATAATGAATATTTGGAATAAAATATTCCAACACATACTTCATACCCCGAGTTTTCAAATATTATTTACATGAGGTTTTGTAAAAAAATTGATTGCCCTAATTTTGAGTTATGAAAAAATGTCTGATATCGAACATACTTGTGAAATAAATAAATTTAACCACTACATTTTGAAAGGGGGTATTTCCAAGAAAGGGCATTTGACCTCACATTTTGACTTTCAAAATTTATTTCAAATGCGTTAGTATACCATGAGTGAGTTGTATCTTTGGAACACAATTAATAAAACCTTGTAGGCACTTCTGAAAATTAGCAATTTTCAGATCGAATTATCCATCTATTGTAAAGAGCTGACCATTGAAAACTGGAGTTTTGTAGAATTTTCAAACATATCATTAAAAAACTGGCTAGTGTATATCTATTGCCATTTTTTGTGCGCATCAAATAGTGTTGATATATCAGTTTCGTGGAAGTCAGAGTGGGACTTATAGTGTGGAGACATTCTAATTTTGAAAAGTGATAGAGATGCAATATATTGATATCGTGAGATCAGGAGCCACGATACAAAACTGCGTGTTGTTGATCTTATGATCCTTGGAAGTACAGGTTATTGTATTACGATATTTTGGATATGATATATATGTTGAAATTGCAAAGTTGCCACCTTCGAGTATGTTAGATCTTGTCGATCGAATCATTAGATTGCCGATATTGCTGTACAGATTCGTATGAAAGATTACGAGTAACGTTACAGAGAGATGGGTGATTACATGGCAAGTTCTGGGGACGAAACTTGTTAGTATAATACTCTAAGTCTACTGTTTAATAATAATGTGGAGACATTTATTATTATATAATATTATTTATATTATTGAATTAATATTCTGCTTACGATCATCAAGTATGTGACTTGATAGTAAAGCTCGTTAAAGCATTAAAGAATATTTATTCTAGATATCCCTAGTAATATGATTACTAGTATGATAATGATACGATGGCTATGTTTTACTGGTCATGAACATGAGATGTTATATCATGTCATAGATATAGGTAGAGACATGATATCGGATATGACCTAACAAAGAAAATTATATATGGATTAAGTCATTATAATTCCTCTGATTGTTATATATTATTTAAGTCCTTATTACCTAAAGACACTACAGTTTCCTACATAATGAGTATCGTATTTTAAGACAATACCAACGTCTTCTGTAACATGGGACCACACAGTTTGTGATTGGATACGGTACGATTTATGTAGAGGGAAGTAGTTTGTCCATAGGGGATTTGTCCCTCCTATAAAATGGAGAAGATATCCATGTGCCCTTGATAAGTTAAATTATTTAAATACATGGCCATGCTCAAATTGATCAAGAAAGAGTTATTGATAATATTTGAATTGGACAATTGTAACTTGAGATCAAGAATATTAATTAAGCTATATAAGGTCGACTTATCCATGCCTTATGCTTAATTAGGATATTGCGCGACGAGAGGATTAAATATTATACAATAACGGGATTTCGTTCGTGCCGTCAAGTTAATTCTTTTAATGCGGGTAGTCCTAATGTCTAGATAGAGGCCGCTTATGATTTATGAGTCATAAAATTATTTTTATACTCATTATCGTACTAATTAGAACCTACAAGGTCGCACACTTAAACGAGCAGAGCAGGTATTTTCTTTCGGTTGATTATGGTTGGTGAAGGAGTTGGTGAACCCTTAGCCATGTAGAGGGCTATATAATAGTGTCTTGTGATATCCCTCACACATGACCAACACAAGAGAAGACATAATTTGTGTAGAGAGAATAAAAAATATGATTTTAATATTTCTCTTTCAAAAGTCTTGAAGATAATATTCAAGAGTTGAATAATCAAAAGGACCAAGAATATATCTTCATATCTTTGAAGATTGATTCTTTGATGAAGAAAAGTATTTAGAATACTCATCTTATCTTCATCTTATCTTGTGGGTTTGATCATTAATAACATATTGAATAAGATTCATAGTTGTTGTTTTAGATCAAAGTTCAAGAACATTTGAATAAAATTCTTGGTGTTCTTACCATAATCAAGAATATACCTATATTCAAATTGATTTAAGTGAAATCTTTATTGAATTAGAGTTAACAATCCGTTAGACACTCGGGACTTGTTCGGTGTGTGGATACCGTAGAGGACACTCGCTTCTTGCAACGTCTCTAGAAGGCTCGATTGAAAACACGCTACAAGAGGTAACAATCTTGTTTTTCGTACTTTGATAATATACTTGGATCCTCGAAGGGTTTACATATTATATTTATACTTCTGATGCACTATTTCGATATATGATGAGATTATAAATCTTATTAGTTCAATAGAAACCCAACAAAACTTATATAATTAAGTGAGGTAGTAAATAATACCTAAGAATTTAAAGTGGAATATTGGCGGTATTAAATTTTTTAATAGTTTATTTTTATTTCAATTTTATTTTATTTAGTTGACAAATTATAAATCGGACGGACTCTTGAGAAATGAGACCAAAGTATTGGTGACTTATTGATAGTTGGTTTTATCTGAGGCAGTATGAATTAATTGGACAATCGAGGTGGATTTTATAATACAGGAAATTGTGGGACTAAGATTCTAATTTACCAAAGATGGCAATTATACTCCCGCCCACCCACATTCTCTCTCTCTCTCTCTCTCTCTCTCTCTCTCTCTCTCTCTCTCTCTCTCTCTCTCTCTCCCTCCTACTCCCTGTGGATGAAAACACCCCACCAACACCCCCATCTTCATCAGAGCAGCGACGACAGTCAAGGGCGGATCCCTATGGGGTCAGTGGGGTCAGCTGACCCCCCAACCTTAAATTATTTTTTATATGTATATATATTACTCCCATCTCAGTTGAAGAGTCTAGTTTTAAACATAAATTTGTCCTAATAAAAGAGTATTTCACATTTATATAATATCTCTTAAGATTAATATTTTTGTTATATAAATCATTACACTATTAATTGATTGAAAAATAAAATAAAATGTAAGTGAAAATTGATGGTGAGTTATGCCTTGTGGTATATATTATAGGACAAGAATTACCAAATCTTGCTTACAACCATTGCATTTTTTATTTTATTTTAGTATAAATATTCAATCATGACGGACAAAATTACAACACTAAAATTTTGACCCCTCTAATCAAAATTTCTGCATCCGCCAGTGGCGACAGTGGAAGGTCCTGGTGGCGACCTCGGGATGGCGTCTTTACTGGGGCTCACTGCTCAGAACGGGCGACCATCGGAGGAACTGGGTTTTATCAATGGTGAGCCATATAGGTCAATAGTGGCGGGCTGGTGTCTCCAGCGGCAAAAATTGGAGCTTTGAGGCGGCGTGGTGGCCTGTGATTGGAGAAGAAATAATCTTACTGGACTTTCAAATACATCAGGCTTCTGGATGTCCAGTCGTCTTGTTTGAGGTTTCAGGTTCGATGGTGGGTACTTCTTCAAGGTCTCCGAGCGTGGATGTGATTTCATTTAGTGGTGTTCCGGTCGAGCTAGAGTTTCAGCGATCGGACATGCTTTTGACATAAGTCAACTACTTGGGTTGAGTTTTTTTGGTGGCCGGATAGCTTCAGATCGGAATAGCCAGAGTGATCGGAGGTGGTTTGCCTTTGGGTTTCTGATGCCGACTAGAGTTAAGTCGATGGTTGCAAGATCCGAGTACAGCGATTGGGTTCTGATCGGGCTCTACATGCTGTGTGTGTCCGTGTTACCGGTGTGTATGTGTGTGTGCGTAATTTTGTGTGTATGTATGTGTGTCTATAAGTCTGTGTGCGTATGCATGTGTGTGTAAGTTTGTCTGTATGTGTGTGTGTGTGTGTGTGTGTGTGTGTGTGAGTATGTGTTATATATATATATTGTGCGTGTGTGTTTATCTGCGTGTCTGAGTGAGGTATGTATATATATATAAGTAATTGTGGTGGTGTACGTAATCATATTGGGATTGTGAACGAGGAAGACGCAAGCATATGAGAAAGTTTTTGGTAATTTGTTCTACGAGCGAATTTGTGTATTTGGACCTATGGAGTGAGTCTGTGCTTGGAGTTCATGTTCATGGCAATCTTTCAAGAATTTGGATTAAAAGTCCCATCACTAGTTAAATCAAGATATGGATCACGGTTGAGTATCGTGTAGGTCACAAGTCGTCCAGGAATAAGTCTAGAGGTGGTGGTGGGGGGTGAATAGACTTATTGAAACTCTTTTCCACAAAGGATGAGTTTCTCAGCTGATAAGTACAGATGACTTGAATTCGTCTGTAGACAGGTATGCGGAAGTCAGCTGATGACGAAAGCAAATAACTAAACAATGGAACAGTTAAGTATGTATGCAGCAGTTAAGTATGATGCTAAAGTAGTAAAACACGCAGGCAGTTTATAGTGGTCTCAGAGATGGGGCAATCCTCTACTAATCTACTTTTCTCCAAACCAGTTGGAGATGAATTCACTATAATTTTCAACCAGTGATAAATATTACAGTGATTCTACTTAGCTACAACAACTTCCAACCAGTGGAAATCTTGTCGTTGAAACTCATTCCGACTGCCTAGCACCTCTTGATCTTTAAATCCTTGGATGCCTATCAGTCACGCACACTTCTACCAGTGAAGTACCCCGAACTCAGGTTTTAAGACACGGGTGATTGTCTTCTCCAACTAAGAGCTTTCTTGGTATATGAACTGTGATCTCTTGCTCTTCACGATGCTATAGTTCGCTTGATTGATTTGATTGCTTTAATTGCTTGTAAGTGTTGCTCAGATCGTACTGCTCAATTCAAATCTTCAGGTATTTATAGATGTAGATCCTTTAGATTCCTTCATAGCCGTTGCAATTTCCTGTAACAAATTCATCCGCTGGAGAAATAGACTTCTTTGTTTTTATTTCCGAACGTTACAAGGTTGGATTCCCTTATTTTAATCCATTTTCGAACGTTGCAAGGCTGGATTCCCTTATTTTAATCTATTTCTGACCGTTGTAAAGACTTTCACGTTGTAGTGTCGAATCTTTTGATTATAATATGCTTAAAGTCTTCAGCGATGGGTCTCGATGAATTATTTAATTCATTGCTTTTTGAGAATCTCTCCAGTCTGTCCCTTATTGCCCGCATGTGACTTTTCGTGATTATTGACTTTTCAACGCATGGTGACGTGGACTGGATTACTTGGCTGATTACTCTGACAGAACTTATCTGATCTCTTTTTGGTCAATCTGTCTAACGTGTAGTCAACCTTCTCTGACGTCGGACTTCTCTGATGAAGTTCTTTGTCCTGACTGATCTTCTTTGATCTGAAGTCTTCTGACCTGATGAACAAACTTCATATGACTTGGACTCCGTCTGATCACTTGACTGCAGTCTGGTCAAACTTCTCTGATAAATATTTTGACAAGGATTTCTCTGATAAATCTCTCTCTTCAGAACGTTGTCTGATGATAAGTAGTCTGTAGTCAACCTTCTCTGATCAGTTGAGTTGACCAGGACTTATTTGGCCTATAGAAGATATTCATTTGGTTCTTCTTTACATTTTGCCAAGTTTTCAACTATACTCAATTTGGCCTATAGAAGATACTCATTTTGTTCTTCTTTACAATTTTGCTAAGTAACTTAACGACATACATTTGAATAAACAAACGAATACAGGGATGTCATCATCAAAATCTAATAAGTATTCCTAATAAATTCCCCCTATTTTGATGATGGAAAAACTTAAGCAAGATATTCAAATGTGGAACAGGTCTGCACATGATTAAGTGCAAGACACAAATCAAAATTCAGTCTTGTTTTGAGACAACTAGTGGTTGTCATTCAAATTACTGTTATATAATTTTTCGAGTTGATTACAAGTACATAGCCTGAATGATCAAACAAGTACAAAAAAATTACAAGTACTCCTAAAAACAAAAGTTACAAGAAAAACACAAGTACAATACAATGTCCTATTTGCCTCTGTCTCTTCCTCTCCGGACAGTTTACTTAGGAGGTCTGAGCAACTTTGCTCTAATGGGTCTCTGACAGACAGGAGCTAGTCCATACTTCCTCTTGATTACCATAGATGCAAACTCTTGCTCTTCTGCAGATGAGAGGTTGTTTTTCACACAGATCTCCCTGATCTCACTCTGCAGAACTAGCTCATCCAGCTCATTGTCCATCCGAGTAGGGGGTTCTTCAGGTCTGAATGGGGGAATCATGGGGTAGCCATCCCATTCTTTTGCATATTTTATAAGGATGGCCCAGAGAGTTGGCCATGTTGAGTCCATGAAGTTGATAAACGTCTGCTGTGGGGAGCAATCTTTATCCTGGAGTAACTCCCAGAGATAATACTTGTCAATGAACTGCTTCCTTGCATCTCCCCTCATTGGACCAGCTTCAGCAGGTAAGAATTCTTCAACATACCAAAACTCTTTGCCTTCCCATTCAAATCTTGGCTCATCCCACAGCATGGTTCTCTTCTTCTTGGCTGCAGGTCGGTCATCATCAGGAGCAGGAGCAGTCAAATCTTTCCTCTTCTGGTTAGACGTCCCAGCTTCAATGAGAGGGAGGTCAATTCTCGACTTGGTCCTCAGCTCCCTTCTGACTACCTCAGCAGCATCTTCCCCATGAGCTCTTGCTTCCTTTACTCTCTCTTCCCCCTTTTTGCCAGCATCAACCAATATGGCTAACTGCTATTCAACTCGGGACATCCAATCAGACATGCCAAGTGGCATTCTGGAATTTGTAGGAGGAGTAGGAGGAGGGACATTCCTCTACAGTAGAGTGTCTATTTTATCATTGATGATTTTGAGGTCAGGTTTAATTGTCTCTTCAATATGGCGTTTGATCAGGTTAGCCATCTCAGGTGAGATAGGTGTTGGCTGTGGGGAATGGTCTCTAGAGCTTTCAATGCTTGCAGGTCGCTTCGCGATCGACCTGCCTGTCTGTAGACTCTTGTCTGCAGGAGGCTGATCAGATGGGGTTTTATCAGGAGTCCCCGATCTCATCCTCATTTTTCGAATGATCTGAGCTGGGGGCTTGATCAGGTGCCCCCGGCTCATCTGAATCTCCGGCATCATCTTTATCTGCGGCATTCTCCTTCTTATCTTCTCCTTTTACTTCATCATCATGATCATATTCTTCTTTCTCAGGTTCCTACTCATATTCCTTTTCATCTTCCTTTTCTTTTTCTTCCTCTTCAACTTGTTCTCCTTCTTCATCTTCTTCCAACTCCTCTGTTTTTTCGACTTCATCTTCCTTAAATTCTTTTTCGACTAATATTTTTTCTTCTTCTCCTTCTACCTTCTCTTCCTCCACAATTTCTTCAATTCTATTTTTATAACTTTTTCACCTTATTCTTCATCCCCATTTACAATCTCAGCCAAAACTCCTTCCATAACACTAAGGATGAGCTGGTCCATGTTGGTTTTGAAATTCGATATGAACCAGTTCTCATAGAGCATTAAAATCACATATGTCTCATGGAAAAAATGCATGAGCGCTTGCTCCGTAGCCTGGGGAAAGTCCCAGCTACTCATCTCAACAAAGGATTGTATTTGCGTGAATGAAAAAGATTTTAAGGTCTTCCATTCTTCAAAAACATTTACAAAGGAAACCTTGAGTGAGTGGTGTTTTACCATATGTAATTGATCAACAGATAGCTCCAGGAGATTGTTTTCCAGCAGATTGAATGTGTAATCATCTTCAGGAATGTTTATGGTTAAGTCTGCTTCTTCTTTCTCTGCCATGCTGGGAAGAGTCAGCAGAGTAACGATTTCAGCCTTCAGGTGTGGGTGAACAGTCTGTCCCTCTTCATCTGGGATAGGGGCAGGTGCAGGTGAGTAAGGTGTCTGCTATGCCTCTTCAAAGTCCAGGCGTATAGGCCTCTTGGGAGAAGGCTCAGATGATGATGTGACATGCACTACCTCCTATGCAGTTGCTTTCCTTTTGAATCTCAGAGTGATAGGAGTGTTGTCAGAATCTGAGTCGGTATAATCAACAAGTGACTCCTTGTCTGTAGGTGACTCATGAGCTGCAGCTTGGTTCCCGGCATCAGACTCGTCTGTATCCGAGGGGTGTCTGTAGGGAGAAGGACCACAGGACATTAACCTTAACATCTGGGCTGCCTTCTTTTCTCCACATAATATCTTCAATGTATGTTGGTCCAGGTGGCCAAGTCTCTTGTTAACGTGGAAGAGATAAGCATTCCCCTTCGCCTGTCCAAGGTGTTCCAAAACCCAACTTATCTGAATTCCGAAGGCCTACTTGGTCTTAAACCTTTTCTCGTCCTCTAGCCATTGAACTTTGTTGACCACGCGGACTAGTTGCCTGTAGATATAATCAGCCCAGTCAATCCTGTCACTCTGGATAAGAGCTCCTAGCACCATGAATTTGGCGGATGACAGCTGGTCATAGCTGCCTGCCATCCCTATCACAATCTTGTTTGTGATGTCTAACACATAGCGGTATTCCTTCTTCAAATCGCCTCTCTTTGCCGTCAATTTCAGCTTGGACGGCCTGATTGTATACCAGGTCTTTGTGGCGCTTTGCTTGAGGTCTTCAATAGCTATGCCTCAAGATCGCATCCCGAAGGCTTCTCCGACAGTCTGAGGAGTAATCTTCACCTCTTCCCCGAAAATCGAACTTGCGATTCTGTCTTCGGTGACCTCAGCTTCTTTGAAGAAGCAGATAACTGCTTTCTTGTAGAGGAATTTGGGGTTAATATCCAAGAATGGGTAGATTCCATTTTTCTTCATCACCCGAATGATACCGCGCATATCGTTCTACAGATTCGCCTCGAGC
Organism: Orobanche coerulescens; assembly: GCA_033398695.1. Taxonomy (NCBI): domain Eukaryota; kingdom Viridiplantae; phylum Streptophyta; class Magnoliopsida; order Lamiales; family Orobanchaceae; genus Orobanche; species Orobanche coerulescens. The sequence goes on from CM065819.1 coordinate 64,561,314, forward strand.
AATCCTTTAAAATCGACTGCTAGACTGAAGATGATCTGGTCCTTGACAAGCTTTAGATTGACGCCTTCAAAGTATTGGGTGGCCTCCATTTCTGCAAAAGGTTAAGTTTTTCGGTGAGTGTATTGAAGGTTCAAAGGGATTTCTGCTTTTGAAAAAAAACTAGGGTTTTGAAAGCTTGAAGACGGTAAAGTTCTGAAATGATTTCCGCCGTCTTAAATAAAGAAATGAAGAGATGTTTTGAATTTAATATTAATTTAAATTAGTGTCGGTCCAATTTTAAAAATATGACGGTTGAGTTTTTTAATTGGACATAGTGGAGGTCGTGTGAACGTGTAGTTGCCACGTGTAAATAGATAATAATATAATATTCAAGAGTCGGTCAGGGATAAAAAAACTTAGCTGGTTGACTATTTCACTTCTTGACTGCTCTGCATGAGGTAGCTTGAGTCGCCTGAGGGTCAGCTAGGTTCCTTCGCCTTCTTGTCTGGTCTGATCAGGTGGAATGATTGTCTGCTCTGATCAGGTAGATTCTCTTTGGCTACATCAGGTAACTCTTCATCGTCTGATCTGATCATCAGGTAGCTTTCTCGTCTGTACTAGATTCCCAATCTAGTAGGCCAAGTTCCCTGCTCAGCTCCAAAAACCTTTCTTCTGACAAAGGCTTGGTGAATATGTCAGCAATCTGGTATTTAGTGCTGACTCTTTCCACTCTAACTCTTTTGTTAAGCACATGGTCTCTGATGAAATGATGTTTGACATCAATGTGCTTCGTCCTTGAGTGCAATACTAGATTGGTGGTTATAGCAATTGCACTATTGTTATCACACCATATTGGGACTTCATTTGATGTTGTAGTCCCTTAGCTGTTGTCTGATCCATAAAATCTGGGCACAACAGCTACCTGCAGCTAGGTGTTCTAACTTTGTTGTTGATATTGAGTTAGATACCTGCTTCTTGCTAAACCAGGATATCAGTCTGGTTCCTAGGAATTGGCACGTTCCACTGGTGCTTTTCCTATTAATTTTGCATCCTGCGAAGTCTGCATCTGAGTATCCTGATAGCTCAAAGTTATCATCTTTAGGATACCATAGTCCAACATTGACTATCGACTTAAGGTATTTGATAATCCTTTTAGCTGCATCTTGATGAGACTTCTTTGGCTTGGATTGAAATCTAGCACATACTCCTACAGCATATGAAATGTCTGGTCTGTTTGCAGTCACACAAAGGAGTGATCCAATAAGTCCTCTGTAGTGGGTTGGATCCACTGATATGCCTCCTTCATATGCATCTAGGTGTGTGCTTGTGCTCATATGTATTCTTGCTGGTTTGGCTGATTCCATTCCAAATCTCTTAATTAGGTCTCTTGTGTATTTTGCTTGATTGAGAAAATTCCATTATTAATCTGCTTGACTTGCAATCCTAGAAAGAAATTAAGCTTTCCCATCATGCTCATCTCAAATTCTTCTTGCATGAGATTTGAGAATTTCTCACACAGCTCTGGGTTGGTTGAGCCAAATATGATGTCATCCACATATATTTAAACTAATAATATGTGGTCTTCATGCTCTACTCTGAATAGAGTCTTGTCCACCTTGCCTTTGCTGAATCCATTCGTTTCCAGAAACACAGAGAGTATTTCATACCATGCTCTTGGTGCCTGCTTGAGTCCATATAGAGCTCTCAAGAGCTTGTAGACTTTTTCTACTTTGACAAATCCAGGGGGTTGCTCCACATAGACTTCTTCTTCTAGAATTCCATTGAGAAAGGCACTTTTCACATCCATTTGGTAGACTTCGAAATCCTTGAATGCTGCATATGCAAGGAATAGTCTGATGGCTTTCATTCTTGCAACAGGTGCATAAGTTTCATCAAAATCTATTTATTCACATTGTGCATATCCTTTGGCGACTAATCTGACTTTATTCCTAACAACAACTCCATCTTCATCACACTTGTTCTTGTACACCCGTTTAGTGCCAATAACCTTCTTGTGATCTGGCCTGTCTGTTAGTTCCCAGACATTGTTCCATTCCATCTGGTTGATCTCTTCTTGTATTGCATTTATCCGTGAGTAATCTTCCAGTGCTTGCTCTATTGTCTTGGGTTCCATCTGAGACATGAAGCAAGAGAACATAGCCATTCCTGTTGGTACTGTGGATTGTCTGGTTCTGATTCCATCAGTTAGGTTACCAATGATTTGCTGAATGGGGTGATCTCTAAGCTATTTGTGGATTTCTTCTTCTTCTTCAGGGTTTGTTCTCCCTGTAGAGTTGCTTTGGTGGACTTATTCTCTCTTTGCTTCAGCTTGGTTCTGATCTCCTTGGTCTGCAACTAGATCAGCTACGGTCTTGTCATTTGCAGGTGGGGATCCTGTCTGATCTGCAGATGGGCCTTTATCAGCTACAGATGGGTCTTCATCAGCAGCAACTGGATCAGGTAGGTTTTGAGGTCCTATCTAATCTGTAGTTGGGTCTCCAGGCTGATCTGCAGGTGAGTCCATCATTCCTGTATCATGAACGATGACTTCTTCCAGGGTGGCGGTTTTGAGATTATTCTCAATTGATTCCACTTGTTTCCTGTACTCAACAATAGACTCATCAAATACAACATGAGGTGTTTCTTCCACAACTAAGATTCTTTGGTTAAATACTCTATATGCCTTGCTTCTTTGAGAGCATCCCATAAAGAGACCATCATCTCCACAAATAAGGTTCTTTGGTTAAATACTCTATATGCCTTGCTTCTTTGAGAGCATCCCATAAAGAGACCATCATCAGTTTTAGCATCAAAGGCATTTAGTTGGGTTTTACCATTATTGTGGATGAAACACTTACAACCAAAAATACGAAAATATGCAGCAGTTGGTGTTCTGCCATTCCACACCTCATAGGGAGTTCTGCTATGTATCCCTATAATCATACTCCTGTTCTGAGTGTGGCATGCTGTGTTGACAGCTTTAGCCCAGAACTTTTTTGGCAGGTCAGCTTCTGCAATCACGGACCTGGCAGCTTCCTTCAGGGTTCTGTTCCTTCTTTCAGCAACACCATTCTGTTGCGGAGTCTTGGCTGCAGAGAGCTCATGCTGGATCCCATTCTGATCACTGTATTTAGTGATTGCTTTGTTGAGAAATTCTCCTCCTCTATCTGATCTTGATGATTGAGAGGGATTTCTCATTCTGGATCTTCCTTAGTAGCTCAGGTAGTTTTGTCAAAGTTTCACTCTTTTTATAGAGAAAAACAATCCATGTATATCTTAAGTAGTCATCTACTATTACTAGATCATGCTTTCTTCCACTCATCGTCCTTGGCTTGATAGGGCCAAATAGATCCATATGAAGTAGATATAGAATTCTTGTGGTGAGAGTGGTAGGTTGAACTGGCTTGAATGATGCCCTGGTCTTCTTCCCTTTCTGACATGCATCACAGAGAGCTTTCTTTCTGAGTACCTCTTCTGGAAGTCCTCTGACCAGTTTTTGAGAACTAATCTTGTTGATGGCTTTGAAGTTTAGGTGACATAGTCTTTTGTGCCACAGCCATCCATTCCCAGCTATTGTCTTGGATAGAAAACAGGTGTTGGGAGTTCCTGCATTTCAATCTATCATGTAGACATCTCTCCTTATGAATCCTTGTAGCTTCACCTCTCCAGATAAGATATCTATCACCATGCATTTCCAAATGGTGAAGACTACTAGATTCTTCTCATCACAGAACTGACTTATGCTCAGAAGGTTGTATTTGAGCCCTTTGACATAATGGACTTTGGATATAGTTATGTTTCCTCTGTGCAGCTCTCCAAAACCTTTTCTCTGACCTCTAGAGTTATCTCCGAAGGTTACATCTGGGCCTCTTTCCTTGGTATAATTTGATAGCACCTTCTTGTTCCCGGTCATGTGCCTTGAGCATCCAGAATCTACAAACCATTCTTCACCTCCTATATTTGAATTTGTGGAGATGTGGTAGTAGTCCTTCCACCTTTTCTGCAATCAAACAAGCAGATATTTAGGTACCCAAATATGTGTGGGTCCTCGGGGGTTAGTTGGTTTCCTGGAGAATTGATTTCTCCTTGGATTATGGAAGTTATGGTGATTGCCCCTAAAAGGTGTGTGTTGTCTGGGCCTATATCCTCGGTTAGGATTGTGTACTGGATATGCCACATAAAATTGATGGTGTGGGCCATTTCTAAATCTTGGCTGAGACCATTTATAAATTCTTTGGGGTCTCCACACCTGTTCATTTTGAAATATTGGATAACCTTGAGGTTTCCATTTGCCCCTCCCATTTTGAAATCTATTTTTGGGGAGTCTTAGATAATAGTGGCATGTTGTCTAGGCTGCTGCTTCTGCCTTGGCCATTGCCTAGTCGCTTATCTAGGTGGCTGCCTTGTATACCTTGGCTGCTGCCTAAACTTGTGACTTGGCTGTTGCCTATTTTGAAATATGGGTTTGTAAGTTGGCTCAGCAGACGGGACAAGTGTTTCTCCCTTGATGAAAGTAGTTTTAGAACTAGAGGGAATGTTGGGGTCATATCCAAGGCCTGATCTGGAATACAGTGGCCTTTTATTCATACACAACTCATCTAAGGTTATATATGCCTTCAGGGAAGTTATTCCCTTCGCCTATGTGTTACTTAGATGTGTCAGTTTAGCATACTCAGATTTAACATGAGCAAGTGCAGCTAATTTCTCGCTATTTAAAACAGTTAATCTTTTTATCTCAGCTGTAGTATTATCCGCCTGGTTTTTCAAGTTGTCTGCAGCCTGTTTTTCAAGATCATATTTGGTTTTATTTAACTCTAGGCTGAGTTTTTCAAAATCATTTTTCAGCTGCCTACTCTCATCTTGCAGCTGGGTCTTCTCGGCTGATACAGATAGTTGTGCAGATTTTAATTTCTAAAAATCTTTGAGAAGCTGATTCACAGACTCATGTAAGTCCATATCCTGTGACATGTCTGAACTATTATTATTTGAAATTGAGGGTTTAGATGTTACCTCTTCATTAGCTAAGTTGGCCATCAAACAATCATACTCCTCATCATCATCAGAGAAGAATCCACTGCTAGATTCTACTCTCTCTTGATCTTCTCCAATGAGGGCTTTTCTTCGGTCTTCTTTTCTGCTCACCTCCTTCTTGCTCTCATCCTTCTTAAGATCAGGACAGTCGATTTGAATATGTCCTGTCTTATGACAGTTATAGCATTCAACCTTCTAGCTTCTAGCTTTTTGATTCCTCCTTGGATTATCTTTATAGTTCTTCTTATACTTGGAGTAATTCTTCTGGAAGTTGCTGAATCTCTGCATTATAAAGGCCATTTCTTCCTCAAACTCTAGGGGATTTGGAGGCTTGACTTCAGATAAGCTCTTGGCGGGGGACTCAGCTGCAAACACTATTCCCTTCTCTGCAGGCTCGGTTAATGATGAACTTGGAAGCTCAAACTCATAAGACTTTAGGTCAGAGAACAGCTCTTGGATCTTTATTTTGTTAAGATCCTTGGATTCTCTCATGGCCATTGCATTCATATTCCATTCTGGATTGAGAGATCTTAGAACTTTCAGGGCCATCTTCCTGTTGCCATATGTTTTTCCCAGAGAATTAATTTCATTAATTATCTCTGTGAATCTTGTGTCTACTTGGTCGACAAAGAGTTTCTCAAACAAAAAATATTACTGTTGGGTGTTTGGCATCACGTTCCCACTTGGCATCATGTTAAGTACAAATTCAGCTTATTGGTGTATCTGTTTGACAAATATTATTTTTTTGGTTTATTTTGTGTTTGACAATATTTTCATTTGTTTATACAGGCACATGACTTCTCCTCGGCATCCTCCTCGCTCTCCTTCTCATTCTCCTCTTACTCCTCGTCATTCTCCTCCTCATTCCGCTGCTTATCCTCATACACAGACTACTACATCGAGAAATCCTACAAGATGTAGAAGTATGTCCAAACGACGTGTAGATGGAAAAAAGCTACCTCTTGACATCTATCCAGTTAGGGGAAATCTTAAGTACGAACACAAAATCAAATTAAGTATGCATTTGGGTAAACTTGCGAAAGATCATGTTTCCATATTGTACAATCGATGGAATCATGTACCGGACAAGCCGTATAAGGAAATGCTTTGGAAGGATGTATTGGTACGTGCATAACTTTTGTGATTAATTATTTCTTTCACTTTTTGCTTAAATTAAATTAAATAATCTGGAATAAAACTGAAATTTATGAAAAAAACATTAATTTAAGTAATTTGTTTTCTAAAAACTGATATTAAATAAAATAATTTCAAAAACTGAATTAAACATAAATAATCTGGAATAAAATTGAAGTTTATGAAAAAACATTAATTTAAGTAATTTATTTTATAAAACAAGAAATTAATTCAAATAATTTAAAATTATATTATCGATAACGTTTCAATTTGAATTGTAAATGTAGGCCAAATTTGATGTCAGTCAAATTAGCAATATTAGCCAATTTCGCACGAAGACATTGCAGCTATAGGCAGGATGTAGAGGCAATTTAAAACTGATTTGACCGGCGAGTATATATATGGTCCATCGAACGGGTTGTCTCCTTGTGAGAAGTATGGTATATCGGAGGATGATTGGAAGGAATTTAAAAAGATTCGTGAGGACCCTACTTGGGAGGTAAATCTGAATTCAAAAGACATTTTCTATTGCTCGATTACTTGCAGATATTTCCTTACATATTATTTCGATTCCTTGCAAATAATTTTCTATAGATCGATTCCACCTCTCGTTTCATTTCCTTACATATTATTTCGATTCATTGCAAATATTTTTTTCAGGAAAAAAGAATCAAGAAACAAGAGATAGTTAAGCTGAGCAATGCTCCCCATACTATGGTTCGAGGATGATATGATTTTGTGGAGGTACGAGAGATAGAGAGAAAGATGAAGGAGCGTAAAGAAGAAGCATCAAAATCTGGAGAAGATGTTATTATTGATCCTCCATCTCCTCCTTTACATCATCAGAGGTGGAAGCTTGGTCGCCAAAAAAGACCTGGGGGAGTGTCATCGGATGATTTGTTGGTCCCCAGAATTATGAAGACTATCCTCACTGTACCAACACGAGTCTTTTCTAGCGCGCTTTGTCCTCACTCACGCGCACCTGGAAAACTTCCCAGGGGGTCACCCATCCCATAACTACTCCAGGCCAAGCACGCTTAACTTTGGAGTTTCTATGAGATGGCTACCAGAAAAAAAGATGCATCTTGTTGGTATGAGTAGTCCAAATCAATTCATTTAACCACTATCTAGTGCAGATCTCACAGGTCGAATCGCAAGCCGCGCCTCGTGCATTTTTAAGCCCATGCAGGCAGGATGCTGGACCGAAGCCCAACAATCCCCCTCCCAGTATCTGCCAGCATTTCAGCCCCATAGTCTGGAAACCTCCGCAAACTAGATTTGATCACACAGCCCTCTAGCGGCTAGATTCATTCACACAGTCCTCCAACACTTGACATCAGCATATGTTCCACCTCCGTTTACTTCCGCTGCGCCAGTATCTCAGTTCCAGCATACTAGATTTGATCACATAGCCCTCCAGCACCTGACAACCTCCACTGCACCAGCATCTCAGTTCCGGCCAAGTGGCAATATCTGCCGCATGCCCGCCTCTCAGTTCCAACACTCTGGCAGCCTCTACTGTAGGATACTTCGAGGGAATCCGCACCCGTGACTTGCTCCGATACCAACTGTTGGTCCCCAGAATTATGAAGACTATCCTCACTGTACCAACACGATTCTTTTCTAGCGCGCTTTGTCCTCACTCACGCGCACCTGGGAAACTTCCCAGGGGGTCACCCATCCCATAACTACTCCAGGCCAAGCACGCTTAACTTTGGAGTTTCTATGAGATGGCTACCAGAAAAGAAGATGCATCTTGTTGGTATGAGTAGTCCAAATCAATTCATTTAACCACTATCTAGTGCAGATCTCACAGGTCGAATCGCAAGCCGCGCCTCGTGCATTTTTAAGCCCATGCAGGCAGGATGCTGGACCGAAGCCCAACAGTATTTAAAATTAAATAAACTTAGTTTTCTAAATTCTCAAAAGTTAATTCCGGATATTTTTGTTTTGCTATTAAATACTATAACTTAAATTTTTGTTGTTGAAAAAAATAAAAGTCGTAATATTTAATTTGAAATATTTAAAGGTTGTGAATAAAATTTTAAAAGTTCACTTTTATGTTTCAGTTATGAAATAAAGTTTTTTTTTATCCTTACGAAAAAATATTAACAGTTCATTTATGTGCTTCACATTTATGTTCCACTTACGAAAAATTGTTCTTTTGTAGGATGAGTTGGAGGCGCAGTGTACACATGGCAGCTTCACTCCCGAGGGAAGACATGATATATTGGCTGAGGCCATTGGGAGACCGGAGCACCCTGGCCATGTTCGTGGGATTGGATTTGGTGTAGGCATTCGAGATTATTTTGGACGATCTTCACGTCGATCTGCATCATCAATAAATGAAAGTGTGTTGGAGGAACTAACGAAGAATATCACATATGATGTCACACAAAATTTGATGAAAACATTTGACCAAACATTGGAGTCTCTGGGTGCTCATTCACAGCAGTCCCACGCCGATCTACGAACACCTGATGATCATCATGTTACTCGTGTCAGTACGAAGGGAGTTGTGCCGATGACGTTTCTGACCCTTTAGGAGGGAAGACTCCGCCTGGGGACACTGGTCAATTTGGATTTTATGTGGACGAGCGTCCTCCTCATCTAGTCGCTATCGGTCGAGTTCATCATGGAGATTCTACCCTACATTGTGCACCTTTACCAGCTCATTTTATTAAGGTAGTCGAGGAGGCCGTAGATGGCAGTGCCAAAGTTCCTATACCTACTGAAGAGGTAAGCTTAGTGAGGGAATCTCTAGGTACCTTTATTGCATGGCCAAAGAATCTTGTCGTTGCCGACTTTATCAAGGTATATTTCTTTTGTGTTTTTAATATTAAATCTAAATAAAAAATACTCCGGTTATAGTTTGTTTTTATACTGCTTGTCCTCAAGCAATTAGCTGAAAATTTAGAATATTTAGAATTTAGAAAATTTAGAATAAAATCTATAGTAGGTTTTAATATTAAAATCTAAATAAAAGATACTCCGTTTACAATTGTTTTTACAGATGGTTTTTATAGTTTTCATGTTTCTTCTATATGATTTAGGATATTGAGCGACCTGAGCAACCTAAAAAACATGCTCGTCAAGATGACCGGTTGAGTCACAGAGATGACACCATGAGAGAGTTATTTGGTGTTGCAATGACTCTTTTTATTGACCTGTTACAAGTGCCATGGGATACAACTTCCTTTGGCTGTGGTGGTGCTGACGTTCCCTTGTACATAAGTTACAATGATCTTTTGGAAATCATTCAAGACAAGCAGTGGCTTAGCTTATCGATTCTACAGTTTTGGACTTTGTAAGTAATTCTTTACATGCATATTATGTATATTTATCAAAAATTCATATTTTGGAATGTAAATAAGATATTAATATTTTTTTACAAATTAGGTACTTATCGAAATTGAACGTTGGCATGATGGACGAAGATTTGTATGGATATTTTGATCTTCAATCCATACAAAATATGAGAAATAAGGGAGAGGAGACCTCCGGATACATCACTTCGCGTATGTTGGATGCAAAAAAACAGATATACCTTGGAGCTTACCATCATGAGTAAGATCTACCATACGTCTCACTACCCTCTTTTTTCTATAAAAGTCTTAATATTTCTTTCATGTCTTTGTAGATTTTTATATATTAATAATTATGTAAGTAGAAGTATTTAGATTGGTTTGATATGGAAAAATTAAATAATCCCAGCCCTCTCCCTGCTTGTAATACGTTTGTTAATGCAGTGAGCATTGGCAACTTTTGGTCATTATTCCGGCAAAAGGAGAAGTTGTGTGGCTTTGCTCACTACACCGTAAGCCCGACAATCGCATTAAGGCCATAGTCCAAAAGTAAGTTTTAACTTGTTGCATTTACTTGAAAAATATATATTATATTTTCATTTCATAATACATTAGTGATTCTTTCGAACAGTGTCGTGACCGCGTATAAGGTGATGGTGGGGTATGCATACAAGTAGATCCAAACAAACAATTACTTGGATATATCCCAAAGTAAGTAATACATTCAATCACTCATATATATAAATATATTAGCTATATATGGATATATATATATTATTGATCTTCATATTTTTTTAATGTAACAAACAAAATGGAGGTTGAGAGTGTGGGTATTACGTCATGCACTGGATGTCGACTATTGTCCGAGCTCGTATTATCGATGGATGGATGGAGGTGATAAACTTTTATTTCAGTTTTTTAAATTATTTGAATTAATTTTAGTTTTTTTAAATTATTTCAGTTTAAAAGTGATTTAATCGTTTAAGTTGATGAGTTTATTAATTTATATGTTTATATGTACAGATGTCTGATGATGTTGCAGCACTTCCTATAGATAGAATTCATGAAATTCGAACTGAATGGACAAAATAATTTTTGGAGATTAGGAACCGTTTATATGCGTACATTTTTGACATTTAATTTTATAAGAATTACCATTCTTTTGTTTGGTTAGTTCGTGAATTGTGTTGTTGTATTTATTTGAATTGGATGGAACGTTATTGTATTTGATGGTTGGATAAAAGTTGTCTAGTTGCATTGGTGAATGGATAAAAGTTGTGTTGTTGAGGTTTTATTTGAGATTGTTGTTGTATTCTGGTTTATTTGAGGTTTTAGCAGGTTTTATTCTGGTTTAGAAAGTTTTTTCTATGTTGTATTCCGAATTTTATGTACTGTTTTCTGTGTTGGATGTTGGGTTACTCTAGTTTAGCAGGTTTTATGTACTGTTTAGATGGTTTTAGTTGGATGTTGTTTATGGTGTTTGGATGCTGTTTTCTGGTGTTTGGATGCTGTTTGTGTAGCAGGTGGGAAAATAAAAAACAAACCTGGAATTAAAAAAAAAATATTAATAGCGGTTCTTGTAAGGAACCACTGTTAAACCCCCTTTTCAATTTAACAGCGGTTCCTAGGAATAACCGTTGTTAATTTAACATCGGTTATTAAAAGGAGCAGCTGTTAACTGGGGAATTAACATCAGTGTAACACCCTACAAGGCAGCTATTACAGTGTCGTGGACTCCACATTGGGACCCACCAGGCGATACCAAAATACAGATTAAATAAGTATTATCTTGTGATACCAAACCACAATAAATAGTCACTACTCCGATTAGGAGTTTATTAATGGTATGACCAATGGCCTTATGATACACAGGATCTGAAACACAAGTATAAACCATATGGAGATGGAATATACTTCAAATATTAATACAACCGGACAATAGTTTAAATAAAGTGGAATTAAACTAACATTATACGGTTTGAACATAACCGGACACAAAAGACTTGGCCCCCCCGAACTAGTATCCTTCGAACCCTTCGCCGTCACCATGCTCTTCCCTTGCCTTGCCTTTGCCTCGACCTAAAATACAACACAAGTATTTTTCCCAAAACACAGGGTCAGATATACATGATAAATAATTCTCCTGACATTATACAATTCACATATTAGATCTCAAGAAAATATCCCGACTATTGAACATACCCCTCAGGCGTATGAACAATCAATCACAAACCGTCGAACATATCCAATCATACATGGACTATGAACGATCAAACAATATGGCTCAAGATGGACATCGCAGTACGCCCGATCCGGAAATGTGTCCGTGTACATGTCCACCCCGTATACAGAATCCAGAACATACGTGTGACAATGTACCTAATTAGCCTCACGAACTACGTCTCGTGTGCACAGTCCAATACGGAAAACATCCACATATGACTATGTAAGTGCCTGGCTAAAAATCCTACACAATAACCAATCGGCACGCATATATGATTCCAGATATGTCACGATACAACATGACAACGAATTCAACAAATCACATATCTGATTAAGGATCAATAAACTCACCGAAGTGACAATAAGGACCAACGAGATCAACGATTCTAAGTGACGGGCTTGGGAATGCAATCCCATGATGAAAAACGGAACAACATAAAGAACAATATCAAATTACGAGTCACAAATTCATGAGCGTTTCATATACACGAAACGTATAATCATCACAAGAATATAATCATCATTATAACCAAGCAAGATAACTTGCCTCAATACAGAGACGAGAATAATCCTCCCTTGTCGAATGAACGGACGGTCCTCGACTAATATCGGTTATGCGAACAATCGACCTTGAATGAAATACACTTCACTCAATAACACATCCATATAATCATTGATATCGAATTCAGGGGGACGACACCCTAAATTCAATTTGAATAGTTCAACTATCTCAAGATATCGAAATTCTATTCCAATAACTCTATTTCCTCAATTCATTCTTATGATCGGTTTACAAGATATTCTCAAAAATTCGCATGGTTCTGATGAATAAAGATTTATCAAGAACATGTTAAACAATCATTTATGTTTGTTAATATCATCTTATGTTGTTTAAACTTTCCAAGAACATCACAATTGTGGAAAGTGATAATCTGCACAACTTTGTTCATCACTACATCAATTTTAGATTGAATATAGTAAGCTACAATAAGGTTATACTAAATTCATTTTGTTATAAGATTACATCATATTCATGAAGATTATTAACACCATCCTTACAACCCCTTACTAACCTGGAGAATCCACTATCATCATCTATGAATTCACCTAGCTTAGGTTCAAAAATCATCACACTAATCTTCTAACATTCAACAAGGTGTTCTAATACATTTTATGACAACACTTTCATCAATTAACTTAACTATAGAGAAGCTAATGATTATTATAGTCTTAATGATGTTAACAATCTAGCAGGAAGAGTATGATTCATTTAAACATGACCATTATCATCAAAATATCAAGAACAACTCATTCCAAACCATTGGTTACTATTTTCATCAATAAGTGTTAGAAAGTTTAACTACAAACATGTTTTACTTGATTAATTCAACTCTAGGTGAAGTATACCACAACACTAACATCATAACCACGAAAATATAGAGTAAAATCGTACAACATACCTTCAGAAATGAAGAACAAATCACCAAACCACAAGAACACACTCCAAGCTTCAAGAAACAACTCTAAACTCCCAATAAACCAGCTCCAATCCAAGATGCAAAGCTCAAACACAAGTTGGAAGGGTGTATAATCGGTCTAGTGAGGCATAGGGACGATTGTTGGAGAGAAAATTCGGAGTTTGGACGTGCAAATGAAAGACACAAGCTGTCTTTTTATGAACTGCACAGCTCGTTACGTACATTATCGGAAGAGGATAACGTACGTTAACACCTTTACGTACGCTACACTGAATGTGTTACGTACGTAATATGTCTCCAGATGTTACTGTCTCAAAACACTAACATCATTACGTACGTTATGGGTCAGAGCATTACGTACGTAATATATATCAACTTGGCTGCCTCGGAAAGGCCATTTATCCAGATCATGTCCGGGCCCCCCACGCCGAAAGTGAGATCTGATAAGATTCCCAAGCATTATGTAGGTAAACAGCATTACATTACGTACGTAAAGCTAATAATCTAGCGTACGTTAGGTTAAGGCCTTAGCGTACGTTAAACGCACCAAAAATCTATCCAAAAAATGTAACAATCTACAAAACGTCAAGAAATCAACCACAATGCAGATGATAGTCATAAACAAGTCTATTCTGATATATCCCGACATTAATAAACATTAACTGAATGTAACATGATCACAACAGTGTTCAAATTATCCGAATAATGCAACAGTAGATAAGAATTACTGTCGGATATTACAATCAGTTTATACAAAGAACCGATGTTAAATTAACAGCGGTTACAGCATAGAGCCATTGTTAACTGGGTACTTAACAGCGGTTCATTACAAAAACAGTTGTTAAGCTTTAACAGTGGTTTACCCGAAAAACTACTGTTATATATTTAACATCGGTTTATCTTAAAAACCAATGTTATGTTTAACAGCAATTTTCTAGAAAACCGATGTTAAATTAACATTTCCACCTTTAACAGCGGTTCCCAGAACCGCTGTTAAGTGGTTACAGAACCAAAGGCCCAGTTTTGTAGTAGTGTATGCTTTCTGTCTTTGCATTAAATGCTCTTCAGAGCGTTCAGACTTGTCTCTCTCCAGTTGCATTAAATGCTGTCCCATCAGCAATAAATACTGCTTTAACTGTGAATACTTTATGAATAAACAATGTTTATCTCACAATGGTTTAAAGCATAATAATGTACAGTCCTGGTAGATATGCTTTACTTTTCCTAAGTAAAACACCTTCAGCCTGTATGCTGTATCCAACGTATTGCGTCTTTTGCTGTATGAGGATGGATCTGTAGGATAGACTGTTGGAAGATGTCATTACTGTATACTGGGGCTGTATGACAAGTTCTAATAGCTTCAATGAGGAATGTTTATCCCAGTAATTACGATCTTCTTTGCTGTATGTTGGCAATTATCCAAACAGGAATGTTTATCCCAACAATTTCCCCATTTTTGATAATGCCAAAATCCTTCTCTAGATGATTTCATCTGGATACAAAGAGGCATTCTTGGAATCCTCTGTCCGAAAGATCTGATATTCAATACTTAGTCTAGGAAGTGAAGTTAACTGCTCACAGACAAGTTCTAAAATGAAGAATCTTACATGGATGTGTATTAAACTTAAACTTATGATTGGTGCGTAGGAACAATCTTACAGTGTGATCTAGGTTGAATACAGCTTAATCTATGAACTGTTCGCAGACAAGTTCTTACAGCTTAAGAATTAACAAGTTCTATACTTGTTCGAATATTGTAACAGCTTCATAAATAAATAGTAAAACAGTAAGCTTAGATTACAAACTGTAATCTTTGAAGAGAAATTAATTTTATTGATAATAATCAGGGAAATTACAATGTTGGAAAGAAACCCAAACTTTATAATGCGAAGATAAGCCTATGGAAGAAAAATAGAATACAGCGAAAATGCAGACAGGTTAATTCCTGTACTGTGAATGCCACCAAGATCTTTTGCTCGGATCATGATCGGTTCCCTTACACTAATTCACTAATGAGTCACTGCCTCAATCCTGATATATGCTTCTTCCTTCAAGAGATTGATCATAGGCAAGTATCTAGTCTTCAGGGTGAGTGATCCGATCACCTTTTTGATGCCTTGACTTCATGCGCATTTGTAATGAGAGCTTTCCATCTGCTAATAGCCTCGAGAGCTCATTCGCGGCATCCTGCAGCGTCTTGAATTTGTTGAACAGGAGAGTTTCCCAGATGAGTGTAGAGAAGTATCTCTCATCAGTTGGTTTTTCTTCCAGTTCTTTAGTTCATCGGCTGAAGGCTGTCGGTATGTGGGTAGCAATAACTCGGTAGGCTTTCACACATTATTCTTTAAGGGGATGTTGGGATCCTGGAACTCCGGTCGAGAACCAGATACCCTGTATCCTTTTGTAGGTGTGGCCAGATGGCCTATCGCAGCAGCGACACTTTCTTCACCAGCAGCATCGATCTCTTTTTCTCTCTCCAACCTCCATTGCCGGCTAGCCTCTCTGGCTTCTTCCCCCTTTTTGGCGTCATCAATGACTGACACTTTGGTATGAAGCTCCTGTAGGAGCTTTATAACATTGTCTTGTTTGGTTATTAGATTATATATCTTATCCACCAGAGTACCGAGCACCAGAGACATGTTATCTATCTTTTTATCATGGTCTGTCAGTCTGGTTCTGACCTCCTTAAGGGCAGCAACCGTCTTAGCCTCTGAAATTCGGAGCTTTTTTTTCTTGCCGTAGGAATCTCTCCTGATGCACTTTCAGCTGATTGAGCGCTTGCCACAATGCATTAGGCATTAGGCAGAATGCATCCTCGATGTTGGTGATTGCATTTTTCAGACCGGAGAGCTCATCCTGGGCAGTTCCTCGCATCCAATCGAGTTCTTTACCAACCTTATACAGTGCGTTCACGGCATCCTGTTGGAACACTATTGGTCGGTATCGCCGTTTGGAGATAGAGTTATAAAACTCTTTTGCGTTGCGGAAGCAATTCTAAATAAAGGCGCGGAAAGCTAAATCAACACAGGATTTATAGAGGTTCGGCCAAACGTGCCTACATCCTCTCTCGATATCTTTTTCAATAGGCTAAAGATAAACCTCTGCACCTCTCTTCTATCGGTCGAGGGATAACCGTTACAAACTCGGCTTCTATCGGTCTGAGTAAACCGTTCAATCACTTGTCTTTTTGTCGGTCCAAGTTAAACTATTTTCCTTTTCTATTGGACAAGGAATCAACCAATCTAGCTTTCCATGGGTACTAGATAAACCTCACGTAGATATCGATTGCGATTGTAATAATGCGGGATCCATGATCCTAATAACACCGAATCCAATCGTATCCTTTCTTTTTCCTCTCGTGTATGAGTTATCGTGTATCACACTCAAACTCTTGACAATGTAAGCACAATTACAACAACGATAGAATGTATATCAATATCTGATCAATGAATCGATAGCTTGAAGTTGTTGTATGATCAATACCACAGGAAGTGGTATTTATAGGCTTCAAAGCCTCAATTAGCCGTTATCTCACTGCTGCCTCATTACGTATGTTATTGCCCATATTTGACGTACGTTAAACACATTACGTACGTTAACTCCTTTTGCTTACGTACGCTACGCTCTTCACAAAATAGTCCAGTAGCTTCTGTCTTTATCATTACGTACGTTATCCGCTTCCTCATTACGTACGTTATACGTAGTCAAAATATCCGTTACATGCTGACCTATGTCATGACGTCATCTCCAACGTTCATCTTGTTTTAATTCAGAAACACTTCATTACGTACGTTAACCATACATCGTTACGTACGTTAAGCTTCTACTATTACATACGTTAAGCCCTCTATATAGCGTATGTTAATAGCCTTCTGTCCAGCATTTTACTTCTTCGACTTCTTCGTTGTTTTGTTTAGCTTCCTTGTTGTTTTTCTTTGTTCAACAACTAATCATCAAAACTCGATTAATGAATATTTGGAATAAAATATTCCAATAATCTCTTCACTATTGATGGTTACAAAACACCACCTTGAATTGGATAAAACCTGCAAAATAAAGTATATATATTTGTACGAATCAAAGTTTTCGGCTTTGATCATTTCGTTAGTTTCTCCCATCTTTTCTTTTTATCCTTTTCGGCTACTTCTTTTTATTTTTTAAATTCGTCTTTTCATTTTCAACTTCTCCGTTTATTCTTTTTTGACTTTTCTCCTTTTTATTTTTCTCTCCCCCTTTTTATCTTTTGATTTTTTCTCATCATCCTCCTATGACGCTTTTTATCCATTCAACTCTTTTCTCCTCCTTTTTATTATCAGTCAAAAAGTATAAATCAAAGGATATTAATTGATGATAAATTATGATATGATACAATGTGCATAAAGATGTGCAAAAAAATGTGCATAAAAAGGGTAAAACTCCCCCTGAAGAAAATCTCCCCTATAAAAATATAGACTCCCCCTGAGTAAAATATTTAGATAAAATTTAATTTTTGGGGATCCAACCAATAGTTGGTTTTTCTTTCGAGACATAGACGATATTCAGAATAAAAGTTCCTTTTGGAATCCAAATCTTTTTGATTTTTATCGTCCGTCGTGGGCTTTTACAATTCGAAATATGATGCCTAATTTTTAAATATTTTTCATATCGGGGTACTTTGAAATTTAAGGTTTCGTTCTTAGTATTCGGTTTGATTCCTAACCCCTATTTATTCAAAGTATATTTTTGAACACAAAGCATTTGTTCAAATTTTTCATGTCCACACGAAAATCTCTTCGTTAAAACCTTTAGTTCATCTTGAACTTTCAAAAAATCATTCTTTAAATTATTTTCATTTTCAAGGCATTGAGAATGATCGGTCTCGATAAATTTCCCTTTTTCAAGAATTTTGGAAATTTCAATTTCCAATAGTTTATTTTTAGATTGAAGGGATTTAATTTTGCTTAAAGCATTTTGAAAGTCGGTATGCAATAACTCGAATGCTTCAAATAACTCATCGTGAAAGGATGTACTTACTTGACTTTCTACGTCGCTTTCGTCGAATGAACTTCGGGCCATAAGTGCGAGGTTATTTTGATTTATAAAATCTTCGTCCTCGTCTTCATCACTCCACTTGGCAATTAGAACTTCCTTCTTTTGATTTGCTCGGCAATTCTTCGCGAAGTGGCCTGGTTTACTAGAGACTCGACAATTGTTGTCGAATTTCTTCATTCCGCCCGAGATGTCTTTCTTTCTCCGGTTTAATAAGTTTTGGAACTTGTTAATATTCTTGGCATAATATGCCGATTCTTTGTCACTTTCGTCCACCGGGATTTCTTCTTTGTTTCTCGACATCTTAGCCTTCATGGCTATAGATTTTTCCTTTGGCTTTGGTTTGGCATTCCGAGATTTTAGAACAATCTCATAATTAATTAGCAAACCAATGAGGGCGCTAAAGTCGCCGTCCCATTCAGCAGGTAGTGATATTTAGATTTTCTTGACTTTCTCACTACTTGATAATGGTTTCCCAAAACAAGCTAATCTATTAGAAATGACCAAATAATGGTCGAGCATGTTCATGAAGGATTCTTCACCTTTCATCATAAATAGCTCGTATTCATATAGGAGCATATTTATTTTCGTCCCCTTGACTTGAGACGTTCCTTCATGTGTGACTTCTAGCATCTTCCATATCTCTTTGGCACTTTCACACGAGGATATCCGGTTGTGTTCTTTCGGATTTAATGCACAATATAATAATTGCGTGGCTTTGCAATTATAGTGGTCGTTTTTCCAATCCGCATCATCATACTCTTCAAAGGTTTTGGGAGTTCCGTTCGAGTTCGTCGGAATTTTGGGACCAAGACAAATCACTTTCCATAGCTCGATGTCGTAAGCTCGAATGAATATTGACATCTTCTTCTTCCATGTCATGAAGTTAGATCCGTCAAAGAATGGAGGTCGATTTAGAGCAAGACCTTCGATCGTGGCAAGTTGAAATGCCATTTGGATCGACTCCTCGGATGTTAAGCTGATTATAGGAGGTACCGCTCCGATATCAATTGTTGGAACACTATTGATCGGTATCGCCATTTGGAGATAGAGTTATAAAACTCTTTCGCATTGCGGAAGCGATTTTAAATAAAAGGTGCGAAAAGATAAATCGACACAGGATTTATAGAGGTTCGGCCAAACATGCCTACGTCCTCTCTCAGTATCTTTTTCAATAGGCTAAAGATAAACCTCTACACCTCTCTTCTATCGGTCGAGGGATAACCATTACAAACTCGTCTTCTATCGGTCCGAGTAAACCATTCAATCACTTGTCTTTTTGTCAGTCCATGTTAAACCGTTTTTCTTTTCTATTGGACAAGGAATCAACCAATCTAGCTTTCTATGGGTACTAGATAAACCTCACGTAGATATCGATTGCGATTCTAACAATGTCGGATCCTTGTCCTAATAACACCTAATCCAATCATATCCTTTCTTTTTCCTCTCATGTATGAGTTTTCGTGTATCACACTCAAACTCTTGACATTAAGCACAATTACAACAACGATTGAATGTATACCAATATCTCATCAATGAATCGATTGCTTAAAGATATTGTATTGTAATACCCGAGATTTCTGATGTGTATTATATTGTATTTGTTGCATTTTGATCTGAGTATTATTCTCCGTATTTCATGATCCGGTGTTGTTGAGCGTATGATTTCATGAATGTGTTCAAAATTGTGATTTTTGCACTTGTAGCGCACGCTATCGACTAGGCGTAGCGTACGCTAATTTGGGTTTCGTAGCACACGCTATGTATGAACCTTAGCACGCGCTATACGTAGTCAACTTGATTAAGATAGTGTGGTAGGTGAGATAAGCCGCGGATCTTGGTCGGGACATGTCGGGATGAATCTGGACAGCTTTTGGAAAAGTTGAGTCAACGGTGATTAGCGCACGCTAATGTTATGAGGCTAGCGCACGCTAAAGTTGAGTACAGTGAGGTCAGTGAAGCTTTGTATAACAGTTAGCACACGCTATATGAGTGGTAGCGTACGCTAATTTATGTACTTAGCGCACGTAAAGGGGTGTTAGCGTATGCTAAGTCGAGGCCAGGCAGAAACAGTAGGCTGCAAGCCCGTTAGCGCACGCTATGGATATGGCCGTAGTGCATGCTAATAACCATTTTCTATATATAGGACAACATTCTCCTTCATTTTCAGACTTCCACTTCAACCCACAACATAATTCCGTGACTTTGAGAGTTACCCTCTCCATCTTCAACCTTCATATCAGCTTCCTAACACATCATTGAAGGTGAGGAACTTTGAGGATCAGTGTTCAAGAGTCCAACATTGAGTTCATCAAGAATTTTCGTCTTTTCTTTCCATACAAGGTATGTGTTGCTGCCCGAAATTTGAATTCATGCTCTTATTCGGATTATAACTTCCTCCTGGAATTTATCAAGGTTATAGATTAATGATTAGGTTGAGCACCATTCATGTAAGCTTGAAGTAATCATTTTAGAACCCCCTTTGAGTAAGAAGAGTGTAACCGAACCCTTTTAAGTTGAATCAAGGATTTGTGATTTCTGAGATTTTAGTATATTTTAGGATGTCTTATCAGAATCACTTGCATGTCGGAGTATTGTGATTGTCATCACTTTGTATGAGATTTTTACAAGAAGATGAATTATTAGTATGGTCTTGTAATATCCTTGGATAGTATGAGATGACCTTCAATGTAAATCATAACTCATAGTGATTTCTGGATTTGGTTATCTTCATGTTGATGATTCAAACAAAAGGATGTTGATGGGTAACCATTGCTATGAATGTAAATTTTGGCAAGGAAGATAAATTGTGGAAGAACGAATTATATGGTTGTTAAACCTTAAACTCGGATTGAAGCGTGATTTGTAACCGAACTTGGTGAGGGAATCGATAATCCGAAATCGTAGTACGTAATTACGGTGATTTGAATGACTCTAGATAGACCGGGTGGTCGTCGAGTGAGTTGAATCGTGAGTCGGCGAGCTTAGAGTGTTAACCCGACCTCAAAAATGTTCGTACGTTTAAACTTGTCCTGAGTTGCCGTTATTTTTCCTGTTTGTTCAAGGGTCGAGCGTTGCGAACGTTTGATCGAAGGAGGCAGCCTTCGAGTGTGTTGAGATCATTAGAGTAATTAGTTCTTGCCATCTTTGAGGCAAGTATCGTAATTTGTAAATGTTGGTATTTTGAGCATGCATGTGGTTTTATCATGTTGTTGAACATGGGATTTATTGAATTGTCATGATATTCATTATCGAGTGTTTGTATGTTCATGTTGATGGACATAGCAATTTTGCATATATGTATGCATGAGTTATGTTTGTGTATGTTGTGCGATCTATGCTGAGGGCGCTGGATCGGATGTCCACCTCGTGTTGGTCCGACGGGATCATCTTGGGATCTATGTTGAGGGCGCTGGATTATTGGACGGGTTTTCCACCTCATGTTGGTCCGACGGGATCATCTTGGGATCTATGCTGAGGGTACTGGATCGTTGGAATACCCATGTTGTGTTAATGGAATCTTGTGGATTCGCATTATTGGATTCCGGTAGCGGAAGTCCGTATTGTGTATTCTGTTATGCATTGTTGTTGCATATTCGATTTGTTTAATATGATACTTGTACTAGCATCGTTTTGCTAACCTCTTCGGGGGTGGACATTTGTTTTGATGTTCAGGTAGCCGAGGAGCTGGAAAACAACCACAGTACCGACGTGACGACGAAGGGGCTCAGTGATGTTTATTGTGGTTGTGATTTGTCTTTTTGGATTATTTTCAGTACTCGAGTACGTGTGTCTTATTAATATTTTGAGATGGTTGTATTAATGAATTCATTTGATCTGTTGAAACCGGTTTGTATTTTGAACTTTTATGGTACTGTTGTATTAGTTTTACATTTCTTCAAATTAGCCTTGTAAATCCTTACTTAAAAGGTTTATGGCGCTGTAACTATTCTGAATATCTCGGGGTGTTACAGAATATGCTATCGGAGCTATGATTCATGGATATCTTGACAGTCGGGTTTTAGTTGGGTCTGTTTACATTATTTGATTTACGGGTCGTTCGTAACATCACTGATCAGCCAACTTCGTCATGTGGACCGTGGTTGTGAGTCTCCTAATCTCTTATACTACTGTTTTACTTAATTTCTGTTTTGTGAATATTGACGGACTTTATTTTTGAAAATTTTTGCCCCGGATATTGAGTAATTGTGTTTACAATATGTTGAGGGGAGGTCGTGGACGCGTACGCGGCCGTGGACGCGGACATGGTAATGTGAGGCAGGAGGATTCAGCAACTACCCCAGAATTATCAGCTAGTTGAACCGATTCCCATTCTGGAGGACAGCAGGGATCAGTGAATGACAATGCGAATCCTAACATGTCGGGAGTGCTTCAACAGGTGGTTGCTCAGATAAACCAGTTCGCTCAGGTAGTTGACCATATGCAGACGGTGATGGGACATCAGCATAACGAGGGCACCCACTAAAATTTGACGGTTCTGCTGAGGCACTTACTTGGGATCATTAGCTGAAGGAGTTAGAGAAGATATTTTCGGGGATTAACTGTCCTGAGGACCGGAAAGTTCCTATTGCCCAGTATTTTCTGACTGGGGAGGCTTTTGACTGGTGGGAAGCTATCCGACCTGAGGATCATAATGCTGACTGGATGGAATTCAAACTAATGATGGAAGCACAATATTGTCCTCGGCCAGTTAGAGAGGCTAGAGTCCGAGAGTTCTTCTCCCCGTAGAGTTCGAAAGCATCTGTGACAGACATAGTCAAGACTTTTAATCACCAGCTGACTTGTGTGCGACACTTGGTCAGGACAGAGGCGGAGAAGATTTTTCATTTTGATATGCGGATGATGCCAGAGATTCAGCAGTATATGTCCGGATTTGAGTGTACTACTTTGCGACAATATCAGGACAAGGCGCTGGCCTACGACATGAAAGAGGCAGCGGTGGAGAAATCGATGGAGGCAAAGAAGCCGAAAGTGTCCGACAACTTCTCGGAAAACAAGAGTAGCGGGCCCTACAAGGGCCAGTCTTCATTTTATTCGTCTAGGAAACCTCCGCATCCTTCTCGAGGTGGAAAGAAGTTCCGGACAACATCAACAGTTTCGGATGCATCAAAGAAGTGTTATAATTGTGGTCGAGCAGGGCATATTCGACGAGATTGTCCCGTTCCTTCTGTGACATGTTTTGAATGTGGGCAAGAAGGGCACCGCGCGAAGTTTTGTGGAAATGTGACTAGATCATTTGGTACTCGCACTCCAGCACCAGTTCCGAAAGAGTCAAGTGTGAACTAGACACAGCAAAGTGGGTTTCAGCATCAGAATGTTCGGAAAAGAGAGGTGTCCAGTGCTGGGTCCGTTCCTCTGTGCCTGTATGAGATGAGGAAATCTGACGATCAGAACACTGCTGTTGCATCAGGTACGATTCAGATCCTTTTGCAACCAGTTAGTGTCTTATTCAATTTAGGAGCTACACATTCTTTCATATCATTGAACTGTGTTAATCATTTGAAAATCTCGTGTTTATTTGATTGTGAGCCTTATGTTGTGGGTTTGCCAAGCGGAGAGAGAATTATGGGAACCCTAGAAACTAGATATTTTCCAGTATCAATAGGAGGGAGAGATTGGCCATCAAATCTTATTGTAGTCGACATCCATGGTGATGATCTAATTCTCGGAGATGATTTGCTCCACCGTTATGGGGCTATTTTATATTATCGAAAGAGAGTCATTTCTATCATTGCTAATGATGGATCTGAACATCTATTTAAAGGATGGAGACCGGGAAGCTCGGGAAAATTGATCAAATCTATGAAAGCAGTGAAATTACTGAAGCAGGGTTGTCACGAATTTTGGTGCTATGCCATGAAGAAAGAAAAAGGAGTAGAGCTCTCATCTATTCCAGTTGTGAAAGAATTCTCAGATGTATTCCCTGACGAACTACCTATGTTACCTTCGCGGAGAGAAGTAGAGTTCAATATCGAATTAGAGCCTGGAGCCGCTCCTATTTCCAGAGCACTATTCCGTATGGTGCCAACCGAGATGTATGAACTAAAGAAGCAACTGGAGGAATTATTGCATAAGGGTTACATTCAACCTAGCGTTTCTCCTTGGGGAGCGCCCGTTCTCTTTGTCCGGAAGAAAGATGGATCCCTCCGATTATGTATTGATTACAGGGAGCTAAACAAGGTGAAAATCAAGAACAAGTATCCTATACCTCAGATCGACGACTTGTTTGACCAACTGCAGGGGGCCAGAGTATTCTCTAAGATCGATTTGCGATCAGGGTACCATCAGTGGAGAATTAAGGAATCGGACATACGAAAATCTGTTTTCAGATCCCGGTAAGGACACTATGAATTTGTGGTAATACCATTCGGACTTACCAATGCTACTTCGGTATTTATGCAATTGATGAATCGGGTATTCTTAGAATACCTAGATAAGTTTGTGGTTATTTTTATTGATGACATCTTGATTTATTCGAAAGACCCCGAGGAGCATGTTGAGCATTTGCATGTTGTTTTGAGCACCTTGAGGAATGAACAGCTTTATGCGAAACTTTCTAAATGCAAGTTCTAGCTTAGGGAAGTAACCTTCCTAGGGCATGTGATATCAGCTGACAGAGTTCAAGTGGACCCGAAGAAAGTCGAAGCAATCTTGGAATGGGAATCTCCTAATAACGTGAAAGAAGTCCGAAGCTTGTTAGGACTTGGTGGATATTATCATCATTTTGTAGATGGATTTTCCAAAATTGCTCGTCCGCTCACTCAGCTATTGCAGAAATCTCAGAGATTCGTGGGGAATGAGAAATGCCAGGATAGCTTTGATGAACTTAAGAGGAGACTGGCGACAGCACCTATACTAGCGTTACCAGATGGAACCGAGGGATTCATGGTATACAGCGACGCTTCAAATCAGGATCTGGGATGTGTGTTTATGCAAAAGGATAAGGTGATTGCCTATGCCTCTCGACAGTTGAAACCATACGAAATTAATTACCCGACTCATGATCTGGAGTTAGCAGCTGTGGTCTTTGCCTTGCAAATTTGGCGACATTATTTATACGGCACTCATTGTCAGATCATTACATATCATAAGAGCCTCAAGTATATTTTCAGTCAGAAGGAATTAAACATGAGGCAGAGAAGGTGGCTGGAATTGATCAAGGATTACGATTTGGAAATCCTCTATCATCCAGGCAAAGCAAACATAGTAGCTGATGCACTGAGCCGTAAACCTGTTTCTCTTCGAGTGCTGGAAGCACTTAAGTCCCAAGCTAGCATTCAACGAGAACTGATTTGTGAAGGAATCGAAGTATGGTCACAGAGAGTTCAAGGGCAACTGTGTGTGATGAAACTAACATCGTCATTGGTTGAAGAAATCAAGCTTAAGCAGTTGAATGATTCTCTGATTCTTCGATTATGCAACGAAGTAAACAAAGGGAAGGCCCCAGGATTCGTGATACAAGAGGATGGAGTTCTGAGATTTCAGAATCGACTTTGCGTTCCCGATGATGATGATGTATTAAGACAGACAATTCGGAAGGAAGCTCACAGCGCACCCTATTCTATTCACCCGGGCAGCAGAAGATGTATAAGGATCTAAAAAAAAACTTCTGGTGGGGAAATATGAAGAAGGACGTAGCAGAATACGTTTCGAAGTGTTTGACTTGTAAGCAGGTTAAGATTGAACATCAGCGACCTGCCGTAATGTTGAAGCCACTTCCGATCCCTGAGTGGAAGTGGGAGGATATATCGATGGATTTCATCACCAATATGCCAAGGACAAAGACGGGAATGAACATGATTTGGGTTGTAGTTGATCGATTAACCAATTCGGCTCATTTCCTAGGAATTAAAGACATGTGGGAACCCAAGTCCGATTGCATGGTACACCGAAGACCATTATTTCGGATCGAGATGGTCGCTTCGTATCGCACTTTTGGAAGGCAGTTCATAGGGCTTTGGGAACCAAGTTGAACTTTAGCACGGCATATCATCCTCAGACGGACGGTCAGTCCGAAAGAACTATTCAGACAGTATAAGACATGCTTAGAGCTTGTGCCTTAGATTGGTCAGCCGACTGGGAGGTTCATTTGCCCTTGATTGAATTCACCTACAAAAATAGTTGGAATGCTTCCATTAAGATGGCACCATTCGAAGCGCTGTACGGGAGAAGATGTAGATCGCCCCTGTGTTGGGATGATTCTTCTGACTTGATTGGGATGGAACCAGAGTTGATAGTTCAGACTCAAGAGAAGGTAGCTTTAATTCGGGAAATGCTGTTGACTGCCCAGAGTCGACAGAAGTCTTATGCTGATGTGCGCCGTCGCCCACTGGAGTTTGAGATTGGGGACCATATACTATTGAAAGTGTCTCCTACTCGGGGAGTTTTCCATTTTAGGAGGAAGGGTAAGCTAAATCCGAGATATATCGGACCATTTGAGATCATCTATAGAGTTGAGGATCTAGCATATAGGTTGGCCTTACCGCCATCGCTGACTCACGTTCACAATGTGTTTCACATATCCCAGTTACGGAAGTATGTACCAGATCCCAGTCATATCATTGATTTCGGCGAGATTGAGATAGCTAATGACGACACCTTCGAAGAGAGACCAATCAAGATACTTGAGAGTCGGATCAAACAATTGAGGAATAAACCAATACCCTTGGTTAAAGTACAATAGTCACGACACGGGGTTGAAGAGGCCACTTGGGAAATGGAGGACAATATGAAGACTAGGTATCCAGAGTTGTTTTCATCTTAAGTTTCGGGACGAAACTTCTTTTTAGGGAGAGAGGATGTAATACCCGAGATTTATGATGTGTATTTGAACCTTGTGATATTGTATTTGTTGCATTTTGATCTGAGTATTATTCTCCGTATTTCATGATCCGGTGTTGTTGAGCGTATGATTTCATGAATGTGTTCAAAATTGTGATTTTTGCACTTGTAGCACACGCTATCGACTAGGCGTAGCGTACGCTAATTTGGGTTTCGTAGCGCACGCTATGTATGAACCTTCGCGTGCGCTATACGTAGTCAACTTGATTAAGACAGGGTGGTAGGTGAGATCATCCGCGGATCTTGGTTGGGACATGTCGGGATGAATCTGGATGGCTTTTGGAAAAGTCGAGTCAATGGTGATTAGCGCACGCTAATATTATGAGGCTAGCGCACGCTAAAGTTGAGTACAGTGAGGTCAGTGAAGCTTCGTATGGCCGTTAGCGCACGCTATATGAGTGGTAGCATATGCTAATTTATGTACTTAGCACACATAAAGGGGTGTTAGCGTACGCTAAGTCGAGGCCAGGCAGAAACAGTAGGCTGCAAGCCCGTTAGCGCACGCTATGGATATGGCCGTAGCGCGCGCTAATTGTAACACCCCCAGATTGAACCGGAAATATTACAGCGCCGTGGGCCCCGAGATGGAACCCACAAGGCTAAAAGAAATTTTTGCAACCATTTACAAATATGCAAGAGGCCAACGACGGTACTATCTTTAAAAATTCACAAAGACTTATAAAATCCATTTATCAAAAACCGTCGTAAAAACTCATTTAAAAACGCAAGGCCAAACAAACGACACTCAAAAGTTTAGAAAATGATTTCCAAAAACCGCAGTTATCAGATACCAAAAGAGCGTTTCAAAATACTCACGTAGCGAAAAAAGACCAACCATAAAGATACTCTAGAAGCGGAATACAACAACTGATCAGGAAACTCAGTACACAAAACATGTCCTAGCCAGTATCCTCCGGGAAGCTCATCTCTTCACGACCGCTACAAACTCGATACTCCAAGAACCTAAAAAGAAATCCCACGACGGGGTCAACCATAATATCCAACAATGATGTCAATCACATCACATCAATAATTACATACCAATGTGAATACAAAAATAAGAATACGACCAAAGTAATCTTATCATCATAACTTTACCAAAGTTCACATCTCGTATCCTCAACAACATGATAAGCCCATAACCAATCATCTGTACTGTATCTCAAACGGAACCCCAAGGTTCTCCAAGCATCATCATAAATCACTGTTATGAAATCTACTAACTTAGTCCAATCCTAATCCATCGGGTGACATCATCACATCTCGACACAATAATCGATTGTCCACTAAAGACAATTACCAAAGGAATACAGAACATACCTCGAGATGCACAATATCATGACGATCATGTCAGTGTAATCCGAGATCATATCAAAGCAACATACGAATACGGTCCTAACACAAGACCTACAAATGCATACTCATATGACAACGTCAATATGCTAAAAAAGAATAACAATGTATACTCAATGGCAATCCCATGACCCAGCGCCCTCAGCATAGGTCCCAAGATGATCCTACAAGATCAACACGAGGTGGATAACCAACAATATACATAAGCAAAATAACACAACACTGGGTAATCCAACTATCCAGCGCCCTCAGCATAGATCCCAAGATGATCCCGTCGGACCAACATGAGGTGGAAAAACCCGTCCAATGATCCAGCGCCCTCAGCGTAGATCCCAAGATGATCCCGTCGGACCAACACGAGGTGGACATCTGATCCAGCGCCCTCAGCATAGATCACACGATCCCATCTGATCAACACAACACAAACAACACGAATTATGCATACACATATGCAAATCAAAATGTTCATCAACATGAACAACGCAACATGAACGACAATATGACAAATCAACTAAGACGACCTCATGTTCAACAACATGAATGACAATATGCATGATCAAATCACTAACACTAACCGAATCGATATAATATACTTGCCCCGAGTCCTTCGGGAGAAATCTTGATGTCAAACAATCACCGACGATTATCCGTAATGCTCGGCGATCCAAACACACCATGGACTACAGATACTCATATCCTTGTCTTTGTCGCAACGTAATCTCGATACCCGAACATAACAATAACCGAGATAAAGCATATACATTATGATTTACCTCCCAGAATCGAAAGAACGATATACGATCCAAATACCCAGAGTTCACAATAATAATCATCACTATATGAATTATAAACGAATTGAAACTGAAACCATTCATTAAATAATATAACTGAGCAAGTAATAACTTGCCTCAATACCGATACGATGATGATGAAGCCACTACCAGTCACAATGCCTTCGTCTACGAGCTCCTCGGCCCCGACCGAAGCAATTCACGAACATACTCGAATATGACCACAACATCCGGTTATAATCGCCGATCAATAATCTCAACCTATCGAAGTAATCAAATAACATATATCCGATAACAATCAACAACCGACAAAACTAACCAATCGAACTCAACGGTTCAACACAACCTCGAATAAACGCAGTCAGAACAAACCAAATCAAACCATCACGAATTCATAATCACAACACAAAAATACTGCACTGTCTGCCTACTTAGCGCACGTTAAACGCATAACGTAGCGTGCGCTAAGTCGCTCCCGTTAGCGTGCGCTAGCCAGTAAGCTTAGCGTGCGCTAATGTTGTACAGTGGCATGCATTCCAATCATCGACTAACACCTTGCGACTATGAATCTGAATGAAAAGGAAATCATACTCCAAGATTAACAATAACTTTTCCAAATCCAATCTCATCATCATGATCCACATGTTATCAAGAACATACGAAACTAAAATCGACATAATGTTGGTTTTAATCATCTTATCCATATTTATAATCGAAACCAATTCGATAACAAGGATCATATCATACTCAAGACGGAATTAAACCTCATATCATGATTTTACTCATCTAAATTGACCAATATAATTACCAAGATTCAAAAATCCATCTTAGATCGGGTTAAACGAATCAACATCCTTATAATATGGAGAATCTTAACTAACATCCGAAACTCTTATCAAAATTCCATTGAATCTCATATAACATCATCATCTGATTATCCAACATGCTTCTCACATGTAATCATCCAATAAAAACGAACCACCATCAAAGGGATACGAAAATTACCTGGATTGGATGAACCAAGAATAAGAACACTTGACTCCATTCCAAGAATCATGAATAACTTGAAGAACAAGGCTTGATTTCATGCTCTCCATCTTAATCTTGTTAAAGATCATCATCTCACCATGTTTGTGAACATCAAAAACCTCCCAAAGCTCTCTCTATCGACTGAAGGAGAAAGAATGGACTAAATGCATCTCAAAACCCGTCTGTCCCCTTATATATAATACATTACTAGCGTGCGCTAACATCTCATGTTTAGCGTGCGCAACAGCCTTAGCGTGCGCTAACTGACTTTGTTAGCGTGCACTATCGCAGTCCAGAGGCTACTGTCTGGCTTCGTACATGAACTTACGTACGTAATGCCCATGCATTAGCGTACGTAACTTACACTATCTAGCGTACGCAAGTCCTTACATTTAGCGTGCGCTAATACCAGTTGACTTGCTACAGTCTACACCTACCACGAAGATGCTCGTGACCCACATGCCGAAAGCAACCAATAAAGCCAATATTCCCTGTTGACCGATCTGATTAGCGTGCGCTATAAATATACATTAGCGTGCGCTAATGGTTCACAACAAACATCCGTTGACCTTGTCGGCACATGCGCCGAAAGTGACCGGATCCACACATAGATTCCTTCTAATCTGTTCTGCATTAGCGTGCGCTAAGTTATGTCCGTAGCGTGCGCTAAACCTGCACGATAGCGTGCGCTAAACCTGCACGATAGCGTGCGCTACTCGTGATTATTAGCGTGCGCTAATAATGTTACACTTAGCCATTTCCAACTTTACTCGTCCGTCTCGACATACTGGTTACGTATACATGACGCACTATATTCCCTAATACAATTGTCGACCAAGTACAACAATTATACCGATACTGATATCTTAGTCCTTTAATTATTTTATCCATACTGTACAGATTCCACGCTGTACAGCATAACTCGGATAAAATAACATTAAACAACAGTAATAGAATTTCCGGATATTACACTAATAACCATTTTCTATATATAGGACATCACTCTCCTTCATTTTCAGACTTCCACTTCAACCCACAACATAATTTCGTGACTTTGAGAGTTACCCTCTCCATCTTCAACCTTCATATCATCTTCCTAACACATCATTGAAGGCGGGGCACTTTGAGGATCGGTGTTCAAGAGTCCAATGTTGATTTCATCAAGAGTTTTCGTCTTTTCTTTCCATACAAGGTATGTGTTGCTGCCCGAACTTTGAATTCATGTTCTTATTCGGATTATAACTTCCTCCTGGAATTTATCAAGGTTATAGATTAATGATTAGGTTGAGCACCATTCATGTAAGCTTGAAGTAATCATTTTAGAACCCCTTTGAGTAAGAAGAGTGTAACCGAACTCTTTTGAGTTGAATCAAGGATTTGTGATTTCTGAGATTTTAGTATATTTTAGGATGTCTTATCCGAATCACTTGCATGTCGGAGTATTGTGATTGTCATCACTTTGTATGAGATTTTTACAAGAAGATGAATTATTAGTATGGTCTTGTAATATCCTTGGATAGTATGAGATGACCTTCAATGTAAATCATAACTCATAGTGATTTCTAGATTTGGTTATCTTCATGTTGATGATTCAAACAAAAGGATGTTGATGGGTAACCATTGCTATGAATGTAAATTTTCGCAAGGAAGATAAATTGTGGAATAACGAATTATATGGTTGTTAAACCTTAAACTCGGATTGAAGCGCGATTTGTAACCGAACTTGGTGAGGGAATCGATAATCTGAAATCGTAGTACGTAATTACGGTGATTTGAGCGACTCTAGCTAGACCGGGCAGTCTTCGAGTGAGTTGAACCGTGAGTCGGCGAGCTTAGAGTGTTAACCCGACCGTAGTAGACGTTAGATGTTCGCACGTTTAAACTTATCCTGAGTTGCCGTTATTTTTCCTGTTTGTTCAAGGGTCGAGCATTGCGAATGTTTGATCGAATGAGGAGGCCTTCGAGTGTGTTGAGATCATTGGAGTAATTAGTTCTTGCCATCTTGAGGCAAGTATCCTAATTTGTAAATGTTGGTATTTTGAGCATGCATGTGGTTTAATCATGTTGTTGAACATGGGATTTATTTCGTTGAATTGTCATGATATTCGTTATCGAGTGTTTGTATGTTCATGTTGATGGACATAGCGATTTTGCATATATATATATGCATGAGTTGTGTTCGTGTATGTTGTGTGATCTATGCTGAGGGCGCTGGATCGGATGTCCACCTCGTGTTGGTCCGACGGGATCATCTTGGGATCTATGCTGAGGGTGCTGGATCATTGGATGGGTTTTCCACCTCGTGTTGGTCCGACGGGATCATCTTGGGATCTATGCTGAGGGCGATGGATCGTTGGAATACCCATGTTGTGTTAATGGAATCTTGTGGATTCGCATTGTTGGATTCCGGTAGCGGAAGTCCGTATTGTGTATTCTGTTATGCATTGTTGTTGCATATTCGATTTGTTTAATATGATACTTGGACTAGCATCATTTTGCTAATCCCTTCGGGGGTGGACATTTTTTTGATGTTCAGGTAGCCTAGGAGTGGAAAAACAGCCACAGTACCGACGTGACGACGAAGGGGCTTAGTGATGTTTATTGTGGTTGTCATTTGTCTTTTTGGATTATTTTCAGCACTCGAGTACGTGTGTCTTATTAATATTTCGAGATGGTTGTATTAATGAATTCATTTGATCTGTTGAAACCGGTTTTGTATTTGGAACTTTTATGGTACTGTTGTATTATTTTTACATTTCTTCAAATTAGCCTTGTAAATCCTTACTTAAAGGGTTTATGGCGCTGTAACTATTCCGAATATCTCGGGGTGTTACATGTATGATCAATACCATAGGAAGTGGTATTTATAGGCTTCAAAGCCTCAACTAGCCGTTAGCTCACTGCTGCCTCATTACGTACGTTATTGCCCATATGTTACGTACATTAAACACATTACGTACGTCAACTCCTTTTGGTTACGTACGCTACACTCTTCGTAAAATAGTCCAGTAGCTTTTGTCTTTATCATTACATACGTTATCCTCTTCCTCATTACGTACGTTATATGTAGTCAAAATATCCGTTGCATGCTGACCTATCCCATGACGTCATCTCCAATGTTCATCTTGTTTGAATTCATAAACACTTCATTACGTACATTAACCATACATCGTAACGTACGTTAAGCTTCTACTATTACATACGTTGAGCTCTCTATATAGCGTACGTTAATAGCCTTCTATCCAGCATTTTGCTTCTTCGACTTCTTCGTTGTTTTGTTTAGCTTCCTTGTTGCTTTCATTTGTTCAACAACTAATCATAAAAACTCAATTAATAAAAATTTTGAATAAAATATTCCAACACATCCTATAGGAACATGGTCTGTCAGCCGATTGCATAGAGTTGCTCGATGCGGGCTTCGGTGCGTGGGGATCCAGGGTGCACTATTTTGGAATCCTCAGCCTCATTGAGTTGATGGAGAACCACATTATGACGTGGGCATCATGGTCTATTGTCAGGCAAGAATCCATCATCGGAATCTGATTTTGAGTGAGCAGAGGTAGGAGATGCAGGGGCATCTTGAACGGGCTCTTCGACAGCAGGTGCTTTAGGAGCAGGTGCTTTGGAAGATTGTTCGGCTTGTTCAGTCTCGGGGACAGGAGGGATTGATTCCTACTGTTCGGCTTGTTCTTCTGTAAGCAGAAGTACTGGAGGGACTGAATCCTCCTGCCGACTCTTAGTTTCTTGAGGGACAAGTTGTGCTGCCTATTCAGGGGCTGCTTTTTCCTCAGCGGTAACAGGAGGGACTGATTCCTCCTGCTGTTGATTGTTGGTAGCTTCCTGTTGTGGGGGAGGGGACTGATTATGGTCAGATGTCCCATGACCCTGTTGGCCAAACTCACGTTCCCTTGCCTCTTCAGGGCTTATTCGCACACCTGCCTGTGAGGCATCATCGTCCGCATCCGGGTCAGGGTCGGAGTGTTGGCTAGGTGAGGGAGCTTTATCATCGGACTGTGATTTCCCTTTCAGTCTCGCCTTTTATTTTGCCTTGTAAAAGTATGAATTGAGCTCATGGCAAAAGTGATCCTCCCAGCGGATCATGTGCTCGACAGTCTGGGTGTGTGTGACCTCTAGAACAAATACTTCTTCTTCCTTCCATTCAACCCAATTGTACAGAGTGTCGTATGGGGCGACCCTGTACGACTTCCATATTTTGAAGTGTTCAAAAGCTTGATCTATTTGTACTTGGAGAAGATTATTGTTAATTATATCTGTTGGGGAGGGACTCCGTACAGTAGTAGGGTCTACAGCACGGAATGGATCCTCAATAGGTATGGGAGCCTATTTCGGAGAGGGATCCCGAATAAGGGATGGTACCCTGTAGGGAGAGGGGTCCTGTAAAGGGGATGGTACCCTGTCAGGAGTTGTGGCTCTTGGCTACGAAGGGGCAGCCAACTCTCCTGAGCCCTCCAACTTGGCAAACAATTGTTCATCCATCATAGTCGCCACAGGCTCGGGATCTGCAGATTGTGCAGCAATTATTTATTCCATAGGGGTTGCGCCCTGTGGGAAAGTTTCAACGATTGGAACAGTAGGAACATCTACAGTGACTGTTGTAGTAACTGTAGCCTCGGACTTGGAAGAATTCTTAGACTTTTTCTTCTTCTCAACAGCATGGGGTGCTCGGCTGTCGGAGGCAGTCTTTTTCCTTGGCTTTTCGACGCTCGCGATCCTCTCAGTGACATCCCTCGAGTCAATCAAGATAGGCATGAATTTGGGGTTCGGCCTTTTTGCAATCAAAGACGATTTCTTGAACAATGTGGAAGTCATTCCCCTAATGAACTTCCCGGGGCCGATCTTCTTCGCCTGTGCAGATTGCTTGACTCCGCAGCTGGTAAAGATGTAGTTGAGGATGAGGCCGAAAGAGTCTTAGCGGACTCGGGCCTGGCAGCCTCCTCCTGTATCATTTTCAATAGAATCTGGCACCAGTTTACCTTTCGCCTGACATGATGGAGACCATCATCCGGAAGCGAATGTTTGTGCACATTTTGAATGTTCCTGTCCAGTTTTTCAACAACCCGGCAGCAGAAGTCATGTAAATCGACATACAGTAGGTAGAAGTTCTTTTTGTGGCAAGACGGATGAACATCTTGGGCATCTGCCTCTCCGGTAAACAGCCTCCAGTAGGCTGTTAGCAACTCCGTCGGCCCGAAAGTCTCGAGGTCTTCCATTCTCAGGCCATCATATGATAACCTGTAAAGATTTTCTAGCAACTCTTTGTTCACAGTGACCTGAATCCCTTGAACATTAGCAGAGATTTTAGACACGCCACCTCCATTCTTCTTAGACGCGTAGACAATAGATGCGTCCAAGTAGAACTCTTCCACGATTTGTTCATCATACACATCAGCATGACGACTTGCAAGGCGGTATAACCCTTGCTGCTTCACACGGGAAACGACAACTTCCATTCCAGAAAAGTCTTAACCTTCCAGAGTGATTCTTTCCATGATAACTGACCTGGCGAAGATACGCCCGTCGATGATTGTCTCCTTTTTGTTCATGGACGGAGAGGAAGTCTCGGAAGTCGACATAGATGTAGAGAAAAGTTTTGAGGAAAAATTGAAAATTATCGCAGAAAATGCAGAAAGTAGAGAGAAGAATGTAGGCTGTTTTTGCTTGAGACTCGTTTAATTGCAGAAAGCCTAAAGAGTCTAAGAGATCAATATACTGTCCTTTTATAGTGTGCAGGGAAGATTATGGTTATATACAGTGAACGGTCAGATTTAAGGGATGAGAATCGTCTTTTTAAAATGAACGCACAGGATGGACTCAGAGTAACTAGTACGTCTTATACATTTATTTTTGCAAATGACAACCGGTCCCACTTCTGACAGTTCGTCTCCCGTTATTGCACGAAACATCAGTTTTGAAATCGCGTCATTTGAGGTATTGAAGTCCAGATGTCTTTAAGGCATTTAAAGAATAGAACGTTTGAACTGTAAACAGGGTACGTGGACTTAAAAACGTTTTAGATGTACGAAAGGTTAGCAGTTGTGTCTTGGGGACTTCTTGCCGGAAAGAGTTCGTCTCGTCTCTGATTTTATCTTTTTTTTTTTGTTTTCTGAATATTTTGCTTTCATAATTTATAATAGACAATTTATTTTCTTTAGAATTTTTATTGTACATTGTTGGAAATTCACAGAGTCAACGTTATTGGCTAAATCTATTTAACAGAACGGTTGGAGAACAAATTGAACTGACCAGCCATTAGTTGAAGGTTTCCTGAAAGTCAGTTCCGGGACGCACAAAGTTTTGCAGAAAAGATGGCTTACTGTGTTCCGGTACATTTGATAACATTTTCTATAATTCTTCTTTTATCTTTGTAATTTCATTCCTACTGAGTTTTGGAGAGATCTTATAATGCTGAGGTGTTGGCATCCTACTAAAGTTTCAAGTATTCTCTCATTTTGAAATCATTTTGTGTGGTGTTGGTTTTACGTTTCAGCCTTAAATTTTCGGCATTTCTTTTTATTGTGTGTTTTGTGTGCTTTATTTCTTTAAAATCAAAGTACAAAAGAAAGTATAAGTAAAAGATCCCAATAACGAAATCACACAGGCATGATCTATATGGATATTAGAAAATATTCATTTTTACTCGATACTCATTGCCCTTGTTCGGAGCTGTTTACGTGCCGATAATAATACATTCAGTTATTGGTCGCCATCACACATTAGTGTGCATATATAATCATAATACTAAGACAAGAAAGAACTAGCTGCCAACGCTTTACAACAAGACTCCATCTCCCTAGCTCTTATTATAAACTCCTCAACCATAACAGAAGAATACAAACAGCATGACGTGACTGACATATTGCATAAAACCTACTTCCAACCACAAATGTCCATCACAATTATAACATGAATTTGAATCACCTATATAGACATGTTGTAATCCTATTTCATCACATTTCATTATTCTCATTTGTACCAACTAAAGCATAGTCACAAGCTTTTTTTTTTTTTTTTTTTAACTCATCTTTCTAATGGAGAAGAGAATATTGCAAATCCGAGACGGGATTCTATTGCAGCATACGTACCTCTTATTGTTTGTGCTAGCATTGAGCTTCATAGTGATGGATCCTTTTGAGTTGAGCCCAGTGGGAGGCCATGACTTTAGGCCTGTGAAGAATGACATAGCGCCTTACGACCAAGTGATGGGGAACTGGCCTTGGGACAACCGGAGCCGGTTAGGACTTGGAAGTTTGGAGTTTGAGGATGAGATTTTTGGGCCTGAATCTTTGGAATTCGATATATGGGGCCGTGGCCCTTATGCTGGACTAGCCGACGGACGTATAGTAAGGTGGATGGGAGAAGATGCTGGCTGGGAGACATTTGCACTCGCCTCGCCTAACTGGTACTATAAGGCCTTTCTTCATGATACTTTAAGCTATTTTTTAGGGAATGTCCGCACCACCCTTACTTTCATTTATATGATAAGAAAATGTGT
The DNA here is from genome assembly GCA_033398695.1 of Orobanche coerulescens. Taxonomy (NCBI): domain Eukaryota; kingdom Viridiplantae; phylum Streptophyta; class Magnoliopsida; order Lamiales; family Orobanchaceae; genus Orobanche; species Orobanche coerulescens. The sequence continues at coordinate 64,599,040 of CM065819.1, forward strand.
TTCTGAATATAAATAATTTCTTGGATCCTAGGAATTTTTCTTTTGGCTACATTTCAGAAAGACATACCCATTTTCTATATTCGCGCGTCCCATTTATTTTACACATTTTAACTTCATCAGTAGAATTTATTCTTAAAGAGAAAAAAAGAGCGGTAAAAACAGAATTGGTTGCTGGTTTTTTGAACCTTGTACCAGGTCGGAGAAGTTATGTTCACAAGCTAAGGAATCAACAACAAAAAGACAGTGGAAATTGGAGCCAAGATGCGGACGTCCTCTCGGCCTAAGGTTCGACAGAAAGAGTGGCGATCTATATATTGCAGATGCTTATTATGGACTTGTTGTAGTAGGACCTGAAGGTGGCCTTGCAACTCCATTGGCAACACAAGCTGGTGGAGAGCCTATACTTTTCGCCAACGACCTCGATATTCATGATAATGGATCCATCTTCTTCACAGACACTAGCAACAGATACAACAGGATGTAAGTTCATTGAAATTTAAGCCATCGGATTATTGCAAAAACTACCCCTAAGGTTTGGTGTGAATGCCAAAAAAAAGTTTCAAAATTATAAAAAAAGTTCTTTGAGGTTCGATTCTCCCTTAAATTTATTGGGTAGATGTAATATTTTTATGAATGTATGAGGCACTTCGAAATGTCTTCCAATTGCTTGTGAAGTGGGAAAACATATGATTCAATAAACCTGAACGGATTTCCTGTGTAACTTAAAAACTTTTTTGGATTTCTTTGTGAGCACATCATATCGGAGGGGTGGTTTCTGTAATTATCGTTCAAGTCCATAATCTACATGTGTTTTTCTTTTTTTCTTTTCTCTATCTTTTGGTAAAATGTATGATAAGTGGAAATAAGATTTTCTAAATATAGGAACCATTTTTTCATATTGCTGGAAGGGGAAGCAACGGGACGACTTCTCAGATACGATCCTCCTACAAGAACTACACATGTTGTCCTAAAAGGATTAGCATTTCCAAATGGAGTTCAATTGTCTAAGGATCAATCTTTCCTTCTTTACACAGAAACCACCAATTGCAGGTAGAAATTTAAGATAAATCTTCGATTTGGAAATTAAAATACTGCTCTTATGGCTGGGTATCCCTTCTTAAATTTTCCTGTTTTACTTAAAACACCTCATCTATTTTTGTCGAATAATAAAAGAAGTCAAAACTCCTTAAATTCTTAAGTAAAATAAAAACACACCAACCATTTTGTGAAGGAGCGAGTACTAATCTACTTTAGATTTGGAAATTAGAAAAATAAATATGTACATTTGGCGGGTATTTTGTAATTTTGAAAAATAGTTGAACTTTCTGGTGAATGGTACTTTCTTGGGGGAGGTAAATAACCCATTTTGTAAAACATATGAGTAATTTGCCAAAACCTCAATATTCTAATGCCACAACTACAAAACACACATTTAACCTCAGTTTTTTTTGATATTTAACATCGGTTTTAGAGGGTTTTCAATAACTAATGTTAAACTTCGACTTTAACATCGGTTGTTATAACAACCAATATTAATTTTAACATCATGAAATTTAACATTGGTTCTGGGACAACTGATGTTAAATTTTGCAATTTTAAAATTTTATCGGACCGCGGCTAACCAAGCTAGCCCAGTCCAGCCCCAATCTAGCCACTAGCCCAACCACCCACACAAGCCACCCACCAACCTGCAACAAATACTATTTAAACTTCGTCGTTGGTGGGTTCGAATTCATGACCTCTTGGTTGTGGAAGTGTTATATTACCACTCCGCCAGATGGATTTCTTGTATATTTTTTGCTAATGTATTATATTTATATACTATATATTGGGTGGGGTTATTCTAAAAAGTCTCTTATAATAAAAAGTGTATGAAGGATTGTGGGAGTGACATGTGTCACCTTGCCACATCAATATGACATGTGGCACCCACCCCACCCCCTACCCCCCTTCCCCGAAAAAAAAAAAAATTCCCGCCAAAAAAAAAAATTTGGGGAAATTTTTTTTTTCCCGCCAAAAATTTATAAGTATGATGCACCATTTTTTTGGTGCATCACAATTATTAGTTTTGGTGCATCACACTGATAAGTTTCTTTGCATCACAAGATTATAAATTCTTGCATCATAGTTACGATTAAGTGCATCAAGTATGATGCAGTAACTTATAACCTTAATGCACTAAATCATAATTGTGATGCAGTAACTTTATAACTGTGATGCAGTAAAAATTTTTGGCGGGAAATTTTTTTTTTTTGGCCAAACAATTTTTTTTTGACGGGAAAATTTTCTTTTAGGGGGGGGGGTGACGTGTCATATGATGTGGAATGGGGATGACACATGTCACTCCCGTAATCATTCTTACACTTTTTATTATAAGAGACTTTTTATTTTAACCCATACCCTATATATTTATATAAATATAACATAAATTAATATATATTTATGTGTTATATTTATATACTATATACATTTATAAATTTATATAAATATAAGATAATTTAAGATATATATATATATAAATATATATAAATATATATCATATAACTTTGTATATACTTGAATATGTAAAATATAATTATATATGTATAAGTATATATCAATTTAAATATAATTGAATACATATATAATATATAAATTTTCATTTACATATTCTAATATAAAAATAAAAATATATATTAAGTTATATTATATATAAAAGTGATTTTAATACAAAATTTTTATTGATAAAGAAAGTAATATGACTTTACTGTAATGCACTTTTATGTAGAGATATATGTATATATTTCTAAATATGACTGAATATGTTTAATATAAATTTATATCTACATATCATAATATAACTTTAATTATAACTTAGTATATATAATATAAATTATATCTAAATATCATAATGGAGTATAACTTAGAGATATATATTAATATTAATTATTTAAAAATAATAAGAATATAAAACTATTTATTGAAAAAATTAATATAACTATACATATATATATATATTATAATATAATTATATGTATACATAATATGATGTCACTTTAAATATATAATATAATATAAGTTAATATGTAAATATACATTATCATATAACTTTTAATATAATTGAATATATATAGTATAACTATATATTATAAGATAACTTTAAATATATATATATATATGAATATAAGTATAATATAACATCATATATATATAACTTTTATATATAAGTTAAATATATATATATATATTATAATATAACTTTATATATATATATATATTGTCATATAATTTTAATTATAATTTCCTATATATATAGTTTATATCTACGTATCATAATATAAACTTAAAATATATATTAATATTATATATTTGAAAGTTATAAAAATCTAAACTATATATTGATAAAAAGATTAATATAACCATATATATATATATATATTAAAATATAACTTAATATATAAAAATATTAACTAATTATTTAAATATAACTGAAAATTATAATATAATTTATGTATATATTATAATATAAATTAAAATATATATTAAGTTATATTATATATTTAAAAAGTGTTACAGCATCGGTTCCAGAAAAACCGATGTTAAATGAAAGAATTTAACATCGTTTCTACTATATACTGTTGTTAAATTAAAAATTAACATCGATTTTCCTAAAAATCGATGTTAAATTTTTCATTTAAAATCGGTTCTGTGAGAACCGAAATTAAATTGAAGAATTTAACATCGATGTTTAATGAAAATTTTTACATCAGTTTTTATTAGAACCGATGTTAAATGACAATTTAACATCGGTTTTTAGCATAACCGATGTTAATTTGCTTTAAAATTTTCAAATATGCCACCGCGTCGTTTTTAACATCGGTTTTCCCAGAACTGATGTTAAATGACCGATGTCAAATGTCGTTTTTGTAGTAGTGAGTTTAACCTGAGAAATAATATTTGCCTTTAAGACATTGTCATGATCATATGATAATTCCACAGGATTATGAAATACATGTTGAACGGCCCCAAAAATGGCTCAACAGAAGTAGTTGCAAACCTTCCAGGATTTCCAGACAACATAAGAATAACGGAGAAAGGAGATTTTTGGGTGGCGATAGACTGTTGCAGGACTACAGCACAGGAGGTTTTAATCCGCTATCCGTGGCTTAGAAACGCATACTTTCGGCTACCAATCCCAATAAAGTATTTGGCTAGGATGGTAGGAATGAGAATGTACACTATGATCTCACTCTTTAATGGTGATGGAGAGATACTAGATGTTCTTGATGATAAGAAAGGGGCGGTTATGAAGTTAGTTAGTGAAGTGAAGGAGATAGGCGGGAAGTTGTGGATTGGAACTGTGGCTCATAACCACATTGCCACTCTTCCTTACCCTCTAGAAAACCATTGAAATATTTGGGAAATATTAAAATTATTTTGTGCCAACTTCATCATTTTACTTGACAATAGGAGAAAATTATTTTTCTATATTATTCATCTTGTTGTGTTCTTTATGTTGTATTTTCATGGATTTCAACTGTAATCTGAGTTTAAAAACCGCCTCGTCCAAAAGTTTAAGCCGTTAGAAAGGCGAGTCCCTTAATACTTATAATTACTATAAGATACGCCCTCTTACTTGTACAGGATTGTTGATGAATCCTTGCACCGCCATCACATTAAATATTTATTATGGTGGTGATTTTTGCTTTTCTGTGTAGATTTTCTCAATGTGTTGCACGATGAGCATTTTTCTCCCCATTTTTATTGCATAATGTCCTCAATTTCTGGCTCTACTTTTTTTTTTTCACGAGTGTTTTTGCCTCTGTGAATTTCCAATAATATAATTACAACAAAAATTATAAAGAAATAAGCTTCCTAATACAAACTACAAAAATAAAATATTCAGAAACAAAATGGACAAAGCAGAGGCGAGTAAGAGCAAACGACTAAGGCAATATGTCCCAAAAATACAACTGGTATGTTTCTGAGTTAGGTGCTCTTGAAACTCAATACTCCGACTAACTTCTGAGTGATGGAAGATGAGCACGAAATAAATAAGGAGTATATGATCAATATGTTGAAATGACTTCTATTTATGTGCAACACGAAGTGCAGATGACAACTTTATAGGGTCCAGAATTCATCCATCAAGTTGGGGTTATGCTGCCATTATGACATTTAATTCTTAGGGTATGACCTCGAATGCCACTGTGAGGATGAGGGAGTTAGGGCATTTATATATGATTATGAACTCATGAAGAAATAATAAATGGTAGTAAGTATTTCTCAAATTATGAAACATTCCACTCCTTATGAGACGAGGAGTCTGGCACTGGAAGTGTTTAAAATTAAATTGCTTAACTTATCTGCAAGTCGGTAAAACTTAACTGGGCATACGTTCAGTAAAGACTCGTATATCACATGCTTGGACATGTGCTTGTCTTCACTCAAGAGTAGTGGGAGAATTCGGTATAGGTGTGTTAATTGGATTAGTATACTCGGATATGACGCACCTCGATTCAGTTAGATGGGTTTCACTCTAAGATAGTCAATGACTGAATCATAATATTATGATAGGTATACGTGAACTTTGACTTGAGGGTTCAATAGAAGATGTGCTTGTTTCATTAAGATAATCATTAGTGTAATTCGATCCAGACACCTATCATTAGGTACCAACCTCCAAGTGCAGCTTGATGGGCAAGTAGCAGTCTTTACTGAATACCAAAATGGGATTCCTTCTCCTGCTAGTGAACAGGTTAATGTCCTATGCGGTTAGTGGCAAATAAAATTTGAAGTCTCTGGCCAAAGCAACTAAGCTGAACAGTAAACAACTTAGAAGGGGGGTTGAATAAGCTATATCTTTTTCGAAGTTATTTGCATAGCGAAAGTTTGATGATAAGTTGTTGTAAATACAACAACTAATTAATCTCTTGTTTGCTTGGTGCGTATGAGGTTTTTACAATATGTATACTTAAATCACACAAGCAGATAGAAAACAGTAAATGACAGAATGTAAATACACACAAATTTAAGTTGTTCGTGGTAAACCTCTCTACATCCACTGGTCCTCCACATAAGAGTAAGATGTTTACTAAAATCACGGCGTACACAACTATGTAACTTTAACTAAATGTGTAGTTGTATCATTCACACAGATTGATACAACCGATAGCAGCTTGGGCCGTTCACGCAGATTGGCTTGGCTTCTTCGACTTGCTTCTTCTCACACAGATCGAATCTTCATCTTCAATGCTATTCGTCCCACACAGGTCGGAACTAGAAAGGCTTAGTCCACACAGGGCTAAGTTAATCTCAACGAAAGGTTTGGTAGAACAAGGTCAAACAACAGTTGTTTGCTTGATGAGCGTTCACTGTAAGGTATGTTGTTTGCATTGGGGACTCTGTATATTTCTTCTCTTGATGAAGCTGTATGCTCAAGGAAATATACTGCTCTTTGTGAGCTTGATATTCAGATTGTCAAAGCTAATGCATCAGATGTATTTCACGAAGTAAAGTTTCTTTAAATGTCCTCCTGCATGGGGTTATTTATAACCTTGGAATAGATCCATTATAAATGTAGCCATTGGTCGGTTGGTGAGATTGAGACTGCTCTGATTGGCCACTTCAGAATGTTTGGATTATAGACGATTCACATTTAATGCTTCAGACATTCTTTATGACTAGCATTAAATGATCTTCAGACTATAGTCTCCTCGACCGCATCAAATGATGTCCTATTAGTATTAAATGCTACTTTAACCGTTAATACTTTGTGATAAACAATGTTTGCTTTCACAACGGTCTAAAGTTTTGTTCAGTCCTATTGGATATGTGTTTTACTTTTCCTATGTAAAACACCTACACCATGTTTGTTGTATCCAACTTCTTCATCTCTTGCTGTATCTTGATAAATATGTTATAGGAAAGGACTCTTGACTTTGCTGGAAGATCTTCACTGTATGGACAAGCTGTATGATGTTTCCTAACAGCTTACATACTTAGACAGAAATGTTGACTTTGAAAAACTTGTTGTATGAGGCAATTATCAAAACACAGGGGGAATTTCCCAACAATGGTTAATATTTCAACATAAAATATACTCAAAGTAAAATCATTAGATCACGAGCTGTAATCTTTGGGATAAAATTATATTTTATTGATGATAAATTACAGCGCTGATTGAATAGAAAATTACATTCGAAGCAGACAGGAAACATAAAGGTGCAGAAAAACAGAAGTACTATCCCCTATCCAAGTTCTCCGGGAGGGGTCATTTTCGGTTCCCTTCCACCAGTTGACTTGTGTATCTCTTCCTCGATCCCTGTTGAGATTTCTACCTTCTTGCGATACGTAAAAGGAAAGAATCCAGTTTTCTGGATGGGTTAGCTGTAACACCCCCAAATCCTATTGGGTTATTACAGTGCCGTGGACCCCACGCCCGGAGATCCACCAGGCGAACATGACTAAAAAATACATTAATTAACACAACAAGGGAAAATCATAGTCCCTACCATGATATCCGACACAATATTCCGATAAGGAATTTTAACGTCAAAAGTAGCCTACATGGCCAAAAAAGAAATACAACAACATCCACGAACATCTGTTCGGGTAATACAACACGACAACACTGACAAGACTGGAGTACACTCCAACTGACTGACCGACAATGATCAACTCGTACTAGTATCGCTTGAATGCCTCGTCGCCATCATCATGCCCCTGTGTCTCAACTCTCTCCTCGCAAGCACCTAAAACATGAAAAACATGTTCCGCCCCCACGGGGTCAGTCATCCAGATAATGAACATCAAATACATGTATAACATGATATGCATCCAAAGGCAGAATGAAATGGTACAATGATGATAATAATACGAAATGCTCACAAACCAAGGTAAGAACCGAGCATTCGTGCAATACTATGCCCACAAAGATACTATTAATACTGTTCGACAGGATAGAACATAAGTGCCCGACGCCGAATCAAAATCACAGAATACCACAATGAATGCCAATACATGAACCAAACCACGACTGAATTAATTATGAATCACAATGCCCGAAGGCTCCAATGAAATTACCAGGACAATAATAAAGGCACGAAAGTCATTCAATGGAACAAATATCACAAACACTGAAGTCAAAAGCTTGAAAAGTAATAATGAGGGCGAAGCCACGGCACGAAGCCGTATCACAATGAGGGCGAAGCCACGGCATCCGGCCGTATCACAATTAGGGCTGCCACGGCATCCAGCCGTATCACAATTAGGGCCGAAGCCACGGCATCCAGCCGTATCACAATGAATGATAGTGTGCTGCCTTGAGTCGGCCAACACGATGATAGTAACACACGGATAGACTCCATCCTTGACAGTCCCAAATTAACACCTCGATTGCCTTAGAACGGCCAACCGACAACAATGATGCAGCGGATGATTTAATACCTCGATTGCCTAAAACGGTCAATCGACAACAATGATACCATAAATGATTGAACATTTCGATTTGCCTGAGAACGGCCAATCGATAACAATGATACGATGAATGAGTGAATACCTCGATTGCCTTAGAAAGGTCAATCGATAACAATGATTTAGTGAATGATTGAACATTTCGATTTGCCTGAGAACGGCCAATCGATAACAATGATACGATGAATGAGTGAATACCTCGATTGCCTTAGAAAGGTCAATCGATAACAATGATTTAGTGAATGATTGAACATTTCGATTTACCTGAGAACGGAAATTCGATAACAATGATATGAAGGATGCCTCGGCACCTTTAATCGGTTCTGAACGAAGATGAGAAATGAGTAAGCCAATGCCTTAAATCGGCCTGTACAGTTTTAATGACAATCCGAACAGGAATAACAATGATCTCAACGATATCTTAAATTGACATCTATATTAACAACAATCGATACATCGATACCGTGAACCGGCTATCGACAATGACATTAATAATGAGTATCACAATGCCTTGAATCGGCCGTTAACGAACAACAATAACATTTGGCAAAATTGCCGAAAGGTATCGTATCGAACGATCTCTTGATATCAATGAATTCGTGAAGAGACTAAGTCTCGGAATGATACAACACATTCATACACATACATGATGACATTAGCTCATTGACCAGTACAAGTATAAAACTTGCCTCAAAACGAAGGCGAGAAGGTACTTCCACGATCAACGTCCTTAATGAAATTACCGGCCGCTTGAACAACCTTAAACAACACAAAAACCAACAATTCTCTTAATACATGAATCAAGCATAATCACAACCAACTCAAAAGTCGATACAACAATACCCGAAACTCATTGGGGCATTTAAACAAACGCGTTATAAACAATCTCCAATTGTTTACAACCAAAACTCATTTACATCCGAAACCAACTCCCAATGAATGATTCAAAACCACAAAAACTCATGAATACTATCAATAATCCAATAGGAATACTTAGAACGATATTTCAACAACATTTAGTCGAAAACCCCCAAAATTCCAAAGTCAACCCGTAAGGGTTCTTGAACAATTCCTCAATTATTCACAAATTCAAAATTACACCAATGAATCCGTAGAAATACATGTATCCAAGATAGATAATCCATATCTAACATATTCCAACATAATATCGATTTAACACGAAGAGATCGGAGGCAAAACACCCAAGACTCGAAATTCTAGATCCAAGAATCATTACCTTGATTTGGAGTGATGAAACTGATTTAGATGATGATTAATCCAACTTAGAAGGTTGAAGATGATGCTAGATGATTGTAGCTCGAAAAGACCTTTACGAATCGCCCGAGCTCGTCCGAAATGATTGAGAAATGAAGAAATGACGAACGTTGGACCAAACTGCCCTATATATCTGTCCCGGTTTAGCGCGCGCTAACTCCCGATGTTAGCGTGCGCTAACGCGTGTACCGGGTAGTCCAGTACCCCGATGAATCGTTAGCGTGCGCTAAGTACCTTTGGTAGCGTGCGCTAACGGCTGACCTTAGCGTACGTTAACCTTATGTTAGCGTGCGCTACGATAGTTGATATCCAAATCACGGAGTCCGTAACCTCATCGTCCTTTGTTACGGCGCGCTAGCGTGCGCTACTCGAAGTCTTAGCGTGCGTTACCCGCATAGTTAGCGACGCTACTTACCACTCGTAGCGTGCGCTACGAATTTCCCAAATCAGCCCGGTACCTTACGGACTGTCGCCTCACTTGCGCTAGCGTGCGCTAATCTTGAATCATTGCGTGCGTTACATGCACCTCATTAGCGCGCGCTAACTACAATGTGTAGCGTGCGCTACCTCTCAAACTGAAAATCAAAACATGATGATGATGATGACAATAATCTCGGCTCGATCTCAAACGGTGATGATCCCAAAATACGCCGAATGGTGAACATAGTTATCGAATATGAATGATGAATGATTATTCGAGTGAAAAAAATTGAGTGACGATTCTTGAATGATAATAAATGAATTCACAAGGGTATTACATACCCCCTTAAAAAGAGTTTCGTCCTCGGCGAGGGTAAACAACTCGGGATATGAACTATCCATCACGATCCGAAAACAATAACGCCCAAATAGTCCTCGGGACCAAATCAACCGCAAGACCAAGAAACCAAGACTTGACGTCTCGAAACACAGTGAACGATTTCCCAAATTATCATGAAATCTCGAGCACAACGTCGAAGGGATGAACTCCCAACAAATGACCCAGATCTCAAGATTCTCGAGTATGATCATAATAAGATAGATCAACAATAAATGATCCATGATCCACGATACATTATTACTGATAGATTAACACAGTCATCCAAAAACAAGGTTACACCTCAAATGTACCCAACATCGATATCCTCCCACATCATCGATTTCCTCTATCTCAACGATTTAAGGTATATCCGACGATGAACTCGCCGCTAACTAAGACCTCAGAAGGTCACGAGAATGAAAGTGACAAAAATGAATGATGAATGATAAATGACTACAAATCCGACACGGATTTAGAATGACTCACCAAGGTGAATTACTAATGTCATGAGTGATAGTTCCTGAAGTGATTGGAACCGCCGTTCCTCGTGAATTGAATGATTAATCGATAATTATGAGTCCCCATATGATTGATATATATGATGAATGAATTATATGAATGAATGAACGACAACGAAATGAATGATTATACTATTAACGCACAAGAATTAACTTGTTCAAACCGGTGATGAATGTCCTTACCTCTGGCCCTCGAGGCCTGATAGGGTCCCTTGGATGATGCACGGGCTGGAGTAACGAAGTCTCTCGAGGCCCTCGAGCTCTCTTGAGATTTACTGGCGCTAAAACCCTGCAGTATTTCTGCCGGTGTCCCTGCCTCCCACACAGAAAACAAACAATAGCCGCACCGTGCAGGTACTAACGTGACTCTTGAATCACGATTAAAGCAAACAACGGTCGAACTCGTCGCTCGAGAGGAAGATGTTGTTCCAAAGACGAAGACGACTAGAAAACGACCCCTTGGATGGCGGAGCCCGATGTCCCTCCGAACGAGCCGGCATTCTAGTCCTCTTACTGAAGAAATGAAGGATGCTTCGAGTAAGCTCCTTGATCAAAAGCTCTGCTCCAAGAGCCTTCCCGATGAACTCACTAAGTGAATTACAATTGTGGTTGAACAACCGCATCCTCAATCGCGGATTTAGCCTCTTGCTAAAATACTTAATTTTATCCGCCTCGGTACGGATAATTGTGAAGCAAGCGAAGTAGTCCACGAAACTTCTCGGCGATGACAATAACACCCTCGTCCCCATCGGGTTCGGGGTTCAAAACATCGACAACTTAGCTTCACGAAGTGGAGCCGGATAATACCCTCTAACATGAGAGTCTTGAACTCGCTCCAAATACAATCACGATCGATGGGTTTCACGAGAAAGCCACCACGAATAAGCGCCCTTACTCAAGTAATAAGCCGCTCGCCACTTTACTCTCCTCAGGACCGAACCATGTCGAAGAGTTTATCAAAATGCTCGAGCCAATGAACAATATCACCGGTTCGACGAACCCTCAAAAGTAGGCGGCATCGGCGAGAGATATCGCCAACAATCGATTCACTCCTCCATCTGTCCATGAAATGGCACTGGTATCCTGTTGCGGTGGACCACAACCCATCGAGGTGCATGGTCTCCACTATCCGCGTCATCTCGAGTCATTCGGGCCATCATGCCTGCATGAATATGAATGGATCAACCCGAACACCTTCCGAGTGAGATGCCTCTCGGAGTACGACTCCTGACAGTGAATGATTATCTGCTGATGAATGAGTAGCCTCGTTGTTTGATGAATTAATGATATCCCTCGCGTTCGTGTGGGCATGCACACGAGATCCCGGGTTCCGTCCCGCACCGCGGCCTCTTCCCCTGCGTCCTCTGACAGCTCTATCCATACTGAAGTAGGAAAGTCACATGATTATAGATTCCGCATGAATATCGTATTATGATTATGTTACAGAGTGACAACAATGAGCATACACGCTCTAACACAATGAATGCATTAATGATTTAATGAAATGATCGTCGACATTACGTCAGAGTATGATAAGACCGTATGAAACATCAAATGAGGTAACATGATTGCCTGATTAAATTCCTGAAATGATTACCTTGAACAAGTTAACAAGGTTGAAAATTAGATCCTCAAGATCAACAACTGAACCGTGAGATGGGCTGAATGATTAATGAATTAACTGAACAATGAGATTGATGAATGAGGAATGAATTAACCGAGCAATGAGATTGGTCGAGTGACGAGTGAATTAGCTAAACGATGAGATTAATTGAGTGATGAATGAATTAGTGAACGATGAGGTTAATTGAGTGATGAACGAAGCAATCGAGTAATTGATATCGATGAATGATGAATGAATTAATCGAGTGATGAATGAGTTAAGCGAGTGATGAATTAAGCGGGTAATGATATTGGTGAGTGATGAATGAATTATCGAGTGATGAATTGGTGAGTAATGATATTGGTGAGTAATGAATGAATTATCGAGTGATGAATTAGTGAGTAATGATATTGGTGAGTAATGAATGAATTATCGAGTGATGAATTGGTGAGTAATGATATTGATGAGTAATGAATGAATTAACATAATCGACAAGATCGGCATGACGATTGAGGATTATTAACCGATGAATGAGTTGATCCTTAATGCTTAAACAAGCCACACGTGTCCCAAAACAATTAGTCATGAATCAATCATAACACTAATATCACATATAGGTTTCAACAAGGCACGAACAATTAATGACATGATGAATGTATGAACATAAAGAGAATCGAGTCATTACACATGTCATACGAAGCTTCGAGGTCTCGCGATACTAGTCTTCACCGATTGACGACTCGATGAATGAATGACTCGTGCAGTCGTACTAATATTACGACTCACAAAACATGACTGTCTAGATTGTCATAACATGACAATCCCACTACTACCGAGTCTGTAGGACCACATAACTCACATCTCAGGGTATTTCACAACCCAAAGCTCGATACCATTTCGTAACACCCCAAATCCTATTGGGTTATTACGGTGCCGTGGACCCCACGCAGGAGATCCACCGAACATGACTAAAAATACATTAATTAACACAACAAGGAAAATCATAGTCCCTACCATGATATCCGACACAATATTCCGATAAGGAATTTTAACGTCAAAAGTAGCCTACATGGCCAAAAAGAAATACAACAACATCCACGAACATCTGTTCGGGTAATACAACACGACAACACCGACAAGACAGAGTACACTCCAACCGATCGACCGACAATGATCAACTCGTACTAGTATCGCTTGAATGCCTCGTCGCCATCATCATGCCCCCGTGTCTCAACTCTCTCCTCGCAAGCACCTAAAACATGAAAAACATGTTCCGCCCCACGGGGTCAGTCATCCAGATAATGAACATCAAATACATGTATAACATGATATGCATCCAAAGGCAGAATGAAATGGTACAATGATGATAATAATACGAAATGCTCACAAACCAAGGTAAGAACCGAGCATTCGTGCAATACTATGCCCACAAAGATACTATTAATACATTGCTCGAGGTTAGAACATAAGTGCCCGACGGCGAATCAAAATCACAGAATACCACAATGAATGCCAAGACATGAACCAAACCAGGACTGAATTAATTATGAATCACAATGCCCGAAGGCTCCAATGAAATTACCAGGACAATAATAAAGGCCTGAAAGTCATTCAGCGGAACAAATATCACAAACACCTGAAGTCAAAACAGCCCGAAGCTTTAACAATGAGGGCCGAAGCCACGGCACGAAGCCGTATCACAATGAGGGCCGAAGCCACGGCATCCAGCCATATCACAATTAGGGCCCAAGCCACGGCATCCAGCCGTATCACAATGAATGATAGTGTGCTGCCTTGAGTCGGCCAACACGATGATAGTAACACACGGATAGACTCCGTCCTTGACAGTCCCAAATTAACACCTCGATTGCCTTAGAACGGCCAACCGACAACAATGATGCAGCGGATGATTTAATACCTCGATTGCCTAAAACGGTCAATCGACAACAATGATACCATAAATGATTGAACATTTCGATTTGCCTGAGAACGGCCAATCGATAACAATGATACGATGAATGAGTGAATACCTCGATTGCCTTAGAAAGGTCAATCGATAACAATGATTTAGTGAATGATTGAACATTTCGATTTGCCTGAGAATGGCCAATCGATAACAATGATACGATGAATGAGTGAATACCTCGATTGCCTTAGAAAGGTCAATCGATAACAATGATTTAGTGAATGATTGAACATTTCGATTTACCTGAGAACGGCAATTCGATAACAATGATATGAAGGATGCCTCGGCACCTTTAATCGGTTACCGATGACGAAGATGAGAAATGAGTAAGCCAATGCCTTAAATCGGCCTGTACAGTTTTAATGACAATCCGAACAGGAATAACAATGATCTCAACGATATCTTAAATTGACATCTATATTAACAACAATCGATACATCGATACCACGAACTGGCTATCGACAATGACATTAATAATGAGTATCACAATGCCTTGAATCGGCCGTTAACGAACAACAATAACATTTGGCAAAATTGCCGAAAGGTATCGTATCGAACAATCTCTTGATATCAATGAATTCGTGAAGAGACTAAGTCTCGGAATGATACAACACATTCATACACATACATGATGACATTAGCTCATTGACCAGTACAAGTATAAAACTTGCCTCAAAACGAAGGCGAGAAGGTACTTCCACGATCAACGTCCTTAATGAAATTACCGGCCGCTTGAACAACCTTAAACAACACAAAAACCAACAATTCTCTTAATACATGAATCAAGCATAATCACAACCAACTCAAAAGTCGATACAACAATACCCGAAACTCATTGGGGCATTTAAACAAACGCGTTATAAACAATCTCCAATTGTTTACAACCAAAACTCATTTACATCCGAAACCAACTCCCAATGAATGATTCAAAACCACAAAAACTCATGAATACTATCAATAATCCAATAGGAATACTTAGAACGATATTTCAACAACATTTAGTCGAAAACCCCCAAAATTCCAAAGTCAACCCGTAAGGGTTCTTGAACAATTCCTCAATTATTCACAAATTCGAAAATTACACCAATGAATCCGTAGAAATACATGTATCCAAGATAGATAATCCATATCTAACATATTCCAACATAATATCGATTTAACACGAAGAGATCGGAGGCAAAACACCCAAGACTCGAAATTTAGATCCAAGAATCATTACCTTGATTTGGAGTAATGAAACTGATTTAGATGATGATTAATCCAACTTAGAAGGTTGAAGATGATGCTAGATGATTGTAGCTCGAAAAGACCTTTACGAATCGCCCGAGCTCGTCCGAAATGATTGAGAAATGAAGAAATGACGAACGTTGGACCAAAGCTGTCCCTATATATCTTGTCCCGGTTTAGCGCGCGCTAACTCCCCGATGTTAGCGTGCGCGCTAACGCGTGTACCGGGTAGTCCAAGTACCCCGATGAATCGTTAGCGTGCGCTAAGTACCTTTGGTAGCGTGCGCTAACGGCTGACCTTAGCGTACGTTAACCTTATGTTAGCGTGCGCTACCCGATAGTTGATATCCAAAATCCCGGAGTCCGTAACCTCTGTCCTGCATTGCAGGCGCGCTAGCGTGCGCGCTACTCAAGTCTTAGCGTGCGTTACCCGCATAGTTAGCGTACGCTACTTACCACTCGTAGCGTGCGCTACGAATTTCCCAAATCAGCCCAGTACCTTCTGGACTGTCTGCCTCACTTGCGCTAGCGTGCGCTAATACTGAATCATTGCGTGCGTTACATGCACCTCATTAGCGCGCGCTAACTACAATGTGTAGCGTGCGCTACCTCTCAAACTGAAAATCAAAACATGATGATGATGATGACAATAATCTCGGCTCGATCTCAAACAGTGATGATCCCAAAATACGCCGAATGGTGAACATAGTTGACTGAATATGAATGATGAATGATTATTACTGAGTGAAAAAAAAATTCTGAGTGACAGTTACTGAATGATAATAAATGAATTCACAACCGGGTATTACATTAGCCGTTCACCATTCATGACTTTGGATTTCAATTTTATATGAAGAGGGAGCTTTCCTTCTGCAAGAAGCCGCGAGAAATCTTTATCAACTATATCCTCCAGCATCTTAAATTGGTTAAACATGGGAGATTCCCTGATGAGAACACAGAAGTATCTCATCATTTCATTAGTTTTCGATGCCTTCAACTCGTTGGTCGTTGGCTGTCTGTTTACTGGGAGTTTCGTCTCTGCAGGCTTCTGCACAATGTTTTTCCACGGGAAGTTAGGATCCTAGAACTCTGGACAAGAACTATATACCATGTATCCTTGTTTCCTTGTCCTAGCCTTGATCTAGCTAGCCTTCCAATGGCAGATGCAACCCTGTCATCTAGAATAGCCTCCATATCCTTCTCTCTCTCTAGGCGCCATTTCCTTGCAGCCTCTCGCGATTCTTCCACATTTTTGGCAATATCAAGATCAGAGACTTTTCCATGAATGCCTCGAAGGAGTTCCATTGATTCGCGTTGTTTGTCCTTGAGATCAGTGACACTCTCCACCAGGCTCGCAATTACTGCAGTCAGGTCATCGATCTTTTGATCATGTGCACTGAGTTTTGATCCTGCGAATTCAAGGGAGGCAACAGTCTTAGCCTCAGCAACATGCAACTTTTCTTGCTTCTTTTTCAGGATTTGCGCCTAACGCTGCTTCATTTGGTTGAGGGCTTTCCATAATGTTGTGGGCATGAGGCTGAGAGCCTCATCCACATCCGTAATGGCCCTCTGCAGCTTTGGGAGCTCGTCTTGAGCAGTTACTCTCATCCAGTCAAGTTCCTTCTCGACGTCGTACAGGGCCTTGACGGCATCCTGTAAGAAGATGGTTTGGTGACCGATGGCTTCAAGTTGTTCTATGTGTGCCTTTGTGCGCGGAGAGTAGGGGTGCGCGATCTTGGCATCGAAAGTTCTCCAAGCTGTTGGAGCATAATTGTAATATCCGCAAATTCGATTTCCAGTAGTTTTCTTTTTTTGGCGAGAGTCTGTTTTGACGACTCGCTTGGGACCCTTTCGTCATTCTGAAAATGATTAATTCTATACTTTTTGACATCCGAGTTCGTTTCGGTGTCGTTTTGTTGAGCTCCGTGTTTCCTAGCGACTTTTCCCCACTTGAGTTTGATTCTTGCGAATCTCGTTCGAAACTACTGTTTCGAGTTTCCCGTAAGTCCGTTTAACTTTGTTAGACGTGTTGTGAACTTCGGTTTGGTTATTCGATCACGTATCGTGATTTTCGGGCGTTTTGGGCCATTTGTAATTTACCCAAAGTTGTGGGTATCCGCATTCGTATTTGTTGTCTTGACCCTCTTCATGGTCGCGTGTGATTAATTATTGCATGGTATTTCATTTCGGGTCGATGATGTTTCCCACGAGCGTTTTGTCATGTTCGTTCCGTGCAATTTCGGATAATCGAGTCTTCGAGTCCTGGTGGTCGGGCACTGGCCAGACGGTTGCGGGCACTGGCCGGCCGGTTGCGGGCACTGGCCGGATGGGTGCAGCAGGAACCGGCGTAGCGCACGCTACGGCCAAAAGGTAGCGCACGCTACAGCCGGGAGGCAGCACACGCTACGGCCGGTTAGCTGCGCGCGCTATTCGGCCGAGACAGTAGGGGCAGTGAGGTTCTGGACTCGGGTGGATCGGCAGGTAGCGCACGCTACTGTCGGACACTGCGCACGCTACGACTGGTAGGTAGCGCACGCTACGGCCGGAAGGCTACGCACGCTACCTGGCTGAGCAGTCTAGTCCAGGAAGTCTCTGGATTGTGGCCCGGGCCGATAGCGCACGCTAGCTCGGCAGCCTAGCGCACGCTAGGTTGCACCAGTATAAATGTGACAGAGCAGTCGCATTTTCACTCATTTTTCATTTCCCCTCTTTTCGATCCGCGGGTGGAGCTTCAGAGGAGGCGAAGCCATGTTGTTGAACAACAAATCCATGAAGTTCTTGAGTTCATATCATTGATTGATCATCCTATATCATCCTTTGATCCAGCGAATCAAGGTGAGATTTCCTAGAACCCTATTTTGAGAAATTTTGGGGTTTTTGCATTTCTGTCCGATTCGTTCTGTATTGTTGATTAATCCATGATGGGTATGATTAATCTTAGTAGTATTCTTGTGTTTAACATCATTTAATCCATTGTTCTTCACCGAATCAAGGTATATTTCTTGATTTTCCTTCAAGTTGACTTTTCGGGAGTTTTATTCACGATCTCATTTTCCTTTCGGTTTTGATAAACCAATGGTTGTCCAATGGTGTTATTAATCGTATTTTATAGATTGTATATCCATACTTCGAGTTGTTTTAACTCGATTGAAAATTTGAGTGTTCTTGGGAATCATTTAACATTTAATGTTCGATTAAATGTTTCAATGAGTTTCTTTCAATGTCTTGATGTAATTCCTAGTGTTGTTGGTTTCGGTCCTCGTTGTGATCTTGTTTTTGTTGTTTTCTTCCGAAGGATTATAGGTGCTCGAGGATTCCGACTTGATCATCATTTTGGGTTGGTAATTCGTGCGTTGTTATCCTCGTAGTTTTCGCAGTGCTATCGTGTGCTTGATTACGTTCAGGAGCTCGGGGCTGCCCGACCGTATCTCGTTCATCGTCTCGCTTCAATCGTAGTTTCGAGGCAAGTATTTTCTTATACGAGTTGTGTCCTGCAAATAGAGTTTACATGTTGGATATACGATGGTTGGTTTATCCTCGTGACTGTGATTCTTGTTAGTTGATTTTGATTTTATTATTTTGAACGTTGAAGGTTTTTATGATGTTTCCATTGGATCAATGTTGTGGAATCGTGTATTCCGTGTTAATTGTGTTGTTGTGTTTTGAAGAGTTGATAATGGTGTCGGATAAGTGGCCATCCATAGTAAGTATTCTTGATGAGCTTACATTCTTAGCATATTAGTATTGCATGAGTAACGTGTGTGTGAGTGTGTATGCTCACTATGGGTTAGATCCGACGGGGTCTCGGTAGGGGTCCACAGAGGGGTGGATCCGCGAGCTTGCCTTTTAACCACTATGGGTTAGATCCGACGGGGTCTCGGTAGGGGTCCACGGAGGGTTGGATCCACAGTTAATTATGGTGTATTTCACAAATGTGATTTGGTTATGGCATTTCCGGAAATGAGTGCTTTTGAACGGTTTTCATGATTGCATGCATCGATTAAGTGTGTAAGAGGTAAGTTGTTCGTTTGGCTTACTTGGCTAGGGTGGCACTAGAGTATCTGTCGTCTGTGTTTAAACCTTGGGTTGTGGATTTTGATGTTGGAAAAATGAACCTTGATATTATTCTTGTGTACTGTGATCGATGATGTTTGGGATGAGATCCCAACAGTTTGTAAAGGTCGTTTTTTGGAAAGTAATTTTGGGCCGAGACCCGTTCATTTTGAAATGGTTATTTTTCAACTAAGGACTTGAAGTCTAGCAAAGTTTCTATTTTTAAAATCCCCGAGATGAGGAATTTATTTTCAAACACTTCTTTGATGGTTTCTAATTAATAAAACTTCTCGGGAAGTCTTTTGTAATTATCTGTCGTACTCGATTCGTGATTTCTATTTATTTGTTACATTTCGTATGATTTCATACTTGTACTAGCAAAACAGTGGAGTTTTGCTAACCCCCGAGTATTCGGGGGGTGGATGTCTGTATTGCATTTAGGTTTTGGAGCATAGCACATGGTCGGCAGGAAGGATGATGAAAGATGAAGGATACTAATCACACGAGGACCCGTTGATGTCGTACTGGTTTAGTTGTATTTTATTTTCCGCTGCAGTATTCTTTCCCCGTTGTACGGGAGTGTGTTGTACTCGACCCCTTGCGTGGGCATGTATTGAGATTGAGTTGTATGTTTTTATTGAAAGACCAAATCGGTCTACTAAGTCGTTTTAGCCTTAACGGCATTATTTAGATATTCGATGTTGTTACCAGCATGGTAGATGCTTGAGGAGAGGGTCTACGGCGTGTAATATCCCTGAGTGGATTGGGGGTGTTACATAAATGGTATCGGAGCTTAGGTTGTGGAAACCTAGGCTGTTGGGTTTAGTGGTGTCTGTTGAGTTTTGTCTCGTCGGATTTTGTCTGACTGAGTCGTGTCGCGACGCGTCGTCTGAGTTTGTTGGTCGTGATTAGTATCGTTGGTCGATCATCATCTTCGTGCGACCTGTAGATGTAAGTCTCCCTTCTTTGTGTTGTGCCTCGTGTGGCACGAGTTACTGTATGATTATGTGTTAAGTGATGGAATCCTTATGTAGATTCTTGGTTTCGTGATGCGTTTCTGTGACTCTCATATTTCGTTTATATGAGGAGTGTTGTCGCTATTTATGTCCTGTTGACTGCGATATTTGACTGTTTGTTTTCCGGTAAAAGACAGGTGTTGTCTTGATTTTAAGCTAGTTGATGCGTACATTATGATGTGTGTAACCGAATGTTGATACGTGCGAGTTTTTGGGCATTCTAGCCTAATAGATTTTCAAAAACCTTGAGTATCTTAGAAATTAAATTTCGAGACGTACTTTTAAAATGAATTATTTTCTCGCGGTACCTTCAAGGTGCTTTCTAGTGCCGCAATATGTTTCAAAATTATTCCAATTGAGGACCAAAATATTTTGAGATATTTTCAAATTATTTAGAAATGCTTTGCTTAGACCCGAGGGTCGAATATTTTTGAAAAAGTTTTTCACTAAAAGAAAAGTGTCCTCATTTTTGTTCAAATGCGAGATGATTTTCAAAGTCTCGATAATGGTGTTTGTACTACTTTTTGAAAGGTGATAATCAAGATCAACTAGTATTTCCAAAATCTTTCTTTTTCAAAGGTGGTTTTCGTTTTTAAAACCTATCATTCCTGTTTGCAGTCCAGGAATGTATGTATGATATTCACATTGTCGTTAGAATGTTAGCTCCCGAATATAATGGAACCGGTGGTGTGAACGTTGAGTCGTTTGCCACGCATTTGTTGTGTTTAACCCTCTGTGAGAGGTGAGATGTTAGTATTGAATGTTGTCGCTTTGTGATGATTTGTGTGTTATCGCACCAGTGAGAGCTATTGGAACTTGAGTTTGCACGTTTGTGTAAATGCATGATTGTTTCATGCTGTTTTGTGATTATGTGCTGGTTCTCGTTCGGGCTGTTTTAATCGTCGAACGATGCCGTGGTTGATGTGATTTTAGTATGTGTTGATATGTTATGCCAAGTTGGCATCTCCGGTTTGTTGTTTTGTGATGTTATGGTCCATTGTATCTAGCATTTATATATTTGGTACACCGAGCCGAGGTGTTTCAACCATGGTGTGCCGGGGGCATGTACGTACAATTGTCCTTCTCGTCGGTAATGTGTTTCAAGTGTGGACCCGAGAGACACATAATTCAGTTTGCGAATTAGTTACCGAGACTTTCGGAGTTCGCACTTTAGCACAGATATCAGGATCGGCTCTAAGGAGCCCATGGGAGATGTTTCTGTCGGTTGCTTTTTGTGTTGTTACCTTGCTTCCGTTGTTGTGAGTTGCGGGGACGACATTTCTTTTATAAGATGTCGATTGTAATATCCGTAATATCTTGTGTTTAACATCATTTAATCTATTGTTCTTCGCCGAATCAAGGTATATTTCTTGATTTTCCTTCAAGTTGACTTTTCGAGAGTTTTATTCACGATCTCGTTTTCCTTTCGGTTTTGATAAACCGATGGTTGTCCAATGGTGTTATTAATCGTATTCTATGGATTGTATATCCATACTTCGAGTTGGTTTAACTCGATTGACAATTTGAGTGTTCTTGGGAATCATTGAACATTTAATGTTCGATTAAATGTTTCAATGAGTTTCTTTCAATGTCTTGATATAATTCCTAGTGTTGTTGGTCTCGGTCCTCGTTGTGATCTTGTTTTTGTTGTTTTCTTCTGGAGGATTATAGGTGCTCGAGGATTCCTAGTTGATCAACATTTTGTGTTGGTAATTCGTGCGTTGTTATTCTCGTAGTTTTCGCGGTGCTATCGTGTGCTTGATTACGTTCAGGAGATCGGGGCTGCCCGACCGTATCTCGTTCATCGTCTCGCTTCAATCGTAGTTTCGAGGCAAGTATTTTCTTATATGAGTTGTGTCCTGCAAATAGAGTTTACATGTTGGATTTATGATGGTTGGTTTATCCTCGTGACTGTGATTCGTGTAAGTTGATTTTGATTTTATTATTTTGAACGTTGAAGGTTTTTATGATGTTTCCATTGGATCAATGTTGTGGAATCGTGTATTCCATGTTAATTGTGTTGTTGTGTTTTGAAAAGTTGATAACGGTGTCGGATAAGTGGCCATCCCTAGTAAGTATTCTTGATGAGCTTACATTCTTAGCATATTAGTATTGCATGAGTAGCGTGTGTGTGTGTGTGTATGCTCACTATGGGTTAGATCCGACGGGGTCTCGGTAGGGGTCCACAGAGGGGTGGATCCGCGAGCTTGCTTTTAACCACTATGGGTTAGATCCGACGGGGTCTCGGTAGGGGTCCACGGAGGGGTGGATCCACGGTTAATTATGGTGTATTTCACAAATGTGATTTGGTTATGGCATTACCGGAAATGAGTGCTTTTGAATGGTTTTCATGATTGCATGCATCGACTAAGTGTGTAAGAGGTAAGTTGTTCGTTTGGCTTACTTGGCTAGGGTGGCACTAGAGTATCTGTCGTCTGTGTTTAAACCTTGGGTTGTGGATTTTGATGTTGGGAAAACGAACCTTGATATTATTCTCGTGTACTGTGATTGATGATATTTGGGATGAGATCCAAACAATTTGTAAAGGTCGTATTTTGGAAAGTAATTTTGGGCCGAGACCCGTTCATTTTGAAATGGTTATTTTTCAACTAAGGACTTGAAGTCTAGCAAAGTTTCTATTTTTAAAATCCCCGAGATGAGGAATTTATTTTCAAACACTTCTTTGATGGTTTCTAATTAATAAAACTTCTCAGGAAGTCTTTTGTAATTATCTGTCGTACTCGATTCGTGATTTCTATTTATTTGTTACATTTCGTATGATTTCATACTTGTACTAGCAAAACAGTGGAGTTTTGCTAACCCCCGAGTATTCGGGGGGTGGATGTCTGTATTGCATTTAGGTTTTGGAGCATAGCACAGGGTCGGCAGGAAGGATGATGAAAGATGAAGGATACTAATCACACGAGGACCCGTTGATGTCGTAGGTTTAGTTGTATTTTATTTTCCACTGCAGTATTCTTTCCCCGTTGTACGGGAGTGTGTTGTACTCGACCCCTTGCGTGGGCATGTATTGAGATTGAGTTGTATGTTTTTATTGAAAGACCAAATCGATCTACTAAGTCGTTTTAGCCTTAAAGGCATTATTTAGATATTCGATGTTGTTACCAGCATGGTAGATCCTTGAGGAGAGGGTCTACGGCGTGTAATATCCCTGAGCGGATTGGGGGTGTTACAATAATATTGTGATGGAAATTTGGGATGCGTCATCAACAAATAGGAGATGTTCATTCGATTTAGATGGGAATCCTGGTTGGAGATAAGTTGGCACTTTTTGCGGAGCAGAAACCTCGGATGGTTCTACTTGAGCCGATGTGGAGACAGAGGGGACTGATTTATCCTATATCTGTATGGATTTTGTAGCCTATGGTACAGGAAGGACTGGATCCACTTGTTGGCTCTCAGCAGCCGCATGTTCCTTAAGAGCGGCTGATTCCTCCTGTCGGATGGCGCGGGTCACATCAGCTTCTGTCGGAGGGTCTGAATCCTCCTGTCTGGGGGCTGATGGGGGTTGCTCAGCAGATGTTCCTTGGCTATTTATAGACTTGGACTGAGCAAATTCTTTCTCACGAGCCTCCTCACGGCTCAGCCTCAAACCTGTCTGAAGGTCATCACCGTCTTTGTCAGGGTTGGAGTGGTGGCTCGGGCTTTTAGCCTTGTCAGCAGATGGAGACTTTCCTCAAGTCTTGTCTTATCCTTTGCCAAAATGTATGAAGAGATAAGTTCTTGGCAAAAGTGATCAACCAATTTGTCTTCTCCATCACTTCCAAACCAAACAAATCTTCTTCCTTCCAGTCCACCCAGTTGTGCAGGTTTTCGTAAGTGACCCTATATGATTTTCATACTTTGAAGTGCTCATAGGCTTCCTCTATCTGGTCTTGAAGGAGAGTGTTTTTAATAATATCAGTCAGGGAGGGACTCCGAACAGTAGTGGGTTCTGCTGTCCGGTTTGGATTCTCGACAGGTAAGGAAACCTATAGAGAAGTGGGATACCAGACATGGTGGGATGCCCTATTGGTAGAGGGACTCCGTATAAGGATGGGTGCCCTGTTTGGAGTGGTTATCGTCGGCTCTAAAGGGGCAGCCGATTCACTACTTTATTCAATCTTCATGAACATCTGGTCATCCGTCATAGCCGTAATGAGCTCAGGTTCTATTTCGGGAGCAGCCAGACTTCCTTGCAGAGGGGTTGCGCCCAGTGGGATTTCTGTTACGGTAGATGCAACATGCGGAACTGCCTCAGTGGCCGCCGTAGTCACCAAGGTTGCTGTAGGAACATCTTCCGGCTTCTCGGACATCTTGGTTTTCTGCTTCTTCTTCTTCTCGAAAAATGTAGGCGAGCTGCTGTCGGGAATGCTTCTTTTCTTGCTGACAGCCTTCTTCTTGCTGTCAACATATTTAGATTTTGAGGGAAGATTAGCAACATCCCTGGGATATTTAGATGTTGAGAGGGAGAAAGGATTGGGACTGTTGGCAAGAAGTAACTCCTCGTTGAAGACTGATGGCTTCGAGCCACCAAGGAACTTCCCGACAAGAATGTTCATGGGATTTGCTGACTGCTATATGCCATCGCTAGTCAGGATATAGTTGAGTATGAGGCCAAAAGATTTTCTGGCAGATTCAGGATTAGATGCTTCCTCCTGAAGCCTTTTCAAGATTACCTGGCAGCAATTCACCTTTTATCCAGTCATGATGGCCACCATCATCCTGAAACGCAGTCTTGTGCACATCTAGAATGCACCAGTTCTATTCTCAACCACCCTGCAGCAAAAATCATGCAAATAGAGATAGGGAAGGGTGAAGTTTTTCTTGTGACAATAAAAATGGACTTGAGAAGGTTGGGAGTTCCCAATGAATAGATCGCAATAAGCCTTCAAAATCTCCTCAGACCCGAAAGACTCCAGCTCCTCCAATGTTAACCCATCAAAGGTAAGTCTATACAAACGTTCAAGGAGTTCCCTGTTAACAATTATCTCCTTTTCTTGGATGGTGCTGACGATGGTAGTGACGTCAGAATCCTTCTTGGTAGATGCATACTGAAACTCAGCGTCAACGAAGAACTCTTCAATGATCTGCTCGTCGTAGCTCTATATATGCAGGCTACCCAACCGATAAAGGCCGGTTTGCTTCACACGGGATACAACAAGTTTTATCCCGGCTATTTCCTCATCTTTAGAAACAATGCGCTCCTCAAGAACTGAGCGAGCAAAGATCCTTCCATCTATTATCATGTCCTTCTTCTTAACTGACAAAGATGAAGTCTGTGAAGAATACATTATTTCGGAAGTGATTTGAAAAAAAAGTAAGTAGAAAGATAGAAATTATGTAGGCTATATGTTGTAGGCTCGATAATATGCAGAAAGCATAAAGAGTCTGCAGATCAACATACTAGCCCTTTTATAGGGTGCACAGAAGGTAAGTTACAGTGAGCGGTCAGATATAAGGGATGGGAACCGTCTTTACATGAACGTATAAGATGGATTCAGATGTGACTTGTACGTTTTTTAAACTAATGAGTCGTCCCACTTCTGACACAGTTTGTCTTCCACTATTGCACGAAATGGTTGTTTGAATTTTGAAATCGCGGGCATTAAAGTCTAGGTGTCTTTTTATTATTGAAAGATAAATCGTTTTAAATTCAGACAGTGCGCGTGGACTTAAAACAGTTTGTTGTGTTTAAATATATGAATATAGATATAATTAGAATATTGATTGATATCCTACCGTGTATGTGCTGTATCCACAAAAATACAGCGTTCCCCCTTGAAAGGTACATACAAGATTTAATTCTTACAACAATTTTGGACTAATATTGTATTCTTGGGTCATACTTTATTCCCCCTTAATTAATGCACATGTCATATATAGGAAGGTTAAAGATACAACTTGGAGTTCTTAGTGTACAGTTAATTAAAGTGGATACTGTATTCATGGGTCTTACAATATTCCCCCTCAATTGATGAGTGAAACGTAGAAAATTATAGGGAGTCTGGCTGTAGCATTCCCAATTCTTGGCGAAGCATGCAGAATCTGGTGGTGCTGAGAGGTTTTGTAAAGATCTCGGCTAACTGGATGTCTGTATGAATCTTCTCGATCCGAGCATCTTTGTTCTCAACATGATTCCTGATGAAATGATGCTTTATATCAATATGCTTAGTTCGTGAGTGATATACAGGATTGTGCGTATTGCAATTGCACTCATGCTTTCGCATATGCTTGGTGTCTCTCTTGCATTGATCCCATAATCTTGTAACTGTTGTTGCATCCATAGAATCTACATAGAGCAACTTCCAGCATCATAGTATTTCGGCTCTTCTGTAGAAAACGTCTTGGTTCAAGGAAATGACAAGTGCCGCTTGTACTCATCCTCTCCAACTTACAGCCTCAGAGATCCGAGTCGCTGTAGCCTACCAGATCGAATCCTCCTTATTTAGGATACCACAATCCTACATCGATTGTTCCTTTGACGTACTTAAGGATTCATTTGGCTGTGGTGAAGTGTGACTCCTTAGGTGCTACCTGGTACCAAGCTCACACTCCTACATCAAATTAGATTTCGGGCCTGCTGGCTGTTAGGTACAGGAGTGAGCCTTTTAGCTTCCTCTAGAGTGATTGATCAACCGGCTTTCCAGCTTTGTCATCACATATCTGTGTGGAAGTGCTCATGGGCGTGGATGATGATGTGGAGTTGTTCATCCCGAATTTGTTGAGCAGCTCCTTGCTGTACTTCTCTTGGTTGATAAATATACATCTAAGGAGTTGTTTCACCTGCAATCCTATGAAATAACTAAGTTCTCCCATCATACTCATTACAAATATACTTTGCATGAGATGACAAATCCTTTGACATAAAGCAAGGTTAGTTGAACCAAATATGATATCATCTACATATATTTGAACCTTCCTGTATTTTAAAGAGGGTTTTGTCGATTGCACTTTTGTCAAATCCATTATTGATCAGATACATTGATAGGCTTTCATACGAGGCTCTAGGAGCTTGCTTTAGTCCATACGGTGCTTTTCTTATCCTGTATATAAGGTCTCCACCTTCAGTTTTGACAAACCCTGGTGGTTGTTCAACATAGACTTATTCGGCTAGGTCTCCATTCAGGAATGCGCTCTTAACGTCCATTTGATATACAATAAAGTTCTTGTGGGAGGCGACTGCTAGGAATATCATGATGGCTTCGAGTCATGCTATGGGTGTAAAGGTTTCATCATAGCCGATTCCTTCTTCCTGCATGTATCCTTGGGTAACTAATTTAGATTTGTTCCTGATCACAAGTCCATTTTCGTCCTTTTATTTTCTGAATACCTATTTGATTCCTGTGACTGACTGATGTGTTGGTCTGGGAACTAGATACCAAACATTATTTTGTTCGAAACCATCATGCTCATTTTCCATCGAAGTGATCCAATGAGAATTGTTCAGAGCTTTATTGGTCGAAATAGGTTCGGAATGGGCTAAGAATACATCTAGGTTGCACATAACGAGTCTCCTAAGTTCGGCTTGAGATTTACATACAAGGAATTGAGACTTCTCAGAATCCGTCTCTTCCTGTGCACAAAGTATAATGCCTTGTGTACTCTATATTTTCCTATGTGTGGTTACACCGATATCGATACCTCCAATTATTAATTCTTGGGATGATCTCTCAGCCACATGCAATCAGGTTCTAGCTCGGCATCCCGTGCTGTAACCTGTTGAACTGTAGCCTCAACTTCAGCTTGTATAGCATCAGCTTCGTTTGCTTCTATTCTTACAGTGGCGTGATTAATTTCTAGGTCCACGGCTAGTTCTATTGGAGTTTGGGGGTCATCAATAGATAATGTCTGGATGCTTTGGTTTATGTCTTCTACTCCTGTAGGGTCACAATAGGGTTCATCAAATACTACATGGATGGATTCCTCTATTGCCAGCTTCCTTTTGTTAATATCTTTAAAGCTTTGCTGACAGAGGAGTATCCAATGAAAATACCCTCATCCGAATTTTTATCAAAGGCTTCAGTTGATCCTTTCCATCATTGAGCACATAACACCTACATCCAAAAGTATGAAAGTATGCACCATCAGAGTTTTGTTATTCCATACCTTATATGCTGTTTTGTTGTGATGCTTGTTGATGATACAATAGTTTGGTGCATAGAATGCTGTATTTTTTGTTTATCCCTAGAAATGTTGAGGAAATTTGCTTGTGGCTAACATGGTCCTTGTTGCTTCTTTCAGCGTCCTATTCTTAAGCTCGGCAACACCATTTTTTTGAGGATTCTGGGCTGCTGAGTATTCGTGTTGTATGCCATTGTCTGCATGGTATTGCTCTATAAAGAGATTTGTGAATTCTGCTCTGTCAGAACGAATGGATACAATACTCAACCCTTTCTCATTCTGCAACTTTTTCAGGTGCTCTGGCAACTTTGTGATGGTATTTTTCTTCTTGTTTAGGAAGATGGTCCAAGCATACTTGGAGAAATCGTCAACAATAACGATCCAGTACTTCTTACCTCCCAAACTTACAGGGTCTACAGGGCCATAGAGGTATATATGTATCAAATCCAGTACCATGTGGGTGGAAAGAAATGACTTGCTCTTTAGGGTGTTCTTAACTTGCTTGACTTTCTGACAGGGTCCACATACGCTGTTTTTATGAAATGACACATCGGGAAAGCCTCTGTCCATTCCCTATCGAGCGAGCTTATTGATAATCTTGAAGTTGATGTGTGGCATCCTTTTATGCCATAGTCATCTTTGATCTGCAGTGCCTTTGGCAACAAAACATGGAATAATGGAGCTAGTGGGCTTCTAGTCAGCAATATACATATTACCTGAATGGCTTCATGTAAGGACGACTTGCTTGGTCTTGATGTCATTCACCCTACAGTGATCTACATAGAATTTGACTGAGAACTATTTGTCACAGAACTGGATAATACTAAATAAATTATTTTGTAGTCCTTCAACATAGTCTACATAGGTGACTAAACTTTTCTACAAGCAGGGTTCCTTTCCCTCTTGTTCTTTTTTTGGATTTGTCACCGAATCGCACCATTGTACCACGACCTTCTACATAATCCAATAGCTTGATTATATCTCCTGTCATGTGCCGAGAACATCCGCTATTGAAGTACGAGATGTCTTTCTCCTTGATGTCCTATAATCAAAGAAATTAGGTAGATTTAGGTCCCCTTTGTTTTTTGGGTCTATAGTTGTTAGTGCCTTTTGGTACTCAAATTTGCCTGACAGCAATTGGTTTGTTGTAGGTTACTTTTGGTCTTGTTTTGTGATATTTATATAGGGCAGGCATGTAGTCGCTGTAATCCTAATTATTATGCATGTAACGGTTGCCATCTCGGAGGGGGAACCATTTTCTTCGGCCTTAATACTTGCCTTCTAAGTTTCCAATTGGATTCCCAGATCTGTTGATAGTAGAACTGCACGACAGCCTGCTTCCTGGATGGAGACCGGGGTTTCTGTATCCAGTATCTAGGTGCACTGTACTATTAGTAGTACTGCAGTGCATACCTTTGATACTTAGATAGA
Source organism: Orobanche coerulescens (assembly GCA_033398695.1). Lineage (NCBI taxonomy): Eukaryota > Viridiplantae > Streptophyta > Magnoliopsida > Lamiales > Orobanchaceae > Orobanche > Orobanche coerulescens. The sequence continues at coordinate 64,629,506 of CM065819.1, forward strand.
AACTTCTTTCTGGCTGGTTGCTGGCATTGTTGATATGCTCGTAGAGCATACTATTGGTGATGAGAATTGCATCTTACAGGTTTGGGAGGTTGGGGTTTCCAGTGCTTATGAAAGGAACTTGGGGGCGGAATCGCAGCCTTTGCTTTTCGAGGTGGGACAGTTCTAACCTTTAGGAGACTCTGGGCCTCTTTGGGTTCAGGAATGGGCTCCACTCCCTGGAAAACACCGTACTAGACTTTCCCTTTGGGATAACGAGTCATATCCTAATCCACGTTTATTATGGGCATGGTGCCCAGTGCTTAGAATGTCTTCTATCCTTCTTGATGATTTTTCAAATGATTTAAGGATGGTCTCGAATTCTCCTTCTCGTTTCTCGAGAATTTAAGTTTTTGCTTTTAACAAAGCATAATCATTTGTCTTGTAATTATTATGAGATTTTACCTCATTTAATTCTGTTACAAGTTGATGATTGCTTTCCATGAGTTTTTCTTGAGTGATTCTGCTGTTTTCAAAGTCTAAAGACATGTATTCATAATTGTTCTTTAGCAAATCATTTTCATCTTTCAGCTCTAAGTTTGAAATGGCAAGCTGTATGTTTTCCTGTTTGAGCATCTCATGGTCTTTCTGAATGGTTTCAAACTCATTCATCATATTTTCAAAAGTATGCAATGCATTGATAGGAATATGTGAGGTTGAGCTTACCTCATCATTGTTGTCTTCATCATCCTCTTCTTCTTTAGCCATAAAACACATATATGCTTTATCCTCTATTACATCGTAGGAGGAGTCACTGTCAGTGATTGCCTGTAGGCACTCCTCGGTCTGGGTTGATGTGGGCGAGGCTTCTGATTCTCCAATCAGGGCCTTGATCTTGTTACGCCAAATGTGCATTTTCTCATCCTTCTCTTGTTGCTCGGCTTCGGGCAACTTTTGTACTTTGTGATGAGGACACTTATTCTCATAATGTCCTGGTTTCCTGCAGTTGTAACACAGGTTAGAATCTCCAGACGAAGATGATTCGGAACTAACCATGTTAGATGTCTTGGCCCTATATGGAGCCTTTCCAGATTTCTTGATGAACTTCCGGAATTTATGCATGAGCAGGGCCATCTCATCTTGTGATAGGATGTCATCATCACTGTCTGATACCTTGCATGTGGATTTAGATGTGCTGGATACGGAACTATATCTCCTGTCAGATACAACGGATAGTGTTGTAGTCTTGGGAGGTGACTCTTCTGCATTCTCTCTCCCGTCAATGGCATACTCAGAAGCCTTGAGGTCAGAGAAGATATGAAAAGTGGATATGTCATTAAGATTTCAAGACCCAAGCATAGCTGTGGTCTTAATGTCCCGTCGGACAGGGTGTGATCTAAAGATTTTTGAATTTTTCTCCTTTTGGGTATAAACTTTACATAATGCTTCAAGTTCACCAACAACGCCGGTAAATCTGAGGTTAAGCTCCTCAAGCATATCGAAAGATTTCATTTCAAAAGATTCAAATTGTTGAGTTAATTTGGAAATTTTCTTTTCATTTGAGAGCTCAGTTCCCTCGAAAATGAGCTTGAGTTTCTCCCAGATTTCTTTATCTGTCTTACAGCTTTTTACCTTCGAGAATGTACCTTTGTCGAGAGTGACAAATAGCGCATTCTTAGCAACATTGTCGAGGTTCGCATGTTTCATTATCCACTATTTGCGCTCCTTCTCGAGCACCTCCACATAAGGTTTCCCATCGAATCTCGTGGCTGTGTTGACCTTCATTATTTTTATTGGTCCTTCTTGGATGACGAAGATCATCTCTTCGTGCATAGCTGCAAGATGAGATTCCACCCTAATTCTCCAATTATCGAATTCATTAATGGAAAACATAGGGACTTTATTGATCATAGCGGTGTCCATGATAGAAGTATGATAAATGGTAGAAGTATGAAAATAAGGTTTTCAAAAGCTAGTGATTTTTGTGGATCTGATTAGGTTAAAAATCGACACGTTCTTTATAGAATTTACCTCTACGATACCACTTCTTGGCCACACAGTATGCAGTAAACAACTTAGAAGGGGGAAGATTAAATAAGCTGTATATTTTTCAAAGTTATTTGCGTAGCGGAAGTTTGATGATAAGTTGCTGTAAATACATAAACTAATTAATCTCCATACAGGGTTTTTACACAGTAGCTTGGGCTGTTCACACAGATTGGCTTGGCTTCTTCGACTTGCTTCTTCTCACATAGATCAAAGCTTCGTATGTACTGTTATTCATCCCACACAGGTCGTAACTAGCAAGGCTTAGTCCACACATGACTAAGTTAATCTCAACGAAAGGTTTGGTAGAACAAGGTTAAACAGCGTTGTATGCTTGATAAGCGTTCGCTGTAAGGTGTGCTGTTTGTGTTGAGGACTCTGTATATTTCTTCTCTTGATGAAGCTATATGCTCTAGGAAATATACTGCTCTTTGTAAGCTTGATATTTAGATTGTTAGAGCTAATGCGGCAGATGTATTTCGCGAAGTAAAGTTTTTTTAAATGTCCTCTTGCTTGGGGCTATTTATAACCTTAAGAATAGATCCGATATAAATGTACCCATGGCCGGTTGGTGATATTGAGACTGCTCTAATTGGCGGCTTCAAAATGTTTGAATTAAAGGCGATTCGCATTTAATGCTTCAGACATTCTTTATTACTAGCATTAAATGCTCTTCAAATTGTACTCTCCTCAACCATATTAAATGTTATCCTATCAGTATTAAATGCTACTGAGAATACTTTGTGAATAAAAAATGTTTGCTTTCACAACAGTTTTAAGTTTTCTTCAGTCCTGTTGGATATATGTCTTACTTTTCCTAGGTAAAACAACTACAGCATGTTTTCTGCATCCAACTTTTTCATCTCTTGCTGTATCTTGACAAATATGCTGTAGGAAAGGACTCTTGACTGCTGGAAGATCTTTCACTGTATGGAGAAGCTATATGATGTTTCCTATGTTGGGATTCGATGCCTAAAATGAAGGCGCAGTGGAAGCAAAAACAAAAAAAAAACTACCGAACCCCTAAAGAGGACCGATCATGCATCGTATATACGAATATAAATGGACAAGATAAAAGATATGAAAACGTACCCTTGTAGTCCTTTGATTGAATGTTGATGTTGGTGCCGATGATAACAAATCTGATTTGGTAAGTCCTCGATGATCCAAACACCAAAACCACTGTGTCTCTACTAGCCATGTGCCGGGAGATGATCGGAACAACGACTACTCAATTATACTCCAAGGATACGGCTAGAAAGGAGTAGTAGGAAATGATCTCTTAAGTTTATGATCACTCTAAGTGATATAAGCTTTTGATCTCGATCTTCTTTCTCTCTCTAAGAATGTAAGAATATAAAGATGAACTCTTGTAATAATATCAAGATGAACTATCCCTCTCTCTATCTCTTGTGATGGCCGATTTTCTTGTAATCTTGTGGCGGAGGAGGATGTTATTTAATGGCATGTCCACATAACATCCAAAGTCCCCACCTCATGGTGTAAAATGATAAGATCTAATCTTATCACTCTCTTTTGTCCTCTCTATATGGAACCAACTCATCACAAACCAACAAGGGGACAAAAGGCACCATTAAGGAAAGAGCACATGAGGGGGGCAAAAGGAAGAAAATAAAAGGTTGGTTCATTTCGGTCCGTGAAACGAACCGTCGTGTATCCAGTCCGACTGATACACCTTGTTTCGTCTCAAACACAATTAATTAATCTAATTATTTCTCTAAGAAATAATTTTCCGTGAACTAAATTAATTACCCAATAATTTATTTAATTCACAAGACCGATTTAATTTATCCAATAAATTAAATAAGACATCCAATGTCTAAAATTCATAATAAGAGATCCAGTTCATATTATTCCATCGTCTCCCTAATGCGCGACTTGGTAGGTTCGTCTCAGTAAGTAATGGGAGGAACCAAAGAGTCATAGCACCACCTAGCCAGTTTCGTGGCCTAGACTGTAACCTTACTGAGAACGAATGATAGGGATCATTCAAGAACCATTCTGTCGTGAATACAGTAAACGTATAAACCCTTATTTCAAATGTCCCGATCAAGTTATAGGGTCGCGATCAGTCAAACCCTATATGTACTTGATGCTATGCATGAGTTAATGCAAATCGAGATCACTGAGCTCTCGTGTATCTAATAAAACTAGCTCCAATGCTTTAGTCAAAGACTTATGATCTCATCTGCCAATAACTGCATAAGACATATACCTGTTCACTTACAGGAGAAAGAATCTTATCTTGGTATTTAGTAGAACTTGCTACTTGCCCGCCAATATGCCTGTCAAGGTTTACCCTCACCTCCCTGTTTTCTGGGTCGAACTACTATAGTGAAAATCATAACGTCACAACTACATCCCTACTAAAACCCCAAGTCGGAGGTTCACGAATACCTATTACAACCTTTCGATTTCGTCATTGACTGTCTCGGAGTGAAATTCATGTGACGAATCGAGGGTGAGTTGGTTCGAGTATGCTAATCCCATTAGGATACCTAAAACATGTGCTCCCACTAACCATTAGTGACGATAGGCACTCCCCAAGTCAAAGAACACGTCATACAAGTCTTCACATAAACTTAATGCCCAGTCAAGTTTCATCGACTTGCGAACGATTAAGTATTTGAGCTATAAAATTTTCCAGTGTCGATCCCATTATCCAATTAGGAGTGAAATGTTTGCTCTCAAATATATGCACTAGTTTCTCTATATATATATATATATATTTACGAGTTAGGAATGCCAGTGACTTCCAACAAATAAAGAAACAAACAATTGCCTTCTGATAATAATTTGCATAATAACAAGTATAATGCCCTCTGTCATACATCCTCTGAGTGGCATTAGAGGGCATATTCCTAACTATCTCCCACTTGCACTCAATGCCACACACTATGGTATCTAATACCCATGTTCCCTAAATGACGCTCCAAGCTTATCTAAGAAAGTGGCTTGGTCAGTGGATCAGCGACATCGTCTTCTGTGTCTAATCTATGCATCACAATATATCCTTTACGAACAAATTTTCTCACGAGATGATACTTTCTTTCAATGTGTTTTGTACTGTTGTGAAACCTTGGCTTCTTGGCCTGTGATACAGCTCCGTCATTATCGCACAAAATCTTAACAGGCAGCTCAGCACATGGTGTCACTTGAAGTTCACCTAGAAACTTTTTAATCCAAAACCCTTCCTTAGAGGCCTCCGAGGCTGCTTGATAAGAACCAGATCTACCGTCGCGCTCTGCTTGGCGCTACGCCAAGATACTGCTCCTTTATTAAGAGTACAAATATAGCCAGAAGTAGATATCGAGTCGTCTTTTTATCCTTAGAAGTCTGAATCAGTGAATCCTGTCACATTCAATTCTCCACCATCATACATAAGAACCAGATCTCTAGTCCTTCTTAAGTACTTGAGAACATTCTTTACGGTGGTCCAATATTCCTTTCCTGATTTTGCTTGAAACCTACTTACTATGCTCACAGCATGTGTAATGTCAAGTCTCATACACATCATAGCATACATAAGGCTACCCACGGCCGATGCATATGGTATATTACTCATTTCCTTTTTTTGTTACTCACTTTGAGGACACATCTTCGAGGTGAGTTTTATTCCATGTCATATCGGAAGGAACCCTCTTTTAGAATCACCCATCTTAAATAGCTTTAAGATTTATTCTATAAAGAGGGCTTGGGAAAGACCTATCATTCTCTTCGCTCTATCCCGATAGAGTCGAATACCAAGAATATAGGTAGCTCATCCCAAGTCTTTCATGGAGAACCTACTCGAAATCCAAGCTTTCACAGAACTGAGCATTCCCACATCGTTTTCATTCGTAGAATGTCATCTACATATAGTACTAAGAATGCGATCTTTCTCCCATTAACCCTCTTGTATACACAAGGTTCCTCTTCATTTTGCACGAAGTCAAAGTTTTTGACGGCTTCGTCAAAATGAAAGATCCAACTATGTGAAGCGTGCTTCAGTCCATAAATAGAACGTTGAAGTTTGCACACTTTATGAATATCGACCTCGGACACAAAGCCTTTAGGCTGCTCTATATAGATATTCTCCTCGAGGAATCCATTAAGGAAAGTCGTCTTTATGTCCACCAGTCATATCTCATAATCGTAGTGGGCAGCTATAGCAAGCATCATTCGAATAGACTTGATCATAGATACTGGCGAGAAGGTATCGTGGTAATCGATCCCTTCCTTTTGCGTATAACCCTTTGCCACAAGCCTAGACTTATAGGTGTCGACCTTGCCATACCCATCAGTCTTTCACATGTAGATCCACTTGTTCCTAGTGGGCACTATGTCCTTGGGGAGATCTACTAGCGTCCACACCTGATTGGCATGCATCGAGTCTGTGTCATCTTCCATAGCTTCCCGGCATTTTGCGGAATCTACATACACCATCGATTGGTCATAGGTCGTGGGGTCAGTCACTTGGCTATGCCTGGAACCTCATGGAGACCTAGTTCCTCCAAGTGCATAAAGCCATACCTCTCAGGTAATTGAGATATCCTACTAGACCTACGAGGTGGTTGTACTTATATTTCAGGAGTTTTGATTCCAACTTCTTGTACAGTTGTCTCCTGAAGAGTTTCATTGTATTCTTCCAAAGAAATACTTCTACCTGCTCCACCTTTCTTAATGAAGTCATGTTCCAGGAAGTGTTCTTGCAAAGCAACGATGATCTTTCGACCTTCGGGCATGTAGAATAGATAACCCATTATCCCATATGGAGTCCAATGAAACGTCCCTTCACTGACCTTGCTTCGAACTTCTCCACCTTAGTCTTCTTGACATAGGCGGGACATCCCCGAATCCTAATGTGATTAAGACTTGGTTTCCTACCCTCCCACATCTCATGTGGAGTCTTAGGAACAGACTTGGAAGGACATCTGTTCAGGATATAAGCAGCTTTAACCCCATAGGCAAATCGGTAAGTCAGTGTAGCTAAGAATGGAACGAACCATGTCCAACAAGGTTCGGTTCCTTCTTTCTGACACCATTTAACTGAAGAGTTCCTAGAGGTGTAAGTTGTGACACTATTCCGTGCTCCTTTAGGAAATCGTCAAACTCTGTACTCATATACTTGCCACCTCGGTCCGACTAAAGTGCTTTGATATGATTATCAGTTTGTTTTTTGACTAGGGCCTTACATTCCTGGAATTTCTCAAAGGCCTCAGATTTGTGTTTCATTAAGTACACATAACCATACCTAGTATGATCATCCATGAACGTAATAAAATACTGATATACATCACGTGCTGCTTCTAAAGAACCACACATGTTATGGACTAATCCAAGTTTATCAGTGGCTCTTTCAAAAGTCCCTGTGAAGGGGGACTTATTAATTTTGCCTTTAAGGCATGATTCACAAGTTGGAAGGATTTAATCCCAATGGGCCTGTAAGTTCATCCCTTTCCATATTGTAAATATTGGTCTGACAAACATGACCAAGTCTAATATGACATTTCAAAGCTTGATTAGTTTTATCACTTCCACACTTCCTAGTCATAGTGTTCACGACTTTGTTACTTAGGTTTAGATAATACAGCCTATTCAAAAACGTAGTAGTGCCTACTAATTTATTTCCAAAATAAATTTTGCAAGTACTGTTACCAATCAATAATGAAAAGCCTTTTCGATCCATGAATGAATGGATAATATTTTTATGCCCCTTGGGCAAAACGAGTACATCATCTAACGGTAAAACAAATCCGTATTCTAAATCCAAAAGAAGTGGTCCTATATTAGTTGATGCGACACTATGCTTGCTTCCGACAGTAATCATTACTCCCCCAGCTCCAAGCTTCCTACATTTTTCCAGATCTTGATTCATGGTACAAATGTGAGAACTAGCACCTGAACCTAGTATCTAAGAAGTAGAAAATACGGTAGTAGAACAGTTTGTTTCCAAAACTAAACATTTCGTACCTAAAGCGCCATGAAGGATCGAACAGTCTCTTTCCCAGTGGACTAGCTCACCACATTTGAGACATGCGTCCATCTTCACCTTCTTGCTCTTAAGAACCATCGTGGCCTTGCCCTTACCCTTAAAAGACTTATCTTGTGAGCCCATCTGCTTCTTGGTCTTTTTCTTCTTATTCTTGGACCTCCGAGGTCCAGAAGAAATCACAAGGTAGATTTCTTCACCCGTGTAGTCTTCATCTGAGATTGAGCAGTTACAAGATTGTTCATAAACTCTGCTAAATTGCAAGAAATTTCATTGAAGTTGAAGTTCATAAAAAACTGAGAGAAGGAATCAGGAAGAGATTGTAGGATAAGGTCAGTTTGGAGAGAAACATGCATCCTAAAATCAAGAGCCTCCAATCTCTCAATTATAGAGATCATTTTGAGGACACGGTCCCTCAATTTATCACCTTCCTTCATCCTGGCACTGAACAGTTGCTTAGATATCTCATATCTAGCAGTTCGACTGTGCTCACCATAAAGCTCGATTAAGTGAGATAAGATCTGCCTAGCAGAAGTCATTTTCTCATGAGCTCTCTGAAGCTCATTAGACATAGAGACCATCATACAGCCACGGACTCTAATGTCATCCTTAACTCAATTTTCCTGGTTTTCAACATCTTCCTGACTAGTCCTGGTCCACACTGGAGCCGTTGGAATGTCCGCCTCCAAGATATAACCCAACTCCTCCATAATGAGAATAATCATCAGATTGCAGAGCTAGTCCACAAAGATTGGTCCGGTTATGTTGTTCTTCTCGAGTAGAATTGCAAGGGGTTCATTGTCATTTTGAGAGTTGATATTTGTTTTGTCTGCATTAAGTATAACAGATTAATTAGTGACTCGTTTGATAATGGTCAGAGTTTAGAATTAAGGACTTTTCTATTCATTTAACTCAGCTCCCACTATTTTTATCCAAAATACACACTCTCTTTTGAAATCCGGAAGTATTTGTTCACTTTACTTCATAGTGCTGATCGAGTTCTTTACAATTTTTTAATACAGGGCAACCAAATAGGTTTATGGTCTATTGATATTCATAGAGTGATGTCCAACAATAACCCATCTAATGGGTGATTCGATCTTCTTTTTCTCCTTGTTCACTCCCCTAAGCCTATACAGTTTCTATAGTTCGTGAACTGTAATACCTATACTTTTCATGAATTTTGGCTTTGATGTTCTTTTGCTAACGTCGCTCTTTCGAAACATGTTCGTTTTGATCGGACTTTGCAGTGGTGTTTCTAAGTGAGGCAGCTAGCGTACGCTAGGCATGCGCTAACGCACGCTATTCGTGTTGAGTAGCGCGCGCTAGCATCGCCTGTAGCGCATGCTAATGGGTTGAGTTAGGCAGAGGCAGTAGCTGGGTTCTGCTCTCTGGACTAGCAGTTAACGCACGCTAGACGTGAGCTAACGCATGCTATTCGCGTTTGGTAGCACGCGCTAGCATCGGATGTAGCACACACTAATTTCTCGGGTTTAGCAGTGGCAGTGGCTTGGTTTCTGCTCTCTGGACTAGCAGTTAGCACACGCTAAGAGTGAGCTAATACACGCTATCGGTGTTGCGTAGCACGCGCTGGTGTCGGATGTAGCGCACGCTAGTGATTTGGGCAGTGAGTTCGGAATTTCTGCATAGTAGCAGTTAGGGAACGCAACTCTGTGGGTAGCGCATGCTATAGACGCAGGTCAGAAGCTACTGGACTACCGGGTGACCCCATTAGTGCGCTATACTTAGGAATTAGCGCATGCTAACTAAACCCAGTATATAAGCTGGGTCAGCCGCATTCTTTGCCATTTTCCACCTCATTTCTTTCATTTCCATTGAGAACACGCGAGAGAGGCGATCTTGAGGCGATTTGGGACAACTCTTCATCATCCATCATCATCTTTAGTTGGATAACAAGTATTATACAACATCTAATCCATTCCTTCTCTCCAAATCAAGGTAAATTCCATAGAACCCTAGTTTGGGGAATTTTTGGGGTTTTTTCTTAGATCCGTCCGATATATCCATTTTGAAGTTTTAAATCCATGAGACTATGATGTATCTACCCCATACCCATATTCCACTTACGATTATATGAATGATTTTGTGTATTACTTGAAGTGGAGAGGGTCTGGATGATTTCCAACCTCTATGTTAATACTTCGAAGATTTATGAATCGTAAAAGGGGGTTTCGGGAGTCATCCTTGAGAATTATATATTGTTGATTGATTATTGTATTTCCTTACGAATCGTTTAGGCCCGGAAGTGCATTCTTGGACCTCTCGAGCTTGAACACCATTTTCACTTCGATTCTAATGTCTCAAAGGCAAGTATATGTTTATGATTGTACGTTCTCGACTTTGAAAGTGAAGTATATGAATCGTGTGATTGTATATATTCACTTTGGGATGGACAAACGGGTCCTCGGAGGGTTCCATTTCCTTTGGTGCGGTTCCACGAATATCTTTGGGTTAACCACTCTGGAGAGTCCTACGGGGCCTCTGAGTGTTCCGTTGCTTCTGGTGCGGTTCCATGATTAATCACGTATGTATTGAATGAAATGTTTTGAGACTTAGTTATTCCGGAATACTAGTCTTGAGTTTGATGAAATGAAGATTACATTTACTTTATTGTCGAGAAGTATTATGTTTCATATTCGATATACTTGTACTAGCTATTTGATGGCTAAACCTTTTTTGGAGGAAATACCTTTCATGTATTTCAGGATCCAGAAGAGGGGAAAGGAGTGTACCGGGTCGGCACGAAGATGATGTGCAAGAGTGATGCTGTGTCTTGTCTCTGCTTGTATTCTGTACTTTATCCATGTAACACCCCCAGATCCGCCGGGAATATTACAGCGCCGTGGGCCCCGAGATGGAACCCACAAGGCTGAAGGAAATTTTCGCAAACATTTACAAACGCCCAAGAGGCTAACGACGGTATTATCTATTAAAAACATTCGAAGATTTATAAAACTCGTTTATCAAACCGTCGTAAAAACTCATTTGAAACCACAAGGCCCAAAATGCCAAAACTCAACAGCTTAAAAACATACGTTAAGCCGCTAACACGCTTCAAATGCAATGAGAATAGGTTTAGAAAATGATTGCCAAAGTAACCTAAGTTACCGGATACCAAAAAGGCCATTTAAAAATACTCACGCAGCGGATAAAGACAAACAATTAAAATACTCTAGCAGCGGAATACAACAATTGATCAGAAACTCAAAACAAAAATACATGCCCTTGCCAGTATCCTCCGGGAAGTTCATCTCTCCACGACCGCTACAAGCTTGATAATCCAAGAACCTAAAAAGAAAGCCCACGACGGGGTTAGCCATAATATCCAACAATGATAACCATCACATCTCGTCAATAATTACATATCAAAGGAAATACTAAGTAAGAATACGACCAATGTAATCTTACCGTCGTAACTTTACGAGAATCCACGATTCGTATCCTTAACAACACATTAAAATAATACCGAAATATCTGTATGGTATCTCAACAATACTCAAGGTTCTCAAAACATTATCATAACTCGGGATACGGAAATTTTACCAACTCTGGCTAATTCAATCCATCGGATAACGTCGACATTTCCAATAAGATAATCGATTGCCAATCAAAGACAAGTATCAAGGAAATACGGAACATACCTCAAGATATGAAATACCATTACCATCACGTCAGTCTAATCCGAGATCAGATCAACACAACATACGGACATGGTCCTAACACAAGACCTACAAATGCATACTCATATGACAACGTCAATATGATCACAACAATTACGACAATGTATACTTATGGCAAACCCATAATATACATATGCACAACAACAATACATATGGTAATCCAGCGATCCAGCGCACACAGCTATAGATTCCTATGATGATCCCGTCGGACCAACGCATGGTGGCATTACCTGTCCAGCGATCCAGCGCACACAGCTATAGATTCCCATGATGATCCCGTCGGACCAACACATGGTGGACATATGACAACAATGCACAACTGCACAAAACAACCGTGCACAATACACGACAACAATAATGCACAAATGCATGACAACAACGATACACGAATGTATCACGACATGATCGACACAAATGACATAAATGATTTAAATACTTGCTCCGAGTCCTTCGAGAGCAATCTCGATATCTGAACCATCACCAACCATTATTCTGAATATTCACTGATCCAAAACATCACGGACGGTAGATAATTCACGTTTTCGTCAATACCATGATGTATCCTCGATAACAAGTTTACCAACGACAATTTTAAATCATATACATTATTATTTAAATTCCCAAAACTCGAATACAACCTATAATTCCAAATCTCCTGTGATTACGATTATACATTGCTATACGAATTATAAACGAATGAAACTGAAACCATTCATTAAATATTATAAACTGAGCAAGTAATAACTTGCCTCGATACCAATGAAGTCGCTACCATTTCCTTGCCGTCGTCTACATGTCCCTCGGCCCTGATCAAAGCAATCTACGAACATTCTTGCATACGACCGCAAAGCATGGTTCTAAACATCGATCAATAATCTCAACCTATTACAATAATCGATAGACAACAAGATCGACAACAATTAATAATCGATAAAACTAATTCACAAACCCAACGGCTCGACAATATCTCGATTAAACACTAGTCGGATCAATCCTACTCAAACCAGCACGAATTTAGAACCACAACACTAAAATACTGCACTTTCTGCCTTCTTAGCGCACGTTAATCACCTAACGTAGCGTGCGCTAAGTTGCTCCCTTTAGCACGCGCTAGGCAGTAAACGTAGCGTGCGCTAATGCTGTACAGATGCATGTTTTTCAGATACCGATCAACTTATGGCGATTTCATGAACACTAAGTGATTCTGAATCATGTTCAAAGCTATCAAAACAACGAAATCCGATATCCTTTAACATATAAACAATCATCCAACTTATAATCGAAGTTCTATATCCATATATCATCTTCTTTAATATTAATACACGAAACATCAGGAACGTAACCACACTTCCTTAATCTTCCATTACAAAGAGTAATCATCTACAATAACATCAACATCTGAAACTGAGGAGAAGGATTAATCCACTTATCTCAAGAAAATGAACGACACAATCTAAATCACAAGAATCATATTAATATCATCATACTCCGGTAATCCATCTCATAATCATGCTTGTCAACTTGTTTATGTAATAATCAACTCAAGAATATCAACATTCAATCCAAAACGAAATCCAAAGATGAAGAGTGATTACCTTTATGAAGAAATGGATTGATTTCCATGGTTGAATCCATTTCCAAGAATCACCAATGATTTCAAGAACAAAGCTTTAATCCATGATTTCCATCTTTAATCTTGTTAAAGATCACCACCTCACCGTGTTTGGGAATCTCAAGAACCTCCCAAAGCTCTCTCTATCGACTGAAGGTGAAAGAAAGGACGAAATGCTTCATAATACCCGCCTGTCCCTTATATAGAATACATTACTAGCGTGCGCTAAACCTTATGTTTAGCGTGCGCTATGGCCTTAGCGTGCGCTAGCTGACCTTTGTTAGCGTGCACTATCGCAGTCCAGAGACTACTGTCTGGCTTCGTACATGAGCTTACGTACGTAATGCCCATGCATTAGCGTACGTAACTTAAACCATCTAGCGTACGCAAGTCCTTGCATTTTAGCGTGTGCTAATATCAGTTGACTCGTTTGTCTGTATGCTCAGAAGACTGGTCCATACGCCGAAAGTGTTGACGAGGATAAGATTCCTTTTTGTCCGATATACAGTTAGCGTGCGCTAACCATCATGCATTAACGTGCGCTAACACTACATTACAACATCCGTTGACTTACCAGAACATGCGCCGAAAGTGGCCTGGTCCACACGTAGATTCCTTCTGATCTGACTGCACTAGCGTGCGCTACATTCTGCCTCTAGCGTGCGCTAACCATGAATGATAGCGTGCGCTATACTTGACCATTAGCGCGCACTAGTCAGGCTATACTTAGCCATTTCCAACTCTTCTTGTCTGTCTCGACATACTGGATACGTACACTCACACACTGAATACATATACTTAATTCCATAATATTCTCATATGATACATAATATCCTCAATTGCAATTGTCGACCAAGTATGACAATTATACCGATACTGACATCACAGTCTTTCATTGATTTTATCTATACTGTATAGATTCCACGCAGTACAATATAACTCGGATAAAATAATATTAAACAACGGTAGTAGAAATTCCGGATATTACAATCCATTAGGCATTGTTGTACTTAGAATGGTTGCGAACACTCGTGTAGTGTTTATGATGTTCTTGATGTTTTGGCCTGTGTTGCCTTGGGTTTTAGTTCCCGATGTATTATATTTTTTTCGAATTGATTACTATCTTGGTGTCATTTCTATTGCCTTCTAATGCATTGTGTTAGACCTCATCGGTCAAAGTTTATGGTTCCACAATATATCCTTGTGGGTCCCACAGAGAGTCTCACGGCGCTGTAATATACCCTGAATAACTTGGGGGTGTTATAGAATATGGTATCAGAGCTTAGGTTTATGGATACCTAGGCTGTCGGTCTTTTGGGTTGAATTGAGTTGTCGTTCGAATATAGTATCACTATATTTCCATCATCTCGGTGCGACCAGTACTAGTAAGTCCTTTTATATTTCTTATATTTTCCTAATCGCTCCGATTTTAATTTGGTAGTCTTGAGAATCGGTCACCTCGATGACGGGCGATTTGAATTGTACTTATGCATTTTGTGTATCCTTCAGAATTTCTGCTGACAGGGGTCGAGGACGAGGCCGTGGTCGTGGACGCGGGCGAGGACGTGGCGTGGACCTTTCCTTCAGTTCGCTGTGGGGTCGGCTACCCCTGGTTTATCTAACTCAGTGCATTATGATACCGAAAGTCAGCATGACCAGTTGACAGGTGAAGGGAATAATGGGTTACAAATGCTCTTCAACAATTGGTAAATCAGATGACTGTCTTGTCCCAAGGTGTTCAACGAAATAACCCTAATCCGACAGGGGATGTTTTACTACAAAATGTGGTCCGTATGCATCCTCTGCAGTTCAGCGGTGCTACCGACCCAGCGGGTTGGGAAAGTAGCTATTTGAACTGGGGAAAGTGTTTGAAGCGGTTGACTGTCCAGAAATGAGGAAGGTACTTCCTTACTAAGGAAGCTGCGACTTGGTGGAAAGCTATTAAGCCGCAAGATCATGTTGCTACATGGGATGAATATAAGAATCTGCTAAAGGCTGAGTATTGTCCTTGGCTAGTGCAAGAAAGCAGGATCAGAGCCTTTTTTGAAATTAAGCCGCAGAACATCCAAGTCTCATAGGCAATAGTGGAATACAACCAACAACAGATTCATGTGAAGAATGAGGTGCGGGATGAGCGTGACAAGATCCGCCACTTCAACATGAATATTGATTTACGACGTTATATGGCCGGGCTTGCGTGAACCACTCTGAAAGAATACCAAGATAGGGCTTTGGCATATAACATGTTGTGTTTCTACGACAACACCACAGACGAGCGGAAGAAGCAAAAGACCACCGGTAATTTTTCTGGCTCTAATGGCGGCAACTTTCAGAAACCTCAGTCGACTAACTATTCTGTCGGGCAGTCTTCACATTCTTTTAAAGAGAAGAATAGTTTTTGTTCTACTTCGGGCACCTCAAATCGCCATGTGACCTGTTTTAACTGTGGTAATTCAGGCCACATCAATCGGGAGTACAACTTTCCACTTCTAAAATGTCACACTTGTGGTCAGATAGGACACATGGTGGTTTATTGCCCCGTACAAGATCAGACTTTGGATACTCGGGCTTCTGCCCCAATACTTAGAGATCAAGGTATGAATCAGCGGCAATCGATTGCTTGATCCACAGCGGGGGTTATGGCGGGGCCGAGTGCAGTCGAGCCGTTAGAGAGGGAGATTCTAGCATCAGTTCGGGACACCCACGAGTTTATGAGATGCGTTGAGCAGATGAACCCGATGCGGTGGTGGCCTCAGGTACCATTCATATTCTATCTCATCCAGTTCGAGTACTTTTTTATTCTAGTGCTACACATTCTTTCATCTCATTAGACTGTGTACGCCGTTTGAATATAAATTGTATGACTGCTTGCGATCCTTTCATTGTGAAATTGCCTAGTGGGGATAGAATCGTGGGAAATCGAGAGATTAGAAAGTATCTGGTGAGTATAGCAGGTAATTATTGGTTGTCGAATTTGATTGTGGTTGATATTGAGGGCGACGATTTGATCCTCGGTGAGGACTGGCTTGAGAGTCACCAAGCGATTATGAATTACCGCACTAAGGTTATCACTATGATGACTAAAGATGGTTCCGAATACTCGTTCATAGGACATAAATCTGGTCAACCTAAATTGCTTATCAGCGCTATGAAGACCCTAAGACTCATAAAGGTTGCACGGGCTATTGGTGTTATGCTTTGAATTCGGAAGGGAATGGAGTTGATTTCTCCTTGATTCCAGTTGTTAATGAGTATTCAGACAATTTTCCAGACGATCTTCCGGGATTACCGCCAGATCGAGAGATAGAGTTTTCCGTTGACTTAGAGCCTGACGCATCTCCAATTTCTAAGGCGCCTTATCATATGGCACCTTCAGAAATGCAAGAATTGAAGAGTCAATTGGGAGAACTGTTGGAGAAAGGGTACATTAGACCGAGCGCTTCGCCTTGGGGCGTACCTCTTATTTTTGTGAGAAAGAAGGATGGTTCACTACGTTTATGCATCTATTACCATGAGCTAAACAAGGTGACCATCAAGAACAAGTATCCATTGCCTCGTATAGATGATTTATTCGATTAGTTGCAGGGAGCTGCAGTATTCTCAAAAATCGATTTGAGATCAGGGTACTACCAACTCCGTGTGAAAGAGTCCGACGTTCTGAAAACTGCTTTTCGGACGAGATGCGGACATTATGAATTTGTGGTCATGCCTTTTGGACTAACTAATTCACCGACAGTATTCATGCAGCTGATGAACTAGATATTCATTGAGTACCTTGACAAATGTGTGGTCATATTCATTGACGATATCTTGATTTATTCTCGAGATGAGGAGGAGCATGCCCGACACTTGCGTTTGATACTAGATGTTTTGAGAGCTGAGCACCTTTATGCGAAATTCTCAAGATGCATGTGAGTTCTGTATGAATGAAGTTATGTTTCTCGGCTATGTGGTTTCAGCCGAAGGAGTTCGTGTGGACCCGCAAAAGATTGAGGCAGTGCTAGATTGGGCACCACCTAATAATGTTAAGGAAGTTCGTAGCTTTTTGGGTCTTGTTGTGTATTACCTTTGGTTTGTCGAGGGGTTCTCGAAACTCGCTCAGCCGCTTACGCAATTACTTTAGAAGACATAAAAGTTTATTTGGACTGCTGAGAGACAGCAGAGCTTCGATGAACTGAAGAGACGTTTGACTTCAGCGCCGATTTCAGCTTAACCACAGGGTAGTGAAGGATTTGCAGTTTATAGTGACGCTTCAGGACAAGGTCTTGGATGTGTGTTTATGCAGCATGGTAAAATGATAGCCTTTGCATCAAGGCAGTTTAAGCCGTATAAGATAAACAATCCTACCCATGATTTGGAATTGACCACAATTGTTTTCCCGCTTAAGATTTGGCGGCATTATTTGTATGGTTCTTCATGTCGGATTTATAATGATCACAAGAGTTTGAAGTATATTTTCAGTCATAAAGAGTTGAATATGAGGCAGCGACATTGGTTGGAGTTGATTAAAGATTATGATTTTGAAATTCTTTACCATCCGGGGAAGGCCAATGTCGTCGCGGACGCTTTGAGCCGCAAATCAGCATAACTTCAGATACTAGAGGTTCTTACACCCCATATGAAGATTCATCAAGATTTGATCGAGTAAGGTATAGAAGTTTGGCTTCAAAGAGTACAGGGACAGTTGTGCACCCTCGAAATTACTTCGTCCTTGGTTGATGACATCCAAGGGAGACAGTGGAGTAACCTGATGATTTCTCAACTGAAGGAAGATGTAATCAAGGGAAAATCCCATGACTTTAGGTCCATGAAGACAGTATCTTGAGATTTCAGGGAAGGTTTTGTGTCCCGAATAATATGGAGTTAAGGCAGAGAATTCTCCAAGAAGCCCATGTTATGCCTTACTCAATCCACCCTGGAATGAGTAAGATGTACAAGGACTTGAAGCGAAATTTTGGTGGAATAATATGAAGAAAGATGTCACGGAGTTCGTATTGCAATGTTTGACGTGTCAACAAGTCAAGATCGAGCATCAACGACCAGCGGGGTTATTGAAGCCGCTTCCCATTCCCGAGTGGATGTGGGAAGACATCTCCATGGATTTTATCACGGGGATGAAGAGATCTAGAGCCGGAATGAATATGATCTGGGTAATCATTGATCGATTAACCAAGTCTGCACATTTCGTTGGTATTAAGGATACCTGGGGATAGGAGAGATTGGCCCGAACCTTTATAGTCGAGATTGTAAGATTGCATGATGCCCCTAAAACTATTGTTTCTGATCGAGATGGTCGTTTGGTGTCGCATTTTTGGCAAGAAGTCCATCATGCCTTGGGCACCGAGTTGAGATTGAGTACATCTTTTCATCCTTAGTCATGCGGTCAGACTGAGCGGACGATCCAGACGTTAGAGGATATTGTTGTTACCCAAAATATTATCCGGAGATGATATTGCTGGAATGGATGAGTAACAAAAAAATGCGAGAGCACGTCCGTAGGGAAGTAAATAACACAAGATTTCCCGGGTTTGTTAGGCCTGAGTTTGAATGCTCTCGCGATATGTTATTAATATGAATACGTTGGAGTACAAATATTAATGTAATAGTACAATTACAATGAGTGTAAAAGACCCTAGTTATCTAGCTCTTGAGTGTTGATGATTGCTAGAAGAACTAGAGTTGAAGCTCTGTGAGTTCTTGTTCTCGTTTCTGCCGACCGTCTTTGGGTTAAGAGGTTCTCAGATGAGAGACAGAAAGATGTCCGAAGTTTATAGCATGGCCAAGATAGAGAAGCAAAGCCACCAGCCTTTTTCCGAAAGCTGGAAATCCTCTATTTATAGGAGGAGCTGGGATGTCTTAATCCTGACGGGCGATCGCCTTTCCTGTATTATAATAAGGCAGCGATCGTCTGTAGCACATGGGCTGATTTCCTTAAAGTCCGCGGCTGCTGCTGGCAGCCAGCTGTGTGAACCAATGAGAGGACAACATGCATCTCTTGTCGCTGTCTCGGGAGGTCCCACCTTAGACCTTTCGGTGGGTCTATCGGTAGGTGAGAAGATGGTGACAGGCTGGGGTCAAAAGGCCTTATCCTACGGCGCCTTTTTTGGATCTGCACGTGGGCCTCTGTCCCGAGATCCGGCCTTCGCAGACTTGACGGATGTTGGCTTTATGTGGCATGAGGCGGTCGTCCATGATCAGGCACTTGGGACGGTCGCTAGTTGCTGGGAGACGATCGCCTTGGCAGTCGATCGCTCGGTGCTGGGTCCTGTTCTGGGTCCTTCAATCGACAAGTCTGCCTTGATATATTTGAATCTAGTTCGGTCGCCCAGTCTTTGTGCCGATCGCCTGTTGAGGTGTATAAATCTCGACACAATAATTGCCCCCCAGCTTGCTCCGATGTTGAAGACATGAGGTGAGGTGGTTCCTCTGGAGATCGTTTAGGATAAAGACGGGCGATCCGTTGAGCGGACTTTGGTCTCGGATTTGGCCGACCTGATTGTTTGGCGGGCTATCTTCGGTCTTGTTCTTGTGATCTTCAATTTTGCAGATCCCTCGTGGAAGGTCGATTGTTTCGACCTATAGGAACCATGCACGGTCGCGGAGTACCGACCATGACCGTGTCTTGTGCGCGAGGGACATTTCACCTGTAGGTTTGTCTCGCGACTCACTTTATTGTGAGGGTCCTCCGTTAGGCTGCGCCCGCCACGTATTTAAACGAAGGGCGAGCAGTCTTGGTCTGGAGGAGTCCTTGCGCGGGGCATCGTCGGATTAATCGACTCCACATCCGTAGCTTGTTAGCACTTTTGTACCTCGGATCATCATATTAGATGGCAATCCTCGACGGTATACGTTGTGACGGGGGTAGGGATGCGTCGCATTGTCCGGGTCACCATGTTAGATGATGAACCTTTGAGGGCTTGCAAGAGTGTCCACAGATTTGTTTGGAGGGTCCTTCGGCTACCCTCGTCTCGTATTTAAATGAAGGGCGAGCGATCGTAGCCCAAAGGAACCTTGCATGGACAAAGCTGTCGGTTCCATCGACTTCCAGGACCATGGCTACACTCTTCTACCTCGGATCGTCATGTTAGATGGCTATCCTCGATGGTATACATTGTGTTGAGGGAGGCGATCTCATGCCTAGGTCCATCATGTTAGATGATGAACTTTAGAGGGCAATCGAGTCCTCTATTTTTGGAGATGTTGCTTGGGCAGTAGCCTTTTGTTTGACATGGGGGAAACTGGGGAAAGACCTCCGAAGTTTCCACCTCTTGATTGAAGCATAAAGATCTGGCCGCCAGGGTTGATCGAGAGGATCAACTCGTATGAATCCTATGGCTCTCCGTGTTTGATTCTGGCTATCGGATTGGGAGACTGGTGATCGTCATTTTGACGCCGATCGCAGCACTTGATTCTTTCCGCCCAGGGTTCCGGCTAAGTTACTAGACTGTCCAGCTTGCCCTCCTCGAACAATCTCCAGAGTTGTCTGAGGAGGTCGCGGTATTGATCGGTGTTGTGGCCGGGACTCTTGTGGTAAGCACAAAATTTGTTGCGGTCTAGATGACCATGGTCCCTTACCGCCTTCGGCTTGCTTAGCCGCTCGCGCCCCAGGATGGCGTAGAAAATATGAGCTGGAGATAGATTGAGGTTGTGGTAGAGATGGGCTTCCACATCCTCGAAGGTCCTGAAATCACCGGGTGGCTTGGCGACTGCCTTGTTGAAATTAGCGATCTTCGTCTCTGCCCCCTCGTCTTGGCGAAGGGCGAGCAACCTCCGCCTGGCCAAAAAGTCTGTGGCCTTGGCGCGGAAGATTGCGTAGGTTGGGGGGATATCCTTCGTAAGGTGCCTAAACATGGGTGAAAGACCATTGAATCCCCCTAGGACCGAGTAGAGGGCGATCTCGTCGCTTACGGGCTCACCGTTTAGGATTATCTTATCCACCCGGTCAATGTAATCTACATCGGTTTCGTCTTCCCCCTGCCTGATTTTCATCATGCGGTGGGGACCTTCTGGTCGAGCGACCTTGGCGGCGAAGTACGATGTGAAGTCGTTCGCCAGTTGTTCAAAGGAACTGATTGATCGTGGGGGCAGTGAGATGTACCACCTATGGGCCAGTTCGCTCTATGTTAACGGGAACATTCGGTACCTGGTCGCGTCTAATGCCCCGCATCCGGTCATGTAGATCCGCAACTTGCTCAGGTGAGTCTTGGGGTCCGATCTCCCCTCGTATAAAGGTGTTTGAGGAGGAGTGATCCTTGGCTGCACGGGGGTGAGTTCGATCTGGACCGTGAGCGGCTCACTCGGCTCGGCGATCATTCTCTTGGTGTCCGCCCCAGTTTCTAGGAGCGCCTTCATGCCATCGAACTGGCATTGCATTGCGGCCATCACCGTAGCTTGGTCGCTCGTGGTTTGGCTCTCGGAACGGGAGCCGAGGCGATCGTGTACCGATATCCTGGCTCCGCGGTAGGCGATGAGGTCGTCACCGCCGATATTGGTTCTTTGGCGATGGGGATCCAAGTGACCGACCTGACTTTTGGGAGTTGGGTACGCCGAACTCCTGGTGACGGATTCGGGCTCCGTCGTCTCATAGCTGGGGCCAGAATGACCCGGTCGCCATGATGGGTCGCTTCCTAAGCTGCTGAAAACGGAACCGTCCTGCCTCACGAGTGCTTCTTCTCGTGAATCGGGGCTTCCTGACGATTGCTCGACAAGTAACCCCTTGAGCTTCCGTTTGCCCGCGCGGCGGATGGCTGATGGGGTAATAGCGGGGGCACCACATGCTCTCCGTCGCTCCTGTAGGATGGCCATGGCCTCCTCGATCTGTTCCGCTGTTTGGAACTGATCGAGCAAGAGGCTAGGGCCGTCCCTCGGGGGCGAGATCGAGAGTCTCGCGCCGCCGCAGCTACCCTCCGCCGTGGATTGGGGCTCGGATTGAGCCAGAATAAGGCATCCGGCGGATCGGAGAGTGGATCTCTTCGAAGTGGTGGCAGACGTCATGAATATGAAGGTTTCTCTTTGAAGAACAGTGAGTGTTTCTTCAAGTATATGCTTCGGAGAACAATGGGTGTTCTTCGAAACGGTCGGAATAAAAATGAAAGTCCCCCTTCCTCTAGCGCCAATTGTTGTTACCCAAAATATTATCCGGAGATGATATTGCTGGAATGGATGAGTAACAAACAAAATGCGAGAGCATGTCCGTAGGGAAGTAAATAACGCAAGATTTGCTGGGTTTGTTAGGCCCGGGCATGAATGCTCTCACGAGATGTTATTATTACGAATATGTTGGAGAACAAATATTAATGTAAGAGTACAATTACAATGAGAGAAAAAGACCCTAGTTATCTAGCTCTTGAGTGCTGATGATTGCTGGAAGAACCATAGTTGAAGCTCTGTGAGTTCTTGTTCTCGTTTCTGCCGACCGTCTTTGGGTTAAGAGGTTTTCAGAGTGAGAGACAGAAAGATGTCCGAAGTTTAAAGCGTGGCCAAGATAGAGAAGCAAAGCCACAATCCTTTTTTCGAAAGCTAGAAATCCTCTATTTATAGGAGGAGCTGGGATGTCTTAATCCTGACGGGTGATTGCCTTTCATGTATTATAATAAGGGGCGATCGTCTGTAGCACATGGGCTGATTGCCTTAAAGTCCGCAGCTGTTGCTGGTAGCCAGCTATGTGAACCAATGAGAGGACAACACGCGTCTCTTGTCTCTATCTCAGTAGGTCCCACCTTGGACCTTTCGGCGGGTCTGTCGGTAGGTGAGAAGATGGTGACAGGCTGGGGTCAAAAGGCCTTATCCTACGGCGCCTTTTCCGGATCTGCACGTGGGCCTTTGTCCCGAGATCCGGCCTTCGCAGACTTGATGGATGTTGGCTTTACGTGGCATGAGGTGGTCGTCCATGATCGGGCACTTGGGACGATCGCTAGTTGCCGGGAGACGATCTCCTTGGCAGTCGATCGCTCGGCGCTGGGTCCTGTTCTGGGTCCTTCGATCGACAAGTTTGCCTTGGTCTATTTGACTCTGGTTCGGTCGCCCGGTCTTTGTGCCGATCACCTGTTGAGGTGTATAAATCTCGACACAACAGATATGTTGAGGGCTTGTGCCCTATACTGGAGTAACGATTGGGAACTTCATTTGTCGTTGATCGAGTTTGCCTACAATAATAGTTGCCATGCGTCGAACAAAATGGCACCATTTGGGGCACTTTATGGTAGGCAGTGTAGATTGCTATTACGTTGGGATGAGGCTTCGGAGTTAGTCGGAACGGAACCGAATATGTTGATGGAAACTAAGGAGAAAATTTCTATTATCCGAGACCGGTTGTTGACTGCCCAGAGCCGTCAGAAATCTTATGATGATACTCGTCATCGACCTTTGGAATTCGAAGTGGAAGACCATGTTCTACTCAATATGTCGCCGACAAAAGGAGTCTTCCACTTCGGGAAAAAGGGAAAACTTAGTTCGAGGTATATCGGATCGTTTGAAATTTTGGACAGTGTTGGACAGTTAGATTATCACTTGGTGTTACCTCCAGGTTTGAGTCATGTCCATAACATTTCTCATGTTTCTCAGTTGAGAAAGTACGTGCCGGATCCAAGTCATATTATCGACTATAGTGAGATTGATGTAGCCGAGGATGTTACCTTTCCAGAGATACCGGTGAAGATCCTTGAATGTCGGGAGAAGCAGCTTCGGCCTAAAACCATTCCATTGGATAAAGTGCAATGGTCGAGACATGGAGTTGAGGAAGCGACTTGGGAGACGGACGGTTTCGCCATCGCAATCGCCTGAGAAGATCTCTGCACAGCTCCGCCGATCGGACGTTCGATCCGTCACATCCCCATATAGCAAAGGTGTTCCTAACACTAGTCATCACGGAGAAGCAGCTCCGATAACCTACCCTGCAACAGATGTCACGCCGTCGCCTTCCTCAAAAACCCTAACGGTGGACGATCGTGTAAAGATAAAGGGTTCGATGGGTGAAGGAAAGCCATCGATCCTAGGTCCTTTTCCATCTAACGGCCCAGCTACTCCGTCCCATGCAGTTGGACCTGACTCTCCGGCCCATATCAAACC
Source organism: Orobanche coerulescens (assembly GCA_033398695.1). Taxonomy (NCBI): domain Eukaryota; kingdom Viridiplantae; phylum Streptophyta; class Magnoliopsida; order Lamiales; family Orobanchaceae; genus Orobanche; species Orobanche coerulescens. The sequence continues at coordinate 64,653,900 of CM065819.1, forward strand.
AATAAAGGTACGGCCCAATACCCCTTGTCATACTGGGCCAGCCATTATTTGGCCCACTTCTTACATGCAATCCAACCCAAACCCTATACCTCATAATAACCCAGAAAAATTACCAACCCAATTGATGTTAACCCTACACAATTAGTTTCGGCCCATCCCAATCAGGCCGATTTAATTGCTCACCAGCCGAGCCTTTCCACGCAGCTCACTTCCACTAAACCCTCCTCACCTCAAACACATTATTCCCCTAACCCCAAATCGCCGAATACCCAGCATACTTCCCCCAAATTATTTAATAAGCCCAATCCCTTGACTAAACCCAATACTTTACTAAATTATTTTCAACCAATTAATAAAAACCCAATTTCCTCAAATCAGCCCATATGCCTTAAACCTGCTTATATTCCCAGCCCTTTAACCACCCCGGTTGCAACCCGGTCAACCCAGTCAAACCCGCCTAACCTTCAACCGTCCCAAACCTCCACACGGCCCAATGAGCAAAATTTAAATAATTCAGCCCAGCAATTTCGAGCAGCCCCACCCATTTACAACCCGGTCCGCCAGCCAGCACCGGGCCCTGTAGCAACGAACCACCTGCCGAACACCAGTTCGCAAGACCCGACCCGCAATCCTACTGAACCGCCTAAGCTGAAATCCTACGCACAGATGGTCAATAATTCATCCGGCTTGGCGCAGCAGCCCGGTTTAGTCCAACATACCGGGTCGACAGTTAAAAGTTTCAATTTCGATGGAGCTAAGGTTAGTCCTTTTGGTACTCTCTCCTCCGTAAATGAGAAAACGTGTGTTACCTTTTCTTCCTCTGATATGATTACTCTTGCTACGTCATGGGAACGCACTTTGATTCTTAAATTCTCGCATGCTATCTCTTCCCCTCGAGATGTGTCTACGGGTTTGAATGATATGAAACTGAGGGGTAAATTTAGTTGGAGTTGGTTAAATTATTGCCACATAGTGATTAGGTTCGATAATGATGAGGATTTTAGACGAATTTGGTTAGGATCAACGTGGAATTTTTCTGGATGTCCTGCCCGTGTTTTTAAGTGGTCACCTAGTTTTTCGGTTAGGACGGAGACTTTGATCTGCCCGGTTTGGATTATACTTACGGGTTTGCCTTTGAATTTATTTCATCCACGCGCATTATACACGATTGCCAAGGCTGTTGGCAATCTCATCTTAGTTGATGCCCCGACGGCCATACATTCACGACTTTCAGTCGCCCGTGTGTGTGTCGAGATTGATCTTCTGGCGCCCAGAGTGCCCGAGATTGAAGTTGAATTTGAGGATCACATTCTTACGCAGCGCATCATCTATGAGAGAGTTCCATTGTATTGCTCTCTTTGTTTTCATGTGGGGCATGACCCGTCCAGTTGCTACATAGTTGGCAACAAAGAACAGCCTCCTCCGCCCCAGCGTAAGAAGCCTGCTGTTGTCACATCTAGACAACAGAAGGCGCAGCCAGCCCCTGCTAAAGCCTCTAAGGCTAATAACTCTAAGGCTGCTCCTAAGACCGCTAAAGGGAAGGAGCTTGCCGTTTGGCAGGTTGTTACCAAAAAAGGAGCTAGAGAGACAGGGATGATCCCCAAGGGCACGGCTACCACCGGACAGCACTCGTACTTTGCATCGTTAGACTCCTCTACTAGAGAGGAAGAGGATTTAGTAGGCACAGATGACATTATTAGTGTGGGCAATAAAGATAGCGTGTTAGGTAGCGATGGCGGTGATCGAGATATCGATATTGAGCGTTTTTTAGAGGACGACACGGAGTCCTCTACTGTCCCACATTTTTCTAGACTCGTAGAGTCTACCTCCCCCCGCCATGACGGTGAGGGTTGCACGGATGATCCAATCATCGTGGAGCCTGAGACCCTTGCCATCGTGGTTTACGAGCCTCCCCCTCCTCCCCCTTCTTCTTCTTTTCCTTCTCTATCTCAGGCTGAGTGTGGTCTTAAACGCACCCAATTTGAGATTTCTGAATCCAGTCTCTCTCCCTCGGCGATGGTGCCTCTTACGACGGCACCGAATCCCCCGGTTAAGAGACGTCTGTTGTCTTCTACTGCTGCTCTTGGTGTCACCACTAGGGGCAAAGCTGCTTCCGACTCCTCGATATCCACACGAGGAAGAACAGCTTCTCGCGGACCCTCCTCCTCCTCGAAGGAGCGATCTTCATCTCCCTTGAAAGGGGGAGCATCTGCCCCGCAGGATACACCTCGGAGATGTGGACACTCCAGTCAGCGTCCTAGGTCTTTATCTGAGTTGATTGGTTAGTTTATGTCGATACCCATTCTTACATGGAACGCTCGTGGTCTGGCTAATACCGGAGCACATAAGCGCATTCGACATCTCAACCGTGTTCATAGGTTTTCTCTTATTGGCATTTTAGAATCCATGAGTTCCAATGTTAATTTTGATTTTTATATTCGTTCTTTAGGTTTTGCGTCGAGACTTTATAATCGGTCTAACAAAATTTGGTTCTTTTCTTCCCCTCACTTCCAGTACCAAGTTTTGTTGGATACCGATCAAGTCCTCCATCTTTCTATTTCTTCCCCCCTTCTTCCTCAGTCGATTTATGTCACTTATGTCTATGCCAGCACTAACCATGTTGGTCGTTATGCCCTTTGGGACACCCTCCGTGAGATTACTTTTGAAGTAGAGGGGTTGTTGTGGCTAGTCAGCGGTGACTTCAATATATTCTTGCATTCACATGAGCGCGAGGGTAGTACCACAGACCGTTCTCCAGAGATTCTGGATTTCGCACAGGCTATTGCTGACTGTGAGTTGATTGATGCGGGCTGCGAGGGCGATATTTTCACTTGGGAGCACAATGGTTTGAGGGAAAGGCTAGATCGTGCTTTATTTAATGAAGCATGGTCGAACGTGTTTGCGGTTTCTACCGTCACTCACCTGCCTAGACTTCGGTCGGACCATGCGCCCCTTCTTATCCAGTGTTGCTTCTCCGTGACTCATCACAAGTCGTCATTCTGTTTCCAGAGTATGTGGATCCGGCATCACACATTCCTGGTCACTGTTAGGGAGGTCTGGCTTATCCCAACTGGATTATCTGGCATGTGTAACCTATAGGCCATACTCCTTAGGGTTAACCGCAGGTTGAAACAGTGGAACTGGTCTGTTTTTGGAAACCTTCATACGAAGTTGGATATGGCCTTGAGGGCTGCTGGCGAGGCCGAGCGGCGATATGATTCGGATCCTACTCCGGAGAATAGAACCACTATGCACCATTTTCGTGCTGAGTACCATCTTCGTCTCTCTATGGAGGAAGATTTCTGGAAACAGAAAGCCGCAGTTCATTGGGTTACTGAGGGCGAGCGCAACACCCGGTTCTTTTAGGGTTTTGCGAAGCAGAAGCGTTGTCAGTCGCATATTCACAGCATTGAGGATGGTGGTACGACGATCGCTGTAGAGTCGGACATCCGATCATCCGCTGTGAATTTCTTTAGGACTCTGCTTACATCCGATGGTGATGTTCTCGTCCCCCCGGATGACACTTGTTTTCCCTCTATCCCCTGTTCTTTTAATTCTAATAGCTTGTGTGTCCCACCCTCTCCCCAGGAGATTCGTGCTGCGGTGTTTGATATCGATCCTCATAGCGCTTCTGGGCCTTACGGGTTCTCATCTTTGTTTTTTCAGCATTGTTGGGAGATTTTCTCTTCTGACGTGGAGGGGGCTGTGCTCGAGTTTTTTGAGGGTCATCCTATGCCTCCCGCTTTCACAGCGACTACGGTCGTTTTGATCCCGAAGAAGCCTGTTCCGAGCGGTTGGTCAGATTACCGGCCTATTAGTCTGTGTAATGTGACCAATAAGATTATCACGAAAATCCTTAACGCTCGGCTTGCTCCTATCCTCCCTCTGATTATCTCTCTGAACCAGAGTGGATTTGTTCACGGGCGGGTTATTACTGATAATATCCTTCGGGCCCAAGAACTTATTCACGACCTCCACGTCGCGGACATTCATGGTGTCCCGAACCTTGCGCTGAAGCTTGATATGGCTAAGGCGTATGATAGGGTTCACTGGCAGTTTTTACCTGAGGTCCTGGTGAGGATGGGATTCCCGTCTAGATGTATTCTATTCATCCGTCATTGCGTCAAGAGTAGAACGTTCTCCATTTTGATGAACGGCAGTCCGGCCGGCTATTTTGCCTCTAGTCGGGGTTTGCGTCAGGGCGACCCTATCTCTCCGTCGCTCTTCATGCTTGCTGCTGATTATTTATCGCGCTGCTTGGACCGATTCATTCGAGACCATCCTTTGATGAGGTATAGGACGGCTGGACGGCCTTTCCCCGTCTCGCACCTATCCTACGCCGATGACATCATTATATTCACACGAGTTGTGGATGATGGTCTCGTTGATCTTATGCGTCTCCTGGATCACTACTCTATGGATTCGGGCCAGATAATTAGTATCCAGAAGAGCTCTTTTATTCTTGCTCCTAAGCATGCGCCTCGTTGGCATCAGAGAGTTCACGATCTTACTAGTTTTCGCCAGGGCAGTCTCCCCATCACCTATCTTGGTGTGCCCCTTTGCTGGGGTGAAGCAATGGATGTTAGATAGGATCTCTGGTTGGTCCCATCGCCACCTTGCTTTTGGGGGACGCTTGGCTCTTATTAAGAGCACTCTCTACACGATTCCTCTACATCTGCTTCAGGTGTTGGACCCTCTACAGTACATTATCCAAGAGCTGGAGCAAATCATTGCGAGATACTTCTGGGGTGCTGTTGGTCCGAAGAGGAAGACGCACTGGGTCCGTTGGCGGCAGATTTATCGTCTGGTCTCTGAGGGAGGCCTCGGGATTCGGAGCCTTTAGGATTTGGCGAGAGCTTTTAGTCATAAGCTCTGGTGGCGCCTACGCGCGGGCACGTCTCTGTGGGCGCAGTTTATGCTCCACAGAAACTGCTTTACTGGCCTCTATACGCCTATGCGTACCGCTCTTAAAGCTCGTGCCAGCCTCCCTTGGCGTTGTCTCCTCCGCGTGGGTATTGAGGCTCAGGAGTTCATACGCTGTACTCTTGGTCGTGGATGCGGGGAGGTCAGCTTTTGGGACGATACTTGGATTAGGGATAGGCCTATTTCTTCTTTTCATCAGGTTACTGGTAGACCCCATCTTAGGATTCATGAGTTATGGGTTGATGGGACGTGGGACATGGGTAAATTGGAGTCTACTGTTGGAGAGGAGCTAGGATTTACCCCTCAGTTCATCCAGGAGATCTCCGCGATTCCCATCGCCGAGGAGGATTCGGATAGTATGTGCTGGACTCTTACCTCTTCGGGTGCGTTCTCATTGTTGTCGGCTTGGTCTCACATCAGGGTGAGGGGTCAGGCTAATCTTGTTTACATGGACATCTGGACTGCCTTACTTACACCGACCACTTCGGTGTTTAGTTGGCGACTTCTCATGCGATGGATACCGACTGATGACATTCTACAGAGAAGGGACGTTTCACTGGCTTCTAGATGTTTGTGCTGCTCGCATACCCTTACCCAGACCTATCATACTGAGACCATTGCCCACCTTTTCTTGGAGAGTGATGTGGCTCGTGACGTGTGGGAGTATTTTGGCGCATGGACACATTTATCCCTACCCCATACTCAGAATATCTTTGAGCTCCTGAGTTTTTTCGCACACGGCACACACTTTAGGCACGCGACTTTCATTATTCCTTGTTTGATCCTTTGGTTCATCTGGACAGAAAGGAATAGTGCAAAGCATAGGGCAGTTACTTTTCTTTTGTCTCATGTTATTGTGCAGGTGGAGCGCCATGTTGCTTTATTGGCTTCTGCGGGGCTTATTTCATCTGAGTTCTGGGCGGGTTGCTCGCCGCCTGATCGTGTCCAGCGAGCTACATCTTCCCCCATTCAGACTCGTCGCCCCGTCCCGGTGGTTTGGCTTCGACCCGAGACCCCTTGGATCAAACTGAACACAGATGGTTCGTTCGATAAAGACACACAGATTGCGGGTGGGGGAGGTCTGATTAGAGATCACCACGGAGAGCTCCTTCTTGCTTTCCATTCCTCTTTTCAGGCCTCTTCGAGTTTTGATGCGGAGGTTCAGGCATTGGCGATTGGATTGATTCTAGCTTCCCAGAGATCGAGACATGTTTGGATTGAGCTTGATGCTGCTGCTGTGGTGACCTTGCTATCATCTGGCCATCGGGGCTCTTGGCAGGTTCGTCACACTCTTATGCGTATCCGACACATTCTCAGAGATATTCAATTCAGAGTCACTCACATTTTTCGAGAGGGCAACAGGCCGGCCGACTATCTTTCTGAGCTCGGCATGTCCTCCCTCGGCATTCAGACTTATACTTACAATACTACTCCTCCATTTCTTCTCTCCCTTATACGGATGGATCAGCTTGGTTATCCGTCTTTTATATTTAGATAGGTTTTTATTTTATTGATTGCTTGCTTGACTTATACGGTCCGCACATTAGCCCACGTTTTAGTGGTGCACCTTGTATTGATCTAGCGGGCCGTAGGCACTTTAGATTTTAGGTTCCGGAGTATGGCCCATATTTGATCATAATTCGGAGTTGAGTTATTTTAGTCTACGGGTCCGCACATTAGCCCACGGTTTGTGGTGCACTTTGTATTTATTTAGCGGGCCGTAGATTTGTTCGATGTTGGGACCCGAATTATGGCCCATTTTTGGTCATAATTTGGGGCTGATACTTTGTATTTCTTGATTTCTTCTTATCTACAGGTTGGTGGGTCCCGCCTCAACCCCCCGTCCACTCTGGACGCTTTTTCTTTTTTTTTTTTAAAAAAAAAAAAGCTTGGGGCTTGAACCTTCGCGGTTGGCTTCCCAACACCTACAGCTCAGTAGGTCACGGTCACGTTCATGATCTTATTATGGGTAAGCTTGGGGCTTGAACCTTCGCGGTTTGCTTCCCGACACCTACAGCTCAGTAGGTCACAGTCGTGGTTATGACCTTATTAGCCCTCATTAACTACAGCTTCGGGCTGTTCCGATTTCATGTGATTGTGATATTTGACAGCTTCGGCTGAGTGGCTTTCAGGCCTTTGTGATTGTCTTGGTAATTTTATTGGAGCCTTCGGGCATTGTGATTCATAATTAATTCAGTTCTGGTTTGGTTCATGTCGTGTAATTCATTGTGGTACTCTATAATTATGATTCGCCGTTGGGCATTTACGTTCTAACCTGTCGAACAGGTATTAATAGTATGCCGTGGGCATAGTGTTTCACGAATGCTCGGTCTTACATTGGTTTGTGAGCATCTCGTATTATTATCATCATTGTACCGTTTCATTCTGCCTTTGGATGCATATCATGTTATACATGTATTTGATGTTCATTATCTGGATAACTGACCCCGTGGAGGCGGAACATGTTTTCATGTTTTAGGTGCTTGCGAGGAGAGAGTTCAGACACAGGGGCATGATGATGGCGATGAGGCATTCGAGCGATACTAGTCCGAGTTGTTCATGTTGGTCAGTCAGTTGGAGTGTTCTCCAGTTTGTCAGTCATTGTCACTATGTATTACCCGAGCAGATGCTCGTGGATGTTGTTGTATTTTATTTTTGTCCATGTAGGCCCATCGTTGTCATTGAAATTCCTTATCGGAATATTGTATCGGATATCATGGTAGGGACTATGATTTTCCCTTGTTTTTTAATTTAATGTATTTTAGTCATGTTCGCCTGGTGGATCTCCTGGCGTGGGGTCCACGGCAATGTAATAACCCAATAGGATTTGGGGGTGTTACAAATGTAACGTACGTTACGGCTTGGTCTTAATGTATGTAAGCTCCTATGCTTAACGTACGCTACGCTTGAATTTACAAAGTCCTCTGATCAGATAGTCATCTCACCTGATGCTTTAACGTACGTAACGACCCCATATTAACATATATAACTTTTGGGAATTAACGTACGTAAGCTCCTATCCTTAACGTATGTTACGGCTTCTATACTTAGCCATTTACAACTGCTCCTGTTCGTCTTCTCAATATACCGAATACGTATACACGACACACTATATCCTCAAATGCAATTGTCGACCAAGTATGACAATTATACCAATACAGATGTCTCGGTCCTTCAATTTTTTTATCCATACTGTACAGATTCCACATTGTACAATATTAACTCGGATAAAATAACATTAAACAACCATAGTAGAAATTTTTATATTACATACTATCCCACTTAAAATAAGATTCGTCCTCGAAACTTGCAATCCGGTCACAATCAAAAGTTCAACCACAATATCCAGAATCATCACGAAACCGATCAATCATCATCATTAATGAATAACCAAAACAGTATACTTACAAATGCATGAAGTCGATGATCCCCTGCGATACTAGCGATGACACCACTTCAAAGCCTGAATACGCTTACAATAACAATTTCACAAATTTCAACAAAATATAACATTATATCTCAATTATGGAATAATTCATCCATGTCAAAGCCTGTCTGTCCGTTCGCACAATCAAATACCAATTCTGATAAATCCAATAATACACGATACACCTGTGAAACACTGCCCAAAATAATGGCGACAAATCCGGAAACATCCACACAAGGTCCGAACACACATACGATCACTAACAATGATCAACCAATATATCAACCGAGAATATCATCGACATGATAAACTCCAATATGATCAACAAAGAATCACAGAGACATATATACAACAGAATAAAATTCTCAAAACGTTACAAAAATTACATACCGTGGATCTCAAAGAAACACGCCCAACTATTGAACATACACCCCGGCTTATGAACAACCAGTCACAAACCGTCGAACATACCCAATTATATATGGAGTCGAAACGACCAATCAGTATCCAAAACAACCATCCTGGGGTCATCATCCCCAAATCTACACTTACTAAGAAATCACTCAATATACAACATGCGAAAAAAAATCAGTTGACTCAAAAGTAAAAAATTACTACACCAAAATCACGCTACTACCACACCAATAGAGCCATATAGGACATATGTCCCGGTTTCACAAAACCCGAAGTTCCAAAATCATATTCTGTACTGAATCCATAGCACGCGACATATTTCTCTCATCTGATCAATCAACCGGTCATCCTTGGATAACCCAACTACCATACTGAAGTTCGAATCTCTTTTCGTCGTATCATTGTTGTGTTATCCAGTTTGTGAGTCTCACTCAGAACATCACCATGATATGCATTATGCACTACGTTTGTGCGTATACCAATCATATTTTCAAAATGTCTTGAAATCATATAATCTTATCCATAAAAATCCATTTTCGAAATTCTTTCCAGAATTTCAAAACTCAACACATATATTTTGGTGAGACCACAAAATAAATTTTTGAAAAGTTAATCCAGCTCGCTAATGCGAAGTATTCGATAACAGTTTCCTTCAAATCCACACGATTTCGAAGTTTTAAAATGAAAACTATGCAATGACCATATTCATACTCTTGTATACCAATTCGGCTCGTCACCAATTCCACTGACATGCGGTCGGAAAATCACACGATAGAATCCAAAATTTTATTGTATAGACTTAGTTAAAATCATCTTTTGCACAAATGACTCGCAACATCGATCATTATCCTATTCTGCAATACTGCAACTATGCCATGAAGAAACATAGTTTTAAAGACAACAATACTGTCTCTCAAAATAAGTTTAAGGAAATACATTTTCATGACAGCGAGCAAAATAGTTTATTCAAAATGTATCATGTTGAAAAGTATCATTTTCAAATGTTCAAAAACAGTTTCATATGTCTCAAAATGAACTAACATGACTACATGTTCCTCTAAACAATCCACCACATCTTTCCCAAATACACAACTCCGTTTTCCAAGTTTACCCGACACATTAATTTTTTCCATAATCACGGTTTCTCAAGATCATCGGCTCTGTCCCAATTATTATGTTCTGCTATCTCATAACGTAACACATAATATTCTTTCGAATCTCAAAGCACACCAATATTATAACTGCAAATAACCTCAATGCAATTCAAAATCCAAATACTTACAGATCGTGAAGCCGACGATTCCCCATGATACTGGCACATGTCTCAACTCTAGAAAATACTCGACACAGATATTTTCAAAACATGTATTTTGCAAAATCAGTTCAACTCAAAATACGACAAATCTCTGTTCGAAGAAATACGTTAATATCATTTGAAAAAGTTTGCAACAACCACAGTACCATACTGTTAAACCCCATAACACACAAGCCCGAGTGAATAGCAAAAATTCATGGCTCTAATATTTGCCAACCGACAACTCAAATGACGTGACAAAAACACGACTCGACTCAACCCGACAGCCTAGGTTTTCTCAACCTAAGCTCCGATACCATATTCTGTAACACCCCCAAAGCCAACCGGAAATATTACAGCACCGTGTGGGCCCCGAAGCGGAACCATCAAGGCTGAAAGAAAGATTTACAAACATATAAATATGCCTAAGCGATGATGACGGTAATATCCTTTTATTATTCGACGACTTTATAAAATCCGTTTAACAATACCGTTGAAAAACTCTTATTTGAAAGTGCAAGGCCAAACCGCCAAAACTCAATAGTTTCAAAATTACACGTTAAGCCACCACTTACACGTAACGAGAAAATAGTTTAGGAAACGGTTTCCAAAATAACTTAAGTTGCCAAATACCAAAGGGGCACTTAAAAAAACTCACACAGCGGAAATGACAAACAGCTAAAAATACTCTAACAGCAGAGTATAACAACTTAGTCAAAGTACTCGATTTACAAACACACGCCATAGCCAGTATCCTCCAGGAAGCTCATCTCTTCACGACCGCTACAGGTTCGATACTCCAAGAACCTAAAAAGAAAGCCCGCGACAGGATCAGCCATAATACTCAAGAATGATAACGGTCACATCACGTCAATAATTACATATGAATGAAATCAAAAAATAAGAATACGACCAATGAAATCTTATCGTCATAACTTTACCAACTCGATGATAATCCTCATCAAAATAATCCTTACCATACTCCACATCTCGTAATCTCCATTAAACAATGAATTCATACAGAACATCTATACTGTACTTAAAGCAATGCTCCAGTTCTCGAAACATCGTCATGACTCACCACTACGGAAATATACCAACTCTGGTCAATTCAATCCCTCGGATAACATCAACAATATCAACTCGATAATCGATTGTCCACCCAAGGAAAAGAAACAAGAAGGAATTACAGAACATTCCTCAGATACGCAATGCCACGACGAATCACGTCAGTCTAATCCGAGATCAGTTCAATACAACATACGTACATGGTCCGAGCACAAGACCTATAAATACATATTCATATGGCAACGTCAATATGCTCACAATGATAACAACAATGTATACTCAATGGAAATTTGATGATCCAGCGCACACAACATAGATCCCAAGATGATCCTACTTGATCAACATGAGGTAGATAACCAACAATATACATATGCACAACAACAACACATGGTAAATGCAACGATGCGAATCCACATGATTCCATCAACACAACACAGGGTAATCCAACGATCCAGCGCCCTCAGCATAGATCTTAAGATGATCCATCGGACCAACACGAGGTGGAAAACCCGTCTAATAATCCAGCGCTCCCAGCATAGATCCCAAGATGATCCCGTCGGACCAACACAAGGTGGACAACTGATCCAACGCCCTCAGCATAGATCACACGATCCCATCGGATCAATACAACATATACAATATAACTATACATACACATATGCAAATCAATATGTTCATCAACATAGACAACATATGAATTAATAACATGAACGACATTATGACAAATCAACTAGGACGATTTCATGTTCAACAACATGAATGACAATATGCATGATCAAAATCATCAAAACTAAACCAAAATCAAATTAAGATACTTGCCCCAAGTTCTTCGGGAGCAATCTCGATGTCAAATCATCACCGACGATTATCCTCAATGTTTGACGATCCAAAATACCACGGCCATAGATAAATCATATCCTCGTCTTTATCATAACATACCCTCGATACCCAAGTATACCAATAACAAATGTAAATTATATACATTATGATCCCAAAAATCGGAAAACAACATACAATCCAAATCTCCAGAGTTCACAACAATAATCATTGCTATATGCATCATAAACGAAATGAAACTGAAACCATTCATTAAATATTATAAACAGAGAAAGTAATAAATTGCCTCGATACCGATACGGTGATAATGAAGTCGTTACCAATTCCTTGCCATCGTCTACAAGCTCCTCGACTCCCGGCCAAAGCCACTCACAAACGTCATTTGAATTCGATCGCAATACATATCATTCTAATCAACGATCAATCCTCATAACATGTGTGTAATAATCGATAAACAAGTTCGATAATAATCAACAATCGATATTGTAGAACCCCCTAAATTCGATAGCTCACTACATATATGGTTTATTATATCATGATTTATTTTAATAACATTTGTTATGATATAATATAATCTACATCTAGTTTCATTTTATTTTACTTTATTGTTTCGTAAATAAAAAATTACTTGAAAGTTAAAGTAGAATATTGGTTCACCTAATGGGCTATGTATACCAACATTTACTAATATAAACTCACTAATGGACTCAAACCCAACTTAATAAAATTCCTAAGTCTTGAATTTATATATGGAAGCCCAACTCAACTAAGTAATCCATTTACAACTAACTAAATACCCAACAATTTATATTAATATTCTTCACATTTAATTTAACAAAAATAATATATATATATATATATAATATTGATATATGGGGCGGCCAAAGGGGGAGGTGGATGACATCTAGAGTCTTCATGTCCTCCTCATGCAAGACATCATCTTGTAACTTGTGCTCCTTTTCCCATGCCTTGACCACCATTTAAACACTTAAAAATACACTACTACCACCTCATTTCACATACAATAGAAAGCAAAATCTGAAAATTATAGAGAGAGGGAGCGTAGGCCGAAGCTAAGAAGAAGAGAAGAAGAAGAAAGGCCCAAACTCAAGAAGGTAACTTCATCATTTTGTATATTAACATATAAATACATACAAAAATGTATATCCATCGTGAACTAACTTAAACCATGTCCTATCATGAACTCTTATGGTGTATATGTTGGCCGAAAATAGGAGAGATCAAAGGAGGGTTGATTCGATTAGCCTAATACCTAATTTCCTACACAACTCCAAGAACTAAGGTGGGTAAAACTACTTTTCAAACTTTTTTATGCAAATTACCTTAAAAATAGATGCATGTCCCTTCTATGCAGTTTATATAGTCCACTCTTCTCATACCATTAGCATGCAAGATAGTTTATAACTTGTTGCATGTGTAACTAGCCGATTTTGATGATTAGAATGAATTGTCTAAAATTTCTTACCTATTAAGCATGATTTGTTTTCCTTTATATTATGGGTATTATACTCTTAATGGGTATATTTGGGTTATAAGATTATGCATGTGAATATTGATGTTTAAATCGTGGCGTAGCAAGAGAAAGATGGATAAAACGGACATAAAATGAGAATTGAGTGAATCTAAAGAAAATTATGAAAACTATTGTTAAAAATATGTAATCTGACTTGAGGTCATAAAATACAACAACTTTACTTGCTAATCACCTATCCATAAAATCTTTTAAGGAACGGAAACCGTTTCCTAGGTCAACGGGTTAAAAATCAACAAATGCAAATTGTGTAACTCCTTCAAAATTGTGAAACTACTAAGTGAAATTCGTATATTTTCCATTTAGAACGTCATAGGTGACTTAATAACATGTTTAGACTCTGTCCTTAAAGTTTTGTAGCAATCGGAATTCATTTCCGATGTCCACAGACTAAAAAAAATCATAATTTTAGATAAATTAGGGGTTGAAATGTTAAATTCCCCAAATTTTTGGAGTCAAGGCAAATTTCGACCTTCTAGACTGAGTACATGACTCATTTAAAAATAAATATTCTGAATTTAAAATTTTATAAAGATCGAAAGTCGCTATTAAATTTTGGGTTGTACTAATCGAATAAAGATGAGATCAAATAGTAAATTCCAATAAAATTGAAGTCTAGGATAAAATTTTAAAACTATGGGCCCAAAATATTAATTAACAAATAGTAAGTATTACGTCCGTAAAGTTTTATAACAATCGAAGCAAATTTTGGATTTTGGGGCCAAAACGATACTTTAAAAAGATTTGGGGCAAAACCGGAAATTCTGGAAATTCGGTCTGAAACTGAAATTCTGGAAATTCACTCAACTCTGAAACTCCAAGTTTAACATGAACTCTTCCATAAGTTTTCGTCACCATCCTTGTCGAAAACCAAACCTCGTGGACATAAAAATCACTTTCGCAAGATTTAGGGGCAAGACTGTAAGTTTTGAAAATTTTAAATCAAAAACTGAAATTTGGAAATTCACCAAATTTGAGATCAATAATCACATTTTATATTCCCAAAAATATGTCGATAATCGAGTCCATAATCTCATAAATACTCGTGCCACGAATAAACTCCAAAACTCATTAGTGTAATTAATTTATGCTAAGTATTGTTATTATTTGACTATATGACCCTGATTGTATATCGTATATTCACCGCAATGCGTCTAACTGTTAATTGCGTCTGTCCGGGAACTAAGTGCCATACAAACAAAGTGCCATGGACGGGACCATCTCTAACTCTATCGGGACAAAGTGCCACGTCAATGGACGACCTAAAATCCAGGGGCCACCTCTTGAGTTGTATGGGCCACCTCTAGAATCCCAAATTGTGTCAGGGACGGTTAGACCGAGTCTTGGACCGAGCAGCATGGCTGCAGTTCATGAACAAGGCGACCGTCGTATCCTATTCCCTTGAAGACAAAGGACGGAGTGTTCGTGAGGTGTTGGGTCGTAGATTTAGGGTATAATCGCGATTATGGTATGATCCGGGTACTGACCCATAGTTAAGGACATACCGAGCCCAGATAAGAGATAAGGTAGCACGTCACCAAGCATGAGAGCATTAAGCTCAAAGTCCAGAGTTATAGTGACGGTCCGACAAATGCCCAAGGCTACGGTCATTAAACCAAAAGTCGTGGCAATAGTCAAAGACCAAACACTATTAACGGTCTAAGGCGTCATAAGGAGGCCAAGGGACTTAGTCAAAAATACGACCTCCCGAAGCTAAATATTTATTAGGTGCTCGACGCCACATAACATCATACTCGACAGCAATCTACGGAGATTGATTGTGCACTCATGCTATAAATTCATTGCATTTCTTTTAAAACTTGCACCAATTATAGACAATAACATTTTCAAAAGTGGGAGAAAATATATTATATATCAAAATAGTTGCATACATATATATTTAGACAATACTCAAACCTAACTCACTGAGAATCTATTATTCTCACCCCATTTTGAATTGTTTTTCTAAAACCCCACTAAATGAAGAGAAT
The DNA here is from genome assembly GCA_033398695.1 of Orobanche coerulescens. Lineage (NCBI taxonomy): Eukaryota > Viridiplantae > Streptophyta > Magnoliopsida > Lamiales > Orobanchaceae > Orobanche > Orobanche coerulescens. The sequence continues at coordinate 64,669,406 of CM065819.1, forward strand.
CAAGAGGAAGAAGAGACGGATGCTGACGAATACTTAAGACCGTCCTCAAAGTATTACCAAGATGTAGGAATTATGATACTGCTTTAACGCTTCTTTTATTTCCTATGTCAAAATGTATTTTGGTTTCCTATGTACTTTTTTGCACTTGATGTAATAATTCCGTTGTAATGAATGTTTCTTCTATCGATATGCTTACTGAAATTTCTTTATCACAAACATTATTTAATCATGTTAACTGTCGCGTTCTCGTCCAACCCCGGTATAGGGGTGTGACAGATGTGTTATCGGAGCTCGGTTTCTAAGAAGGACACTTACATCGAGCTTTCTAGGATAAGATTCTTCGGACTTAGATGGAAATTCTACCTAGAGCGAAGTGAACCATAGAAATGAGACCTAATGTAGATTTCTCGAGTCAATTCTCATTAAGATCTCTTTTGACTTATCGCTATTCACTTGGAATATGCATAGTCAAATTCAAATTTCCTAAGTCATTCGCCAAGATACTTGATTAAGTATTCATGGCAATTCCCTAATTAAATCAATTCTCCTATTGAACTATTGAAACGGACATAGCTTATTTCACTTATCAGATCCTCTGAACTCCACTAAACCTCGTTACTTTTCAAAAATGGGGTATTATTATTTCTTGGTCGCTGGTGTCGTATAAGCATATTTGTTGAGTTATTAAGTTCACAACCTTGGTGATAATTCATGCTTAATAGAGTTTTATTATTGGATATTTCAATCCAATTGCTATTCATTCAGAGTAAGCGTCGCCAATTAGCATTGTCTAATCAATTGAGTCGCTATATTATTCATTTGGAATAGTGATGACTAATTTCAACTTATTACAAGTTCCATGTTGCTACGTACATTCTAGTCAATCTAGCTACGATATTCGTTCGGAAAGCATAAAGCCAATATTGCAAGGAATTATTCAGAATATTCGACCCATCCGAATGAGGCGAAATCTAAACCTTGTAAAAACTCAAAAGATCCGCATTGAATTATTAAGACTTACCTCCTTAATAATTATATATATATATATATATACATGTCTGTCTATTTTAGTTGCCTCGTTGGGATGCTACTTACTATAAAAATCGTGTTAGTTACTGACTTAGACCTTGGTTTGGTAGGCACGGATTCCGAAATGGAGATGGTCGTTGAGCTCATGCGTCTGACAGAAAGGGTCAAACTCTTAGAAGAACAGGCCGCTCACTTGCGAGAGAGCTGGGCAGATCAATTTAGAGCAAAGCTAAGGGACTAATATCGGATCGAGACACTCGAGCAGAGAATTCAGACCCTGACAGAAGAGCTGAATAGAGCTAAGTAGGAGACTAGCACATATCGCATCCATAGGAATGAGACGATGCAGATACTCGAGTTTCGTCGAGAAGAATGCAGGAGCTTGGAGATAGCATTATGCGAGTGTAGTAATTATGCAGTGATACAAGAGGCCGCCATTTAGAACCTCCAGCATGCATGTTCACAGTTCAATTCTCGTGTGGAGACTCTTGAAACTACCCTGGCTACTGAGCGCCTACGACATATGGAGTTTTCAGATTCGATGAGAGATCGGATGTCCGAGTTAGCTGAGTTGATTCGAAATCTGCTTACTACCCCACCAGGAGGGACGACCACAATATCCTCTAGCTCTGAGGAAGAGGACCCGATGGAGCCAGGAGAGAGGACTGAGAGTGTTGTTATTATGTTCTTATTATATTGTTTAACTATTATAATAATGATGTGATGTACTTGATAGTTTAGTTCTTAAGTATTGTGGGGAGATGGTTAGGTAGGGTAATTTTTTAATTTATCCCTATCCGAAACTGTAATTTTCCATGTCACAGTAGACCATCAGGATGTATTAACTATGATGATATGTTATTCATGTTTTATGATTATAAGATTTAAAATAATGTGTGCCCATTTAAATTCTCTGTATTTACCACTCGAATTAAGCTAACTATAATAACCATTAACTGCGATAGATGGCTGATCGACGTGGACGTGGAAGAACTCGTGCCCAACGTAATGACACTGAAGAACCACACGGAGGAGATGGAAATCCATTCCAAGGGGATAACAACACTGCTCAAGCAATAACCCAATTGGTGACCTTCCTGCAACAACACATTGCACCGAACCCGAATGCACCCGAAACACATAATCGGGCATTAGAAAGGTTCCTCAGATTCAAACCCCCTACTTTTCTTGGAGAACCGGATGACACGATAGCTGAACACTGGCTTGATAGGATAGAAAGTATATTTGCAGCCCCACAATATTCGGAGGAACAAAAGCTGGCGCTCGCAACCTTTCGATTGGAGTTTGCAGCTCACGACTGGTGGAATATTAAAAATGGAAAATGGACAAGGGAAGCTACTGACCGAACATGGGAAAACTTCATAAAGGCTTTCCGTGATCAATACATTTCTCAGGCCGCTCGTGAAGCTCGTCGTGACAAGTTCTATCATCTTAAACGAGGGGCAATGATTGTAGCCCAGTACGAGTCTCAATTCAATAGACTCTCAAAATACGCGCCTGGACTGGTGAGCACAGAGGAGGACAAACTGTACAAATTTACACGCGGGTTGAGGTTTGCGCTACAACAAAGCTTGCTGCCAGTGAGAATGACTACAATGATAGAAGCTGTCGAGGCTGCCAGCCGAATCGAAAGTGGGATGACCCGGTTGGGACAAGCGAAGGATCGCACAACTGGGAAGTTCAAGAGATACACATCAAATCCATCATCCAGACCACCCCAGAAATTTCAAAGCAAGACTACTGGACAGAATACCAGAAAGAGGCCTGCGAATAACCTACCTCCATGTTCCCACTGCAATAAGATGGGACATAGATCTGAAGACTATTGGAAAAAACAAGGGAGATGCTTACATTGTGGAGATTATCAACACCCAACTAGGGAATGCCCAAAGTGGGAGACACAGGTCAACAATCAGTAGAAAAATGCAGCTAAGAAGGATGATCGCAAAGGCAAGGGGAACACACCAGCAAGAGTATTTGCCTTAGCTGGACAAGAAGCCCCTAACGCAACAGACGTGGTGGAAGGTACATTTCTTGTGTCAAACCACTCTGCTCATGCATTGTTAGATCCAGGATCATCACATTCTTTTGTTGCACCTCATTATGCACAAAAATTGAATGTCGACATGGAGTCACTACCCATAAGCTTAGAAGTATCCACACCTATGGGTGCGAGCCGAGAAACAAATTTAGTATAGAGATTGTGAAGTGATCATTAAAGGTCACTGTTTTCCTGCCGACCTAAATATTCTCCCTATACTTGAGTATGACCTCATACGTGGTATGGATTGGCTATCTAAACACTTTGCACAACTCGACTGCCATTCTAAAATAGTTCGATTCTGCAAACCCGATCACCTAGTAGTTGAACTACACGAGGATGCTAGAATTAACTCGGCCCCAATCATATCAGCCATGAAGGCGAGAAGGGCCATCTCGAAGGGAGCAACAGGATATTTGGCTTTTGTCATTAACAAACCCAAGAGTAAAATGGAGATTGAAGCTACACCAGTAGTATTAGAATACCGTGATATTTCCCCATAGAACTTACTTCTCTACCTCCAGATATGGAAGTTGAATTCAGCATTGATATCTTGCCGGGAAAGGCACATGTGGCTACAACGCTATATCGAATGGCCCCACTGGGACTGCAAGAATTGAAGGTTCAGTTGCAGAAATTGCTAGAGGTTGGATTAATCCGACCGAGTATATCTCTTTAGGGAGAACCAGTGCTATTCGTAAAGCAGAAAGATGGCACACTAAGATTGTGCATCGATTACTGAGAACTTAGCAACATTACCATTAAGAACAAGTATCCACTTTCCAGGATCGACGAACTATTCGACCAACTACAAGGAGCAACGGTTTACTCAAAGTTTGATCTTCAATAGGGATATTACCAATTGAGGATCAAAGAGAATGACATACCTAAGACTGCCTTTCAAACTAGGTATGGTCATTATGAATTCGTGGTAATGCCTTTTGGATTAACCAACGCATCGGCTGCATTTATGGATTTAATGCACCGCGTATTCCAACCGTATCTAGATCAATTCATAGTGATATTTATTGAAGACATACTCGTTTATTCCAAATCGGATCGGGATCACAAAACTCACCTGAGGTTGGTGCTAGAAACACTAAGGAAGCATAAATTGTACGCAAAATTTAGCAAGTGTGAATTCTGGTTAAGAGAAGTAGCATTTTAGGACACGTAATATCTGGAGAAGGAGTTACAGTAGATCCATCAAAGGTGGAGACTATTCTGGACTGGAAGAGGCCAGAAACAGTCACTGAGATTCGGAGATTTCTTGGACTTGCAGGTTACTACCGCAAATTCATTAAAGGCTTCTCTAAAATTGCAGGACCACTCACAAGACTGACACAGAAACACGTCAAATTTGAGTGGAACGATAAGTGTGAGTTGAGCTTCCAGGAACTCAAGAGAAAACTCACTACCGCACCTGTACTAACACTTCCCGAAGGGAGTGAAGGGCTTGTGGTATACAGCGATGCATCAAAGGAAGGATTAAGAGCTGTGCTAATGCAAAACGGCAATGTTGTGGCTTATGCATCACGAAAGCTAAAAATCCACGAGATGAATTATCCAACCCATGACCTTGAACTAGCAGCAATAGTGTTTGCTTTGAAGAAATGGAGACACTACCTGTATGGAGCTACATTCACCATCTTTACCAACCACAAGAGTCTCAGATATTTTTTCTCTCAGAAGGAGTTGAATCTAAGACAGATACGGTAGATAGAACTTCTTGAGGATTATAACCTCACCATTCAGCATCATCCGGGCAAGGCCAATGTCGTAGCAGACGCCTTAAGTAGAAAAGAGAGTGTGGATAGACTCATGATAAGGGAATGGGATGCCCTGAGAGAAATAATCCAATGGAACCCAAGACAGTATAAGACACACGTTGTGTGCGCTAATTTGTCAATGAAGACGGACTTACTTAAGGAAATCCAAGAAGAACAGACTCAAGATGAGAAGTTGTGTAAACTTAAGGAAAGGGTCACACAAGCCGAGAAATCTGAGTTTAGCATGTCGGCTGATGGAACACTAAAATTCAAACACCATATATGTGTTCCCGATAATGACGAACTCAAGAAGAAAATTTAAGGAGAGGCTCACTGCTCTTGGTATACAATTCATCCAGGTGGTAATAATATGTATAAGGATCTAAAGAAACACTACTGGTGGGTGAATATGAAGAACCAAGTAGCAGAATTCGCAGCAAGGTGTTTAACTTGTCAAAGAGTGAAGGCTGAACACCAACAACCATCATGGTTGCTACAACCACTCGAGATTCCCGAATGGAAATGGGAAATAATCACGATGGACTTCTTGACGGATCTACCAACAACCAGTTGAGGATATAACACAATCTGGGTAGTTGTGGATACACTTACAAAGTCAGCTCACTTCCTACCCGTAAGAAGGAATGATAGTCTGCAGAAGCTAGCAAGGACGTATATCCGAGAAATCGTTAGATTCCATGGAGTACCTGTAGACATTGTGTCAGACAGTGACCCCAGATTTGTCTCCAGATTCTGGAAGAGCCTTAATCAAGAACTTGGGATGGCATTGAGTTTCAGCACTGCAGCACACCCTCAGACGGACGGACAATCCGAGAGAACAGTACAAATCCTTGAGGATATGTTACGGGCATGTGCACTGGATTTTTAAAAGAATTGGAGTCACCACCTACCCTAAGCTGAGTTTTCCTACAACAACAGCTATCAGGCAACGATCGGAATGGCTCCATATGAAGCATTATACGGAAGAAACTGCCGATCACCAATACATTGGGAGATTGACGGCCGATGGACACCAAAGGGTAAGCAGAACCGAAACCCAATAACGAGAGTTGATCTAGTAGAAGATGCCATGGATAAGGTTCAAATCATTCGGGATCGAATTTGCACTGCTCATAGCCGACAGAAGAGTTATGTAGACTAGAGGAGAAAAGATTTAGAATTCGACACAGGCGATAAAGTATTCCTTCATTTATCACCACGTTAGGGATTAATCAACTCAAAGAAGGGAGGGAAACTTAGCCATAGATATGTCGGACCTTTCACAATCCTAGAACGAATTGGAAAATTGGCATATCGTCTCAAGCTACCAACCGATCTTGCCGAAATGCACAACATATTTCATATCTCAAGTTTAAAGAAATATCATCCCGATCCTGAACATGTCATCACGCATGACATACCACCAATCAAAGAAGATTTAACTTATATCGAGAAGCCGATTAGGATCATGGATCAACAAGTACGCGAACTAAGAGACAAGAAGATACCGTTGGTCAAGGTCGTGTGGACAAATCACAATAGAGAGTAAGACGCTACGTGGGAAGCTAAGGAAGAAATGAAGAAATCATATCCCGAGTTGTTCGAGAAGGAAATTGGGGACCAAATTCTTCTAGGGGGGGAGGATGTAGAACTCCCTAAATTCGATAGCTCACTACATGTACGGTTTATTATATCATGATGTATTTTAATAACATTTGTTATGATATAATATAATCCACATCTAGTTTCATTTTATTTTACTTAATTGTTTCGTAAATAATAAATTAATTGAAAGTTAAGGTAGAATATTGGTTCACCTAATGGGCTATGTGTACCAATATTTACTAATATAAACTCACTAATGGACTCAAACCCAACTTAATAAAATTCCTAAGTCTTGAATTTATAGTTGAAAGCCCAACTCAACTAAGTAATCCATTTACAACTAACTAAATACCTAACAATTTATATTAATATTCTTCACATTTAGTTTAACATATATATATATATGTATGGGACGGCCAAAGTGGGGAGGGGGATGACATCTAGAGTCTTCATGTCCTCCTCATGCAAGACATCATCTTGTAACTTGTGCTCGTTTTTCCATGCCTTGACCACCATTTAAACACTTAAAAATACACCACTACCACCTCATTTCACATGCAATAGAAAGCAAAATCTGAAAATTAGAGAGAGTGGGAGAGTAGGCCGAAGCCAAGAAGAAGAAGAAAGGCCCAAACTCAAGAAGGTAAGTTCAACATGTTATATATTAACATATGAATTCATACAAAAATGTATATCCATCATGAACTAACTTAAACCATGTCCTATCATGAACTCTCATGGTATATATATTGGCCGAAGATAGGAGAGATCAAAGGAGGGTTGATTTGACTAGCCTAATACCTAATTTCCTACACAACTCCAAGAACTAAGGTGGGTAAAACTACTTTTAAAACTTTTTTTATGCAAATTACCTTAAAAAAAGATGCATGTACCTTCCATGTAGTTTATATAGTCCACTCTTCTCAAACCATTAGCATGCAAGATGGTTTATAACTTGTTGCATGTGTAACTAGCCGATTTTGATGATTAGAATGAATTGTCTAAAACTTATTACCAATTAAGCATGATTTGTTTTCCTTTATATTCTGGGTAGTATACTTTGAAAGGGTATGTTTGGGTTATAATATTATGCATGTGAAGATTGATGTTTAAATCGTGGCCTAGCAAGAGAAAGATGGATAAAACGGACATAAAATGAGAATTTAGTGAATCTAAAGAAAATTATGAAAACTATTGTTAAAAATATATAATCTGACTTGAGGTCAGAAAATACAATAAATTTACTTTCTAATCACCTACCCATAAAATCTTGTAAGGAACGGAAACCGTTTCCTAGGTCAACTGGTTAAAAATCGACAAACATGCAAATTGTGTAACTCCTTCAAAATTGTGAAACTACTAAGTTAAATTCTTATATTTTCAGTTTCGAACATCATAGGTGACTTAATAACATGTTTAGCCTCTGTCCTTAAAATTTTGTAGCAATCGAAATTCATTTCCGATGTCCACGGACTAAAAAAAATTAGGGCTGGGATTTTTACCTGAAGAACCGAATTTTAATAAGACCGAACCGAAAAATTCGGTTCCGGTTCCGGTTTTTTTATTATTAACCGGTTCCGGTTCTTAATTCGATTTCTTTTTAATAATTCGGTTCCGGTTCCGGTTCCTATTTTATGATGTTAGAAAAAACCAGTTTGGAACCGGTTCTATATATATTTTATATATATAATAATAAAAATAATATTATATATAATTTTTTACATAATATAGGTATTAAATAAAGCAAATTAAATGTATTTTGTTCAAAATATTACACATTAAATTCGATTTCTACTTGAAATTCATTTTTTTTTTACAAAATTCGGTTTTTTTGCACAATTCGGTTCCTAAAAGAACCGAAAAACCCGGTTTTTACACACAAAATTCGGTTCCGGTTCCTAATTCGGTTCCTGAAGAAAAAACTGGTTTTTCGGTTTCGGTTCCTAATTCGGTTCCTGAAAAATGTGGTCAAAAACTGAACCGGTTTATGTATTTAAAAATCGGTTCCGGTTCTTTAATTTTTTACCAAGAACCGAACCGGTCCCAGCCCTAAAAAATCATAATTTAAGATAAATTAGGGGTCGAAATGTTAAATTCCCCAAATTTTCGGAGCCAAGGAAAAATTTCCACTTTCTGGACTGAGTACATGACTAATTTAAAAATAAAAATATTCTGACTTTAAAATTTCATAAAGATCGGAAGTCTAGTAATCGTACTAATCGAATAAAGATGAGACCAAATAGTAAATTCCAATAAAATTGAAGTCTAGGATAAAATTTTAAAACTCTGGGCCCAAAATATAAATTACCAAAGAGTAAGTATTACGTCTGTAAAGTTTTATAACAATCGAAGCAAATTTTGGATTTCGGGGCCAAAACAATACTTTAAAAAGATTTGGGGCAAAACCGAAAATTCTGGAAATTTGGTCAGAAACTGAAATTCTGGAAATTCACTCAACTCTGAAACTCCAAGTTCAATATGAACTCTTCCATAAGTTTTCGTCACCATCCGTGTCGAAAACTAAACCTCGTGGATATAAAAATCACTTTCGCAAGATTTAGGGGCAAGACCGTAATTTTTGGAAATTTTAAATCAAGAACTGAAATTTGAAAATTCACCAAATCTGAGATCAATAATCACACTTTATATTCCTAAAAATATGTCGATAATCGAGTCCATAATCTCATAAATGCTCGTGCCACGAATAAACTCCAAAACTCATTAGTGTAATTAATTTATGCTAAGTATTGTTATTATCTGACTATGTGACCCTGATTGTATATCGTATATTCACCACAATGCATCTAACTGCTAATTGCATCTGTCCGGGAACTAAGTCCCATACAAACAAAGTGCCACGGATGGGACCGCCTCGAACTCTATCGGGATAAAGTGCCACGTCAACGGACGGGGGCCACCTCTTGAGCCCATACGAAACAGAGAGCCGACCTAAAATCTGGAGGCCACCTCTTGAGTTGTAGGGCGCACCTCTAGAATCCCAAATTGTGTCAGGGATGGTTAGACCGGGTCTTGGACCGAGCAGCACGGCTGCGGTTCATGAACAAGGCGACTGTCGTATCCTATTCCCTTGAAGCCAAATGACGGAGTGTTCGTGAGGTGACTGGGTCGTATATTTAGGGTATAATCGCGATTATGGTATGATCCGGGTACTGACCCACAGCTAAGGACATACCGAGCCCAGATAAGAGATAAGGTAGCACGTCACCAAGCGTGAGAGCGTTAAGCTCAAAGGCCAGAGTTATAGTGACGGTCCGACAAACGCCCAAGGCTACGGTCATTAAACCAAAAGTCGTGGCAATAGTCATAGACCAAACACTATTAACGGTCTAAGACGTCATAAGGAGGCCAAGGGACTTAGTCACAAAGACGACCTCCCGAAGCTAAATATTCACTAGGTGCTCGACGCCACATAACATCATACTCCACAGCAATCTACGGAGATTGACTGTGCACTCATGCTATAAATTCATTTCATTTCTTTGAAAACTTGGACCAATTATAGACAATAACATTTTCAAAAGTGGAAGAAAATATATTATATTTCAAAATAGTTGCATACATATAAATTTAGAAAATACTCAAACCCAACTCACTGAGAATCCATTATTCTCACCCCACTTTGAATTATTTTTCTAAAACCCCACTAGATGAAGAGAATCAAGAGGAAGAAGAGACAGATGCTGACAACCACTGAAGACCGTCCTCAAAGTATTGCCAAGATGTAGGAATTATGATACTGCTTTAACGCTTCTTTTATTTCCTGTGTCAAAATGTATTTTGGTTTCCGATATACTCTTTTGCACTTGATGTAATAATTCCGCTGTATTCATGAATGTTTCTTCTATCGAATAACCAGACTTAGTTCATCGGGATGTGATCTGGCACTTGTATGCTTACTGAAATTTCTTTATCACAAACGTTATTTAATCACGTTAACTGTTGAGTTCTCGTCCAACCCCGGTATGGGGGCCTTACAGATATAACCAATAAACAAACCCGACAGTTCAACAATATCTCGATTAAATATAGATCAAAACTACTCAAATCAATCAATCACGAATCCCCAACCACAATACGATTCCATAATCCGATTATCATACCAACAATTAAGTCAACCCTATAACCAGGATTATAACATACTCAATTCCGAAATCAATCTCATATACAATTCAAGAGTTCCTCAAGAACATGAATTATTTAGTAAGCACATCCGATTAACATCACTTTTTCATAATCACCAGGACAACATAGTCCAATATGTTATCTAACCTCTAACCTAATTACATTTCACTCATACCCGATCAATTCACACCTATCATCATCTTCTTCGACATGCATTATTCATAACACCAAGAATCATAACAATACTACCATAATCGTCATCATACGAAGTAAACAACAACAATAACATCAAGGGTCCGAAATGAAGAAGGGAATTACATCGACATATCTTTTCATCACAATCCAAAACCACTACAATCGTATCAATACCTATATATCAACAACAAAACCCGATAATCCATCTTACGAGCATGTTTGAACGAATCGCAGCCCTTACAACATGAATAACCTTTAATAAATATCTTCAATCTCTTGTCACAATACCATTTATTCATGTATAACATCATAATAACAATAAGGTATATTAACATGCTTCCTAACATGTAAACATCATTCCCAAAAACCGAGCTACAATCAGAGGGATACGAATGTTACCTGATGTTGAAGAACTACGATGAAGAACAATCGAACTCCTTCCAATAGTCATTATCAACTCTAAGAACAACTCCAATCTATGCTCCCCAAGCTCATAACCGAGTTGTAAGAGCCACCATCGGCCTCGAAGGGTTGAAGGATGAAGAAACAAGGTGGAACTCCTAAAAATAGCAAAATGGCGGAGTCTCACATATATATATAAGCTTCCACGCATTACCTACGTTACATGAACCTCTTAACGTACGTAATGTCCATCTTCGATAACGTACGTAACGACATTCCAGAACCCGCTGCCTCATTTCGTGCCTTATGTTATGTACGTAACACCTGTGCCATAGCGTACGTAACACAGAGTTGACTTGCAACAGTAAAATACTCATTTAACATACATAATGTACCATTAATAACGTACGTTAACTAGGAGTTGACTTCTCATGTGCGGATCTGCACCAAAACTTCAGATCCTGTCCAATTCTCTTCATAACGTACGTTATATACCCAACGTAACGTACGTTACGGCTTGGTCTTAACATACGTAAGCTCTTGTGCTTAACGTACGCTACGCTTGAGTTTACAAAGTCCTCTTATCAGATAGTCATCTCACCTGATGCTTTAATGTACGTAACGAACCACATAACTTTTGGGAATTAACGTACGTAAGCTCCTATGCTTAACATACGTTATGGCTTCTATACTTAGCCATTTACAACTGCTCCTGTTCGTCGTCTCAATATACCGAATATGTATACACGACACACTATATCCTCAAATGCAATTGTCGACCAAGTATGACAATTATACCAATACAGATGTCTCGGTCCTTCAATTATTTTATCCATACTGTACAGATTCCACACTGTACAATATAACTCGGATAAAATAACATTAAACAACCGTAGTATAAACTCAGAATATTACATACTACCCCACTTAAAATGAGTTTTGTCCTCAAAACTTGCAATCCGGTCACAATCAAAAGTTCAACCATAATATCCAGAATCATCACAAAACCGATCAATCATCATCATTAACGAATAACCAAAACAGTATACTTACAAATGCATGAAATCGATGATCCCCTGCGATACTAGCAATGACCCCACTTCAAAGCCTCAATACGCTTATAATCATAATTTCACAAATTTCAACAAAATACAACATTATATCTCAATTATGGAATAATTCATCCATGTCAAGGCCTGTCTGTATGTTCGCACAATCAAGTCCCAATTCTGATATATCCAATAATACACGATACATCTGTGAAACACTGCCCAAAATAATGGCGACAAATCCCAAAATATCGACATAAGTTCCGAACGCATATATGATCACTAACAATGATCAACCGAGAATATCAGCCTAGAACAACAATTAAAGCTCAAGCTTTGGCAGATCTCATTCAAGAAGGGGGTACCCCATCGCTACCATAGGGATAGTAGCTTTTACATGTTGATGGGTCAGCCACAACGGGTGGCTCCAGAGATGGAATAATTCTTACTACCCAGGAAGGAGAACAGTTGGAATACGCCATGAAGTTTGATTTTAAAGCTTCAAAGAATGAAGCTGAGTATGAAGCCCTAGTTACGGGAATTCAGCTAGGAATTGATTTAGGAGCGCGACGACTGGTGGCTTACTCCGATTATCAGCTGGTCACACAACAAGTAGGAGGAAAATTTGAAATAAATGAAGAGCGGATGAATAGATACGTCGAAGAAGTAAAAGAGGCCGCTAAAAAACTAGGAGAATGGAAGTTGATCCATATTCTTGAGGTGTGTCTCGGAGGAAGAAGGGGGGAGCATACTAGAGGAAATTCATGAAGGATCCTGTGGTGATCACACCAAAGGGAGAGCATTAATTAGCAAAACATTAAGGGCTGGTTTTTTCTGGTCGAAAATGAGCAAGAAGGCGGTCGAGATGGTTAAACGTTGCCAAAAGTGTCAGGTACGCGCACCATTAATCCACATCCCGGCAGAAAACATGATTACTATGGGAGCACCCTGCCCATTTGCTAAACGGGGAATTGATATTATGGGGCAGTTCGCAGCCGGCTCCGGAGGAAGGAAGTTCTTGGTTATAGCCATCAATTATTTCAATAAATGGGTAGAGGCCGAGCCAGTAGCCACCATCACGGAGCAAAGAATCATAAGCTTTTTATTTAACAACATCTGTTGTAGATACGGGGCGCCCAAATACTCATCTCGGACAATGGAACACAATTCAATGGAAAAAGAACTCAAGCTTGGTGCGAAGGAATGCACCTCAAACAACGATTCGCTGCGGTAGCCCATCCGCAGACCAATAGGCAGGTAGAGGTAACAAATAGAACAATCTTACAAGGGATAAAAACCCGCTTGGACAAAGCAGGGGGAGGATGGGTCGACGAGCTCAGCTCGGTGCTGTGGTCCTACAGAACCACACCAAGGTCGTCAACTGGTGAGACGCCCTTTAGTATGGTGTATGGGTCTAAAGCGGTAATACCGGCAGAGGTCGGGGAAATGTCACACCGGGTGCGATGGTTCAATGAAGAAGAAAACGAAGAGATGATGAAGGAAGCGTTGGATACCATAGAAGAAATAAGGGAAATAGCTGCGGCACGAACTGAGAGATACAAGAATTTGACAAAGGTATAAGAAGGTAAAGAGGAGACAGTTCCATTTAGGCGACCTGGTACTCAAACGAGCTGACGCTCTCAAAAGAACGGGGAAGCTGGAGCCAAATGGGAAGGTCCTTATAAAGTAATACGAATCTACGTTGGGGGAGCTTATGAGCTGGAAGATATGAAAGGGTATCCCATTAAGAGAGCTTGGAACATATGTCATTTGAAAAAATGTTTTGTGCAAGAGAATGCGGCAAAAGGTTTGTAATATTTGAATGATAGAACATTACCAAAATTATGCCAATACTCAAACTCAAGCAAGGGTGAACTGCCCTCAAAAAATAGAAGCGGGTGAAACGCCCTCAAACTCAAATAAGGGTGAATTGCCCTCAAAAAATAAAAACGGGTGAAACACCCTCCAACTCAGACAAAGGGTGAACTGCCCTCAAAAAATAGAAATGGGTGAAACGCCATCAAACTCAGAAAAAGGTTGAACTGTCCTCCAAAAATAGAAACGGGTGAAACGCCCTCAACCTCAGATAAGGCCCCCTCAAAAATACAAATGGGTGAAATCCCCTTAGACTCAGACAAAGGGTGAACCACCCTCAAAAAATAGAAACGGGTGAAACGCCCCCAAACTCAGATAAGGGTAAACTACCCTCAAAAATACAAATGAGTAAAATTCCCTTAGACTCATACAAAGGGCGAACTACCCTGAAAAATCTAAACGGAAAAAACACCATCAAATCCAAAGCCGAACTACACCAAAAACAAAACGGGCATTACTTCAAAGAGTCATTTGAAGTAGCCGATCTATATTAAGATTATTAAACTTTAAAAGGTTGCCTTAAGTAGCCGAGCTTCAAAAGGTGGTTTAGTTCAAAGAGTCATTTGAAGTAGCCGAGCTATGTTAAGATTATTAAACTTTAAAAGGTTGTCCAGAGTATCCGAGCTATATTAGCTTTAAGGGTCAATTACTTCGAAGAGTGGTTTAGCCGAGCTATGTTAACTTTAAGGGTTAATTACTTCGAAGAGTGGTTTAGATGAGCTATGTTAAGATTATTAAACTTTAAAAGGTTGTCTGTAGTAGCCGAGCTATATTAACTTTAAGGGTTAATTACTTAGAAGAGTGGTTTAGCCGAGCTAAGAGTTGTTTGAAGCAACCGAGTCATCTCGATAAACAAAGAGACTATTGTACACATCCACTATGAACATCAACACGAATACAAAAAACGAAAAAAAGGTAAGTACAAATATAAATAAAACTAACTACAGGCTGCGGCTCGGGAGACTGGGGAGGAGATAAATAGGAAACCTCAGGATCGGTCTCTCCCGCCGAGGCACCAGAAACATCCGCCCTGTCGGTTAGAGTAAGAGGGATAGCGGGCAACTCCAAATCCAAGCCGGACTTGGTTATGGACTCCCCAAGAGTGTCTTACCACCAAGCTGCATAAGGAGACTCACTCACATCGCCAGAACAACCTGAGGGGACAGGAGCTCCTTCCAAAGTGGCATCCCTGTACAGCTCGCAAGTAAAACCCAAAGTCGCTAGCAGCTCGTGGGCGCGGGATAAGGCGAAGTTAAAGTACTGCACCGCAGCAGGAGCAAGCCGAACCAAGTAGGCAGTTAGTTGTGGTGCCGGCCCAAAAGGGCTTAGGGATAGGCCCCCAGTAAGGATTTACCAATGTGGCTGGTTAGTAAGCAGTGTTAGCCATCCGAAACTCCTCGCTCATAGGATGAATACCCCGAGGATCTAGCTTCCGCGAGCTGAATTTCAAGCTCGGCGATCTTCTGAGATTCGTACTTGGCCTCTGCAAGCTCGGCCTCGAGCTGGACGACCTTCTCTGATTCAGCTTGAGTCTGAGCCTTCGAAAGCTCTAACTCCTAGTTTAGTTGGACATTAGCCATCTGGGCTCGCTCCAAGACTATCTCCAGCTCATAAATCTTCTTAAGGGCAGTATCCAGACGATATTCCCTCTCGCTCAGCCTCGACTCCTGATCTGTCTTCGCCTCCAGGGCGGCCTTAAGCTCGGCCAACACCTAGGCCATTTAGAAGGAAGACGAAGCTCCACCCTTCTGCTCTTCTACAAAACTCACAAAGGTAGAACACAGCTGAAAAGAAAGGACAATTTCATCAAAACATAAGCAAGGATAAAAACAATGCAGAAGAGAGGAAAAATAAGTAAAAGAGGAATAGCTTCCTGAAATACATCATCATTAAATCTAGGCGGGTGTCCAGCGAGGAGTTGCGTAGTATCTCCCTATTCCTATCTGGAACCACAGAGCTGAAAAAGGGGAGGAATTTCTCGAACTCTTTGTAGTGCATCAAGGTATCCATGGTCGAGGTGGAAGGACTCACAGTCTTTGATCGCTTAGAAGGAGAGGACGAGCTGGGAGAGTGGGCCCGCTTGGTGACCTGTAGTTGTAGGGCAGAGCTGGCAGGGCCCCACCCCATGGTTAAGGTAGAGGCTAGGTCAGAGGGTAGGGTTACCCCGACCTGGGGTTTGGATGCAGACTTGCTTCGATTTGGACGAACCCTCCGCCCTTTCTTTAGGAGAATTCGCCGACCTAGGGGCCTTGTCCTTCACAGGTTCAGCGGGCTTGGAGGCATCGGATTGGTAGGTCCGCACAAAACGATCTATACAAAACAATACAACAGGTCAGTAAATTAGCCATGTACGCCAGAAGAAAAAATAATACCATGAATATAAAAAGACAAAACCGTTAAAACCTACCAATATTGGGAATTGCGGGATAAGGATTCGAACTCATCTCGCAATGAAATAAAAGGTCATGAAAATGCGTCAGCTGGAAGATATTATAGGAAATGGCATTCCATTCCTGAACCTTATTAACCCACCCAGCTCGGACAGAGCTGAGCCTAGGAATCAGAACCTGGCTCAGAGTGGCCTGCACCCATTCCGTGGGAAAGCCCCAAGAGTCATCCGAAGGAAGACAGAGAAAAAAGAAGCGTGACCTCCAATCCTTCACGTTGGAAGGGATGTGGGTAAAAAAATGGGCATCATTCCGGGAAGTCAAATAAAAAGAACCTTTAAAGCTCTTTAGCCCGAAGCAAAAATAGAAAAAATCTATGTTGGATTCCTCGTGTATATAATGAAATAACACAAGAAAACAGACTATATAACGAAAGGAATTTGGGGAAAATTGATTAAGAGTGAGGTTATATTTAGTAGAAATGGAAACAAGGAAGGGGTGAAGAGGAAAGCGAAGACCTCTATTCACCTAATCCACAAACCAAGTAATATGACCTGGAGGGGGGCGATCCGGGATGTCAAAAGCCGGAGGAGTGAAAAAAGCCCACCCCGGAGGAAGCTTGAGAAACCTTATGAAAGTTTCTTGCGCGACGGGGCTGGTCCTAGATAAAGGATGGGGAGAAATAACGCGTGTAGCCCCCGCGCCCGCTTGGTAAGGATCGGCTAATAGGCCGGTAATAGTCACCTCACCCGAAGGAGGAGGAGTTGGGGGATCTACGATAACCAAAGGGATGCTAGAGGGAAGATTAAGAGGAATATCACCTAGCTCGAACCAGTCTATCTTACCTAGAGTTTTGTCTCTTAGACAAAGGGAGGAGCCCATAGCTCACTACGACCTACCCCCCCGAATCTCCATCAAAAGAAGATAAACCTTCCAAAAAAGAATATACTGTCGATTGACTAGAGATATTATGGGAATTGGAGTCGGATGACATCATAGAAAGAGAAAAAAATGGAGAGAAAGAAAAAAAATATATATGTAAAAAAAAGGAGTGAAGGTACTTAGATAGACATACCCATGAATTGGGCAGAAGGAAAATCGCCGAAGGTGGATAATGAGGGCGTCGTCGGAAGCAGGTAGATGTGATCGTTAATGTCACCGGAGAATTTTTGCACCAGAGTTTAAGGAGATGGAAATACGGAAATGATATAGGAAGCAGAAGACCTCCTTTTATAGGAGAGAGTGGAAAAAACCAAAAATGATAGGGACGATCTGGAGTGTCTTATGACCTCTGCAAAAGAACGGCCCAGATCCAACATTGTCTTGGCCAACCTATAGTAGGTTGACACCTGGGCCTAAGCATAGGGGTACGACGGTTGGGAGGCGATATTAGAGAAAGGAAACGGCACAGGCATAAATGCGCACGAATCTAGAGGAGAATCATCGTTACCTCGAAACCTGATCCCCAGGGATTATCACATCAAGGTAGCTAATTTGAAATAAATCTTACTCTAGTCGGTCTCACAGCTTGACTAGAGTAGGGGGGACTGGTTGATAGGACGATAAATATAGACCTCCCAAAAACCCGGTCTAAAGGAAACCGAAAATGAACCAACATACCAACCTACGGGTAAAAAGGAGAGGCCCGGATGAAGGGAGTCCGACCTAACTGATCCCATCCCGAGGTCAGTAAAAAAGAATATCCGCAAAGATTAACAAACTAGCTGGCCTCTTTGACAAGAGAGGAATGTCCCGACCTAGGAGGCCCCTTCATAGAATAGACCGAACTACATAACCCTAACCCAAGGTCGGGAGCATCAGAACTCATAAATATTAGGCTCCTGAAAGGTTAGGTTTTAACCTACATGACAGAATCCCGGAGATCCAGGGGCGGATAAGCTACAGCCCAAATCCCAGATATCCAGGGATGGGGAGCTGCAGTCTAAATCCCTGAATATCTGGGATCTTTCCTGAAACCAAGAAAATTCCTCAAAGGAAAGGCGGTCCCTCCCTTCTATCTATAAGGGAGAAGACTTTCCTCCCAAGTCCAAGCATTCTGGCATTAGAGAGAGAAATATTAAAAAGAGAAAGAAACACCTTAGAGAGAGAAAGGCATTTTAGATATTTGGGGGTTGTTTTAGATAAACTTCTCAGAAGAACCCGATTCTTGGTGACCGATCAGTTCGGGCTCATCAATGTGTATCAAAAAATATTTGTTTAACAATATCTATACACCCAGAGCTACATCCAAAATTAGTAGGTAAACGTACCTATTTACCTCCGGCATGTCACACTTTATGAAAAAAGAGTGTACAAGTTTTTGCCAGTGTCTACGGGGCATGAAAGTGCTGCAGGGATATTCTTAAAATCTAAAGAGTCTTGTGTAAGATATTAAGTTAGTTGGATTAAAATCTCATGATTGTCATCTATTAATGCAATAACTCCTAGCGGTGGCCATACTTGTCATCTTGCCTAAAAAGGTAAGACATGCCATAACTCGCTTGTGCTATTTATTTACTGATGTATGCAGCAAAGTAGTTGACCCTATGAAGTCGGATGAGTGGGAAAAAGAGGCTTCCATTATCTTGTGCCAATTAGAGATGTATTTTCCTCTTTTATTTTTTGACATCATGGTTCACTTAATTGTCCATTTAGTAAGGAAAATTAGAGTATATGGTCTTGTTTATTTAAGGTAGATGTACCCTTTTGAGCGGTACATGAAGATCTTAAAAGGGTACACCAAAAATCTACATCATCTGGAAGCATCTATTATCGAGAGGTACATCGCCAAAAAAGCTATTGATTTTTGTACAGATTACTTGTCAAAGATAGAAGCCGTAGGGCTACCGAAGTCTCGTCATGATTGGAGATGTAAAGGTAAGGGAACTCATGTTGTGAAAGTCCAAACTAAGAGACGAGATGAAGTGTTTCAAGTACATTTATATATATATATATATATATATATTAAATAACACTAACGAGGTCCTCCCTTACTTGAGTGCTCACAAAAATCTTTTAAAGACGAATTATCCTCGCATGAACGAAAAATAGTTGTTTAACGAGCATAACAAGACTTTATTAAAGTGGTTTAAAGAAAAAATAGTCTTGATAATAGTGCTTCTCATACATTAAAATGGTTGACATATGGGCCTAAGTTTGATGTCATCACTTGGAGCGGATATGATATCAATAATTGCTCCTTCTACACAAAGTCGCAAGATGACAAATGTACTGTTCAAAACAGTGGGGTCACTCTTCAAGACGAGTCCATGCACTTTTCTAGTTCTAAAGATAAAAATCCTGTTATGGCATCTGTAAGTTACTTTGGAGTCATTGAAGATATTTGGGAGGTTAATTATGTCATATTTAGAGTGCCCGTTTTTAAGTGTAAGTAGGTTGATAATAACACAAGTTTGTGAATTGATGAGTTGGGATTTACATTGGTAGACCTTCGCAAGGTAGCTTGTATGGACAAGACTTTTATCACGGCATGCCAAGCAAAAAAGGTGTTTTATATCAAAGATCCATGCGACGAAAGATGGTTAATGGTTCTTCAAGGTAGAAGCATGAATGTTAATCATGAAGATGAAGGCTCAGCACTTGAAAATTATGAGACTGTTACACGCATGCCTTGTATTATGGAATAAAATGAAGTGGATGAGGTACATGCTACTCGTCATGATCATGATGAAGGCATATGGGATAACTTTCTTATGTAAACTAGGATTTTTCTGTTGGATTTCTATTTTGTACTTCTCTAACATTTAATATGTGTAACGTTAAACGTGATTCCAGTTTACAATCTTGGGCAATTTATTATTTATTTAAATAAAGTTTGCATGGTATATATATTTATATATAATATATGGACTAATATATCCAGTAAATAAAACTTGAAAAGAATATTAAAAAATATCGGAAATAATATCTACAATAGCAAAAAATTATAATGGACAGTAAATCAGATCCTCTTTTTGAGCTTTATTCCAACAGAGAAAAAACCCCTCTATTATGTCATTTTCATCTCCAATAACTACAAATATGGAAGAAAACTATCACCATCTCTTACAATATATTCAAGAAAAAAACAAGAAAAACAACACATGACGATCAAATTAATTTCAAAATTTTATAGATATCCGCACAGTAAGCACGTGATTTCAATCCTACATCCTCGGAGAGCAAGGAATATATGAAGAACAGAGCCGCCTTCAGTGTTGTAGTCACTCCGCCTAGTTTTGTCTGTCTGGAAGCTGCGCTTCCCAGCAGAAAATTAGTATATATTAAAAATAAAATAAAACAGAACAAAATCTGTCATTGCGTAGGTTTATAAAACGGGAGATAGTAATACTATATACAATATTTCATGGCATTCATTAACATCTAACATATTGATTTTGGGGTTGATATCAACAAATGGTTCTTGTTTTAGTCTTCTGTTTATTAACTAATTACTAAACCTACACATGTCTACTCCATCGACATCTCGTTCTTCTGACATGTCTGCTCCACTTCTCCAATGTAGACTATATCGTGGAAAACTAGACAACCGACACGAGGTAGAGATATAACAAAATCATGTATGGACGAAAATAGTTACTGCTTGATCTGGATAAGATCACAGGAAAAACTAAAAGGGCTCACAAATTGAAGTTAAGCACGTATTTGGGAACTCTTGCTCGAGATAATATTTCTATTTTGCACCCTAAATGGTTAGAAGTACCAGAATCAGATAAGAATATGATTTGGTAGGATGGTGTTTTCACTAAAACCTTATCTACTTAACTCGCATGTTTTGACCTTTTAAGATATTTGACCATATTGTTATTATTGCCTAATTCTTCAATTTTCATTGTTATTGTTGGTCCAACTTTGATATTACCAATAATGAAAAAAAGAAGATATTGCAATCAGTGGGGTTAAAGTGGAGACAATTTAAATTAGAATTGATGCGTGACTGGGTATATGGTGCATACAAGGACATGTCTCCTTGTGAAAAATACAATATCTCGCCGACTGATTTGGACGAATTCAAAAAGATTAGACTAAATCCTTCTTGGGAGGTAAATTGAGTTTACTGTCTACTGCAATGCATGTGTACTGTGTTATTCTCGTGTTAGTGTTTCTCTTCATATTCACAGGTAAAAAGAACAAACGCATAGGACATCTAAAAACTGAACATCGCTCCCCATACTATGTCTCGTGGAGGTTATGACTGGCTTGAAGAGAAGATCATGGAAAGTAAACTGAAGCAACGACAAGAGGAAGCCAAATAATTTGGTACTATTACAATTATTGATCCTCCATCTCATCCTACACGCCACCAAAAAATATAAGTTGGGCCGAATTAAGAAACCAGGTGAGATGACATTTGATGTAGCACGCGAGATTGCTAACAGGATTGTAACCATACTAAATTTCTGGTGGACGTAATCAGTGAAAATGCATAAAAACTAATAATATAATCAAGTAGTAGTTTCATTTTACGCTGAAACCATATTCCAATACTTTGTATATGAGTGATTATTTTATTTAGAAACCTGGCCTATTTTTACTACATTAGGAGTTGATTAAGTCTACTTTGTAGTATGTATAATGTAGAGGGGGTGTATTTTGAAAACTATTCAAGAGGCTTATATAACTAGTAAAATCTCTTCAAATACTGTACGGTGCTTTTGATTAGCCCCATGTTTGACTCGTTGTTATTAATTTTTATTTAAATATATGTTTTACAAATTATTCAAATGCTAATTCTTTATTGGTTGTAGTATGAGTTTGAGAAACAGCGCTCACAGGGTTCCTGTAATATCCTGATAATTGTTGAATATTTTCATCTGTATTTGAACCTTGTAATATTCGACCTTGTGATATCAATAATCGAAGTGTGATCTTTCCCATACTCGTATCAACATTCATGATCGTATCAACCTTGTAAATTCATGCACGCAACTACGTCATAACGTACGCGAGCTGGTAAGCTTAACGTACATTATGAATTGCGGATAGCGTACGCTATGGACGAAGCGTAGCGTACGTAATGCAGTCAACGACGAATGAGTCTGCTGAGCACATGGGCCAGTTGGTGGTGGGATCGGATAAGATTCCTGTGGCGTGAACCTGGACAGCCTTTTCATAAAGCGGGTCAACGATGGTTAATGTACGCTAGATGCTGGTGATAATGCACGCTATTTCCAGATGATTACGTACGTAAAGGTATTTGTATAGTGTATGTAAGAGAAGACCAGGAACGAGACAGTAGACTATTATTGGACATTAACATACGCTAAGGATAGCTAATAGCTTACGCTAAGATGATAACATACGTAAATCATTGAGGATAACGTATGTAAAGTTCAGAACATTATAAATGGGACAGCAGCCCATTTCATTTCTCCTCATTTTCTTTCACCCCTTATCCAATTTCTGCAAGTCCATAGAGCCTTCCCCCACATTATAATCCTTGTTTAGCCTTTCTACTTGGTGATTGAAGTTGGGAAACATCTTGGTTTGGTGTTCAAGCTACGGGTGTTGAGTTCCGCCGAGTGTTTCATCTTTCTCTTCCAAAATAACGTATGTGAAGCTATCCCAGAATAGAATTCGTATTCTTGTACTGCTTAGTAGCATGCTACTGGAGTTATTAAGATTTATTTGATAACTTAGCGAATCGTATATCATACTATGATTTTCATGGTTAAGTAGAATTGGAGTTGAGACTTGATTTTGTTAAATATCATGATGGAGTTTTCTGAAGATTGTAGCATGCCTTGGCCAGTGAATTCGAAACACTCTTTTGATGAATAATGTTGTTAAGATTATCAGATGTGTTGGATGATGTAGAGGGTGTTCTTCAACTAAATTCATGACTTGTAGGGATTTCTTAACCTTCATATTGAAGATTAGAACGTAGTGATTAGGTTGGTGTTAATGGTTTTAAAATTAATACCTTGGGAAGAAGAATTACTTGCGGAAGAACGAAACCGTGGAGATGAACTAAGTTAGAACTCGATTGAAATGTGTTTTATAGCTGAACCAAGTATTGGAATTGATAATCAGGAATCGAAGTGTGAATTTATGATGATTTGAATATCCTTGAACTCGTAGACGTCGACTTTCATCTCCGTTATGGTCATTTAATTAGCTTAAGGTATGTCATTAGTTCGACCGATTGTTCGTCGAATAGTTGAGCCGTGAACCGGCTAACTTAGAATGTAACTCAGCCGTAGTAGACATTATATGTTCGTATGTTAGGATTGTTATGTAAGTTGAGTTGTCGTTATTTTTCTATTGTTTAAGGTTCGAGCATTGCGAACGGTTGATCGAAGGGGCAGCCTTCGAGTTTGTTGGAGTCGTTGGAGTATTTATCTATTGCCACCTTTCTAAGGCAAGTACCTTAATTATATTTATTCGTATTGATGTCGGTTATATTGTTGTCTGTCGTGCATATGTGTTGTGATTGTTTTGTCCACCATGCATTGGTCCGACGGGATCATGATGGGAATCTATAGCTGTGTGCGCTGGATCGTTGTACAGGTATTTCCACCATGCGTTGGTCCGACGAGATCATCATGGGAATCTATAGCTATGTGCGCTGGATTTTTGGAACACCATGAGTACGTTGAGATTGACATGATGTATTGTACATTGTTATTGTTTCTCGTTGGAGAGACTTGTTGCGATATTTCTTAAACGCAAGTGCACGTTATCGTATACAAGTAATAAAGTGATGAGTGAGTATCGTTCCCACGAGGACTGAATCACTAACTACCGATTTTTATGTATTCTAGTTTTATTTGAACAATCGAACTTTGGTTTTGCAATTAATTACTAAAAGAATTAATAAAAGACTAAACAGTAAAAAACGATAGCTTGAAGAAAGGGGATCAAATGATGAATAAGTCTAGGATTCTGAATCCACCTTGGTTTATCCGAATTTACTCTCGATTATCTGAAGTTGATGATTTTCCCAATTTATTGAAGGCGAAGATTGCTAATATACTCTACCGCCTCTCCCGAGGTCAATAGATTTTTCTAAAGGCGAATAACGCACTCTATCCCTAGGTGAATTAATTCGTCAATAGGCAAAAAGCATAAAATCTCCAAAAAGCCACGTAGTTCCTATGAGTATATTCCTATCTCACAGAATAAAACGGTCCTCACCAATAGTTCCTCACCAACTCTCCTCTCCCGATTCGAATCGAATGATTAAAACAATACAACTATTGGCCAGATAATTGAAAGCATTAAACACGATTGGGAAAACTCAACAAAAAGGGAATTAAATAGATAATCTCAAGCAATTCCGTCAAAACAAAGGTTTCATCAAAATCCTAGACTAGGGTTTTAGCCTGACATGCTAATTAATGAAAATACAGAATTAATAGATAAAAGCATGAAAATCAAACGCAGATGAAGAGCTCGGATTCCTCCGTTCTTCTGGCTTCCGCCCTCTGCCTTTGATCTCTTCTGCTTCTCTCGTCTGTGATAGTCTTCTGTGATCCTCCTTTTTCCCCAAGCCTCCAAGATTCCCAATTCCAAGATTCCCCGATAATTAATTAGGGTCTTAAACCCTTATTTATAGCTCTCACAGTCTCCAACTCGCGTCCCTTGTGAGTAGGTCGAGAACTGGCTTCAAAACGGCCCAAATCCGCGCGGAGCACACCAAAACCGCCTAGTGTGCCGCGGCTCACTTAATCTGTGCCGCGGCACATGGCGTGTAATTTAAAACCTGGGCATTGGGTGTTACGTCAGTCGCGGCTCACTGGGTGTGCCGCGGCCTGATCTGATCTACTCGTGCCCGCTAGTTGCCTTCTGTGCCGCGGCCCACTTGCCTTGTCGCGACCCAGCTGCAAAAGTCGCCGTTTTGCGTTTTGCCTCGTTTTAGCTTCCGGACTCCAATCTCCTGACAAACATTCAAGATTAAGGCATTAAAAGCTCATTGATGCAAATTTACTTGCCAAAATAATACAAAATAATGATAAATAAGCGTATAAAAATACGCCTAACAAATACCCCCAAACTTAAGCCTTTGCTTGTCCTCAAGCAAAACGAATTAATTTCAACAAAAGAATGTCGTGAATAATCGTGCAACTCATAGTGCTCACTTAATCAATACTATCCTGAAATTCTCTCTGAATAATACGAGTATCGTAATAGCGAGCTACACTCAGAACACTGATTCTACAAAGTAACCAAGTTCAGTCCTAATCACTCGTTCATGAAGAAAATCCAGCACAAAGATTAACAAACGTGAATCTAATCGACCGTCAATATGAAAGGTTAAAATAAACAAGCTAATTCGCCCCGTTCCACAGTCTAATGGCAAAATTCTCATGAGTTTCATAAAAATAATCCTCAGACAGTATTCCCTTATATATGCTCAAGAAATTGATCCGAGTTGACCACTAGGTTCGGATCTCGGGATGTTTCATCGGTATAATCCTAGGGTGGAACTTCCATTCTCATGTATTGGGAAACCGTTTGACGTAAAAGACACTCATGGGGCACATGGATGCTTCTAGTTACTAAGTTCCCCTCCACAGCGGAGAAACAACTCGAAAAGCTAATTCCAGCATGTCCGAATCAAGGTCGCTGTTTTGCGCGAGAGTAAACAACGGGTCACGCGAGTACCCCCGGTTACTAGGCTCCCTATCATCGGCACATGTGAAATTTCTAAATCACTAGTCTAATCAGGGTCGTCGTTTTACGCGAGAGTAAACAACGGGTCACGTGAATACCCCCGGTTACTAGACTTCCCATCACAGAACAAAAATAACTCGACTTTTGGGAAAAAATGACCGACTCCAAACTCAATCTAAGTGCCAACACGACTTATGTAACTGGACGACTAGCTAACCGAAAAATGTAACCAAACGTATCGACGGTGATTTTAAAACATGCACGTATCCTCTCTTATCCGCCAAGACCTCTACAATCACGAAAAAATTTCGGATCAAAATGAAGACTTAGCAGAAACAAAAATCACTGACTACAACCCGACTAAAACTCGACCGTTTCTTCAGAGAGAAAAACAGTGTCGTAACATCAGTATTACACAAATAGAAGCACGAAAAATTCACGAATAGAGTAAAGTCAAGACAAGCAAGGCTATCGACAAAAAGATAACTAGAAACAACAAAAAGTGCTACGAAATAAGTACAGCAATAAATGTAGCGACAGAAAGTAAACCCCCCCCCCCCAAACTTAGGACGTACATTGACCTCAATGGACATAATATAATATGTAATAGAATAAGAAGGTCAAGTACTCCCCTCCAGTCCTCTCACGAGCTGGTGCCGGCATCATCTGGTGAGGAGGGTGGTGTAGCTGGCCGAGCAGGTGCAATAAATGGCCCATCTGGGTGCATGATATGGGTCGTCCATGCAGCTAGGTGCTCCTGGTGGTAGGCATCCCTCGCCGCTAGACGCCTCGCCTCTCGTCGGTTGGCCCGACGGGCCTGCTCTCGCATCTCACCCCTGACGGCAGCAATAATGCTCTCTCTCCGTCCGTTGCTCCTCTCGCATGGCAGCCAGCATACTCTCCCTCTCTCTCCTCATCTCCTCTCTCTCTCTCCTCATATCCTCCCTCAGCCCGTCGAACATCGCCTGCAATCTCTCTCTGTCGGGCGGCGGGCCGGCATCTGCCTGCCCCTGTGTCAGCAAAAGAGGCTCGGGGGACCCCTCGTGGGCCTCATCCAGTAGAAATCCTCTCCCCCGAGCGTGCTCCGGCGCTCCTCCCCACTGATCAAAACGTGAGATGATGCGGTGGTCGATCGGGGCCTGGGGAGCTAGCATCGGCTCATCGTCCGACCACGTCAGCCCCGACTGCCAGCACAGAGCGCAGATAAGAGAGGGGTGCTTCAACCCCGTCTTGGCCCCTCCCTGAATGCACTGGAATATAGATCGGACCAAGAGAGGGGCCACATCGAATCGCAGCCCGGATGTGATAGCATATAGTGTCCGGGCGCGGGAGAGAAAAACAGTGCGGATCTGAGATGTGGGGTCTATAAGAGCGCAAATAAAATATAGCCAGGCACGCCCGAGCCGACTGAGGCGCGAGCTCTTGAAGTGGAAAGCGGAAGAACCCGGTGCGCGCCGCTCCCAGTCGGAGTCGGGCTGCGTAATAGTCTCGAGCAGAGCCTCCTTCGTGAGGCTAGTCATAACTCGGTCATAAGCCGTCTCATCTACCACCGGCAGCCCAAACAACCTCCGAATAGCAGCTGTGGAAAAATCAACCGTAATACCTCGGACATCGACCTTAGTCCGAGTGTCTAACTGCTGCAACATCTGGCCTGCTCGAATGTGCTTCAATAGCGCGCTGGCATAGAACTCCTGCACTATCGAGATCACCGCTGGCTCGGGGGGTGCAGCAAAACGGGCCCACCCCATCTCGTCTATCATAGCAAGAAGTTCCCCGTCTTGGGGGGCTGGAGTGAATCCCCTCTCCGGGATAATAGGTCGCGGCCGAATCTTCTCATTGAAGATTTTGTGGATCTCAGGGTCAGAAAACTGGTGCGCCTCAGACTCGGCGCGACTATGAGAAGTTTCCCCTCGAGTGGGGGCAGGCGAGTCCTGGCCCTCTTGCTCAGCTTCTTAGTCCTAGCCATAGTGAGTCCTGAAAAAATTTAAACACCGAAGTTTACTTACTCAAACAATAACGAGAATAATCATCACTCGGCTAAGGATATCCGGCCGTAAATCAGAAATTTTACGAGATAGCACAACCGTGAGAGAAAAATGAAATTGAACCATAACGTTTAAACTAGACGTACGGGTTGGGGTTGCTGTAATTCCAGAACGAATACGTTGCACATAGATTCAAAATATTGCCTTAACAAAGAAAATTTTTCATTCAGAAATTTCATCAAACACTTAAAGGGCAAGAGTTCACTTGAAGAACAAATATGGCAATAGCTCGATTAAATCCCCAAGAACAAAAACACGACTCATTCACCATCAAAGACGACATATTCAATTCATTCATAATCAAAAATAATCATGAAAAATCGACCAAAACATCATGTCCTCCACTTAACCATCATAGAACTTTTGAAAGAAAAATAAGCATATTCAACCATCAAATGCATAACACAACTTCACATTTAAATTCATAGAACAATTTGAGATTAGGAATTTAGACATAACTTGCTTGGATTGTGAAAAATGCAAGAAAATCGCAAGAAGAAGAAGAAGGGAGGAGGATGTTGGCCGATCGCGCGCAAGGGAAAGGAAGGGAAGAAACGGAAGTGTACCTGGGGTGGCCGGCCGAATGCGGGTTATAAGGTACCTGGGCTGTTCAAATTCCGCATGGTGTGCCGCGGCACAGCTCAAGTGAGCCACGACACCGAGTACAGTCCCTTTTTGCCTGTTTGCATGTTTTATCGTGGGCCGTGGCTCAGCTTCCGTGTGCCGCGGCTCAGTGCTCAAGTGTGCCGCAGCTCAGTGCTCAAGTGTGCCGCGACTCAGTAATGTTGTGCCGCGGCATAGAGTACAGAAAGTTTACCTCTACCTTTTGATTTGTGTGTGCCGCGGCTCAGGCATAATTTTCTCCCCTGGGACTTTTCCTGCATAGAATTTTAAGATGAACACGTCAAAAGCGAGAGGTAAAAGCAAATCAAAGCACAAAATGATGAAAAATAAAAATTCAAGAATGCAAGAAAAAAACAGAAACTCAAAAATCTACAACTACAAACTCGGGTTGCCTCCCGAGAAGCGCTAAGTTTATAGTCTTCAGCCGGACCTTATTTAAAAAAAATCAGTTCGCTTTTCACAAACTCCATTTGATCTCCGCCCCGTTCATCGAACCGTTAATATGGTTTTTAAAATTATGACCATCGGTCGTTAACGATTCGATTTTCGGTTCGGACATCGAATGTTGTTTGCGGAAAGGTTTTGACGAGAATAACTTTCCGAAACACCCGTTTTTCTCATGACTAGATGTTCCTTTGATTTCCGGTTTATTTCCCTCTTTCAAAAATGACTTTATGACAGCAGCAGATTTTTCCGATTGTGGCTGGTCAGATGGCAATGATTTCATGTTCACATGCTTGATAAATGCGACTCGTTCTACATCTTTCTTAAAAGTTGGACCATCTGAAAATGAGTCTTTCGACCGACGATTCTTCCGGTGTCTTTCTTTAGCAACGGCATCCACACTTTCAATTTGTGAGCTTTTATCAACACCTCCCAGACATGGAAAAGATTTGAACACTTGGAACGTGACATGCTCATCTTGGACCCTCAGAGTCAACTCCCCTTTTTCCACGTCTATAAGGGTTCGGCCAGTCGCTAAAAATGGTCGTCCCAAGATAATCGGGATATCTTGATCTTCCTCCATGTCGAGAACAATAAAATCCGCTGGAAAGATAAATTTATCCATTTTTACTAACACGTCCTCAGTCACTCCTCTTGGATACTTAATAGATCGATCCGCTAATTGCAAGGAGACCGTCGTCGGCTTTGCTTCTCCAACTCCCAGCTTTTTAAAAATAGACAGAGGCATGAGGTTAATACTAGCACCGAGATCGCACAATGCCTTATTAAAAGAGAGATTCCCCATGGTGCACGGTATGTTGAAACTTCCCGGATCTTTCAATATTGGTGGAAGCTTCTTCTGAAGAATCGCGCTGCACTCCTCCGTCAAGGCGACTGTCTCAAACTCCTCGAGTTTTCTTTTCTTTGACAAGATCTCCTTCATGAATTTAACGTAGCTTGACATTTGTTCCAACGTGTCGGCAAATGGAATGTTAATATGAAGCTTCTTGAACACGTCGAGGAACTTAGAGAATTGCTTGTCCGCCTTTTTCTGTTGTACTCTCTGCGGAAACAGGACGGATGGCACATATGCTTTCGGATTATCTGGAAACGTTATTGAGGGTCTCCAATCTTGTGATTCCTTCATCGCTAAATTTTTCTTCTCCTCAATTTCACCTCTCTTTTCACTCCTCTCGGGCTGGTCACACACCTCCTTCCCACTTCTCAAATTGATCGCATTTAGACTTTCTCTAAGATTTGTCTCGGTTGTACTTGGCAATGCTCCCTCCAGGCGGGCTGTCAACACATTAGCAATTTGGCCCAGCTGGACTTCCAAGTTGCGAATGGAGGCGGAATGATTTTGCAATGTTGCTTCAGTACGGGTCATGAATTGACTCGTATTCGCTGCCAATTTCGCAATTGCTTCCTCGAGAGAAACTTTTGGAGCGGGAGGAGGCTGCTGTTGGTTTTGAGTGAACAGAGGATGGTTCGAGTTCTGTCCGTTTCTCCACGAAAAGTTGGGATGACTACGCTATCCCGGATTATACATGTTGGAGTATGGATTATTTTGCCGATTTCCGTTTCCTACGAACTGAGCTTGTTCAATTTGGGGTTGCTCGAACGGGTTTCCGACTTGGCACTCCGCGCTAGGGTGAGATCCGTTACACCAATTGCAAGACTCAATGGTAACGGGGGAAGGAGCATGCGAAAATGCTTGAAGCTGCTGCGTTAAGGCGGCGACTTGAGCTGACAATGTAGATATCGGGTCATTACTCGAAATTTCCAAAACTCGCTTCGGCGTTATTCATTCGGATGGCCATTGATAAGCATTAGCGGCCATAGCTTCCAACAGCGAGTGTGCTTCAGCCATCGTCTTTCCCATCAAAGCTCCACCGGCGGCTGCATCCACGAGAGTGCGTGTGGAATCACTCAAACCATTGTAGAACGTCTGAATCTGAAGCCAGTCTGGAAGGCCGTGATGTGGGCATCTCCGTAACAAATCTTTGTATCGCTCCCACGCCTCGTGGAGCGATTCCATGTCATACTGACCAAAGGCTGTGATCTCGTTTCTCAGTCTCGCCGTCTTAGAAGGTGGGAAGAATTTAGCAAGGAAGGCTTGCGCTAACTCTGCCCATGTCGTGATCGACCCCGGCGGTAAGGAATTCAGCCAAAATTTCGCTTTATCCCTCAAAGAGAAAGGGAAAAGCCGTAATCGGATAGCATCGTCGGTGACACCATTGTTATTGAACGTGTCACAAATCTCGAGAAATGACGCAATGTGTGCGTTGGGGTCATCGTTCGGCAATCCACAAAACTGGCTAGCCTGCACCATCTGAATGATCGCAGGCTTGATTTCAAAATTGTTGGCTTGGATTGTTGGACGCCGGATCCCCGAAAAGTTTGCGTTAATTTGCGGCATAGCATAATCTCGAAGTGCCATTTCCGGTTGAGCTTGCTGCACAATATTATTTCCTCCGTAAATTTCGATATTTTCGGCCATGGTCACTGTCGTCTGTAACTCTCTTTTCTTCTTCTTGTTCCTTCGAAGAGTGCGCTCGAGTTCGGTATCCAAAGGTAGTAGGCCTTCGTTACCAAATTTTCTCATGCACTACGCGAAAGATCCTGAAAGGAAAAAAAATAAATAAATAAAATTAAATACACGAAAATAAGTAAATAAAAACGTTCAAACTAAGACTAGAAATACTGAAATTGATATTAGCAAAAATTTTAGTCCCCGGCAACGGCGCCAAAAACTTTATCGTATACAAGTGCACGTGCAAAAATTTTAGTCCCCGATATTTCTTAAACGCAAGTGCACGTTATCGTATACAAGTAATAAAGTGATGAGTGAGTATAGTTCCCACGAGGACTGGATCACTAACTACTGATTTTTATGTATTCTAGTTTTATTTGAACAATCGAACTTTGGTTTTGCAATTAATTACTAAAAGAATTAATAAAAGACTAAACAGTAAAAAACGATAGCTTGAAGAAAGAGGATCAAATGATGAATAAGTCTAGGATTCTGAATCCACCTTGGTTTATCCGAATTTACTCTCGATTATCTGAAGTTAATGATTTTCCCAATTTATTGAAGGCGAAGATTGCTAATATACTCTACCGCTTCTCCCGAGGTCAATAGATTTTTCTAAAGGCGAATAACGCACTCTATCCCTAGGTGAATTAATTCGTCAATAGGCAAAAAGCATAAAATCTCCAAAAAGCCACGTAGTTCCTATGAGTATATTCCTATCTCACAGAATAAAACGGTCCTCACCAATAGTTCCTCACCAACTCTCCTCTCCCGATTCGAATTGAATGATTAAAACAATACAACTATTGGCCAGATAATTGAAAGCATTAAACACGATTGGGAAAACTCAACAAAAAGGGAATTAAATAGATAATCTCAAGCAATTCCGTCAAAACAAAGGTTTCATCAAAATCCTAGATTAGGGTTTTAGCCTGACATGCTAATTAATGAAAATACAAAATTAATAGATAAAAGCATGAAAATCAAACGCAGATGAAGAGCTCGGATTCCTCCGTTCTTCTGGCTTCCACCCTCTGCCTTTGATCTCTTCTGCTTCTCTCGTCTGCGATAGTCTTCTGTGATCCTCTTTTTTCCCCAAGCCTCCAAGATTCCCAATTCCAAGATTCCCCGATAATTAATTAGGGTCTTAAACCCTTATTTATAGCTCTCACAGTCTCCAACTCGCGTCCCTTGTGAGTAGGTCGAGAAATGGCTTCAAAACGGCCCAAATCCGCGCGGAGCACACCAAAACCGCCTAGTGTGCCGCGACTCACTTAATCTGTGCCGCGGCACATGGTGTGTAATTTAAAACTTGGGCACTGGGTGTTACGTCTGGGCCGCGGATCACCTGGACTGTGCCGCGGCGCAGTCTGATCTACTCAGTGCCGTGGTTGCCTTCTGTCCGCGGCCCACTTGCCTTGTCTGCGGCCGCCAAAATTCGCCGTTTTCGCCCGTTTTGCCGCGTTTTAGCTTCCGGACTCCAATCTCCTGACAAACATACAAGATTAAGGCATTAAAAGCTCATTGATGCAAATTTACTCGCCAAAATAATACAAAATAATGATAAATAAGCATATAAAAATACGCCTAACAAGACTTGTTGTGATTATTGTTGGTATTATTAACGTTATTATTCAGGGATTGCTGAACAAATCATTATTGTACTAAATCCTTCGGGGGTGAACATTTGTTTTATGTTCGGGATCCAGGAGAGAGGGAAAACAACCACTAGAGCTGCATGACGATGAGGGTGCAGAGTGATGTTACGGCTGAAATAATTTGTCACATGTTTGTTTTGTTTTAATATAGTACTCGAGTACACTGTTGTTTTGTCGTCTTTGAAGTTTGTATTCAATTGTGGATTGATTTGTAGGTTTTAGAGTGGTGATTTTAATATCCGGAATTTCTACTACTATTGTTTAAAATTATTTTATCCGAGTTATATAGTACAACGTGGAATCTGTACAGTATGGATAAAATAAATGAAGGACTGAGACGTCAGTATTGGTATAATTGTCGTATTTGGTCGACAATTGCATTTTAGGATATAATGTGTTGAGTATACGTATTCAGTATGCCGTATGTTCATATTCTGTATGTTGAGACATTGGACAAGAATAAGCTGAAAATGGCTAAGTACAGCCACATTAGCGCACGCTACGATGTAAACTCAGCGTACGGTAAGACACAAGGATTGCGTATGTTAATAAGCTCAGTTAACGTATGTTAAGATGCTAAGTGTTACGTACGCTATGTACAATGCATTACGTACGTAACGAGGGGAATCAGACAGGACCGAGCTGTGGTCGGTGGGGCCCGGTGTCGGCAGTTTTTCGGCGCGGATGTGGACAGGTGAGTCAACCACGTATTACGTACGCTATGCAGGGTGTATTACATACGTAATACGAGTATGTTACTGTAGCAAGTCAACGTACGTATTACGTACGCTATGAAGGAAATGTTACGTACGTGAGCAAGTGAAAGAAACAAGTCAGTGAGCTCTGCAATTATATTACGTACACTATGAATGACACTTAGCGTACGTTAGGTAGCATTACGTACGTTAATGCTGATGGATAACGTACGTAATGAGCGATGCAGTTTATAAAATGAAGTTCGTTCTTTCATTTCTTCACGAGAGAAAATCAATACCTTTCTCCAAACTTCGTCCCTATGAGTGTGTTAGTGAGAATAAACCTCTTCCAACTTGATCAATAAGCTTGAAAACATGGATTAGAGGCTTGGCTATGAAGATATCAAGGATTCTTGAGGAGTTTGATGGTGTTATTCATGTTCTTGAGGTATGTTGTTGAACTCTACACATTGATTTCGGATTTTTGGTATTGTTACCCGTATTTGCTTCATAAGGTGATGATTAGGATGTTGTTGTTATGATTCTTGAGGTTATGTGAAGTATATATTGAAGAATACGATAATACATGACTTGTATTACAAATTGGATGATTATCTACATGTTAAAGGATATCGAATTAGGTTGTTTTGATGGCTATGAACATGATTTTGAATCACTTAGTGTTCTTGAGGAACTTCTTGATGAATTTAACATAGCAAGACGATCGTATGTTGAATTATCGGTATCTTTAGGTATGAAGATCGAATGTTCATCGATTGTAGTGGTAGAATTCGTATGTTCTTGATGAAATACGAATCATGATATCAATTTGGAATCCGGAAATATTGTGATTGATCACCGAATATGATTTCCTTTACATTAGTATCCGTAATCATATTTTGGTTATGAATTCGTAATTGTTGAGTTGGATTGTTCGGACTTATGTCTAATCGAGAAATTATGAAATAGTTGAGTTTGTCGATCGGTTATATTGGTTAGTAATTCTTGGATTTCGGTTCATATGATGGATACGGATTTGTAAATGGTTTGAGTTATGTTATTTGGTTTTATATATGATCGAGGTATCATTGACCCGTTGAGTTTGATTGGTTGGCTATGTCCGTTATTGATTGTTATCGGATCGTTGCTATTTGGTTACTTCAATAGGTTGATATTATTGATCGGTGATTATACCCGTATGTTGCGGTCGTGTTCGAGTATGTTCATGAATTGCATTGGTCAGGGCTGAGGAGCTCGTAGATGAAGTAAATGATATTGGGAGTGGCTTCATCATCGTCGTATCGGTATCGAGGCAAGTTATTACTTGCTCAGTTTAAAATATTTAATGAATGGTTCCAGTTTCATTTCGTTTATGATGCATATAGCAATGATTATTATTGTGAAACCCTGGAGATTTGGATTTTATGTTGTTTTCCGATCTTGGGAGTTAAATCATAAGGTATAGGATTTATTTCGGTTATTGGCATTTTGGGTATCGAGGATACATTATGATAATGACGAGGATATGAGTATCTGCAGTCCATGGTACGTCTGAATCGCCGAGCATTGCGGATAATCGTCGGTGATGATTTGACATCGAGATTGCTCCCGAAGGACTTGGGGCAAGTATCTAAAATTGATTCGGTTTAGTGCTAATGATTTTGATCATGTATATTGTCATTCATGTTGTTGAACATGAGGTCATCCTAGTTGTCATATTGTCGTTCATGTCGTGTTGTTCATGTTGATGAACATATTGATTTGCATATGTGTATGTATACTTGTGTTGTTTATGTTGTGTTGATCCGATGGGATCGTGTGATCTATGCTGAGGGCGCTGGATCAGATGTCCACCTCTTTATGGTCCGACGGGATCATCTTGGGATCTATGCTGAGGGCGCTGGATCATTGGACGGGTTCTTCCACCTCGTTATGGTCCGACGGG
This sequence comes from Orobanche coerulescens, assembly GCA_033398695.1. Taxonomy (NCBI): domain Eukaryota; kingdom Viridiplantae; phylum Streptophyta; class Magnoliopsida; order Lamiales; family Orobanchaceae; genus Orobanche; species Orobanche coerulescens. The sequence goes on from CM065819.1 coordinate 64,705,502, forward strand.
ATCATCTTGGGATCTATGCTGAGGGTGCTGGATCGTTGGATTATCCAGTGTTGTGTTGATGGAATCATGTGGATTCGCATTGTTGGTTTCACATGTGTTGTTGTGCATATGTATTTTGTTGGTTATCCCCCTCGTGTTGAACTAGTAGGATCATCTTGGGATCTATGCTAAGGGCGCTGGATCATGGGATTTCCATTGAGTATACACTGTTGTTATTGTTTTGAGCATATTGACGTTGTCATATGAGTATGCATTTGTAGGTCTTGTGTTAAGACCGTGTCCGTATGATTTATAGATCTGATCTCGGATTAGACTGACATGATTGTCGTGGTATTATGCATCTCAAGGTATTTTCCATATTTCCCTTGGTATTTGCCTTTATTGGACAATTGTTTTCGTGTTGATATTCGATGATCATATCCGATGGATCGGATTGGATAGAGTTAGTAGATTTCGTAACAATGAGTTATGATGATGTTTTGGGAACTTTGGGTATTGTGTGAGAGTCAGTACGAGACGTGAATTTGGTAGAGTATGACAGTAGGATTACCTTGATAGTATTCTTAGTATCTCACTGGTATGTAATTATCGATGTGATGTAATAGTTATCATTGTTGGGATAACCGAGATTATTCGAGGTTGGAGATTTAGTTTGGGTGCATTTGAAGAAAGAGCGATTTCCGAGTAAGTGTAAGAACAAGTTAATGCCACGAGATGAGGGACCGTTTAAAGTAGTTGCAAAGGTGAACGATAATGCATACAAGTTAGAACTTCCGGGTGATTATGGAGTGCATGCTACTTTTAACATAGGTGATCAATCTCCTTATCTCGATGAGAATGGAATTGCGGAATTGAGGACAATTCCTTTTAAAGAAGGAGGGACTGATACGAAACCGACTACTCTAAGCGAAAAAGACGAAGTGAGGATTGACATAAAACACCTTGAACATACTCCTACATACTTAGGCGAGAAAACATATACGAGACCTGGAGTAACCTTGGTGATCGGACTTGGAATAACTTAAACATGGCAACTTACATCATGTGGGGGTCCAAGTGGTGAAGATAAAATAATAAAGATTTCATCCCTTTTGTTATTAAAAAAGAGGCAGGATTCTCGGCCTGCATGTGAAGAACGGCTATCACCTTGGAGACAAAACCCATCTTTTATTCATTTTGTTTGCAAGTGGCGTGGAGTACCTTTTTATTGTCTTTTCCTTTATTTTAAGATCATGTGGTCTTATCTTGTAATAGTTTAAGTAATCTTGTCAGGCTACTCTTACCTATAAGTAGTCATGTTGAGTTGTAATGAAGACCATTCATTGAATCATCAAACAAAAATACACTGTGTATTGTTTAATTGTTGGACGTGTTTCCTTCCAAAAATTTGGTTATTATTCGACGCGTTTTCGAATCTTAATCTGATCGATTCTCAATAGGTCTTGAGAAGAAATAACCTTATAGATTTATAGGTCTAGTTCGATAGACATGTAGTCCCGAATCGACAGTTTCATCCGTCTGGAGAAGTGAAAAATCTTGTCACTCTCCTCTACAACTTGGGCCTTCACGAAACCCAACTCCTTGTTGAAATCGGCAATAGCTTGAGAAACAGAAATATCCCGAGGCTGAGCATCATAAAAGGCATGAACTCGAGCCTATCTAACCGGCCACGGGCAATATTCGGTCTCCATCAGGTCCTTGAATTCCGCCCACGAAGCAACGTGATCCTTATTTCCAATAGCCTCCCACCAATCCGTAGCGTCCCCAGTGAGAAAGTACTGGGCAATAGGGACCTTGCGGTCCTCGGGACAGTTGGTGGCAACAAAGACTTTGGATATCTCTTTGATCCACCCCCCCCCCCCCCAGCCAATCGGGTCTGAAGCTCCCGAAAATTGGGGAGGATGTATCTTGATGACATCCTAAAGCCAGCGATCTGCTCCGCCCTGATTAGCGTGGGCCAGAGTTGGGTTCTGAACCGCCTGAGCTATTGCAGCCATTTGGTTCACCATTTGTTGCATCACCGCTGCAACACCAAGATCGGCACCATCCTGAGTAGTATCATGGCTATGACGGTCACCGGTACTACCAGCTCCCGAAGAATGCGATGTAGCCGCCTCACCGGCTGCCCCACATCCCCGGTCGCGTCCACGACCATGACCGCGAGCACGGCCTTTTCCAGCATCCATACTGGTGTTAAAAGGTAGCAAAAGCAACTCGGTGATAAGTAAGAGAGGAAAAACATCTATAGTTCAAGAAACGGAAATACGGTACGAGAAAACAAGGAATCGAGTAAGGAAACTTACGAGCATGGGAAGTACCGAGATGATGGCAGCGGTGTGATGATGTGCAAAACAAATCACAACTAGACCCAAATGACCGACAAGTCTAGGTATCCATAAACCTAGTTCTCCGATACCATTTTCTATAACACCCCTGAGATATTCAAGGTATATTACAGTGTCGTGGACCCCTACATGGGACCCACCAGGCTAGACACGAATTACCATAGTAAAAACACACATCATCCAAATGAAAATCAAATAACCCGCCCGGTACAACCGGCGGAATAATCAACACCGACAAATGTAAATAACTTCAACGAATACAAACCACAATCCGAAGGGAAAATCCTAAGTACTCGCGAGTACAATCTATTAGTTTATAAAGTAGACAACAACCATATCGAAGGGAACATCGAAAATAAAGGGACTCAAATGCACATGTCAATGACCCTGGCCAGCATCCTCGTACTGTCCCAGCACCCGCTCGTCTGGCTGAACATAACCTGAAAACCATATCAAGAATTTTCCCAAAACGGGTCCCCAAGTGGGTTATCAATTGCGCTAGTACAAGTAATCAAGGCAAACCATTCGCTTACTCATTTCATAGTACAATGCACCAAATTCGTTTCAAAACCAAAAACCAGACATGTCTTTTCTGGAAACAAACACTAAATCATCAATTTGCCTAAGACTGGGGTGAAGCCACTGGTCCCACTCGAGGCCTCTAAGGACCCTCCCAAGCTGGACATATCATAAAACAACTCACGCAGAGGCATCGCCTAGGACCGAGGTGAAGCCACTGATCCCACTCGAGCCCTCAAAGGACCTTCCCGAGCTAGCTAGCGAATCAAACTCGTAAATCCAAAGTGAAGTCATAGATTCCCTCGAGGACCCTCCCTAGGTGAGCAGAGCACACACAATATACATTACCATTTCATGTTAAGCATAAAGGTTTCCAAAAATACCTGCCTTGAGTAATTGACGACGACTCGAATGGAAGGAATCAAACACGGCCGCTAGGAAACGACGAAACCGAACCTAACGATTTGAAGAATATAATCACAACCACTTCTAAACAATTACGGAAATAGAATACACCCGAAAACCCGCCTACGATTAATGTGTATTCGTACAAAAACTCGTGAATCCAAAGGACCTTCCCGAGCCCTCAAAGGACCTTCCCGAGATGGCTAGCGAATCAAACTCGTGAATCCAAAGTGAAGTCATAGATTCCCTCGAGGACCCTCCCGAGGTGAGCAAAGCACACACAATATACATTACCATTTCATGTTAAGCATAAAGGTTTCCAAAAATACTTGCCTTGAGTAATTGACGACGACTCGAACGGAAGGAATCAAACACGGCCGCTAAGAAATGACGAAACTGAACCTAACAATTTGAAGAATATAATCACAACCACTTCTAAACAATTACGGAAATAGAATACACCCGAAAACCCGCCTACGATTCATGTATATTCGTACAAAAACAACAACGAGAGCGGATCGCAACCAAACCCTCTCGATTACGCAAAAACCACGAAATACACCATGAATTCATAGGGAAACTAGAATACCAACAAGATTAATCATATTCACCATAGATTAATCAACAATACGGAACAAATCGGACAAAAACATAAAAACCCCCAAATCTCCCCAAAAATAGGGTTCTAGAGGATTTACCTTGATTCGAGAGATGGAGGGTGATTAGATGATGATGATGATAAATCGGTGTTAGAGACTTAATATCTTGAATTGATGATGATAATTGCTCGATTCCACGCTCCCAAATGCTCCAAATCGCCTAACTATCGCAGAAGAAAAGAAGAGGGGGAGAAATGAGCTGCCCCGGCCAACTCTCTGTTTTTTATAGCGAGAGGGTTATTAGCATGCGCTAACCTTAAAAGTTAGCACGCGCTATCGGCCAAAAACCCAGTCCATAAAGTTAACACCCCAGTCCAGAACCTATAGTTCTGGACCGTTAGCGTGTGCTACCAATAATTAGCGTGCGCTAATAGCCTCTCGGTAGCGCGCGCTATCGGGCCATAGCGTGCGCTACCTGGACACCAAACCAAATCCAGAAGCAACTGCCCAGTACTGAACTATCGCATTAGCACGCGCTACCGGACACCTAGCGCGCGCTAGTCCTCAACAACAACGTGCGCTAGACAAAACGTAGCATGCGCTAATCTGTCTGTCCAGAGCAGAACTAAACTCACTGCCACTGCCAGACTCGACTCGCTAGTGCGCGCTACGAAGCAAACGTAGCGTGCGCTACTAATAATGCTTAGCGTGCGCTATATAATGATGATAGCGCGCGCTAGGGATATGATAACGACGGTTCCAAAACACCGAAGCACGGACGAAACATCAAACGGAAGATCACAGCACTCATGACAACATAGGATGGATCCACGACAACCCCAAAATGGCGGTTCCGAACAACAATTATGAGAATCGGATGGCAAAAAGTCCAGTATTGACTATTCTCAAAATATAAATGCGGTTACAAGCGAGTCGCTAAAAACGAAAAATACACCAACAATGAGAGTACCAGGAAAAGAAAAATGCGGATATTACATTCTACCCCTCTAAAAATAAGTTTCGTCCCGAAACTTAAGAAACAAACAACTCGGGGTACCTAGCACGCATACTATCCTCGGTTTCCCAAGTTGCCTCCTCGACACCATGCCTCGGCCACTGCACGTTGACCAAAGGTATGGTCTTATGCCTCAAGCGCTTCTCACGGTGCTCCAAAATCTTCAAGGGGCGCTCCTCGAAGGTAATATCCTCGGCAACACTAATCTCACCATAGTCGATGACGTGACTAGGGTCCGGAATATATTTCCTCAGCTGGGAAACATGAAAAACGCTATGAATGTGACTCAAGGCCGGAGGTAACGCTAAACGGTATGCCAACTCACCGACTGTCTCGAGAATATCAAAGGGCCCAATAAATCTCGGGCTCAATTTTCCCTTCTTCCCGAAGCGGAAAACTCCCCTCGTCGGCGACACCTTAAGCAGAACGTGGTCTCCCACCTCGAACTCCAAAGGTCGACGACGGACGTCGGCATATGACTTCTGTCGACTTTGAGCACTCAACATCCTCTCCCGAATCAATTCCACCTTCCGTCTCATCTCTAAAGCGATATCCGGTTCGGTCCCGACCAAATCGGACGCCTCATTCCAAAAAATCGGCGATCGACAACGCCGCCCATAAAGCGCCTCATACGGTGCCATTCGAATCGACGCGTGCCAACTATTGTTGTACGTGAATTTGATCAACGGCAAGTGTTTCTCCCAATCACTGCTCCAATCGAGAGCACAAGCACGCAACATATCCTCAATTGTCTGGATAGTGCGCTTCGACTGCCTATCTGACTGAGGATGAAAAGAAGTACTCAGACGCAAACAACTACCCAATGCCTTATGCACCGCCTGACAAAAGTGCGATAAACGGCCATCACGATCCGAAACAATAGACTTCAGAGTACCGTGAAGCCTCAAAATCTGCGTAATAAACATACGAGCCAACCTCTCCGGGCCCCAAGTATCCTTGATGCCCAGAAAATGTGCCGACTTGGTCATACGATCAACAATCACCCAAACCATATTCATGCCCGACCTCGATCTCGGCAAACTCGTGATGAAGTCCATCGAAATATCTTCCCATTTCCATTCTGGAACGGGAAGCGACTGCAATAGACCAGCCGGTCGCTGATGTTCGATTTTGACCTGCTAACAAGTCAAACATTTCGCTACAAATTGTGCGACCTCCTCTTTCATATCATTCCACCAAAAGTTCCTCCTCGGGTCCTTACTCGAACCAGGATGAACGGAGTAAGGCATAGCATGGGACTCATGCAAAATACTCTGCCTCAATTCTGAGTCGTTCGGCACACACAGCCGACTTTGGAATATCAATACACCATCTTCATGAATCACAAACCCAGGAGACTTTCCCTTAAGAACATTCTCTCGGGTTTGAATAATCATCAGATCCTCCATCTGCTTCAGTTTAATTTCATCGATCAGAGACGACGAAATATCTAAAGCGCAAAGTTGCCCGATAGCCCCCGGCAAAAAAATCTCAAAATCCAACTCGATCAAAGTGCGCTGAAGCTAAGATTGAGACGTAAGGATCTCAAGCGTCCACCACTACCGGTTTCCGACTCAAGGCGTTGGCCATGACGTTCGCCTTGAGTCGGATGATAAAAGATTTCGAGATCATAATCCTTAATCAACTCTAACCACCTTGTCTGTCTCATATTCAACTCCCGCTGAGTAAATATGTATTTTAGACTTTTATAATCGATAAAAATTTGACATGCAGAGCCAAAAAGATAGTGACGCCAAATCTTGAGCGCAAAAACAACTGCCGCTAACTCCAAATCGTGGGTAGGGTATTTAAGCTCATACAGCCTCAACTGCCTCGACGCAAACACAATAGTCTTGTCGTGCTGCATCAACACGCACCCAAGACCCTGACCCGAAGCATCGCTATAAATGGCAAAACCTTCATTGCCACACGACAACGCCAAAATTGGGGTTGAAGTCAAATGCCTCTTCAGCTCCTCAAAACTCGATTGCCTCTCGTCATTCCAGACAAACTTCTCGGACTTCTGGAGCAATTATGTAAGTGGACGAGCTAGTTTCGGGAACCCCTCGACGAACCTACGGTAGTAGCCAGCCAAACCCAAGTAACTACAGACCTCCTTCACGTTCTGGGGCGGTGCCCAATCCAACACTGCCTCAATCTTCTGTGGATCCACACGGACCCCCTCGGCTGAAATCACGTGACCCAGAAACATCACTTCCTTCATCCAGAACTCACATTTCGAGAACTTCGCATAGAGTCGTTCGGTCCTCAAAATATCTAACACCACACGCAGATGATGGGCATGCTCTTCCTCATTCCTCGAATAAATAAGAATATTGTCAATGAAGACGACGACACACTTATCCAAATACTCGACAAAGACCTTGTTCATCAACTGCATGAACACGGTCGGTGTGTTAGTTAACCCGAAGGGCATAACCACAAACTCGTAATGTCTGTATCTTGTCCGAAAAGCTGTTTTTGCGACATGAGACTCCTTCACCCGAAGTTGGTAGTACCCCGATCTCAAGTCGATCTTCGAGAATACCGCAGCTCCTTGCAACTGATCGAACAAGTCATCAATCCTTAGCAAGGGATACTTGTTCTTGATGGTTACCTTGTTTAGCTCACGATAGTCGATACATAAACGCAGCGAACCATCCTTCTTCCTCACAAACAGGACCGGTGTGCCCCAAGGCGAAGCGCTCGATCGAATATATCCCAGCACAAGAAGCTCACTCAACTGCTTCTTCAACTCGGCCATCTCTGATGGTGCCATGCGATACGGCGCCTTCGAAAATGGAGTCGCACCCAGCTCTAACTCTATAGCGAACTCGACCTCACGGTTCGATGGCAACCCCGGTAATTCATCGGAAACTCACTAACGACTGGAATTGATGAAAGCTCAACTCCACCATCCTCCACCTTCAAGTCATAGCACTAATAACCAGTACACCACTTTCGCAGGAGTCTCATCGCCTTCAAGGCGTTAATTACGAACTTCTGGTTTCTCTTTCGCCCTGCGAAAGAGTGCTCGGTGCCGTCCTCGGCTAGCATGGTGATGATCCTCATGCAGTAGTTCATGATTGCACCATGCCGCTCGAGCCAATCATCCCCGAGAATAAAATCCTCACCCTCAATACCCACAACAATAAGATTAGAGAGCCCTCTCACAAATAAACACAGAACAGTCTCGGACCTCTCGATCGCCAACGATTCTATCGCCGCTAGGAAGTTTAATAATGAAAGGCTCGCAAGGCGACAAACAGTCAAGACTCAAATGGCGTACATGTTGGGATTCGGTGCCTAAATCGAAGGCCCAGCGGAAGCGGTAAAACGAAAATTAATTCGATCCGAATCCCTACGAGGATCGATCGAGCTACGTATATACGAATATATAAACGAAAAGCAAGAGTCGTAAGAAACTAACCCTCGAAGTCCGTTGATTAAATGGTAACCTTCTCTTGAGCTATTCCCCAAGCTTTAGTTTAATCTCTACGAGTTCAATCCGCTCCAAGCCCTTGAACGATCCAACGCCGAAAACACCGCGTCTCTACTTGCCATGCGCCGGAAAAATGACCAGAACAACAACACTCGATTAACCTCTAAGGTTACAGCTAGAATCAAGTGATGAAGCTTTTATTATTACACTCTAAGTGTATAATATATCTCTCTCAATGTATCTTGAATTTTCTCCAAGAAAACTCAAGAACAAAAGTGAAGAAGATGATGAAGACTTGAAAAATGATTTTCTCTCTCACTTGTGCAAAGCTCACGGCTGGAATGGCATATTAAGCAAGTGAAGGGAGTCTTCATTATATTCTTATTCAACTACCCAAAATCTCCTACTTTAGACAATATCGCCAAAGGGGTGATATTTGTCCCCTTGATTGGTCACAAGTCCACCACACTAGAAAGTGTAGACCAAGACCAAGTAAGGGAGTAGGTGATGGGGTGGCCATCTAGAAGGAATCGGGTGAGTTTGATTCGTTTCGGACTCCCTGTGAGTCCAAACAGATAAACTCCTATTCCGTTCCGATGTATTTGTGTCGATTAATTAATCCAATCAATTAATCACATTAAATACATAATAACATAATTAATTTCTCCAAGAAATAATTATATTTATGAATTAAATTAATCACCCAGTAATTTATTTAATTCATTAGGCCGTAAATTAATTTATCCAATAAATTAATTTAGACATCCAATGTCCCAATAAATTACATATCCAATATCTAATATTTATAATGATAGATTAAGCTCGATTCATTCCGTCGTCAATCCTAATGCGCGACTCGGTAGGTCCGTCTCAGTCAGCAATGGGAGGAACCAAAGAGTATTAGCACCACCTAGCCAGCCTAGTGGCCTACACTGTACCCCGACTGAGAACGAATGATTGGGATCATTCAAGAACCATTCTGTTGTGAATACCAGTAAACGTATAAACCCTTCTTTCAAATGTTCCGATCAAGTTATGGGGTCACGGTCAGTCAAACCCCATGTGTACTTGACGCTATGCATGCGTTAATGAAAATTGAGATCATCGAGCTCTCGTGTATCTAATACAGCTAGCTCCAATGCTTTGGCCAAAGACTTATGATCTCATCTGCCAATAACCGCATAGGACATATAACCCTTTCACTAACAGGAGAAAGAATTCTATCTTGGTATTCAGTAGGACCTGCTACTTGCCCATCAAGATGCATGTCGAGGTTGACCCCCGCCTTCCGGTTTATAGGGTCGAACTACTCTAATGAAAATCTTGACGTCACAAGCACATCCCTACTAAATCCTCAAGTCGAAGGTTCACGAATACCTATCACAACCTTTCGATTCCGTCATTGACTGTCCCGTAGTGAAATCCGTGTGACGAATCGAGGGTGAGTCGGTTCGAGTATACTAATCCAATTAGCATACCTATAACGTGTGCTCCCACTAACCATTAGAGTTCGACAGGCACTCTCCTTGTCAAAGAACACGTCATACAAGTCTTCACATAAACTTAACGCCCACTCAAGTTTCATTGACTTGCGAACGATTAAGTATTTGAGCTATAAACCTTTCCAATGCCGACCCCCTCATCCAATAAGGAGTGGAACGTTTTGCTCTCAAATACACGGACTAGTTTCTATATGTATATTTACGAGTTAGGAATGCCAGTAACTACCAGTAAATAAAGAAACATTCATTGCCTTATATAATTGATTTACATAATTACAAGTACAATACCCTCACTCAACATCCTCTGAGTGGCATTCGAGGGCATATTCCTAACAATCTCCCACTTGCACTCAATGCCACACACTATGGTATCTAATACCCATGTTCTCCAGATGACGCTCCAAGCTAGTCTGAGAAAGTGGCTTGGTCAGTGGATCGGCGATGTTGTCGTCCGAGTCTACTCTGTGCAGTATAATGTATCCCTTGCGAACAAATTCTCTTACGAGATGATACTTCCTCTCAATATGTTTGGTGTTGTTGTGAAACCTCGGCTCCTTGGCCTGCGCTACAGCTTCGTCGTTTTCGCAGTACAGCGGAACAGGCAGCTCAGCACATGGTATCACTTGAAGTTCTCCCAGAAACTTCTTAATCCAGAGCCCTTCCTTGGAAGCCTCCGAGGCTGCTTGATACTCAGCCAGACAGTCGGAATCAGCAGTTGTGCTTTGCTTGGCACTACGCCAAGATATTGCTCCTCCATTAAGAGTAAATATGTAGCCAGAAGTGGACATCGAGTCATCCTTCAGTCCTTGGAAGTCCGAATCAGTAAATCCCACCACATCCAATTCTCCACCGCCATACATCAGAACCATATCTCTAGTCCTTCTTAAGTACTTGAGAACGTTCTTTACGGCAGTCCAATGTTCCCTCCCTGGGTTTGCCTGAAACCTACTCACCACGCTTACATCATGCGCGATGTCAGGTCTTGTACACAACATAGCATACATAAGGATACCCACGGCCGAAGCATATGGTATATTACTCATTTCCTTTCGTTGTTCCTCACTTTGAGGACACATCTTCAAGGTGAGTTTTATTCCATGTCGCATCGGTAGGAACCCTCTTTTAGAATCATCCATCTTAAATCGCTTTAAGATTTTGTCTATATAGAGGGCTTGGGAAAGACCTATTGTTCTCTTCGCTCTATCCCGGTAGAGTCGAATACCAAGAATATAGGTAGCTTCTCCCAAGTCTTTCATGGAGAAATTACTCGGAAGCCAAGCTTTTACAGAATTGAGCATTCCCACATCATTTCCTATTAGTAGAATATCATCCATATATAGTACTAAGAATGCGATCTTTCTCCCACTAACCCTTTTGTATACACAAGGTTCCTCTTCATTTTGCATGAAGTCAAACTCTTTGACCGCCTCATCAAAACGAAGGTTCCAACTACGCGATGCTTGCTTCAGTCCATAAATGGAACGCTGAAGCTTGCACACTTTCTGAATATCGACTTCGGACACAAAGCCTTTAGGCTGCTCCATATAGATTTCCTCCTCGAGGAATCCATTAAGGAAAGCCATCTTTACGTCCATTTGCCATATCTCATAATCGTGGTAGGCAGCTATAGCAAGCATCATGCGAATAGACTTGATCATGGCTACGGGCGAGAAGGTATCATGGTAATCGATCCCTTCCTTCTGGGTATAACCCTTAGCCACAAGCCTAACCTTATAGGCGTCAACCTTGCCATCACCATCAGTCTTTCTCTTGTAGATCCACTTGTTCCCAATAGGCACTATGCCTTTGGGGCGGTCTACTAGAGTCCAGACCTGATTGACATGCATCGAGTCTATCTCAGCTTCCATAGCTTCACGCCATTTTTCGGAGTCTACATCCACCATCGCTTGGTCATAGGTCGTTGGGTCGGTCTCTTGTCTATCACTTGGAACCTCATGGAGACCCAGCTCCTCCAAGTGCACAAGCCCATACCTCTCAGGTAAATGAGACACCCTACTAGACCTACGAGGTAGTTGTACTTGTGTTTCAGAAGGTTCGGTTCCAATTTCTTGCACAGGTGTCTCCCGAGGAGTTTCATTGTACTCTTCTAAAGAAATACTTCTACCTGCTCCGCCTTCCTGAATGAACTCATCTTCCAGGAAGTGTGCTTGTAAAGCAACAACGATCTTTCGATCTTCGGGCATGTAGAATATATATCCCATCGTCCCAGACGGGAATCCAATGAAACATCCCTTCGCGGACCTAGCTTCCAACTTCTCCACCTTAGTCTTCTTGACATAGGCGGGACATCCCCAAATCCTAATGTGATTAAGACTTGGTTTCCTGCCCTCCCACATCTCATGTGGAGTTTTAGGAGCGGATTTGGAAGGACATCTGTTCAATATGTAAGCAGCATTAAGGAGTGCATACCCCCACAGGTAAATCGGTAAGTCAGTATAGCCCAGCATGGAACGGACCATGTTCAACAAGGTTCGGTTCCTTCTTTCTGACACACCATTTAACTGAGGAGTACCTGGAGGTGTTAGTTGTGAAACTATTCCATGTTCCTTAAGGAACTCGTCAAACTCCGTACTCATATACTCGCCACCTCGGTCCGACCGAAGTGCTTTGATATGATTACCAGTTTGTTTCTCGACTAGGGCCTTGAATTCCTGGAATTTCTCAAAGGCCTCGGATTTATGTTTCATTAAGTATGCATAACCATACCTAGTATGATCATCTTTAAACGTAATGAAATATTGATATCCATCACGTGCTACTTCCAAAGCACCACATACGTCGGTATGGATTAATCCCAGTTTATCAGCGGCTCTTTCAAAAGTCCCTGTGAAGGGGGACTTAGTCATTTTGCCTTTAAGGCAAGATTCACAAGTAGGAAAGGGATCCGATCCCAATGGACCCATAAGTCCATCCTTTTTCATCTTGTAAACCTTGGTCTGACCAACATGACCAAGTCTAAGATGCCATTTCAAAACTTGATTGGTTTCATCCCTACCACGTTTTCTAGTCATAGTATTCACAACTACTTTGTTGCTGAGATTTAGATGATACAATCTATTTAACAATGTAGCAGTACCCACTAGTTTATTTCTGAAATAAATTTTGCAGGAACCATCACCAATGAAAAATGAAAAGCCTTTTCGGTCCATGACCGGAATGGATACAATGTTTTTGTGCCCTTTGGGCAAAACAAGTACATCTTCTAAAGTCAAAACAAAGCCGGATTCTAAACCCAAAAGAAGTGATCCTATGTCGGTCGCCTCGACACTATACCCGCTTCCGACTGTGATCATAACTTCTCCAGCTCCAAGCTTCCTACTTTGTTCCAGATCCTGATTCACAGTACAAATATGAGAACTAGCACCAGAATCAAGTATCCTGGAAGTAGAAAATACAGTAGCAGAACAATTTGTTTCCAAAACTAAAAGTTCTGTACCTGAAGTGCCATGAAGAATCGGACAGTCTCTAGCCCAGTGGCCCAGCTCACCACACTTGAGATAAGCATCCTTCTTCTTCTTGTTCTTTGGAACCATTGGGGCCTTGACCTTACCCTTAAGGTCCTTAACTTGTGGTCCAGTTTGCTTCTTGGTCTTTCTCTTCTTGTTCTTAGACCTCCGAGGTCCAGAAGAAATCACAAGAGCAGACTCCTTCATCATGAGTCTTCATCGAGGCGGCGGTCACAAGTTTGTTCATTAGCCCAGCTAAATTACATGCAATATCATTGCAGTTGAAGTTCATAACAAACTGTGAGAAGGAATCAGGAAGAGACTGTAGGATAAGGTCGGTTTGGAGAGAAGTATCCATTTTAAAATCAAGAGCCTCTAATCTCTCGATCATGGATATCATTTTGAGGACGTGTTCCACAACCTTCTCTCCTTCCTTCATCCTTGCACCGAACAATTTCTTGGATATTTCATATCTAGCAGTTCTGCTGCGCTCACCATAAAGCTCGGTTAAGTGAGATAGAATCTGCCTAGCAGAAGTCATTTTCTCATGAGCTCACTCAAACTCATTAGACATAGAAGCCATCATATATGCATGGACTTTTACGTCACCCTTAACCCACTTTTCATAGTTTTCGATCTCTTCCTGATTGGCTCTGGTCCGCACAGGAGGCGCCGGAATGTTCGTCTCCAAGACGTATCCCAGTGCCTCTATACTGAGGACAATCATCAGATTGCGGAGCCAGTCCATAAAGTTAGGTCCAATCAGGGTGTTCTTCTCGAGTAGAATTGCGAGTGGATTCATTGTCATATTGAGAGTTATGTCTGCATTAAGTATAACATATTAATTAGTGACTTGTTATATTATGATCTGAGTATAAAATTAAGGTCTTTTCTATTCTTGTTACCTAGCTCCCACTATTTTTATCGGAACAACACACTCCCATGTGAAATCCGGAAGTATCGTCGCTCTACTTCATAGTGGTGATCGAGTTCTTTATAAATCTTAATAGAGGGCAACCGAACAGGTTTCTAGTCTATTAATTTTCATAAAGTGGTGTCCAACACCAACCCATCTAATGGATGATTCGATCTTCTTTTTCCCCTTGTTCACTCCCCTCAACCTATACGGTTTCTATGGTTCGTGAACAAGTTAAGTTTATACCATCGACGCAAATCAGTTTCACAATTGAATCTTATCCGGCAACCTATCAGGTTTCTAGGGATAAAATTTGCTCCAACCCAAGGCATCCAACGCGCTCTTGGTAATTTATCCGTCCTCCCCGAACGACTACCCCGATAACTCGGAAGCATAGCACATCCGGTTTGGATTTCAATTTCCCGAAAGCTCGATGGAGGGAAGGAAAACCTTGAAACCTTATAAACTTAATAATTTGTTGTGGGCGAGTTATCGCGATTAATGTTACACTTTGCACATTAATTCATTTAAGCGCGTTTGTGGCATTCATACAATATGAAACAACCATTCACAACCTAGTTGTTACCAACATGTGGTTCATGGACCGTTCCTAGAAAACAAAAACTCCGTAATCTAATTACAAGTCTTCATCTTGAATCTTCGTCTTCTCGAAATGGATCTTCCTCCGGTCTTCGTCATTACATATAAATTTTACATCGAAAATTGCATCCTAGATACAAACATTTCTAGTAAAATAAATAGGCTCAAAACGGCCTTTACAACCCAATCGAATAAAACGAACGATTCAAAACTAAGTCCACGAACCACATCCCCATTCAAAAGCATCCATCCAATAAATACTATATAAATGGAAAGCGTAGAGATATATTGATCCAATCAACAATACGAACCGATCCAATCGATTCACACAATCGGTAATATGATAACGTTCAAAATAATTCGGTCGACCATAAATATTCCAATTAATCAAATTTACCTTATAAAATGAAATACCATAAATCATTTTAATCATATTAAATCCAATTTAACATGTGGGAGATTAATTTTCAAGAATACACGAAAAAATCGGCGGGGTGAAATCGCGGCATGACCAAGTCACCCTCGGCGGCTGCCAGCGATCGGGCTGGCATGGCGAGTCACGCTCGGAAGATGCCGGCCGGGACACGACCGAGTCACCCAGGACACGGTCGGAGTGCACTGGCGATGACTTGGCGGCCGAGACACGACTGAGTCACCCAGGACACGGTCGAGTCTGCCTGGCAGTGACTTGTCCAGACTGCCGGACACGACCGAGTCACCCAGGACACGGTCGCGTCACTCTCGGCCAGATTACCCTTTTTGTCTAAAAAATCGTCCGACGACGATTCGGGGCTAGATTTTCGACCGGATAACCAATATCTATTTTTTCCGACTTTCATATCTTCAATATAAATCATATTTCCCAGAAATTTAAGATTTATATTTAGACATAACTTACGAAAAATATAACTACAACGAACGTAAAACATGTACCACGATTATGACTAAAATGATTCCAAATCATTCACCATCTAATCGAGCATTCCAAATGCCAATATCGTATATACGATCGCAAGACCTACACTCCGATACCACTGTTGGGATTCGGTGCCTAAATTGAAGGCCCAGCGGAAGCGGTAAAACGAAAATTAATTCGATCCGAATCCCTACGAGGATCGATCGAGCTACGTATATACGAATATATAAACGAAAAGCAAGAGTCGTAAGAAACTAACCCTCGAAGTCCGTTGATTAAATGGTAACCTTCTCTTGAGCTATTCCCCAAGCTTTAGTTTGATCTCTAAGAGTTCAATCCTCTCCAAGCCCTTGAACGATCCAACGCCGAAAACACCACGTCTCTACTTGCCACGCGCCGGAAAAACGACCAGAACAACAACACTCGATTAAACTCTAAGGTTATGGCTAAAATCAAGTGATGAAGCTTTTATTATTATATTCTAAGTGTATAATATATCTCTCTCAATGTATCTTGAATTTTCTCCAAGAAAACTCAAGAACAAAAGTGAAGAAGATGATGAAGACTTGAAAAATGATTTTCTCTCTCACTTGTGAAAAGCTCATGGCTGGAATGGCATATTAAGCAAGTGAAGGGAGTCTTCGTTATATTCTTATTCAACTACCCAAAATCTCCTACTTTAGACAATATCACCAAAGGGGTGATATTTGTCCCCTTAATTGGTCACAAGTCCACCACACTAGAAAGTGTAGACCAAGACCAAGTAAGGGAGTAGGTGATGGGGTGGCCATCTAGAAGGAATCAGATGAGTTTGATTCGTTTCGGACTCCCTGTGAGTCCAAACAGATAAACTCCTATTCCGTTCCGATGTATTTGTGTCGATTAATTAATCCAATCAATTAATCACATTAAATACATAATAACATAATTAATTTCTCCAAGAAATAATTATATTTATGAATTAAATTAATCACCCTGTAATTTATTTAATTCATTAGGCCGTAAATTAATTTATCCAATAAATTAATTTAGACATCCAATGTCCCAATAAATTAGATATCCAATATCTAATATTTATAATGATAGATTAAGCTCGATTCATTCCATCGTCAATCCTAATGCGCGACTCGGTAGGTCCGTCTCAGTCAGCAATGGGAGGAACCAAAGAGTAGTAGCACCACCTAGCACTGGTGGCCTACTGCTATGCCCGGCGAGAACGAATGATTGGGATCATTCAAGAACCATTCTGTCGTGAATACTAGTAAACGTATAAACCCTTCTTTCAAATGTCCCGATCAAGTTATGGGGTCACGGTCAGTCAAACCCCATCTGTACTTGATGCTATGCATGCGTTAATGCAAATCGAGATCATCGAGCTCTCGTGTATCTAATACAGCTAGCTCCAATGCTTTGGCCAAAGACTTATGATCTCTTCTGCCAATAACCGCATAGTACATATAACCCGTTCACTAACAGGAGAAAGAATTCTATCTTGGTATTCAGTAGGACCTGCTACTTGCCCATCAAGATGCACGTCGAGGTTGACCCCCGCCTTCCGGTTTATAGGTTCGAACTACTCTAATGAAAATCTTGACGTCACAAGCACATCCCTACTAAATCCTCAAGTCGGAGGTTCACGAATACCTATCACAACTTTTCGATTCCGTCATTGACTGTCCCGGAGTGAAATCCGTGTGACGAATCGAGGGTGAGTCGGTTCGAGTATACTAATCCAATTAGCATACCTATAACGTGTACTCCCACTAACCATTAGAGTTCGACAGGCACTCTCCTTGTCAAAGAACACGTCATACAAGTCTTCACATAAACTTAACACCCAGTCAAGTTTCATTGACTTGCGAACGATTAAGTATTTGAGCTATAAGCCTTTCCAGTGCCGACCCCCTTATCCAATAAGGAGTGGAACGTTTTGCTCTCAAATACACGGACTAGTTCTATATGTATATTTACGAGTTAGGAATGCCAGTAACTACCAGTAAATAAAGAAACATTCATTGCCTTATATAATTGATTTACATAATTACAAGTACAATACCCTCACTCAACATCCTCTGAGTGGCATTTGAGGGCATATTCCTAACAGTACACACTCCAGATAGATGAATGAATGCGTAGAACCTGAATCAAAAAGCACACTGACAGGATGGGAATGGATGTGAACGGTACCTGTCACCACAGTGGCCGCTGGATCATCGGCCCTCCTCATCTCATAGATATGCGCATGGGCGGAGCCAACACTAGAAGCTACCCCTCTAGCGGGCTGACCCCGACCTATCCCTCGGTTGGCACTCGATGGAGACTGTGGAGTAAATGAGCCCTGGTTCACACTCGGCTCCTTAGGTGCTGGAAAAGAAGCCTGAGCACCAAGAATATGTCCTACCCGCTCACAAAAGAAAGCCTTGTGGCCTGACTGACCACAAGCATGACAAGTCTAATGCGGACGAGGACACTCCCGGTTCCGATGGCCCGACTTGCCACAGTTAAAGCATTTGACATCCTGAACGGAGGCACTGGCAGTACCTCGATAGCCCCCAGAGAAACGAGCTGAACCACCCGCATGAATATTTGCAGACTGAGATTTCTGCTGACCTCCACCTTTGTGACCCGAGAAATTTCCGGCGGAATTTTGCTTCCTTCGCTCGTGAGCCGCCTCACTAGCTGTCACAAACATATCATACGCAAGTGTAATATCCGCAATTTTTGATTTTCGGTAAATTTCTTTTTTCGGTCGGAGGCCGTTTTGACAACTCGATCATGACCGCTTCGTCATTCTGAGAATGATTAATTCTACACTTTTTGACATCCGAGTTCGTTTCGGTGTCGTTTTGTTGAGTTCCGTGCTTTTTAGCAACTTTTACTGCTGTTTCGAGTTTTCCGTAAGTCCGTTTAACTTTGTTAGACATGTTGTAAACTTCGGTTTGGTTATTCGATCACGTATCGTGATTTTCAGGCGTTTTGGGCCATTTTGTAATTTCTTAAAAGTTACAGGTATCCGTATCTGTAATTGTTGTCTCAACCCGTTTCTTGGTCGCGTATGATTAATTATTGTATTATGTTTTCATTTCGGGTCGTTGATGTCATCTGCGAACTTTTCGTCGTGTTCGTTCCGTGCGTTTTCGGAAATCGGGTCGTCGAGCCCTGGTGGTCGGGTACTGGCCGGACGGTTGCGGGGCTGGACGGACGGTTGCGGGCACCGGCCGGACGGGTGCGGCAGGAACCGGCGTAGCACACGCTACGGCCGGAAGGCTGCGCGCGCTAACCGGCAGGTGTAGCGCACGCTATCGGCTGGCCTAACGCACGCTAGCGGAGTGCAGACAGTGGAGTCACAGGGGTTGCGGAATCGGTCATGCTCGGCGGGTAGCGCACACTGCGTCGGACTGCGTCACGCTTCTGGCCGGCGGTAGCGCACGCTTCGGCCGGAAAAGGCTGCGCCTTCTACCCGGCCAAGCGATCTAGTCGAGAAGGCCCTTTGGATCGCGGCTCGGGCGATAGTGCACGCTAGCTCGGCAAACTGGCGCGCTAGTCCGGCCCAGTATAAATGTGGCTGAGCAGTCACATTTCATCTCGTTTTTCATTTCCTATCCTTCTCTTCCGCGGCTGGAGACTTGGAGATCTTCGAGCCATGTTGTTTGACAACAAATCCATGAAGTTCTTGAGTTCATAACATCAATAAATCATCCGTTATCATCCTTTGATCCAGCGAATCAAGGTAATCTTCCTTAGAACCCTAATTTCGTGAATTTGGGGGTTTTTGCATTTTTGTCCGATTCGTTCCGTGTTGTTGATTAATTCATGATGGGTATGATTAATCTTGGTAGTATTCTTGTGTTTAACATCATTTAATCCATTGTTCTTCGTCGAATCGAAGTATATTTCTTGATTTCCTTCGAATTGACTTTTTGGGGGATTTGTCCTCGATCTCGTTTTTCATCCGTTTTCGATGGATCGATTATGGTTAAATGATGTTGTTAAACACATTCTATGGATTGTATATCCATATTTCAACTTGGAATTCCGTTTTCGTGTTTTGCCGGGACGAATCGTATTCTTGGCCGTTTTGGGGGAAATCCTTGAATTTTCGTCATTCGTTCCTTAAATTCAGCGGCTTTGGGTCGTACTTTGGAATTCATTTTCGTTGTTATATTTGTCCTTCGTAGTTTATGAATGGGAGTTGGCGATCGGTGGAGTCGGCGGGTTCGTAGTCGGTTCGTGTCAACCTACTTCGGTCGATTCTTCGCGTTGTTCTTATTCGAGGCAAGTACCTTGCCCATACTTTTCTTATTTTATGGATATGATGATCGGTGATCGTCTTGGTGTGTTTGTTTGGTTGTTTGAAATGAATTTTCAAAAGATTTCGGTTTGGCCTCGTTAAAGGCTCACTTTCAAAACGCGTGTGTTTTGTAAATTGTGTGGGTTGTAAGTAACTACGTGAATCCTTTGGATATGTTTGGTGTTGATGTTGTGCTTGGTAATGCGTGTGTACATATATTATCTCTTTTCGGTGCGTTATGGTTTGACGTGGTGTTTTGCTAAGTGTTTGATGCCTCTTGACGAATTGTTTGGATATCCTTGGTGTGATATGATATTTGTGCATGATTATTTCGCTCACCTCGGGAGGGTCCGACGGGATCACAGAGGGAGTCCAATGGTATAGCCCTGGATTCACGAGTGCGGTTGCTATTGTTTTGTGAATGTGTTTGCTCACCTCGGGAGGGTTCGACGGGGCCACGGAGGGAGTCCAATGGTATAGCCTTGGATTCACGAGTGAAACTTCACCGCTACGTGTATATTTTGTGATTGTATTTCGCTCACCTCGGGAGGGTCCGACGGGATTTCGGAGGGAGTCCAATGGTATAGCCCTGGATTCACGAGTGCGGTTGCTTATGTTTCGTGAATGTGTTTGCTCACCTCAGGAGGGTTCGATGGGGCCACGGAGGGAGTCCAATGGTTTTGCCCTGGATTCACGAGTGAAACTTCACGGGTGCGTGTGTACTTTATGTCCGTCGAGGACACGTGACGTGGGTTTTAACCTTGTGTATTGTTGTTGGTTTCAATCGTGAAAACAAAACCTTTGGGCTGTGACCCTGTTGATTTTTGTAAAGATAAGGATTCGTTAATCCTAAATTGTTTTCTATTAAAACTCTCGATGGAGTTATAAACCGTTTTATAAATTGTTTTCCCTTGATTCGTGATCTTTCGGTTTTAGAATGTCTTACTCAAACTCTTGCCTCGGGAAGTACTTTTCGTTACTTTTGGATTTTTGAGGATTCCTGGTTATTGTTATTCGTGGAATGTGAATTGTATGGCTCGTATTTTTGCACTTGTACTTGCACTAGAAAAACAGTGGAGTTTTGCTAACCCCCGAGTATTCGGGGGGTGGATGTCTATTTTTGCATTCAGGTTTTGGAGCATAGCACAGGGTCGGCATGAAGGATGATGAAAGATGAATGATACTAATCACACGAGGATCCGTTGATGTCGTATTGGTCTAGTTGTATTTTCTTTTCCGCTGCAGTATCTTTTCCCCGTTGTACGGGAGTTTATTGTATTTTGACCCCTACGTGGGTATGTGTTTGGAATTGAGTTGTATGTTATTATTGAAAGAACAAGTCGGTCTACTGAGTCATTTTAGCCTTAAAGGCGATGTTTAGATGTTTGATTTTAGTTATCAGCCTGGTATATCCTCGAGGAGAGGGTCTACGGCGTGTAATATCCCTGAGCGGATTGGGGGTGTTACATAAATGGTATCAGAGCTTAGGTTGTGGAAACCTAGGCTGTCGGGTCAAGTCGTGTTGTTTGAGTCTTGTTTTGTCGGATTTTATCTGACTGAGTCGTGTCACGACGCGTCGTCTGAGATTGTTGGTCGTGATTAGTATCGTGGGGCGATCATCATCTTCGTGCGACCTGTGGATGTAAGTCTCCCTTCTTCGTGTTGTGCCTCGTGTGACACGAGCTATTTTTATAATTATTTGTTAAGTGACGGAATCCTCTTATGGATTTTGATTTCTTGATATGTGGTTATTTGACCCTTATATTTCGTTTATGTGTGGAGTAGTGCTGCTGGATTGTGCATGTTTGACTTTATTTCTTTTATCCGCTGCGTGAGTTTTTTGTAATGGCTTTCGGTATTTTACCGACTGAGTTTTATTTCGAAAATCAATTCCATTAACCGAGTTTTTGATATTATGGTCTTGATCAGTTTAGCGAAATTCTTATGACGGTATTTAACATTTTGTAAATGGCTTTTGTAAGTTTTTGAAACATTACCGTCATCGGCCTTTTTGGCGTTTTTGTAAATGGTTTTTAGCCTGGTGGGTTCCGGCGCGGGACCCACGACGCTATTAAGTTTTGTGTAATTACCTGAAATTTTTGGGCATTCTAGCCCATTGAATTATCTTTGAAAACCTTGAGTATCTTAGAAAATAAATTTCGAGACGTACTTTTAAAATGAATTAATTTCTCGTGGTACTTCCAAGGTGCCACAACATGTTTCAAAATCTTTCCAATTGAAGACCAAAAATATTTTGAGATATTTTCGATGTTTAGAAACACTTTTATTTAGACCCGAAGGTCGAATATTCTGAAAGTTTTCACTAAGAGAAAGTGTCCTCATTTTTATCAAATGCGAAATGATTCTCCAATGTCTCGATAACAATGTTTCACGTTTGTACTTTTTGAAAGGTGATACTCAAGATCAACCGGTGTTCTTCTAAATTATTTTCAAAATGAGGTTTTCGTTTTTAAAACCTATCCATTCCCGTTTGAGGGCTGGGTATGTATGTATGACGTTCGCGTTGTCGTTATGATGTTTGCTCCTGAGCATGATCAAATTGGTGGCATGAACATCGAGGCGTTGCCACGCATTTGTTGTGTTAGCCCTCTGTGAGAGGTGGGATGTTGGTGTCGAATGTTGCCATCTCGTGGTGATTTCTGCATTATTGCGCATGTGCGAGCTGTTAGAGCTCGGTTTGGTATGACCGTGTGCATCGGTGATCGTTCCGTTATGTGTCGGTTGTTTAATGTCTTGTTACCTTGCTCCTGTTTTTGTGAATTTCATGGATGAGGTCGGAGGTAATACCCGTAATATTTTGACTTCTGTATTTTCTCTTTGTCCAGTCCGTCGATTCGCTCATGTTCGTTGGTACTTTATGAACTTGTTCTGTATTTCGGTTTCATCGTCTGAACGAGCTGTGATGTTGTTGTGGGTCGATCTGGTTATCGATGTGACTTTTTCGGGTTCAGTTCGATTCTTGTGAACCTTGTTCGGGAGTGACATAATTTGGTTCTATTAGTTCTTTTATTCGAAGTGGATCGGATTTGGAACTCTTGTGTTTTCGACTCTGTCGACTCATTTATGTTCATTGACATTTCTGAGCTTGTCCTGCCCCTTGCTTTTGTTGATCGAACGAGTGTGGTATTATTTCGGAATAACTCGTTTGTCGTTGTGACTTTTCAATCGCTATTCCCTTTCCTGTGGATCTTATGCGAATGCATGTCTTGTAGTTCTCACCAGATCATCCTGGGAGTTGTTGTTTGAATTTTATTATCCTTCGTAATTTCGGACATGATTGTTCGATTTTTGTTGTCTCGATCGTTTGTTTGTTCGGTCTTTGTTCTCGTTTCATGATTGTTGAACATTCAGGCTCCTTCCAAATTCCCTTAAGTTCAGGAAATTAGTCTCGTTTTCGATCTTCCGACCCTTGGGCGGTGGAATTCCGTATTTGTTCAGCGATTGGCTCGCGTTTTGATTGATGTACCGTTGGGTTGGTCAATCGTATTGATTTTCGTTCGTTGTGTTTTGTGATTGTTCGGATAATTGACTTGATTGTATTATCCATTTGATGACGCTTGTCACTTGTTGGTTTTATGATATCCCTAACGGCGACGTTGTGTTGGTCGTCGTGGAGCGTGTTTTCACACCGTATATTCCGTTGCATTGTTTGTAACGTTTCGCCGTCGGGTGTTAGTTATGTGTTTCTTGCGTATCTCGTTGATTTTCCTGGTGGGATATTGCTTCTCCCTACTTGTTTTAAGTTTCGGGACGAAACTTCTTTTAAGGAGGGTAGAATGTAATATCCGCAATTTTCGATTTTCGGTAAATTTCTTTTGTCGGTCGGAGTCCGTTTTGACTATTCGCTCATGACCGTTTCGTCATTCTGAGAATGATTAATTCTACACTTTTTGACATCCGAGTTCGTTTCGGTGTCGTTTTGTTGAGTTCCATGCTTTTTAGCGACTTTTCCGCACTTGAGTTCGATTCTTGCGAATCTCGTTCGAAACTGCTGTTTCGAGCTTCCCGTAAGTCCGTTTAACTTTTTTAGACGTGTTGTGAACTTCGGTTTGGTTATTCGATCACGTATCGTGATTTTCGGGCGTTTTGGGCCATTTTGTAATTTCTTAAAAGTTACGGGTATCCGTATCTGTAATTGTTGTCTCGACCCGTTTCTTGGTCGCGTATGATTAATTATTGTATTATGTTTTCATTTCGGGTCGAAAATGTCGTCCGTGAACTTTTCGTCGTGTTCGTTCCGTGCGTTTTCGGAAATCGGGTCGTCGAGCCACAGTGGTCTGCATCGGCCGGACGGTTATGGGTGGCCGGACGGCTATGGATCCCGGACGATTGCGCACCGGACGGACGGGTGCGGCAGAAACGGCGAGCGCACGCCACGGCCGGAAGGCTGCGCGCTAATCGGCAGTGTAAGCGCACGCTATCGGCCGCCTAACGACGCTAGCGGTCTGGACAATGGAGTCACAGGGGTTACGAATCGGTCGGGCTCGGCAGTAGCGCACGCCATCGCCGGACGCTGCAGCCTTACGGCCGGCGGTAGCGCACGCTACGGCCGGCAGTAGCGACGCTACGGCCGGAAAGGCTGCGACGCTACCTAGCCGAAAGCGCTTCAGTCCAGAAGGCCACTGGATCGCGGCCTGGGCCGATAGCGCATGCTAGCTCGGCAGCCTAGCGCGCGCTAGTCCGGCCCAGTATAAATGTGGCTGAGCAGTCACATTTCATCTCGTTTTTCATTTCCTCTCCTTCTCTTCCGCGGCTGGAGACTTGGAGATCTTTGAGCCATGTTGTTTGACAACAAATCCATGAAGTTCTTGAGTTCATAACATCAATAAATCATCCGTTATCATCCTTTGATTCAGCGAATCAAGGTAATCTTCCTTAGGACCCTAATTTCGTGAATTTAGGGGGTTTTGCATTTTTGTCCGATTCGTTCCATGTTGTTGATTAATTCATGATGGGTATGATTAATCTTGGTAGTATTCTTGTGTTTAACATCATTTAATCCATTGTTCTTCGTCGAATCGAAGTATATTTCTTGATTTCCTTCGAATTGACTTTTTGGGGGATTTGTCCTCGATCTCGTTTTTCATCCGTTTTCGATGGATCTATTGTGGTTAAATGATGTTGTTAAACACATTCTATGGATTGTATATCCATATTTCAACTTGGAATTCCGTTCTCGTGTTTTGTCGGGACGAATCGTGTTCTTGGCCGTTTTGGGGGAAATCCTTGAATTTTCGTCATTCGTTCCTTGAATTCAGCGGCTTTGGGTCGTACTTTGGAATTCATTTTCGTTGTTATATTTGTCCTTCGTAGTTTATGAACGCGAGTTGGCGATCGGTGGAGTCGGCGGGTTCGTAGTCGGTTCGTGTCAACCTACTTCGGTCGATTCTTCGCGTTGTTCTTATTCGAGGCAAGTACCTTGCCCATACTTTTCTTATTTTATGGATATGATGATCGGTGATCGTCTTGGTGTGTTTGTTTGGTTGTTTGAAATGAAGTTTCAAAAGATTTCGGTTTGGCCTCGTTAAAGGCTCACTTTCACAACGCGTGTGTTTTGTAAATTGTGTGGGTTGTAAGTGACTACGTGAATCCTTTGGATATGTTTGGTGTTGAGTTGCGCTTGGTAATACGTGTGTACATATATTATCTCTTTTCGGTGCGTTATGGTTTGACGTGGTGTTTTGCTAAGTGTTTGATGCCTCTTGACGAATTGTTTGGATATTCTTGGTGTGATATGATATTTGTGCATGATTATTTCGCTCACCTCGGGAGGGTCCGACGGGATCACGGAGAGAGTCCAATGGTATAGCCCTGGATTCACGAGTGCGGTTGCTATTGTTTTGTGAATGTGTTTGCTCACCTCGGGAGGGTTCGACGGGGCCACGGAGGGAGTCCAATGGTATAGCCCTGGATTCACGAGTGAAACTTCACCGCTACGTGTATATTTTGTGATTGTATTTCGCTCACCTCGGGAGGGTCCGACGGGATCTCGGAGGGAGTCCAATGGTATAGCCCTGGATTCACGAGTGCGGTTGCTTATGTTTCGTGAATGTGTTTGCTCACCTCGGGAGGGTTCGACGGGGCCACGGAGGGAGTCCAATGGTTTTGCCCTGGATTCACGAGTGAAACTTCACGGGTGCGTGTGTACTTTATGTCCGACGAGGATGCGTGACGTGGGTTTTAACCTTGTGTATTGTTGTTGGTTTCAATCGTGAAAACAAAACCTTTGGGCTGTGACCCTGTTGATTTTTGGAAAGATAAGGATTCGTTAATCCTAAATTGTTTTCTATTAAAACTCTCGATGGCATTATAAACCGTTTTATAAATTGTTTTCCCTTGATTCGTGATCTTTCGGTTTTAGAATGTCTTACTCAAACTCTTGCCTCGGGAAGTACTTTTCGTTACTTTTGGATTTTTGAGGATTCCTGGTTATTGTTATTCGTGGAATGTGAATTGTATGGCTCGTATTTTTGCACTTGTACTTGCACTAGCAAAACAGTGGAGTTTTGCTAACCCCCGAGTATTCGGGGGGTGGATGTCTATTTTTGCATTCAGGTTTTGGAGCATAGCATAGGGTCGGCACGAAGGATGATGAAAGATGAACGATACTAATCACACGAGAATCCGTTGATGTCGTATTGGTCTAGTTGTATTTTCTTTTCCGCTGCAGTATCTTTTTCCCGTTGTACGGGAGTTTATTGTATTTTGACCCCTGCGTGGGTATGTGTTTGGAATTGAGTTGTATGTTATTATTGAAAGACCAAGTCGGTCTACTGAGTCATTTTAGCCTTAAAGGCGATGTTTAGATGTTTGATTTTAGTTATCAGCCTGGTAGATCCTCGAGGAGAGGGTCTACGGCGTGTAATATCCCTGAGCGGATTGGGGGTGTTACAGCAAGAGCCTTACTCTGGTAATCCTTCAAAGTGGTGCAGACGAGCCCAGACATGTAGTCCCGAATTGACAGTTTCATCCGTCTGGAGAAGTGAAAAATATTGTCACTCTCCTCTCCAACTGGGGCCTTCACAAAGCCCAACTCCTTGTTGATATCGGCAATAGCTTGAGAAACAGGAATATCCCGAGGCTGAGCATCATAAAAGGCATGAACTCGACCCTGTCCAACCAGCCACGGGCATTATTTGGTCTCCATCAGGTCCTTGAATTCCGCCTACAAAGCAACGTGATCCTTAGGCCCAACAGCCTCTCACCAATCCGTAGCGTCCCCAGTGAGAAAGTACTGGGCAATAGGGACCTTGCGGTCCTCGGGACAGTTGGTGGCAACAAAGACTTTGGATATCTCTTTGATCCACCCCTCCCAGCCGATCGGGTCTTAAGCTCCTCAAAACTGGGGAGGATGCATCTTGATGACATCCTGAAGCCAGTGATCTGCTCTGCCCCGATTAGCATGGGCCAGAGTTGGGTTCTGAACCGTCTGAGCTATTGTAGCCATTTGGTTCACCATTTGTTGCATCACCGCTGCAACACCAAGATCGGCGCCATCCTGAGTAGTAGCATGGCTATGATGGTCACCGGTACTGCCGGCTCCCGAAGAATGCGATGTGGGCGCCTCACCGGCTGCCCCACGTCCCCGGCCACATCCACAACCACGACCACGGCCTCTTCCAGCATCCATACTAGTGTTAAAAGGTAGCAAAAGCAACTTGATTATAAGTAAGAGAGGAAAAACATCCACAGTTCAAGAAACGGAAATATGATACGAGAAAACAAGGAATCGAGTAAGGAAACTTACGAGCACTGGAAGTACCGAGATGCTTGCAAAACAAATCACAACTAGACCCAAATGAGCGACAAGCCTAGGTATCCATAAACCTAGTTCTCCGATACCATTTTCTGTAAAAAAAAACCCGAGATATTCAGGTATATTACAGTGTCGTGGACCCCTACATGGGACCGGTAAAAACACACATCATCCAAATGAAAATCAAATAACCCATCCGGTACAACCGGCGGAATAATCAACACTGACAAACGTAAATAACTTCAATGAATACAAACCACAATCTGAAGGAAAAAGCCTAAGTACTCGCGAGTACAATCTATAAGTTTATAAAGTAGACAACAACCATATCGAAGGGAACAACGAAAATAAAGGGACTCAAATGCACATGTCAACGACCCTTGCCAGCATCCTCGTACTGTCCCAGCGCCCGCTCGTCCGGCTGAACATAACCTGAAATCCATAACAAGAATTTCCCAAAAACAGGTCCCCAAGGGGGTTATCAATTACGCTAGTACAAGTAATCAAGGCAAACCATTCGCTTACACATTTCATAGTACAATGCACCAAATTCGTTTCAAAAATAAAAACCAGACATGTCTTTTCCAGAAACAAACAGTCAATCATCAATTTGCCTAAGACCGGGGTGAAGCCACTGGTCCCACTCGAGGCCTCTAAGGACCCTCCCGAGCTGGCCATATCATAAAACAAATCACGCACAGGCATCGCCTAGGACCGGGGTGAAGCCACTGATCCCACTCGAAGCCTCAAAGGACCCTCCCGAGCTGGCTAGCGAATCAAACTCGTGAATCCAGAGTGAAGTCATAGATTCGCTCGAGGCCCCGTCGGACCCTTCCGAGGTGAGCAAAGCACACACAATATACATTATCATTTCATGTTAAGCATAAAGGTTTCCAAAAATACTTGCCTTGAGTAATTGACGATGACTCGAATGGAAGGAATAAAACACGACTGCTAGGAACCGACGAAACCGAACCTAACGATTCGAAGAATATAATCACAACCACTTCTACACGATTACGGAAATGGAATACATCGGAAAACCTGCCTACGATTCATGTGTATTCGTATAAAAACAACAACAAGGGCGGATCGCAACCAAACCCTCTCGATTACGCAAAAAACACGAAATACACCATGAATTCGTAGGGAAACAATAATACCAACACGATTAATCATATTCACCATGGATTAATCAACAATATGGAACAAATCGGACAAAAACTCTAAAACCCCCAAATCTCACCAAAAATTGGGTTCTAGAGGATTTACCTTGAATCAAGCAGTGGAGGATGATTAAATGATGATAAATCGGTGTTAGAGACTTAAGATCATGAATGGATGATGATAATCGCTCGATTCCACGCTCCCAAATGCTCCAAATCGCCTATCTGTCGGAGAAGAAAAGAAGAGGGGGAGAAATGAGCTGCCCCGGTCAACTCTCTGTTTTTTATAGCGAGAGAGTTATTAGCGTGCGCTAACCTTAAAAGTTAGCACGCGCTATCGGCCAAAAACCCAGTCCAGAGAGTTAACACCCCAGTCCAGAACCTATAGTTCTGGACCGTTAGCATGCGCTACCGATAATTAGCATGCGCTAATAGCCTCTCGGTAGTGCACGCTATCGGGCCATAGCGTGCGCTACCTGGACACCAAACCGAGTCTAGAAGCAACTGCCCAGTACTGGATTATCGCATTAGCGCGCGCTACCGGACACCTAGCGCGCGCAAGTCCTCAACAACAACGTGCGCTAGACAAAACGTAGCATGCGCTAATCTGTCTGTCCAGAGAGCAGAGACCAGAACCAAACTCACTGCCACTAACAGACTTGACTTGCTAGCGTGCGCTATGAAGCAAACGTAGCGTGTGCTACTAATGATGCTTAGCGTGCAGTATACAACGATGATAGCGCGCGCAAGAGATATGATAACGACAGTTCCAAAACATCGAAACACGGACGAAACATCAAACGGAAGATCACAGCACTCATGACAACATAGGATGGATCCACGCCAACCCCGAAACGGCGGTTCTGAACAACAATTACGAGAATCGGATGGCAAAAAGTCTAGTATTGACTATTCTCAAAATATCAATGCGGTTAAAAATAGGTCGCTGAAAACGAAAAATACACCAAAAATGAGAGTACCAGGAAAAGAAAAATGCGGATATTACATATTATGAGTTTGTGGTGATGCCGTTTCATCTCACTAATACGCCTGATGTGTTTATGCAATTAATGAATCGTGTATTCATAGAGTATTTGGACAAATTCGTAGTTGTGTTCATCAATGATATTTTGGTTTATTCCAAGAGTCCGGAAGAGCATGCGCAGCATTTACGGATCGTTCTGAACCTCTTGAGAAGCGAGCAGTTATATGTCAAATTGTCTAACTGTGAATTCTGGATAAAAGAAGTAATGTTCCTTGGTCACGTGGTGTCAGCGGAAGGAGTCCGAGTATATCCCCAGAAAGTCGAGGCAATTTTGGAATGGAAGTCTCCTAACAATGTGAAGAAAGTTAGAAGTTTCTTAGGACTCGTCGGTATTATCATCGATTCGTGGTAGGGTTTTCTAAAATTACCCGTCCACTTACTCGATTGCTGCAGAAAACCTAAAAGTTTGAATGAAGCGATGTGTGTCAGGCTAGTTTTGATGAATTGAAAAAGAGATTGACGACGGAACCAATTTTAGCACTACCACAAGGAACTAAAGGATTCATAGTTTACAGTGACGCTTCAAATCAAGGTCTCGGGTGTGTAATGATGCAGAATGAGAAGGTGATCGCCTACGCTTCACGACAATTGGAGCTATATGAAGTAAATTATCCAATGCACGATTTGGAACTGGCAGTTGTGGTTTTTGCCTTGAAGATATGGAGACATTATTTGTACAGGACTCACTGTCAGATCTTCACAGATCATAAGAGCCTCAAATACATCTTCAGTTAGAAAGAGTTAAACATGCAGCAGAGGAGATGGCTGGAATTGATTAAAGACTATGATTTGGAAAGTTTTTATCACCCAGGCAAAGTGAACGTAGTGGCCAATGCACTAAGCCGCAAACCTGTTTCTATTCGAATGCTGGAGACTCTCACTTCCCAGTCCAACATTCAACGAGAGTTGATTCGTGAAGAAATTGAAGTATGGTTGCAAGGAGTCCAAGGGCAATTGTGCGTGATGGAATTAACTTCATTGTTAATCAAAGAAATTAAATCTAAACAATTAAATGATCCTCTGATGATCCGGTTACATGATGAAGTGATCAATGGTAAGGCCCCAGGATTTGTGATTGATGATGATGGAGTTCTGAGATTCCAGAGTCGACTTTGTGTTCCCGATATTGATGTTTTGAAGCATACAATCATGAAGGAAGCTCACAGTATGCCCTATTCTATTCACCTGGGCACCAGTAAGATGTATAAGGATCTGAAACAGAATTTTTGGTGGGGCAACATGAAGAACGATGTGGCGAATGTTGCATGTATTTTTGTGCGCTTGATTATCATTACTTTATCTCCATTTTTTGGTTTAAATCTGCATAAATGAGCTCTTAATGCATTATGTTTATATGTTTTGAAGGAAATTAGAGTCCAGAAGCTTAAACGAAGAAAAACGGGCCAAAACGACATTTTTTGGTCAAGGGCCGAATCGCTTCGAGCCAGAGCCGCGGCACAGGCACACCCAGAAGTAACCGGTACAAACTGTACCGGGGGCCACGACACGCTCATTCTTAGCCGCGGCCCGTAAGGAAAAATTGCCCAGGCCTGGGCAGCGCATGGGCAAGGGTCGCGGCACACTTAAGTCGGGCTGCGGCCCGTGGCGCGGGATTTCTGATGTCAGCCCGTGATTTTGACTGTTTTGGAAGCCGTTTTTGACCTATTTCTCGGACGCATTTTTGGAGACGAAAAGAAGGTTATAAAAAGGCAGTGAAGGTCAGAAATTAAATCATCGAAGAAGAGGAGAAAAGACCTAGCTGCATAAAGCAAAGGCCAGAGAATGGAAGAGATTTGGTTCTTCAATTGTGTTTGAATTTCTTTCCTATATTTTATTTAAACCTTTGTATATTGATTTCTAGCATATTGGGCTAGACCCCTTTTTCTAGGATTGTGATGAAACCGATATTTTGATGAATTAATTCTTGATTTCGCGCTATTAATATATTTCCCTTTTCTATTGAGTTTTTCCCAATTGTTCTTAATGCTTTCAATTGTGTGGCCTATAATTGAATTGTTGTAACTACGTAACTTGAATCGGGAGAGGAGAGTAAGTAGTGTAAATTGGGAGAAAACCGTTTTGTCTTGTGAGATAGGAATATACTCATAAGAATTACGTAGCTTGTTTGAAGATTTTAGACTTTTTAGCTATCGTTGAATTAACTCACCTAGGAATAGAGTGAATTATTCACCTTGGAAAATTCTACTGACCTCGGGAGAGGCATTAGATTATCGTAGAAATCTTCACTTTCAATAAATTGAAAAATTATATAAATTATGTTAATCAAGGTTAGTTCGGATTAATCGAGGCGAATTCTCAATCCTAGATTCTTCTCTTATTAGATCTCTTTTCATCGGACTATTGATTTTATTAGTTGTTTTTAGTTTATCGCTTTATTTGGTTTCTAATAATTCTTCAACCACAAAATTCGGTCGTTCAAATAAAACTAGAATACAAATAAATTGGTAATTAGTACGTCAGTCCTCCAGGGAACGATATCTTTCTCATCACTTTATTACTTGATTACGACAGCGTGCACTTGCGTTCACAAAAATACGTAACAAGTTTTTGGTGCCGTTGCCGGGGACTTATTGTTTTTACTAATATCAATTTTAGTATTTTTAGTCTTAATTTGAACATTATTTTATTTTTTGTGAAAATTTGTTTTTATTTGTTTTCCTTTCAGGAGTTCGTCTAGTGCATGAGAAAATTTGGTAACGAAGGTCTTACTCCCTTTGGATACCGAACTCGAACGCACTTTGCGGAAAAACAGGAAGGAAAGACGTGAGTTGTCAACTACGGATACCATGGCTGACAACACCGGAAATCAAGGGATCGACAATCCTATTTAGCAAGCTCAACCGGCATTGGCACTCCGTGATTATGCACTTCCACAGATTAATGCGAATTTTTCGGGGATTCGTCGTCCAACCATTCAAGCGAACAATTTCGAGATTAAGCCGGCTATCATCCAAATGGTGCAAGCGAGCCAATTTTGCAGACTGGCGAATGACGACCCCAATGCTCACATTGCTTCGTTTCTCGAGATTTGTGACACATTCAGAAATAATGGATTTTTTGATTACGCCATTCGTCTACGGCTTTTCCCATTCTTTCTAAGGGACAAAGCCAAGTTTTGGTTGAATTCACTTTCGCCAGGCTCTATCACGACTTGGGCAGAGTTAGGGCAAGCTTTTTTGGCTAAGTTCTTTCCGCAGGTGAAGACAGCAAGACTTAGGAATGAAATAACTACTTTCGGGCAATTTGAGATGGAATCGTTGCATGAGGCATGAGAGTGATACAAGGATTTGCTAAGGAGATGCCCACATCATGGTCTACCGGATTGGCTGCAGATTCAGACATTTTATAACGGACTGAGTGCTTCTACACGCACTCTTGTTGATGCAGCCGCTGGAGGTGCTTTAATGGGAAAGATGATGGTTGAAGCCCATTCTTTACTGGAATATATGGCGGCAAATGCGTATCAGTGGCCTTCTGAGCATCTGAATCTGAAACGAGTTATGGGAATTTTCGATAATGATCCAATATCTACGCTATCGGCCCAAGTTGACTCAACAACTTCAAGTTTTATCACATGCTCCTTCTACCGTTACCACGGAAACATGTATTTGGTGCAACGGGTCTCATCCTAGTGTTAAATGCCAAGTCGGGAATCCTTTTGAGCAATCTTATATGGAACAAGCTAAATTTGTGGGGAATGGAAATCGACAGAATAATTCGTATTCTAACAGTTACAACCAAGGGTGGCGAAATCATCCAAATTTTTCATGGAGGAACGGGCAAGAATTGAACAATCCTCCAGAAGCTCAAGTCACTCAGCCACCACAGCATCCCCCTCAACCATTGAAGGTTTCTTTAGAAGATGCGTATTCTAACACTTACAACAATAGTTGTCACGCTTCCATTATGATGGCACCTTTTGAAGCGTTATACGGGAGAAGATGTAGATCACCCCTGTGTTGGGATGATTCATTAGAATTGATCGGGACGGAACCGGAGTTGATAGTACAGACTCAAGAGAAGGCAGCTTTGATTCATGAAAGGCCGTTGACTGCCCAGAGTCGGCATAAATCTTATGCAGACGTGCGATGTTGCCCATTGGGATTTGGAATTGGGCACCACGTGCTTTTAAAGGTTTCTCCTACTCAGGGGATTTTTTGTTTTGGGAGAAAAAAAGCTGAGTCCGAGATATATCGGACCATTCGAGATTTTTGAAAGAGTTGGAGAATTGCGTATAGGTTGGCCTTGCCGCCATCAATGAGTCATGTTCATAATGTATTTCATGTATCACAATTACAAAAATACATACCAGATCCCAGTCATGTCATTGATTTCAGCGAGATCAAAGTCGCTAAGGATGGCACGTTCGAAGAGAAACCAATCAAGATACTCAAGAGTCGAGTCAAATAATTGAGAAATAAACCAATCACCTTGGTTAAAGTTCAATGGTCGCGATAGGGAGTTGAAGAAGCCACTTGGGAGACAGAGGATAGTATGAATTCAAGATACCCAGAATTATTTTCGTCTTAAGTTTCAGGACGAAACCCCATTTTAGAGGGAGAGTATGTAATATCCAGATAATTGTTGAGTATTTTCATCTGTATTTGAACCTTGTAATATTCGACCTTGTGAAATCAATAATCGAAGTGTGATCTTTCTTGTATTCGTATAAACATTCATGATCGTATCAACCTTGTAAATTCATGCATGCAACTACGTCATAACGTACACTAGCTGGTAAGCTTAACGTACGTTATGATCTATGGATAACGTACACTATGGATGAAGCGTAGCGTACGTAATGTAGTCAACGACGAATGAGTCCGCTAAGCACATGGGCCAGTTGGTGGTGGGATCGGATAAGATTCTCGTGGCGTGAACGTAGACAGCCTTTTCATAAAGTGGGTCAACAAGGCTAACGTACATTAGATGCTTGTGATAACGCGTGCTATTTCCAGATGATTACGTACGTAAAAGTGTTGGTATACAGGAACGAGATTGTAGGCTATTATTGGACGTTAACATACGCTAAGGATTGCTAATAGCGTATGCTAAGACGATAAGGTACGTAAAGCGTTGAGGCTAACGCACGTAAAATTCAGAACATTATAAATGGGACAGCACCCCATTTCATTTCACCTCATTTTCTTTCACCCCTTATCCGATTTTTGCAAGTCCAGAGAGCCTTCCCCCACATTATAATCCTTGTTTAGCCTTTCTACTTGGTGATTGAAGTTTGGAAACATCTTGGTTTAGTGTTCAAGCTCCGGGTGTTGAGTTCCGCCGAGTGTTTCATCTTTCTTTTCCGAAATAAGGTATGTGAAGCTATCCCAGTCTAGAATTCATATTCTTGTAGTTCTTAGGAGCATGCTACTGGAGTTATTAAGATTTATTTGACAACTTAGCGAATCGTATATCATGCTTTAGGAGAATTGAGGGAATTTATACTAGGATTTTCATGGTTAAGTAGAATTGGAGTTGAGACTTGATTTTGTTAAATATTGTGATGGAGTTTTCTGAAGATTGTAGCATGCCTTGGCCAGTGAATTCGAAACATTCTTTTGATGAATAATGTTGTTAAGATTATCACATGTGTTGGATGAATGTAGAGGGTGTTCTTCAAATAAATTCATGAGTTGTAGGGATTTCTTAACCTTCATATTGAAGAGTAGAACATAGTGATTAGGCTGGAGTTAATGGTTTTGAACTTAATACCTTGGCAAGAAGAATTACTTTGCTGAAGAATGAAATCGTGGAGATGAACTAAGTTAGAACTCGATTGAAATGTGTTTTATAACCGAACCAAGTATTGGAATTGATAATCAGGAATCAAAGTGTGAATTTATGATGATTTGAATATCCTTGAACTCATAGACGTCGACTTTTGATCTTCTTTATGGTCATTTAATTCGCCTAAGGTATGTCATTAGTTCGACCGATTGTTCGTCGAATAGTCGAGCCGTGAACCGGCTAACTTAGAATGTAACTCAGCCGTAGTAGACATTAGATGTTCGTATGTTAGGATTGTTACGTAAGTTGAGCTGTCGTTATTTTCCTATTGTTTAAGGTTCGAGCGTTGCGAACGGTTGACCGAAGGGGCGTCCTTCGAGTTTGTTGGAGTCATTGGAGTATTTATCTCTTGCCACCTTTCTAAGGCAAGTACCTTAATTATATTTATTCGTATTGATGTCAGTTATGTTGTTGTATGTCGTGCATATATGTTGTGATTGTTTTGTCCACCATGCGTTGGTTCGACGGGATCATCATGGGAATTTATAGCTGTGTGCGCTGGATCATTGTATGGGTATTTCCACCATGCGTTGGTCCGACGGGATCAT
Source organism: Orobanche coerulescens (assembly GCA_033398695.1). NCBI lineage: Eukaryota > Viridiplantae > Streptophyta > Magnoliopsida > Lamiales > Orobanchaceae > Orobanche > Orobanche coerulescens. Next base: position 64,741,866 of record CM065819.1, read on the forward strand.
CATGGGAATCTATAGCTGTGTGCGCTAGATCGTTGGAATACCACGAGTATGTTAAGATTGACATGATGTGTTGTACATTGTTGTGATTATTATTGATATTATTGATGTTATTATTGAGGGATTGCTGAATAAATCATTGTTATATAATTATTGTACTTGTACTAGCATCGTTGTGCTAACCCCTTCGGGAGTGAACATTTGTTTTATGTTCAGGATCCAGGAGAGCGGAAAAACAACTACTAGAGCTGCATGACGACGAGGGTGCAGAGTCATGTTACGGCCGGAATAATTTGCCAGATGTTTGTTTTGTTTTAATATAGTACTCGAGTACGGTATTGTTTTGTCGTCTTTGAAGTTTGTATTCGGATGTGGATTGATTGGTATGTTTTAGACTGGTGATGTAATAATTATTTCTATGATTGGTATTTAATAAATGTTGTTTTTAAATTCTTAACCTTGTAAATCCTTATATCGAGGATTTACGGCGCTGTAATAATCCTGAACATCTCGGGGTGTTACAGTTCTTTTGTTAACGAGGGTCGCATGGATATAATATCAGCCGCAATTGGACGACCGTAGCATACGGGTCGTGTTCATGGTGTTAGATTCGATGTGGGCATTCGAGAGTGCTTTGGAGGTCATTCTCGTGGGCAGCAACATCATCAATAAGTCTAGAATTATTGGAGCGCCTAACACAAGAGATTACACAAGAAGTCACACAAAACTTAATGAAGCAGTTCGGCCCGGCTTAACGAAATATTTTCTTACCAAATTTGTTTAAATTTTTGTGACGACATACAAATTATTGGTTCTTTTTATTGTCGAATTTGTAAGTTAAGGAAGTTAAAGTTTTCGGGACTTTTATAAGGACGTATATTTTATTTTTGTAGTTAGTTGATAATGCTTGTTGTGAACAATTGAGATTTAGTTACAAGATGTATGTTTTTGCTTCATAGTTGATAATACATTCGTTGCTTCAAAATTATGCTAGGATTGGTTTTCATTTGAGATGTTGGTGATTGAAGTATTTGTGAACAGAAATATATTGGTGTATATTTGGCCCAATTTTATACATGTGGATCTGGCACATTTAGTAGTGCTGGTTTGAAAAAATAATAACAATTCACATCGCTTGTTTAAGCAACTGATGTTAAATTCTATGAGCCATTCACATTGGTTCTTACAAAAACCGATGTGAATAACAAGTTTTAACATCGGTTAAAATCCGATGTGAATAACAAGTTTTAACATTGGTTAAAAACCAATGTGAATAACAAGTTTTAACATCATTTAAAACTGATGTGAATTTATGTCGGTGGATACGACATTAGTTTTAAAACCAATGTGAATCATACAAAAAGCTGATGTGAAGTCCTATTTTCGTAGTAGTGTAGAAATAAAACCGTGAGGGCTAGTTCAGAAGCGAGTGCTGAGAGCAAATAATATCATGCTGCGGAGGAGCGGTCTAGGATGTGACAATCAGTGTAAATAAGCGGTCTTGTGTTTGTTTTTCTACTTTAAGTTTTGAGGACGAAACATTTCTTACACTACCAAAAATAACACTTTATTCGACGACTAGCCTGAGAACGACCGACGACCGGCCGACGTCGTCGGCTAAGGTCAGCAAGTTTAGCCGATGGCTTACGTATTGTCGGCTAAAGTAGTTTAGCCGACGACTTTACTATTGGTCGCCGGCTAAAGTCAAGTTAGTCGTCGGCTAAAGTTCTGTAATTTAGCCGATGACTATTAGACTTTAGCCGATGACTCTTAATTGTTTATCCGACGGCTAGTATACTTTAGCCGACGACATGCCATCGGCTAAAGTCTTACAGGTTTTTTTTGTGCAGAATATATCACCATCTAACACTTCAAGACACCATTTACAACACATTCAGAAATTACAGAACAAGAAAACGAAAAACAAAAATTTTCTCTGGTTTGATCATTCAAGAAATCATATTGAAGGTATGTTTATTTAATGTTAATATCATTTATAATTATATTACGCATATAATATATCTATTTGGATGATTATAAAAATATTTAAGAATTAGTTCGTTTTCTCGAATATTTCTTGGTGTGTGTATATATATAAATCCATATATATATATATATATATATATGTATTTGACATCTTGAATTTGAGCTATATATGATGATTTTAGTCGTAATTTTTGTATGTTCTTGATAAATACGATGTGTAATATTGTTGTTATTTTTGTTATAGGATGGATAAAAGTTGGATTGGTCTGCAAAAATGGGATCCAAAGGTCATAGATGGAAGGCGAGGGATTATTCGATTTGTGAAGGAGCATGATAGTGATAGTATAATTCATTACTGTCCATGCAATAAATGTAAATGTCGCAGCGATATATACCGTTTTACACTTGATGTCGTATGGGAGCACTTGAAAAAAAAATGGATTTTGGGATAAATATACATGTTGGATATACCACGGTGAAAGATCGAATTCTATTATTCCCCATGATCACGGACAATACAGTGGTAGCACATCCAATGACCCCACAAGAAGGTTGATTGACGACGCGTTTGGTTATTACGAGAAGGACGTATCAGCTAAAGGTTAAGAATACCATATAGTTGATCAACCAGTCATTTGATACCCTTTAACTCAATTTCTGTTGATAGATACAACAAGATAATCCAGCTCCAACAGACTCTTCTTTATCCTGGGTGTCACATGACGGTTCTTGATAGTGTCATAGAGACTATGAGAGTCAAGGTGGAGAACAAAATCTAGATTAAAGTTGTGGATGATTATTTGGAACTTACAGGGAAAATGCTCCCAGAAGGTCACCATTTTCCTAGTAATCACAGTAAAATGAGACGTATCCTAAAAGGTCTTGGGCTATCGTACATCAAGATCCACGTATGCATATATGATTGTGCTTTATTTTGGGGAAAGCCTAATGAAGACCTAAAGAGATGTCCGGTATGTGACATAGAGAGGTATAAGTTCACTCCTTCTGGTAAAGAGAAAGTTGTGAAGGTTCTTTGGTATTTCCCTCTGAAGGATAGATTGGAGAGGCTTTTCATATCTCCTCACACAGCCAAGGCGATGAGATGGCACGCTGAGCCTCGCGTGACTGACTAGGATACTATGATACACCCTTCTGATGGAGAGGCTTGGAAGCATATAGATAGGGAGTTTCCTGGATTTGCATCATATATCCAAAATGTGAGACTCGGACTTGCATCTGATGGATTCAACCTTTTTGGCAACATGAGCCTTCTGTATAGTATATGGCCGGTGGTAATGGTTCCTTACAACCTTACTCCATGGATGTGCATGAAGAAGGAGTATAATATGTTGACTCTCTTAGTACCTGGCCCCGGGTATCCAGGAAAGTGTATTGATGTTTATTTGAGACCTTTGATAGAGGAGCTGAAGTTGTTGTGGGAGCAAGGTCATCCGACATACGACAGTTACTCACATGATATGTTCTACTTACGTGCTATGTATAGCGGTACCATCAGTGATTTTCCTGCGTACGGGATGCTATCCAGATCTGTTATTAGTGGATATAGAGGATGTACAGTGTGCTTGAATGCTGATTGCGCAAGGTATCATTGTCGGAAGGTTATCAGAATGCGTCACCATATATAGCTTGAGAGGACGCATGTCTGGCGTATGGATGCTGCAGCATTTGATGGGACTGAAGAGGTTGGTGATCCACCACGGGAGTGGACTGGTGAGGAAATTTTGGCCGTGCTGAATGAGTATGATTTTGGTCCCACAAAAGTATTTTCTGGGATCTACCTTATTAGATTAAGTTGTCGATTAGGAACTACCTAGATGTGATGCACATAGAAAAAAATGTTTGTGAAAGTGTTGTCGGTACAGTTTTATATTGGGAAGAGAAGACTAAAGACGGCCTAAAGGCACGCATTGGTTTAAAAGAAATGAACATTAGAAAACATTTATGGTTGAAGGAAAGGAAGTGGAAACACAAAATGCTGAAAGCTGCTTACAACGTCACTCCTGAGCAAAAGGCTGAGAATTTTTCGTGGATGAAGGCTGCAAGGTATCCCACAGGATATGCTGGAAATATAGGGTGGTGTGTTAACTTAAAGGAGAACAAGTTAACTGGACTGAAGATCTATGATTGTCATAACCACTTACAACATTTATTTTCTGTGTTTATTCGACCATACTTGTCCAAACAGGTGGTCGAGCCTTATGTATCGTTATCTAGGTTCTTTCAAAAGTTATGCACTAGGGAAGTAAGAAAGTCAGATCTCCGGCTCATGCAAAAGGAGATCATTTGTATCTTATGCAAATTTGAGAGGATCTTCCCACCAAATTTTTTTGATATCATGCCTCACCTCATGATCCATCTCCCTCGCCAACTTTTACTAACAAGCCCGGTCTACTACACGTGGATGTTTCCAATAGAAAGGCAACTTGATGAGTACAAGGACTCTATGACTAATAAGTCTGAACCAGAAGGATGTATAGCCAAAGTATATCTTGCATGGGAGTGTGTAACATATACCAAGTTCTATTTAGGCGCGGTGGATCCCACACCCGAGCCTATGTCAACAATTTAAGTGCAATTTAATCTCTCCATCATCACCAGCGAAGTTGAGGTTCAAGGAAGATTACCTGACAGTCATTTACAATCTTACGAGCTATGAATTGCACATTGGTGGATATTACTTAACCGTCCATAAGTTCAATATTGGAAAAACATTCACCTTTCATGTGATGCTGTGAATGGAGACATTAGATTCTACAATGAAACATTTGCTGATTATTTCGGACAATGGGTAAGTGTTTAATTACTGTTTACTTAATTTGCTTACATAATTTACTTAATTACGACATTCACCTTAATTAATATCCAGATGACGCACATACAAAGTGATGGCCACCCGATGTGGTCACGTGAGTTGATTCTTCTTTCGATGAAGCCTGTTATATCTAGAGTTTATTCAATGGTGAAGGTAAATGGTGTGACATTTGTATGTATCGACAGAGATCAAAGAAGGAGGTGTCAAAATTCTGGGGTTACGATTGAGGGTAGCTATTACGGTGTTCTTCTCGAAGTAGTGGAACTAATTTATGGAGAAGGCTTGACAGTTTACTTGTTCAAGTGTAGGTGGTTTGATACAAATCCTCAAATCGAAAGGGAGGATAATTATGGACTATTATCTCTTGATACTTCTACAAGTTGGTATGAAAGTGATCCTTTTGTTTTTGCAACATCTGCTAAACCAGTTTACTACCTCGATGACTTGGTAAAAAAGGAGCATGGAAGATCGTAAATCATGTGGCTACGAGAAATATATATATGTAATACCCGGTTGTGAATTCATTTATTATCATTCAGTATCTGTCACTCAGAATTTTTTTCATTCAGTAATAATCATTCATCATTCATATTCGATCAACTATGTTCACCATTCGGCGTATTTTGGGATCATCACTGTTTGAGATCGAGCCGAGATTATTGTCATCATCATCATCATGTTTCTATTTGCAGTTTGAGAGGTAGCGCACGCTACACATTGTAGTTAGCGCGCGCTAATGAGGTGCATGTAACGCACGCAATGATTCAGTACTAGCGCACGCTAGCGCAAGTGAGGCAGACAGTCCAGAAGGTACTGGGCTGATTTGGGAAATTCGTAGCGCACGCTACGAGTGGTAAGTAGCATACGCTAACTATGCTGGTAACGCACGCTAAGACTTCAGAGTAGCGTACGCTAGCGCGCTCAGATCAGAGGACAGTAGGTTCTGGACTCCAGGATTTTGGATATCAACTATCAGGTAGCGCACGCTAACATAAGGTTAACGTACGCTAAGAATAGGCTGTTAGCGCACGCTACCAAAGGTACTTAGCGCACGCTAACGATTCAGTCTAGGGGTACTGGATTACCCGGTACACGCGTTAGCGCACGCTAACATCAGGAGTTAGCGCGCTAAGTCGACGAGATAAATAGGATGCTTGGTCCAACTTTCGTCATTTCTTCATTTCTCAATCATTTCGGACGAGCTCGGGTGATTCGGAAAGGTCTTTTCGAGCTGCAATCATCTAGCATCATCTTCAAGCTTCTAAGTTGGATTAATCATCATCTAAATCAGTTTCATCACTCCAAATCAAGGTAATGATTCTTGGATCTAGAATTTCGGATCTTGGGTGTTTTGCTTCCGATCTCTTCGTGTTAAATCGATATTATGTTGGAATATGTTAGATATGGATTATCTATCTTGGATACATGTATTTCTACGGATTCATTGGTGTAATTTTCGGAATTTATGAATAATTGAGGAATTGTTCAAGAACCCTTACGGGTTGACTTTGGAATTTTGGGGGTTTTTGACTAAATGTTGTTGAAATATCGTTCTAAGTATTCCTATTGGATTATTGATAGTATTCATGAGTTTTTGTGGTTTTGAATCATTCATTGGGAGTTGGTTTCGGATGTAAATGAGTTTTTGTTGTAAACAATTGGAGATTGTTTACAACGCGGTTGTTTAAATGCCCCAATGAGTTTCGGGTATTGTTGTATCGACTTTTGAGTTGGTTGTGATCATGCTTGATTCATGTATTAAGAGAATTGTTGGTTTTTGTGTTGTTCAAGGTTGTTCGAGCGGCCGGTAATTTCACTAAGGACGTTGATCGTGGAAGTACCTTCTCGCCTTCGGTATTGAGGCAAGTTTTATACTTGTACTAGTCAATGAGCTAATGTCATCATGTATGTGTATGAATGTGTTGTATCATTCCGAGACTTAGTCTCTTCATGAATTCATTGATATCAAGAGATCGTTCGATACGATACCTTTCGGCAATTTTGCCAAATGTTATTGTTGTTTCGTTAATCAGTCCGATTCAAGGCATTGTGATACTCATTATTAATGTCATTGTCGATAGCCGGTTCGCGGTATCGATGTATCGATTGTTGTAATATATATGTCAATTTAAGACATCGTTGAGATCATTGTTATTCCTGTTTGGATTGTCATTAAAACTGTACAGGCCGATTAAAGGCATTGGCTTATTCATTTCTCACCTTCGCCGCTTCAGAATCGATTAAAGGTGCCGAGGCATCCTTCATATCATTGTTATCGAATTGCCGTTCTCAGGCAAATCGAAATGTTCAATCATTCACTAAATCATTGTTATCGATTGACCTTTCTAAGGCAATCGAGGTATTCACTCATTCATCGTATCATTATTATCGATTGTCCATTCTCAGGCAAATCGAAATGTTCAATCATTCACTGCATCATTGTTATCGATTGACCTTTCTAAGGCAATCGAGGTATTCACTCATTCATCGTGTCATTGTTATCGATTGACCTTTCTAAGGCAATCGAGGTATTCACTCATTCATCGTGTCATTGTTATCGATTGGCCGTTCTCAGGCAAATCGAAGTGTTCAATCATTCATGGTATCATTGTTGTCGATTGACCGTTTTAGGCAATCGAGGTATTGAATCATCCGCTGCATCATTGTTGTCGGTTGGCCGTTCTAAGGCAATCGAGGTGTTAATTTGGGACTGTCAAGGACGGTGTCTATCCGTGTGTTACTATCATCGTGTTGGCCGACTCAAGGCAGCACACTATCATTCATTGTGATACGGCTTCGTGCCGTGGCTTCGGCCCTAATTGTGATACGGCTTCGTGCCGTGGATTCGGCCCTAATTGTGATACGGTTGGATGCCGTGGCTTCGGCCCTGATTGTGATACGGCTTCGTGCCGTGGCTTCGGCCCTCATTGTTACAGCTTTGGGCTGTTTTGACTTCAGGTGTTTGTGATATTTGTTAATTTCCGCTGAACGACTTTCAGCCCTTTTGTAATGTCTTGGTATTCTCATTGGAGCCTTTGGGCATTACGATTCATATCAAATTCAGTTCTGGTTTGGTTCATGTCGTTTAATTCATTGTGGTATTCTGTGATTATAATTCGTCGTTGGGCATTTATGTTCTAACCTGTCGAACAGGTATTAATAGTATGCCGTGGGCATATTATTTCACGAATGCTCGATTCTTACCTTGGTTTGTGAGCATCTCGTATTATTATCATCATTGTACCGTTTCATTCTGCCTTTGGATGCATATCATATTATACATGTATTTGATGTTCATTATCTGGATGACTGACCCCGTGGGGGCGGAACATGTTTTTCATGTTTTAGGTGCTTGCGAGGAGAGAGTTGAGACATAGGGGCATGATGATGGCGACGAGGCATTCGAGCGATACTAGTCCGAGTTGTTCATTGTCGGTCAGTCAGTTGGAGTGTACTCCAGTCTTGTCAGTTGTTGTCGCGTTGTATTACCCGAACAGATGTTCGTGGATGTTATTGTATTTCATTTTTGGCCATGTAGGCCACTTTTGTCGTTGAAATTCCTTATCGGAATATTGTGTCGGATGTCATGGTAGGGACTATGATTTTCCCTTGTTGTGTTAATTAATGTATTTTTAGTCGTGTTCGCCTGGTGGATCTCCTGGCGTGGGGTCCACGGCACTGTAATAACCCAATAGGATTTGGGGGTGTTACAGAAATGGTAACAGAGATTTGGGTTGTGAAATACCCTGAGATGTGAGTTATGTGGTCCTACCGACGCGGTAGTGGTGGGATTGTTAGGTTATGACAATCTAGTCAGTCAGGTTTTGTGAGTCGTAATATTAGTGCGACTGCACGAGTCATTCATTCATCGAGTCGTCGTCAGTGTAGACTAGTATCGCGAGACCTCGAAGCATCGTATGACCTGTGTAAGGACTCGATTCTCTTTATGTTCATACATTCATCATGTCATTAATTGTTCATGCCTTGATGAAACCTATATGCGATATTATTGTTATGATTGATTCATGACTAATTGTTTTGGGACACGTGTGGCTTGTGTAAGCATTAAGGATCAACTCATTCATCAGTTAATAATCCTCAATCATCATTCTGATCTTGTCGATCATGTTAATTCATTCATCACCCAGTCAATATCATTACTCAGTTAATTCATCACTCAGATAATTCATTCAACACTCAGTCAATATCATTACTCAGTCAATCCATCGCTCAGATAATTCATTCATCACTCAGCCAATATCATTAGTCAGTTAATTCATCACTCAGTTAACTCATTCATCACTCAGTTAATTCATTCCTCATTCAGTCAATCTCATTGTTCAGTTAATTCATTAATCGTTCAGCCCATCTCACGGTTCAGTTGTTGATCTTGAGGATCGAATTTTCAACCTTGTTAACTTGTTCAAGGTAATCATTTCAGGAATTTCATCAGGCAATCATGTTACCTCATTTGATGTTTCATACGGTCTTATCATACTCTGACGTAATGTCGACGATCATTTCATTAAATCATTAATGCATTCATTGTGTTAGAGCGTGTGTGCCTATTATTGTCACTCTGTAACGTAATCATAATGCGATATTCATGCGGAATTTATAATCATCATGTGACTTTCCTACTTCAGTATGGATAGAGCTGTCAGAGGACGCAGGGGAAGAGGCCGCGGTGCGGGCCGGAACCCGGGATCTCGTGTGCATGCCCACACGAACGAGAGGGATATCATTAATTCATCTAATAGCGAGGCTACTCATTCATCAGCAGATAATCATTCACTGTCAGGGAGTCGTACCCGAGAGGCATCTCACTCGGAAGGTGTTCGGGTTGATCCATTCATATTTATGCAGGGCATTATGGCCCAGATGACTCAGATGACGCGGATAGTGGAGACCATGCAGACCTCGATGGTTCGTGGTCCACCGCAACAGGGATGCCAGGTGCCATTTCATGGACAGACTGGAGGAGTGAATCAGATTGTTGGCGATATCTCTCGTCAGATGCCGCCTACTTTTGAGGGTTCGTCGGAACCAGCTGATATTGTTCATTGGCTCGAGCATTTTGATAAACTCTTCGACATGGTTCAGTGTCCAGAGGAGAGTAAAGTGGCAGTAGCGGCTTATTACTTGAGTAAGGGCGCTTATTCGTGGTGGCTTTCTGTGAAACCCATCGATCGTGATTGTATTTGGAGCGAGTTCAAGACTCTCATGTTAGAGAGGTATTATCCGGCTCCACTTCGTGAAGCCAAGTTGTCAGAGGTTTTGAACCCCGAACCCGACGAGGACGAGGGTGTTATTGTCATTGCCGAGAAGTTTGGGGACTACTTGATTTGCTTCGTCAATTATCCGTCTCGAGGCGGATAAAATTAAGTATTTTAGCAAGAGGCTAAATCCATGATTGAGGATGCGATTGTTCAATCACAATTGTAATTCACTTAGTGAGTTCATCGGGAAGGCTCTTGGAGCAGAGCTTTTGATCAAGGAGCTTACTCGAAGCATCCTTGATTTCTTGGTGAGAGGACTAGAATGCCGGCTCGTGAGGGACATCGGGCTCCGACGTCCAAGGGTCGCTTTTCTAGTCGTCTTCGTCCGGGACAAAGATCTTCCTCTCAGCGACGAGTTCGACCGTTGTTTGCTTTAATCGTGATTCAAAGAGTCACGTTAGTACCGGTGTACGGTGCCGCTATTGTTTGTTTTCTCGTGTGGGAGGCGGGGACACCGGCGGAAATACTGCAGGGTTCTAGCGCCAAGAAATCTCAAGAGAGCTCAAGAGCCTCGAGGATTTTGTTACTCGATCCATACTTCTTTCAGGGGGCCCTATCAGGCTTCGAGAGCCCGAGGTAAGGACATTCATCACCAGTTTTGAGCAAGTTAATTCTTGCTCGGTAGGAGGATAATCATTCATTTCATTGTCGTTCATTCATTCATATAACTCATTCATCATATATATCAATCATGTTGGGACTCATAATTATCGATTAATCATTCAATTCACGAGGAACGGCGGTTCCAATCACTTCAAGGAACTATCACTCATGACATTATTAATTCACCTTGGTGAGTCATTCTAAATCCTTGTCGGATTTGTAGTCATTTATCATTCATCATTCATTTTTGCCACTTCCATTCTCGTGACCTTCTGAGGTCTTAGTTAGCGGCGAGTTCATCGTCGGATATACCTTAAATCGATGATATGGGAGGATATCGATGATGGGTACATTTGAGATGTAACCTTGTTTTTGGATGATTGTGTAAATCTATCCGTAATAATGTATCGTGACTGTGAATCATTTATTGTTGGTCTATCTTATTATGATCATACTCGAAAATCTTGAGATTTTGGTCATTTGTTGGGAGTTCATCCCTTCGACGTTGTGCTCGAGATTTCGTGATAATTTTGGGAAATCGCTCACTGTGTTTCGAGACGTCAAGTCTTGGGGACTTGGGCTTGCGGTTGATTTGGTCCCAAGGACTATTTGGGCGTTATTGTCTTCAGATCGTGATGGATAGTTCATATCTCGAGTTGTTTACCCTCAGTTTCGAGGACGAAACTCTTTTTAAGGGGGGGAGTATGTAATACCCGGTTGTGAATTCATTTATTATCATTCAGTATCTGTCACTCAGAATTTTTTTCATTCAGTAATAATCATTCATCATTCATATTCAGTCAACTATGTTCACCATTCGGCGTATTTTGGGATCATCACTGTTTGAGATCGAGCCGAGATTATTGTCATCATCATCATCATGTTTTTATTTGCAGTTTGAGAGGTAGCGCACGCTACACATTGTAGTTAGCGCGCGCTAATGAGGTGCATGTAACGCACGCAATGATTCAGTATTAGCGCACGCTAGCGCAAGTGAGGCAGACAGTCCAGAAGGTACTGGGCTGATTTGGGAAATTCGTAGCGCACGCTACGAGTGGTAAGTAGCGTACGCTAACTATGCTGGTAACGCATGCTAAGACTTCAGAGTAGCGCACGCTAGCGCGCTCAGATCAGAGGACAGTAGGTTCTGGACTCCAGGATTTTGGATATCAACTATCAGGTAGCGCACGCTAACATAAGGTTAACGTACGCTAAGAATAGGCTGTTAGCGCACGCTACCAAAGGTACTTAGCGCACGCTAACGATTCAGTCTAGGGGTACTGGATTACCCGGTACACGCGTTAGCGCACGCTAACATCAGGAGTTAGCGCGCGCTAAGCTGGGACAGTATAAATAGGACAGTTTGGTCCAACTTTCGTCATTTCTTCATTTCTCAATCATTTCGGATGAGCTCGGGCGATTCGGAAAGGTCTTTTCGAGCTGCAATCATCTAGCATCATCTTCAAGCTTCTAAGTTGGATTAATCATCATCTAAATCAGTTTCATCACTCCAAATCAAGGTAATGATTCTTGGATCTAGAATTTCGGATCTTGGGTGTTTTGCTTCCGATCTCTTCGTGTTAAATCGATATTATGTTGGAATATGTTAGATATGGATTATCTATCTTGGATACATGTATTTCTACGGATTCATTGGTGTAATTTTCGGAATTTATGAATAATTGAGGAATTGTTCAAGAACCCTTATGGGTTGACTTTGGAATTTTGGGGGGTTTCGACTAAATGTTGTTGAAATATCGTTCTAAGTATTCCTATTGGATTATTGATAGTCTTCATGAGTTTTTGTGGTTTTGAATCATTTATTGGGAGTTGGTTTCGGATGTAAATGAGTTTTGGTTGTAAACAATTGGAGATTGTTTACAATGCGGTTGTTTAAATGCCCCAATGAGTTTTGGGTATTGTTGTATCGACTTTTGAGTTGGTTGTGATCATGCTTGATTCATGTATGAAGAGAATTGTTGGTTTTTGTGTTGTTCAAGGTTGTTCGAGCGGCCGGTAATTTCACTAAGGACGTTGATCGTGGAAGTACCTTCTCGCCTTCGGTATTGAGGCAAGTTTTATACTTGTACTAGTCAATGAGCTAATGTCATCATGTATGTGTATGAATGTGTTGTATCATTCCGAGACTTAGTCTCTTCATGAATTCATTGATATCAAGAGATCGTTCGATACGATACCTTTCGGCAATTTTGCCAAATGTTATTGTTGTTTCGTTAACGGTCGATTCAAGGCATTGTGATACTCATTATTAATGTCATTGTCGATAGCCGGTTCGCGGTATCGATGTATCGATTGTTGTAATATATATGTCAATTTAAGACATCGTTGAGATCATTGTTATTCCTGTTTGGATTGTCATTAAAACTGTACAGGCCGATTAAAGGCATTGGCTTATTCATTTCTCACCTTCGTCTTGCAGAATCGATTAAAGGTGCCGAGGCATCCTTCATATCATTGTTATCGAATTGCCGTTCTCAGGCAAATCGAAATGTTCAATCATTCACTAAATCATTGTTATCGATTGACCTTTCTAAGGCAATCGAGGTATTCACTCATTCATCGTATCATTATTATCGATTGTCTATTCTCAGGCAAATCGAAATGTTCAATCATTCACTGCATCATTGTTATCGATTGACCTTTCTAAGGCAATCGAGGTATTCACTCATTCATCGTGTCATTGTTATCGATTGACCTTTCTAAGGCAATCGAGGTATTCACTCATTCATCGTGTCATTGTTATCGATTGGCCGTTCTCAGGCAAATCGAAGTGTTCAATCATTCATGGTATCATTGTTGTCGATTGACCGTTTTAGGCAATCGAGGTATTGAATCATCCGCTGCATCATTGTTGTCGGTTGGCCGTTCTAAGGCAATCGAGGTGTTAATTTGGGACTGTCAAGGACGGTGTCTATCCGTGTTACTATCATCGTGTTGGCCGACTCAAGGCAAAGACACTATCATTCATTATGATACGGCCGTGCCGTGGCTTCGCCCTAATTGTGATACGGCTTCATGCCGTGGCTTCGCCCTAATTGTGATACGGCCGATGCCGTGGCTTCGCCCTAATTGTGATACGGCTTCGTGCCGTGGCTTCGCCCTCATTGTTCTGACTTCCTACTGCTTTGACTTCAGTGTTTGTGATATTTGTTAATTTCCATGAACGACTTTCACCCTTTTGTAATGTCTTGGTATTCTCATTGGAGCCTTTGGGCATTACGATTCATATCAAATTCATTACGGTTTGGTTCATGTCGTTTAATTCATTGTGGTATTCTGTGATTATAATTCGCCGTTGGGCATTTATGTTCTAACCTCGAGCAATTATTAATAGTATGCCGTGGGCATAGTATTTCACGAATGCTCGATTCTTACCTTGGTTTGTGAGCATCTCGTATTATTATCATCATTGTACCGTTTCATTCTGCCTTTGGATGCATATCATATTATACATGTATTTGATGTTCATTATCTGGATGACTGACCCCGTGGGGGCGGAACATGTTTTTCATGTTTTAGGTGCTTGCGAGGAGAGAGTTGAGACACAGGGGCATGATGATGGAGACGAGGCATTCGAGCGATACTAGTCCGAGTTGTTTATTGTCGGTCAGTCAGTTGGAGTGTACTCCAGTCTTGTCAGTTGTTGTCGTGTTGTATTACCCGAACAGATGTTCGTGGATGTTATTGTATTTCATTTTTGGCCATGTAGGCCACTTTTGTCGTTGAAATTCCTTATCGGAATATTGTGTCGGATGTCATGGTAGGGACTATGATTTTCCCTTGTTGTGTTAATTAATGTATTTTTAGTCATGTTCGCCTGGTGGATCTCCTGGCGTGGGGTCTACGGCACTGTAATAACCCAATAGGATTTGGGGGTGTTACAATATAGTGCGGCTACACTTGGACAAGCAGTCGATAAGGATGACAATGAGGCATATCAAGAGCCGGATACAACTAATATTCCACCATCCTCCACAATACTGCTGAATAATATTGTAGAAGGTCTAGTGTTTCGGCTACATGGTGAAGAACGTGGGTTCATAGATGTAGGTACAGATGAATTACGTGCAGACTCTAATGAAGATGATGAGGAGGAGTTCAGACATATGCTGCCAGTTATCAACTCCGACACAAAGACAGACTCAAGTGGTGATTCTGACTACGAACCTTAGAAGGACATATATCATTTGTAAAAGTTACTTAAATATTCATTGTTGTGTGCCGCTCGAACGAATCGAAAAAGTGATATTATTACCTGATTTTTTTTATTTTGTTATATTCATTGTTCCATTCAAAATTTTCTCAATGTAAACTATTTTATATATATGTGTGTGTGTGTGTGTATATATGTATTTATTTATTTATAATAAAACAAGTATAAATATATAAAATATTATTATATAAAAACTGTATAAATTAATATACAGATATGTACTCATATTATATATATATATTTTTAATTAAATTTAAATATATAAAATATTATTATATAAGAATATGTCTAAATATATAAAATATTATTAAATAAAAACTTTATAAATATAAAGATATATAATCATATATCTATATTATTATATAAAAACTTTATAAATATATAAATATTATTATATAAAAACTGTATAAATATATACAACATATAATCATAATATATATATATTTATAAATATATTATTCATAATTAAATTCAAAGAGTATTAAATATTAGTATATGTATAAATATAAAAAAAAGTGTTTAAATATACAAATGATAAACATGACCCGGTGGCAATAGGCCATCTCACTTATATAAATGGCCCGGGTTCGAATCCCGGCTGCCACTGGGTCATGTTTTTTTTTTGTGGGGGGAATTTAGTTTAGCCGACGACTGTCGTCGGCTAAAGTCCGTAGCATTTATAGTTTAGCCGACGGTGGCCGTCGGCTAAAGTGTGGATATTATATTTTTATTAAATATATTTATAATTAAATTTATATATAAAATTTCATTATATAAAAATTGCATAAATATATACAAATATATAATAATTATATATATTGATAAATATATATATATATATATCAAATTCAAAGAACTTAAAATATTAATATATGTATAAATATATTTTTAGAATATAGTTTAGCCGACGATAGCCGTCGGCTAAAGTCTGTAAAAAATATTATTAAATATATAAATATCTTAATTTTGTATTAAATATATCTATATTATTATAAAAAAAACTGTATAAATATATAAATATTATCATATAAAAACTATATAAATATATACAATATATAATCATTATATATATATTTATAAATATATTATTTATAATTAAATTCAAAGAATATTAAATATTAGTATATGTATAAATATAAAAAAGTGTTTAAATGTACGAATGATAAACACGACACAGTGGCAAAATGCCATATCACTTATATAAATGGCCCGGGTTCGAACCCCGGCTGCCACTGGGTCATGTTTTTTTTTGGGGGGGGGGGGGGGATTTAGTTTAACCAACGACTACCGTCGGCTAAAGTACGTAGCATTTATAGTTTAGCCGACGACGGCCGTCGGCTAAAGTGACACGGCCCGTGTCAAATGACACCCGCCGTGTCGAAGTGTTCTAAATTTCCAAAAGGTTTCTGGACATGTAACCCGATCGAGTCGTTCGACACGGTCGAGTCGAAATAGTTTAGCCGGCGATGGCCGTCGGCTAAAGTCCGAAGCATTTAGAGTTTAGCCGACGACGGCTGTGTCGTCGGCTAAAGTGCCCTTACATATAAAAAAACGGGATTGATTGTTATTTTTTTCTTTCTTCACTTCAATTACTTCTTCCTGCAGGAACCCTAGCACCGACCGCCGCACCGATTGTTCAATTACCTCACGACTGATTGTTCAAAAACGGGAGTGATTGCTAAAGTGCCCCAGCACCGACCGCCGCACCCAGCACCAACCGCCGCACCCAGCACCGAAGCCGTCGTCCATCGTTTCGCCTTCCACCTTTAGCCGTGTTTTCGCCTTCAGCCGTCCGAGCTTCGCCCGTTTTTCGATGCTTCGCCTTCCACCGTCCGCCGGACTGATTTTGAAGGTAAACGATTTGGCGATTTCCCCTTTTGTATCAGTGAATTTTTTTTTCAGTGATGCTTCCCCGTTGGAAATTTGGCGGCAGCTTTGAATAACATTAGGAAATATTGTGGTAATAGTATTGAATTTGTAAGAACTATCCGGATAGACTTGTAAGTTGTAAATGTAACCTAACCATTTTAATACTGCTATGAGTCTTTACCTCTGAACTTTATTAATATTCGGTTTCTTTTTTTGTTCCCACTTAATTAGGAGAGAGTGACTGAGGAGTCTGAGAGGATGTTGACAGAAATGGCGAGGGAGGAGCATCCGGATTTGGACGAGACTCGCCACAAGTTAGCACGCCGAGAGATCGATCAAGCCGATCCCTACATTAGGGCAAGGGTGTGGGCTAACATTTACCCTCCTAAAGGGAGTCATCACCGTCCGCCGATGATGGGAGCTAAAGGCAACCAACTATTGAAGAACACTACAGGGTTTGAGCGCAATCAAAAGGGCGACACTCAAAAGGCCTATCTGGAGGAGCAATTGAGGATAGAGATGGAGCTCCGAGCTGAGGAGCAAAGGAAGTCTCAAGACCAGTTCCAGAAATTCCCAGAGGAACAAATGAAGGTTCAACAAGCCATGATGCAGTATATGATATCCTTGAGTCAGACCGTGGCTCAGTCGGGAATCCCGGTACCACCACTACACCATATATGACCTATTGCAAGCCCAAAAAAGTGTATTCTTAGACCCGGAAAATGTTGCAGTAGATGTTTGTGTAACGTTTTGCCAAAATTTGGCGTTACATTAACTGGCGTTGCCTATGCCCTCTATTGCAACATTATGTGTACTTATTGCAACACATTCTGTAATATTACAATAGCACTTTTTTGCAACACTTGGATCTGTTTTAGTAACATTTTTAAGGTGTTACAATAGACTAATGCAACACTTTTTTGCAACATCTGTTGAGTAAAAATGTCACAAAGTCAGTTTATTGCAACATTTTTATGCAACATTTTGATGCCTTATTTGCAATACTTTTTATTAGTCCAGATTGCAATGTCCTGTTTGAAATTTTAATATACCATGCACAAAAGCATATAAACCAATCCAGAAATGACATTTCATTCCAATGGAAAATCCCAAAAACAGATATAACAAACCATAAATGACATTTCAAAGTTCCGAAATGGAAAATCCATCAAACACATGTCAATAAACCCAAACATAGTGGGCTTTTAGCACAATACCATCCGACATCTAGTTCTTAAGTCTAAAGTCGAAACACATATCGACTTACACCACAATTCTACATTAAACTTAGTCTAAATATCATATCATGTCAAAATACCAACCTACTGCCAAAAGCACGCATATAGAAAATAAGAGTTAAGTACTACTGATTATCAATCCTCGTGAATCGTCCTCCTCGTGAATCGTCATCCTCGCAATCATCGTCATCCTCGCGATTATCATCCTAAAGTTATGACTTGTGGAAAAACTTTATGTCTGACAGTTAATCCAACTTTTATTGTTGAGTTTCTGTCAGCCAGTATGGTCGAGCAGAGGTTTAAGGCGAGAGCAGCCACATGCTAGTCAGTATCTCTAATATGAAAAATTAAAATACAAGATTAGAATATACTTAAGATTACTCAGACCCATCAACGATAAAAAGTTAAATTTTCTGATAGTGGAAACATGCACAATGTCCTTTAGAGAACATCATAAAAAGTAGTAGATTAAGAAAAACCTCATGACTATTGAAAGTTCCTCAATGATAACTCCATATGCGGCTGGGCCGAGTTTATCACCATTGGCAGCAATTAGTGCGTCTAGCGTTTCAAGTGTCGCCATTCTTAGTGCTTGATTGGCCTATATTTGAGAAGAAACAAGCTAGATCAAGTGCTTCACAACATAATGTGATGCCAAGGAAAAAAGAAGAAGAATTAATATACGAAATATTTTTAATTGCTTATACCTTCCTTAAGAATGTTGTTAGCTCTGCAATAAGATGCTCAAGGACACGTGATAGGTTTAGTTGTAGCCGAGAAGCAGCAATTACAACAAATGCCTGGAAAATAATCAAAATGCTAAAATTAAAATTTAAGATAAATATCATGTTGAAACGATTGATTTACCTGTGCCTAGATAAACAGCCTGTAAAGACCAGCGTTAATGAGGCGAACACTCACCCCAAAAATCAAGTAAACTTCTTTCTTTGTAATGCCAGCCACTTGATAGAATAGAACAGATTACCCAATTACAATATGTTATATATTACACGGCTCAAATTTTATGTGTCTCCAAATTGTAATCATCTCAAATAATGATAACACTTTTTAGGTGACCAACATTTTTGTGTAGGTGGAGATTTCTCTCTATAATATCCGCAATTTCGATTTCCAATAATTTTTCTTTTTCGGCGGGAGTCCATTTTGACGACTTGCTTGTGACCATTTCGTCATTCTGAGAATGATTAATTCTGCACTTTTTGGCATCCGAGTTCGTTTCGGTGTTGTTTTGTTGAGTTCCGTGCTTCTTAGCAACTTTTCCGCATTTGAGTTCGATTCTTGCGAATCTCATTTGAAACTGCTGTTTCGAGTTTTCTATAAGTCCGGTTTACTTTGTTAGACGTGTTGTGAACTTCGGTTTGGTTATTCAACCACGTATTGTGATTTTCGGGCGTTTTGGACCATTTTGTAATTTACCCAAAGTTGTGGGTATCCGCATTCGTATTTATTATCTTAACCCTTTTCATGGTCGCGTGTGATTAATTGTTGCATGGTATTTCATTTCGGGTCGATGATGTTGTCCGCGAGCATTTCGTCGTGTTCATTCCGTGCATTTTCGAAAACCGAATCGTCGGGTCATGGCGGCTGGGCATTGGCCGGGCGGGTGCGGCAGGCACTGTCGGGAGTGCTGGGCACTGGCCGGGCAGACGCGGCAGGAACCGGCGTAGCGCGCACTACTTCCGGTGGACTACGCACGCTAGCTCGGCAGGACTTGCGCATGTTAATAGGCCAGCCAGCGCACGCTATCGGGCTGGGCAGAGAGGTTCCTGGAGTTCTAGACTCGAGGAGGATCGGCAGGTAGCGCACGCTACTGTCGGTTGTGGCGCGCGCTAACCGTCATGTGTAGCGCATGCTGTCGGCCGACTAGCGCACGTTACCTGACCGAGCAGTTTAGTCCAGAGGGTTCTGGACAGGTCGGCTAGCGCGCGCTAGCGTCCGCGCAGCGCACGCTATCGGGGTCGGGCAGGCAGGTCCTGGTCGGCAGGTTGGGTCAACAGTGTCGGGTCATGCGGGCTCCAACCGAGGGCCTGGGCGATACTGGCCGATAGCGCACTCTACTGCCGGAAGGATAGCGCACGCTAGGCCACGCCAGTATAAATATGACTGAGCAGTCATATTTTCACCCGTTTTTCATTTCTATCGTCTCCTTTCCGCGGCTGGAGGCTTGGTGATCAAGGAGACATGTTGTCAAGCAACTAATCCACGAAGGCCTAGAGCTTATATCATTGATTAATCATCCTATAACATCCTTTGATCCAGCGAATCAAGGTTAGATTTCCTAGAACCCTATCTTTGAAAAATTTTGGGGTTTTCGGGTTTCTGTCCGATTCGTTCCATATTGTTGATTAATCCATGATGGGTATGATTAATCTTAATATTATTCATGTGTTTAACATCATTTAATCCATTGTTTTTCGTCGAATCAAGGTATATTTCTTGATTTCCTTCGAGTTGACTTTTCTAGGGATTTGTTCTTGATTTCGTTTTCCATCCGTTTTTGATGAACCGATTGTTGTAAAATGATGTTTTTAAACATATCCTATGGATTGAAAATCCATATTTCGGTTGGGAATTCCATTTTCATGTTTTGTCGGGTCGATTCGTGTTCTTAGCCGTTTTGGGGAAAACCCTTGAACTTTCATCGTTTGTTACTTGAATTCAGCGGCTTTGGAATTCATTTTCGGTGTTATTGTTGTCGTTCGTAGTTTATTGTTGCGGGTTGTCGTTCGGCGGAGTCGGCGGGTTCATAGTCGGTCCGAGTCTCCTCACTTTGGTCGATTCTCCGTGTTGTGATTATTCGAGG
This sequence comes from Orobanche coerulescens, assembly GCA_033398695.1. NCBI lineage: Eukaryota > Viridiplantae > Streptophyta > Magnoliopsida > Lamiales > Orobanchaceae > Orobanche > Orobanche coerulescens. The sequence goes on from CM065819.1 coordinate 64,762,729, forward strand.
CAAGTATCTTGCCCATACATTTCATGTTTCGTAGGCATAATTGTTGGCAAATGATTTTATGTAAAATCCAGATGTTTAATGAATGTTAAAAAGTATCGGTATGTTCTCGATAAATGTTGTCTTTCAACGATAACTCGGATGCTTCGTGAACAAGTGTGTTTTTGGCCTATGTGTGTTAACTCCGTTGGTTGAAAGACTTATGATCACATTTAGTGAATGTAATAAACCGTAATCATTTACCGACGATAACGTGTTGTTATGTGTGCTTGTTTGGTGAATATGTGACGGGTGATATTGGTTGTTACTCCTTTGAAAGGAAGTTGTGATGCTTAATGTTGCTTGGCATGATAGTTGATTATTGTTGTGTGCTTGTTGTATGTGATGTGCCTCCGGGTAGGATTGTTGAATCTCTGGGATCCATACTTGCTAGTATGGATCGGGCGTGGTCGTAGGGTTATCCATCGGGTATGTCTTGCAGGGACTCCGAGGTTCGTGGCTTGTTAGCCCGATGCCGGGATAATTGATTGGGTTATCATCGGGTATGTCTTGCAGGGACTCCGAGGTTCGTACCTTGTTAGTGCGATACCGGGATAACTTATGGTTGTGGTTTGGTTAAGTACGTATCTGTGCTTGTAGTCACGTGACTATTGTTACGGTGACATGTGATTTGATATAGTTTCCCTGTGGGTTATTCACTCGGGTTTGTCTACGGGAGCATCTGAAGTCCGTGGCTTGCTAGCACGGGACACGAATAATCTGTGGAAACAGGTTGTTATGGTATGATCGAGTCGTGGACCCCGTGTGTTGTTATCGTAATTTTGTTTTGGGAAAATGACTTTTGGGCTATGTCCCTAAACGTTTTCAAAACTCCCGAGATCGTAAAATATTTTTTTTCAAGATGCATATCGGGTTTACCCCTATCTTTCGATTTAACAATTTTGATCAAGTGATTTACCTCGAGAAGTACGTTTATGATTTCTAAGTCTTTGGAGTATGATATGTATGGCTTGTCTTCGTATTTTATACTTGCACTAGCAAAACAGTGGAGTTTTGCTAACCCCCGAGTATTCGGAGGGTGGATGTCTGTCTTTGCATTCAGGTTTTAGATAGCATAACACAGGGTCGGCATGAAGGGTGATGAAAGATGATCGATACTAATCACAAGAGGATCCGTATGATGTCTTTGGTTTAGTTTATTTTATTTCCGCTGCAGTATTCTTTCCCGTTGTACGAGAGTGTGTTTTATTCGACCCCTGCGTGGGCATGTAATGTATTTGAGTTGTATGTATTTATTGAAAGACCAAATCGGTCTACTGAGTCATTTTAGCCTTAAAGGCATTGTTGAGATGTTCGATGTTGTTACCAGCCTGGTAGATCCTTGAGAAAAGGTTCTACAGCGTGTAATATCCATGAGGGGATTGGGGGTATTACACTCTCCAGGTCGTCAAGTGATGTAAAGCAAAGAGGTCGGAAAACGAGATATGTTTCATAAATTCTTGATTTTGCAGAATGCAAGTCAACATACTTCGAGATATCAGGTCTTCTTCATAAACACTAAACAAAGAATAACTAGAGACCTCTCTCACTATGCTTGTTATTTACTTATAAACAAAAAACAACAACAAAAAAAGATGAATTTATTCTCATAGTGAAATTTGCGAAATTAAGCAACCTAAAATCAGAACTAAAATTCGAACCACTTACTTAACTCCATCAAAATTAACACCCATTCTTTTTGTAACACCCCCGAGTTATTCAGGAATATTACAGCGCCGTAAGCCCCGCCGTGGGACCCACAAGGCTAAACATACGCGGAACCATAAATTTTGACCGATAAGGTCTACACGCAATGGGATGAAAAACAATACAAAGGTATTCAAAACATAACCAATGTATTCACAAACATCACAACTCGAATCAATACTTCGGCAAACACAGGCCGGAACATCAAGGAAAACGGAAAACAATACTCGAGTATTCAATAGCCAATCCAGTACAACAACACTGAATGGGAAACTCCAAACATAACTGGAAGAAATACACAGTATCACACTTGCCCACCATCTTCATGCCGACCCGATACCTGCCTGTCCGCTCTTACGGAACTCGAAATACATAAACGTATTTCCCCATAAGGGGTTAGCCGTCGAATAGCTAGTGCAAGAATATCAAGTATGAAACACAATACTTCTCGTCAATAAAGTAAATGTAACCGTCAATTCATCAATTCAAGACTAGCATTCCTAATAACTAAATCTCATAGCGTCACATCGAGACGTATATGAATGCCGTAGAAAGCAGTTCGTTCATATCATCCGTCAATACATGTATGAATGCCGTAGAAACGGTTCGTTCATATCATGCCATCAATTCATATATGAATGCCGTAGAAGCGGTTCGTTCATATCATGCCATTAATATATCTATGAATGCCGTAGAAACGGTTCGTTCATATCATACCATCAATATTTCTTACTTTCAAAGTCGAGAATGTACAATCATAAATATATACTTGCCTTTGAGACATCGAGAAAACGAGCGGAAAAGGGGTATGAGATTGGTAGGTCCAAGCACGCGCTTAGGCACCTAAACGATTCGCAAGGAATATGATAATCAATTATCCATATTCAAATTACACGAAGAAACCCCCGAAACCCGTCTACGATTCGTAAGGATGTACGGATAATCGACTAGAGGTTGGAAAAATCGTCCAAAATCTCACAAGTCCGAAAGCGGTACAACCCAAACCATAAAATCGTAGGAAAAGCATGCATACGGTATAGATACATCATAATCTCAAGGTTCTCAAGCTTCCAAACGGATAAATCGGACGAATCTATGAAAAACCCCAAAATTCTAAAGCAGGGTTCTAAGGATTTTTACCTTGATTCGGACGTTAGGAGGAATTAGATGTTGAGAAATCCTTGTTCTCCAACCAAGTATGTTGTTGTTAGAAGGAAGATTGCTTCCAATCGCCCAAGATCGTCTCTCCCGAGAGATTTCCGTCGAAGAGGAGTGAAGTAGGTGAGAAATGACGAAATGGAAGTCAACTGTCATATTTATATACGCGGTCTAGCGCACGCTACCCTCCTTCATTAGCGTGCGCTAGCGAAGTCACCGGATAGTCCGGTGGCTTGCGAGCTCCGATAGCGTGCGCTAATCGTACGCCTCTAGCGTGCGCTAGTCGAAATGTGGCATTCAAGATCGGAGTCCGAACTCACTGTCTCGCCCTGCTCCAACTTAGCGTACGCTAGCTCTATTATTTAGCGTGCGCTATGCAATAGCTTTAGCGTGCGCTAGCCGAAACCTAGCGTACGCTACCCGATATTCCAGAAAACGGCAACTACACTGTCTCTGGCGGCCGGCCGGTGGCGTGCGCTACGGACGGATGTTAGCGTGCGCTACTAACCACGAATAGCGCGCTAACAACTCCTAGCGTGCGTTAATCCGCCGATCCGAGAAGCGATTCGAAATCTTGGTTCGACTGGCCCGATCCTCTTAGCGCGCTACGGCCCCAAAGCTAGCGTGCGCTAATCAAGCAATAAGCGTGCGTTAGCCTAGGCCTAGCGTGCGTTATATCTCTGGCCCAGAACATTTCCGCAAGGTCTAAACGACATGATCAAAAACCAAACGAGATACGAAACTCCATAACAATATTAACAACATCTCCAAGCATTTACAGAGCGACAAAATAAGGAGGATGACAGAGTCAAACAGTCAATAAAAGTACGGGTATTACATTCTCCCCCTCTAAAAAGAAGTTTCGTCCCGAAACTTAAGAAATAAATAGTTCGGGGTATTCCACCCGCATCTTCTCTTCCGTCTCCCAAGTTGCCTCCTCGACTCCATGCCTCGACCATTGCACTTTAACCAGTGGAATGGTTTTATGCCGGAGTCGTTTCTCGCGACGCTCAAGGATCTTCACGGGTCTCTCCGGAAAGGTGATATCCTCGGCTACGTTAATCTCACTGTAGTCGATGATGTGGCTCGGATCCGGCACGTACTTCCTCAACTGAGACACATGAAAAACACTATGGACGTGACTCAAAGCTGGAGGCAACGCCAAGCGATAAGCTAAATCTCCAACTCTGTCCAAAATCTCGAAAGGTCCGATATACCTCGGACTAAGTTTCCCCTTTTTCCCGAAGCGGAAAACTCCACGGGTCGGCGACACCTTGAGTAAGACATGATCCCCCACTTCAAACTCCAAAGGTCGACGACGAATATCAGCATAAGATTTCTGACGACTCTGGGCGGTTAGCAATCGATCTCGGATAATAGAAATCTTTTCCTTAGTCTCCATCAACATATCCGGCTCCGTTCCAACTAGCTCGGAAGCCTCGTCCCAACACAATGGGGACCTACATCGTCTACCATAAAGTGCCTCGAAGGGTGCCATTTTGATCGACGCATGCCAACTATTATTATAAGCAAACTCAATCAACGGCAAGTGAAGCTCCCAATCTTTACTCCAGTCTAAGGCACAAGCCCGTAACATATCTTCCAATGTCTGAATCGTCCTCTCTGTTTGTCCATCCGACTGGGGATGAAAAGAAGTGCTCAATCTCAACTCAGTGCCCAAAGCCCGATGAACGGCTGCCAAAAGTGCGATCTGAACGGCCGTCCGATCGAAACAATGGTCTTGGGGGCACCGTGTAATCTCACGATTTCAAAGAATAAAGGTTCGAGCTAGTCTATCCGGTCCCCACGTATCCTTAATACCCAAGAAGTGAGTGACTTAGTCAACCGATCGACAATTACCCAAATCATATTCATTCGGCTCGAGTCCTCGGCATGCGAGTGATGAAATCCATAGAGATGTCTTCCCACTTCCACTCGGGAATGGGAAGCGGTTTCAACAACCCCATTCGGTCGTTGATGTTCGATCTTGACTTGTTGACACGTCAAGCACCGTAGTACAAACTCCGTAACATCCTTCTTCATATTATTCCACCAAAAATTGCGCTTCAAATCTTTGTACATCTTGCTCGTCCCGGGGTGGATTGAGTAAGGCGTAGCATGAGCTTCTCGGAGAATTCTCTGCCTCAACTCTAAATTGTTCGGAACGCAAAGCCTGACCTGAAATCTCAGGATACTATCCTCGTGAACCATAAAGCCAGGAGCTTTACCTTTAATTACATCTTCCTTCAGTTGAGAAATCATCGGGTCACTCCACTGCTTCCCTTTGATGTCATCAACTAAAGACGAAGTAATTTCGAGAGTACACAGCTGTCCCTGTACTCGTTGAAGCCAAACTTCTATCCCTTGCTCAATTAAATCTGACGAATTTTAAATGCGAGATGTAAGAACCTCGAGCATTTGAAGAGATGCCGATTTGCGACTCAAAGCATCCGCAACGACATTAGCTTTTAGGTGATAAAGAATTTCCAAATCATAATCCTTTATCAATTCTAACCAACGCCTCTGTCTCATATTCGGCTCCTTACATTGAAAATATACTTGTGCTCTTGTGATCGGTATAAATCAGCACGGTGAGCCATACAAATAGTGCCGCCAAATCTTGAGCGCGAAGACAATTGCGGCCAATTCCAAATCGTGAGTAGGATAATTCATCTCATAAGGCTTTAATTGCCGTGATGCAAAAGCTATCGTCTTATCATGCCGCATAAGTACACACTGCACCTTGACCGAAGCATCACTATAAACCGCAAAGCCCTCACTACCATGTGGTAAAGTTAAAATCGGTCTTTGAAGTCAAACGCCTCTTGACTCATCGAAGCTCTGTTGTCTCTCATCTGTCCAAACATACTTTTCGGTCTTACGGAGTAATTTCGTAGCGGCGAGCGAGTTTCGAGAACCCTCGACAAACCGAAGCGGTAATACCCGAAGGCCCAAAAAGCTACGAACTTCCTTAACATTTTTAGGCGGTGCCCAATCCAAAGATCGCCTCAATCTTCTTGGTCTACACGAACCCCTTCTAGAAATCACATGGCCGAGAAACATAACTTCTTCCAACCAAAATTCGCATTTTGAGAATTTCGCATAGAGATGCTCGGTTCTCAAAATATCTAAAACCAAACGCAAGTGTCGGGCATGTTCCTCCTTATCTCGAGAATATATCAAGATGTCATCAATAAAGACGACTACACACCTGTCGAGGTACTCGATGAATATCTTATTCATTAATCGCATGAACACTGCTGCATTAGTCAACCCAAAAGGCATGACTACAAATTCATAATGCCCGTATCTCGTCCGAAATGCCGTCTTGGGCGTCGACTCCTCACCTTAAGTTGATAATATCCGGATCTTAAATCAATTTTCGAAAAGCTATGCCCCTTGCAATTGATCAAATAAATCATCTATACGAGGTAGAGGGTATTTGTTCTTGATGGTTACTTTGTTCATTTCGCGGTAGTCGATGCACAAACGTAGTGAACCATCCTTCTTCCTCACGAAAGAGCAGGCGCGCCCCAGGCGAAGCGCTCGGTCCGATGTACCCTCTTTCCGGAAGTTCTCCCAACCGATTCTTCAATTCTTGCATCTCGGAAGGTGCCATCCGATAAGGTGCTTTAGAAATCGGGGCCGCATCCGGCTCTAAATCCACGGAAAAATCTATCTCTCGATCGCGGTAATCCCGGAGTTCATCCGGAAAAACGTCGGGTACTCACTAACAACCGGAATCGAGGAGAAATCGATTTCGTTTCCTTAGTTTTCAAGGCATAACACCAATAGCCGTCTGACCTTTATTCAAAAGTTTTACGGTCTTCATGGCACCGATAAGCAACTTGGATAGACCCGACTTACGCCCCAAAAATGCATACTCGGATCCGTCTTTAGTCATCATGGTGATAACCTTGGTACGGTAGTTCATAATCGCTTGATGATTATCAAGTTAATCCTCGAGGATCACATCCTCGCCCTCTATATCAACTACAATCAAATTCGATAACCATTCCATCTGGGATATAATCATAGGAAAATCTCTAATCTCCCGATTCCCCACAATCCTATCCCATTTGGCGGTTTCACGATAAAGGGATCGCAAGGCGATTAAACAAGTTATATTCAGACGGCGTACACATTCCAAAGATATAAAAGAATGTGTAGCACCCGTATCAAAGAGTACACTGATGGATAAGATAAAATATGGATGGTACTGAAGCCACCCCGCATCGGGCTCGTCTGTTCGACGCATCTCATAAACCCGAGGTTGTACCGAACCGACGCTAGAATTCCCCCTCCGGCATTCGACCGACCTGTCCCGGCCCCTGCCGAAATTCTGTTGAGGTTGACCAGCTGGGGCGGAAGCCCGAGTGTCCAAGGTCTGATTCGGCTCGGAACAATAAGCCGCTCTATGTCCCATCTGTCCGCATGTGTGACACTTCAATGGTGGAAAGTTGCATTCCAAACTGACGTGGCCTGGACGGCCACAATTATAGCAAGTCACCGTGCGATTTGTGGTGCCCGGAGTAGGACGGTAGCCCTTCTTTCCTTTATTAGAACGTGACGACTGTCCGGCAAAACGGCTAGTCGTCTGCGACTTCTGAAAGTTGCCACCTTTAGAGCCAGAAAAACTTCCCGCGACTTTCTGCTTCTTCGGTTCTTCAACGGTATCATTGTCGGGGCTCAACATATCATGGGCTAAAGCTCTGTCCTGATACTCTTTCAGTGTGGTACAAGCAAATCCGGCCATATACCGCCGTAATTCCAAACTCATCCGCATATCAAAATAACGGATCTTATCACGCTCGTTACGCACTTGATCCTTCACGTGGATCAATTGTTGGTTGTACTCCACGATCGCCCGCGAAACGGGAATATCTTGAGGTTTAGCCTCGAAAAAGGCTCGGATTCGGCTCTCTCGCACCGGCCAAGGACAAAACTCGGCCTCCAAGAGTTCCTTAAATTCATCCCACGTGGCAATGCGATCTTGTGGCTTGATGACCTTCCACCAGGTAGCGGCCTCCTTGGTGAGGAAATACTGAGCAATCGGTACTTTCCTCACTTGGGCAATCAACCGCCTCGAAAATCTTTTCCAATTCCGCTTGATCTTCCCACTAACGGTCCGTGGCACCGCCAAAGCGTGGAGGGTGCATACGAATTACATTACAAGTAAGGCATCCGTGTTCGGGTTCGGATTATTAATTTGAGCAGTTTGGGCCAAGATAGTCATCGAGTAGCTAATTGTTGAAGTGCATTCACCACTCCAACGTCCGCGTTATTCCCACTGCCTGATCGTCGTGCCGACTCTCGGTGTCGGGATGCACCGAGTTCGACAAGCTGGGGTTGGTCGACCCGCAATCGAGCCGATGGAAAGCAGTGGCGCCACGACCTCTTCCACGTCCACGGCCACGACCACGGCCACGGCCCCTACCACCGGTGACATCGAAGAACACACAAGTCACGTAAGCACAATTCAATTACACGTCATCAAAGTGACCGATTCTCACGAATACCAATAAAACGAAGCAAAACCAACAAGGAAACACTAGAAGAGTAAGAGGTCTTACAAGTCTGGCGCCTTTGTGATGATGGCAAAGTAATGATCTGCGGACAAATGACAACTCGATCGACCTAAAAGACCGGCTGACTAGGTATCCATAGACCTAAGCTCGATACCATATTCGTAACACCCCGAGTTATTCGGGAATATTACAGTCGTAAGCCGTCGTGGGACCCACAAGGCTAAACATACGCGGAACCATAAATTTTGACCGATAAGGTCTACACGCAATGGGATGAAAAACAATACAAAGGTATTCAAAACATAACCAATGTATTCACAAACATCACAACTCGAATCAATACTTGGCAAACAAAGTAGGAACATCAAGGAAAACGGAAAACAATACTCGAGTATTCAATAGCCAATCCAAGATCAACAACACCGAATGAGAAACTCCAAACATAACTGGAAGAAATACACGATTATCACACTTGCCCACCATCTTCATGCCGACCCGATACCTGTCCGCTCTTACGAACCCGAAATACATAAACGCGTATTTCCCCATAAGGGGTTAGCGTCGAATAGCTAGTGCAAGAATATCAAGTATGAAACACAATACTTCTCGTCAATAAAGTAAATGTAAATCAATTCATCAATTCAAGACTAGCATTAGGAATAACTAAATCTCATAGCGTCACATCGAGACGTATATGAATGCCGAGAAACGGTTCATTCATATCATCCGTCAATACATGTATGAATGCCGTAGAAACGGTTCGCTCATATCATGCCATCAATTCATATATGAATGCCGTAGAAACGTTCGTTCATATCATGCCATTAATATATCTATGAATGCGTAGAAACGGTTCGTTCATATCATACCATCAATATTTCTTACTTTCAAAGTCGAGAATGTACAATCATAAATATATACTTGCCTTTGAGACATCGAGAAACGAACGGAAAAGGGGTATGAGATTGGTAGGTCCAAGCACGCGCTTGGCACCTAAGCGATTCGCAAGGAATATGATAATCAATTATCCATATTCAAATTACACGAAGAAACCCGAAACCCGTCTACGATTCGTAAGGATGTACGGATAATCGACTAGAGGTTGGAAAAATCGTCCAAAATCTCACAAGTCCGAAAGCGGTACAACCCAAACCATAAAATCGTAGGAAAAGCATGCATACGGTATAGATACATCATAATCTCAAGGTTCTCAAGCTTCCAAACGGATAAATCGGACGAATCTATGAAAAACCCCAAAATTCCCGGCAGGGTTCTAAGGATTTTTACCTTGATTCGGACGTTAGGAGGAATTAGATGTTGAGAAATCCTTGTTCTCCAACCAAGTATGTTGTTGTTAGAAGGAAGATTGCTTCCAATCGCCCAAGATCGTCTCTCCCGAGAGATTTCGTCGAAGAGGAGTGAAGTAGGTGAGAAATGACGAAATGGAAGTCAACTGTCATATTTATATCCGCCGGCCTAGCGCACGCTACCCTCCTTCATTAGCGTGCGCTAGCGAAGTCACCGGATAGTCCAGGTGGCTTCGCAGCTCCGATAGCGTGCGCTAATCGTCGCCTCTAGCGTGCGCTAGTCCAAATGTGGCATTGATCGAGTCCGAACTCACTGTCTCGCCTGCTCCAACTTAGCGTGCGCTAGCTCTATTATTTAGCGTGCGCTATGCATAGCTTTAGCGTGCGCTAGCCGAAACCTAGCGTACGCTACCCGATATTCCGTAAAACCCGCAACTACACTGTCTCTGGCCGATCGGCCGTGGCGTGCGCTACGGACGGATGTTAGCGTGCGCTACTAACCACGAATAGCGCGCTAACAACTCCTAGCGTGCGTTAATCCGCCGATCAGAGAAGCGATTCGAAATCTTGGTTCGACTGACTGATCCTCTTAGCGCGCGCTACGGCCCCAAAGCTAGCGTGCGCTAATCAAGCAGAATTAGCGTGCGTTAGCCTAGGCCTAGCGTGCGTTATATCTCTGGCCCAGAACATTTCCGCAAGGTCTAAACGACATGATCAAAAACCAAACGAGATACGAAACTCCATAACAATATTAACAACATCTCCAAGCATTTACAGAGCGACAAAATAAGGAGGATGACAGAGTCAAACAGTCAATAAAAATACGGGTATTACACTTTTACCTCCGTCTTGACCTGCATAATTCCGTGAATTAGAATTAATTTATGAAGTAGAAAGAGGAAAAAAGAGGAGGATGGGGGGGACAATTCCAAGCTACATTCAGCTTCCAAACATCATTCTGCAAAATCAAAATTGAGGACTTAGATCGGGCGGGGAGGGGGGTTCCAAGTTACAGTAAGATTTCAACTTAACATAAGCACAAAGAAAAATAAACTCTAGTGTGCAACTTCAGAATTAGAATTGCCGATATAGATAAATCCAAATTCAGATGAATCACATAAATTTAAACCTCTGCAGAATCGTGTGTAAATATAGATAACCCAACTGCATCAACCCATATGAGCTTGATGACAACATACCAAACATCAGCAAACAAAACCAGAGGAACCAAAACACAACAGCAGCACAATCTAACGGAAATCCGCACACAGCACACACAGAGCAAAATGGGAAGACGAGATACAAATTCGCAAGGAAACGAATCAAAAAACAAGAAACCACCACAGATCGCAATTCAAACAACTTAACGCGGAGAATGAAATCGAGCAGAAATTATCGAGCAGAAATCGCGCAACTCCGACGTAGCCAACCGCACTACCGAACAACAAATCGCAAACAAAAAAACAGCACATAACCGAAAACCAGAGGCGGTGACCTAGTATGCCGCCAAACTCAACTCGCACACCACCAATATTAAAATTAAAATCGAAAGAAAATATTGTAATGAAGATACTGGAATTCCGAACCAGATTTGTTAAAGGAAAATTTCCAGAAGGAAAACAAGATTAGATTGAAGAGATAGAGTTTGGATGCGGGGAAGAGGGGAAAATCGCCCCTAAATCGCCTTCCATATCGCCCGTGCGTTTTTTACCAATTGGGCCCGTTAAACTTGATTGCTTGTCGTCCCTTGGGATCTGCTATCCGTGGCCATTACTCTGTAGAACGGCTTGTTCCGACATCCCAATCTTGATAGACGCAAACGAACGACCATTCTCTCTCTCTCTCTCTCCATGTCTCTCTCTCTCTCTGTGTGTGCGCGCCCGCGCGCCCACGTACTGTTTGCTGGTCTAGTGTATCAACACTGGTGGTGACAGAGGGGTGACTAATGAGTTGTGTAATAAAACTTATTTTGGTACCATTTCGCCAAAAAAAAAAGAAAAAATAGTACCTGTTCCGGGAATTATTATTCCCGTGATGTGTCTTACCTAATACTGATTGTAGATACATAGATGGAAGGTTCTAGATCCTTCTAGAGGTAGTAGGATCCTATTAGATGTCTTACCTTATCTAGGAATTCTATGTATGGAAGAACTCTCATCAGAATGCCTATATAAAGCGCCTCTATCGGTGTTATGAATCTGATTGATTTCTTTGCCTTTACTTTCTCCTCAAACACGTTATCAAGACGTAGCTCGAACGAAAAAAATCGGCCAAGCCGCCGTGCGAACGCCCGCCGAGCACCGCCGCCTCGCCGCCGACCACCGCCGCCGCCGTCTGCTGCCCGGCCCTGCCCACCGGCCCACCACCCGCCCGCGCCGCCGCCGCCGAGCCGGACCGCCGCCTCACTTCGCCATCGCCGCCGCCCGAATCGCGAGGCCGTCGGGCCGCCGCCTCGCCGCCGGGCCGCCGTCGCGAATCGCCCAAAGCCGCCAAGACCGCCGCCGCCTCACCGCCCGGACCGCCGTCGCCGCCGGCCGCCGCCCGACCAGCTCAGTCGATCCGGTTGTGACCCGACCAGTTCTGCCGTCACTTTCGGCCGATCCGTTTTCATCCAAGTCAATCTGTTGCCTAAAGTGCGACCCGTCGATCGAAGCATCGCGGATCGTCAAACGGTTTATGCACGTGATATTTAATGCTTGAAAACCTAGTGCAATCGAGACAAAACCTATCAAAATCGAAAAAAAAGCGAGAGACGAGAATTTGCGCGTGAATTTTACGCGCAGTGTGATCAAATGCGAAAATTACGTTTTCCGTTTCGTTAACCGTCGGATCGGTGTGAAATTTTGGCAGAAACTTCCCAACACAAATATCTGTATATTCAACGGTGGAGATCGGATTCTGTGTAATATTGGTTACTGAATCTACTGCCGAACAGAAACAGATTTTTACGAAGAAATTTGGAGATCCGACCTCATCCAATACCGAGCTGCTGCATCGCGCTCGAGTCCTTTTTCGGCCGAATTATTGAGCCCAGTAGCCCTATCCGGGCGTTTCTCAACTCTCCATTTTTTTCCTACTCAATGATTCATTTGTTCATTAATTTGTACACTTATGAATCTTACATGTTTATGTTTTACGTGTATATAGGAAAATACGTCGCTCATGATGATGTGCACGCTATGGAGAAAAAGCCATATTTATCCCGTTCAAGGATCAAAGTAAATATAGAACGGAGTACCCACGGAAATATGTTGCTCATATGGAGAGAATCTCCCGTTCAAGGATCAAAGCATATATGAAACCAAGTACCCGTAAGACTTTATTAAAGTTCTCGTTTTTCAATTCCTCTCTTTTGGGAAATTTTTTTGGGGAATTGGGTATTTGGGTTCTTTATCTCCCACGCTACTTTGTGGTGGATGAGACAATGAGAGGTGGTATCACTCTCGGATGTCGAAGTAAACTGTGTGACGGTCCTGGGGGAGTCACGGATAATTGTTGAAAGTCGATAGTTGTGGTTGTTGCATACACCACGTTTTGGGTGCGATTTGATGTCGCCGTTTTGTCGATTTTAAACCAACAATTAAATAAAACGAACATTGTCGGTAACGGTAAAGTTATGACTCGCTCATGATTAGTCACGGATTTGTGACATACAAATGGGACAAACATCGATTGCGACGGATATGTCGTGGTTAAAATCGATTTGTGACGGAATTGTCACGTTGAATTGAGCGACCACCACGTTGGTCTTGACCCAATCCCATACTTAGAAAACTCCATCTTTCAGCTTATTAAAAATAAAATATTGCATATGGGTGTAGACATGTATCATCTCCTTGCAATATGATATATGGAAGAATGTACGAGTAATTCTCATGAATTTTAACATGTAAAGCAATAGCATATTGCGGTAAATACATGAATTCGTTGACCTCGATTATAGTTCGTATGACTATAGGTCCGAATACTTTTCCGAGTATTTGTAAAGGCATGTGCCTTATACATGTTTAGTCGATCTTATTGGATGGTCAAGACGAGTTGGTTATGGTATATTCATTATGTCTCATGGTTCAAAATACTTAATATTGATGCACCGTGTTGCATTCATATAACATGGCTATTATGACGTATGCTTGCAAATTGAGAATTAAAATACTTGGTTGATTGATGCACTTTGGTGGATTTTGTCTACACTTTTGATCATGACTAGGCGCATCCTCCTTGGTATTTGTTTATGCTTTGAAAGTTCAAACGGAATCAGTGGTTTTTAAACAAGCATTTGTCTGACATTCCTACTTTCTCTGCAAGTCTACCAAGTTGGAGTTACCGAAAGGATCATTAGTCGAGATAAGAAATCGAACACCCTGCTGCGTTTAAACGCACCTATGGCTGTCATTGTCATGGTTTTGCATCAACACTTATGCCATTGGATATGGTCTCAACCTTGTTTTCTCACTAAACTTGGGAAAAACTAAACAGCAAATTAAAATATGCACTGTGATCTGAGTTTAATGATCCGTGTGGTGCACAATATATGGATAGAAAGATAAGGAAGTCTAGTTTCCAGAACATCTGACCGTTCGTCCATAGCCTTCCTAACAAGGGAGTTATCGCTGTTTTAGTGAACAAAGGTCAAGCTGCGCGGAATTTTATTTCCAGCGATTGTGCTAACTTTTTTCCCAACCTTGGTTCCCATCTTGAATTTGCAAGTGATCTTATGACACATATTTTTCAACCTCTTTCTGGCCGAATTTGCCATAGATGATGCAGTTTTTGGTATGTGTTGTACGCTAAACTATCATCTTTCAAATGTTGAAAAATAGTTTCCTTAGGGAAGCCCAAAATACGCACCCTTATAAGAAGGTCGAGCGTGTGCATGGTAGTGTTACACCATGCTTGTGTCGTAATTTTGCCCCTTAGATATATAACCTTGCCATGTTATGCACTCAATATGATAGATCATTTTGATCATATCAAGTATAAAATCTCTATGTTGTTAGAGTGTTCGCTATGCTTATATTTGTAAAATTTTGCAAGCGAAATTGAGTGCGTATTAAGCTATTTTCAAGGAACGCGATATTTTTGGATTTCGGTTTATAAATCCATTGTGACTATGATGAGTAGGTCATCACAATCAATGAGCGGTATGATCCTCAAGTTGTTGAATGCCGAATGGCATTTTCTAGTCACATATGTTCCGTAACAATTGAACCATGTTATGACTCGATGATATATATGCCAAAGTGTATCACTCATAGCATCTCATTGTGATTTGTGAGAATAAAATCTTATGCATCACTTGTATTGGACATGTGAAAGAAAAATATTCATGAGTCAATATGGTCCGGCTTGCATCGGTTTGTGTAACCAGAAGATGTATTAGGACATTGACACATTTAGGCTTTAATAGTCCGGAATTTGGACAATTTGATGATCCATATACCACGGTATTGTCATGGACATCATTTTATTTGAACAAAGAAACCAGTTGGATCATAGACACCAAAGTACGTTGGTGGAGTCGTGAGCAAGGCTCATGACCGATGATGATATTTATGTCATTCGCGTCTTGTTTTAATAAACATGTGTGACGCCAAAGACCCCCCCAATGATCCTTCTTATCCATGTTCATTGATTTAAGCCTATTCTTTGGCACAATTAGGAGATGACACCCTCCTATGCTAAAGAGAATAATGTAGCGACTCGCATAAGCATGGTGCTGAGTCCTCCCTTTTCACCGAGTCCTTATACATACATGATCATAAGTATTAGCCTGGGTGGCTTATGATGTTATGATGGTGTTCACAAATGGTCGTACTCAAGTGATAACATTTATATGTTATGTTGTTCCTTTGACAATGATTGATAAGTTGATGAAACCTGAGTTATGGTTGTCCAACTTGCGGACCAGTCATTGTAAAGGTCGGTTCACCCACTTTTAGACCAAGTCTTAAAGTGAAATTTTAACAAGTACTTCCTAACATCCAAGGATACCTTCTCACAAACTTCGGTACCATTTGGAAACTTGGAAGGAGGTGAACCACTTAAATGAAGTTTTCACATACCACCAGCCGCCCTATTAACCAGTTCGATGTCATTTCGATCGGTTTTTTAACCACAAGGTTGATAGTTTTGGAATCCTAAACACCCGTTTATACATGCTCACGAAAATTTTGAGGTGTTTGGGGCTGGTGAAGGGAGTGAACTCTTCAAGAAAGCACTAGAGGTTCGATAAAACCAACGGCCTATCATCGATTCAATCGTTTCTTCATGTTCGATCCCGGTGGTGCATGGTGGCGGTTTTGTTGAATTCTCAAGACCAGTAGCTACGGCTATGTAGCATAGGTCAACATGTCATATTCACCTATACCTATCATCATTCAAATGCTTAGTTACGAGTGTAACAGTATGCATTTTGTTAACTGGATTATGTTAACAACTGAAAACCTTTATCGTCCACATGTTCATGTGCCAAAAGTGCGTCACCACAACGCATTATGACGGGTTATAAATGATGAATATGACACATGCGCTTTCACTCATAGTCCGCTTAAAATATACCTTGGCAGACGATCTCGCAAGTCACTTTGATGAGCCAGTCTTCCCGTCGTTAGGGGGAGATGCGAACGATCATGTTCGAGTAGAACGACTTGGAAATTGTCGTAGTTTGTCCCTACTGTGTCTCACCAAGTTCCCTAAAGTGACGAGATTAAATACATGCTGCAAACATGTCTGCAAGGATTGTGTCCGGTCATGGACGTTCGTCACCTATAAATGGTGATATGGTAACACCACAAATTGTGGTAGATGGTGTTACTAGGCCGTGGATCTCATAGAGTATTGGGATGCCACTTGGTTCGATAAATACTCTCGCTAAGAATGTATGCGAGCTTGGTACATGAAACTTGATCATATGATCAAATGAACTCATCCGTCTCATGTGATTCTGGATTATAGTCATTATTGGGGGACGCCTCAATGAATGCCAATCCATAAAGAGTACTCTATGAATAAAGCCGGTACATGAGGACATGGAATGTGAGTTTAATCGAACCATACTTCGTTGAAAATCTACAACGTTGTAGCCTTGGCCTAAAATGAAAACATATGCGACTCTAGTATAAACAAAGTGATAGCCCTTTGTTGAAGTGGTACCGACACTCCAAAGATAAGATCTATCCGTAAACTTTGTTAAAGCGAGTGAGAGAAGGAGTTAAACTCATCTCATGGCGCGAGGTTTCTCATGAACGCACTGGAATCGAATACGATGACACGAAACTTAGTTGTGCTATCGTAATGGATGTTATAGCATCCACTATCTTTTCAGTTAGATAGTTTCCCAAAAACTGACGTGCAGCTTGTGGTTAAATCTTATCTTAGTGGGGAACTAAGTTAAGTGATTAAAGGATCTCGTGGTGGATCAGACTCAAATCAAGTGGCTCCTGACCACGGAGCGCGTCGACAAGTGATTGTCGGGAACGCATACTAAGTATATACTTGATTTGGAAGAGATATGAAGCTTTTGCGTGTAAAACTAAGGGTTTATAGTGATGTACTCTTATGAGACTAAGAGATTCCGCTAAATCCAAAGTTAAGAATGAAAGGATCTTGGGACACTTGATGATGCGTATTCATCAATCGGTTTAAGGCAATCTAAGGGACGGTTTCCCTAAGAGACGATAAAGTAATGCCTATATGATTCCCAATGACTAGTCGAAGTCATCATAAGACTTGGCTCACTTAAGTGATGATGCAGTCTTAAGAGAAAAGTACGGTATTATGTACTCATGTTTGACTCGATGTACTCATTCGTAATAATCCGGTAAAGCCACCGTGATGATGGCCTAGGATGCGCTCATGCAATGTCCGTGATTGACAAGAAGCTTGAAGCTCGCTCTATCTCGATAAAAGGACACTTGAACCGATACCCGAATCGCCTGAATATGTTGGTCTATCTCCCATATGACCTACGGGCGGCTCACTTGATGGAAAATGGTGAAATTGGTGCCATTGGAAAGGTTTGTGTCTACTTTCCAAGGAAACCAACCATTTGATCACATCCATCATGTTGAGTGACATATGACTATTGTTGCAAAGTAGGGCGGGATATGTCAGGTAATTTCCGAGTCAACTTCGATAGAGCTTTGTGATCTGCTCGGATCGATCTAGGTTACGTCTTGTATGTGAATGAAAAGCTATGGGTGTCTAGTTTTCATAAGTCCTTACGATTCGTTGATACCTATTGAATCGAAGAAGTTATGGTGATTTAGTGCATGGAGGTCAAGACTTTGGAAAACTTGATAAGTCTTTAGCGACTCTGCACTTTGGATGTGTCGCGCTCTTTTTGTCCTTAGACCAAGGTTTGTTTTTTCCCATTGGGTTTTCACTTGGTAAGGTTTTTAACGAGGCGACCTATGAGAACATCCAGACAATGATGCGTTGTACTTCTGTTCAACTTAGACCAAGAGGTATTTTTCCCACTGGGTTTTTCCTTGGTATAGTTGTGAGGGCAACTTGGCATCTGACTCCTATGATTTGAGGTACTCATCAGGGGGAGTCGTTATGTATACATCAGGAGGAGTATACACGACATGTTATGTTGGTGCGTTGCAATCTTTTCCTCATCAAGCCTTTGTTTTTCCCATAGGGTTTTGTTTTGGCTTGGAATAGGTTTTTACGAAGGCAACATCTTCTGCACCATTGTTGTATTAGTGCTCGACACAGGGGGAGTGTTCCGGGAATTATTATTCCCGTGATGTGTCTTACCTAATACTGATTGTAGATACATAGATGGAAGGTTCTAGATCCTTCTAGAGGTAGTAGGATCCTATTAGATGTCTTACCTTATCTAGGAATTCTATGTATGGAAGGACTCTCATTGTAATGCCTATATAAAGGCCCCTCTATCAGTGTTATGAATACAATTGATTTGCTGTCTTTTACTTTCTCCTCAAACAGTACCAAATATTTTGTACTAAAAATGCCCGTCCAATGAAAAAATTAAACTCCCGTCTCCATATTTTGGTCAAATCGACCAAAAGGGTATCATGTTATTGCAATATTTTTCTGAAGTATTGCTATAGATCTAAAACTGTCAAAATGTTTCTTAGGCTTGCAACATTTCCCATTTAAAGTAACACATTTCGAAAGTATTACAATAGATATGCAGGTTTTTTGTCTGTAGCAATATTTTATGCAACACAACCACATGATGGGCCAGGGGCGGATGCCCTTAGGGGCCTGAGCTTTTTTTGCAAACAATTAATAGATATATCTTATATATAAAGATTGAGTCCTTAAATTTATTGTGGAGTCTTAATAATATTAATTAATGGATATTTTTATATTTAATATTAGTTCATATTAAATTATTTCCTCTAATTTAATATATTAAATAATATTAAGTATTAAATCCATGTCTTAAATGTTTCATGTCTTAAAGTATTAATTAAAATTCTATAATTCAATTAGCTACAATTATTTAAAATTGAGTTTCATGTTAAATTTTTACGATTTAAATTCCTTTACTTGAATGAACTTGAATGCCCATCACTTCATTTTTATAAAAATCGTTACAAATCTTTTTGACTTCATCTCATTTTATTGTCCAACTAATTGAATTAAGTTGAGTATTCATGATTCAAATCTTTATGAATTTTGTAATAACATTTGCCATAACTATAGCAATAAGTTAATTTTCTGAACTTTTACAAATATCTTCATTAAAGCTTTATTAGTATTTATACTAAAACCCAAACAAGACCCAAACGGTGGCAAAATTCTTTGGACTCATTTATTAACTCTCTTTCATAAATAGCTTCATTTTGAAAGTAATTAAAATAGACCGTTCATATTCTTATGGAAGGTTACATACTACATATTGTGTGTATAAATAGTTTACTTTGCATATCAAACAATATTAATACAAACGAAAATAATACAAATCCAAAAAGGAAACAATATTAGTTCACTGATATTAATGGATATTTTACAGGGAGTGTTGTACAATGAACAACAAAATAAAATAATTAGACAAGAGGCTTTATCTATTACAAGAAGGTTTTTACAAACAAAGATGAATACAAATCATAAAAAACATTTAGATAAAAATTGCCAACACATGCGGACATTATTTACGTCAATGTTGATGGTTTAATAAGTACGGTCGCTTCTACCATTTTATGGGTTTTCAAAAAATTTGGCCTTGAAAGAAAATTTAGTTCATTAGTATTACTTTGTCATTTTCTATTTTTTACTAATAACCCACAAAATTTTTTTAGTGAGAAACCAATATTTACGCTCTTTTGTATGACCTTGCATAATGGAATAAAAGGAAAAAGTACATACTTTTAGCTCAAAGCCGTTTGTTAATTATAATAACAGATACAAAAGGTTGAGTTATAGACATAAAAAAAAGTTAAAAATTTTTATCGAAAAACAAAACCCGTTCATCGCACGGGTCGTAATGCCTCGTTACCCTAAAGAGTAAAGCCCACAACACTAATATTACCCTAAAGATGAATTTCTAAATGAGTAGTTGGTTTTGTATATCAAAAGAGAACTTGCTGGAAAAATTATTTTGGATGAAATTATAGAAGATTTCAAGGCCGCGAAGGATCGACGAGTTCCACTTTGATGAGCGATGTTTGATATTTTTATATTTAACGTCTAGTTTCAATATTTTTTTATAACTTTGGATGATGTATCTTTTGTATTTTTAAAAATATATAAGATATTAGTTTCGGCCCCCGCGGTTGAAAGGCTTGTGATCCGCCCCTGTGATGGGCTTGCAATAGGTCATATATGGTGTAATGCACCACCACCTCAATTCTTCGATTCACAAACACCTCCCTCTTCTTCACAGCCTCGAGACGACGATATGCAAGACGACAGTAATCCTTTTCTATCTTTAAGAATTTGACAGATCTTTGAGGATTTTAGTTGTCATTGTAGTTGTTCATTTGACGAATATTTGAGGATTTTATTTAGACTTGTGTTCGTTAACGTTGGTGTTTATAGTGATTTTGTTGATGTTGCTACATGACATGTTGATATGGTGTGATTTTTAAACTGTTGATGTATAAATTATGCTCATTGGATATTGATGTATGTTGATTCTGATGTACATTTGGAATGACAGGTTATTTGAACAGATTTGGAATACTAAGATCTGAATATATTTTCTTTAAATAGACTTTAGCCGACGGCAGTTGCATAAATCGTCGGCTAAAATTTGAATTAAAAAAAATTAAAAAAACACTTTCGCCGAAGACATTTTTGTCGTCGGTTAGAACCTACATACTTTAGCCAACGATATTAACTGTCGTCGGCTAAACCTGCATACTTTAGTCGACGATATTAACTCCGTCGGCTAAAACCTAAATATTTTAGCCGACAACTTTTCCACCGTCGGCTAAAGTTCAACTTTAGCCGACCACCTTTTGTATTTGCCGTCGGCTAAACTTTACCCGACCGACCTCGGCCGACAGACTTTTAGCCGACAACTGCAGCTTTAGCCGACGACATTGGACTTTAGCCGACGACTTTTTGCCGTTGGCTAAAATATAAACATTGGTAGTGTTAAGTAGGGGAGGATGTGATATCCATATTTTTTTTCCTTTGCTAATCTATATCTATATATATATAAAAATTGAGTTTCATGTATTAATGTGAGCATTTATGTCAATTTATATATATATATATATATATATATATATATTAATGTGAGCATTTATGTCATAAGGTAGGGTCATTCATATCAATTGAAATATTGCTACTCTCTAAAGCTTTTTTTAAAGCTTTAAAGAGCTTTTACAAACCAAAATAAAAAAAATGCACGAATAAAAAACATATGCATACATGTTCATTGTCATAAGCTAAATTAATTCAACCAATTAAAACATGTCAAAGTCTCATTATTAAATTTTAAGAATTTCTATAGTCATACCACACAAAGCATGTTTATTGTTTAACTCTTTCAACTTCTTCTTTGAGGTATTATACTCCCTTATAAACAAACAAAAAAAGTCACACAACTCACCCACAAAACAGTCACAACCATCATCTCCATAAAGCGATTCTTCTGCCGCCACACCCACCGGAACACGCTAACATCAATCGTCAGCGCCGACACCAATGAATATTAATTCAATAGGTGGTGTTTCGAGCTTGAGTGGTTTCATTGTTGTTTTAGTGGTTCCGCTGCCGACATACCAAACATGAAATCTCAAACAATTTTCTTATAAACAATTAAACAACTAAAATATTTCTATTCAAAATAGCCTACAGATACCTACAAACCATGAGATATCCAAAACATTATAAAATCAAATTGTCAATTCCCACCAAATCTTTAAAAAATAAAGATGATATCGAGTTCTTTATAGCCAAAATAATGGATCGATTGCCAAGATGGGTTTTCAATATTTATGAGTATCAAAGGAATTGAGCTAAGGGTGTCCACATCGTTGGTTCTACCTTCTCGACCACCGAAACCCCACCACCATCGCCATAACCGCCGTCGGCCACTGAAATATCCAGATCTGAACACAAAACCAAAACCCGAGTTTGTAACTTACTTATAAGCTCGAAACACATTCTAGAGGAGACCCGAGATTCCAAATGATGGAGGTTTGTTGGTGGTGGTTTGACGACAAGGGTGTGGTTACGTGGTAGTTTTGGCCGGTGTTTGGTTGTTGATGGATGATGGTTTAGCGAGAGAAATGAAAGGGTCGTATATGTTTTGTGATGAAAAAAAAATGTGTTTTTGGGTGGAGGATACAACTTATAAGTAGTTAATTTTGATAGATATAATAAAATTAAAGAAAATATTATGAAAGGACAAAAATACCCTCTTATTTAACTAAACTAATGGAGTTAGGAAATTCGGATCAAATCCGAAACGGATGTTTCACTTTTTTGGGGCAATTCTATATATACTCAACTTAAACATAATAATTTCATATTTTCTTAACAAATTCTTTAAAGGCATTGTACTTATGCACTAAAAATTTGTGTTTGGGGGAAATGTGGTATTTTAATTTTCAGATTGGGTAAATATAGAATTATCCTTTCACTTTTGGACCAAACCTAAAACTTTTCAAAATTTATTGAAAATGAAATACCCCGCAAACCACAAGGACTAAAAATGTAGTTAACTCTAATTTTAAAGGATAATAAATTCAAGTCTGTCAATTCAAAATGGAAGGCAATGCAAAGATGATAGACATTAAAAAAAATTTGATTATATTACAAGAAAATAAAGATGGTTTTAACTAATTTTGAAAATTTACAAATTTAAAAATTTGAGGTTATACAGTCTTGAGAACACACATACCACGAATTACATGCAAATGACGCAAAATAACATTATTTACATAAAAAAATACTCTATGAACAACTAAGAGTGTAATTTTTTACATCTAAAAAATATAAACAACTAAGGAGTAAGAGTGAAATATGTAATAAAAATCATAATATTTGCCATAAGGATTTTAAAGTATAAAAATGTGTGAGAAACATTAATTCAAATACGTAGCATCGTAGGCGTAATAAGTGTTTGATTAAATGGCAACAAATCATTCATTTTAGATGATCGTACATGTTTGGTAACTTGACTATATAGATGTCAATTCGATATCTTAATATGTTATATATGAACCCATTGTTTGAAATCAACCTCATATAGTACTCCACATATTGACGCTAGGATGCACCACCGAATAAGCTATATATGATAGTTTGATGCTACTAATTAAAAAGTAGTTCGTATTGATTTGTAAACACGAACAAATGTTTTCTTGATGATAAATAATTCATCTTAAGAAATGCACATGTAGTTTTTTGTGTGTTAGTATCATGTATAAATATATTACATTTTGATTACAAGTCATTTAACTCACAATTACCTAGGCCATACTCGATATTAAATACGTTAGATAAAAATACGATATTTTAACTTAGAATAATTTCACTCGAATAATAAAAACTGTGAATGTTCGGGCTTTGAAATAATATGTAATATAAATATGACATTCGATATTAATGAAGATAAAGTACCCGTGCTTTAGAGTGAATAAAGCTCGTGCATCGCACGAGCCATGATGTCTCGTTACATTAAATAATAGTGTCGTAATGTGAATAATGTTGTCTTGCATTTAATTTGAATTATTTTTTTCATGCGTTTATAACATGTAGTGTTAGGTTATTTATCAAATGTGTTTTACGATGCATGTGTCATTTAATTACATGTTGTACGCGGAAATATTAAAAACCAAGATCAGTAAATCACACGTAATAGTCATAAAACGTGAAGTGAGACGAACACATATATTGGAAAAAGATATAGTAGGAAAAATATATGTTAATATAATACATTGTATATTTAAATATATTTCAAACAATTATTAAATATATATTATCTCAAGTCACCGCATTTAACATTTAAGTTATATATATATAAAAGACGCACACACACACTCAGCAATGCAGAAAAAAAAAGTGAGAATCAGATTTTTAAAGGCCTTAATGATTCACCTCCACGTTCATCTTGTCTTCATTTATGGCTTTTCTTCAAGAGCTCGGCCTGTTTTAGGGTTACTCATGCTATGGGCGAAAAGACCAAAAAATGCTCCCATATTTAAAAATTACAAAACAAAAAAGCATATTATTTTTAAGGATCAATTTCTGTTACTGTTATTAAATGATAATGTGTTCTTCGTAATACATATCTTATAATTATATAGTATCATAATGTTATATCAAGTTAAATGATCTTTAGAGACTTGCATATAATAATAGTTGTGCCCAGACTAAAAGTATGCAACTATATATGATGTTTAAGTCATCTTAAAACATAAAAAAACTTAATAATATATTTGTATCATATTTTTAATAATCTAAACATACTTAAATAGCGAGTTTTATGTAGTTTAAACAGTCCTATATAGCTTTAGGCAACAGAGCACAGAATGGGTGACAACAAAACTGGATTCACAAGATTCTATATCTAAAAATATATAAAAAAAATAATAACCTCCAATAATCATATTTTATGACTGTGGAAATCACAAAAATTAGTTGAAACTATGTAGTAATTTAAAATTATTTCATACATGACTTGATTTTAGAAAGTATAACAAAAGATATTTGTGGTTTCGAGTTGAAATTAGTTAGTAATCTAAATTGTTTCATGTAGAGTTTAAATATTATCACAAGATTTTTCAAAGCAAAAATATATAAGAAGTATTAATTGTTGAATATGACTAATTTTATTTTATTTAAGTGTTGTCATCAAAACAAGACAAATATTTAAAAAAAAAAGAATTATAGAAAAATAAATGGATCGACAATAATAGTAATACAATTAACTAAAAGAAAAACATGCAAGAGCATCATTAGCTATTGGTAAATAAGTGGGTCCATAGTTCAAGTCTTTAATTCTTTTTAGCTAGTAATAACATCATTGGGCCTATAATTGATGCCCCTTGGGCTTTGATGCCCTGGGCCGTCGCCCGGCCCGCCAACCCATAGGGCCGGCCCTATTCAAGAGAGAAAGAGTGAGGAGCGGAAAGAGTCGGTTCAAAGTTGAAAGAAGAATCTGCCGGTAAAACCTCGTAATATAGATGTCGATTTGTTCGTGTAATGATTAGAACATGATTATATGCTTAGTTTTTCGAATCGATGCCAGCGGAGAAAAAGGCACCGACAACCCTAAAGTTTAGGGATTTGGCTCACGCAGTGCAGCGTTTGTCCGACCCGGCAACTTTAGTCCTAAAGTTTTAAAAAAATGACGTCTAAAGGACTTTTGCCTGAGGTGGCATACAAGTCACATGCAACCTCATTAAATTATTTAAAAAAAAAATACACAGTCATATCCACATCAGTAAAAAAAAAAGCTAAAAAAAAGCATAAATCACACCCATTCTTTTTTTTTTTTTTTTTTTTTAGATTTTTTAAATTTATTTCATCCTCATTAAATTTTATAAAATAAGGAAGAATCAAATTAAAAAAAAGTCATGTCCACATCAGAAAAAAATAAAAAAAAATTAAAAAAGTCTAAAAGAAAAGCATAAATCACTCTCATTCACTTTTTTTTTTAATTTTTTTAGACTTTTAAAATTTATTTTTCATCGTCATTAAATTTTATAAAAAAAAGGAAGAATCAAACTAAAAAAAAAGTCATCAGAAAAAAAATGAATAATAATTAAAGAAGTCTAAAAAAATAATAGCATAAATCACTCTCATTCCCGTTTCTTTTTCTAATTTTTTTAGATTTTTTATTTATTTTTCATCCTCATTAAATTTTATAAAATTAAAAATAAAAGTAAAAAAAAAAATTATGTCCGCATCAACAAAAAAAAGTAAAATAAATTAAAAAAATATAAAATAATTAAAATATATATATAAATCACTCCCATTATCCATTTTTTTATTTTTTTAGATTTTTTTAATTTATTTTTCATACTGATTAAATTTTATAAAAAAGAAACAAAAAAATCGGGAATGAGAGTGATTTATGCATTTTCTTTTAATTTTTTTAGACTATTTTAATTTTGTCTTTGCTCATGTGGACTTGTATGCCACATCAGCCAAAAGTCCTTTAGACGCCATTTTTTGGGAACTTTAGGACTAAAGTTGTCGGGTCAAACAATCGTTGCACTGCGTACGCTAAATTCTCCAAACTTTATGACCGTTAGTGCATTTTTATCGATGCTAGAGTCGCCGAAAGGGACTAAAACGTCTTTTGCCGTCGAATTGTGCGTATGGATTCCTCTGCCATCAAATTTTATAAACTTTAAATAGTTATGAAGCTCTTGTTGTGAGTAAAATATCTCTGTTGGGTATCGGGTCGTACAATGGCTAAAGACAGGATCGTTAATACAAACGGATTAAACGAATATAACTATTACAATTATATCCTATAATAAAAAAACAATATAATTATTTAAATCAACCCGAAGAACAAGCTGACCCCAAAAATTCGATCGTCCAGAACAAATCTGTAAATCACAAAGATTCTGTTAAGTTAGCCGAGATAATGGTATTACCGGACGAAATACACCAAGTATAAAGAATGCAGTATATATAGTTATATATATTATATATATATACACTATATATGTATATGGTATAAATCTGAATAGACAGTATATATATATATATAACAAATATATATATATAATATATATAGATAAATACCCAAAAACAGCCGAATATATATATATATATATATATATATAAATATATATATAACAAATATATATATAATATAATATATATATATATATAATACGGGAAAAACGGAAGAAAATAAAGGGACAAGAAACCCCCTTTGAGAAAGTGCTCTTTAGGCTCACATCTTCCGAACCCTTTGCAATTTGACACCAAGAATGTTCGATTCCACGAAGGACGAACGCCGATCCACCGCCGGCCGGCACACAGCCCCGGTAGCACCTTTCTAACCCAGAAAAAACCCTCAGAAAATACAGGAACTAATCCCGGTCACCCTCAATGATATCACAACAAGAATATCACTCTTTTCACTTCGGATTCTCAAGGCACAAGACGAATTTCTCTCCCGGTGTATCAAACTCATTCCCCAGTCGCGATTTATATACACACAAGGATGGAATCGGTCACGGGATTCCATTGTGATATTCAATCGCTCACGGGGGAGAGGAGGTAGTGAGAATCGGGAGCAAAAAATCGCAGCGGGGGTGGAGTTTGACCAGGGAAGGAAAGGTCACGGGAGAGAAGAGAGAAAAGGAGGGTGACGGCGTAGTGAGAAGGGAAGTGAGAGAGTAGGGTTTAGGGTTAGGTTTATATAAGGGGAGACGGACGGTCCAGATTAGGAGTAGATATTGAGTTTGGATCGGACGACTCCTATTAAAGGGCTGCCACGGGCTGGGCCAGCACTGTATGGGCCAGGAGATATGTAATTCTGGGCCAAGTTGGGCCAAAATAATAATATTTCTCCACCTTTTGGTCCAACCAGTCAAATTGCATTTTTGGGTTACGGAGAAGACTCATCATCGCCTATCTCCGGGGTTACCTGCACATACACAAAGTAAATAAGGTAAAAGAATTCACAAAGAAGGCTAACTCACAAAGAGATCCCCTAAAGAACACAAAGTTCAAAAATTTATTCGACTGAATCAAAATTCAGTCTTTTTAAACAAGATTTAAATTTTTCGACGGGTAAACACTTAGTACCCATATCTGAAGGATTAAGTTGGGAGGGTATTTTTTCAAGATAGATTATACGTTTAGCAACAACATCTCGTATGAAATGGAAACGAACATCAATATGTTTTGTTCTATCATGAAAAACTGAATTCTTGCACAGTTGGATACCGGATTGACTATCCGAAAAAACTTCGACTTTATCCTTTAGAAAACCGATTTCTGATAATAGTCCTTTTAACCATATAGCTTCTTTTAATGCTTCTGTTATAGCAACATACTCAGATTCTGTAGTAGATAAAACAACTATAGGTTGTAATTGAGACTTCCAACATATGAAGTAGTAGACTTACAGTTATCACGATTAGCAGTGTAATTAGAATCCACGTATCCAACCAATTTTACACCTTGTGGGTGTCAAGAAAATTTGAGACCATACCTGGTTGAGCCCTTCAAATACCTTAAGAGCCACTTAACGGCTTGCCAATGTTGGGTACCGATTCGGATATTTGCGCCGTTTGCGGAAGCGTAAAATAAAAGGTGCGGAAAATAAAGGACACGAGGATTTATAGAGGTTCGGCTATAAACGAGCCTACGTCCTCTCTTTATCTTTTTCTATAGGTTAAAGATAGCAACCTCTTCGCCTCTCTTCAATCGGTCGAGGTATAACCGTTTACAATCACGTCTTCTATCGGTCCGTGATAAACCACTCGTACTTGTCTTTGCGTCGGTCCAAGTTAAACCGTTTTCCTTTTCTATCGGACAAGGAATCAACCGCTCTAGCTTTCTATGGGTACTAGATAAACCTCACTTAGATATCGATTGCGATTCTAATAATGCCGGATCCTTGATCCTAATAACACCGAATCCAATCGTATCTTTTCTTTTACCACTCGTGTATGTTTTCGTGAATTCTCACTCAAACACTTACAATTAAGCTCAATATCAACAACAAGAATGTGTATAATAATATCACAAGTATAGGCAATTTGCTCAAGGTTGTTGTACTCAAACAATACCATAGGGATGGTATTTATAGGCTTCATCCTCAAACTAGCCGTTAGCTGCTGCACACTGCATTACGTACGCTATCTCATTCATATTACGTACGTAAGCTTCATTACGTACGTTAACCTTCCCTGGTTACGTACGTTAGCCTAGTCGATTTGATCCGGTGAGATTCGTCATTTTGAGTTACGACGTTAGCCTTCCCTTTGTTACGCACGTTATCACTACGTCACCGCCGACGTCATATATCCGTTGTATGCTTTGTCGACTTTGACTTCTCCAACGTTCACTTGGATGAACTCCTTTACGTACGTTATACAACCTCTATTACGTCGTTAGCTTGCCCATATTACGACGTTAACATACCCTTGTTACGTCGTTAGCTTTGAGATTTTCCACTTTTTGCACTTCGATTCCTTCGATGCTTTGCTTCGTCTCTTTGTTGTTTTGTTTTGCTTATCAACATTAATCATCAAAACACTTTTAATTTATGTATGGAACAAAATGTTCCAACAATCTCCCCTTTTTGATGATTACAAAACAACACTCCGACAATGGGATTTTCTGCAAAAAATACAAATATATGTATATCTTTACAGACCAAAGTTTTCGACTTTGTCCGTTTCGTTAGAATCTTCTCCCATTACTTTTTCGACTCCTTCTTTCTCCTTACCTTTAACTTTTTGAATTTTTCGAATTAATATTGTCTTTTCGACCTCTCCTCATTTTTCTTCAACTCCTTCGTTTTTCTAATTCTCTTTGAATGCAATCGATTTTCTTCGATTTTTCTCCCCCTTTCACGGTTAATCACATTTTCGACTTATTTCTCCATTCTCCTATCTCTCCCCCTTTTTGTATTCATCAAAAAGTGGATAAAATATCAATTGAAATAATACCAAAATATAAAATATGCATGATACTAATTTATGATAAATAAATGCATAAAGGGTAAAAACTCCCCTGAAAATATTATCTCCCCCTTTTTAAAAAATACTCCCGAGTAAAATACAAAAATCAATTTTTGGGGATCCAACCTATAGTTGGTTTTTGTTTGGAAACATAGACGGTATTTGAAACCATTGTTCCTTTAGGAACCCAAATTTTCTTAATTTTTATCGTCCGCTTCGGGCTTTTGCAACTTGAAATATGATGCCCGATTTTCAAACACTTTTCGCAATGGGGTATTTTAAAATTAACGGATTCGTTTTGAACGTGGATTGAATCCTAACCCCTCTTTATTCAAAGTAAATTTTTGAACACCAAGTATTTGTTCAAATTTCTCGTTTCCGTACGAGAATTTCTTTGTCAAAGATTTAAGCTCGGTTTGGATTTTAGCGAGATCATTCTTCAAAATATTTTCATTTTCAATACACTTTGAATGATCGATTTCGACAAATTTTCCCTTTTCGATAATTTTAGAATTTTCAATTTCTAAAGATTTAATTTTAGACTTAAGGGATTTAATTTCCGATAATGCATTTTGAAAATCCGTATGAAGTAATTCAAATGCATCAAAAAGTTCGTCACGGGAGGATGTACTAACGACTTTCGACGTCAACGCCGTCGAACGAACTCCGGGCCATGAGAGCGAGATTATTTTGATTGATGAAATCATCGTCTTCATCTTCATCGCTCCATGTTGCTACGAGAACCTCCTTCTTGGGTTTGACACGGCAATTTTTAGCAAAGTGGCCTGGTTTACCACATTGTCGGCAGGAGTTGTCGAACTTCTTCGCTTCGCTCGAGATATCCTTCTTCCTCCGGTTTAATAAGGTTTGGAATTTATTAATATTCTTGGCATAATATGCCGCTTCTTCGTCGCTTTCCTCCACCGGGATTTCTTCTTTCTTCCTCGATATCTTAGCCTTCATGGCTAACGATTTTCTTTCGGTTTCGGCTTGACACTTCGTGATTTTAACACGATCTCATAATTAATTAGCGAACCAACGAGGGCGCTAAAATCGAGTGTGTTGAGATCTTTGGATTCCATAATTGCGGTCACGGTGCCGTCCCATTCGCTAGGTAGTGATCTTAAGATTTTCTTGACTTTTTCACTACTAGATAATGGTTTGCCAAACGAAGCTAGTCCATTGGTGATGACCGAGAATCGGTCGAGCATATTGGTGATGGACTCGTCACCCTTCATCATGAATAACTCGTAGTCATGGAGAAGCATATTTATCTTCGTCTCCTTGACTTGAGTCGTCCCTTCGTGTGTGATTTCAAGAATTTTCCATATTTCTTTCGCACTCTCACACGATGAGATTCGATTGACCTCTTCCGGATTTAAGGCACAAAATAAGAGTTGAGTAGCCTTACAATTTAGATGGTCATTTTTCCAATCGGCATCGTCGTATTCTTCGAAAGATTTGAGCGCATCGGCCGGATTTGATAGGAACTTTCGCCAAGGCAAATAATCTTCCAAATTTCGATGTCGTATGCTCGGATGAATATCGACATCTTCTTCTTCCACGTCAAATAATTTGAGCCATCAAAGAATGGTGGTCGGTTGAGAGCAAGGCCTTCGACTGGAGAGAATTGAAACGCCATTGGATCTTTTTCTCCTCGGATGTTAAGCCGCGAATTGGAGTACCTCTCTGATACCAATTGTTGGGTACCGATTCGGATATTTGCGCCGTTTGCGGAAGCGTAAAATAAAAGGTGCGGAAAATAAAGGACACGAGGATTTATAGAGGTTCGGCTATAAACGAGCCTACGTCCTCTCTTTATCTTTTTCTATAGGTTAAAGATAGCAACCTCTTCGCCTCTCTTCAATCGGTCGAGGTATAACCGTTTACAATCACGTCTTCTATCGGTCCGTGATAAACCACTCGTACTTGTCTTTGCGTCGGTCCAAGTTAAACCGTTTTCCTTTTCTATCGGACAAGGAATCAACCGCTCTAGCTTTCTATGGGTACTAGATAAACCTCACTTAGATATCGATTGCGATTCTAATAATGCCGGATCCTTGATCCTAATAACACCGAATCCAATCGTATCTTTTCTTTTACCACTCGTGTATGTTTTCGTGAATTCTCACTCAAACACTTACAATTAAGCTCAATATCAACAACAAGAATGTGTATAATAATATCACAAGTATAGGCAATTTGCTCAAGGTTGTTGTACTCAAACAATACCATAGGGATGGTATTTATAGGCTTCATCCTCAAACTAGCCGTTAGTCAGCCGCACACCGCATTACGACGCTATCTCATTCATATTACGACGTAAGCTTCATTACGACGTTAACCTTCCCCGGTTACGACGTTAGCCTAGTCGATTTACCGGTGAGATTCGTCATTTTGAGTTACGACGTTAGCCTTCCCTTTGTTACGACGTTATCACTACGCCACCGCCGACGCCATATATCCGTTGTATGCTTTGCTGACTTTGACTTCTCCAACGTTCACTTGGATGAACTCCTTTACGTACGTTATACAACCTCTATTACGTACGTTAGCTTGCCCATATTACGTACGTTAACATACCCTTGTTACGTACGTTAGCTTTGAGATTTTCCAGCTTTTTGCACTTCGATTCCTTCGATGCTTTGCTTCGTCTCTTTGTTGTTTTGTTTTGCTTATCAACATTAATCATCAAAACACTTTTAATTTATGTATGGAACAAAATGTTCCAACAGCCAATGGTAAACCCCTGGGTTAGCTATATAACGACTAAGACAACTCACAGCATAAGCTATGTGAGGTCTTGTGCTGACCATTAGGTACATGACCGAACCAATGGCATTTGAGTAAGGTACTTTTTTCATATAATTGATATCATCCTCAGTTTTCAGGGATTGATCCTTACTTAACAGGAAATGACCAGCTAGAGGCACAGAGGTTGATTTAGACTGACTCATAGAAAATTTGGATATAATTTTCTGCACATAGGAATCTTGGTTTAAAACAATGGTGGAATTTTTTCTATCACGAAAGATATTCATCCCAAGAATACGCTTAGCATCACCAAGGTGCTTCATATCAAACTTCGCACTTAAGCATTTAATGATATGATCAACTGTTTTCACACAAGGACTCACTAAGAGCATATCATCAACATATATGAGCAAGAAAACAGGATTTTTGGAATCAGTTTTGAAATACAAGCAATGATCATAATTGCTTCTTGAAAATTTAAGTGAGAGCATGTACTCATCGAACTTCTTATTCCATTGCCTAAGTGATTGTTTTAAACCATAAATCGATTTCTTAAGCAAGCAAATATGATTAGGGAGCTTGGGATCAATAAAGCCTTTAGGTTGACTCATATAAAGCTTTTCTTCAAGTTCACCATGTAAAAAGGCGGTTTTGACATCTAATTGTTTTAGTTCCCAATCAAATTGAGCAACAAGAGCAAGCATGATACGCACAGTAGTAAACTTAACAATTGGAGCAAAGATTTCAGTGTAGTCAATACCTTCTTTCTGGGTGAAACCCTTAGCAACGAGTCTAGCTTTGAATCTGACCGACTCATTTTCTTTCTTAACTTTGAAAAGCCATTTACAGTCAACCACTGAACAGTTAGGTGGTCGGGGCACAAGAGCCCAAGTTTCATTTGAGTGCAATGAAGTCATTTCTTCATTCATTGCAAAAAGCCACTGTTCTAAGTGTTCAGATTTCATAGCTTCATCATATGTTTTGGGTTCACAATTATCAATAGATTCAAACATATTGAATGCATATGATGCCATATGATAATCATTCAAGTGAGAAGGCCTTCTAATTTCTCTCCTAGGCCTATCTCGAGCAAGTTGATAATCATGCAAATTATCTTCAAGAACTTCTTCTGTTTCATCATGCACATCAGCATTATCAAGATTATCAAGAATAGTTTCTGTTTGCACATTATCCATATTATCTAAAGAAATGTGCAGCTCCACCTCATTAGGAGCAGGGGGTTTTCCGGATCTGGTAAAAGGCAAGGAAATTCATTTTTGTTGAAAACAATATCACGACTAATAATGGTTTTGAAACCGGGTTGGCCTTTAAGCCAAACCCTATAGCCTTTTACCCCTTCCAAGTATCCCAAAAACACACATCTCACAGAACGAGGCTCAAGCTTATCATTTTTCTGATGCACATAAGCCGAGCAGCCAAATACATTAAGATTTAAAAAATTAATAGATCGACCAGACCAAACACATTCAGGATAATTACCATTCAACGGCACAGAGGGAGATCTATTTATCAAATAAGCAGCAGTAAGTAAAGCCTCACCCCAGAACTTTTTCAAGAGCCCAGACATAGCCAACATGCTTCTGACCCTTTCTAGCAAAGTTCTATTCATGCGTTCAGCCACCCCATTCTGTTGGGGTGAATAAGGGACATACTTATGTCTCTGAATACCAGATTGAGCACAAAGCTCATCAAACATTTGATTGCAAAACTCAAGGCCATTGTCGGTCCTTAAGATTTTAATTTTCTTCCCTGTTTGATTTTCAATCAACGTTTTCCAATTTTTGAATTTCTCAAAGACATCAGACTTGTTTTCAGAAGGAACACAAAGACCTTATGGGAATAATCATCAATCACAGTTAGGAAATATCTATTTCCACCATGTGTGGGTTCACTAGACGGCCCTCACACATCAGCATGCAAATAATGCAAAGTGTCATAAGTTGGAGGAGTTCTAGGGGGATGGGGATTTGGAAACTTAACACGATGTTGTTTACCTACCACACAGGAGTCGCAAAATGGCATAGAGGACAATTTATCTTTCCCAAACATCCCTTGTTCTTGCAAAATTTCCAGACCCTTATCACTGATGTGGCCTAGACGTTTATGCCACAGATCTGTTGAGTCACCTTGGACAGCATTCACAAAAGAATCATATTTTGCAATTTTCACATAGAGGTTATTCCGTTTTATTGCTTTGAAAACACTCAAGTTTCCTTTAAAGATTCTCATAATCCTATTACCCCACTTACCTTCATACCATCATCATCAAGGGTACCACAAGAAACAAGATTGTGACACAAATCAGGAACATGCCTCACGTTCTTTAAAGTTAACAAATAACCCGAGTCACATCTTATCTGAATATTTCCTAAACCCTGAACTTGACACTTTTTCTCATTAGCCATAGAGACAGACCAATTTGTCACTTCTCTATATTCAGAAAATAGCCTTTTGAAAGGTGACATATGAAACGTACAAGCAGAATCAACAAGCCACTCATTTTCACACAAAGTGAGAGTATGCACAGTATTAGCTTGTGTAACACCCCCGAAACCGCATGGGAATATTACACGCCGTAGACCCTTTCCACAAGGATCTACCAGGCTAAACATCCATAAACAACCAAATGCTTGCCCGGCCAGGGTCAAACAATATAATAATACAGACCGTTAAAGTCACTTACACATAAACACACGGACCGATGAGGTCACACAACTCTATCAACAGAACTGACTAACAACATTACCCACACAGGGGTCGAAACACAATACAGCGGAAGACTGAATCAACTCTAATAATACAACCAAACTCTACCAACTCTCGACTCTTGATTAGTATCGCAGCTCGTCATCCTCTTGTGCCAATCCTGTGACTGCTCCCTAAATCTGCATGTACCTGGACGCAAAACAGACATCCACCCCCCGATTACTCGGGGGTTAGTAAAACTCCACTGTTTTACTAGTGCAAGTATCAAATCATACGAAATATAACAAGCAAGTAATAATCGTGAATCAAATATAACGATCAAGTATCAAAATATCCCCGGGAGGTTTTCACAAGGAAATACAAGCTATGAAGCATTCGAAAATAAGATTATCATCTCGGGAACTTTTAGAATTTCAAAACCTTTCGAAAATCTTAGGGTCTTAACCCAAATCTCAAAATTGTATTTCAACAATTTACGGTACGAAAACATCTCCATAAATCTCATGGGGCTCGGGCCAACATTCTTTTCTTAAAACTTTCTTACAAAGAGTTTGATTTACATAACATGATTCGTGACACCGTGATCCCCTGTCACGTGTCTCCGTAGGTTCAATAAACCGCACGGACTTAACCAATCACAACAATCACAACAATCAATCATGCTCATGACTCCGTGATCGCTTGCCACGAGTCTCCGTAGGTTCAACAACCCACACGGATTGAGCAAACACAACAATCACAACAATCAATCATGCTCATTACTCCGTGATCGCTTGCCGCGAGTCTCCGTAGGTTCAACAACCCACACGGATTGAGCAAACGCAACAATCACAACAAAGAGTCCCGACACCGTAGTCCACTGCCATGTGTCACCGTAAGCCCCATCGAGCCCGCACGGTCGGACGTACTGTGTCCTGATCCCATGGACCTGTGCCATGAATCATCGTAGGCCTCGTCAGACCCGCACGATTGGACCTCAGCACCACACACTAAGTTCGGAACCCATGGACCTGTGCCATGAATCCTCGTAGGCCCCGTCGAACCCGCACGAGTGAACTTAGCGTTCCAGCACACCACATTCACATTCACATTACATGCGATAATGAGCACAGTTAGTCAATCACGTTGATCACCACAAAATCGTACATCATACGCACATAACACAATCTCAATACTCTCAAAAAAACTATCATCAATCAACATATCGCACGTTTGGTACACGATACATTGCACAACCAAGTGCACAACCATCCATATGTACGTCGCAATCCTGCACAAATGGCACAACACCTAACATGTATACCAACATAGCACTATTATCACAAAGCCTTCAAATTACGGAATACACAACCGATTCAAACGGAACATATTTACGAAGGCAAGCAAAATCATCATAAATATCATACGTGATTACTAGTCGCAAGATACAAGTCGTATAGTAAGATACTTGCCTTACTAACCGCTACCGAATGCTCCGAAGAACACGGTTCGACCGGGAAGCTCGGATCCCAAAGAAGGCAACGAACGGAAGGGTTCCGACTCGAGTTCTTCACAACAATTCGTTCCTAAGTCACAATGATATCAATTCAATCACAATTCTACGAAAACGTATGGAACTTCCCAAGTTCTACTCATTGAAGCATTTTATCGGACACCTTGAGGGCATAGTCCAATTCAATCGATTATTCAAGGTAATACTCAAATTCGTTCCACAAAACTTCAGGGGTAATAAATGATTTCGAGTATACAACCATGTTCTAACAATAATCTAAACTAAAACGAATCAAATCAGCCAAAACATCAAGAAACCTCAAAAATTCCCAAAACCAAGAGTTTAGGTGTTCTTACCTTTGATCCGGGTGGAAGATGATGTTAATCCATGAATCAAACTTCCAAAACGTGTTGTTCTATGATTCTCTTACTCAAATCCATCCACTTATGCTGAAGAAATCACGAAGGAACGAAGGAAAAAATGAGAAATGACCGGATGACTCGGTCCAGGCCATTAAATAGGCTGATCTGCACTGTGTGCCGCGGCACAGGACAAGTGTGCCGCGGCCCACGGCCCAAAAAATTGCCCAGCACTGGCTTAGTGCCGCGGCACACGGTACAGTCCACTCCAACACCAAAAAGGCACATCGTGCAGTCTTAGCTATTTCGACCATAACTCCTTCGTTCGGACTCCGATTGACTCACCGTTTGAACCATTGGAAATCTAACTTTATGCTTTATAATGTTAAAGATTCAGAATTTTTGGAGTTTCGAAGAATTTATGGTGATTTTTACAAAGCCGAACTCATACTTAGAAAAGTCGTTTAGTAACCCTGAACTCAACAAAACAACATCGAAACCCGAACCTGAATACGAACCGAAGATACGGTTAAGAAGTACTCGCAAAGACGAATCTAAGAGCTAGTAGAACACACGATTCCGACCACCCGAAGGCTCGAAATTCGACAACGGAAGGTAATTACCCCAAACTTTGGGAAATTACGAAAATGGCCCAAATGCCCGAAAATCACCATACGACAACGAATAATCAAACCGAAGCTCACAACACGTATAAAAACGTTAAATGAACTTACGAAAAACCCCAAACGACAGTTTCGAACGAGATTCACAAGAACCGAACTCAAGCGCGGAAAAGTCGCTAAAAAGCACGGAACTCAACAAAGCAGCACCGAAACGAACTCGGATGTCGAAAAGTGCAGAATTAATCATTCTCAGAATGATGGAACGGTCATGAGCGAGTCGTCAAAACGGACTTTCGCCGAAAAAGAAGAAATTACCGGAAATCGAAATTATGGGTATTACATTCTACCCCCCTTAAAAGAAGTTTCGTCCCGAAACTTAAAACAAGTAGGGAGAAGCGATATCCCTGCCAGGACAACTCGACGAGATATACAAAAACCGAAAACTCGCGCCCAACGGCGAAACGCTGCAAGAAACGCAAGGAGACATACGGCGTGAATACACGCTCCACGACGACCAAAATAACGCCACCGATAATGATTCAAAACAATAACGAGCAATTAACGACGCATCACATACCACATCATATGCACACATTTAGTCAAAGAAACGTACGCGACAATAAGTTGCACCCGACTAAAACGGCTATGCGATAGAAACAAATAGAGTATTACGATAGAAATCATTCCGATTCTCATCAACAAGAAAATGTCTGACGTCAAAACACAAACAATTCAAGATAACGGAAAACGAAGGTACCGGATATTACATTCTATCTCACAAAAAAAATAAGTTTCGTCCCGAAACTTAAAATAAAACATCAGGGTAGACTACAAACAAAACCAAAAAGTTCACACAACAAATATCAATCTGTACTCGAATTACAACACAAATACAACACGCAACTATGCTATTGGGCACCACTGATCTCTCCACGCGTAGGGGCGGGATCTCGGCTCCCGAACATCTCAACGACGGTCTTGCAGTGTACCGCCTGATGTCCCACATGTCCACATTTGAAACAGTTAACTTGGGGCGAGCGACAATTCTTACGAGTATGGCCCACACGGCTACAATTGAAACATAATTTCACGCCGCTTGTCTTACTCGGCTCGTGAGTAGGATTCTTAGATCTGTCAATCGAACGAGGAGTGCTCCCAGAAGGAAACTGTGAAGTAACAGGCTCACGGATCTCACTTCTCTGGCCTCTTGAAAAGTTACTCGAGGTCTTCTGTCTCTTACTCTCTGAACCAGATTCCGATACCGAAACGGCCATCTCAATGGCTAAAGCTCGGTCCTGATATTCCTTCAGGGTGGTACACATGAACGGAGCCATACTCTCACGGATATGGGGTTTCATGCGCATATTGAAGTATCGGACCTTGTCCGCTTCACTTCTCACTTGATCATGAACATAAGCCAGCTGTCGATTAAAATCGACTATAGCCTGGGATATCGACACATCCTGGGGCGCATGTGAGAAAAACTCAACGATCCTGCGTTCACGAACAGGCAACGGGCAATACTCTGCCTCCATGGCGGTCTTAAACTCAGCCCATGTAGGTGTGCGATCTGCAGGCACTACAGCCTGCCACCAGTCTGCAGCTTCTTTGTCAAGCAAGTACTGAGCATTGGGTACCCTCTTCTCATCCGGACAAGCTACAGCATCAAATGTTCTGTCCAACTGGAAGAGCCAGCCTTCCCAACCTAACGAGTCAGATGAACCCACAAAACGGGGCGGCTGCATCCTCATCACATCTCGAATCCACTTACTAGCCCCGTTATCCCCATCCGGGTTCTCATTTCGATGTACGGCCTGATTCATCTGCACTAACTGATCAACCACCTGACGAAGGATGGTGGCGGCGCCAATGTCAACATTAACGCTAATGTCCCTGATCTGTACTGAGCTGATCGGCACTCGGTAAGGAGGGAGTCGCCCTCTCACGCTCTTGATCACGACCACGACTACGACCACGTCCTCGGCCACGACCTCTCGGCATACTGAACGGACGACCAAACAGAATAACGCAACCATACAAACGTTACAACGTCCACATAGGACGATAATAGCAGCACGATAAAGCATCAACTCCAAGTCATCACACATGTGCATGAACTAACACTGTAATTTAAGAACTTCATTCAAAAATAATTCGCACAGTCACATCAACAGAGGTGTTTGGATTTTACCCAACCAAACACAGTCAAAACCACACACGTATCATAGGGATCAAACACTCGCAGCAAAAAAATAAAATAAAATATTTCCGGGGTATTATTCAAATGATAAATTTTTATTTTAAAATTCTCAAGTTTGAAAAATTTGGTGAAATGAAATTTTTTTGAAAACACTTTTAATACCCCGATCGTCCAATCAAAACCATGTATCTCAACATTTAGAAAACACTGAAACATTCTCCGGCGAGCACAACAACACCACAAACTTATCACAACCACTTGCCCCAACACGTGGACATATGAAGTTCAAAATTCCAAAAACCAAAAATCGTTCTGCAAAATAAAAAAAAAAAGATTTTCAAAATCCTTTAGTTCATAACCGAGACGACGGTAATATTTTACAATGTCTGAAGTACTTCAAAACACATTTTTCAAATACCGTCTGATTGTGTCATTTGAAAATACACGGCCCATTTGTCAAAGTTTAACAAATTTTAAAAATCCACATAAACCGTGGTTTGACCGCACCACCAAAATATTTTCCAAAAATCGATTTCTACAAAATTCTCAAACTGTAAAGTCCTACAGAAGATATTCTCAAACTAAACAAAAATTACAACATTCCAAAAATAGTCGAATTTAAAACCACATACACAAACGGCAACCACGGTCGCCAATTCAATCAAATGCATCTCGTGGTCTCAAGTTTAAACGCACAGCAAGATCATTCATCGGAGTTTCTCACAAACTCTACCGTTGATATCTTCACAGAACCCATCAAGGTTTACAACCTTCACACCATACCACCCCACGCGGTGGTTCAAAAGTAAAACAACAATACGCTCAGCTATACTCATACCATGTGCCACAAGTATTAAACACGACTACATCACACAGTGCCGTGTAAACAAAATCATGCGCCGCAATTAACTCACTAAGATAAAATCGAGATACACAGGTATTACGCATAAAGGAGGAGACTTACGTCCACAGGCCGCACGGAGATGACGGTTGCCCACGATACTAATCTCATCCGACAACATATCCGACACGTTGTGACTACGCACAACTCAACTTGTCACCTGACGACTCGAACGACAAGATAACACGTTACACGACAAACCACGACTCAACTCGACCCGACAGCCTAGGTTTCCGCAACCTAAGCTCCGATACCATAAATGTAACACCCCCAAAACCGCATGGGAATATTACACGCCGTAGACCCTTTCCACAAGGATCTGCCAGACTAAACATCCATAAACAACCAAATGCTTGCCCGGCCAGGGTCAAACAATATAATAATACAGACCGTTAAAGTCACTTACACATAAACACACGGACCGATGAGGTCACACAACTCTATCAACAGAACTGACTAACAACATTACCCACACAGGGGTCGAAACACAATACAGCGGAAGATTGAATCAACTCTAATAATACAACCAAACTCTACCAACTCTCGACTCTTGATTAGTATCGCAGCTCGTCATCCTCTTGTGCCAATCCTGTGACTGCTCCCTAAATCTGCATGTACCGACGCAAACAGACATCCACCCCCGGATTACTCGGGGGTTAGTAAAACTCCACTGTTTTACTAGTGCAAGTATCAAATCATACGAAATATAACAAGCAAGTAATAATCGTGAATCAAATATAACGATCAAGTATCAAAATATCCCCGGGAGGTTTTCACAAGGAAATACAAGCTATGAAGCATTCGAAAATAAGATTATCATCTCGGGAACTTTTAGAATTTCAAAACCTTTCGAAAATCTTAGGGTCTGAACCCAAATCTCAAAATTGTATTTCAAAAATTTACAGTACGAAAACATCTCCATAAATCTCATGGGGCTCGGCCCAACATTCTTTTCTTAAAACTTTCTTACAAAGAGTTTGATTTACAAAACATGATTCGTGACACCGTGATCCCCTGTCACGTGTCTCCGTAGGTTCAATAACCTGCACGGACTTAACCAATCACAACAATCACAACAATAAATCATCCTCATGACTCCGTGATCGCTTGCCACGAGTCTCCGTAGGTTCAACAACCCACACGGATTGAGCAAACACAACAATCACAACAATCAATCATGCTCATGACTCCGTGATCGCTTGCCACCAGTCTCCGTAGGTTCAACAACCCACACGGATTGAGCAAATGCAACAATCACAACAAAGAGTCCCGACACCGTAGTCCACTGCCACGTGTCACCGTAAGCCCCGTCGAGCCCGCACGGTCGGACGTACTTTGTCCTGATCCCATGGATCTGTG
Organism: Orobanche coerulescens; assembly: GCA_033398695.1. Classification (NCBI taxonomy): domain Eukaryota; kingdom Viridiplantae; phylum Streptophyta; class Magnoliopsida; order Lamiales; family Orobanchaceae; genus Orobanche; species Orobanche coerulescens. The sequence continues at coordinate 64,804,979 of CM065819.1, forward strand.
CCATGAATCATCGTAGGCCTCGTCAGACCCGCACGATTGGACCTCAGCACCACACACTAAGTTCTGATCCCATGGACCTGTGCCATGAATCCTCGTAGGCCCCGTCGAACCCGCACGAGTGAACTTAGCGTTCCAGCACACCACATTCACATTCACATTACATGCGATAATGAGCACAGTTAGTCAATCACGTTGATCACCACAAAATCGTACATCATACGCACATAACACAATCTCAATACTCTCAAAAAAACTATCATCAATCAACATATCGCATGTTTGGTACACGATACATTGCACAACCAAGTGCACAACCATCCATATGTACGTCGCAATCCTGCACAAATGGCACAACACCTAACATGTATACCGACATAGCACTATTATCACAAAGCCTTCAAATTACGGAATACACAACCGATTCAAACGGAACATATTTACGAAGGCAAGCAAAATCATCATAAATATCATACGTGATTACTAGTCGCAAGATAAAAGTCGCATAGTAAGATACTTGCTTTACTAACCGCTACCGAATGCTCCGAAGAACACGATTCGACCGGGAAGCTCGGATCCCAAAGAAGGCAACGAACGGAAGGGTTCCGACTCGAGTTCTTCACAACAATTCGTTCCTAAGTCACAACGATATCAATTCAATCACAATTCTACGAAAACGTATGGAACTTCCCAAGTTCTACTCATTGAAGCATTTTATCGGACACCTTGAGGGCATAGTCCAATTCAATCTGATTATTCAAGGTAATACTCAAATTCGTTCCACAAAACTTCAGGGGTAATGAATTATTTCGAGTATACAACCATGTTCTAACAATAATTTAAACTAAAACGAATCAAATCAGCCAAAACATCAAGAAACCTCAAAAATTCCCAAAACCAAGAGTTTAGGTGTTCTTACCTTCGATCTGGGTGGAAGATGATGTTAATCCATGAATCAAACTTCCAAAACGTGTTGTTCTATGATTCTCTTACTCAAATCCATCCACTTATGCTGAAGAAATCGCGAAGGAACGAAGGAAAAAATGAGAAATGGTCGGATGACTCGGTCCAGGCCATTAAATAGGCTGATCTGCACTGTGTGCCACGGCACAGGACAAGTGTGCCGCGGCCCACGGCCAAAAAAACTGCCCAGCACTGGCTTAGTGCCGCGGCACAGCCGAAGTGTGCCGCGGCACACGGTACAGTCCACTCCAACACCAAAAAGGCACATCGTGCAGTCTTAGCTATTTCGAACATAACTCCTTCGTTCGGACTCCGATTGACTCACCGTTTGAACCATTTGAAAGCTAACTTGATGCTTTATAATATTGCAGAGATTCAGAATTTTTGGAGTTTCGAAGAATTTATGGTGATTTTTACAAAGCCGAACTCATACTTAGAAAAGTCGTTTAGTAACCCTGAACTCAACAAAACGACACCGAAACACGAACCTAAATACGAACCGAAGATACGGTTACGAAGTACTCGCAAAGACGAATGTAAGAGCTAGTAGAACACATGATTCCGACCACCCGAAGACTCGAAATTCGACAACGGAAGGTAATTATCCCAAACTTTGGGAAATTACGAAAATGGCCCAAATGCCCGAAAATCACCATACGACAACGAATAATCAAACCGAAGCTCACAACACGTATAACAACGTGAAATGAACTTACGAAAAACCCCAAACGACAGTTTCAAACGAGATTCGCAAGAACCGAACTCAAGCGCGGAAAAGTCGCTAAAAAGCACGGAACTCAACAAAGCAGCACCGAAATGAACTCGGATGTCGAAAAGTGCAGAATTAATCATTCTCAGAATGATGGAACGGTCATGAGAGAGTCGTCAAAATGGACTTTCGCCAAAAAAGAAGAAATTACCGGAAATCGAAATTACGGGTATTATAGCTTGTTCACAAATTTCAGAAACCATGAAAACTTCATCTTCACGGCCATTTTCAGCCACAAGGTTGGCATTATCATTTTGATAATTTTCTTAGGTTTAGTGCACTCATGAATGTAATGACCAGATTCACCACAATTATAGCACTTACGGTTCTTAGGTCGAGACTTTGACCTACTCTTCCATTTGCCCTTCTTCTTTTCAGAAAAATTACTCTGTAAATTTTGACTTGATGAAGGTTTTAGTTTTCGAAAGCGGTTTTGAGGTCTTCCCCTCACAAAATTAACCTCACCTAGAGATTTATTCCCCTTATTGTTTTTCAAATCCAATTCTTTGCTTTTCAAACTATTTATAACAGTATCAAGAGTTACTTTGTCTCTGCCGTACTTAATAGCAGACTTAACATCACTGTAAGAATCAGGTATGGCATTTAAAAAAACAATAGGGGTGTATTCATCAATATTTTTATCACCGGTTTGTTTGATATCCTGGATTAATTTTGTGAAAGTGTCCAGGTTATCATTTATATCCTTTGAAATATCAAGTTTGAACCGGAAAAATTTTTCAAGTAAAAACAGTTTGCTAGGCAAGGAAGTTTCAGTATAAGTCTCTTCCAATTTTTCCCATAAAGCCTGAGCTGTATCATGTTTACCGATTTTCCGAATTACAGAATCGGACAGATTTAGGATAATTGATGAATACGCAAACTCATCTGCCTCAGCCTTTTTATCGGCAGCAGTGTTGTCAGAAAAAGATTGATCGATAGCTTTGAAAACTTTTTGTTGAATTAGAATGCCCTTCATTTTTTGTTGCCAAATTTGAAAATTTCCTTTCCCATCAAAAGGTGCAATGTTAAAAACAGAGAAAGAACCCATTGAAACACACAGTTTAAGGTAATCACAAAGACAACCGCAAGTCACACAGAAATGAAAGCACACAGCTGATGAGAATCAAAATTCAGGGACTCGTTTTGATTTTTGAGATTAAAACCCGTTTAAATTAAAACCGGGATCCTCAAGCTCTTGACAAAGATCCGAGGGACACTTTCGGTCCTGGCAGCGTAAGATTAGTGCTGTTTTGGATTTTAAGGTTCTAATTCGTTTGAGTTTTAATTAATAAAGGAAACAAGAGTCGCCCGAAAACTGAATCCAACCAGATAATACAGAAATATAGGCAGCGGCAAACAAACCCGAAAAACAGTAAGGACAACAATTTGACAATAGAACCAAAAACAAGAAGCAATAATAAAAGAGAGGTTCAAGCCGATATACCTGAGCGGAAACCCGGATGGGTTATTCCGTGTCACCAAGAAGCCAAAGAACCCGACACTCGACAAAACGGGCTCCGATACCACTGTTTGGTATCGGGTCGTACAATGGCTAAAGACAGGATCGTTAATACAAGCGGATTAAACGAATATAACTATTACAATTATATTCAACGGGAAAGGAATTAAGGATTACAGGCCAACTAATGAACCTATAATAAAAAAACAATATAATTATTTAAATCAACCCGAAGAATAAGCTGACCCCAAAAATTCGATCGTCCAGAACAAATCTGTAAATCACAAAGATTCTGTGAAGTTAGCCGAGATAATGGTATTACCGAACGAAATACACCAAGTATAAAGAATGCAGTAATATATATACTATATATGTATATGGTATAAAACTGAATAGACAGTATATATATATAGATATATATAACAAATATATATAATATATAGATAAATATGAGTCTGCAGAATATATATAGATATATATAACAAATATATATAATATATATATAGATAAATACCCAAAAAAAACAGCAGAATATATATATATATATATAACAAATATATATAATATATATAATACGGGAAAAACGAAAGAAAATAAAGGGACAAGAAACCCCCTTTGAGAAAGTGGTCTTTAGGCTCAGATCTTCCGAACCCTTTGCAATTTGACACCAAGAATGTTCGATTCCACGAAGGACGAATGCCGATCCACCGCCGGCCGGCACACATCCCCGGTAGCACCTTTCTAACCCAGAAAAAACCCTCAGAAAATACAGGAACTAATCCCGGTCACCCTCAATGATATCACAACAAGAATATCACTCTTTTCACTTCGGATTCTCAAGGCACAAGATGAATTTTTCTCCCGGTGTATAAAACTCATTCCCCAGCCGCGATTTATATACACACAAGGATGGAATCGGTCACGGGATTCCATTGTGATATTCAATCGCTCGCGGGGGAGAGGAGGTAGTGAGAATCGGGAGCAAAAAATCGCAGCGGGGGTGGAGTTTGACCAGGGATGGAAAGGTCACGGGAGAGAAGAGAGAAAAGGAGAGTGACGGCGCAGTGAGAAGGGAAGTGAGGGAGTAGGGTTTAGGGTTAGGTTTATATAAGGGGAGACGGACGGTCCAGATTAGGAGTAGATATTAAGTCTGGATCGGACGGCTCCTATTAAAGAGCTGCCACGGACTGGGCTAGCACTGTATGGGCAAGGAAATATATAATTCTGGGCCAAGTTGGGCCAAAATAATAACAATCTCTACCGCCATTGTTGAGTTTCGGCAAGCTTTTTCCCTCCGTATGTGTGATGGTGAAGTGTATGCTAATGTGTGTTTTGTGTAACTCTGTCGTGTGTGTGTGTGTGTGTCGAGTGCTGTGCGTTGTGTGTTAGTGTGTGTTTGTGTGGTGTTGATGGGTGTGTGCATATGTGTGATGTTATGTGTGCATGTGCATATATATGTTGTATGTGTGCGTTTATATGTTGTAGTCTAAAGGTATTGTGGGCACGGTGTAGTGTTGGGTATATGTTACTACTACAAAACTGACATTTAAGAGCGTCATTTAAACAAAGGTTGTTCGGAAATTGCTGTTAAAATGATACGGTGGCATACCTGTAAATTTTATATAACACGAGGCATTATCAAACTCGTGCGATGCACGGTCTTTAGTTGAATATCTACGTGTTTTGTACGTAATGTTGGGGCAGACGGTTGAATGAGCAGATGGCAGAATTTAAATGCCTTTTAGAGAAGTTTATATGTTTTTTTTATTGTTATTGTCCTTTTATTTTAGTCTATGTAATTAGTTATATGAAATGAGGCTTTACTAAACTGTATGTTGCTCCGGGGTTGTTTTTGGTTTATTCAACTCGTGCGATGCACCGATTGTATCTAAGATTTCATCGCTAAAATTTAACCATCTTGTAATTTATACTATCATTTAAAAGTTCATTTTAATCACCTTGTGCATTAGAAGGTGTATTTGCATTATGATGTTTATCATAATTTTTGTATTTAAATTAGTTTATTTACATTAAAAGTAATAATTAAAATAGTCTTTTCATATGTAAAACTTTAACATGAATAAGTGACATAAATCTCCCTTCCACATTAAATTAAGGGGAATAAGTTTTATATAGTATAGATATTAACAACGTTTTTTAAAAAAACCGCTGTTAAATGAGCATTTTAACAATGGTTATCAAAAACCGCTGTTAAAAGAAACATTAACAGCGGTTATTTTGATAACCGATGTTAACTATTTCAAAAAAAAAAACTTAACAGCAGTTTTTTGAAGAAACTGCTGTTAACGTCTTGACAATTAACAGCGGTTACTTTAGACAACCGATATTAATGTTAAAATAACTTCGACAACGATTTTTACTTAAAAACCGTTGTTAAATGCTTAAGCTTTACAGCGGTTGTTTTATACAACCGCTGTTAATGTAACATTAAAAAAAAGGAGTTGTCACAGTTCATTATTTTCCCGTACGTTCTTTCTCCCCTCTTACTGCGCTACTAAAAACCCTCCGAATTTTCCATCGCCCTTCGCCGTCACCGTTGACGCGCACCTCGGTTTACGCGCCGGTGGGTCTCCCCTACTCCTGTTTTGGTTGTGCCACGCCGTTGCCGTCGTCGTCGCCGCGCACCTTTTGCTGTAAAGTGAATAGAGAAAAACAAGGTAACTTCTTCCTGCTCTTTTGATATCTTTTTATCCCATTCTCTCCATTTTTATTGTGTACTTTTAGATTATCGATTCAATGAGGGAGCCTAGATAAAAGATTTAGCTCTATTACACACACACGCAAACACACACACACACATATATATATATATATAGAGAGAGAGAGAGAGAGGTATGGGTTAAAATAAAATGTCTCTTATAATAAAAAGTGTAGGAAGAATTGTGGGAGTGACATGTGTCATCTCCATTCCACATCACCCCACCCCCACCCCCCACCCCCCGAAAAAAAAATTTGTTTGGGGGGCAAAAAAAAAGTTTTTTCCCGCCAAAAATTATTACTGCATCACAATTATGATTTAGTGCATTAAGGTTATAAGTTACTGTATCATACTTGATGCACTTAACTGTTAACTATGATGCAGTAATTTATAACTGTGATGCAGTAAAATTTATTAGTGTGATGCACCAAAACTTATAACTGTGATGCACCAAAAAAATGGTGAATCATACTTATAAATTTTTGGCGGGAAAATATAAATTTTTTTGGGCCCCAAAAAAAAAAATTTTTTTGGCGGGAAAAAAAAAAATTTTCGGGGGGGGGAGGGGTAGGGGGTGGGGTGGGTGCCACATGTCATATGATGTGGAATGATGATGTGGCAAGGTGACACATGTCACTCCTACAATCTTTCCTACATTTTTTATTATAAGAGACTTGTTAAAATAATCCCATATCGTTGTTTATGGGAGACTCAAATTTAAGCGAATCATTTTTTCAGTCGTATGATTCAGTGGGAATGTTCTGAGCTTTCGTACTCCTCATGCGGAAATTGTTTTATATCGTCTACGATTGTGATTTGAGGAATTAGGATTACACTTTTTTGTTATCAATATTTAGTAATTTTTGCGTTTCTAATGATGCCATGAGCAGTTACCATGTGATTTCAGCTATATGGACCCTTAACTACTCCACAATCCCTTATGGTTGATATGGTTAATTCTGCTTACTGAATTGATATTGATATCGAGGAGAAGTATGTTGATTTTTCTTCTGGGAGAAACTCCTAGGCCTGGCTGATTAAGAAGATTACAAATGTGGTGTAACAGCCTTACATATTGATATTCTTTTAGTAATATTGATATGTTGCCTAATGTCTTCATATTGATATTCTTTTAGTACTATTTATGTGTAAACTATTTCAGCTGATTGCTTATGTTAATGAGATGTTGATACTTATTTCACCAACAATATTTTGGAACTTCCTGCCTCTGTTCGAGGAAACCATAAACCAATATACTACACTGAACTTGAATGATTCTTAAACATGTTTGATTTATTTGATGTCTACTTTGGGATTCGGTCGGTTTTTGGTAGAATATTAAAATAACACTAAATGTGGTTGTCTCTAACTAAAGCAATTGCAAATTGAATTTCACTATAGATGCGTACAACAGAAAAGAAAAAAAAATGGATTGAAGTTGGATGAATGCAAGTCGTAGTAGTGATGAGTATGATAATGGAATCGAACAATTTCTTAAGTTCGCTCGAAAAAATTGCCCGGAACCCGATGAAAGTGATTTTTGCCCTTGTGTCAAGTATATGAACGGGAGACGATATGAAGCTGACATAATTCATGAACATCATATTTGTGAGGGAATAAGTACGAACTATAAGATTTGGATATGGCATGGCAAACTAGTAGAGATTCCAACTGAAGGCACACACGTAGATATAGATGGTGACCAATTTGAAGACATGATTCGTGATGTTGGAGAAGAATCATTATGACGAGTGCATGGTTATGATGCGTTGAAAAGTGATTCAGATACTCCTTTATATCCGGAGTGTGAAAATTTTACACGCTTGTCTGCCGTGTTTTAGTTGGTTAATGTGAAATCAAAAAATGGGTGGAGTGATAAAAGTTTCACCGAATTGCTCGAGTTGATACAGGAGATACTTCCAAAAGGTAATAAATTGCCTAACTGTACTTATGAGGCGAAGAAGGTTTTGTATCTGATGGGTTTGGCGTATAAGAAATACACGCCTGCACTAATGATTGCATATTGTACTGAAAAGAGTTTGAATTATTGCATAAGTTGTAGGTCACAAGTCGTCAGAAATAAGTCTAGATGGGGTGAATAGACTTATTAAAACTCTTTTCCAAGTAGGAATTAAGGAGTTTCTCAGCTGATGGTACAGATGACTTAGAGTCGTCTGTAGACAATATAAGTGCGGAAGTCAGCTGATGACGAATACAGAAATATAAACAATGAAACACTAAGTATGAATGCAGCAATTAAGTATGATGCTAAAACAATAAAATACGCAGACAATATATAGTGGTCTCAGAGGTGGGGTAATCCTCTACTAATCCACTTTTCTCCAAACCAGTTGGAGATGAATCCACTATAATATTCAACAAGTGATAAATATTACATTGATTCTACAACTTATCTACAATAACTTCCAACCAGTGGAAATCCTGTTGTTGCAACTCTTTTCTGACTGCCTAGCACCAATCGATCTACAAATTCTTGGATGTCTATCAGTCGTGCAACTTCAACCAGTGAAGTACCCCGTACTTAGGTTTTAAGACAAGAGTGTTTTGTCTTCTCCAACTAAGAGCTTTCTTCGTATGTGAATTGTGAATGCTGCTCTTCACGATGCTATAGATTTCTTGATCGCTTGATTGCTTTAATTGCTTGAGAGTATACTTCGCATCATACTTTGCTCTTTCAAATCTTCAGATATTTATAGCTTGACAATCCTTAGAGCTTTTCTTCATAGCCGTTGCAAATCTGTAACAAATTCATCCGTTGGAGAAATAGACTTCTTTGTTTTTCTTTCCGAACATTGCAAGGCTGGATTCCCTTATTTTAATCCATTTCCGACCATTGTGAAGAATTTCACGTTGAAGCGCCGAATATTTTGATTTTAATATGTTTAAAGTCTTCAGAGGTGGGTCTTGATGAATTATTTAATTCTATCCTTCCGGGAATCTCTCCAATCTATCCCTTATCGCCCGCATGTGACTCTTTGTAATAATTGACTTTTCAACGCATGCTGGCGTGGACAGGTTTACTTGACTGATTACTCAGACATGACTTATCTGATCTCTTTAAGTCAATCTGTCTGATGTGCAGTCAAACTTCTCTGACGATGACTTCTCTGATGTCCTGACGAGACTTTTCTCATCTGACGACTTGTCTGAAGTCTTCTGACCTAATGAACTTGACTGATCTTGATGGTAAAACTTCAGATGACTTGGGCTCTGTCTGATCACTTGACTGCAGTCTGGTCAAACTTATCTGATAAAATTGTTGACCAGTACTTCTCTGATTTTCACTTGACTGTGACTCGGCTTTCTGCAGTGTTTGGTCAAACTTCTATGATGTTGCTTGTCTGACCGAAACTTCTCTGATGTACTTATCTGTATTTTGTACTTAGCCGATTTTAAGCCTAACTTAAATAGCTTATAGAAGATACTCATTTAGTTCTTCTTTACATTTTTCCAAGTATCTAACTTAACATAATTTGGCCTATGGAAGATACTCATTTGGTTCTTCCTTACATTTGCCAAGTAGTAAGCATACATTTGAATAAGCAAGTACAATGATGACATCATCAAAACCTAACAAGTATTCCTAACATAAGTGTCCTAGGTGTGGGGCATCATGCTACAAAGTGAAGCATGATGATTCTAGTGAGGGAGAGAGCACACAATGAAGGCCTCCAGCGAAGGTGTTATGGTATCTTCCCATTATTCCAAGGTTCAAGCGATTGTTTGCTAATAAGGATGACGCAAAAAACCTCATATGGCACGCAAAAGGGAGAAAATGCGACGGACTAATTCGACATCCTGCTGATTCTGTACATTGGAAGAAAATAAAACATTTATTTCCAGAGTTTGGGGTTGAGGCAAGAAACCTTAGGCTTGGACTTGCCACAGATGGGATGAATCCATTTGGTAATTTAAGCACTAAGCATATCTCATGGCCTGTCCTTCTTGTGATCTATAATTTACCTCATTGGTTATGTATGAAGCGGAAATATGTTATGTTGTCAATGATGATTTCAGGCCCAAAACAGCCAGGAAATGACATAGATGCTTATCTAAGTCCGTTGATTGATGATTTGAGAATGATGTGGGACGAAGGGGTTGACGTGTTTGATGGGTACCACCAGCAAAGTTTCAAGCTACGTGCAATGTTATTTTGTACCATTAATGACTTTTTGACATATGGAAACTTGAGCGGGTATAGTGTGAAGGGGCATCATGCATGTCCTATATGTGAAGAAAACACAAGCTACGTTCAATTAAAACAAGAAAAAATAAACAGTTTACACTCATCATTGGAGGTTTCTCAATCACCATCACCCATATCGTAGATTGAGAAAAGCTTTTAATGGATACCAGAAAGAGGGATTTTCACCGAAACCATTAACGGGTGAGCAATTTTACGATGGTGTTAAGAATATCAATACTATATTTGGAAAACTACAAAAAAGTCCGTTCCGACAAACATATGAAAGACAAGGTCCATATTCTTTGATCTTCCATACTGCAGCAAACTAGATGTTAGACATTGCATAGATGTTATGCATGTCGAAAAAAATATGTGCAATAGTGTGATTGGCACACTTCTCAATATTAAAGACAAAATAAAAGTTGGTGTCCAGGTTCGTCTAGACCTACATTAGGGCAAGGGTGTGGGCTAACATTTACCCTCCTAAAGGGAGTCATCACCGGACGCTGATGATGGAGCTGAAGGCAACCAACTATTGAAGAACACTACAGGGTTTGAGCGCAATCAAAGGGTCGACACTCAAAAGGCCTATCTGGAGGAGCAATTGAGGATCGAGAGGGAGCTCCAAGCTGAGGAGCAAAGGAAGTCTCAAGACGAGTTCCAAAAATTCTAAGAGGAACAAAGGAATGTTCAACAAGCCATGATGCAGTATATGATATCCTTGAGTCAGACCATGGCTCATTCAGGAATTCTGGTACCACCACCACCATCTCAATTCTTCGATTCACAAACACCTCTCTCTTCTTCACAGCCTCGGGACGATGACATGCAAGACGGTAGTAATCTTTCTTCTATTTTTAAGAATTTGATGGATCTTTGAGGATTTTAGTTGTCATTGTAGTAGTTCATTTGATGGATATTTGAGGATTTTATTTAGACTTATGTTCATTAACGTTGATGTTTATAGTGATTTTGTTGATGTTGCTGTTAGGAATATGCCCTCGAATGCCACTAGAGGATGTTGAGTGAGGGCATTGTACTTGTAATTATGCAAATCATTTATATAAGGTAATGAATGTTTCTTTATTTACTGGTAGTTACTGGCGTTCCTAACTCGTAAATATACGTATAGAAACTAGTCCATGTATTTGAGAGAAAAATGTTCAAGTCTTTATTGGATAAGGAGGTCGGAACTGGAAAGGTTTATAGCTCAAACACTTAATCGTTCCCAAGTCGATGAAACTTGACTGGGCATTAAGTTTATGTGAAGACTTGTATGACATGTTCTTTGACATGGAGAGTGCCTGTTGAACGCTAATGGTTAGTGGGAGCACACGTTATAGGTATGCTAATTGGATTAGTATACTCGAACCGACTCACCCTCGATTTGTCACACGGATTTCACTCCGGATCGATATTTGAATCGAAAGGTTGTGATAGGTATTCGTGAACCTTTGACTTGAGGATTTAGTAGGGATGTGCTTGTGACGTCAAGATTTTCATTAGAGTAGTTCGACCCTATAAACCGAAAGGTGGGGGTCAACCTCGACGTGCATCTTGACGGGCAAGTAGCAGGTCCTAGTGAATGCCAAGATAGAATTTTTTTCTCTTGTTAGTGAACGGGTTATATGTCCTATGCAGTTATTGGCAGATGAGATCATAAGTCTTTGGCCAAAGCATTGGACCTAGTTGTATTGGATACACGAGAGCTCGATGATCTCGATTTTCATTAACGCATGCATAACGTCAAGCAACAGATAGGGTTTGACTGATTGTGACCCTATAACTTGATCGGGACATTTGAAAGAAGGGTTTATACGTATACTGGCATTCACGACAGAATGGTTCTTGAATGATCACCATCATTCGTTCTGAGTTGGGGTACAGTGTAGGCCGCCAGGTTGGCTAGGTGGTGCTACTACTCTTTGATTCCTCCCATTGCTGACTGAGACGGACCTATCGAGTCGCGCAATAGGATTGACGATGGAATGAATCAAGCTAATTCTCTCATAATGAATATTAAGATATTGGATATCTAATTTGGGACATTGGATATCTAAATTAATTTATTGGATAAATTAATTTTCGGCCTAATGAATTAAATAAATTACCGGGTGATTTAATTCATGAATATAATTATTTCTTGGAGAAATTAATTATGTCATTATGTATTTGATATGATTAATTAATTGGATTAATTAATCGATATAAATACATCGGAACGGAATTGGATTTTATCTGTTTGGACTCTCGGGAGTCCGAAACGGACCAAACTCGCCCGGATCCTTCTAGATGGCCGCCCCCCCTCACCAACTCCCTCTTGGTCTTTGGTCATCATTTTAATAATGTATATCAAGATATGATGGGACAAGATATCAAAGGGATATCTTATCATGGTGGTTGGTGTTGAATAAAAGGTGAAGACTTTCTCTTTTTACAAACCTATTCCATACGTGAACAGCAGTAGTGAGGAAAGAAAAGAGAGAGAGAGAATATTATTCTTCTCAAGTCTTCATCATCTTCTTCATTTTATTCTTGAGTTCTCTTGGAGAAAATTCAAGATATATTGAGAGATATAAATTAAAACACTTAGAGTGTTATAATCAAAGCTTCATCACTTAATTCTAGCCGTAACCTTAGAGGTTAATCGAGTGTTGTCATTCCGTTCGTTTCTCCGGCGCGTGACAAGTAGATACGCGGTTTTTTCGGCGTTGGATCATCCAAGGGCTTGGAGCACTTTGGATCGTGGGGAATAGCTCAAGATAAGGAACTCCATATAATAAACGGACGACAAGGGAATGATTTCGAATCTTCCTTTGTTTATTTTATATTCGTATATGCGTAGCTCGATCGATCCTCGTAGGGATTCAGATGGAATTAATTTTCATTTTACCGCTTCCGTTGGGCCTTCATTTTAGGCACCGAATCCCAACAGTGGTATCGGAGCGAGGTCTTGCGATCGTATATACGATATTTAGCATTTGGAATGCTTATTTTGTGATTTAGAATCACATTGATAATCGTAGATATTTTATTGTTCGTCGTAGTGTCGTTTTTCCGTGATTTTATGTTATGGTATAAATCAAGTTTTTCTTGGAAATATGATTTATATTAATAATATTCAGACCAGGAATAACAGGATTTTAGAAATATGCCTGAAAACGAGCTATATCCAATCATTGAACGATTTTCCATACAGCTGTCGAGTATGGCCGAGCACGTCCGGCCCGTGGCCGGACACTTGCTGTATTCTGCCGAAGTGCCCGAGTGCGTTGCTGTATCGAGCCGAGTGCTCGCTGGATCCGGCCGAATGCTTGCGTATTAAATGAGTGCAGCGCGTTCTTTATCGAGCCGATCGCTCATTGGCCGATCGGCGCTTGCCGTATCCTGGCCAGCGTTGTTGTATCCAGCTGAGTGCTCGCTAGATCCGGCCGAGCACTTGCTGTATCCTGCCGAGCACTTGTTGTATCCGGTCGGGTACGTGCTGTATCCTTTCTGGCGTGTCCGGGCATGGTCGGGGCCCCTTTCCTGTCTGGAGCCGGGCGTGGCCTGTTGGCTGCCAGGCGTGGCCTGTAGGCTGCCGGGCAGGGTGCCTGGTGCTGCTGGGTAGTTTCCAGGCTGTCGGGCACTGGGTCTCGTTTTTCAGTATATTTTCGATTATTAAATATTCCTGTACTAAAATCATTAATTTGGAATTTTTGATGAGGGAAAATTCAAAGAAAATATTTTAAGGGTACACTACGGATGAAAATTAAATTGTCGATTATTGTTGAATTGATTGGATCAATTCTATTTATTGTTGACTATTGATTGGATCATATGTAATCTTCTCGCTTTCCATTTGTATAGTATTTATTGGATGAATGCTTTTGAATGGGGATGTGGTTCATGGACTTAGTTTGAATCGTTCGTTGTATTCGATTGGGTTGTAAAGGCCGTTTTGAGCCTATTTATTTTACTAGAAATATTTGTATCTAGGATGCAATTTCAATGTAAAATTTATATGTAATGACGAAGACCGGAGGAAGATCTGTTTCGAGAAGACGAAGATTTAAGAGGAAGACTTGTAATTAGATTACGGAGTTTTTGTTTTCTAGGAACGGTCTATGAACCACATGTTGGTAGCAACTAGGTTGTGAATGGTTGTTTCATATTGTATGAATGCAACAAACTTGCTAAAATGATTAATATGCAAAGTGTAACATTAATCGTGAAATTCTTCCACAACAAATTATTAAGTTTATAAAGTTTCAAGGTTTTTCTTCACTCCATCGAGCTTTCGGGAAATTGAAATCCAACCCGGATGTGCTATGCTTCCGATTTATCGGTGTAGTCGTTCGGGCAGGAAGGATAAATTACCGGGAGCGCATTGGATGCCTTCGGTTGGAGCAAATTTTATCCCTAGAAACCTGATAGGTTGCCGGATAAGATTCAATTGTGAAACTGATTTGCGTCGATGGTATAAACTTAACTTGTTCACGAACCATAGAAACCGTATAGGTTGAGGGGAGTGAACAAGGGGAAAAAGAAGATCGAATCATCCATTAGATGGGTTGGTGTTGGACACCACTTTATGAAAATTAATAGACTAGAAACCTGTTCGGTTGCCCTCTATTAAGATTTATAAAGAACTCGATCACCACTATGAAGTAGAGCGACGATACTTCCGGATTTCACATGGGAGTGTGTTGTTCCGATAAAAATAGTGGGAGATGGGTAACAAGAATAGAAAAGACCTTAATTCTATACTCAGATCATAATATAACAAGTCACTAATTAATATGTTATACTTAATGCAGACATAACTCTCAATACGATAATGAATCCACTCGCAATTCTACTCGAGAAGAACACCCTGATTGGACCTAACTTTGTGGACTGGCTCCGCAATCTGATGATTGTCCTCAGTATAGAGGCACTGGGATACGTCTTGGAGACGAACATTCCGGCGCCTCCTGTGCGGACTAGAGCCAATCAGGAAGAGATCGAAAACTACGAAAAGTGGGTTAAGGGTGACGTAAAAGTCCGTGCATATATGATGGCTTCTATGTCTAATGAGCTTCAGTGAGCTCATGAGAAAATGACTTCTGCTAGGTAGATTCTATCTCACTTAACCGAGCTTTATGGTGAGCGCAGCAGAACTGCTAGATATGAGATATCCAAGCAACTGTTCGGTGCAAGGATGAAGGAAGGAGAGAAGGTTGTGGAACACGTCCTCAAAATGATATCCATGATCGAGAGATTAGAGGCTCTTGATTTTAAAATGGATAATTCTCTCCAAACCGACCTTATCCTACAGTCTCTTCCTGATTCCTTCTCACAGTTTGTTATAAACATTAAGTGCAATGAGATTGCATGTAATTTAGCTGGGCTAATGAACAAACTTGTGACCGCTCAGTCTCAGATGAAGACTCCGCGGATGAAGGAGTCTGCTTTTGTGATTTCTTCTGGACCTCGGAGGTCTAAGAACAAGAAGAAAAAGACCAAGAAGCAGACGGGACCACAAGCCAAGGACTTTAAGGGAAAGGGCAAGGCCCCGATGGTTCCGAAGAACAAGAAGAAGAAGGATGCTTGTCTCAAGTGCGGTGGTGAGCCCTTTGGGCTAGAAGCGTCCGATTCTTCATGGCACTTCAGGTACAGAACTTTTAGTTTTGGAAACAAATTGTTCTGCTACTATATTTTCTACTTCCTGGATACTGAATTCTGGTGCTAGTTCTCATATTTGTACCATGAATCAGGATCTGGAACAAAGTAGGAAGCTTGGAGCTGGAGAAGTTATAATCACAGTCGGAAGTGGGCATAGTGTCGAGGCGACCGACATAGGATCATTTCTTTTGGGTTTAGAATCCGGCTTTGTTTTGACTTTAGAAGATGTACTTGTTTTGCCCAAGCGGCACAAAAACATTGTATCGATTCCAGTCATGGACCGAAAGGGCTTTTCTTTTTTCATTGGTGATGGTTCCTGTAAAATTTATTTCAGAAATAAACTAGTGGGTACTGTTACATTGTTAAATGAATTGTATCATCTAAATCTCAGCAACAAAGTAGTCGTGGATACTATGACTAGAAAACGTGGTAGGGATGAAACCAACCAAGTTTTTAAATGGCATCTTAGACTTGGTCATGTTGGTCAGACCAAGGTTTACAAAATGGAAAAAGATGGACTTATGGGTCCATTGGGATCGGATCCCTTTCCTACTTGTGAATCTTGCCTTAAAGGCAAAATGACTAAGTCCCCCTTCACAAGGACTTTTGAAAGAGCCGCTGATAAACTGGGATTAATCCATACCGACGTTTGTGGTGCTTTGGAAGCAGCACGTTACGGATATCAATATTTCATTACGTTTACAGATGATCATACTAGGTATGGTTATGTATACTTAATGAAACATAAATCCGAGGCCTTTGAGAAATTCCAGGAATTCAAGGCCCTAGTTGAGAAACAAACTGGTAATCATATCAAAGCACTTCTGTCGGACCGAGGTGGCGAGTATATGAGTATGGAATTTGACGAGTTCCTTAAGAAACATGGAATAGTTTCACAACTAACACCTCCAGGTACTCCTCAGTTAAATGGTGTGTCAGAAAGAAGGAACCGGACCTTGTTGAACATGGTCCATTCCATGCTGGGCTATACTGACTTACCGATTTACTGGGAAGTACGCACTCTGTGCCGCTTACATCTTGAACAGATGTCCTTCCAAATCCATTCCTAAAACTCCACATGAGATGTGGGAGGGCAGGAAACCAAGTCTTAATCATATTAGGATTTGGGGATGTCCCGCCTATGTCAAGAAGACTAAGGTGGAGAAGTTGGAAGCTAGGTCCGCGAAGGTACGTTTCATTGGATTCCCATCTGGGACGATGGGATATCTATTCTACATGCCTGAAGATCGAAAGATCATTGTTGCTTTACAGACACACTTCCTGGAAGATGAGTTCATTCAGGAAGGCGGAGCAGGTAGAAGTATTTCTTTAGAAGAATACAATAAAACTCCTCGGGAGACACCTGTGCAAGAAACTGGAACCGAACCTTCTGAAACAAAAGTATAACCATCTCGTAGGTCTAGTAAGGTGTCTCATTTACCTGAGAGGTATGAGCTTGCGCACTTGGAGGAACTAGGTCTCCATGAGGTTCCAAGTGATAGCCAAGAGACTGTCCCAACGACCTATGATCAAGCGATGGTAGATGTAGACTCCGAGAAATGGCGTGAAGCTATGGAAGCTGAGATAGACTCGATGCATGTCAATCAGGTCTGGACTCTAGTAGACCGCCCCAAGGGCATAGTGCCTATTGGGAACAAGTGGATCTACAAGAGAAAGACTGATGGTGATGGCAAGGTTGACGCCTATAAGGCCAGGCTTGTGGCAAAGGGTTATACCCAGAAAGAAGGGATCGATTACCACGATACCTTCTCACCCGTAGCCATGATCAAGTCTATTCGCATGATGCTTGCTATAGCTGCCTACCACGATTATGAGAGACAAATGGACGTAAAGACAGCTTTCCTTAATGGATTCCTCGAGGAGGAAATCTATATGGAGCAGCCTAAAGGCTTTGTGTCCGAAGTTGATATTCAGAAAGTGTGCAAGCTTCAGCATTCCATTTATAGACTGAAGCAAGCATCGCGTAGTTGGAACCTTCATTTTGACGAGGCAGTCAAAGAGTTTGACTTCGTGCAAAATGAAGAGGAACCTTGTGTATACAAGAGGGTTAGTGGGAGCAAGATCGCATTCTTAGTACTATATGTAGATGGCATTCTACTAATAGGAAATGATGTGGGAATGCTCAGTTCTAAAGCTTGGCTTTCGAGTAATTTCTCCATGGAAAGACTTGGGAGAAGCTACCTATATGCTTGGTATTCGACTCTACCGGGATAGAGTGAAGAGAAAAATAGGTCTTTCCCAAGCCCTCTATATAGATAAAATCTTAAAGTGATTTAAGATGGATGATTCTAAAAGAGGGTTCCTACCGATGCGACATGGAATAAAACTCTCCTTGAAGATGTGTCCTCAAAGTGAGGAACAACAGAAGGAAATGAGTAATATACCATATACTTCAGCCGTGGGTAGCCTTATGTATGCTATCTTGTGTACGAGACCTGACATTGTACATGCTGTAAGCGTGGTGAGTAGGTTTCAGGCAAACCCAGGTAGGGAACATTAGACTGCCATAAAGAACGTTCTCAAGTACTTGAGAAGGACTAGAGATATGGTTCTGATGCATAGCGGTGGAGAATTGGATGTGGTGGGATTCACTGATTTGGACTTCCAAGGACTGAAGGACGACTCGATGTCTACTTCTGGCTACATATTTACTCTTAATGGAGGAGCAGTATCTTGGCGTAGCGCCAAGCAAAGCGCGACTGATGATTCCACCTGTCAGGCTGAGTATCAAGCAGCCTCGGAGGCTTCCAAGGAAGGATTCTGAATTAAGAAGTTTCTGGGAGAACTTCAAGTGATACCATGCGCTAAGCTGCATGTTCTGCTGTATTGCAACAACGACGGAGCTATAGTGCAGGCCAAGGAGCCGAGGTTTCACAACAGCACCAAACATATTGAGAGGAAGTATCATCTCGTAAGAGAATTTGTTCGCAAGGGATATATTGTGCTGCACAGAGTAGACTCAGCCGACAACGTCGCTGATCCACTGACCAAGCCACTTTCTCACAATAGCTTGGAGCGTCATCTGGAGAATATGGGTATTATATACCATAGTCTGTGGCATTGAGTGCAAGTGGGAGATTGTTAGGAATATGCCCTCGAATGCCACTCAGAGGATGTTGGGTGAGGGCATTGTACTT
Organism: Orobanche coerulescens; assembly: GCA_033398695.1. Taxonomy (NCBI): domain Eukaryota; kingdom Viridiplantae; phylum Streptophyta; class Magnoliopsida; order Lamiales; family Orobanchaceae; genus Orobanche; species Orobanche coerulescens. The sequence continues at coordinate 64,823,897 of CM065819.1, forward strand.
GTAATTATGTAAATCATTTATATAAGGCAATGAATGTTTCTTTATTTACTGGTAGTTACTGGCGTTCCTAACTCGTAAATATACGTATAGAAACTAGTCTATGTATTTGAGAGAAAAACGTTCTACTCTTTATTGGATAAGGAGGTCGACACTGGAAAGGTTTATAGCTCAAATACTTAATCATTCGCAAGTCGATGAAACTTGACTGGCATTAAGTTTATGTGAAGACTTGTATGACGTGTTCTTTGACATGGAGAGTGCCTGTCGAACGCTAATGGTTAGTGAGAGCACACGTTGTAGGTATGCTAATTGGATTAGTTTACACGAACTGACTCACCCTCAATTCGTCACACGGATTTCACTCCGGGACAGTCAATGACTGAATCGAAAGGTTGTGATAGGTATTCGTGAAACTTCGACTTGAGGATTTAGTAGGGATGTGCTTCTGACGTCAATATTTTCATTAAAGTAGTTCGACCCTGTAAACCGGAAGGTGGGGGTCAATCTCGACGTGCATCTTGACGGGCAAGTAACAGGTCCTACTGAATGCCAAGATAGAATTCTTTCTCCTGTTAGTGAACGGGTTATATGTCCTATGCGGTTATTGGCAGATGAGATCATAAGTCTTTGGTCAAAGCATTGGAACTAGTTGTATTAGATACATGAGAGCTCGATGATCTCGATTTGCATTAACGCATGCATAGCGTCAAGTAACAGATAGGGTTTGACTGACCGTGACCCTATAACTTGATCGGGACATTTGAAAGAAGGGTTTATACGTATACTGGCATTCACGACAGAATGATTCTTGAATGATCACCATCATTCGTTCTCAGTTGTGGTACAGTGTAGGCCGCCAGGCTGGCTAGGTGGTGCTACTACTCTTTGGTTCCTCCCATTGCTGACTGGGACGGACCTACTGAGTCACGCAATAGGATTGACGACGGAATGAATCAAGCTAATTCTCTCATAATGAATATTAAGATATTGGATATCTAATTTGAGACATTGGATGTCTAAATTAATTTATTGAAAAAATTAATTTACGGCCTAATGAATTAACTAAATTACCGGTGATTAATTTAATTCATGAATATAATTATTTCTTGGAGAAATTAATTATATCATTATGTATTTGATATGATTAATTAATTGGATTAATTAATCGATATAAATACATCGGAACGGAATTGGATTTTATCTGTTTGGACTCATGGGAGTCCGAAATAGACCGAACTCGCCCGGCTCCTTCTAGATGGCCGCCTCCCTCACCAACTCCTTCTTGGTCTTTGGTCATCATTTTAATAATGTATATCAAGATATGATGGGACAAGATATCAAAGGGATATCTTATCATGGTGGTTGATGTTGAATAAAAGGTGAAGACTTTCTCTTTTTACAAACCTATTCCATACGTGAACAGCAGCAGTGAGTAAAGAAAAGAGAGAGAATATTATTCTTCTCAAGTCTTCATCATCTTCTTCATTTTATTCTTGAGTTCTCTTGGAGAAAATTCAAGATATATTGATAGATATAAATTAAAACACTTAGAGTGTTATAATCAAAGCTTCATCACTTGATTCTAGCCGTAACCTTAGAGGTTAATCGAGTGTTGTCATTCCGTTTGTTTCTCCGGCGCGTGACAAGTAGAGACGCATTTTTTTCGGCGTTGGATCATCCAAGGGCTTGGAGCACTTTGGATCGTTTGGGGATTAGCTCAAGAGAAGGAACTCCATATAATTAATGGACGACAAGGGTATGATTTGAATCTTCCTTTGTTTATTTTATATTCGTATATGCATAGCTCGATCGATCCTCGTAGGGATTCGGATCGAATTAATTTTCATTTTACCGTTTCCGTTGGGCCTTCGTTTTAGGCACCGAATCCGAACAGTTGCTACATGACATGTTGATATGGTGTGATTTTAAAATGTTGGTGTATAAATTATGCTCATTGGACATTGATGTATGTTGATTGTTGTTGGGATAACATCCCTTATCTGAAATTGTTGGATAACAATAACCGGTATCGAAACAGCCATGATAAATAATCCCTGTATCGAGTTGTAGTGTTGTGATGTTTTGACAATATGCCAATCCTGCATACAGTAAGGAAACTGTATCAAAAAGTTATGTCAACCTATATCGAAGACCTCTCATAGTTCCAGCATACAGTGGAACTTATCAGTACAACAAAGAAGTCTTATAAAGACTAAGTATGGAAGCTGTCTCGAATCGACAATACAGTGATCTTCCATACAGCTCTCAACAGGACAAGAAGGAATCTTCAGTATTCGCTAGAAGTCAAGTCCCGTTGATAAAGAAGTATTTAAATACTAAACGATAAAGTATTTAAATACTGTAAGTCAACAGATCTTCAAATCCCGCAAAATCTGGATCGTGTTTTATTCAAACACATCATCTCGTTGGAACGGAATCTTGCTCAATAGATTTATCTCAACGGATATATTTTCAGAAGACTATATATATCTCATCAAGGCATTGAAGATCAGTTACCAAGTGACGAAGTTATTATTATATACATCAGAGCAAAACATATCTCCAGAAGCTTACTGCAACTCATATCTAAGAGATATACAATGCTCAAACAGTGAACAACACATCATCAGCTAGAAGCTCAGAAAGTCAAAGCTGTTGTTCATATATTGTTCTAATCCTTGAACAAACCCAGATCAGCCCTGTGTGGACTGAGTAATCTTTGCTTCTCCCAAACTGTGTGTGAAGGATTTGCGTCGAAGAGACGAAGCTTCAGAACTGTGTGTGAAGAAGCCAGTCAAGTGTTTGCTCAAATCAATCTGTGTGAACGGTTGAAGCTAAGATATTTATATCAATCTGTGTGAACGATATATTGATTACGTGTTGTTATAATTACGTAGTTGTGTACGCAGTAATTATAATAAACTTTTTACTCCTGTGTGGAGGACCAGTGGACGTAGAGGGGTTTACCTCGAACCACTTAAATACTGTGTTATTTACCTTCTGCCTTTACTATTTTATTAAACTGTGATTATTTAAGTATACAATGCACATCGAGTTGATGTATCCACAACAACTTACTATTTGAAGACTTCCGCTATGCACTCAGATTTAAAATCAGTACAGCTTGTTGTTTAAAACACCTTCCAAGCTGTATCCAGTATACTTAGTGGCCATCAAGTGGTATCAGAGCGGTTGATTCTAAAAAGAATCAGTCGTATTTTTAACCGAATCAGATCCAAAATCACTTAATTTTTAAAACAGTCTTTTTCATTCCTTTATTCTCACATGGATACATCTATGATCAACAAAGTGCCTATGTTCTCTATTAATGAATTTGATGATTGGAGAATCAGGATGGAGGCTCATCTTGCAGCAATGCACGAAGAGATGATTTTTGTTATACAGGATGGCCCCATCAAGATAATGAAGGTAAACACGGCCGCAAGGATTGAAGTCCAAGCTCATGCTGAGATGCTCGAGAAGGAGCGCGAGCAATGGACTACAGATGAAAGAAAGCGCACCAACCTCGACAATGTTGCAAAGAATGCATTGTTTGTCACTCTTGACAAAGGCACATTCTCGAAGGTAAAGAGCTGTAAAACAGCCAAGGAAATCTAGGATAAACTCAAGTTGATTTGTGAGGGAACTGAGCTCTCAAAAGAAAACAAAATTTCAAAACTGACTCAGCAATTTGAATCTTTTGAAATGAAATCAACTGAAACACTTGAGGAACTTGACCTCAGATTCACTGGTATTGTTGGTGAACTTGAAGCTTTGGGCAAAATTTATACCCAAAATGAGAAGAATTTAAAAAATTTCAGATCTCTCCCTGCCCTATGGGACATTAAGACCACAGCTATGCGTGTGTCTTGTAATCTAAATGAAATATCTACTTTTGATCTCTTCTCTGACCTCAAAGCTTTTGAGTATGATATTGACAGAAGAGAGAAAGCTGAAGAATCTCTTTCAAAGGTCACAGCACTAGCCGATGTATCGAACAGTCGACACAGCATGCCCAGCTCGTCAAAGCCTAGTCACAAGAATGCTGACAATGACGACGACATCCTATCTCAAGATGAAATGGCGCTTCTCATGCATAAGTTCAAGAAGTTCATCAAGCAATCGGGAAAGACTCCCTACAGGCCCAAACCTGTCCACAAGGTAAGTACTGAAACTTCCTCCGGTGATGCTAACCTGTGCTATAATTGCAGGAAACCGGGACATTATACAAATAAATTCCTCATCCTAAAGTTCAAAAGTTGCCGGAGGCCGAGCAATAAGAGAGAGATGAAAGAAGACGTGCTTGGAAAAAAACTCAAGGCCCTGATTGGAGAATCATAAGCCCCCCCACACCATCCAAATCCGAAGAATGTCTTCAGGTGGTCACTGAAAGTGATTCATCTGACGATGAGTTCGATGATAAAGCATATATGTGCTTTATGGCCAAGGACATTCCGGAAGGTGAAGATAGCGATGATGAGGTAAGCTCAACCTCAGCTATTCCATTAAATGCATCTCATACTTTTGAAAACATGATGAATGAGTTTAAAAACATTCAAAAGGCCCATGAGACATTGAAAAATGAGAATATACAGCTCCAACTATCTAACCTAGAGCTTAAAGATGAAAATGACTTGCTAAAAATAAATTATGAAAATATGTCTATTGATTGTGAAACCAGCAAAGTCGATTATGAAAAACTCATGGAGAGCAATCATCAACTTGCTCATGAACTAAGTGAGGTTAAAAATCATAATGAGAGCAAGACAAATGATTTTGTTCTACTTCAAGCCAAAGTCAGAACTCTCGAAAAACGAGAAGATGAACTTGAGATCATTCTGAAATCGTTCGAGAAATCGTCCAAAAGAATGGAAGAAATTCTGAGCACTGGGCAACATGCTCATGATAAAAGTGGATCAGGATACAGCTCATGTTCAAACAAAGGGAAAACTAGTACAGTGTTTGTCAAGAGTGTGGAACACATTCCTGTGTCGAAAGAAACTTCGAGCCCTGTGAAGGAACCTGTTGCACAGCAAACAACAAAGGCTGCCATTCCGCCACCGCAATCCTATTCTAGACAGTGGAATCACCAGCCATTCAGACCTGAAAGGCGCACTCAACAGCATGCTCCCCGAGCGTATCAACAGCGCCAACAGTCGTTCAGAAGGAAGGATGTATCCAAATACCAAAGGCCCGCACGGCAGTACTATCAGTACAGCACGCCTAGGTATTGGATACAGGAGCCCCGTTATTCCTCGAGACAGCAGGTGTCCGCACAGTATCAACAACAACATTGGGAATCCAACTGGAGACCCAGAAGGCAAGCTGTTAGGCCAAAGAAAATGGCTCCACCTCCAAGACGGCACTCGTACTGGACTAATAATAATAACCCTGAATTTTACATGCATAACAACTATCATGGTTATAGCGACTACTTATATGCCCCACGTAGATACCGCAACACTGTACCGAATGTAACCTACAGTAAACCAATTGCTGTCAGGAAAATTTAGGTACCTAAAGGCACTAACATTCATGGACCCAACAATCAAAGGGGACCTAAATCTACTTAATATCTTTGCATACAGGACATATTAGAGGAGGACACCTGGTACTTCGATAGCGTATGCTCTCGGCACATGACCGGAGATAGAAGCAAGCTATCAGATTTCGTAGAAGGTCGCGGTCCAAAAGTGCGCTTCGGTGATAAATCTAAAGGAAGACCAAGAGGGAAAGGAAACCTTCTTGTAGGAAAATTCAAAGTCACCGATGTAGCTTATGTTGAAGGCTTACAGTTCAATCTACTTAGTATTAGCCAGTTCTGTGACAAACAGTTCTCGGTGAAATTCTATATAGATCGCTGTAGAGTCAAAAACATCCAGACCAAAGAAGTTGTGCTTACAGGAAGCAGATCAGGTAACATGTATATTGCCGACTGGAAGCCTATGAGCTCCTCAATTCCATGCTTTATTGCCAAAGGCACTGCAGATCTAAGCTGGTTATGGCACAAGAGGATGTCTCACGTCAACTTCAAGACGATCAACAAGCTCTCAAGACAGGGAATGGTAAGAGGATTGCCAAATGTGTAATTCAAAAAGGACAGCGTCTGCGGACCATGTCAGAAAGGCAAGCAAATCAAGTCAACCTTGAAGAGTAAATCCTACCTTTCAACCCACAGAGTGTTGGAGATGCTACACATCGATCTCTATGGTCCTGTCGACCCAGTAAGTTTGGGAGGTAAGAAATACTGCCTTGTTGTTGATGATGATTACTCCAGGTATGCTTGGACGATTTTCCTAAGCAAGAAGAAGGAAACAACTTCAAATCTGCCCGAGCTCCTCAAAAAGCTTCAAAATGAAAAAGGCATCGAGTATCGTGTCCATTCGTTCCGACAGAGGTACAGAATTTACTAATTGCTTTATAGAGCAGTATTGTTTGGAGAATGGGATACATCATGAATACTCAGCTACCAGTACACCTCAACAAAATGGTGTTGCCGAACGAAAGAACAGGACGCTGAAAGAAGCTACAAGGACAATGATTGCCGCAAGCAAATTGCCACAGCGTTTCTGGGGTGAAGCAACCAATACAGCATGCTACACTCAAAACCGCTGTATCGTCAACAAGCACCACAACAAAATAGCATATGAGGTATGGAACAACAAAACTCCGTTAGTTTCGTATTTTCACATTTTTGGATGCAGGTGCTATGTGTTGAATAATGGGAAGGATCAACTTAGAACCTTTGATGAGAAGTCGGATGAAGGAATATTTGTAGGATACTCCTCCGTCAGCAAAGCTTACAGGATCTTTAATAAAAGGAAGCTGACGATCGAGGAATCAGTTCATGTAGTGTTCGACGAACCTCACCATGACCCTACAGGAATAGAAGATGTTACTCAGAACATCCAACAACTCTCCATCTTAGATCCACCAACTCCCTTAGAACCTGTTGTTGACCTAGAAATCAACCCCGCAGCTGTAAGAATTGACGTAGATGAAGCCGATGCTATACAAACTGAAGCTGTATCTACAGAAACTCTAGATACAGTATGGGACCCTGAATTAGAACCCGACCGAAGATGGTTGAGAGATCACCCGCAAGAGCTGATCATTGGAAACATTGATGCTGGTGTTTCTACTCGAGGGAGAATACAGAGTACACAAGGAAATATACTGTGTGTACAAGAAGAACTAGATACTGAGAAATCACCATTTCCTGAATGGAAATCTCAATCTGAGCTTAGAAGACTCAACATGTGCACTATTGTTGTATTCTTAGCCCAATCCGAACCTGTTTCTACCATAGACGCTCTTAATAATTCTCATTGGATAACATCTATGGAAGAAGAGCTTAACGGTTTTGAAAGAAACAATGTATGGTATCTTGTATCCAGACCTACGCATCAATCGGTTATAGGAACCAAATGGGTATTTAGAAACAAAAAGGATCGAAATGGACTTAATATAAGGAATAAATCCAGACTAGTTGCATAAGGCTATAGACAGGAAGAAGGCATAGACTATGATGAAACATTTGCCCCTGTAGCCAGACTAGAATCCATTAGGATATTCTTAGCCTTTACCGCCCATAAGAGCTTCATCGTGTACCAAATGGACGTCAAAAGTGCATTCCTGAATGGAGACCTTGCCGAAGAAGTTTATGTTGAACAACCACCAGGGTTTGCCAACAAAGACGACATCGACCTAGTATACAGGCTAAGGAAAACACTGTATGGACTTAAGCAAGCCCCTAGAGCATGGTATGAAACCCTGTCCCAGTATCTAATCAATAATGGATTTGAGAAAGGTGCTGTGGACAAAACCTTGTTCAAAATACAGGAAGGTGATGACCTTCTAATGGTTTAAATCTATGTAGATGATATAATTTTTGGTTCAACTAACCTTGCTTTGTGTCAAATGTTCTCTCATCTCATGCAAAATGAGTATGTTGGGAGAACTTAGTTATTTCCTAGGTTTGCAGGTAAAGCAGTTACCTACAGGGATCTTCATCAACCAGGAAAAATACAGCAAGGAGCTTCTCAACAAATTTGGAATGAACACTTCCAAATCATCGCCAACTCCCATGAGCACTTCCGTGCAAATAAGTGCTGATGAAGTCGGAAAGTCGGTTGACCAATCACTCTATAGGAAGCTTATTGGCTCGCTCCTGTACCTAACGGCTAGCAGGCCCGATATTCAATTTACTGTTGGAGTGTGTGCGAGATATCAAGTAGCACCCAAGAAATCACACTTCAATACAGCTAAACGAATCCTGAAGTATATTAAAGGAACAGTCGATGTAGGACCGTGGTATCCTAAAGAAGGTGGATTCGATTTAGTTGGATACAACGACTTGGATCTCGGAGGCTGCAAGCTAGATAGGAAGAGTATAAGTAGAACTTGTCACTTTCTTGGACCTAGACTTGTTTCTTGGTTCAGTAAGAAGCAATTGGCAAATTCACTTTCCACAGCTGAATCAGAATACTATGCTGCTGGAAGTTGCTGTATGCAGATCCTTTGGATGGAGGAACAATTGTCAGATTATGGGATTGAAGCCAAGGAAACGCCAATCATGTGTGATAGCACGAGTGCAATTGCAATAACGCACAATCCTGTCCTGCACTCGCGCACTAAGCATATCAACATGAAGCATCATTTCATAAGGAATCATGTCGAGAACAAGGATGTTCAGCTAGAAAAAGTTCATATAGATATTCAGTTGGCTGACATCTTCACCAAGCCTCTCGACACAGCAAGATTCAACATGCTTCGACAAGAATTGGGATTGCTACATCCTGACTCCCTGTAAGTATTTACTGCTTTTACTCAACAATTGAGGGGGAATGCTGTAAACCCAAGAATACAGTATCCACCATTAATTATCTGTACACTCAGAACCGTAAATACAGCACTGTAGTGAACAAAGTGATATAAATCATCCTACAGCTGACGTGTGCAATAATTAAGGGGGAATACAGTATGACCCATGAATACAGCATTAATCCGAAAATTGTTGTATGGAATTGAAATCTATATGTACCTTTTGAGGGGGAATGCTGTATCGTCGCGAAGACAGCATATACTATAGGATTTCGATTCAGTATATATATTATATTATAATATTTCATTTTAAAATAATTTTGTCCACGTGCCCTATTTTCATGTCAAACGTCATTTACATTAAATGCTTTACACGACATCTGGACAACTGAATCTCAAAAGCCGCGAAGTTTTCAAATTGTCTAATATTTTAAAACCGTCGTTTCAGGCATTAAGGGTAACAACAAATGTCGGAAGTGGGACCCACTCATATTTTAACATTTTAATGGATAAGTGTACCAGTTACACTCAGTCCATCTTGACAGTTCATTTCAAACGACGGTTCCCATCCCTTAAATCTGACCATTCGTTCTCTGAAAAACCCTTCTTCGCCGCCCACTATAAAAGGACTGAAATTTCCATTTGAGACTCTTTACGCCTTCTTGATATTCTTAGAGCACTCAAGCAAAAATAGCCTACAAGTTTTCTTTGCGTTTTACTGCAAATTTCTCTTAATCTCTTTCATATTTTCTTGAGATTCATCAATGGCGTTTGCTCAGACCTATGCCACCGCCCTCAAGAAAGCCTCGAACATCATTGATGGATGGATCTTCTCCAGATCTGTTGTCATCGAACGAATTCTCGCTGAAACAAATGACGTCGAACCCATGGAGTTCATCATCACCAGGATACGTCAGCGGGGCCTCTACCGCCTTGGAAGCCACACCGCCGAGAAATACGACGTTCATTTGGTTGAGGACTTCTACCTCAACGCTGTCGTTCGATTTCTGTCGCTGGCCCAGGGAGGCCACATTGTTGACATCACCGCTGTTATTCATGGAGTGGAGATCTGCATCGACCGAGATCTTCTCCAGAAAATCTTCAGGCTGCCCGATGATGGCCTGACCATGGAAGACCTTGAGACTTTTGGGTCTCAAGAGCTGTTGACCAAATACTATGGCCTGTTCACAGGTTCAGCTTCAGTTGAATCTGTTCACACCACCTGTCACAAGAAAAATTTATATTTGCCATACGTGTACTTGCATGACTTTTGCTGCCGTATAATGGAGAATCGCACTGGTGCATTTGAAATGTGCACAAACCTTAGATTTAGGATGATGGTAGCGATCATGACCTGTGAAAAGGTCAACTGGTGCCAGATAATTCTGAAGCGTCTGCAGGAAGAAGTGTCGAAACCTGCGTCGCAAAAGAAATCATTTGGTCTATTTCTGAACTACATTTTGATGAAATGCGGATCACCACAATCCGCAGATGCTAAGAAAATAAGTTCCCGAATCTACTTAGGAGGTGTCAAGCCTTCGGCTTTTAACCATAGAACCCTGGTCGCCAACCAACTAAAAGTCCGCAGTATGCCCGTTTCTAAAGATCTAAGGGATGTGTCTTCGAAATCCCAGAGTGTGGAATCTTCCAAGAAACGCAAGAGATCTCACAGCAAGACACCTACTGCTGCTGAGAAGCCGAAAAGGAAGATAAGGAGGCTTACAAAAGCTAAATATACCAAACCCTCCAAGGATGCTTCTAGCGTGGCGCAACCCACCGATGAATTACCCCAGGGCCCAACCCCTGTGGAAGAGATGTCCGTTACTGTCTCGACAGTAAATCCCGAGCCTTTGGCGGCAACGACGGATGAAAGGACATCTGCCAACTTAGAAGACTCTAGCGAGTCGGCTCCCCCTTTGGAGCCAACAGCTAACTCTCCTATGCGGGATTCCACACCCATACAGGATCCACCTTCCTTCAGGGTACCATCCCCTATAAGGAATCCCTCTTCCATACAGGATCCCACACCTGTAGAGGAACAAATCAATACAGTGGATACATACGTTGTACGAAGTCCCTCCCCGGACTTAATTATCAATGCAACCCTTCTGTCAGTGCAGATTGATCAGGCTTATGAAAGATTCCTTCAATGGAAAAGCTAGCGGCTAACTCCATACGACACCTTATATAACTGGAGCAACTGGAGCGATGAAGAAAGATTTGTATTGGAAGTGACGAACTCGACAGATGTTGAGACCCTGATCCAATGGGATAATCTTTGTTGCAAATCGTTAATTGAAAGCCATCTCTTGCACAAATCATATGCCAGATGGAAAGGAAAAGATAAGTCCGAGGACTCTCCCCAAGATCCAAAAGAAGACCACGACTCAGACGACGACGACGACGCCTTACAAGCAGGTCTGAGAATAAGTCGTAAAGAGGCTCAGTATAGAGATGTCTCCCAAACCAAGAATGACGAAGGGCCATCAAGCCGAAGTGAGCCCCCTTCGCCACAGCAAGAAAATATTCCTGACGATGAGGAATCGGTCCCTCAAGTCGAGGAAGAAGAAATTGTTTTGGAACAGGCACCCGAGCCTGCTGCCGCAGAAGAAGAAGTATCATGCGCCGTCCAGCAAGAGGAATCAGTCCCTCTGCTGGAATAGGCGGAAGCTGAGAGACATCAGGAGGAATCAGTCCCTCCTGTACCCATGTCTACAGACACCTCTTCGCAACAGGAGGATACCGCATCTCCTGCCGCCGAACCCGCATCAGCTGCTTCCACCCCATCAACTGTGGAATTCGACGACGGTACTGTACCTGAGGATGTCCCACTCAATTCACGCCCTGCCGTGAATTTGAGAAGGTTGAATGGAGCAGAGGATTTTGCCAAGCCGGATTCTCCCAGCACTGCAGCTAGGAAAGAGTGATTGCGTGCTCTTGGCCTTCAAACCGTCTTTATCCAGGATGCAGTTAATGCCTTGTATTCAGTAGAAAAAGCTCTAAATTGGATGCACACATCTGCTGTCGAAGAGGTGACTGGATTACAGCATGAAGTCTCTCGAGTAGTCGAAGCCTTCACTGTATTGCCAGAAGTCTTCAAGCAAGCTCTGAAGAATCTGCAAGAAAAACAAGAGCAACTCCTGAGAGAAGAGGAATCTAAAACTCGCATATCAGAGGCCAAGACAGCAGCAACCATGATCGAAACAACTTCTCATCTGCGAGCCCATGACAAAAGTATCAAAGATATGTCGCAGGTGCTCTCCTCCCTTGTCGAGATAATGTCAAACATTGAGACAAAACAGGATGCCGCACTGGAGATCCTAGGACGTCTTGATGACGCCAAAAAGGGGGAAGAAGCGAGAGAAGCCGCAAGGAGAACAAGGCTTCAACACGAAAAGGAATTTAATGCTGCTCAAGACAGTATTACTGCCGAGCTGAATAAACTAGCCCCTCCCGCACAAAGTTTCAGGATTTCAGGTTCTCAACCTGAGTTCCATGATCCCAACGTCCCATGGCAAAGCTTAATCCAAAGACCTTCTGAAATTCGTCTGCCAACCAACCGCCATCCCACTGCTGAAGAAGTGAAGCAATGGAGGAAAAATGAACTGATGAGATATTTTGTTAAACTCATCAGGGACTCCGCCATCTTCAAAGGTTATAAAACATTAGCGGTGGCAGCAGACAAATTTACGAAGATGTTAGAAGAAGGAAAGCTTCCTCTCCAAGTAGAAATGAAATCCAAGCATAGAAGAGGAGATCGGATCACCCATCCTGAAGACTGGATTCTTGCCTTTGACAGATCATACGATGGTAGAGCAATCTATTTAGATCGATACAATGATTCCCTACAGCACTGGTGGCGTGGAACCGAGAATGATCCAGAGAAAAGGCCATGGAGACACTCGGACTATAGGAGCTGAAATCCTTAGTATATTATTTTTGATTGTAATTTTACTTTCAATACAGCAATTTTTGTACTCTATTTCAATATCAATAAAATTTTTGCCTGTCTTGAAAGATTACAACTCGTAATCTACTGTGTTATTGTATGATTACGTAATTTAATTCATTTGCTGTAATTAAACACAAGTATAGAAACTTGTTTAAAAAATAAGCTGTACGAACTTGTCTTCGAAATAGTTCATAGATTCAGTTGTATGCATCTAGAATACATTGTAAGATTGTGCCTACGCGCCAATCAGAAGCTTAAGCTGTAAAAACTCTTAGCTGTATCGAACTCACCTACGAGCAGTTCATAAATTAGACTAAGTTGCTAAAAGCCAGATCATTCGACAGAAGACCAAGATATCTGCCCGAAGTCATCAAGAAGGTTATCTGTTTCATGAGAAAGGTTTTCGCATCATCAAGAAGACTTGAAAGATTTAAGTCTTGGAGAATTGTCAAAAAGGGGGAAATTGTTGGGATAAAATCCCTTATCTGAAATTGTTGGATAACAATACCCGATATCGAAACAGTCAGGATAAACAATCTATGTATCGAGTTGTAGTGTTATGATGTTTTGACAATATGCCAATCCTGCATACAGTAAGGAAACTGTATCGAAAAGTTATGTCAACCTATATCGAAGACCTCTCGTAGTTCCAGCATACAGTGGAACTTATCAGTACAGCAAAGAAGTCTTATAAAGACTAAGTATGGAAGCTGTCTCGAATCGACAATACAGTGATCTTCCATATAGCTCTCAACAGGACAAGAAGGAATCTTCAGTATTCGCTAGAAGTCAAGTCCCGTTGATAAAGAAGTATTTAAATACTAAAAGATAAAGTATTTAAATAATGTAAGTCAACAGATCTTCAAATCCCGCAAAATCCGGATCGTGTTTTATTCAAACACATCATCCCGTTGGAACAGAATCTTGCTCAACGGATTTATCTCAACGGATATATTTTCAGAAGACTATATATATCTCATCAAGGCGTTGATGATCAGTTACCAAGTGACGAAGTTATTATTATATACATCAGAGCAAAACATATCTCCAGAAGCTTACTGCAACTCATATCTAAGAGATATACAGTGCTCAAACAGTCAACAACACATCATCAGCTAGAAGCTCAGAAAGTCAAAGATGTTGTTCATATATTGTTCTAATCCTTGAACAAACCCAGACCAGCCCTGTGTAAACTGAGTAATCTTTGCTTCTCCCGAACTGTGTGTGAAGTATTTGCATCGAAGAAGACGAAGCTTCAGAACTGTGTGTGAAGAAGCCAGTCAAGTGTTAGCTCAAACCAATCTGTGTGAACGGTTGAAGCTAAGATCTTTATATCAATATGTGTGAACGATATATTGATTACGTGTTGTTATAATTACAAACAAAAATAATATACTAAGGATTTCAGCTCCTATAGTCCGAGTGTCTCCATGGCCTTTTCTCTGGATCATTCTCGGTTCCACGCCACCAGTGCTGTAGGGAATCGTTGCCTCGATCTAAATAGATTGCTCTACCATCGTATGATCTGTCAAAGGCAAGAATCTAGTCTTCAGGATGGGTGATCCGATATCCTCTTCTATGCTTGGATTTCATTTCTACTTGGAGAGGAAGCTTTCCTTCTTCTAACATCTTCGTAAATTTGTCTGCTGCCTGCGCTAATGTTTTATAACCTTTGAAGATGGTGGATTCCCTGACGAGTTTAATAAAATATCTCATCAGTTCATTTTTCCTCCATTGCTTCACTTCTTCAGCAGTGGGATGGCGGTTGGTTGGCAGACGAATTTCAGAAGGTCTTTAGATTAAGCTTTGCCATGGGACTCTGGGATCATGGAGCTCAGGTCGAGAACCTGAAATCCTGAAACTTTGTGCGGGAGGGGCAAGTTTATTCAACTCGGCAGTAATGCTGTCTTGAGCAGCATTAAATTATCTTTCGTGCTGGAGCCTTGTTCTCCTTGCGGCTTCTCTCGCTTCAACTGTGTGTGAAGAATTTGCATCGAAGAAGACGAACCTTCAAAACTGTGTGTGAAGAAGCCAGTCAAGTGTTAGCTCAAACCAATCTGTGTGAACGGTTGAAGCTAAGATCTTAATATCAATCTGTGTGAACGATATATTGATTACGTGTTGTTATAATTACGTAGTTGTGTACGCAGTAATTATAATAAACTTTTTACTCCTGTGTGGAGGACCAGTGGACGTAGAGGGGTTTACCTCGAACCACTTAAATACTGTGTTATTTACCTTCTGCCTTTACTGTTTTATTAAACCGTGATTATTTAAGTATACACTGCACATCGAGTTGCTGTATCCACAGCAACTTACTATTTGAAGACTTCCGCTACGCACTCAGATATAAAATCATTACAGCTTCTTGTTTAAAACACCTTCCAAGCTGTATCCAGTATACTTAGTGGCCATCAATTGTGATGTACATTTGGAATGACAGGTTATCTGAACAGGTTTGGGATACTAAGATCTGAATATTTTTTTTTTAATTAGACTTTAGCCGACGACAGTTACATAAACCGTCGGCTAAAATTCGAATTAAAAAAATTAAAAAAAAACACTTTAGCCGACGACATTCTTGTCGTCGGCTAAAACCTACATACTTTAGCCGACGATATTAACTGTCGTCGGCTAAACCTGCATACTTTAGCCGACGATACTAACTCCGTCGGCTAAAACTTAAATATTTTAGCTGACAACTTTTCCACCGTCGGCTAAAGTTCAACTTTAGCTGACGACCTTTTGTATTTGTCGTCGGCTAAACTTTACCCGACCGACCTCGGCCGACAGACTTTTAGCCGAAAATTGGTAGCTTTAGCCGACGACATTAGACTTTAGCCGACGACTTTTTGCCGTTGACTAAAGCATAAACATTGATAGTGTTAAGTAGGGGAGGATGTGATATCCGTATCTTTTTTCCTTTGCTAATTACATTAACTAACAGTGTCGTAATGTGAATAATGTTGTCTTGCATTTAATTTGAATTATTTTTTTCATGCGTTTATAACATGTAGTATTAGGTTATTTATCAAATGTGTTTTACGATGCAAAATATCCATACTTAATATTAAAAGAGAACCGCAAAACAAATTAAAGGACACGTGACATCACCATATTATTTTTCTTTTTAAAAATCTTAAAATAAATAGATATTTAGTTTGGAAGAGAAGTTAGAGGGTTGTTCCATATATAATATCTATCAATTAAAAAATTCCTCTTATTTTATTCTTTTTATTTTTAACTTAATAGTTTAAACAATTATAATCAATTTTATTTGTGATAAAAAATATATCAAATTAATTCTTACTTCGTACTCTTTAATTTGACATCCATATAGTATATATATATATATAAAGTAATTTAAATATAATAATAATATATTAGATGATTAAAATATTATCATATAAAATATAAGAATATTGAAAAAAATATATATTTAGTTTATTTTCATACTTTTGTACTTCAACAGTTATTTGATTTTTCAAAATTATTTTGTTCTGATTGTAAAATAATAAAATAATTATAATAATGCCAAATCATATAAAAAATTATGTAGTATTATGGGTTGGATACTTTTAATGAAAGTTGATAATAATAAATATAATTTAATTTATTATTTATAAAATTAGATATAAGACTCATATTGTCCTACATGGAAAATAAATGCCTATACTTAATTAAATTATGGTTTTCCTATCATTTGCCCTTAGCTTTATAAATTAAAGCAAATCAAATAATAATTTATGTGTATGTGTATATTGGCTCACGTATATTTTCTAATATTTTTATAATATTATTAAAATTCAATCACATATTTCTAAAATAATAAAATATTATTTTACGCCGTGCATCGCACGGGAGGACATCTAGTATGTTAATATAATACATTGTATATTGAAATATATTTCAAACAATAATTAAATATATATTTTTACAAATATATATATATATCCTAGGTTCGCACACCTAGTATGTTGAATTCTTCTCTGTATCTCAAGTCACCGCATTTAACATTT
This sequence comes from Orobanche coerulescens, assembly GCA_033398695.1. NCBI lineage: Eukaryota > Viridiplantae > Streptophyta > Magnoliopsida > Lamiales > Orobanchaceae > Orobanche > Orobanche coerulescens. The sequence goes on from CM065819.1 coordinate 64,840,691, forward strand.
AGGACTCGTTTGGTAGCCATGTCAGGATATAACATGTTAGAATATGGCATGTTAGTTATAACAAGTTAGATAAAATGGAGATTATAGTTTGATATTTGGTAGAAAAAATGTACTATTTAGATTAAATTGTAAAATTACATTTTTATCCTTGTGAATAGTAAAAAAAATCTGGAATACTAACAGGATTTTAGAAAAATATATATAGTAATTCAGTTTTTATTTATTTATGAAAAATAATACCCCACTTCTTTTTCAAAAACTTTAAATAAAAACATTCGATTTTATTTTTTATTTCGAAGAAATTTTTATTTTTTATTTGTTATTTTCGAACTTTAAATAAAAACATCTAATTTTAATTTTTTATTTTCGAGCTAATTTTTATTTTTTATTTTCGAACTTTAAATAAAAACATCCGATTTTATTTTTATTTTCGAACTAATTTTTATTTTTTTTATTTTTTATTTTCGAACTTTAAATAAAAACATCCGATTTTATTTTTTATTTTCGAACTAATTTTTATTTTTTTTATTTTTTATTTTCGAACTTTAAATAAAACAACCAATTTTTATTTTTCAGTTTTTATTTTCAAAAATTTCTGATTTTTAATATTAATATTCTGGATTTTTAAAAAAAATAAGGCTTGTGGTAATTTTGGGATTATTGGGTTAACGAAGACTATTCAATCATGTTATTTGAACCCATCATTTTGGTGAGTTACAAAATCAAATTGTATGTGAATTAACACGGCTTTGGCTTAAAGTCGGTAGATGAGTTAACTAAACATGCTCTTAAACGCATGTTTCGACAAGTTAATTTATCCTAACTCAGAAACATGGCTACCAAACGGTAATTAAGTTGTATATATATATATATATATATATATATATATATATATATATATATATATATATATATATATATATATATATATATATATAACGCGCACACACACTTAGGGCTGGGCCCTTTTGGAACCGGGAACTGATCCGAACCGTATTGGAACCGACGGTTTGGTTCGGTTCCTAGCAACAAATTTTTTTTTCGGTTCGGTTCGTACTGTTAGTATTCGGTTCGGTTCGGTTCGCGGTTCCTGTCTGTTTTAAAGAGGAACCGATCTGAACCGCAAGGAACCGTCCGAACCGCACCGAACCGGGAAACCGACCCTCTGAATATAGTATAATATAATATATTCTTATAAAATATAATTAATATAATATAAATAATATAATATATTCTTAATAAAATAAAATATAATATAATATATTTCGTCCAAACCATACAAAATCGGTTCCGGTTCGGTTCGGTTCCTCTGCGGTTCGGTTTTTGTGCGGTTCGGACAAAAAAAACTAGAAAAACTGAACCACGAAAAAACTATGCGGTTCGGTTCCGGTTCCTATATTTTTCTCCCACGAACCGAAAAGTCTAGTGTGACACACTCAGCAATCCAGAAAAAAAAAAGTGAGAATCAGATTTTTAAAGGCCTTAATGATTCACCTCGACGTTCATCATCATCTTCATTTATGGCTTTTCTTCAAGAGAGAAAGAGTGAGGAGCGGAAAGAGTCAGGTTCAAAGTTGAAAGAAGAATCTGCCGGTAAAACCTCGTAATCTAGATGTCGATTTGTTCGAGTAATGATTAGAACATGATTATATACTTAGTTTTTAGAATCGATGCCAGAGGAGAAAAAGGCACCGACAGCCCCAAAATTTGGGGATTTCGCTCATGCAGTGCGGCGTTTGTCCGACCCGACAACTTTAGTCCTAAAGTTTCAAAAAAATGACATCTAAAGGACTTTTGGCTGAGGTGGCATACAAGTCACATGCCACCTCATTAAATTATTTTAAAAAAAATAAAAATAAAAATAAATACACAGTCATATCCACATCAGTCAAAAAAATAAAAAAAATAAAAAAGCTAAAAAAAGCATAAATCACATCCATTCTTTTTTTTTAAATTTTTTTAGACTTTTTAAATTTATTTTCTCATTAAATTTTATAAAATAAGGAAGAATCAAATTAAAAAAAAGTCATGTCCACCTCAGAAAAAAATAAAAAAAAAATCAAAAAGTCTAAAAGAAAAACATAAATCACACTCATTCACTTTTTTTCTTAATTTTTTTAGACTTTTAAAATTTATTTTTCATCCTCATTAAATTTTATAAAAAATGAAAGAATCAAATTAAAAAAAAGTCATGTCCACATCAGCAAAAAAAAAGAATAATAATTAAAGAAGTCTAAAAAAAATAATGAAATAAAAGCATAAATCACTCCCATTCCCGTTTCTTTTTCTAATTTTTTTAAATTTTTTGATTTATTTTTCATCCTCATTAAATTTTATAAAAAATAAAAAATAAAATTAAAAAAAAAGTTATTTCCACATCAACAAAAAAAAAGAAAAATAAATTAAAAAAATCTAAAATAATTAAAAAAATATATAAATCACTCACATTATCCATTTTTTTATTTTTTTAGAATTTTTAATTTATTTTTCATCCTCATTAAATTTTATAAAAAAGAAACAAAAAAATTCGGGAATGAGATTGATTTATGCATTTTTTTTTTTAATTTTTTTAGACTATTTTAATTTTTTTCTTTTGCTGATGTGGACTTGTATGCCACCTCAGCCAAAAGTCCTTTAGAAGCCATTTTTTAGGAACTTTAGGACTAAAGTTGTCGGGTCAGACAAACGTTGCATTGCGTACGCTAAATTCCCCAAACTTTAGGACCCTTAGTGCATTTCTCGATGCCAGAGTCGCCGAAAGGGACTAAAACGTCTTTTGCCGTCCAATTGTGCGTATGGATTCCTCTGCCATCAAATTTTATAAACTTTAAACAGTTGTGAAGCTCTTGTTGTGAGTAAAATATCTCTACCTCCGTTGTTGAGTTTCGGCAAGCTTTTTCCCTCCGTATGTGTGAGGGTGAAGTGTATGCTCATGTGTGTTTTGTGTAACTCTGTCGTGTGTGTGTGTGTCGAGTGCTGTGCGTTGTGTGTTAGTGTGTGTTTGTATGGTGTTGATGGGGGTGTGCATATGTGTGATGTTATGTGTGCATGTGCATATATATGTTGTATGTGTGCGTTTGTATGTTGTAGTCTGAAGGCAGTGGCGGAGGCAGAGAAAATATACGGGAGGTTCAGACCAATGTCCGAGCATTGTTGTGTGCACTTCTTTCACTTCCGATATGATCACCAAATTTCTCAGAAGCTTTCTTCATCCTTTTTTGGAAAATACCTCATCTCCGACTTTTTTTATCTCCAAAAGGATAACACCATATGCAAATGCGGCATCTTTTGAAATGCTATATTCCAACCATTCCCATTTTTTAGCCATTCAACTTGAAACGCCCTCATTCGATCATGTATTTTTATTTTCAGATAAACATGAGAAGTGGTTGACAATGACCTATTTGCACATATTTTCTTCTAATTTCATCTCTAATTCGCGGCTCATACTCGTTTATGCATTTGCGAAGTCCCGGGTCACTAATAATATCACCGCCCCTCGCAAATAGGGTTAGTCTTCGATTCCGTTCTAGCTCTTTTTCCACTTGATTTAACAATAAAATCCTCACTCGGTGTACTTGAAGACACAACAAGTTGTTGTTGGGGAGTACTCGTTGTTGATGGGCTCTTAGTTCGTGAAAAATATTTTTCCATATTCCTATATCAATCAATCAATCATGAATCAACAAACGATAAATAAATTCATACTACCAAAATACATTCATTCAACAAATATCCCACAATCGAAAATAACAAAAAAAATCATATTTTCAAGTTATACTCAAAACTCAAGTGACTCAATAAATATCAATTAGTATGCATAAATTGTGCTTTTGAAGATATTCTCAAATCTCAATTTCAATAAATAAATCCTAAATTATAAATCAAAATTAATAAAAAATCATAATTAAAACCCTAAAATTTAAATAGAACCTTATTTTCTTGAATCTTGAGCTAGATGAATACTCCAACAAATGACCGGGAAGCGGGATGCAAAATTGAGTGGTGAAATTTATCCTCTCGCCAGTCGCTCGCTGGCCCCTCTCTGTTTATGTTCTGCAAATTTTTATTTTGGTTCTGCCCTAATTCGCCTGCCCCTCTGTTTTAAATAACCAGTCAATTTTAATTTTTTTTATTGAGTACAAAACGACGTCTTAGGTTCACTAAGTTCACTTGCCGAAACGACGTCGTTTCATATTAGGGGAATAAAAAAAGAAAAATGAGGTTGTCTTCTTCCCCGAACCTGTTCGGCTCTTCCACCTCAAATAGAAGTGTAAGTAGTCCAAAAACCCTCCTGCAATTACAGCATCCCTCGATTCTCAGAATCGGGTCGAATCGGCCCGAATTACAGCAGCAGCCCCAAAAACCCTCCTCCTTCCCCTCTCCTGCAATTCCCGGGAAGAACACTGAACCCCCGATCGAACCCTCCCTGGACCCCCTTCCCTTGCAATTCTGGCCGGCCAGCAGGGTCCGTGGACCCTCGCGGACCCTCCCTCGCTCCGCCCCTGTCTGAAGGTATTGTGGGCACTGTGTAGTGTTGGGTATATGTTACTACTGCAAAACTGACCTTTAACAGCGTCATTTTAACAGAGGTTGTTCGGAAATCGCTGTTAAAATGATGCAGTGACATACCTGTAAACTTTGTATAACATATTAACAGCGTTTTTTAAAAAAACCACTGTTAAAGTAGCATTTTAACAGTGCTTATCAAAAACCGTTGTTAAAAGAAACATTAACAGCGGTTATTTTGATAACCGATGTTAACTATTTCAAAAAAAAAAACTTAACAGCGGTTTTTTGAGAAACTGCTGTTAACGTCTTGACAATTAACAGTGAAGTAACCGCTGTTAATGTTAAAATAACTTCGACAATGGTTTTTACTTAAAAACCGTTGTTAAATGCTTAAGTTTTACAGCGGTTGTTTTATACAACCGTTGTTAATGTAACATTAAAAAAAAAAGGAGTTGTCACAGTTCATTATTTTCCCGTACGTTCTTTCTTCCCTCTTACTGCGCTACTAAAAACCCTCCGAATTTTCCATCGCCCTTCGCCGTCGCCGTTGCCGTTGTCGCGCACCTTCGCGCACCTCGGTTTACTCGCCGGTGGGTCTCCCCTACTCCTATTCTAGTTGTGCCACGCCGTTGCCGTCACCGTCGCCGTGCACATTTTGCTGTAAAGAGAATAGAGAAAAACAAGGTAACATTTTTCCTACTCTTTTGATATCTTTTTATCTCGTTCTCTCCATTTTTATTGTGTACTTTTAGAATATCGATTCAATGAGGGAGCCTAGATAAAAGATTTAGCTCTATTACACACACACACACACACATATATATATATATATATATATATACACACATACATACATACAAACAGATGTGTATATATATATACCTGCTTTGTTAAGGTTGGTCCTCCTTCCTATATCGTGGTTTATGGGAGACTCAAATTTAAGCGAATCATTTTTTCAGTCGTATGATTCAGTGGGAATGTTCTGAGCTTTCGTACTCCTCATGCAGAAATTGTTTTATATCGTCTAGGATTGTGATTTAAGGAATTATCATTACACTTTTTTTCTTATCAATATTTAGTAATTTGTGCGTTTCTAATGATGCCATGAGCAATTACCATGTGATTTCAGCTATATGGACCCTTAATTACTCCACAATCCCTTATGGTTGATATGGTTAATTCTGCTTACTGAATTGATATTGATATCGAGGAGAAGTATGTTGATATTTCTTCTTGGGAGAAACTCCTAGGCCTCGCTGATTAAGAAGATTACAAATGTGGTGTAACATCCTTACATATTGATATTCTTTTAGTACTATTGATGTGTTGCCTAATGTCTTCATATTGATATTCTTTTAGTACTATTTATGTGTAAATTATTTCAGCTGATTGCTTATGTCAATGAGATGTTGATACTTATTTCACCAACAGTATTTTGGAACTTCCTGCCTCTGTTCGAGGAAACCTTAAACCAATATACTATACTGAACTTGAATGATTCTTAAACATGTTTGATTTATTTGATGTCTACTTTGAGATTAGGTCGGTTTTTGGTAGAAGATTAAAATAACACTAAATGTGGTTGGTTCTAACTAAAGCAATTGCAAATTGAATTTCACTATGCATGTGTACAACAGAAAAGAAAAAAATGGATCGAATTTGGATGAATGCAAGTCGTAGTAGTGATGAGTATGATAATGAAATCAAACAATTTCTTAAGTTCGCCCGACAAAATTGCCCGGAACCCGATAAAAGTTATTTTTGCCCTTGTGTCAAGTGTATGAACAGGAGACGATATGAAGCTGACATAATTCGTGAACATCTTATTTGTGAGGGATTAAGTACGAACTAAAAGATTTGGATATGGCATGGCAAACTAGTAGACATTCACACACACATAGATATAGATGGTGATCAATTTGAAGACATAATTCGTGATGTTGGAGAAGAATCATTCCGACGAGCACATGCTTATGATGCGTTGAAAAGTAATTCAGATACTCCTTTATATCCGGGGTGTGAAAATTTTACACGCTTGTCTGGCGTGTTTTAGTTGGTTAATGTGAAAGTAAAAATGGGTGGAGTGATAAAAGTTTCACCGAATTACTCGAGTTGATACAAGAGATGCTTCCAAAAGGTAATAAATTGCCTAACCGTACTTATGAGGCGAAGAAGGTTTTGTGTTCGATGGGTTTTGCGTATAAGAAATACACGCCTGCAATAATTATTGCATATTGTACCGAAAAGTGTTTATTATTGCATAAGTTGTAGGTCACAAGTCGTCAGAAATAAGTCTAGAGGGGAGGTGAATAGACTTATTGAAACTCTTTTCCAAGTAGGAATTAAGGAGTTTCTCAGTTGATGGTACAGATGACTTAGAGTCGTCTGTAGACAATATAAGTGCGGAAGTCAGCTGATGACGAATACAGAAATATAAACATTGAAACACTAAGTATGAATGCAGCAGTTAAGTATGATGCTAAAATAATAAAATACGCAGACAATATATAGTGGTCTGAGAGGTGGGTTAATACTCTACTAATCTACTTTTCTCCAAACCATTTGGAGATGAATCCACTATAATTTTCAACCAGTGATAAATATACAGTAATTCTACAACTTAGCTACAACAACTTCCAACCAGTGGAAATCCTATCGTTGCAACTCCTTTCTGACTGCCTAGAACCACTCGATCTACAAATCCTTGGATGCCTATCAGTCGTGCAACTTCAACCAGTGAAGTACCCCATACTCAGCTTTTAAGACAAGAGTGTTTTGTCTTCTCCAACTAGGCGCTTTCTTCGTATGTTAATTGTGAATGCTGCTCTTCATGATGTTATAGATTTCTTGATCGCTTGATTGATTTAATTGTTTGAGAGTATACTTCGCATCGTACTTTGCTCTTTCAAATCTTCAGATATTTATAGCTTGTCAATCCTTAGAGCTTTTCTTCATGGCCATTGTAAATCTGTAACAAATCCATCCGTTGGAGAAATAGACTTCTTTGTTTTTCTTTCCAAACGTTGCAAGTCTGGATTCCCTTATTTTAATCTATTTCCGACCGTTGTGAAGACTTTCACGTTGAAGCTCCGAATCTTTTGATTTTAATATGTTTAAAGTCTTCAGAGGTGGGTATCGATGAATTATTTAATTCATATCCTTCCTGGAACCTCTCCAATCTGTCCCTTATCACCCGCACGTGACTCTCCGTAATTATTAACTTTCACATGCTGATGTGGACAGGTTTACTTGGATGATTACTCAGACATGACTTATCTGATCTCTTTAAGTCAATCTATCTGATGTGCAGTCAAACTTCTTTGTCGTCGGACTTCTCTGACGATGACTTCTCTGATGTCCTGACGAGACTTCTCTGATCTGACGACTTGTCTGAAGTCTTCTGACCTGATGAACTTGACTGATCTTGATGGTCAAACTTCAAATGACTTGGGCTCCGTCTGATCACTTCACTGCAGTCTGGTCAAACTTCTATGATAAAATTGTTGACCAGTATTTCTCTGATTTTCACTTGACTGTGACTCAGCTTTCTGCAGTGTTTGGTCAAACTTCTCTGATGTTGCTTGTTTGACCGAAACTTCTCTGATGTACTTATCTGCACTTTGTACTTAGCCGATTTTAAGCCTAACTTAAATGGCCTATAGAAGATACTCATTTGGTTCTTCTTTACATTTTGCCAAGTATCTAACTTAATATAATTTGGCTTATGGAAGATACTCATTTGGTTCTTCCTTACATTTGCCAAGTAATAAGCATACATTTGAATAAGCAAGTACAATATATTTTTGCCTCTTTTTCCTAAATTGATTTTGAAAAGATCTAACATTCATCTCACTACCCTCTTTTTTCTCTAAAAGTCTTAATATTTCTTTCATGTCTTTGTAGATTTTTATATTAATAATTATGTAAGTCGATGTGTTTAGATTGGTTTGATATGGAAAAATTAAATAATCTCGGCCCTCCCCCACTTGTAATATGTTTGTTAATGCAGTGAGCATTGACAACTTTTGGTCATTATTCTCGCAAAAAGGGGTTGTTGTGCGGTTTTGCTCACTACACCATAAGCCCGATAATCGCATTAAAGCCGTAGTCTAGAAGTTTTAATTTGTAGCATTTACTTGGAAAATATATTATATTTTCATTTTATAATACATTAGTATTTCTTTCGAACAGTGCCGTGACCGCATTTAAGGTGATGGGGGGTTTGCATATAAGTAAATCCAGACAGACGATTACTTGGATATATCCCAAAGTAAGTAATACATTTAGTCACACACACACACACACACACATATATATATATATATATATATTAGCTATATATGTATATATACAATTGAGCTTCATATTTTTTTTAGTGTAATAAACAAAACGAAGGTTGGGAGTGTGGCTATTACGTCATGCATTGGATGTCGACCATTGTCCGAGCTATTATTATCGATGGATCGATGGATGTGATAAACTTTTATTTCAGTTTTTTAAATTATTTAGATTAATTTCAGTTTTTTTAAATTAATTTCAGTTTTTTAAATTATTTTAGTTTAAAAATGATTTAATCATTTAAGTTGATGTGTTTGTTAATTTATATGTTTATATGTACAGATGTTTGATGATGTTGCAGCACTTCCTATAGATAGAATTCATGAAATTCGAACCGAATGGGCAAAATAATTTTTGGAGGTTAAGATCCATTTATATGCGTAGATTTTTGACATTTGATTTTGTAAGAATTATCACTGTCTTGTTTGGGTAGTTCGTGAATTGTGTTGTATTTATTTTGAATTGGATGGAACGTCATTATATTGGTATTCACTTGTATAGATAGTTGTAATGAGCGTTATTGTATTTGATGGTTGGATGAAAGTTGCATTATATTGGTGAATGGATGAATGTTGTGTTGTTGAAGTTTATTTGAGACTGTTGTATTCTGGTTTGCTGTACTGCTTTCTGAAATTGTGTAGCAGGTTGGTAAATTAAAAAACAAACCTTGTATTAAAAAAATAACATTAAAATAACGCTGTTAAATTACACTTTTCAGAATAACATCGGTTATTTTAAAGAACCGTTGTTCATTAGCAGCGGTTATTGTAGATAACAGCTGTTAACTGGATATCTAACATTGGTTTTTTCTGTAGAATCGCTGTTAATTTCTGTCGAACCTTAACAACGGTTCTCTTAAAAACCCGTTGTTAATATCTTTTAAGAGTATTTTTTCTTATAAACTGCTGTTAAATTAATATCGATTTTAAAAAACCAATGTTAAATTTAACATCGACACTTTTAACAGCGGTTCCGGAACTGCTGTTAAAATGGCTCCAGAACCGTTGTTAAAGTCATGTTTTGTAGATGTTATGTGTGTGTGTGTGTGTTGCAATGTGTTTGTCCGTGTAGTGTTGTGACAGTCTGAAAGTTGCCTGTCAGGTTGTTTGCATATGGGAGAGGTAGAGATGAATATATGGTGATTTTAAAAAGTTTAGGGGGGGGGGGGGAATGAATGAATTTAAAAGTTTAGAGTTATAGTTTAGAGAATTTAGTATAATTTTGGACTTGATTGTATTTTTTTTATATTCCAGTTTGATCTCTGAAAAATTAACCTTTTTAAATCTCTACATTGGCCCAAAAATCAGATTTGTTAAAATTCTAAATTGACCACATAAACTTTTTATAAGTTTCTAAAATTATGTTTTGACCCCCAAATACTCTATTACTATTCGAAATTATATAATTTTCTTGTTTTTGATCCAAATGGGGTCAAATGATCTCCGAATTACTTCAAGTTAGAACCACATATTTTTTATATTATTCTTATATGCAATGCATATATGAAATTCAACTATTTATCTTTTATCATTTAAAAATAAGAACCAAGAACTGAATCTTCGTAATATTTTGTTGTGCTCTCAAACATATTCATTTTACATCCAAATGATTCCAAATTTAGGATAAGGCCGTGTTTTATATTATTTATGTACGTAGTATAGTTATATTGGATTGATGAAATTTATTTGATACATTTCTATAGGAAAGACTCTAAGGCCGAACTCGACATATTAGAGCCTATAATTTTCAAGCTTTTTGCACTCAACACTTTGGAATCCTGGTTAACCGGGCAAGGAGGCCACATTATCGATCAATTTTGGATATCACTAAGGCAAGTTCTACGATCATATTCCTTATACTTTACTTCAATCGTGTTATATATTCGAGTATGTATTGCGTATTCAGTGTATGAAATGGTAAGAGGTAAGTAGCGGTGCAACTATGTTTGTACATATGGTTATTATGATCTTTATATGTCTTAGCGATAAGGAGTGTTGCTACGACGTTACTACCTAATAGGGTGCACCATAGTCTGGTAACTTGTGTACTCACGAATTATAGCATACCTTGTGTGTTAAAAAAAATAATACCCTAAGTGTTTTGATAAATTCACCATATAGCATGTCCCTAAAACGAACTTCACAATGCCGAAGAAGTCTATCCTATAGCTAATAGAAGTTCTAGCATACAGCAAAGAAGACTGTTGGTTACAACATGGAAGCTCTAGGTGTTTTACTTAGGAAAAGTAAAACACAATCCAATAGGATTTAGACTTAGAACGTTAAACCGTTGTGAGATGACCATTTCTTTATTCATAAAGCATTCACGGTTTTAAAGTAGCACTTAATGCTGATAGGCAGCATTTAATTCTGCCGAAAAGACTGCATACATAAGAGCATTTAATGCGGATCAAAGAGAATGTTTGAAGCCTTAAATACGACACATATTTATTTCAAACATTCTGAAGCCACCAATCAGGTCTGTCTAAATCTCACCAACCGGCCAACGACTACATTTATAATGAATCTATTTCCAAAGTTATAAATAGCCCAATCAAAAGGACATTGCTCACTCACTGATTGATCAAGAATTCGAAGTATTCACTAGCAAAGATTCATTACGGCCGTAACACAGCTTCTGGAGTCTTCAGCTAACCGCCATCATTATGGCCATAACGAGTGAGGTATAATGGCCGTAACATGGCTTCGGGATTACTCTAACAACTGAATCACTTGCTTCCAGAAAGTTTGACCGACCTACGTAGCTACAGTTGTAAGAGACAACATCATACTATGGTGATAGCGTTGGCAACTCGTTGGGAAATACGTCTGAGAGCTTGTTCACAACTGTTATCGAGTATAGTTAGGCTTTGCTACTCTCGAGCCTCGTCACGTAGCATCCATAGCTAGTACAGCTTCACCTCAACAATATCATCACTTTTACAGCTCGTATCATCTCCCTAAAAGTACTCGATTCTCTTTCGGTGATTCATGATCGTTTTATACTGTTCAACTGGTCTTCATCGTGGATTAAATCCTCGCCCAGTACCTCAACGCCAGTAGAATTTAGAAATTAATCTTTGTTCTAGATACGCACAGGGCAATCGTGAATCTCGCGATTCCCCACAATCCGATCTCTACCTGACATGCCCAAAATGAAGGGCTATCAAGAAAATATGTCGTCGAGGTTCAACTCGACACACATAATGTTAGGAATATGCCCTCGAATGCCACTCAGGGGATGAGAGAGTAGGGGCATTGTACTTGTAATTATGGAATAAATAATAAAAAAAAGGCAATTCGATTCATTCATTGTTTATTGTATTTCAATTGCATTCTTGACTTGGTAAACATTGAAGTGAAGTCCATGTAAATAAACTGAACATTCCATTCTCATTATGGGATAAGAGAAAATGCACTGGAAGTGTTTAAAGTTTATTTACATAAATCGTTCGCAAGTCAATAAACTTAAATGGGCATTAAGTTTTTTAATAAGATTTGTATAACTAATGTTAGGACATGTGCATGTCTTGATAGCATAGTTATAAGTATATTGGTGGGACCAGTATACTCGAACTCGACTCATACTCGATTCAGTCACACGGTATTCACTCTCGGAGAGTCAATGACGAATCGAAAGGTTGTGATAGTATACGTGGACCTTTGAATTGAGGGTTCAGTAGAAGATGTGCCTGTGACGTTTAGTTTGTCATTAGAGTAGTTAGACTCATTTGCTTAATTGCTGAGTCGACCTCGAAGTGCGGACTATACGGGAAGGTAGCAGTCTTTACTGTACGCCAAGAAAGGATTCTATCTCCTGTTAGTGAGCAGGCGAATGTCCTATACGGTTAATGGCAAATAAGATCATAAGTCTTTGGCCAAAGCATTCTGATATAGTAGTATTAGATACACTATTGATCAGTTGGTCTTGATTTGCATTAACACATGTATAGAGTTTAGTCAACAGTAAGGTTTGACTTTACCGTGACGAAGACTTGACCGGGACATCGATGAAGGGTCTATACGTATATAGTATTCACGACATAATGGTTACGGAATGATCCCTTCATTCGTTCTCGATCGGGGTTTACGGTGTGGCCGCTAAATGGCTAAGTCTTGCCCGCACTCATTGGTTCCTCCCAATGCCGGTGAGACGGACCTCTGAGTCGCGCATCGGGAGCGTTGATGGATAAATGTTAATTTATTATATCTCTATTAATATTAGATTTTTGATATATAATTTTGATTTATTGGATTAATATATTTTCTGTCTTAAGAATTTAAATTAAGTTCCCTTGTAATTAATTTAATTCATAAATTATATTTCTTAGAGAAATATATATTTGTATTTGATATAATTAATTAATTAGATTAATTAATTAATATAAATACATTGATGATTAAAAGGAGTGTATTTAACGGAGTCGTTTGTAACGTCCGGTACGAGCCGAGTGGCTCGGCTCGTTTTCTAGAAACTTCCTTGTGGCCACCCACTCCTCATGGCATGGCATGATCTTGCATGTGTGTGGGAACTCACTTAGAGTTGAGATTCCTACATAATTGTGAATGATAGTTGTAAAGGAATAATTATTCCTTTATAATATATATCATTACATTATAAATGATGAGATGAGAAAACTACAAACCACTCATACTCATTCATTGGAGAGTCCAGCCGTGAGAGTAAAGTGAGGGAGGAGAAATTTTTCTTTTCTATAATTTTCATCTTAGAGGTGTTATAAAAGTTAAGAAAAATTGAGAGAAAAAATTCCTACGAGTTCCCTAGCCGTGTTCTTGGAGAACGGAGTCTCGTCGAAATTTTTCCGGGCAACTTCCGACGCGTGTGAAGTAGAGGCTTCGAATTTTCGGTGCTTGGAACGAAGGGTTTTCGTGTTCGGGACGGGATCGTGATCATCGTCCAATTTTACGAAGAATTATTTCAAAGGCTTCAAGGGTATGATCTTTATCTTCGTATTTATTTTTCGTATATACGTTACTTGATCGATCCTGTTTGGGATTCGTTTTTATTTCCGCTGCGTATTTCGTTTTATTTTCGGAATCCCAACAGTGGTATCAGAGCGAGGTCAATGTTTCCGTATATACGATTATTTGTGCATTTTGAATGCTTTTGGATGATGATTATGATTTAGAATCATGTTTGGAATAATTGTAGATTTTAAATTGTTCGTTGTAGCATCACGTTTTTTGAAACGGTAAAAAAGCGAAGAAACGGTTTGTCGGCGAGTGTGGCGGCCTGCACTCGCCTGCATCGCCGAGCATGATCGGCCATGTCTCGCCACGGCCGAGAATGATCGCCACTGCCAAGCTTGGCTCGGCAGCGACCCTCGGGTTTTTGGCCCGATTTTGAATCGGTCATGGGTCAGCCTAAACCGGATTATCCGGACTCGTTTAAGTTTATATTTCGTTGTAATTATTTCCCAAAATTTATATTGGATTTTAATTTGACTAAATTAATATTTGGAATATTTTTGTGTTAAGGGAAATAAATTAAACGAGAATATTATTTTGGCTGGATTACTTCGAACGAATTAAAATGACAATTATTAGTATTAATTGGATTAATACCATTAAAATTGAATAGATTAATCTTATATTGATTGGATTAATATATGTGGGAATCAATTTTTTAATACCAAAGCATAAAATTGATAAGTTCTATATCCTCATTCATAAAACTATAAGTTTTTGGTACCATTTTGATCGAAAAGGCTAAAATGTCCTCTCTTTTTGTGTTAAAAGTTGACTTCTCTCTTTTTTTTTATTTATTTAATTTAAACTACTTTTCTTCTCTTTTTTCTTTTTTACTTTCCTCCTCCGATCGATATTAATGTCCAGGAACCAAAATTTAACTACAAACATATACATCAAAACAACACAGCCATTTTATGAATGACAAAGGGTCTCTCAAAAAATCTTATAGAAATCACAAGATTGTTCGAAAATAAAAGTTGACGTTGAAATAGGACTTCATTTGTCGTGCTTCTGAGTTCATAAAGAAGGTATGTATCATTATTTGAACGATGAAAAAAAAATTCCAGATCTGTTCTTACGGACACGATCGCTGCACACGATGGGAAGCCACCGTGTGCAACGATCGTGCGCAACGACCTTAACATCGTGCGCAACACTAACGTGTACACGATCGTTTAACACGATCGTATAAAATCGTGTGCAGCGATCGTGTTCATGGACAGAAACTTGCACACGATCACTGCACACGGTAGTATACGACCGTGTGCATCGGTCGTGTCCAAGCGCATCGTAATATTGTTCGCTCATTTTTACGAATAGTTATTCATCTTTTTGTCATCGGATGTCGTGGCGTATTTTGATACATCACGGTGGTCATTGGGAGCGATCGACATATGTAGACGGGGACTCCTTTTTTCTATATCGACACGAGCAAAGTTAGTCGTGCAAACCTCGTGGGGTTATCAGAGAGGGTTTGGGTGGTCCAAATGAGTCCGATTACAAATTATGGTACTTGACACACATGGCCAAAGGAAACAAAGTAAAAGTCCTATTAAGGGGCGATACCGAGATACTTCGATTACTAGTAGAATACAAGGATGATCCTGAGTTCAATGTTGAGAACAAAGGCTCCTCCACTCCCGAGGTTAATATGGGATGTAGCAGCTCGAGAGTAGAGCCCGGCAACATAAATTATGACATGCCTTCCAAAGAGTATCAATACGAGGAAGATGAGGAAGACGAGGAAGATGAGGAAGATGAAGAGGTGCATACATCCGAAGATGAAGATTGTTGTAAAGACTTGCTTGAGTCACTATCTGCGGAATTTCTTGCTTGGGTTCGCCAACCGGCCCAAATGGATAGAATTATGAGTCGTCGGAACTTCTCATCCGACCATCAATCTGCGAGCGAGCATGAGCATCTACAATCAATGCGTAACTGGATCATTCCATTTCCGGACCCCGGTAGTGTCGGGACTTTGGTTTGGGTCGAGCAGCCTCCACCAGTTACCGGTCAGCTAGAGGTGGGGTCCACCTTTCGTTCGAAGACAGAGTTGAGGATAACTGTAGGAATGTATCATTTGGAAAACATGCTACAGTGTATCACTGATCGTTCCGCCGATAAACGTATAGTGTTTGTCTGTAAGAGTGGGCGAAGAAATTGTCAGTTTAGGTTGTGTGCTATTGAGGGTGTAACTATTTGGAGAATTACTAAGTTGACATTGGAGCACATTTATTTACCACGATTTGAACCGTCTTTGCCACGATCGGTCACTTCTGAGGTTGCCTCCCATTATTTTGCTAAAAGATTGACCAGTGAGGGGGTCACTTTGAGGCCAAAGAAGATGATTGCAGATATGTGTAGGGAGTATGGCATTGACATGCTATACAGTTTTGCTCTCCGGACGAGGAATATAGCGATAGAGAATACATATGGCGGCTTCGATGAGTCGTATCAGAGGCTCCCATCTTATCTGTATTTGTTAAAACAGCGTAATCCAGGGACAATTTATGATTTGCAGACGACTCGTGAGGGAGTGTTTCGCCACATGTTCGTTGCACTCGGACAGAGTATTCGGGCATTTGATACGTGCCTTCGACCGGTGATTATAGTTGATGGGACCCACCTAAAGGGAAGGAATAAAGGAACTCTATTTGCGGCCGTCACATTTGATGGGAACGAGCAAGTTTTTCCTCTTGCTGTTGGTCTCGGTCCGATAGAGAACGACGGGTCATGGACTTATTTTACGTATAACTGCGCAGATGCTACAATCCGACGGAAGATTTACCGATTGTGAGTGACCAACATAAGAGCATTCGAATCTTTCGAGCCGTCTATCCGAATGCATTCCACGGGTTTTGCTATCACCATATTGCAAAAATCGACCTCCTATGGTGCGCATGCTATAGGACTCTTTAGAATCACGCCTACACGCATCGAGAAGAAGTTTTGAAAACTACTTTTGAAACTACATATCGAAAGCCCTAATGGGGCGCAGCGCCTTTACGAAATTGGGCCGGAGAGGTGGGCTAGGTCGAAGTGTCCGTGCGACGCTATAACTTCTTGACATCCAATCTTTGTTGAATGCTTTAATAATCGTATGTTGTGGGCTAGACGTTTACCTGTTTGCTCGTTACTTGAGATATTTCGCCTAATTTTAGAGAATTGGTTTGATGAGAAGCGGGGAGAAGCTACGTCAAGAGATCATGAGTTGACAATGCACACTTTTGAAAAGCTTTCTAACTCTGTGCAAGCCAGTCTGACTCTTACCGTTCGAGCTACCACCCCACTTGTTTATAAAGTCGAAGAAAACAAAGTTTCTTATGAGGTCGACCTTCGAACATGGACATGTTGTTGTCGTGAGTTTGATTTGGATCAGATTCCATGTCGTCATGCCGCTGCCGCTATAAGGTACATGTCTTTGCTGTTGTGTGCACGATCGTTACCCACGATGGGCACGATCGTAACCCACGATGGGCACGATCGTAACCCACGATGGGCACGATCGTAACCACGATCGCCCTTATCGTAACCACGATCGCCCTTATCGTAACCACGATCGCCCTTATCGTAACCCACGATCGCCCTTATCGTAACCTACGATGAGACACACGATGTGCACGATCGTAACACAATGGGCACGATCGTAACACACGATCCCCGTGATCGTAACACACGATCGTAACCCCACGATCCCCGTGATCGTAACACACGATCGTGACCCCAAGATCCCCGTGATCGTAACACACGATCGACGCGATCGTGTTTTCCCATCGTTTGCAAAACAGGGATGGTCTGGATTTATCACCTCATCAATATAAAAAATACATTATCCTATACAACATCCTTGACATAATTGCTTATTGTAACAGGCGCGCCGGCAATGGTTTGTCCGTGTATGATTTTGTTAGTCGTTATTTCAAGCAACAAGGCCTTAGAGACTTATAAGGAGCATATTAGTCCCATCCCACATCCTTATGAGTGGAATGTCCCACGAGAGATCTCATCCATCGTTTGCGTACCTCCGGAGGAATGCGACAAGCCGGCCGACCAAGGATGAGTCGCGCACGGTCCATTGTTGAAAATTTGCACGCAGTGGACGGCCTCAGTGTGCGGTAGGTGTAAAGGAACCGGCCACAATAGAAAATCTTGCAAAGCATTCATTCCCATAGGGGGTGTGGATTTGAATATCCCTGAAGAAACTCAAGAAATCGATGCACAACCGAGGCAAAGGCGCCGGCAGAAGAAGAGGTGTAGCATTTGCCGTAATGATGACCATGACATAAGGGGATGTCCGTGAAACTTAAATTGCTTATGTATTTTTATATTTTGTGACTTACTAGCAACAATCATGTGTTGATATTTTGATCCTCGATGGACCATGTATTGATTCAGTATTCTGATTATTAGTTGAAATGCATAATTTTGTGTCTATTTTCTTTACCTTTGAATTGAAATTTAAGTGTTCAGTAATGTAAAGCAAATAAAGGTGACTATGGAGCCAAACATTAACCATAACAAAGTAGCTCACTTCAAAGAGCAATAGTTTACAGTTCCAAAGCATATAACTTTACAAAACAAAATTTAATCACCATCACACAAAATATCTAATAATAACATAACAAAAACAATCAATTGGATCCCTTTTCCCTAATCTGTCTTTGTATCTTTAGTCTTGTATCACCGTCTTCATGAACTTCCTCTTCCAAAATAAATTTTTGCTTTTATTCTCGAAATCTCCAAATCATTATCATCATCACCATCTAGTATGACCGGAGTGCTCGTGTTTTTAAATAGGCCTGTTTCATGGAACACATTAATTTGCAATGATAGTCACTACACATACAACAAAATCAAAAACTTACTCGAGCATTGAGTATCTTCCTCTCGGCCTAGTTACGTATGGTGGGTTGGGAGTAGGTATCCTCCTTCTTCTTTTTGGTGGTGGTGCTTCGCTTCCTCCTAAATCGGTTTCGTAATCGGCCGCTCATTTCGCATATTTGATTTTAATGAATTTTAACTGATGTTAATTGATTAGGGTTTGAAGTGAAAAAGGGGTGGAGACCGACCGACGATGGGATTTTAAAGTAAAGGGGGGGGGGACCTGGGATTTTATAATAAAGGGGGGGGACCGACTTATAATAAAGGGGGGGGGGGGGGACCGACGGGATTTTATAATAAAATAATTTGACCTTTGAAGTAAACACGACCGTGTACACGATCGCCGCGATCGCGTGTTCCAATCGTGTGACACGTTGGCAACCAGGTGTCAAATTGGCGTTGTATCCACGTATGCACACGACCGTGTACACGATCGCCACAATCGTGTGTTCCAATCGTGTGACACGTTGGCAACCAGGTGTCAAATTGGCGCTGTATCCATGTATGCACACGATCGTGTACACGGTCGTGGCCACGATTGAACACACGATCGTGTGCACAAGAACGTCAAGAATTTTCACCAATTTCTCAAATTACTCGTCAATTTAGGTGTTGTTACTTATATATTAACAATTATTTGTTAATGATACACTTATATAAAAAGTTATTGATTGAATTACCATAATATATTGCATATCATGTGTCGTCCAATTGTTCTATTAGTACGTACGGATAAGTTCAATCATCTGGATGAATTACCTCATATACTAATGAATTACAACGAAATGACAAATAAGAGTTCGTATAAGAAGCCATATTGTAATTAATGTTTGAACAAGCGATGTTTGAATCACAAAACATCATTCTAGATAACACAATACTTCAAATTTGCAAAAATACCAAAAGTTCATATGCACACGATCGTGTACGGTCGTGGCCACGATTGAACACACGATCGTGTGCACAAGAACGTCAAGAATTTTCACCAATTTCTCAAATTACTCGTCAATTTAGGTGTTGTTACTTATATATTAACAATTATTTGTTAATGATACACTTATATAAAAAGTTATTGATTGAATTACCATAATATATTGCATATCATGTGTCGTCCAATTGTTCTATTAGTACGTACGGATAAGTTCAATCATCTGGATGAATTACCTCATATACTAATGAATTACAACGAAATGACAAATAGGAGTTCGTATAAGAAGCCATATTGTAATTAATGTTTGAACAAGCGATGTTTGAATCACAAAACATCATTCTAGATAACACAATACTTCAAATTTGCAAAAATACCAAAAGTTCATATGCACACGATCGTGTACACGGTCGTGGCCACGATTGAACACACGATCGTGTGCACAAGAACGTCAAGAATTTTCACCAATTTCTCAAATTACTCGTCAATTTAGGTGTTGTTACGTATATATTAACAATTATTTGTTAATGATACACTTATATAAAAAGTTATTGATTGAATTACCATAATATATTGCATATCATGTGTCGTCCAATTGTTCTATTAGTACGTACGGATAAGTTCAATCATCTGGATGAATTACCTCATATACTAATGAATTACAACGAAATGACAAATAGGAGTTCGTATAATAAGCCATATTGTAATTAATGTTTGAACAAGCGATGTTTGAATCACAAAACATCATTCTAGATAACACAATACTTCAAATTTGCAAAAATACCAAAAGTTCATATGCACACGATCGTGTACACGGTCGTGGCCACGATTGAACACACGATCGTGTGCACAAGAACGTCAAGAATTTTCACCAATTTCTCAAATTACTCGTCAATTTAGGTGTTGTTACTTATATATTAACAATTATTTGTTAATGATACACTTATATAAAAAGTTATTGATTGAATTACCATAATATATTGCATATCATGTGTCGTCCAATTGTTCTATTAGTACGTACGGATAAGTTCAATCATCTGGATGAATTACCTCATATACTAATGAATTACAACGAAATGACAAATATGAGTTCGTATAAGAAGCCATATTGTAATTAATGTTTGAACAAGCGATGTTTGAATCACAAAACATCATTCTAGATAACACAATACTTCAAATTTGCAAAAATACCAAAAGTTCATATGCATACGATCGTGTACACGGTCGTGGCCACGATTGAACACACGATCGTGTGCACAAGAACGTCAAGAATTTTCACCAATTTCTCAAATTACTCGTCAATTTAGGTGTTGTTACTTATATATTAACAATTATTTGTTAATGATACACTTATATAAAAAGTTATTGATTGAATTACCATAATATATTGCATATCATGTGTCGTCCAATTGTTCTATTAGTACGTACGGATAAGTTCAATCATCTGGATGAATTACCTCATATACTAATGAATTACAACGAAATGACAAATATGAGTTCGTATAAGAAGCCATATTGTAATTAATGTTTGAACAAGCGATGTTTGAATCACAAAACATCATTCTAGATAACACAATACTTCAAATTTGAAAAAATACCAAAAGTTCATATGCACACGATCGTGTACACGGTCGTGGCCACGATTGAACACACGATCGTGTGTACGGCCGTTCCCACGATGGTACTCACGGTCGTGTGCACACGGTCATGCCAGCCATCGTGCGCACACGACAGCATCAGACGCATGACCGTGGGTAGGTTGCACACGATCGCAACACACGATGGCAACGATCGTGTGCATCCATCGTGTGTAACACAGAGCCAACACATTCAGATTTAACAACACTCACACATTCATCCAAAACTGTCTAAATACAACATAAATATTGTACAACACAACATAAACCATTCTACATGTCTAAAGACAACATAAAGATTTTAGCAGCTAGGCCATATCGATATTTCTTAATATATTTTTCATTAAGTTCCTTGATTTGGTGCCTTGCTCCTGGGTTTGTAGAGACGAGTCGATCCAAGTACATGCACGTGAAGGGGCCACAACTGTGATTGTCGTTTTGTATGAACTGTAGCTCTCGTGGCATAATTTTGAAACTCATCTCCGTGTCATACTTCGTTTTCGATTGGTTGTTCATCCAATACCCGGATTGAGCTAGCACACGAGGCATCAGACGTATAATCGGTCGCAGTTGGTTGAATCGGTAACGACCATCTTCTTGGTGGTGTGACAAGGAATCGTACAACTCCACGGTCCATGCTATGATGTCAATCTTGATAGTCACCCAGTGGCTTTGGTCGAGGCAACAAATGGCAATGATCTGTTCAAACACAATATGTAATCATATAAGATCATCACATCAAACATAGCGAATCATTTATAAATATAAATTTCAAATGGCAACAAATCGTCAATTATTTATAAATATAAATTTCAAACTTACTTCGTTGCAATTTAACCATGGAACCGCATGTGGTGTATCAAGATCTGTCATGTAGTCCTCGATGCATTTAGGAATTTTCCACTCCTTGTAAACCGGCTTCCCCGTCACCTTGATGCCAAGTGGATCATCCGGATGGAGTCTTGCAAACTCGTTGGCCAAAACTAACTACAAAAAGCCAAACCACAAAATTAAAAAATATCGATATCAAACCAATGATATACAGGTGAGTAGGTTATAGAACTTACGTAAAATAGGGAGCCGGCAAGTACAGTGCCAACTCTACCGACACCAACACTACGGACTCCCCTCCGAAGCCTCGCTCGAGTCGCAAGCACATAACAGTCTATCACCTCGGCATCAAAGTCTTCACGGCTAGACTCTATCCGGTCAAATAACGCCTGGGTGAGAGCATGCCCAGTCTCCAAACACCGGACAATAGCATCACGTGGCTGCTCCCTCCTAAACTGTAGGTACAACTTCTTCAGAGCCTCGCTATCTCTGGGAGGCGCAACCACAAAAGGCTCTCGAAGAGCAGCAGATGGTCGACTCACTCGCGGTGGAAGACTACGTTCACCCAAATGCTGCGTTCTGGCACTCTCACCATCTTCGTCACCCTCAGCATCCCTCTCACAACTATAACGATCAGAGAGCTGTACAGTCGGCTGCTCGATCTCAAAAACTGGCTGCTCGATCTAAAATGGAGGTTGCTGCTCAGGACCACCACCCTCACTGCGAAACATCGCACTGTAATGATGCTCGTCCTGAAACCAGTCGAACATCCTCCCATACTGCTGAAACGGCGCCTCAAATGGCTCATACTGATGCTCGTAATCAAGGGGCTGCTGAGTCCGCTCAACAGATGATGAATCTGAGAATGGTGACTGTGCTGGACCTCAGAATGGTGGGTAGGCGGATGGTGAGAATGGTGACTCGGCTGACGCTGATAATGGTGACTCGAATGATGACTAGGCTGACGATGAGAATGGTGACTATGTGCTGCGCTAGAGACTGAGTGACATGGAGGGTCAGGAATCCTCCACCGGGCGCTGCTATCAGATGCAGAATGACGAGGCCTATCATGGCTCCCAGCTGAGTAGTGTACCGGGCTCCTAGAACGCCTATGCATAGGTCCGAAGAAATCCACGATCCCAGAAAGCACCCGGCGAGAAACTCGAGCAATAAATCCGGACTCAGAATCGTCGTACAAGATCGCCTTCAAACGGCGATCGAAGTACTCATCCCTGCTCGTGTCCTGGGTGTGGTCCGGACAAGGAAGTCCGTGGACACAACACACCCTCTCTGGCTGCCTCTCCCGGTCCGATGTCTCTGCACCATGTACTGGTGGGGTACTCTGCCGGCGTCGCTTCGACACTTTATGTGCCGACTCATATGTAATCAATTTTCCGGCAGCCTTCTTCAACCTATCCATAACTTTCTTCCTCGGGATCGGCGCAGGCTCATCCTCCTTATTCCTCACAGCTATTCTTACAGGCTTAATGAACTTAACGTCATAAGGCGAGCCATTCTCAAAGCTCAGGTAGTAGTACTCAGCCTCATCCTCCTCCAGATGCGGTAAAGAGGGAAGTACTTTGTGCTGCAACAATAGTCATTAAAGCATACCATTAGATGGGCAATCACATAATGTTGAAGAGATGAGTGAAGTTAGGAGAAAATACGTTTACAAATTTATGTACCTTATCGTCGAAGAAATGAGTGAAATCACAAAACATCTTCCTCGTAGTCCACATCAAACACCGGGGGACTTGGACAGTTTATCTCGACTACCACACAATGCTCCCAATGCAGGAATCATCTCATACGACCATATTTGTAAAGCCCAAACAGGACCATAGAAGTGATAGTCCTTGTGCTCTTGTCCCTCCTTCATGGCAACGTTACCTATGTAGTAAGATAAAACCCCAAAGGCATAAGAACCCCAAGGAAACATATCCCACTGCTCGAAATCCTCCACTAATGCCCATGCCCATGTCTCGACCATCATGTCGTCACGGCATAGGATAAAGTAGTAGTATATAAGCAAATTGGCAACCTTGAGATAATCTCTTATGTCTCTACCAAAATCTCGAGCATTGAACCTCTTCCGAGAACACTAACCTTAATGTTTTTGCCATGGAGTATTCTGTGGAAAATACCGTCGGACGGAAGGAGATGGTCGTCCTGGGGATGGAAGGTAGAGTTTCCAAAATGGAGTCCCGTGATCAAGGCGAAATCACGGGCCGTAAAACGAATGGTCCTCCCGCAAACCTGGAACCACGACTCATCCGGGGGGATTTGATCACCCTCCAATTGACGAGCAATCAAGTGATGTAGGGCGATTTGAACTCCCATTCCTCCTAACTTTAATCAAGCGCCCAGGACCCCCTCGGTCAAGCTCTCGATAGCTCGATCAGCAACAGCGGAATTGCGGCCCATACTCCTTAATGTCTCAATGATCTCTTTAAATACCGCCTCCCGTATGTAAAGATTCACTTGACGTGTAACAAAACGCAATGTAGGTCTCTTCCATACGCAACTACTGCAATATGGACATACAACTCATAAGAATATGATAAAATGCTTAAGAGAACGAAAAAAATTACGCCTTGCACACGATCGCATGCACACGATCGATGCCCGTCGTGTGAAGACCATCGTGTGCCACGCGACGGTTCACACGACGGAAACGATCGTGTGCAAGGCAGGAGCTTTTGCACTTCTAGCACACGACGGCACACACGATCGGCTTAACGCCGTGTGTAGCCATCGTGCCACGAAAGACCATCGTGTACACGATGGTCTCATCTTCTTCAGCACGATCGTGGGAAGATGAACAACCGTCGTGGCACGATCGTGTGTGAATGAAAATACACTAACCGGCGGCTCATTGATGAATTGCTCTTCAGATGGAGTGTCACTAGCGGAACTTCTGGCGTCTTCAGATTCTCTGTGGTAGTCGGAGGTCGACATTTTCTGGTCGGCGAAGGGTTTCACGATGGGAGACTTTTTTTGCAGAGAGGAGGAGAGTTTTTTGGAATATTGAGTTGTGGGACCTTTTTTTATTGTAGTTTAGTTTTAATAATCTTCCTTTTTCTTTTTTAGTTTTTTTTCTCTTATTGGTAGACTTTAAGGGTAATAAAGTCTTTTAACACATTTTGGTATCAAAAACTTATAGTTTTATGAATGGGGATATATAACTTGTTACTTTTATGGTTTGGTACTAAAAAAGAGAGATCCCTTAATATATTAATTGATTATTTAATTTTAATGCCACTTTATATTAATTGGATTAATATAGTAGAAATTGAATAGATTAATTTATAGATTAATTAGATTAATTTATATTAAAGATTAATTGTTTAATTTCGTTGCCATTACATGTTGTATGGAATCCTTATGTGATGGTGATATAGTTAGTGGACTTAGTTTTTTGATTTGTTCGATTCGATTGGGTCGTAAAGGCCGTTTTGAGCCTATTTATATTTACTAGAAAAACTTGTATAAGATGCAATTTTTCAATGATGTAATTATTATTTTGGGTATGAAGAAGACCGAAGAGAACCGACCGAGAAGACGAAGAATCGAAGATTTTTTTTTGGGTCATTCGCTTGGCCCAATACTTAGGAATTAGGTCCATGAGCTATATGTTGGTAGTAACTAGGTTACTGTTTTCTGTTTTTTATTTTGAATGATTGACAAACCAACAAACGCGCGTATAATTGAATTAATGTGCAAAGTGTAACACTAATCGCGAAATTCTCCCGACTACAAACAGACTAAGTTTGAAAAAGGTTACGAGGTTTCCTACCCTCCATCAAACTCGTAGAAAATTGATACCCGAGCTGGTGTGCTATGCTTCCGAGTTATCGGGGTAGTACATTTGGTAGAGGTTGAAAAATTCTTGAGTGCATTAGATGCCTTCGGTTGGTGATAAATTTCGCCCCTAGAAACCTGATAGGTTGCCGGGTGAGATTCAATAGTCAAACTGATAGACGTTGATGATCAACAACTTAGATAGTCTGGATTGCCAAGAAACCTGATAGGTTGAGGGCATGAAGACTAGGGGTAAAAGAAGATCAAATCATCCGTTAGACGGGTTGGTGTTAGACACCACTTTACAGAAATTAATTGGCAAGAAACCTGATAGGTTGCGTCTGTTAAAATTTGTAAAGAACTTGATCACCACTAAGAAGTCGTTCTAATCATGATTTCCGGATTATAACATGGGAGTGTATAATTCCGATAAAATTAGTGGGAGACGAGACAAGAATTATACAAGCCCTTAAGTTCTATACTCGGTCATAATTAAACAAGTCACTAATTTAATCTTGTCTAAATCTTTGCAGAAAACGAAATTGAATCTCTCTAAAATGGCTAAAAACCCACTTGCAATACTACTTGAAAAGAATCTCCTAACTGGCCCTAACTTTGTTGACTGGTTGCGGAATCTGATGATTGTACTCAGTATGGAGTCTCTGGGATACGTCTTGGAGGCGGACATTCCACTGACTCCAATCCGGACTAGGGGTAATCAGGAAGACATTGACGTCCATGAAAAATGGGTCAAGGATGATGTGCTAGTCCGTGGTTTTATGATGGGCTCAATGACTAATGAGCTGCAGAGAGCGCACGAGAAAATGACTTCTGCTAGGCAGATTCTCGCACACTTGACCGAACTTTATGGAGAGCACAGTAGGACTGCTAGATATGAGATATCAAAGCGATTGTTCAAGGTCTTAGGATGAAAGAAGGGGAGAAAGTGGGAGACCACGTCCTCAATATGATCTCTATGATTGAGAGGCTCGAGGTGCTCAACTTTAATATGGATTTATCCCTTCAAATTGATCTCATCCTTCAATCTCTACCTGACTCTTTCACGCAGTTTGTAATGAATTTCAACTGTAATGAAATTACATGCACATTAGTGGGCTAATGAATAAACCGTGACGGCGCAGTCTAACATGAAGACTAAACCGAGAGAGGCTGCTCTTGTGATTTCTTCCGGGCCTAAGAGGTCCAAGAACAAGAAGAAAAAAACCTACGAGCAAGACAAACCCAAGAAAGGGGTGCAAAGGAAAGGGCAAGGCCCGAAAGGTTCAAATGGTAGGCGGTCCAAAACCTACGGACAAATGCCTTGAATGCGGTGAGTGGGCCACTGGCGAAGGACTTGTCCCAAGATTAATGGCGCATCAGTACGAAACTTTTGTTTTTGAAACTAATTGTTCCGCTCAGTATATTCGCTTCATGGATTCTCGATTCAGGTGCCACTTCTCACATTTGTACTATGAATCGGGATCTCGAAGTAGAAAACTTGAAGTCGGGAAATAATGATCACCGTTGGAAGCGGACAAAGTGTCGAGGCAACCGATATTGGATCAATCCTTCCGGGTTTAGAATGCGGTTTTATTTTGACATTAGATGAAGTACTTGTTTTGCCCAAGGGGCATAAAAACATTGTATCCATTCCAGTCTTGGACCGGAAAGGATTTTGTTTCTTCATTGGCAATGGCAGTTGTAAAATTTATTTTCGAAATAAATTGGTTGGAACAGCTACATTGTTGAATGGTTTGTATCATCTGAACATGCAAAATAAAACAGCAGTGAACACTATAACTAGGAAACGTGGTAGGCAAGATACTAATCAAGCTCTTAAATGTCTCCTTAGACTTGGTCATGTTGGTCGACCAAGGTTCGAAAATGGAAAAAGATGGACTTTTAAGTCCATTGGGTGTAGAACCCTATCCAACTTGTGAATCTTGCCTTAGAGGCAAAATGACTAAGTTCCCCTTCACAGGGACTTTTGAAAGGGCTGCCGATAAACTTGGATTGGTGCATACCGATGTTTGTGGTGCTTTAGAAGTAGCCCGAGACGGATATCAATATTTCATAACGTTCACAGATGATCATACTAGGTATGGGATTGTGTACTTAATGAAACATAAATCAAGCCTTTGCTAAATTCAAAGAATTTAAGGCCCTAGTTGAAAAACAATGGATGTCATATCAAAGCACTTGGTCGGACCGAGGTGGCGAATATATGAGCACCGAGTTTGATGAGTTCCTTAAGGAACATGGAATAGTTTCACAATTCACGCCTCCAGAACCCCACAGTTAAATGGTGTTTGAAAGGAGAAATCGGACTTTGTTGGACATGGTTCGCACCATGTTAAATTACACAGATTTACCTATTTACCTGTGGGGTATGCCTTACTAACCGCTGCCTATATCCTAAATAGATGTCCTTCCAAATCTGTTCCTATCACTCCGCATGAGATGTGGAAGGGTAAGAAACCAAGCCTTAATCACATAAGGATTTGGGGATGTCCAGCCTATGTCAAAAAGGCTAAGGTGGACAAACTGGAAGCGAGGTCCATAAAAGGACGTTTCATAGGATACCCAGAGGACTCGATGGGTTATCTATTCTACATGCCAGAAGACCATAGGGTCGTTGTGGCATTACAAGCGCACTTCCTTGAGGATGAATTCATTCAGGAAGGTGGCTCGGGTAGAAATATCTCTTTGGAAGAGCATAATGAAACTCCTAAGGAGACATCTGATCAGGGATCAAGAACCGAACCTATTGTAACACAACCTCCACTTCGAAGGTCTGATAGGGTATCTCACTTACCTGAGAGGTATGACTATACACATGTCGAGGAACTGGGTCTCCATGACACACCTGATAGCAGTGGAAACGAACCTGTCACCTATGACCAAGCGATAGTGGATGTAGACTCTGATAAATGGCAAGAAGCAATGGAAGCTGAGATAGACTCGATGCATACCAATCAGGTGTGGACTCTAGTAGATCTTCCAACTGGCATGAGGACTATTGGAAATAAATGGATCTATAAGAGAAAGACTGATGGGGATGGCAAGGTTGATGCCTATAAGGCCAGGCTTGTGGCAAAGGGTTATACCCAAAGGGAAGAAATCGATTATCATGATACCTTCTCGCCCGTAGCTATGATAAAGTCGATTCGCATGATGCTTGCCATTGCTGCCTATTATGATTATGAAATATGGCAAATGGATGTCAAAACGGCTTTTCTAAATGGATACCTCGAGGAGGAAATCTATATGGAACAGCCTAAAGGTTTTGTGTCCAAAGCTAATATTCATAAAGTGTGTAAGCTGCAACGAGCCATTTATGGTCTGAATCAAGCTTCTCGGAGTTGGAACCTTCGATTTGTGAAGCGATTAAGGACTTTGACTTGAACGAAATGAGGAGGAACCGTGTGTTTACAAAAAGATCGGTGGGAGCAACATTGCGTTCTTAGTACTATATGTAGATGATATTCTACTTATAGGAAATAACATAGCAATGCTCAAGACCGTGAAAGCTTGGCTTTCTAAAACGTTCTCCATGAAAGACTTGGGAGAAGCTTCCTATATTCTAGGGATCCGTCTTTACAGAGATAGACCGCGAAGAATGATAGGACTTTCCCAAGCCCTTTATATCGATAAAATTCTGAGAAGATTCAAGATGGATGAATCTAAAAGAGGGTTCCTTCCCATGCGACATGGAATTCATCTCACCACAAAAATGTGTCCTCAAAGTGAGGAAGACAAGAGAGAGATGAGTAAGGTACCCTATGCCTCGGCAGTGGGTAGCCTCATGTACGCTATGTTGTGTACGAGACCAGACTTAGCCTACGTTTGTGAGTATGGTAAGTCTATTTCAAGCAAACCGGGAAGGGAACATTGACCGCCGTAAAGAACATTCTTAAGTACTTAAGAAGAACTAGAGATTTAGTTCTTACTTATGGTGGTGGAGAACCGAAGGTGATTGGATTCACCGATTTTCAAGGAGACAATGACGACTCTAAGTCGACATCCGGGTATTTATTTACTCTCAATGGAGGAGCAAGATCTTGGAGAAGCTCCAAGCAAACCGCCATCGCAGATTCCACTCCGCCAAGCAGTATCAAGTCGCCTCAGAGGCTAGCAAAGAAGCATTTTGGATGCAGAAGTTTATACAAGAACTTCAAGTGGTGCCTAACGCGGAGTTGCCTATATCACTATTCTGTGATAATGATGGAGCTGTCGCCCAAGCCAAGGAGCCGAGGGCTCACCACAACACCAAGCATATAGAGAGAAAGTACCACATCGTTCGAGAGATGGTGGAAAAAGGATATGTTTCATTGGAAAGAGTAGACTCAGAAGACAATGTATCTGACCCGCTGACTAAGCCATTATCTCAGGCCGTCTTGGAAAGACATCTGAAGAACATGGGTATTTGATATCATGATGTGTGGCATTGAGTGCAAGTGGGAGATTGTTAGGAATATGCCCTCGAATGCCACTCAGGGGATGAGAGAGTAGGGGCATTGTACTTGTTATTATGGAATAAATAATAAAAAAAAGGCAATTCGATTCATTCACTGTTTATTGTATTTCAATTGCATTCTTGACTTGGTAAACATTGAAGTGAAGTCCATGTAAATAAACTGAACATTCCATTCTCGTTATGGGATAAGAGAAAATGCACTGGAAGTGTTTAAAGTTTATTTACGTAAATCGTTCGCAAGTCAATAAACTTAAATGGGCATTAAGTTTTTTAATAAGATTTGTATAACTAATGCTAGGACATGTGCATGTCTTGATAGCATAGTTATAAGTATATTGGTGGGACAAGTATACTCGAACTCGACTCATACTCGATTCAGTCACACGGTATTCACTCTCGGAGAGTCGATGATGAATCAAAAGGTTGTGATAGTATACGTGGACCTTTGACTTGAGGGTTCAGTAGAAGATGTGCCTGTGACGTTTAGTTTGTCATTAGAGTAGTTAGACTCAGTTGCTTAATTTCTCAGTCGACCTCGAAGTGCGGACTATACGGGCAGGTAGCAGTCTTTACTGTACGCCAAGAAAGGATTCTATCTCCTGTTAGTGAGCAGGCGAATGTCCTATACGGTTAATGGAAAATAAGATCATAAGTCTTTGGCCAAAGCATTCTGATATAGTAGTATTAGATACACTATTGATCAGTTGGTCTTGATTTGCATTAACACATGTATAGAGTTTAGTCAACAGTAGGGTTTGACTTTACCGTGACCCGAAGACTTGACCGGGACATCTGATGAAGGGTCTATACGTATATAGTATTCACGACATAATGGTTCTGGAATGATCCCTTCATTCGTTCTCAGTCGGGATTTACAGTGCGGCCCGCTAGGCTGGCTAAGTGCTGCCCGCACTCATTGGTTCCTCCCAATGCCGGCTGAGACGGACCTACGGAGTCGCGCATCAGGAGCGTTGATGGATAAATGTGAATTTATTATCTCTCCATTAATATTAGATATTGGATATCTAATTATGATTTATTGGATAAATCAAATATCGGTCTTATGAATTTAAATTAAGTTGCCGGGTAATTAATTTAATTCTTAATTTATATTTCTTAGAGAAATATATATTTGTATTTGATATAATTAATTAATTAGATTAATTAATTAATATAAATACATTGATAATTAAAAGGAGTGTATTTAACGGAGTCGTTTGACGAACGTCCGTCTGAGCAGCCGAGTGGCTCGGCTCATTTTCTAGAAACTTCCTTGTGGCCACCCACTCCTCATGGCATGGCATGATCTTGCATGTGTGTGGGAACTCACTTAGAGTTGAGATTCCCACATAATTGTGAATGATAGTTGTAAAGGAATAATTATTCCTTTATAATATATATATCATTACATTATAAATGATGAGATGAGAAAACTACAAACCACTCATACTCATTCATTGGAGAGTCCAGCCGTGAGAGTAAAGTGAGGGAGGAGAAATTTTTCTTTTCTATAATTTTCATCTTAGAGGTGTTATAAAAGTTAAGAAAAATTGAGAGAAAAAATTCCTACGAGTTCCCTAGCCGTGTTCTTGGAGAACGGAGTCTCGTCGAAATTTTTCCGGGCAACTTCCGACGCGTGTGAAGTAGAGGCTTCGAATTTTCGGTGCTTGGAACGAAGGGTTTTCGTGTTCGGGATGGGATCGTGATCATCGCCCAATTTTACGAAGAATTATTTCAAAGGCTTCAAGGGTATGATCTTTATCTTCGTATTTATTTTTCGTATATACGTTACTTGATCGATCCTGTTTGGGATTCGTTTTTATTTCCAATGCATATTTCATTTTATTTTCGGAATCCCAACACATAAGTCCAGCGTATCAAAGAGAAGGTGGTACAATAATAAAAGTTGATCCAACTTAAAGATTTCAATAGGTACAAGGAAAAGAACTTGCTTCTCAAGAAAAGTAAAGGAGAAAAATGTTTAAAGCATCAAAAAGAGAATCATCCACAACGGATGGAATGTTGATATGTTGCATCTCGACTTGAGCGATTTATTCTTCTTCTCAAGCAATTTTACTCTTGGTAAATATTACCATACACCAGTATGCACCCCTTGTCAAACATATAAGGAAAGGAAAAATAATAAACATAGTTAGAATAAGGTCAATGTAATACCCCCGAGATATTCGGAGAATATCACAGCACCGTGAATCCCTGCCTGGAATCCACTAGGCTAATTTTTATACATAACGCATCAAGTTTCACGAAGTCCACTAGGGAATCAATAAATTCGATACAAATAAGGAAGTTCAAACCACTGACATCCAGGACCACGAAGAAATACAAGAAGTTATACATCAACCAGAAAAGGACTTTCCTAAAGTACTCGAATACCATTTATTATTACAAGGATGACACGGACCAAAGAGAATAATGCTCAAAATAAAGGGAACACAACTAGCCACAATATCACGCCTCGCCATCATCATCATGCCATCCCGATGCTCGTTCGTAAGGATCCTTAGAACCTGAAAAACACAAAAGGAATTTTCCCCACACAAGAGGGGCTAGGGCAAGTATTACAAGTGAAACGTCAAGTCTTACACATAAAAACATATGCACCAATTCAAAGCCATGATAATGATTTTCTGGAAAATGCAATTATCCAAATATATCTCAATAATGTCAATATCTCTTGATTAACCATGGACTCGACAATGCGCGAATCCCTCCTCGACCCCGTCGGGTCATCTCGGAGTGGCTAACCCAAATGTTCGCGGAACCATCATAAGCGGAACCCTCCTCGGCCCCGTCAGGCACTCTCGGAGTGAACGGATATAACTCTCACACTCACATGCATTACTTTTCACATTTAAGAACATAACTTTCACAAGAATCTCTTGCCTGGAATTGAGAGAAAAGGGTACGAACGACAAAGTACCAAGATTGAAGGATTCGATAACTCCGAACCTAGACAAATTCGGGATCAACCATCAATAATATATCGGTAGGAAAATAAGTTGGAATCCACCCGAATTTACTACCCACGATACATGTGTTCCGGGAATAAAACTCTTAAATGGTGAATCGCAAGTTAACCAACCCAAACACCCAATAATTCTGAAAATACACCAATAAACCCGTAGGAAAACATGTATCCAAGGTAGATAATTCATTCTCGACATATTCCATCATAACAACAAGTTGAATCGAAGAGATCCTAAAGAATAACCCCCAAATCTCAAAAATCTAGGGTTATGCGAAGTTTACCTTGATTTGAAGGAGGATAAGCGGGATTGGGGTGATTAAATCACGCTATGAACTCAAGATGATGATGATTGATGAATTCCCGTCGATTTTACCCCTTGGAATCGCCCAAATCGCACCAAAAGAGAAGAAGGAAGGAGAGCAAAATGCAGTCTTCTCCAAAACACCCGCACATATAGTCTGGCTGACCCACGTGCCGCGGCGCAGGTGGAGTGTGCTGTAGCCCTCGACCAAAATCTGCAAGCAGGCCTCCAGGCCGTGCCGCGGCCCGGCAGGTGGTGTGCCGCGATGCGCGGTACAACAGGCTCTACCCGAGTCACGTAAGGAGTGTCGTGCCGTGGCCCGGCAGCTGGTGTGCCGCGGCACGCGGTACAGTCGGCCCAAGTCGAGTCATGCAAGGAGTGTGCCGCGGCACACACTGTTCGTGCCCAAAAAGTGATGAAAAACGACCCGCAGACATGATACACTTGATCGAAGCATAGTCCCGACCATTCAAGGGCCTGATCGAACTATCACAAACCCTCGTTTAGTGACTTCGCGTCAAAACGGTCGGTCCTAACACGACGGTACCATCAAACGACCCAGAAAGAGAAGGAACATAATTGAACTCCAAAAACTTTGGGAAGTTACCAAACGGCCCAAAACATCCGAAACACACGAAAGCTCACAACATGCATAACAACATGAGATGGATCTGCAGCAACCCCGAGACGGCGGTTCCGAGTGATGATTTCAAAAATTTGTTCAAAATCACACGATCCGAACAAGAAAGAGTAAATTGGAAATCATATGAACTCCAAGATCAACATCAACTCACTAAATACTTACAACGAGTGTTAAAATACAAGAGCACCAAAACAGAAAAATTTACAAAAAGTATGGGTATTACATCCTCCCCCTCTAAAAGAAAGTTTCGTCCCGAAACTTAAGAAAGGAATAGCTCTGGATACCGGGCACGCATGCTCTCTTCGGTTTCCCACGTTGCTTCCTCAACTCCATGCTTCGACCACTGTACTTTAACCAACAGAATAGTTTTGTGCCGGAGTTGCTTTACACGATGCTCCAGGACTTTCACTGGTCTCTTTTCAAACGTGACATTATCTGCTACCTCAAGATCTTTGTACATCTTACTCGTCCTAGGATGGATCGAGTAAGGTGTATAATGTGCTTATCGGAGTATTCTCTGCCTCATCTCCGAGTCATTCGGAACACAAAGCCTACACCTTGAAACCTCAAAATTCCATCCTCGTGGATCATGAAACCAGGGGCTTTCCCTTTTTCCACATCCGCCTTCAGCTGGACAACCATTGGGTCATTCCCCTGTTTCTCCGCGATGTCATCGACCAAGGATGGAATGATCTCAAGAGTACGCATCTGACCCTGAATCCGCTGGATCCATACTTCAACTCCTTGCTCAATTAACTCCCATCTGATCTTCACTTGAGGTGTAAGGACCTCAAGCATCTGAAGAGATACCGATTTCCGGCTGAACGCGTCAGCTACAACATTGGCCATTCCTGGATGGTAAAGGATCTCCAAGTCATAACTCCAACCAACGACACTGTCTCATATTTAGTTCCTTCTGGATAAATATGTACTTTAGGCACTTGTGGTCGGTATAAATTCGACATGAAGAACCGTACAAATAGTGACGCCAGACCTTCAATGCAAACACTACGGCAGCTAACTCCAAATCATGGGTAGGATAATTCAACTCATACAGTTTAAAGCGTAGGCGATAGTCTTATCATGCTGAAAGAGTACGCACCCAAGTCCTAGCCCTGATGCGTCACAATAAACCGAATACCCACCGATTCCCTGGGTCAGGGCTAAAACCGGCGCGGTAGTCAGACACCTTTCGAGCTCTTCGAAACTCCATTGTCTCTCTTTGTTCCATTCAAATTTTTTGGACTTCTGGAGTAATTGAGTAAGTGGTCGAGCAAGTTTAGAGAACCCCTCGACGAACCTTCGGTAATATACAACCAGGCCCAAAAAGCTACGAACTTCCTTCACGTTCCTAGGCGGTGCCCAATCTAACACTGCCTCAATCTTCTGGGGATCTACTCGGACCCCTTCCGCTGAAATCACATGCTCGAGAAACATGACTTCCTTCAGCCAAAATTCACACTTAGAAAACTTTTCATAGAGGTGCTGAGTCCTCAAAATCTCCAACACTAATCGCAAATGCCGAGCGTGTTCCTCATCATCACGAGAATAGACCAGAATATCGTTGATAAAAACGACTACACAATTATCAAGATGCTCAATAAATATCTTATTCATCAATTGCATGAATATCGCCGGTGCATTGGTTAACCCAAAAGGCATAACCACAAACTCATAATGCCCGTACCTTGTATGAAAAGTGCTTTTAGGAATCTCGTATTCCTTTATCCGAAGTTGATAATAACCGGACCTCAAGTCAATTTTCGAGAATACCGCAGCTCCTTGTAGTTGATCAAACAAATCATCGATACGCGGTAAAGGGTATTTATTCTTAATGGTCACTTTGTTCAGCTCCCGATAATCGATACACAAACGTAGTGAACCATCTTTCTTTCTTACGAACAAGACCGGCGCACCCCAAGGTAAAGCACTAGGTCTAATATACCCCTTATCCAACAACTCTCCCAATTGTCTTTTCAACTCTTGCATTTCTGATGGTGCCATACGGTATGGTGCCTTAGAAATTGGGGTTGCACTTGATTCTAAATCAACTGTGAATTCAACCTCCCGCTCTGGTAGTCCCGATAAGTCATCTGGAAAAACCTCTGGAAATTCATTTACCACAAGAATCGTGGGAAGTTCGACCTTTCCATCCTCTACTTTCGCAGCATAGCACCAATACCCAACATAGCCTTCTTTGATAAGTTTAGTCGCCTTCAAGGCGCTAATTAAGAATTTCTGACACCCCCTCTTGTATCCCGTAAAAAAATGCTCGGTACCGTCTTTGGCCAAAATTGATATGACCTTCGTGCGATAATTCATTACCGCTATGTGTCTATCAAGCCAGTCGTCACTGAGGATTAAGTCTTCATCAACGATATCCACGATGATCAAATTCGAAGGCCACACTTTCTCTGTGATTATCACCGGACAATCTCTAACTTCCTTGTTCCCCACAATTCTATCCCCACTTGGCAGCTTAACCACAAAGGACTCACAAGGAGACAAACACTCAATATTCAATCGACGCACACAATACAAATAGATGAACGAATGAGAAGCACCGGAATCAAAAAGCACTCTAAATGGGTGAGACAAAAGATAAACGACACCTGTCGCCACGGTAGCCTCGGGATATCCAGCTCTCCTCATCTCATAGACGCGAGGTTGCACCGAACCAACACTGGGGGCTCCCCCTCTAACGGACTGGCCCCAGCCTCTACCCCGACCGTAACTCTGAGATGGCTAACTTACGGAGGATTTCTGATTAACACTCGGTTCTCCAGGCACAGGAACTAACGCTTGAGCCCCAAGTGTATTTTCCTCTTCCGTACAATACATAGCTCTGTGGCCTTCCTGGCCGCAGTTAAAACACTTCAAAGGAGGTCGACTGCAATCACGATTAAGATGACCTTGTTGGCCACAATTAAAACATGTCACAACCCAGTTGGACACACTAGTACCAGCACTGAAATTTCGTTTTCCTCCCGACGCACGGGAAGACCCCCTGACTGGATAATTTGCCGACTGAGACCACCGTTGATTGCCACCTCTACCGCTAGAAAACTTTCTGGAGGTCTTCTGCTTCTTACTGTCACTTGTCGCTTCAGTAGTAGTGAAGGACATATCATAGGCTAATGCTTTGTCTTGATACTCCTTCAGTGTGGTGCAAGCAAATCCCGACATATAGTGTCGAACTTTCGGCTTCATCCGCATGTCAAAGTGACGGATTTTATCTCTCTCTTCCTTCACTTGACTCTTCACATGGTTGAGTTGATGGTTATATTCGATAATTGCCCGAGATACAGGGACATCCTGGGGTTTAGCCTCGTAAAAGGCTCAAATTCTAGCCTCCTAAACAGGCCACGGGCAGAACTCGGCCTCCATCAATTCCTTAAACTTGTCCTATGAAACCACACGATCCGTAGGTGCGACCGCTTGCCACCAACTATCCGCATACCTTGTTAGAAGTACTGAGCAACAGGCACCTTACGTGACTCTGGACAATTTACGGCCATGAAGACTTTGTTCATCTCATTAATCCAATCTTCCCAGCCGATCGGATCATTTGCGCCAATAAACTTGGGAGGGCGCATATGGATAACATCTTATAACCACTTCTCTGCCCCAGTATTAGCCACAGGAGGTGGTTGGTTAAGCTGGACCATCTGGGTTAAAAGAGCCATTTGATTTGCCACTTGTTGCAGTATAGTGGCGACGCCCACATCCGGTTGGATCCCTGCGGAAGTTCCCAGACTGGCCGACGGCTCTTGATAACTACCGGTGCTAGGTTGAATCGAGTCTGACAAGCTAGCGTAGCTGAGCCTTCTACCGAGCTGAGGGACATGGCCGCTCCACCGGCTGCACCACGCCCTCGACCACGACCACGGCCGCGTCCACGTCGTCTACCAATTGACATTCTAAAGAGAAAAGGGAAGTAAACTCATAAGCATAACTCGAAACATTCCCATATTGGATATGGATTTCCCATGTCCCATAATCGAATAACAATGAGGAAATAAAGAGGGTAAGGGAAATAGGGAACTTACGTGTACCGGTCGTACGAGATGACGGCAGTGCGATGATACTGTGTTCTCAGAACAGTATAATTAGACCCAACAAACTGACAGCCTAGGTATCCATAAACCTAACTTCCGATACCAAATTCTGTAACACCCCCGAGATATTCGGAGAATATCACAATGCCGTGGGTCCCTGCTTGGAACCCACTAGGCTAATTTTTATACATAACGCATCAAGTTTCACGAAGTCCACTCGAGAATCAATAAATTCGATACAAATAAGGAAGTTCAAACCACTGTCATCCAGGACCACGAAGAAATACAAGAAGTTATACATCAACTGGAAAAGGACTTTTCTAAAGTACTCGAGTACCATTTATTATTACAATGATGAAACGGACCAAAGAGAATAATGCTCAAAATAAAGGGAACACAACTAGCCATAGTATCACGCCTCGCCATCATCATCGTGCCATCGTGGTGCTCGTTCGTAAGGATCCTTAGAACCTGGAAAACACAAAAAAAAAAAAATTCCCCACACGAGATGGGTTAGGGCCAGTATTACAAGTGAAACGTCAAGTCTTACACATAAAAGCATATGCACCAATTCAAAGCCATGATAATGATTTTCCGGAAAATTTAATTATCCAAACATATCTCAATAATGTCAATATCTCTTGATTAACCGTGGGCTCGACAATGCGCGAATCCCTCTTCGACCCCGTCGGGTCATCTCAGAGTGGCTAACCCAAATGTTCACGGAACCGTCATAAGCGGAACCCTCCTCGGCCCTATCAGGCCCTCTCAGAGTGAACGAATATAACTCTCACACTCACATATGTTGGAACCAAATCGGAATATACGCCGTTGTGCGGAAGCGTAAATATAAAGTGCGGAAAATAAACAACACACGGATTTATAGAGGTTCGGCTATAATCGAGCCTACGTCCTCTCTCGGTATCTTTTTCTATAGGTTGAAGATGTAAACCTCTGCACCTCTCTTCTAGCGGTCGAGGGATTACCATTACAATCACGTCTTCTATTGGTCCGTGATAAATCACTCGTACTTGTCTTTGTGTCGGTCCAAGTTAAACGGTTTTCCTTTTCGTAGGACAAGGAATCAACCTCTATAGCTTTCTATGGGTACTAGATAGACCTCACTTAGATATCGATTGCGATTCTAACAATGCCGGATCCTTGATCCTAATAACACCGAATCCAATCATATCTTTTCTTTTACCTCTTATGTATATGTTGAATGTATAAACACTCAAACTAACAATATAAGCTCAATATCACAACAACAATAATGTGTATAACAATATATGATTACTGAATCGTTTGCTTGAAGTTGTTGTATGGTTTGATATCAAGGATGTGGTATTTATAGCCATTTCTCTTCCAACTAGCCGTTAGCTCCATGTGCCTTCATTACGTACGCTAAAGCTCTTTCTTTATGTACGTTAGTCTATTTACGTACGTTAGCCCATTTGCCTTACAAACGTTATCTTAGCCCAGTTTTAGTCCAGTAGCTTTCGTTTCCTCCTTTACGTACGTTAATCAAACACCCATTATGTACGTTATATATAGTCAATATGTTTGTTGCTCGCTGACCTATGCCATGACGTCATCTCCAATGTTCATCTCGTTTGAACCCAGAACCATCACATTACGTACGTTATCAACTGATCATTACGTACGTTATTCTTACATAGTTACGTACGTTATGCTATAAGAATAGCGTACGTTATCAACCTTCAGCACAGCTTTTTGCGACTTCGTCTTCTTCAATGCTTTGCTTTGTTTAGCAACTTTAATCATCAAAACTCTATTAATGAATGTATGGAATAAAATATTCCAACAACATGCATTACTTTTCACATTTAAGAAGATAACTTTCACAAGAATCACTTGCCTGGAATCGAGAGAAAAGGGTACGAACGACAAAGTACCAAGATTGAAGGATTTGACAACTCTGAACCTAGACAAATTCGTGATCAACCATCAATAATCTATCGGTAGGAAAATAAGTTGGAATCCACCCGAATTTACTACCCACGATACATGTGTTCCGGGAATAAAACTCTTAAATGGTGAAGTGAATAGCAAGTTAACCAACCCAAACACCCAATAATTCTGGAAATACACCGATAAACCCGTAGGAAAACATGTATCCAAGGTAGATAATTCATACTCGACATATTCCATCATAACCACAAGCTGAATCGAAGAGATCGGAAAGAAAAACCCCCAAATCTCAAAAATCTAGAGTTATGCGAAGTTTACCTTGATTTGAAGGAGGATAAACGGGATTGGGGTGATTAAATCACGCTATGAACTCAAGATGATGATGATTGATGAAATCCCGTCGATTTTACACCTTGGAATCGCCCAAATCGCACCAAAAGAGAAGATGGAAGGAGAGGAAATGAAGTCTTCTCCAAAACACCCGCACATATAGTCTAGATGACCCGCGTGCCGCGGCGCAGGTGGAGTATGCTGCGGCCCGTGACCAAAATCTGCTAGCAGGCCTCCATGCCGTGCCGCGACCCGGCAGGTGGTGTGCCGCGGCGTGCGGTACAGCAGGCTCTGCCCGAGTCACGCAAGGAGTGTCGTGTCGCGGCCCGGCAGGTGGTGTGCCACGGCGCGCGGTACAGTCGGCCCAGGCCGAGTCACGCAAGGAGTTTCGTGCCGCGGCCCGGCAGGTGGTGTGCCACGGCGTGCGATACAGTTGGCCCAGGTCGAGTCACGCAAGGAGTGTGCCGCGTCGCACACTGTTCGTGCCCAAAAAGTAATGAAAAACGACCCACAGACATGATACACTTGATCGAAGAATAGTCCCGACCATTCAAGGGCCTGAACGAACTATCACAAACTCTCGTTTGGTGACTTCGTATCAAAACGGTCGGTCCTAACACGACGGTACCATCAAATGACCCGGAAAGAGAAGGAACGTAATTGAACCCCAAAAACTTTGAGAAGTTACCAAACGGCCCAAAACATCCGAAATACACGAAAACTCACAACATGCATAACAACATGAGATGGATCTGTGGCAACCCCGAGACGGCGGTTCCAAGTGATGATTACGAAAATTGGTTCAAAGTCGCAAGATCCAAACAAGAAAGAGTAAATTCGAAATGATATGAACTCGAAGATCAACATCAACTCACTAAATACTTACAATGAGTGTTAAAATACAAGAGAACCAAAATGGAAATTTTTTACAAAAAGTACAGGTATTACAGTCAAGGACCAACAGGATGCCCTAATTCCTCGGAGGACTCAAATAATATCGAAATAAAATCAATGAGCACAATTCCGATGGAATACGGTTCCAAAGAGGACCTTCAATCTCAAAATGAAACCCCAAATAGGTTCACAAAAGAAAATAAGAATTAGAGAGACTTATAGCTCAGGTCGCATGAGACGATGACAACCCGTGATATTTCTCAACACGAAAAGAACCGACAACACAAAACGACAAACAAACCTAATAACCGATGGCCTAGGTATTCAGAAACATAGGTCCCGATACTAATTTCTGTAATAACCTCGTCCCGGGTTGGAACTATTACAACGTCGTGGATCTATTTTGGGAATCCACAAGGCAAGACCTGTTTAACACACATACAAACACACAACTATCAATCAGGTTAAACTTAAAACCAAAACAACAGACGTCAACCGGCAAGGTCGACAATACAACACATCCACAACATCACGACCGGAAAAGTCGAACATGCCCACACCCACAACCTATTCAACATACAGATAACAAACTCCAAGACAGTTTGCAAGCCCACAAACGGGCATAACATCAACCATAACAATACTCTCTAGTATATATACAAACAAAGACCAAAACACACGAATAAAACGGCAACGATTACCCGAGGCAATATCACTACTGCTCGTCGTCCTCGTGCCCCTCCTGCACCTGTTCGCCATGAAGATCTGTACATGAATAGCTATTTTTTTATTATTGTCATTTACATAAATTTTTTAGTATTATAGATTTTGAAGTAAGATTATTATTTGTTAGTTTGAAACTTTAGAGCATGTAAGGTTTATAGATTAAATTGTTCTTTATCTATATTATAAATTTTCATAAACTCTATTAAATTTACTGTAATATTCTAAATGGTTGATATATAAATTAGATAACAAAGCTTAAAATTACAACTTCCTTTTTTAATTCTCATAATTACAACTGGTGGAGGTAGTGCTGAAGATGGAGGCTGTTGGGATTCGGTGCCTAAAACGAAGGCCCAGCGGAAGCGATAAAACGAAAATTAATTCGATCCAAATCCCTATGAGGATCGATCGAGCTACGAAATACAAGAGATATAAGAGACTCACCCTTGTAGTCCGTTGATTAAATGGATTCCTTCTCTTGAGCTA
Organism: Orobanche coerulescens; assembly: GCA_033398695.1. Taxonomy (NCBI): domain Eukaryota; kingdom Viridiplantae; phylum Streptophyta; class Magnoliopsida; order Lamiales; family Orobanchaceae; genus Orobanche; species Orobanche coerulescens. Next base: position 64,883,446 of record CM065819.1, read on the forward strand.
TTCCCCAAGCTTTAAATGAATTCCCTACAATCCAATGCGCTCCAAGCACTTGAATGATCCAACACCGAAAAGACAATGTCTCTACTTGTCACGCACCAGAGAAACGACCGGAATGACTAAACCTCGTTATCCTCCAAGGATACGGCTAGAACAAGGTTGTAGAAGCTTGTTTATCAAGATTATAACACTCTAAGAATATAATCTTTGATCTCTCTATTAATCTCTATTTTTCTCCCAGAAAAAACTCATGAACAATAGTAAGGAAAGATGAAGACTTGAGAAAAATGAATTCTCTCTCTCTCTCTTGGTATTCTCACGTATGGAATGAGTGGGGTGAGAGTTTTTCAAGTATTCATTTTATTTCTCAAGGAATCAAGACCAAATCCACAACAAAATTATCACACTTGATATTTTGTCCCCTTGGTTGTCACAAGTCTTCCAGTTAACAAGGAGAAGACCAAGACCAAGGGAGGGGTTAGGTATGGGGCGGCCATCTAGAAGGAATCAGATGAGTTCGATTCGTTTTGGACTCCCGTGAGTCCAAACAGATAAACTCCGATTCCGTTTTGATGTATTTATATCAATTAATTAATCCAATTAATTAATCATATCAAATACATAATAACATAATTAATTTCTCCAATAAATAATTATATTCATGAATTAAATTAATCACCCAGTAATTTATTTAATTCATTAGGCCGTAAATTAATTTATCTAATAAATAAATTTAGACATCCAATGTCCCAATAAATTATATATCCAATATATAATATTTATAAAGAGAGAATAAGCTCGATTCATTCTGTCGTCAATCCTATTGCACGACTCGGTAGGTCCGTCTCAGTCAGCAATGGGAGGAACCAAAGAGTAGTAGCACCACCTAGCCAACCTAGCGGCCAACACTGTACCCCAACTGAGAACGAATGATTGGGATCATTCAAGAACCATTCTGTCGTGAATACCAGTATACGTATAAATCCTTCTTTCAAATATCGCGATCAAGTTATAGGGTCACAGTCAGTCAAACCCTATCTATACTTGACACTATGCATGCGTTGATGCAAATCGAGATCATCGAGCTCTCGTGTATCTAATACAACTAGCTCCAATGGTTTGGCCAAAGACTTATGATCTCATCTGCTAATAACCACATAAGACATATAACCCGCTCACTAACGGGAGAAAGAATTCTATCTTGGTATTCAGTAGGACCTGCTACTTGCCTATCAAGATGCACGTCGAGCTTGACCCCCGCCTTCTGGTTTACAGGGTCGAACTACTATAATGAAAATCTTGACGACACAAGCACATCCCTACTAAAACCTCAATTCGAAGGTTCACGAATACCTATCATAACCTTTCGATTCCGTCATTGACTGTCCCAGAGTGAAATTCGTGTGATGAATCGAGTGTGAGTCGGTTCGAGTATACTAATTCAATTAGCATACCTATAACGTGTGCTCCTACTAACCATTAGTGTTCGACAAGCACTCTCCATGTCAAAGAACACGTCATACAAGTCTTCACATAAACTTAACACCCAGTCAAGTTTCATCGACTTGCGAACAATTAAGTATTTGAGCTGTAAACCTTTCCAGTGCCGACCCCCTTATCCAATAAGGAATGGAACATTTTGCTCTCGAATACACGGACTAGTTTCTATATATATATATATTTACGAGTTAGGAATGCCAGTAACTACCAGTAAATAAAGAAACATCCATTTGCCTTATGATAATCTGAGAAAGTGGCTTGGTCAATGGATCAGTGATGTTGTCGGCTGAGTCTACTCTATGTAGCACAATGTATCCTTTGCGAACAAATTCTCTTACGAGATGATACTTCCTCTCAATGTTCTTGGTACTGTTGTAAAACCTCGGCTCCTTGGCCTGTGCTACAGTTCCGTCGTTGTCGCAGTACAGCGGAACAGGAAGCTCAGCACATGGTATCACTTGAAGTTCTCCCAGAAACTTCTTACTCCAGAACCCTTCCTTGGAAGCCTCCGAGGCTGCTTGATACTCAGCTTGACAGGTGGAATCAGCAGTCGCGCTTTGATTGACGCTATGCCAAGATACTGATCCTCCATTAAGAGTAAATATGTAGCCAGAAGTAGACATCGAATCGTCCTTCACTCCTTGGAAGTCCGAATCAGTGAATCCCACCACATCCAATTCTTCACTGCCATACATAAGAACCATATCTCTAGTCCTTCTTAATTACTTGAGAACGTTCTTTACAGCATTCTAATGTTCCCTACCTGGGTCTGCCTGAAACCTAATCACCACGCTTACAGCATGTGCAATGTCAGGTGTCGTACAAAACATAGCATACATAAGGCTACCCACGGCCGAAGCATATGGTATATTACTCATTTCCTTTCGTTGTTCCTCACTTTTAGGACACATCTTCAAGGAGAGTTTTATTCCATGTCGCATTGGTAGGAACCCTCTTTTAAAATCATCCATTTTAAATCGCTTTAAGATTTTATCTATATAGAGGGATTGGGAAAGACCTATTGTTCTCTTCGCTCTATCCTAGTAGAGTCTAATACCAAGAATATAGGTAGCTTCTCCCAAGTCTTTCATGAAGAAATTACTCGAAAGCCAAGATTTCACAGAACTGAGCATTCCCACATCATTTCCTATTAGTAGAATGTCATCTACATATAGTACTAAGAATGCAATCCCTCTTGTATACACAAGGTTCCTCTTCATTTTGCACGAAGTCAAACTCTTTGACCGCCTCGTCAAAACGAAGGTTCCAACTACGCGACGCTTGCTTCAGTCCATAAATGGAACACTGAAGTTTGCACACTTTCTGAATATCGACTTCGGACACAAAGCCTTTAGGCTGCTCCATATAGATTTCCTCCTCGAGGAATCCATTAAGGAATGCCGTCTTTACATCTATTTGCCATATCTCATAATCGTGGCAAGCATTTATAGAAAGCATCATGCAAATAGACTTGATCATATCTACGGGCGAGAAGGTGTCGTGATAATCGATCCCTTCCTTTTAGGTATAACCCTTTGCCACAAGACTGTCCTTATAGGCGCCAACCTTGCCATCTCCACCAGTCTTTCTCTTGTAGATCCACTTGTTCCCAATAGGCACTATGCCCTTGGGGCGGTCTACTAGATTCCAGACATGATTGACATGCATCGAGTCCATCTCAGCCTCAATAGCTTCACGCCATTTTGTGGAGTCTACATCCACCATCGCTTGGTCATAGGTCGTTGGGTCAGTCTCTTGGCTATCACTTGGAACCTCATGGAGACCCAACTCCTCCAAGTGTACAAGACCATACCTCTCAGGTAAATGAGACACCCTATTAGACCTACGAGGTGGTTGTTCTTGTGTTTCAGAAGGTTCGGTTCCAATTTCTTGCACAGGTGTCTCCTTAGGAGTTTCATTGTATTCTTGTAAATAAATACTTCTACCTGCTCCGTCTTCCTGAATGAACTCATCTTCCAGGAAGTGTGCTTGCAAAGCAACAACGATATTTCGATCTTCGGGTATGTAGAATAGATAACCCATCGTCCCAGATGGAAATCCAATGAAATGTCCCTTTGCGGACCTCGCTTCCAACTTTTCCACCTTAGTCTTATTGACATAGGCGGGACATCCCCAAATCCTAATGTGATTAAGAGTTGGTTTCCTGCCCTCCCACATCTCATGTGGAGTTTTAGGAACGGATTTGGAAGGATGTATGTTCAAGATATAAGCAGCAGTCAGGAGTGCATACCCCCACAGGTAAATCGGTAAGTCAGTATAGCCCCACATGGAACGGACCATGTTCAACAGGGTCCGGTTCCTTCTTTCTGACACACCATTTAACTGAGGAGTACCTAGAGGTGTTAGTTGTGAAACTATTCCATGTTCCTTAAGGAACTCGTCAAACTCCGTACTCATATACTCGCCATCTCAGTTCGACCAAAGTTCTTTGATATGATTACCAGTTTGTTTCTTGACTAGTGCCTTGAATTCCTGGAATTTCTCAAAGGACTCGGATTTATGTTTCATTAAGTATACATAACCATACCTAGTATGATCATCTGTAAACGTAATGGAATACTGATATCCATCACGTGCTGCTTCCAAAGCGCCACATACGTCGATATGGATTAATCCTAGTTTATCAGTGGCTCTTTCAAAAGTCCCTGTGAAGGGGGACTTAGTCATTTTTGAGGCAAGATTCACAAGTAGGAAAGGGATCCGATCCCAATGGACCCATAAGTCCATCTTTTTCCATTTTGTAAACCTTGGTCTGACCAACATGACCAAGTCTAAGATGCCATTTCAAAACTTGATTGGTTTCATCCCTACCACGCTTCCTAGTCATAGTATTCATAATGACTTTGTTACTGAGGTTTAGATGATACAGTCCATTTAACAATGTAGCAGTGCACACTAGTTTATTTCTGAAATAAATTTTGCAGAAACCATCACCAATAAAAAATGAAAAGCCTTTTCAGTCCATGATCGGAATGGATACAATATTTTTATGCCCCTTAGGAAAAACATGTACATCTTCTAAAGTCAGAACAAAATCGGATTCTAAACCCAAAAGAAGTGATCCTATGTCGGTTGCCTCGACACTATGCCCGCTTCCGACAGTGATCATAACTTCTCTAGCTCCAAGCTTCCTACTTTGTTCCAGATCCTGATTCACGGTACAAATATGAGAACTAGCACCAGAATCTAGTCTCCAGGAAGTAGAAAATACAGTAGCAGAACAATTTGTTTCCAAAACTAAAAGTTCTGTACCTGAAGTGCCATGAAGAATAGGACACTCTCTAGCCCAGTGTCCTAGCTCACCGCACTTGAGACAAACATCTTTCTTCTTGCTCTTTGGAACCGTTGGGGCCTTGCCCTTGCCCTTGAAGTCCTTAACTTGTGGTCCCGTCTACTTCTTGGTCTTTTTCTTCTTGTTCTTAGACCTCCGAGGTCCAGAAGAAATCACAAAAGCAGACTCCTTCATCCGCGGAGTCTTCATCTGAGACTAAGCGGTCACAAGTTTGTTCATTAGCCCAGCTAAATTACATGCAATCTCATTGCAGTTGAAGTTCATAACAAACTGTGAGAAGGAATCAGGGAGAGACTGTAGGATAAGGTCGGTTTGAAGAGAAGTATCCATTTTAAAATCAAGAGCCTCCAATATCTCGATCATGGATATAATTTTGAGGACGTGTTCCCCATCCTTCTCACCTTCCTTCATCCTTGCACCGAACAGTTGCTTGGATATCTCATATCTAGCAGTTCTGATGTGCTCACCATAAAGCTCAGTTAAGTGAGATAGAATCTACCTAGCAGAAGTCATTTTCTCATGAGATCTCTGAAGCTCATTTGACATAGAAGCCATCATGTATGCCCGGACTTTTACGTCATCCTTAACCCACTTTTTGTGGTTTTCGATCTCTTCCTGATTGGGTCTGGTCCGCACAGGAGGCGCCGAAATGTCCATCTCCAAGACGTATCCCAGTGCCTCTATACTGAGGACAATCATCAGATTGAGGAGCCAGTCCACAAATTTAGGTCCAATCAGGGTGTTTTTCTCGAGTAGAATTGCGAGTGGGTTCATTGTCATATTGAGAGTTATGTCTGCATTAAGTATGACAGATTAATTAGTGACTTGTTTAATTATGATTTGAGTATAGAATTAAGGTCTTATCTATTCTTGTTACCCAACTCCCATTATTTTTATCGAATAACACACTCCCATATGAAATCTGGAAGTACCGTCGCTCTACTTCATAGTGGTGATTGAGTTCTTTATAAATCTTAATAGAGGGCAACCAAACAGGTTTTTAGTCTATTAATTTTCATAAAGTGGTGTCCAACACCAACCCATCTAATGGATGATTCGATCTTCTTTTTCCCCTTGTTCACTCCCCTCAACCTATACGGTTTCTATGGTTCGTGAACAAGTTAAGTTTATACCATCGACGCAAATGAGTTTCACAATTGTATCTTATCCGGCAACCTATCAGGTTTCTAGGGATAAAATTTGCTCCAACCGAAGGCATTCAATACGCTCCCGGTAATTTATCCGTCCTCCCTGAACGACTACCCCGATAACTCGGATAGCACATCCGGTTTGGATTTCAATTTCCCGAAAGCTCGTTGGAGGGAAGGGAAACCTTGAAACCTCATAAACTTTATAATTTGTCGTGGGAGAATTTTCGCGATTGATGTTACAGTTTGCACATTAATTCATTTAAGCGCGCTTGTTGCATTCATACAATATTAACAATCATTCACAACCTAGTTGCTACCAACATGTGGTTCATGGACCGTTCCTAGAATAAAAAACTTAGTAATCTAATTACAAGTTTTCATCTTGAATCTTCGTCTTCTCGAACGGATATTCTTCTAGTATTCGTCATTACATATAAATTTTACATTGAAAAATAACATCCTAGATACAAATAATTCTAATAAAATAAATAGGCTCAAAACGGCCTTTACAACCCAATCGAATAAAACCGAACGATTCAAAACTAAGTCTATGAACCACATCCCCATTCAAAAGCATTCATCCAATAAATACTAAATAAATGGATTACACATTAAATATATCCAACCAATATAAATAAATAACCATCTATTAGAATTAATCCAATTAATTCACAAGCATGGTAGTTTTAATTCGTTCGTATAAACCGGATGATAAATATTTCAAAATAATAAATTTTCTAAAAATAAATCACCAAGTATTTTATTTAGTCAAATTAAATCCAATTTAATTGCCGGAAATTATTATAACGAAACATAAACTCAAAACAGAGTCGAAATAAAATCGTCCGGGCCTAGCCCGTGGTCTGGCATCACAGCCGGTCCTTTGCCGAGGATGATCGCCCGGTCAGAAGCAAGTGCCGGCCAATGTCCAGCTCTCGGCAGGCGGCCGGCAGCCCCGGCGGCGATTTCCCGACTCTTTACCGTCCCGATTTCAAAAATTATATTTTTCTAATTTTAATATTACCGATATAATTCAGTTTTAATAAATAAAACCGATTTATATAGTAACATAAAAACATGGGAAAATTAAATTTTCGACGAACAATTAAAACAACGAACTAAACGGTCGTGATTCCAAATCACTAATCATTTAATCAAGCATTCCAAATGCTATATATCGTATATACGATCGCAAGACCTACGCTCCGATACCACTGTCGGGATTCGGTGCCTAAAACGAAGGCCCAGTGGAAGCGGTAAAATGAAAACTAATTCGATCTGAATCCCTACGAGGATCGATCGAGCTACGTACATACAAATATTAAAACGAAATACAAGATATAAAAGAGAATCACCCTTGTAGCCCGTTGATTAAATGGATTATTTCTCTTGAGTTATTCCCCAAGCTTGAAATGAATTCCCTACGATCCAATGTGCTCCAAGCACTTGAATGATCCAACGCCGAAAAGACAACGTCCCTACTTGTCACGCGCCGGAGAAACGACCGGAATAACTAAACCTCGTTATCCTCCAAGAATACGGATAGAACAAGGTTGTAGAAGCTTGTTTATCAAGATTATAACACTCTAAGTATATAATCTTTGATCTCTCTATTAATTTCTATTTTTCTCCAAAAAATAACTCAAGAACAATAGTAAGGAAAGATGAAGACGTGAGAAAAATAAACTCTCTCTCTCTCTCTCTCTCTCTCTCTCTCTCGGTATTCTCACGTATGGAATGAGTGGGGTGAGAGTTTTTCAAGTCTTCATTTTATTCCTCAAGGAATCAAGACCAAATCCACAACAAAATTATCACACTTGATATTTTGTCTCCTTGGTTGTCACAAGTCTTCCAGTTAACAAGGAGAAGACCAAGACCAAGGGAGGGGTTAGGTATGGGGCGGCCATCTAGAAGGAATCAGATGAGTTCGATTCGTTTTGGACTCCCGTGAGTCCAAACAGATAAACCCCGATTCCGTTTTGATGTATTTATATCAATTAATTAATCCAATTAATTAATCATATCAAATACAGAATAACATAATTAATTTCTACAAAAAATAATTATATTCATGAATTAAATTAATCACCCAGTAATTTATTTAATTCATTAGGCCGTAAATTAATTTATCCAATAAATCAATTTAGACATCCAATGTCCCAATAAATTAGATATCCAATATCTAATATTTATAAAGAGAGAATAAGCTCGATTCATTCCGTCGTCAATCCTATTGCGCGACTCGGAAGGTCCGTCTCAGTCAGCAATGGGAGGAACCAAAGAGTAGTAGAACCACCTAGACAGCCTGGCGGCCTACACTGTACCCCAACTGAGAACGAATGATTGGGATCATTCAAGAACCATTCTGTCGTGAATACCACTATATGTATAAACCCTTCTTTCAAATGTCCCGATCAAGTTATAGGGTCACAGTCAGTTAAACCCTATCTGTACTTGACACTATGCATACATTAATGCAAATCGAGATCATCGAGCTCTCGTGTATCCAATACAACTAGCTCCAATGGTTTGGCCAAAGACTTATGATCTCATCTGCCAATAACCGCATAGGACATATAACCCGCTCATTAATGGGAGAAAGAATTCTATCTTGGAATTCAGTAGGACCTGCTACTTGCCCGTCAAGACGCACGTCGAGGTTGATCCCCACCTTTTGGTTTACAGGGTCGAACTATTCTAATGAAAATCTTGACTTCACAAGCACATCCCTACTAAAACCTCAAGTCGAAGGTTCACGAATACCTAACACAACCTTTCGATTCCATCATTGACTGTCCCAGAGTGAAATCCGTGTGACGAATCAAGTGTGAGTCGGTTCGAGTATACTAATCCAATTAACATACCTATAACGTGTTCTCCCACTAACCATTAGTGTTCGACAGGCACTCTCCATATCAAAGAACACGTCATACAAGTCTTCACATAAACTTAACGCCCAGTCAAGTTTCATCGACTTGCGAACGATTAAGTATTTGAGCTATAAACTTTTCCAGTGCCGACCCCCTTATCCAATAAGGAGTGGAACGTTTTGCTCTCAAATACACGGACTAGTTTATATATATATAGGAATGCCAGTAACTACCAGTAAATAAAGAAACATCCATTTGCCATATGAATGAATTACATTTACATAATTACAAGTACAATGCCCTCACTCAACATCATCTGAGTGGCATTCGAGGGCATACTCCTAACAGGCTTGATTTGTTCAATCGTGAAGTGGATACGTAATGATCTTATTTCTTTGATTAAGAGGTTTTCATTGAGAACAGGACTTTAACAGCGATTTTGGGCCCTTTTAATAGTAGTTTTAGAACCGCTGAGAACAGGCTTTTAACAGCGTTTCTGGAGTGATTTTAACAGCGGTTCTGGAACCGCTGTTAAAGGTATTGATGTAAAATCTAATAGTGGTTCCAAACAATCGCTATTAAAGTCACCAATTTACAATGGTTCTAAATAACCATTGCTAAATTTGTTAAACTGTAAATTTAACAGCGGTTCAGGACAACCGTTGTCAAAGTTTCCGGAATATAAAATTTACACCCACCAATACCAACCCGCCCCACCCGCCACGCTCAGCCAACCCGCCCAAACATCCAGCCCGCCCCGCCAGCACTCGCGAATAATATTTTATTTTTGCTGCTCGCGGGATTCAAACCCACGGCCTTCACAAGGTGGGGGTGATGTCAAACCATTCTGCCAAATCAATTTTTGATACTTTGTTACTTTGTTTTATATAAATATATAATAAATCATATATTAACATTTCTAGAATTATATTATAAACATATCAAAAATTATAATTTGCATTATGTAATACATTTAATTATGTTGACAATTAAAGTTTTGTATATTAATCATTAAGAAATTATATTTGTATATATCAATAATATAAAAGTTTGTATATTAATAATTAAGAAATTATATTTGAAAATAAAATCATAATCTCGGGAATTGTTAGAAATACGAATCATTAGGACCTCGAGTCCTAGATTTCAAAACCTTTCGAAAATCTTAGGGTCTTAGCCCAAATCTCAAATTGTATTCCAACAATTTATAGTACGAAAACATTTCAACAACCCACACGGATTGAGCCAAGACAACAATCACAACAACCAGTCCCGATCCACGTGAACCTGTGTCATGTGTCACCGTAGGTTCCGTCGAACCGGCATGGTTGGACGTACTGTGTCCTGACCCCATGGACCTGTGCCATGTGTCATCGTAGGCCTCATCAGACTCACACGATCGGACCTCGGCACCACATACTAAGTTCTGATCCCATGGACCTGTGCCATGAATCCTCGTAGGCCCCGTGGAACCCACACGAGTGAACTTAGTTAGCATTCCAGCACACAAAATTCACATTCACATCCTACCAACACGTTCATGATCAATCAACCACGTTGATTACCGTAACTACACCCACCCGACACACATAGCACAATCTCGACAATCCAACCATCAACATCAATAACACATAATCCAGCATAACTTATGATCGAAACACCACACATTTCACACCCACGTGTACAACCAACCAACAAGATTATCACAATCCTACTCACATAACTAAACACATAATATACATCCCAGCATAAAACCAATCCAACATAATCACCACAATCATCATGATTCCTCGGTCATGAACAATCAAGTACCACACAACCAACATGAAGTATTTACTACAACTAATTTATAATCACAATATATGAAATATATATTTATCGAGGTAAATCAATCATCGTAAATCTAACACGGCACCTCTACTCACACGACACAAATCGTATAAGCAAGATACCTACCTCAATAATCGATACCGAACACTCCGACGAACATGGCTCGACCGGGAAACCCCAAATACCTACAACTTCCGCAAGACATAACGAAAACACGATCACAATGAGTATCAAGACTAATAACAACGAAAATCACATCAAACTATCGAAGGAAAACTCATTCGAACATTTAATCGAACATTAAATGTTCAATAACTCCCAAGAACACTTAAATCGTCAGTCGAGTTAAATAAACTCGAAATATGGATATACAATCCATAGAACACGATTAATAACATCATACAACACCAACTGACCCCTCAAAATCAGACTAGAATCGAAATCAATAACAAAACTTTCAAAAGCCAACTCGAAGAAAAAAATCAAGGAATTACCTCGATCCGACGAAGAACAATGGATTAGATGATGTTATAATCATCTAAGACTCTCCAAAGCACCTTAGATGGAGCAAAAATCGACAAAAAGTCCGAACCCTAGTTGCTCTCATCTAAAACCCGCGGAGGAAGAAGAAAATGGGAATGAATATGAGAATTTACGACTGCTCTCCAGTATATATATACTGGATAGCTTAGCGTGCGCTAATCATCCGGATTAGCATGCGCAATCGAAACACGTGATGCCCCAAACACACAATTAGCATGCGCTAACTACAAGACTTAGCGCACGCTAATGAATCCTGCAACCCTGTCAAGTAGCTTTTGGACTGCCCCGTACCCACCAGTTAGCGTGTGCTATACTCACCGTAGTGTGCGCTACTGCTGCACCTTAGCGCGCGCTATACAACTACATAGCGTGCGCTAATCAACATTCTAACTCAAAGTAGTAGCTTCTACCTGACTTTTGAATCCTCCGTTAGCGTGAGCTAACGGAGCCTTAGGGTGCACTAGCATGCACTATTAGTGTGCGCTATCCATACACTTAGCGTGCGCTATTCTTGCAGCACAGGCAATAGAATCGCACCAAAGCTCATCACAACAACGATCCTGCCAACGGAACAACGAACATGCAATAATCTGAATCGCAACCAAAACACATGTCAATGCATGACACACGATCATATAGGCACGAACAACATACAATCCACTAAACAGTAGAAAAAAAATTCAACACAACCGGAAACAAAAATCTCGGGTATTACATTCTACCCTACTAAAAATTAGTTTCGTCCCGAAACTTTAACCAAACATCAAAACGCCACATAACAAGATAAAAGCATTCAAGCAACAAAAACAATTCTCCGCACGGGACATAACCTACAATACAACACGCAATATCCTTACTGGGCACCATTGTGCCCTCTACGAGTAGGAGCGGGACCTCGCCCCCAAACATCTCTACGACGGACTCGCAGTGCACCGCTTGGTGTCCTAAATGGCCACATTTGAAAAAATTAACCTGTGGCGAGCAACAATTCTTCCGAGCACGACCCACATGGCTACAGTTGAAGCACAAATTCACGCCACTCACCTTACTTACTACTGGAGTAAGATTCTTAGTGTAACACCCCCAATCCACTCAGGGATATTATACGCCGTAGACCATTTTCTCACGGATTCTTCTAGACTGGTAACAAAATCAAACATCTCAACATCGCCTTTAAGGCTAAAATGAATCAGTAGACCTATTTTGTCTTTTAATTAATACATTTAACTCAATCTCAATACATACCCACACAGGGGTCATAATACAACACGCTCCCATACAACGACGAAAATACTATAGCGAAAATAACTACAACTAAACCAACACAACATCGTACGGGTCCTCGTGTGATTAGTATCGATCATCATTCTTCATCCTTCGTGCCAACCATGTGTTATGCTCCCTAAGACCCTGCACGTAACTGAATGTAATACAGACATCCAGCCCCCGATTTCTCGAGGGTTAGCAAAATTCCACTATTTTGCTAGTGCAAGTACAAAGTGCAAACCGAATCATAGAAATCATATTCCAAGAATAATAATAATCAGGAATCCTCAAAGATACAAACATAATGAAAAGAAATACTCCCCGAGGCAGAGAGTTTGAGTAACACTTTCCAAATTCAAAAGATCACAAATCAAGAGAACAATTTATAAAATATTTTTAAAACTTCCTCGGGAGTTTTAGCGGAAAAGCTTTTAGGATTTATCGAATCCTTCTCTTTTTAAGAACCAAAAGGGGTCACATCCCAAGATTTACTTTCCCAAATAAAACCAACAAAAATTCACGGGTCCACAACCCACACCATGTGTCCTCGACGAACATAAAATCAACAAAACATAACTACCCAAGATAAGAAATCTCGGTAACACATCCAAGGTACTCGACCCTGGCAAAATACGTCCACAATCATATCCATGACACCGTGATCACTTGCCACGTGTCATCAGGCTCTCACAGTTGGATCAATTACTTATTGCATCCTGGCCACATGATCACAAGTCATGTCGATTATTTCCATGGGGGAGGGACTCTGGAAAGTAGGGGGTTCTATTGTCCGTTTGGGATCCCTTACAGGTAAGGGATCATGTTGAGGAGAGGGATCCCTGAGAGGGTACTCCTTACAAGGTTAGGGGATCTGTTAGGAGTGGTGATCGTCGGCTCCGAAGGGGCAGCCGATTCACTGATACCTTCCATCTTGACAAATGTCTGGTCATCCGCCATAGCCATCACATGCTCAGGATCTACTGTGGGAGCACCCAAAGTTTCTTCCATAGGGGTTGCACCTTGTGGGATAACTACTGCGGAAGATGGTGCAATAGGCGGAACTGCCTCAGTGTCCACTGTAGCCATCGGAGGTGCTGTAGGAATAGCTTCAGACTTTGAAGATTTCTTAATCTTCAACTTCTTCTTCTTTTTCTCGACATCTGAATGGGAGTTGCTGTTGGGAACAGGTCTCTTCTTGCTCACAGTCTTCTTCTTGCTGTGAATAGCTTTAGATTTTGCTGAGTGATCAGTAAAATATAGGGGATGACTTGACGTTGGAAGGGATAATAGGTTTGGCCAGTTGGCGAGAAGTGGCGCCTGAAGATAGTCAGTTTGGATCCACCGAGAAGCTTCCCAGCAAGGATCTTTTTGGCATTGGGTGATTGCTATATGCCATAGCTGGTCAAGATGTAATTCCGTATCAAGCCAAAAGACTTCCTGAATTCGGTTTAGACGCCTCCTCCTGAATCTATTTCAAAATTATCTGGAACCAGTTGACCTTCTCTTCAGACATAATAGCCACCATCATTCGTAATCTCAAACCATTACACATCTCGAATGCTCCAGTCTGATTTTCAACAACTCTGTAGTGAAAGTCATGCAGATGCAAGTAAGACAGAGTGAAATTCTTCTTATGGTAGGAAAGATGAACTGTGACGGCTGAGAGTTCCCAGTGAACAAGTTCCAATAGGGCTTCAGCAATTCATCAGACCCAAAAGATTCGAGTTCCTCCAATGTCAGACCATCGAAGGGCAGCTTGTACAGACGCTCGAGGAGTTCCCGGTTGATAGAGATCTCCTTCTCATGTATGGTATTGACGACTGCAGTGAGGGCAAAGCCCTTCTTTTCAGGCGCCTACATGAACTCAGTGTCTAGGAAGAATTCCTCTACGATTTGCTCATCGTAGTTTTCAGGGTGCAGACTACCCAAACGGTAGAGACCAGATTGCTTGACATGCGAGATGACTAAGTTCATCCGAGCCATATCATCATCCTCAGAAATAATATGCTCTTGCAGAATAGAGCGAGCAAAAATTTAACCGTCAATGATCATGACCTTCTTTTTCACTAAGAGGGATGAAGTTTGAGAAGAAGCCATATTTGCAGAGATGATATAAAGTGTTGGAAATTGGTACCCTACTTAGAATGGTGGATAATATCACGGAGTAGAGTTTTCAAACTTTTTTGCGTTTGGGAAAGCGTATTTAAATTGCAGAAGATAAATGGCACAATATTTATAGAGGTTCGGCCAAATATGCCTACGTCCTCTCTTCGTATCTTTTTCATTAGGCTTAAGATAAACCTCTACACCTCATCTTCTATCGGTCCAAGGGATACCATTGCAATCTCGTCTTCTACCGGTCAGAGATAAACTGTTACACTCTTGTCTTTATGTTGGTCTAAGATAAACCATTTTTCTTTCTATCGGACAAGAAAGCAACCTATCTAGCTTTCGATTGTTACTAGACAAACCTCACTTGGATTTAGATATGATTCTTAGAATGCCGGATCAGCGATCCTAATAACACCGAATCAATCAACAATCCTTTCTTTCCTCTCGTGTATATGTTTCGTGTATGAACACTCAAACACTTGACAATATAGCTCGGTCACAACCACAAGGATGATTATAACAATATACCAAGTATATATGATTTGCTTGGAGTTGTATGAATGATACCAAATGCCTTGGTATTTATAGGCATAAAGCCTCAACTAGCCGTTAGCCTCTGCTGTCTTCGTTATGTGTGTTATGCTTCATGCATAGCGTACGTTAACCTTGTTACGTACGTTAACACCTGCTTGTTATGTACGTTAACTACTTTTTGATTCAGTCCAGTAGCTTATGTCTCTTCTATTACATACGTTATTCCACACGTCTTGTATACGTTAAGTACACCTTGTAGCGTACGTTAAACTTGCCTCGTAGCGTACGTTAAGTTATAGTCATATATTCGTTGCATGCCTTTTTGACTTTACTCCGAATCTTCCCAATGGTTCAATATTTGAACTCAGATTCAAACTACATTACGTACGTTAACTCATATAGATTACATACTTTATTGACTCCTTCATTGCGTACGTCATTTGCCATGCATTCCGTACGTTAAATGTTTGTCATACTCGTCTGCCTTCAGTTGGGTATGTATTACGTACGTTAGCTATTCCGTATAGCGTACATTATATTGATTTTACTTCAAACAGCGTTCTTCTGTGCAGCTCGTGTGTCTTCGACTTCTTTATTGAGACATTGTTGTTTAGCTTTGTTCCATTGTTGTTTTTCTTACATCGACAACACATCATCCAAACTATTTTATAATTATGTGGAATAGAATATTCCAACAATATCCCCCATTTTTGATGATGACAAAACAACAATTTTCGGATGGGATTTATACCTGCAAAAATAAAGATATTATACAGATCAAAGTTTTCGGCTTTGTCCGTCTCTTTAGTTTTCTTCTCCCCATTGTTCTTTTCTTTTTTTCAACTTCTTCTCATTTTTTCTTTTTCAACTTCTTTTATTTTCACGACTTTTTTCTCCTTCGTATTTTCTCCCCCTTTCTTGATCGGGATATTTTTATTTTTTTCACTATTCTTCCATGACTTATATTCTCCTCTCCCCCTTGTTGTCATAATCAAAAAGTGCAATATTAAGAAAAGTCGATAAAATTATGTATGACAATTAACGGGTAAAACTCCCCTTGAAAAATAGGTTTCCCCATTTTAAAATATACCCCCCTGAGTTAAATACCAATTATTTAAAAATACCAATTTACAAAAGATCATTTGAAGAAATATAATAATTTTGATTTTTGAGGATCCAACCGAGAGTTGGTTTTTTATTTGATACATAGACGATATTCGGTATTGTGGTTCCTTTAAGAATTCAAACTCTTTTAGTTTTTATCATCCATCTTGGGCTTTTGCAAATCTAAATATGATGCCCAATTTTTAAACATTTATCACATCGGGGTATTTTAAAATTTAGGGATTCAGTTTTATTACACGGTTTGAATCCTAACCCATGTTTATTTAATGAAAATTTTTGAATGGAAAGTAATTGTTCAAATTTATCGTACCACACGAAAATTCATTAGTTAAATTCTTAAGTTCGTTTTGAACTTTTAACAAATCATTCTTTAGATTAATCTCATTTTCAAGATTTATAGAATGAATGGTTTCAATGAATTTCCCTTTTTCCTTTATTTTGGAAATTTCGATTTCCAATAATTTATTTTTCGCTTTGAGGGATTTGTTATCAAGTAAAGCATTTTGAAAATCCTTATGAAAAAGTTCGAATGCTTCAAAAAGTTCATCGTGAGAGGAAATACTTACCTGGCTTTCGACGTCGCTCTCGTCGAGTGAACTCCTTGCCGTGAGTGCGAGGTTATTTTGAATGTATTCATTATCATCCTCTGTCACTCCAAGTAGCTATTAAGACTTCTTTTGTAGAAGTCAAGGCTCGACAATTTCTAGCAAAGTGGCCTGGTTTACCACAATTTCGATAGTTATTGTCGAAATTCTTTGACTCGCTCGTCTTGATGTCTTTTCTTCTACGGTTTAATAAGTTTTGAAACTTATTTATGTTCTTGGCATAATAATCCGATTCTTCATCATCTTCATCTACAGGTATTTCTTCTTTCTTTGACATCTTATCTTTCAAAGCTATTGACCTTTCTTTGGTTCCGGCTTGGCATTCTGAGATTTAAGAACTATCTCGTAGTTTATTAGTGAACCAACAAGGGCAATAAAATCAAGATTATTTAAATCTTTCAATTCCATAATCGCCGTAACCGTCCCATCCCATTCAACAGTGTAATATCCGCACTTTCTATTTTTGGTAATTTCTATTTTTGGTGTATGTTCATTTCGGACGACTCTCTTGTAAGTGTCGGGGAATTCTGAAACTATTTTGTTCTGCATTCACGATCATCCGGACGAGCTTCGGAGTTGTCTTTATGTGATTTTACTTATTGTGTGACTTTTCCGCGTTGAGGCTCGACTCTCGTAAATATCGTCCTAATCTGACATTTAGTTACTTTTACGAGTTTCTTAATTAAATCTAGAAATGTTACAACTTTCTGGGTTGTCGTTCTGGACTTGAGTCTAGATTTTCGAATGGTTGAGTCGTTTTGTAAATTCTTATTATTTTGAGTGTTGTTGTTAATACTCATTTATTCTGACCTTCGGGTGGCCGGAAACATGTGTCGGTTGTTATGCTTAACTCGTCAATAGAGAACTTTAGTATTTTCGTTGGATTTATCCTTGCTACTTTGGACAAACTCTAGTCATTGCTCGCAACTGCCGTTTAGGGATCTCGTCGTTCCAATTCATGTTATTTTGGAGTTGTGAACTTTTATTGGTGTTTCGATCGAGTATCTTGAGTGGATCATTCCGTAATATTCCAAAGTTTTGGGTTCTATTACGTTTATTCTCTTTCCGGGTCGTTTTTTGTCACTTTTTGGGCACAAATAGGGTGCGCCGCGACACAAGGGATTGTGCGCCGCGACACACCCCTTGCAGAACTTGGGGCTGGCATGGCTGTACCGCGCGCCGCATCCCACTGTGTGCCGTGCCGCGGCACGACCTTGGCACCTGCTCCAGGATTTTGGCCGCGGGCCGCAGCACACTCAGGCAGCGCCGGGGCACGCGGGTTAGCACCCCTTTTTGTAGCGGGTTTCTCCCTCATTTTTCATTCTTCTTCTCTTCTTTCCAAGACGGGGACGATTTCCAAGCTTAGGGCTTGTCAGATTTCACTCAAAACTCGGTTGGAAAAGTATCCCCAAGCATCATATCATCATTCTAACGTCGAATCACCTGTTGTTCATCTTCAGATCGAGGTATATTCTTAGAACCCTAGTAGTTGGGGGATTTTGGGATTTTGGTGCGATTTCACCCTTGTAACTGTTGTAGCTTCGATAAGTTGTTATATTACGATTGTGTAATCGTAATCCCTTGTTTTCTTATTAGTTTTACGGTTTTCACTTCAAGGTTTTCACCGTTAATAGATTAGAATCGATTATGACTTCGTAGTGACCGAGGAATTGTCCCAACGGGTAGAATTAGGATGAATCACTTCGTTTCCGCAATATTAAGATTGTTTGTATATCTTTATTGTGATAGGAGCGGGTTTGTGAAGATTGTTCGGACCGAAACCTTTTCTTTTGCCGTTTCCTTCGCATCGTTTATTCAAGGCAAGTACATATATTACATTCCGTTATGTGAGTACGATTTTGATGCGAATGAAGCAAATTGTGTTATTATATGGATGTTGTTGTCGTTCTTCCACCCGGGGATGGCATGTGTGGCCTCTGTGGGCCGATACTAATGTGTACGGCCATGGAAGTGGACTTGGGTGCGTGTGTTGTTGTTCTTCCACCCGGGGATGGTTCGACGGGACCTCTAGGGGCCGATACTAATGGGTACGGCCGCGGAAGTGGTTTCCCACCTGGGGACGGTTCGATGGGGCCTCTAGGGGTCGATACTAATGGGTACAGTCGTGGGTTACCAAGTGTGGATAGTTGTGATGCGGAAACATGATGATATACCGTTTTGATGTAAATGTGATATTCCGGAATATTGATTGCAAATGTTTTTTATAAAATGGATTGCTTGTGTTGAATCGTGTATGAATATAATGTAGTGTAATTGTGTACTTGCACTATCTATTCGAATGCTAACCCCTTAAATGGGAGAAATGCGTTTTATGCATTTTAAGTATCGGTCGAGCTGAGGAGCTGGCACGGATATGTATGCAAAGGATGGTCCAGCATGATGATGAGGCTCGAGTCTGTGTTGAATGTTTTGTTATTTTCCTTACTTGGTGTCGTGTTGGTCTGATTACCTTTCAAATATTGTTATAGTCCCCTGCGTGGGAAATTGAATACCTGTCATTTGTGTTTTTGTCGGTGTTGAATTAAACTGTTTTGGCCGAGGCCGCGACCCTACATTTTATTATTAAGATGTTTTATGGGATTTATTATGTGGATTATGTATCATATGATATCCTGGTAGACCTTGTGAAGGTTCTACGGCGTGTAACGTCCCTTATGAGATTTGGGTTGTTACATTTATGGTATCGGAGTCTAGGTTATGTGTAACACCCCCAAGTTATTCAGGGAATATTACAGCGCCGTGAGCCCCAATGTGGGACCCACAAGGCTAAACATACGCGGAACTATAAATTTTGACCGAGAAGGTCTACATACAGTGGAATGAAGAACAATACAAAGGGTATTTAAACATAACCAATGTATCCAAAGACATCACAACACAAATCAATACCTCGGCAAACACAGGCCGGAACATCAAGGAAAATGGAAAACAATACTAGAGTATTCAATGACCATTCCAGTACAACAACACTGAATGGAAAACTCGAAACATAACCGGAAGAAAGAAACAGTATCACACTTGCCCACCATCTTCATGCCGACCCGATACCTGCCTGTCCGCTCTCCTGGAACCTGAAATACATAAAAAGTATTTCCCCCATAAAGGGGTTAGCCGTCGAATAGCTAGTGCAAGTATATCAAGTATGAAACACAAAACTCCTCGACAATAAAGTAAATATAACCGTCAATTCATCAATTCAAGACTAGTATTCCGGAATAACTAAATCTCATAGCATCACATTAAGACGTATAAGAATACCGTGGAACCGCACCAGAGGCTACGGAACCCTTAGGGGACCTATCGGCCCGCCCCAAAGTGGTTCGTTCATATCATCCGTCATCAATACATGTATGAATACCGTGGAACCGGTTCATATCATGCCATCAATATATATATATATATATATATATATATATATATGAATACCGTGAAACCGGTTCGTTCATATCATGCCATCAATATATCTTACTTTCAAAATCGAGAACGTACAATCATAAATATATACTTGCCTTTGAGACATCGAGAAATCAAACGGAAAAATGGTATGAGTTCGGTAGGTCCAAGAACGCGCTTCCGGCACCTAAACGATTCGCAAGAATTATGATAATCAATTATCCATACTCAAATCACACGAAGAAACTCCCGAAACTCGTCTACGATTCATGAAAATACACGGATAAACAACTAAAGATTGGAAAATCGTCCAAACTCCCACAAGTCCAAAAATGGCACAATCCAACCCGTAAAATTGTAGGAAAAGCACGCATACGGTATAGATACATCATAATCACAAGGTTCTCAAGCTTCAAATCGGATAAATCGGACGAATCTACGAAAAACCCCAAAATCCAACATAATATTCAAAGTGTTTTTGAATAATCCTTCAATAATCCGATGAATAATCAAACATGCCCATAATCATGCGTATATCACTTCATACAACATGATCTTAACACCCAAAACATCATTACTCAATACAAAATCGTAATCCAAGATGTTGAAGGAATTACCTCTTGAATATCCAAGCACTATGATCCGAAGAATACGCGATAGATCGATGATCCGAGCTTCCCAACCGAATGAAAATGATAAAAATCCAACACTTAAGTGATACATGATGAGAAGATCGCTCAAAAAGCATAATTATACAGTTGACTGCATAGTGTGCCACGGCTCAGCCGAAGTGTGCCGCGGCACAGGCCCAAAAACTGCTCCCAGGGCTCGGCAGTGTGCCGCGGCTCAGCCGAAGTGTGCCGCGGCACAAGGTACAGACGGTTTGGCCGAAAAATGCAACACAAGTGTGCCGCGGCCCGGACGGGTGTGCCGCGGCAATGACTCGGCAGTGTGCCGCGGCCCTGCCGGCATGTGCTGCGGCATAAAGTATAGGCTACTCGGCCAGGTCTAGAAAATGTGTGTGCCGCGGCGCACAATCCTTGTGCCGCGGCCCACACCCCCCTCGGGTCCTAAAATGATGAAAAATGACCCGGGAAGAGAATAAAAGCAATAGGACTCAATATTTAGGAAACAATAACACGAAATGGAAGTACGGAGACCCCAAAATGGTGGTTCCAAGCAACGATTACAAGGGTTCGCCCAAGAAAACACAATTTGAACAATGAGGAGATTTGAAATGACATGAATTTCAACCGGGTATTACATTATGAATACCCAGGCTATTGGTTAATTTTGGGTTTGTCAGTCGTGTCGTTAGAGTCAGTTGTTGAGCCTAATATCATCGTGCTACCATCTCTTCGTGCGACCCGTGGCTGTTAGTCTCCTCGAACTCTTATGTTTATGTAATTAATTTCCCTTGTGTAAATTGGAATTGTGAGTAGTGGTACCAACTTTGTAAACTATGAATTTTGCTGATCTTGTTCCTTTCAATCCTTTTATTCAGTATGTTGAGAGGTCGTGGTAGACTAGCTACGGAGCGCGACCGAGGCCGTGGTCGCGGTGCTAATGGTGAGGAATTTCCGCTTTCTCAGTCCTCTGCAGATTCGGCCTCTCATTCAGTGCCGAGCACTCTACCTCTGAGTTCTGACCGGAAGCAGAATTTGGCAGTCAGTCAGGATCAGCCGTTGGGTGGTAATGCCGACCTTGGAGCTACTGCTGTACTTCAGCAGTTAGTAGCTCAGCTCGCCCAGATAGCTCAGGGTGGAAGTCAGAGTCCACCCCCGACTCCAAAGGATGAAGCTAGTAAATAGCTTCAAAAGGTGACTAAGATGCACCCCCCTCGATTCACTGGTTCTACTGACTCCCTCGGTTGGGATAGTTGGATTTTTCAGATGGGCAGGACTTTCGATGCTGTAGCTTGTCCCGACGACAGGAGGGTACATATTGCTCAGTACCTCCTGGATAAGGAAGCTGCGGAATGGTGGGAGGCTGTGGCGACCAGAGACCGTTTAACCACTTGGGAAGAATTTAAGACTGCTATGGAAGTAGAATATTGTCCACCTCCAGTCAAGGAGCACAGGATTGTGGAATTCTTTACTGCTACACCTCAGGATGTGCCGATTTCTCAGGCTATCATCACTTATAATCAGCAGTTGGGATTCGTGAGAGATCAGGTGAGAACCGAGGCTGATAAAATCCGTTATTTCAATATGCGCATGAAGCCGCATATCAGACAGAGTATGGCACCGCTCATGTGTGCCACCTTAAAGGAATACCAGGATCACGCCCTAGCGATTGAGATGGCTGCGCCGGAATTATAGTCGGGTTTCGAGGCTAAGAAACAAAAGACTACTGGCAGTTTCTTGGCCAGTAAGGGTGGTCGATTTTTGAGGTCTCAGTCTTCTACTATATCTGGGAAGAAGCCGTTTCATCAAGATGAAGGGTCTCAGAGTAACCGTTCAGTCCAGTCCCCTACACCGGGCGACAGAGTTGCAGTCAGTAATAGCATGTGATGAAGGATTGTCCATTTCTGTTAGTTACTTGCTTTACTTGCGGACAGACCGGGCATCGGGCAGTTCATTGCGAGAGGGCTACCAGGTCTACCGGAGTTCCGACTACCACCGTCGTTCATAAGGAGCACAATACTCCAGTTACTCATGTTCCTCAGAGTTCGGGCCGTGGTAGGGGTCGGGGTCAGCCGGATCACCGTGTGGTATCGAGTTCGGGCTCAGTTCACCCTCATTTGTATCATATGAGATGCACGGAGGAGACAGACGTTCCGGTGGCATCAGGTACCACTCAGATCCTTTCTCATCCAGTTTCGGTGCTTTTTGATTTGGGTGCTACTCACTCTTTTATTGCTTCAGATTGTGTATGTCGTATCAGTATTGACTGCTTGTTTGAGTGTGAACCGTTCATAGTGGGTATGCCTAGTGGGGATCGTATGGTTGGGAACCGGGAAGTTAGAGATTGCCCTGTAAGGATCGGGAGCCGGGATTGGCCCTCGAACCTTATTGTCGTAGACCTTAAGGGTGAGGATTTGATCCTCGGGGATGATTGGTTGGCTCATCACGGTGCCATCATGAACTATCAGACTCATACCATCTTGATAGTTGCTGAGGATGGCACCGAGCACACTCTCGTCGGTTGTAAGCTGGGTAGATCGGGTAATGTGATTAGTGCTTTCAAGGCGATGAAACTTCTGAACCAGGGTTATGTAGGCTACTGGTGCTACACATTGAAAGCAGAAGAGGGTGGAGTTAACATGTCATCGATTCTTGTTGTGAACGAGTATCCTGACGTATTTCCGGACGACTTGCCGGGATTACCACCATAGCGGGAAGTTGAGTTCCCTATCGATCTAAAGCCAAGCGTGGCTCCTATTTCTCGAGCACCGTACCGTATGGCACCATCGGAGCTGTTAGAATTGAAGAAGCACTTGGGAGAATTGCTAGATAAAGGGTATCGACCGAGCGCATCGCCTTGGGGTGCGCCTGTGCTTTTTGTTAAAAAGAAGGATGGATCGCTCCGTTTATGCATCGACGATCGAGAATTAAACATGTTGACCATAAAAACAAATACCCTTTGCCCCGGATCAACGACTTATTTGATCAGCTTCAGGGAGCGTCAGTCTTCTCGAAGATTGATTTATGATCGGGCTACTACCAGTTGAGGATTCGGGACAGTGATATACCGAAAACTGTTTCTCGGACGAGATATGGCCATTAAGAGTTCGTGTTTATGCCTTTTGGGCGAACCAATGCCTCAGCAGTGTTCATACAGTTGATGAACAAAGTCTTTATTGAGTATATGGACAAATTCATAGTTGTCTTTATCGACGATATTCTTATCTATTCCCAGAGTCGGGAGGAGCATGCTTTACATCTCCGGATTGTGTTAGACATTTTGAGAGTGAACAGTTGTACACGAAGTTCTCTAAGTGTGAGTTTTGGCTCAATGAAGTGATATTCCTCGGGCATGTGATTTCAGCGGAGGGAGATCGGGTAGATCCGCAGAAGATAGAGGTAGTGATGGCATGGGAACCGCCTAAGAATGTCAAGGAAGTGAGGAGTTTTCTGGGACTTGCAGGCTCCCGTAGATTCATTGAAAGATTTTCTAATATCTCTAGACCACTCACCCAGTTACTCCAAAAGACTCAGAAGTTCGAGTGGACCGCAGACAAGTAGGATAGTTTTGAGGAGTTGAAGAGACGGTTGACTACCGCACCCGTTTTAGCATTGCCTCAGGGGAATGAGGATTTTGTGGTGTATAGTGATGCTTTGGGCCTCAGGATCGGATGTGTTTTGATGCAGAGAGATAGGGTTATTTCTTATGCATCCCGTCAGTTGAAACCTTACGAAGCAAATTACCCTACGCATGATCTAGAGTTAGCTGCGGTCGTCTTCGCTTTGAAAATCTGGAGGCATTATCTATATGAGTCGTCGTGTAAGATTTACACGGATCACAAGAGTTTGAAGTATATCTACAGTCAGAAAGAGTTGAACATTAGACAACGTAGGTGGTTGGATCTAATTAAAGATTATGATCTCGAGATTCTTTATCATCCGGGCAAAGCTAATGTTATGGCAGATGCGTTAAGTCGTAAGCTGATGGCGCTACAGATGCTAGAGGTACTTACATCTCATAGCAAGATCTAGCGGGATTTGATTTGTCAGGACATCGAGATTTGGGTTCAGAGAGTTCAGGGTCAGTTATGTGCATTAGAAATCACTTCGTCCTTGGTTGATGATATCAAGACGAGACAATATGATGATCCATTTTTAGTCCAGCTGAGAGAGGACATGAAGAAGGGGAAAGACCATGGATTTGTGGTTCAGGATGATGTAGTTTTGAGATTTCGCGGCATATTATGTGTACCGAGTGATTTTGAGTTGAGACAGAAAATTTTGAGTGAAGCCCACACTACGCCTTATTCCATACATCCTCGTACGAGCAAAATGTACAAGAATGTAAGGAGTAACTACTGGTAGAGCAATTTGAAAACGGACGTTAGTGAGTTTTTGGCGAAGTGTTTGACTTGTCAGCAGGTTAAGATCGAGCATCAGCGACCAGCGGGGTTATTACGACCACTTCCCATTCCGGAGTGGAAGTGGGAGGACATTTCTATGGATTTCATTACCGGTATGCCTAGGACTCGAACTGGAATAAACATAATTTGGGTTATTGTCGATTGACTAACCAAATCAGCTCATTTTCTGGGTATTAAAGATACTTGGGGGCCGAAGAGACTAGCACGAGTGTTTATTGCAGAGATCGTGAGGTTACATGGGACTCCTAAGAGTATTGTTTCGAATCGAGATGGCCGGTTGGTATCACATTTTTGGCAGGCTATTCATCGAGCTTTGGGGACTGAGTTGAGACTCAGTATATCCTACCACCCTCAGACAGACGGGCATTTAGAGCAGACGATACAGACGCTGGAGGATTTGTTGAGAGCATGTGCTTTAGACTGGAAGGATGATTGGGAGTCACACTTGCCATTGATCGAGTTCATGTACAACAATATTTGGCACACCTCGATCAAAATGGCACCATTTGAGGCATTGTATGGGAGGAGGTGCAGATCACTGTTGTGTTGGGATGATGCATCCGAGTTGGTTGGTACCGAACCAGATATAGTAGTTGAGACGAGAGAGAAGATTGCTTTGATTCGTGATTGGTTGTTAAAGGCCCAGAGTCGACAGAAGTCTTATCCCGACACGCGTCACCGGCCGTTGGAGTTTGAGGTGGGAGACCATGTTTTACTTAAGTTGTCGCCGACACGGGGAGTTTAACGCTTCGGCCAGAAGGATAAACTTAGTCCGAGATATATTGGACCGTTTGAGATTTTAGAGAGAGTTGGAGAGCTTGCATATCGGTTAGGTTTGCCGCCGTCCTTGAGTCACGTGCATAACGTGTTTCTTGTTTCCTAGCTTAGGAGGTATGCGCCGGACCCTAGCCATATTATTGATTTTAGAGAGATTGAGTTGGGGACCGACATTACCATCGAAGAGAGGCCGATTCAGATTTTAGAGCGTCGGGTGAAGCAATTGAGGCACAAAACCATTCCTTTGGTCAAAGTCGAATGGTCGAGACATGGATCCGAGGAAGCCACGTGGGAGACGGAAGAGAATATGAAGTCGAGATACCCCGAGTTATTCGCGTTGTAAGTTTCGGGACGAAACTTATTTTTAGGGGGAGAGAATGTAATATCCCCACTTTCTATTTTTGGTAATTTCTATTTTTGGTGTATGTTCATTCGGACGACTCGCTTGTAAGTGCTGGGGAATTCTGAAACTATTTTGTTCTACATTCACGATCATCCGGACGAGTTTCATAGTTGTCTTTATGTTATTTTACTTATTATGTCACTTTTATGCGTTGAGGCTCGACTCGTAAATATTGTCCTAATCTGACATTTAGTTACTTTTATGAGTTCCTTTATTAAATCTATAAATGTTACAACTTTCTGGGCTGTCGTTCAGGACTTTAGTCTAGATTTTCGAATGATTGAGTCGTTTTGTAAATTCTTATTATTTTGAGTGTTGTTGTTAATACTCGTTTATTCCGACCTTCGCGTGGCCGGAAACATGTGTCGGTTGTTATGCTTAACTCGTCAGTAGAGAACTTTAGTATTCCATTGGATTTACCCTTGCTATTTTGGACCAACTCTAGTAATCATTGCTCGGAACCGCCGTTTGGGAATCCCGTCATTCCAATTCATGTTGTTTTGGAGTTGTGAACCTTTATTGGTGTTTCGATCGAGTATCGTGAGTGGATCATTCCGTAATATTCCAATGTTTTGGGTTCTATTACATTTATTCTCTTTCCGGGTCGTTTTTGGTCACTTTTTGGGCACAAATAGGGTGCGCAGCGGCACAAGGGATTGTGCGCCGCGGCACACCCCTTGCAGAACTTGGGGCTGGCGAGGCTGTACCGCGCGCTGCGGCCCACTGTGTTCCGTGCCGCGGCACGACCTGGGCACCTGCTCCAGGATTTTGGCCGCGGGCCGCGGCACACTCAGGCCGCGCCGCGGCACGCGGGTCAGCACCCCTTTTTTGTATCGTTATTGTGATTGGAGCGGATTTGTGAAGATTACTCGGACCGAAACCTTTTCTTTCGCCGTTTCCTTCGCGTCGTTTATTCAAGGCAAGTACATGTAATACATTTCATTATGTGAGTACGGTTTTGATGCGAATAAAGCAAATTGTGTTATTGTATGGATGTTGTTGTCGTTATTCCACTCGGGGATGGATTGTGTGGCCTCTGGGGGCCGATACTAATGGGTACGGCCACAGAAGTGGACTTGGGTGCGTGTGTTGTTGTTCTTCCACCCGGGTATGGTTCGACGGGACCCCTGGGGCCGATACTAATGGGTACGGCTGCGGAAGTGGTTTCCCACCCGGCGACGGTTCGAGAGGACCTCTGGGGGTCGATACTAATGGGTACGGTCGCGGGTTACCAAGTGTGGATAGTTGTGATGCGGAAACATGATGATATATTGTTTTGATGTAAATGTAATATTCCAGAATATTGATTGCAAATGTTTTTTCTAAAAGGGATTACTTGTGTTGAATCGTGTATGAATATAATGTAGTGTAATTTTATACTTGCACTAGCTATTCGAATGTTAACCTCTTAAATGGGGGAAATGCGTTTTATGCATTTCAGGTATCGGTCGAGCTGAGGAGCTGGCACGGGATACGCATGCAAAGGATGGTCCAGCATGATGATGAGGCTCGAGTCTGTGTTGAATGCTTTGTTATTTTGGTTACTTGGTGTCGTGTTGGTCTGGTTACTTTTCAAATATTGTTAAAGTCCCCTGCCTGGGAAATTGAATACCTGTCTGTCGGTGTTGAATTAAACTATTTTGGCCGAGGCCGCGGCCCTACATTTTATTATTAATATGTCTTATGGGATTTATTATGTGGATTATGTATCATATGATAGCCTGGTAGACCTTGTGAAGGTTCTACAGCGTGTAATGTCCTTTATGAGATTTGGGGTGTTACAAATAGGTAGTGATCGTAAGAGTTTCTTCACTTTTTCACTACTTGTTAATGGTTTCCCAAAACAAGCTAGTCCATTTGTAATGGCTGAAAACAAGTCGAGCATGTTCGTGATAAATAGCTCGTAGTTGTGGAGAAGCATATTTATCTTCATCTCCTTGACTTGCGATGTTCCTTCATGAGTTACCTCAATCATTTTCCAAATCTATTTGGCACTATCACATGATGATATCCAGTTGTATTCTTCCAGATTTAGAGCAAAATAAAGTAATTGCGTTGCTTTACGATTGTGATGATCGTTTTTCCAATCTTCATCACTATAATCTTCAATTCTTTTGAGAGAGCCGTCCGGTTTTGTAGGAATTTTCAGGCCTAGGTAAATAACTTTCCAAAGCTCGATATCATAAGCTCGGATGAATATCAACATCTTCTTCTTCCAAGTCATAAAGTTTGATCCATCAAAGAATGGAGGTCGGTTTAAGGCAAGACCTTCGACCGGGGCAAATTGGAGTGCCATTGGATCTTTTTCTCCTCGAATGTTAAGCCACTTTTAGAGATACCACCCCGATACCAATTGTTGGAAATTGGTACCCCACTTAGAATGGTGAATACTATCACGGGGTAGTGTTTTCAAACTCTTTTGCATTTGCGGAAGCGTATTAAAATTGCGGAAGATAAACGACACAAGATTAATAGAGGTTCGGCCAAATATCCTGCGTCCTCTCTTCATATCTTTTTCCTTAGGCTTAAGATAAACCTCTACACCTCGTCTTCTATCGGTCCATAGGATATTGTTACAATATCGTCTTTTATCGGTCCGAGATAAATTGTTACACTCTTGTCTTTATGTCGGTCCAAGATAAACCATTTTCATTTTCTATCGGACAAGGAAGCAACCTATCTAGCTTTCGATTGGTACTAGACAAACCTCACTTGGAATTAGATATGATTCTAAGAATGCCGGATCAGTGATCCTAATAACACCAAATCAATCTACAATCCTTTCTTTCCTCTTGTGTACATGTTTCGTGTATGAACACTCAAACAATTGACAATATTGCTCGGTTACAACAACAAGTATGATTATAACAATATATCAAGTATATATGATTTGCTTGGAGTTATTGTTTGAATGATACCAAATGCCTTGGTATTTATAGGCATAAAGCCTCAACTAGCCGTTAGCCTCTGCTGTCTTTGTTACGTGCATTAGGCTTCATGCATAGCGTACGTTAACCTTGTTACGTACGTTAACACCTGCCTGTTACGTATGTTAACTGCTTGTTGATTCAATTCTCTCCTATTACGTATGTTGTCCCATACGTCTTGTGTATGTTAAGTACACCTTGTAGCGTACGTTAAACTTGCCTCGTAGCATACGTTAAGTTATAGTCATATATCCGTTTCATGCCTTTTTGACTTTACTCCGAATCTTCCCAACGGTTCAATATTTGAACTCATATTCAGAGTGCATTACGTATGTTAACTCATATAGATTACATACATTATTGGCTCCTTCATTGCGTACGTCATTTGTCATGCATTGCGTATGTTAACTGTTTGTGATACTCATCTGCCTACAACTGGGTATGTATTACGTACGTTAGCTATTCCTTATAGCGTACGTTATATTGATTTTGCTTCAAAACAATGTTCTTCTATCCAGCTCGTGCGTCTTCGACTTCTTTATTGAGACATTGTTGTTTTGCTTTGTTCCATTGTCGTGTTTCTTACATCGACAACACATCATAAAAACTATTTTATAATTGTGTGGAATAGAATATTCTAACATTAAGTAGGTTAAGATTTTGAAGGTATGTAGGTTCTATGCTGTAGGCTCGATAATTATGCAGAAAGCATGAAGAGTCTATAGATCAGCTTGGCCCTTTTATAGTGTGCAGTGAAGCTAGGTTATAGTGAATGGTCAGATTTTAGGGATGGGAATCGTTTTTGTATGAACATACAAGATGAATTTAGATGTAACTAGTATGTCTATTCTGTCAGTTTTTGACATTAATGACAGGTCCCCCACTTCTGACATCGTTAGACTTCCACTATTGCACGATACTACAGTTTGAACTTTGAAATTACGGGTTTTAAGGCATTAAAGTCCAAGTGTCGTTTCAGTATTGAAAGATAAATCATTTTAAATTCAAACAATGCACGTGGAGTGGAAATAGTTTGTAAAGTTTAAGTGTATGAATTTAGATACGCCTAAAATACTAATTGAATTCCTACAGTGTATGTGCTCAATCTGCGAGAAAATAGTGTTCCCCTTAAAAGGTACATACATGATTCATTTCTTACAACAATTTTAGACTAATACTGTACACTTGGGTCATACTGTATTCCCCCTTAATTAATATACATGTCATCTGTCACGCCCCCACACTGGGGTTGGACGAGAACGCGACAGTTAACATAATAAATAACGTTTGTGATAACATTCCAGTAAAGCATATATATGCCAGATCTTAGCCCGATGAACCAAGACTGGTTATTCCATAGAAAAGAAATATTTAAGAGTACAACGGTATTATTACATCAAGTACAAAAGAGTACAGCAGAAATCAGGATATAATTTTGACACAGAAAATAAAGAAATACTAAACGCAGCATCATGAGTCCTATGTCTTGGTGGTGTCCAAGGTACGTCTTCACTTGATACATCATAGATAAGAACCCAATCTTCAGGATGGGTTACCCGATCACCCTTCTGGTGTTTAGACTTCATCTTCAGTTTCAATGAAAGCTTTCCTTCTGCCAGTAACCTCGAGAACTCGTTTGCGGAATCCTCCACTGTTTTGAATTTATTGACCATGGCGGACTCCCTGATGAGCATACAGAAGTATCTCAGCAGTTTGTTATTTTCCCAGTCCTTTAATTCATCTGTTGTAGGCTGTCGATCGTTGGGAGAAATATCTCGGCAGACTTTCATATTGCACTTTACCATGCGAAATTGGGATCTCAGAACTCAGGTCGAGAACCAGTTACCCTATATCCTTTCACTACTTGACCTAGCTCTGGTCCGGCCAGTCGTCTGATGGAAGTAGCAATCCCTTCCTCCAATGCAACCTCCATTTCTTTCTATTTCTCCAGCCTCCACTTCCTGGCAGCCTCTCTCGACTCTTACCCCTTTTTGGCATTATCAATATTTGAGACCTTTCCATGAATATCCCGAAGGAGTTTCATTGATTCAGCCTATTGGGTCTTCAGATCAGTGACACTCTCAACCAGCCTTGCAACCACTGCTATAAGATCATCGATCTTGTGATCATCGTCAGTGAGTTTTGAGCCGGTGTATTCTAGTGCGGCAATAGTCTTGGCTTCAACGACACAAAGCTTCTCTTACTATTACTTCAGGATTCACTCCTGATGTTGTTTCAGTTGATTCAGGGCTTGCCATAGAGCATTTGGCATGAGGCGAAAAGCCTCTTCCACATCATTAATAACCCTTTTAAGCTTTGGGAGCTCGTCCTGAGATGTTTTGTGCATCCAGTCCAATTCCTTTCTGACGTCATACAGGGCCTTGACGGCATCCTATAGAAGTACGGTTTGGCGACCAATGGCTTGGAGTTGCTCGATCCGTGCCTCTGTGCACGGAGAGCCAAGGTGCGCAATATTGGAGTCAGACGGTTCTCCGATCTATTTGAGAACCACATTGTGATGGGGCTTGCATTATTTGTCGTCAGCAAGGAAACCGTCATCAGATTCAGCGTGGGATCCTATAGAGATAAGAGATTCAACCTATTAGGAAGCACGAGCTTCTGTAGGTTGTGATGCAGATACTGTATGGGAGACAGAAGGGACTGATTCCTCCGGCCTTTATTGGGTTTTGATAGTCAGAACTACAAAAGGGACTGATTCATCCTGATGGCTCTCCGCTTCCGCTTGTTCCGGAAGAGGGACTTATTCCTCTTGGCGGATGGCGCGGGTGGCTTCTTCTTCTTCTTCTTCTTCCTCTGTCATCTTGATAGATTCTTCTGGTACAGTAGGTGCTTCCTGTAGAGGAGAAGTAGTGGGTTCTTCATTGGTGATAGGAGGGACTGATACCTCCTAGGTGGGTGCTGATGGGGATTGCTCGGTTGACGTACCCTGGCCATTTTCAGCCTTGGACTAAGCAAATTCATTCCCATGAGCCTCCTCACGGCTCAGCCTCAGACGTGTCTAAAGCTCATCATCGTCTTTGTTGGAGTCAGAGTGGTGGCTCGGGCTCTTAGGTCTGTCGGTGGATGGAGACTTCCCTTTCAGTCTCATCTTCTCCATTGCCACAAAGTGTGAAGAAATAATCTCCTTGCAAAGGTCATCATCCCATTTGATTAGGACTTCGACATTTTGAGTGTCTGTCACCTCCAAAGCAAATAACTCTTCTTCCTTCGAGTCCCCCCAGTTGTACAGGGTGTCGTAGGGGGCGACCCTGTAGGATTTTCAAACTTTGAAGCGCTCCAAGGCTTCCTCTATCTGGACTTGAAAGAGAGTATTATTGATAATTCAGTCGGGGATGGACTCCAAACAGTAGTGGATTTTACTGTCCGGTTGGGATTCTCGAAAGGTAAGGAAGCCTGTGGAGAAGCGGGATCCCTAACAGGATGGGATGCCCTGTTGGGAGAGGGACTCCGTAAAGGGGTGGGTTCCCTATCTGGAGTGGCGGTTTCCAGCTCCAACGGGGCATCCGATTCACCAGAAGATTCTTTTTTCATGAACGTTTGGTCATCCGTCATAGCCTAAACGGGCTTAGGATCTGCTGTGGGAGCAGCCAGAGTTCCTTCCAAATGGGTTGTGCCTTGTGGGATTGCTGTTTCAGCAGATACAGCTTGCGAGACTTCCTCAGTGGCCACTGTATCCACTGGGGTTGCTGTAGGCATAGCTTCCGGCTTCGTAGATTTACTGATTTTTTGCTTCTTCTCGACAGCTGTAGGCGAGCTGGTGTCGAAAACACTTCTTTTCTTGCTGATAGCTTTCTTTTTCCTGTCAACTGATTTAGATTTTCAGGGAAGGTCACTGACATCCCTAGGATCTTTGGATGTTGGAAGGGAGAAGGGATCAGATCTCTTGGCGAGCAGTGAGTCCTTGTTAAACATTGTTGGCTTCGAGCCACCAAGGAACTTCTCGACCTGAATCTTCTTGGCACTGGCTGATTGTTGTATGCAGAGCATGTTAGGATATAATTGAGTATCAGGCCAAACGATTTTCTGGTAGATTCAGATTTTGATGCTTTCTCCTGATGGCTATTCATGATGATCCGGCACCAGTTCACATTTTCTCCAGACATAATGGCCACCATCATCCTGAAGCGAAGATTTGTGCGCATCTCAAATGCACATGTTTGGTTTTCAACCACCCTGCAGCAAAAGTCATGCAAATAAAGATATGGCAGGGTAAAGTTCTTCTTGTGACAAGACATATGGACTGGGGAAGGATGGGAGTTCCCAGTGAACAGTCCCCAGTAAGCTTTTAGAAGATCCTCATAACTAAAAGACTCCAGTTCCTCCAATGATAACCCATCAGAGGGAAGTATATACAGGCGTTCAAGGAGTTCACGGTTGATGGTTATCTCCTTGTCTTGGATGGTGCTGACAATGGCAGTGACATCAGAATCCTTTTGTTTGATGCATAGTAGAACTCTACGTCGATAAAGAATTCTTCAATAAGAGCTTTATAATAGCTCTTTGGATGCAAGCTACCCAGATGGTGGAGTCCGGTTTGCTTCACACGAGATACCACAAGGTTCATCCCGATATAAGGTCGACAATACAACACATCCACAACATCCCGACTAGCAAGGTCGAACATGACAACAGCCACAACCTGTTCAACATACAGATAACAAACTCCAAGATAATTCTCAAGCCCACACAAGGGCGTAACATCAATAATAACAATACCCGCACGTACATATACAACCCAAGACCAAAACACATGAATAAATAGGCAACGACCACCCGAGGCAATATCACAGCTGCTCGTTGTCCTCGTGCCCCTCCTACGCCAACTCGCCATAAATATGTGTACCTGAATACACAAAAAGGTACTTACCCCTGAATGGGTAAGCAAACAATCGGTGCAAGTACTTGATAACAGGAATATGTATAACGTGCAATAAATAAAATATTGCGATGAGTGATTATATTAATATATCAAGAAGATTGATATTCTCATCAAGTACCAGCGCCTTAATAGTATTGTGACAAGGACATTGTTGTGCAAAATGTATCAACATCACAATCCAAAAGCATAAGCAGTACCATGTCATGCCATTATTTCGGAATAATACGTATATCACATTTAAAAAACCACATGGGCTATACTGATACGAGGTTCGCACCCCATCGTATCCCATAATCCTCGTCAGGGCAGTCCTCGGTTGTATAACCCATTGAGTGGTACATGGTTCGCACCCCAGCATACCCCATATCCCTCATCAGGGCAGTCCACGACTTTACTCGACCCCTTGAGTGATACGAGGTTCGCACCCCATCGTATCCCAGAGCCCTCGTCAGGGCAGTACCAGGCTTTACTCGACCATAAAACATAGTTTCACAACATTGGTACAACTTCAAAAATATTATATTCCAATCGTATCTTTGACATTTCACAACACGTTGTCACATAACTTTGACGACGCAAGTCTCAAATTATTATCCAAAACTTTCAGCAACTTTACTTTTCAATCTCATTTGAAATAACTTTTCGAGGCATCTTCGATAAATCATTTATAAAATGCTACATTTTATAAAACAGTAATCAAGATCAGTTATCCAGTATTTGCAGAAAATATTTCTCAAATCATTTTCAAAAATATTTTTGAAATCCTTTTGAAACATAGTTTATTTTAAAAATCATTTCTAAACTCTAAAAGTTGTTAATTTGATTGAAAAATCCTTTTCGAATCATTTCAAAATATCAACGTAAAATTGTTGAGTTAAGAGCAGGAACAAATCCATATTAAAACCATGGCTTATACATATTCAATTGCAATTTATACATAAATCACAATCAAATACTTGCCTGGCAACTCTAGGGACACGGATGTTTCAAATGGTTTGTGATTAGTATTCAAAACTCTGAAATTTCTGACCTACAACGTGGAATTCATGATAATTGGAATTAGGGATGCTTATTCTAATCTAAATAACATCGAAAACCTTAATTGAACCCCTTAGGGAACTTTTATCGGACAATTCGCGGATGGTATCCGATTACGATGATTCGAATGAAAGATTCAATTTTCATTATGCTAGAATCGATAAGAACAGCCCTAGGATACTTGATATATAATTATTTACGAATTCTAAACAACGAGTCATCAAGAATCTAGAAAAATAAGTTTAGGATTCAGGGCCAGATTACCTCCAATCCGGCGAAAACCGCTGAAATCGGCTGAAGAGGACTTGCTAATTTGATTTTCGGGCGTTGATTACGCATTTAAACTGCTCGATACTAGGGCCGGAATGGGATCCCAAGGTGGGGGCTGAATCCCTCTGCTCTTCCCTCTGCTTTTCAAGGAAAAATATGGATGAATCTCGCCATTTATCCCCCAAAACCCGTAAGGTCGGTTATAGGGGTAATTTAGTAACTTAGCCGCGATCGACTGACATCCTTGTCTCTTTTCGACCATAATTGGGTCGTTCGGAGTCAGAATGACTCGATGTTTGTTCCATTGGAAAGTTAACTCAATAATATACAATTCTGTGAAATTGTAGAATTGTCGGTTTTATTTACAATTTATGGTGACTGATGAAAGTCGATCCTAGGGCACCGCGCCTTCCAGAAAGGTCCACGTTTGTTTTTATTGACTCCCTTGTGGTACTCCATTTATATTATCAATTGTCCAATAATATAATACTCGAAATAAGAATGTGAATATCGAGGCCGATCAAACAATCCAGTCATGCTTCAGTCGACGAGTCTAGAACATTCCTCGAAACGTCGAGAAACAACAAAAAAGTCATTGAGACGTTGAAGTGAATTCTCAAAGTCTCATAATCTACTTTAAAGTATTCTAAAGAGTACGATTGAACATGATATTATTAAGATGACCCTTAGTGATATCGCATGTCGGGTTCACATCACCAGTCAGAATTATAGAGCAAAATACACAGTTCAAAAAAATAATACCTATAGAATCATGAGTTTTACAACGAGAATAATGCAATCAATCACTAATATCAAGATAACACGGAGAACGTCATATAATAGATACGTGTCGATATTTAGAATCCTGAAAGTTGAACAATAAGTGGAGCAATAGTTCAACAAACAACAAAAGAATCATAAAACGGGCCGCAAATTAGAAGTTATTTAGGGGTAAAATATGGGGTCTCA
Source organism: Orobanche coerulescens (assembly GCA_033398695.1). NCBI lineage: Eukaryota > Viridiplantae > Streptophyta > Magnoliopsida > Lamiales > Orobanchaceae > Orobanche > Orobanche coerulescens. The sequence continues at coordinate 64,920,040 of CM065819.1, forward strand.
TAGGATCGTGGATCCAGCATTGTTAGAATCAAAATATAAATCCAAGTGAGGTTTTTCTAGTACTAATAGAAAGCTAGAAAGATTGATTCCTTATCCAATAGAGAAGGAAAACGATTTATCTTGGACCGATATAAAGACAAGATTGTAACGGTTTATCTTGGATCGATAAAAGACAAGATTGTAATGGTTTTCCCTCGGACCGATAGAAGACAAGGAAGAAAGGTTTATCTTAAGCCTATAGAAAGAGATACGGAGAGAGGACGTAGGCACATTGTCGAACCTCTATATATCGTTGTGTCATTTACATTTCGCACTTTATTGCTTCTGCAATCGCAAAAGAATTCCATATTCTTAATCGCACTATCCAACCCCCCTTCTAGTGGCAGTACCACCCAACAATTAGTATCTGAGCGGGTATCTCTTATAGTCGGCTTAACATCCGAGGAGAAAAAGATCAAATAGTACTTCATTTTGCCCCGGTCGAAGGCCTCGCCTTAAACTGACCTTCATTTTTTGGTAGATCAAATTTCATGACATGAATGAAAAAGATGTCAATCTTCATTCGAGCCTATGATATCGAAGTTTTGAAGTTAATATGCATTGGTCCAAATATTCATACGGAAGTCGACAGGTCTCTTAAAAAAATCAAAGAATACGATGATGCGGATTCGAAAATGATCATTTCAATAGCAAAGCAACACAATTGCTTTATTGTGATTTATATCCGGAAGAACACAATCGGATTTCCTCGTGTGATAATGCCAAAGAACTTTGGATAATGCTAGAGGAACTCACGAAGGAACAAATCAAGTCAAGGAGACAAAGATCAATATGCTTATCCACGACTATGAATTATTTATGATGAAGAATGACGATTCCATAATAAACGTGCTCGAAAAATTTTCGATCATCCCAAATGGACTAGCTTGTTTTGAAAAACCATTATCAAGTAGTGTAAAAGTGAAGAAAATATTACGATCACTACCTTGTGAATGGGGCAGGACGGTCACGGCTATCATGGAGTCGAAAGATCTCAACACGCTTGATTTTAGCGCCCTTGTAGGTTCGCTAATAAACTACGAGATCGTGTTAAAATCTCGAAATTCCAAACCTAAGCTCAAAGAAAAATCTATAGCTTTGAAAGGTAAAAAGATATTTAGAAATGAAGAAGAAATCTCGTTTAATGATAATGATGAAGAATCGGCATTTTAGGCCAAAAACATCAGTAAGTATACAAACTTATTAAATCGGAGAAGAAAAGACTTCAACTCGCAAGTCCAGAATGAGTCAAATCGGTTTGACAATAACTGTCAAAATTATGGAAAACCTGGCCACTTTGCGAAGAATTGTCGTTGATCGACTTGTAAGAATGAAGTACTAATAGCCACCTGGAGTGACGAAGAAGATGAAGATGAAAATATTCAAAATAATCTCGCACTCATGGCAAGGAGCTCGTTTGACGACAGTGACGACGAAAGCCAGGTAAGTACCTCATCTCAAGATGAATTATTTAATGCTTTTGCGTTATTACACATAGATTTTCAAAATTTATTAAAATAAATTACTGGAAGATGAAATCTCCAAAAGACAAAAAAAAGGAAAATTATTGAAAATAATCATTCTTTATATTTAGAAAAAGAGAATAAACTGGAAAAATAATTTATTATAACTTCAAAACGAACTTAAAGATTTAACGAATAAATTTTCTATTGGAAATGAGAAATTTAAAAATTTACTTTAAAAGTTTTCGTTGAATAAACAAGGATTAAGATTCAAACAGAGTGATAAAAATAAATAATTAAATTTGAAAATACGCAATTGTGATAAATGTTTGAAAACCGGGCATCATATTACTAATTGTAAAAATCCAAGATGAATGATAAATTTTTTTAGAAAATATGGATTCCAAAGGGAACCATAATACAAAATATCGTCTAATTGTCAAATGAAAAATGACCAAGAGTCGGATGGATTTCCAAAATTCAAAATTTATTCAAACAAATTGGTATTGACTCAAGGGGAGTTAATATATTCAGGGGGAGTTTTGCCCATTTCTTGTCATAATAATTTTTCATCGATTATACGTACTTTTTGCTAATGACAAAAATGGGGAGAAAAATGAGAAGATGTTATGGGGGAGAAATAATAAATGGGGAGAAGAAGAAGAAGAAGGTATGATGGGGAGGAGAAAACTAACAAAACAGACAAAGCTGAAAACTTTGATCTGTATATTGTTTACTATATTTTTGCAGGTATAAATACCATCAATGATTGTTGTTTTGTCATCATCAAAAAGGGGGAGATTGTTGGAACATTTTATTCCACACATTCATATTAAAGGTTTTGATGATAAGTTGATGAACAATGGAAAACAACAATTAATCAACAACTGTTGAAGAAGCACGAGCTGGACATAAAAGCAAAGAACTGAAGCATAAAACAAAGCTAACATACGCTATGCACCATAGCTAACGTACGTAACTAAGACCAAGTTGAAGAATACCGAGTAAGAGCAACGTTAACGCACGCAATATGGTACAAGTTAACGCATGCTAAAGAGCACGATATAACGTACGATACACAGATTAAATAACGTACGCAAAGTTTGAATATCAGTCTGTGGAGGGTCTTTGAAGGTCAAACACCACAACAGTCACGTGCAGATAATGCACACTATTGTGTGAAGTTAACGATGCCAAACATAGAGCATAACATACACAAGACCACGAAATTAACGTAAGGTATTCAAATTCAAACTTGGATCGATGATGTCACTGGGTAAGTCGTCATTCTAAACGACTATTTGAGGTTATATTAATGTATGCTACGTAGAGACATTAACGTACACTACGTAAGAAGCAAAAGCTACTGGACTGAATTGACCAACAGATAACATACGCTATGAACAAATCTTGCATACGCTAAGGGGCTTAACGTACGCTATACAGAGTATATAGCGCACACTAAGAAAGGACAGTGAGCAACGGCTAGTTTGGCTCTAAAGCTTATAAATACAAATGCATTTGGTATTATTCAGCACAACAACTTCAAGCAAAGTTAATATACGTCAGATATCATTATATACATTATTGTTGTTGTAATCGAGCTTAAATCATAAGAGTTCGAGTGTTTAAATCACTCAAACAAATAAGACAAAAAGAAAGGATTGTAGATTTAATTCGGTGTTATTAGGATAATGGCTCTGACATTGTTAGAATAATAATCTAAATCCAAGTGAGGTTTTTCTAGTACCGATAGAAAGATAGAAATGTTGATTTCTTATCCAATAGAAAAGGAAAACGGTTTATCTTGGACTGACATAAAGACAAGATTGTAATGGTTTATCTTGGACCGATAAAAGACAAGATTGTAACGGTTTCCCTCGGATCGATAGAAGAAAATCGGAAAGGTTTATCTTAAGCCTATAGAAAAATATACGGAGAGAGAATGTAGGCACATTGCCGGACCTCTATATATCATTGTGTCATTTATATTCCGCCACTTTATTGCTTCTGCAATCGTAGAAGAATACTATATTCTTAACTGCACTATCCAACTCCCCTTCTTGTGGCGGCACCAACCCAACACTTATGGTACTCAAATCAACTGGATTATCGAGGATCTTGGAATGGAGCAGATCCGAAAAGTTCCACATCAACAAACTCCTGGGGCATTTGGACCCAGCACCACTGGCGGCTTTCTCAACTTAGCAACCTCAAGCTGAAGAAATGTTAGCAAAAATAAAGACAGACACATCCTCATACTGTTGGGTTGGTACCGCCACTTGAAGGGGGTTGAATAGCTTTAAAAATTTATCGTGAGACAAGGAGTTACCTGGATTTCATTGTCGATGTCGTCAAATGAGCTTCTTGCCATGAGTGCGAGATTATTTTGAATATTTTCATCTTTATCTTCTCCGTCACTCCAGGTGGATATTAGTACTTCGTTCTTAGAAGTCGAGCCACGACAATTTTTCACAAAATGGCCACAATTTCGACAATTATGGTCGAACCTATTTGACTCGTTCCGGACTTGCGAGTTGGAGTTGTTTCTTTTACAATTTAATAAGTTTTGATACTTATTGATATTTTTGGCATAAAATGCCAATTCTTTATCATCATCATCAAGCGAGATTATTTCGTCATTTCTAGATATCTTTTTAGCTTTGAGAGCTATATATTTCTCTTTGGGTTTGGTTTGGCATTTCGAGATTTTAACACGATCTCATAGTTTATTGCCAAACCAACAAGGGCGCCAAAATCAACCATGTTGAGATCTTTCGACTCCATGATTGCCGTAACCGTCCCGTCCCATTCACAAGATAGTGATCATAATATATTCTTCACTGTTTCACTACTTGATAATGGTTGTCCAAAACAAGCTAGTCCATTTGTAATGACCGAAAATTAATCGAGCATGTTTGTTATGGACTCTTCATTATTCATCATAAATAATTCATAGTCGTGGAGAAGCATATTGATCTTCGCCTTCTTGACTTGATTCATTCCTTCATGAGTTACCTCTAGCATTTTCCAAATTTCTTTGTCACTATCACGAGGAAATACGATTGTGTTCTTCCGTGTTTAAAGCACAATAAAGCAATTGTGTTGCTTTGCTATTGTAATGATCGTTTTTTCCCAATTCGTATCATCATATTCATCGAAGCTTTTGAGAGAGCCGTCGACTTTCGTAGGAATTTCGGACCAAGGCATACTACCTTCCAAAGTTCGATATCATAGTCTTGAATGAAGATTGACATCTTTTTCTTCCATGTCATGAAGTTAGATCCATCAAAAAATGGAGGTCGGCTTAAGGTGAGGCCTTCCATCGGGGCAAAATGAAGCACCATTGGATCTTTTTCTCCTCAGATGTTAAGCCGACTATAAGAGATACCCGCTTTGATACCAATTGTTGTGTTGGTACCGCAACTTGAAGGGGATTAAATAGTGTGCTTAAGAATATAGAACTCTTTTGCAATTGCGGAAGCGATAGAGTGTGGAATAGAAGACACATCAATTTATAGAGGTTCAGAATTATGACTACATCCTCTCTCCTTATCTTTTCCTATAGGCTTAAGATAAAACTTTCCGCCTTGTCTTCTATCAGTCCGAGGGAAACCGTTACAATCTTGTTTTTAGATCGGTCCAAGATAAACTATTTTTCTTTTTTGTTGGATAAGGAGTCAATCTTTATAGCTTTCTATCAGTAATAAAAAAACCTCACTTGGATTTAGATTATGATTCTAACTATGCCGGATCTACGATCCTAATAACACTGAATGACATCTACAATCCCATCTTTCTCTCTTGTTTGGTTGAAGATATATGTCTCTTCCTCTACGTTAATGTTTCTCTATTACGTACGTTAAACTCCATATATCCGTTGCATTGACCTTCTAGAATCAATTTAAGGGATTGATTTATTTGAATTTTTAATTCAGATCTCATAGCGTATGTTAAGTGTTATGCCTTACGTACGTTAGGCTCTTGTTGGTATCGTGCGTTGGTCTTCATGCATCGCATGCGTTAGCCATGCCATACTCGGTTGTCTTCCGCTGGGACATCGTTATGTACATTAGCTATGATTCATAGCATACGTTAGCTGTGATTTTGCTTCAATCCATTGTTTTTCTATCCAGCTCGTGTTTCTTCAATAGTCGTTGATTCATTTTGTTTTTCATTGTTCATCAACTTATCATCAAAACCTTTAATATGAATGTGTGGAATAAAATGTTCCAACACATACAAATTGGCGTTTGAACCCGAGAATGAGGCAGGGGTGGAATCAGCAGAAGCTACCTTACGAGACTCAGCTGAGATCCCACCAACTCAACTGACCCCAACTGAAATCACTACAGCCAACATCTGCAGAGGCATAATTCACGATACACTACAGAAATCACACACACGCCGAAATCTCAATTTGCAGCAAACACTTAGCTCCAAATTTTACACAACAAGAACACAAATTCAAGGTAATCATTTCTTTCCCTTCTGAAATCTGTGTCTGTGTCATCTTCATTTCCACCATTTTTTTTCATATCCCCCTAAGCCTCGCAAACCTCCATGACCAACCAATTTCTACTCCAGCCGAGAACACCCACAGGCATCAAAGCATGTAATTCAGCCCTTTCGACCCAAACATAATCAAAACTCGACCTTTTTCGGACGAACCATTCAAACCCAACTAACCAGAAATCAGTCTAACCCTTTTAATCACATATTCGAACCAGAAATTTCAACCCGCAGTCCTAACCCGCGAACTCAGTCCAAATCGAAAAAAAGAACAATTTGAATCTCAACCCATCCACGTTTCATGACCATGTATTCTCCTTATCTGGCTGCTGCCGCCCAGTTCTCAGAGAGGTTGGGCAAACATCAAAACCCAGCCCCGATCGGTCAGCCAATCATCATCGCAACCACTTTTTCCTATGCCGTGGAACACCGCTGCACCACCCCGTTCTTCTGGTCAGATCTAATCACATCGCGAGTCCCTCGCTTGCAGCAAAGCGTAGTCGATAAGAGTCTTCTTCTTTTATCAGACCTGTGCTGCTCGTGAATCAGAGGAGAGTTATTGGGATGAAGAATGACTTCTTAATGGAGAATAAGGGTTTTATATCCCCCAAAATTCCATTTTAGTCCTTATGTTTCTAATTCTTGCAGTTAAGGAACAACAATGACTGCACCTGCCCAAGTTAAGGATGATGAAGAAAACAACAATCTACCATTGTTTGCTTATTTCAGGAAAAGGAAGTCTCCTGAGAAAGAGAGTCGTCACTGTATATTCATCACCATAACCTATATAAAAAGATTTAAAGGACTAGTTGGTTACTCAACTAAGTCCTCAGAGGAACACACAAATGAGATTCCAATAGCTGAGATACCTATTGTGATCTCCAACCTAGCTAAAAATCCAACTGAAGAACCAGCATGTCAGTCAACCGAGCTGGACTTGGAGGAAGAGCATGAAGAAAACAATATCATCCATGTAGAACAACTCCTTTAGCTCCCTAGCATTCTTGAAGAAGTTGAAGCTGCAGAAGAACAAGTCATTAAAGAAGCTGACATACATTACAGATTCAATCGCAAGGACAACAACTCATTCCAACTCAACAAAGAGCAACTCAAAATGATAAGGAAGCACATCCTCAAGCTTTCCATTATACCTGCATACAAGGACTGGAAAAAGTTAAGGTCCCTTAGCTTCACTACTCTAAAGGAGTTAGTTGAAAAGAGTGGATGGGACTACCCCCTGACCACTGAGCAACTCATCAAAGTATTCTGTAATGCAACTGAGATGAGTCTGCTACTGGATAAAAATTGATTTATAAATAATTTCAAAACAAAATATGGACTAATTTATTCCTTATATTATGGCAGACATAGCATAAGGAATTTTTTTTTGATTTGAATGAGAAAGGTGAGATATTTGGAGTTGAAATGAAAAGATTGACAAAGTTGAAGGAGTTGAAAAAGAAGAAAAAAAACAAATAGAAGAAGAATAAGAAGAAGAAGATAAAGAGCAGCATGAGGAGAAGAAAGATGATCAAGATGACTCTGATCATGATGAGGATCAGGATGAGCCTGTTCAAGATGGAGGAGGAGAAGAAAGATGATCAGGATGACTTTGATCATGATGAGGATCAGGATGGGCCTCATCAAGATGGGGGGAGGACAGTTACTAAAACAAGTGCTGACAAGGAGTCAGATAAATTGGGGGAATATTCTCTAGCTAAGTCTCCCCATGCTGAAAAATCAGATATCTTATACAATAACCGAGTTGAACAGTCAAATCAGCAACATACTTATCAACTACCTCAGAACCTAGATGAACTTATCAGAAAGATGGTTGAAGAAATAGTTGAAAGACTTCTGGCCACCATAGTTGAACCACATCTGCTAGAGTTGTACAGCAAAATAGATCCCTTAGTCAACAGAAAGGAATCTTCCCCGACACCTACCTCAATCAGACTACCCCTTGGCATGTAAGACTTTATGACTAAGGTGGAAGAATAGCTAGCACATCTTATTATTGCTGGAAAAAAGGGGGAAGAAATGAGGATCAAATGGGAAGAGTCCTTAGATGTTATTCCCAGAAGTGCCCCTCCACCAGTTACTCATTTTCGAGAAATAGGAACAAGCTCTTAAAAACTAAAAAGGAAAAACTCAGCTGAGGATCAGGACCCTCCTTCAAAGAAGAGGAGAACCATAAAAGACACTGTCCAACCACTCAACTAGGAGGGAAAAGAGCTGCACTATATAGAGGAATTTATACCTGAGGAAGCTGCACCAATGTAGGGAATAGCGAAGAGGTGGTTCATTGAGAGTATTACATTTGGAAATACTTCAAGACCCCGACTGTCCCCCACAACAAATCTTCATTGATTATATGGGGCTAAACTGGCCGAACTTGTGGGAAATTCTAAAGAAATATGCTGAATAGGAAATCGATGCATATATAAGGATCCCCTCTTTCAGACCACAAGAAGCTCCTATATATGTAAATGGAAAGCTGGATGACAACGCACTTCAGGAGGAGATAAGGGAAGTGTGCATAAGAAACAAATACATTTATCCTGAAGACCAAGACTTTGCCTCAACAGTGATAAAGAATAAATATTACTGTTTCGATTGTGAAAAAACCCATTTGAGCAAAACCATTAAAACCACTGCCTCCAGCCAAGTCCAGAGGAATAGGAATAAGGATCTAAAAGTTTATTCGTTGTTGTTTTGTTATCTACTTATAATTTGATTTTATTTTTGGCAAAATTTATTCAAGGACTGTAGTGTAATAAACTAAAATGAAATATATATACAGTCGACATGAATGACAATTTCTAGTTGTATCGGACGGACTGAGTTTTGTTTTTTGTGTGTTACTCAATTACATCTGAACAATCATTAAGTTTTGTCATCATCAAAATAGCGGCAATTTGTTAGGAATATATTTAAGATTTTGATGATGTCATCCCTGTATTCTAAGTTTAATTCTAATGTAATGTTTTATGTACTTGGGATTGTAAAGAATAACCAAATGAGTATCTTCTATAGGTCTCTAGCAGTTAGGCTAAGGACGGATCAAATAGCCTTTACAGTTAAGTTCCTTCAGCTAAGTATAGCTAAGACAAAATGCCAACTGAGTATAGCCAAGACAGAATATCAGCTGAGTATCGTCAAGTTAAAATATCAGTTGAGTTTGGAAAAACAAAATATCAGCTGAGTATAACCAAGACAGATTATTAGCTGATTTTGGCCAAAACAAAATATCAGCAGAGTATCGCCAAGTCAGAATATCAGTCGGTTATTGACAAATCTTCAGTCGAGTATGACCAAGACAATTAAATCACCTAAGTATGAAAGTCAAAAGTACTTGGAGGAACTTCAGCAAGTATTAAATCATCTATATCCACGTCATCAAACATCGAAAAGTCAACAAAGACGAAAAATCACATGTAGAGGTAAATAAAGCCAAAGAGACAATCTTAATGATTCCTTCAAGTTGAGGAATAAAATGTTCGTCGAGATTTGCGTCCTAAAGACTTCTCATTATAAAAATCAAATATCACAACATTGACAACTGTATATCATCAAACCGTCAGATTTGAAGAAAGAATCAAGCCGAGCAAAAGAGGTGAAAATAAAAAATAAAGAAGTCCACTCTCCAACGGACCAATTTGTTTCAAAGGATGCAACGGCTATGAAGAGCTTAGAGGAAGTACTGTAAATATATGAAGAACTCTTGAGCAGACGTAGGATGTGATTAACACTTACAAGCGATCAAAGCAAACGAGAGCAGTATACTCTAAAAGAATCATGAAGAGCTAAAATCATAAAATCCTAAGAAGCTCTTAGAAGTTGGAGAAAACAAACATTCTTGTCTTAAAGATTTGAGTAGGGGTACTTTTTTGAACGAGGTTCTTGAAAGTTGAGGTTGTGCGACATCCACGGGTTCTTGATTGGAAGGTGATAAGCAACTTGAGAGTTGTGAGGCATCCACGGATTTTCGATCAGGAGGTAACAAGCAAGCAAGGGAAGGAGTTATCATGGTCATGGATTTTCACAAGTTGAAAGCTGCAGTAAGTAAATTCATTGTAACAATCAAACGTTATAGTGAATTTATCTCCTAGTGGATTGGAGAAAAGTAGACTAGTAGAGGATTACCCCACCTCTGGAAAACCACTATAAGTGTTGTGTTATTTGCTATTTTAAGCATCATACTTAACTTATGCATCCATCTTAACTGTTGGATTAAAAGTCAGCTAAGTTTTTGCATATTATTTTTCAGCTGACTTCTAAGCTGTACCTAGCTGACTTTCCAGCTAGGTTTAAATATAAGCTAAGTTTACCTAGCTTCATACATCATAACTGAGTTTCTCAATCCAGCTAATTTCAGCAAAGTGATTTTAAAATTCTACTCACACCCCCATCTATACTTTTATCATACGTACTTGTGACCAACAAAGACCACACATTTATTCGATCAATATGTGTTGATGGCTTGTGCATGGACACATTTTCATCCCGGGCGTAACATGATGTTCGTATATTTAAGATGTGTTGGGTCGTTCATACACCGTGTGCTATTAGGCATGTTCGACAACTGTGATTATCGTTTATTCATACTCTTATTGTATTGCATATGTTCAACATCTTGAGATTTGTTATGCTGCATATCTGACCTAGGCAAATATGTGTTTTTATCATATTTTAGGTCGAGGGCTGGCAAGGGAACATGTTGAACATGGTGACGATGAAGAGTCTCAAGGATACAAGTCTGGGCGTCCGAGTCGTCTTGTTGTATTATTGTACTTTCATGTTGCTGTATTGAACTCCTTGTATTTTATGAGTTGTATCGATTTGGGTTATTTTATCTTCATATGAGTATACTTGTACTTTTGATGATCATGTTGATTAATTGGCGTAGTTGGACAAATATGTTATAAACTTCTTATCGGGGTATTTGGTAATATAATGTGGTTCGGCATCATGGTTATATTACGTATTGATTTTGTTATTGTGGTTGGCCTGTGGGTGGTAGTTGGGGTCCACAACACTGTAATAGTCGCCTTTTTGGGGGTGTTACAAAAAGGATAGTGAGTGAATAAGAAAATTGAGCTTATTCTCTCTTCGTGTATATTGGACATTAGATGTCCAATTTAATGGATAATTTAATATGATCTAGTGATTTAAATAAATTATTGGATGAATAATTTAATACATAAATAATTATTTCTTAGAGAAATAGTATTATTAATATTTAGATTGATTTTTATATAAATACATGTTAAGTCGAACCAAGATGTATCTAAGAGATTAGATACATGGAGGTTCAGTTTATGGACTAAGTTGTTCGACCCCCTACTCAAGACCAACATATGGCCATTGCCCTTCTCTCATTGTAATACGCGAGTCTTGTTTTTATGTTATGGAAATATATATTATAATTATGACTTATTTTAATGATTGGGGATTTTATCCTCATTGGTCAAGACCTATCTTCACATGAGATGACAGAAGACTTTATTGGGAATCTCTTCTTTTTTCTCATGCGGTGAGTATAATAAGAGCGAAAGGAGTGGCATGTAATGTCTTACATTTTGCAAGACACATTGAATAATTCATTCTTCACTTTTAGAGAGAGAAACAAAGAAATAGAGAGAAGAAAAAATTGTTCTTCCCCTCGCACAAATAGCCGTCCACGCTGAGTGTTGTGAACAAGGAGATTTTTCTCTGTTCGACTATCCGACGCGTGATGTTGGAATTTGACGCGTGATGTTGGAATTTGATGCCTAAAAATGAAGGCACAGTGAAAGCAAAAACAAAATATACCGAACCCCCAAAGAGGACCGATCATGCATCGTATATACGAATATAAAAGGATAAGAGTAAGATATGAAAACATACCCTTGAAGTCCTTTGATTGAATGTTGAAGTTGATGCAGGTGACCGCATATCCGATTTGATAAGTCGTCTATGATCCAATCGCTGAAAGAACCGCGTCTCTACTATCCACGCACCAGGAGATGATTAGAACAACAACTACTCAATTATCCTCTAAGGATACGACTAGAAAAGAGTAGTAGGAAAAGATCTCCCAAGTATGTGATCACTCTAAGTGATATATGCTTTTGTTCTTGATCTTTTTCTCTCTCTAAGAGTGTAAGAACATGAACAAAATAAACTCCTTTCTCTATTAGTGGTGTCCGAATTTTCTGTATCTTGTGGAGGCGGATAAAGTTTGTTTTATAATAAAATCCACACAAACTTCCAAACCTCCCACCTAAGAGTTGAAATTGATTATATCACATCTTATCACCCTATTTGTCCTCAAATATTAGGAATCATCCTCAACACATGCAAATATGAGGACAAAGTCACCAACAAGGGACCTACAAAGAGGTGGGGCGGCCTACACTATAATTGAGAAGGATTCAGTTCGTTTCGGTCCGTGAAACGGACCATCGTGTGTCCAGTCCGACTGGTACACCTTGCTTCGTCTCAAATAAAATAATACAATTAATTAATCTAATTAATTAATTATATTAAAATATTATTTCTCCAAGAAATAATTATCCAATAATTAATTAATTCACTAGACCGATTTAATTTATCCAGTAAATTAAATAAGACATCCAGTTCATATTATTCCGTCGTCCCCCTAATGTGCGACTCAGTAGGTTCGTCTCAGTAAGCAATGGGAGGAACCAAAGAGTTATAGCACCCCCCTAATGCGCGACTCAGTAGGTTCGTCTCAGTAAGTAATGGGAGGAACCAAAGAGTTATAGCACCACCTAGCCCGTCCCGGGGCCTATCCTGTAATCTTACTGAGAATGAATGATAGGAATCATTCAAGGACCATTATGTCGTGAATACCAGTAAACGTATAAACCCTTATTTCAAATGTACCTATCAAGTTATAGGGTTACGATCAGTCAAACCCTATCTATACTTGATGCTGTAATATCCAAAATTTCTACTACGGTTGTTTAATATTATTTTATCCGAGTTATGTTGTACAGCGTGGAATCTGTACAGTATGGATAAATTAATGAAGGACTGAGATGTCAGTATTGGTATAATTGTCGTATTTGGTAGACAATTACAATTGAGAATGTAGTGTATCATGTTATCGCACTTTTGATATTGGGTATATCGTATGAGAATATTATTGGATTCAGTATTTGTGTTCAGTGTGTCGTATGTTCATTTTTGGTATGTCGAGACGTTGGACAGAAATTGCGGGAAATGACTAAGTGTAGCATTATTAGCGCAAGCTAATATGCATTCCTAGCGCACGCTATCGTGCAGGTTTAGCGCACGCTAATGGTAAAAGATAGCGGATTCTAGTTCAGAACATATCAGAGGGAATCTTGGCTTTCGGCGAGTGGACCCGACCACTTGTAACGCGTGTCCAGATAAGGTCAGCGGGTGTTTGTCATGTAGGGCTAGCGTACGCTAAACCGTATGGTTAGCGCACGCTAATTCCAGATCGGTCAGAGGAATCCCGGAAATCGCGGATGCTTTCGGCATGTGGGGGCACGAGTGGTAGGTGAATACTGTAGTAAGTCAACTTCGGATAGCGCACGCTAAGGGCAGAGGACTTGCGTACGCTAGACAGTGTAAGTTACGTACGCTAATGCATGGGCATTACGTATGCAAGCACATGTACGAAGCCAGATAGTGGCCTCTGGACCCTGATTGCGCACGCTAACAAAGTCAGTTAGCGCACGCTAAGGCTGTTGCGCACGCTAAACAGGAGATGTTAGCGCACGCTAGTAATGTATTCTATATAAAGGGGACAGACGGGTTTTGAGATGCATTTAGTCCATTCTTTCTCCTTCAGTCGATAGAGAGAGCTTTGGGAGGTTCTTGAGGTTCCCAAACACAGTGAGATGATGATCTTTAACAAGATTAAGATGGAGAGCATGGATTCAAGCCTTGTTCTTCAAGTTATTCATGATTCTTGGAATGGAGTCAAGTGTTCTTATTCTTGGTTCACCCAATCCAGGTAATTTTCGTATTCCTTTGATGGTGGTTCGTTTTTCTTGGATGATTACATGTGAGGAGCATGCTGGATAATCAGATGATGATGTTATATGATATTCAATGGAATTTTGATAAGAGTTTCGGATGTTAGTTAAGATTCTTCATACTATAAGGATGTTGATTCATTTAACTCGATATAAGATGGATTTCTGAATCTTGGTAATTATATTGGTCGATTTAGATGAGATGAATCATGATACTAGGTTGAATTCCAGATTGAGTATGATATGATCCTTGCTATCGAGTCGGTTTGATTGTTGATGTTGTTATTGATATATGGACATTGATATGATCCTTGTGATAGTTATGGTGTCGTTTATCTTCAAGAGATTTGGAGATTTATGTCTCCCTTCATTCGGATTCGTAGTCGCAAGATGTTAGTCGATGCTTGCAATGCATGCCACTGTACAGCATTAGCGCACGCTAAGCTTACTGGCTAGCGCACGCTAACGGGAGCAACTTAGCGCACGCTACGTTATGCGTTTAACGTGCGCTATGTAGGCAGACAGTGCAGCATTTTCGTGTTGTGGTTGTGAGTTTGTACTGGTTTGAGTTGGATTGTTCAGACTTATGTTTAACCGAGATGTCATAGAACCGTTGGGTTTGTGGATTGGTTATGTCGGTTATTGATTGTTATCGGATTGTTGTTTATTGATTATTGCCATAGGTTGTGGTAAGAGATCGGTGATTAGAACCATGCTTTGCTGTCGTATTCGAGAATGTTCGTAGATTGCATTGATCAGGGCCGAGGGACTTGTAGATGACGGCAATGGATTTGGTAACGACTTCATCGGTATCGAGGCAAGTTATTACTTGCTCAGTTATAATGTTTAATGAATGGTTTCAATTTCATTTCGTTTATAATGCATATAGCAATGATTATATGTTGTCTCTCCGATTCTGGAAGTTAAATCGTATTGTATATGATTTATTTTGGTTATAGGTATATTCGGGTATCGAGGTTACAGTATGGTAAGAATGAGGATATAAATATCTATAGTCCATTGTACGTTTGGATCGCCGAGCATTGAGGATAATTGCCGGTGATGATTTGACATCGAGATTGCTCCTGAAGGACTCGGGACAAGTATCTTAGTTTGATTCGGTTTAGTGTTAATGATGTTGATCATGCAGGTTGTCATTCATGTTGCTGAACATGAAGCCGTCCTAGTTGCTACATCATAGTGTCGTTCATGTTTTGATTCACATGTCGTTCATGTTGATGAACATATTGAGTTGCATACGTGTATGCATAATTGTATTGTTTATGTTGTAAATGATCCGACGGGATCATCATGGGGATCTATGCTGAGGGCGCTGGATCGCTGGACAGGTTTTCCACCATGCATTGGTCCGACGGGATCATCATGGGGATCTATGCTGAGGGCGCTGGATCGTTGGATTACCCAGTATTGTGTTTATGGAATCATGTGGATTCGCATCATTGGTTTTATGTGTTTTTGTGCATATGTATATTGTTGGTTATCCATCTCATGTTGATCTAGTAGGATCATCAGGGGATCTATGCTGAGGGCGCTGGATCATGGGATTTCCATTGAGTATACACTGTTGTTATTGTTTTGAGCATAATGACGTGGTCATCTGAGTATGCATTTGTAGGTCTTGTGTTAGGACCGTGCCCGTATTGCATTGATCTGATCTCGGATTAGACTGACATGATTGTCGTGGTATTGTGCATCTCGAGGTATGTTCCGTATTTCCATTGGTTGTTGTCTTTTGATGGACAATCGATTATTGTGTTGAGATGTGATGATGTCACCCGATGGATTGGGATTGGACTGAGTTAGCAAAATTCGTAACAGTGAGTTGTGGTGATGTTTTAAGAACCTTGTGTTCTGTTTGAGATACATTACCGATGATTATGTTGTGTCAAGATTTAACACCTTCCGACCGGCGATCGCTTCCGAGGCCGAGCGACCGACTTACTGCCGAGCGACCAAGGCAAGTCTGCCGACCAGCGACCAGGCGACCGAGCCTTAGCCCAGCGGACATGCTAGACTGGCCAACCGAAGGTCCCAGGAGGAATCCCGGTGCCGAGCGATCGACACCAAGACGATCGCCTCTCGGTACTCGGCGACCGACCTTTGGCGACCGACCGTCTCTCGGCACCTGGCGATCTACCCTTGGTGACCGACCATTGGCGATCTCCATCCACTGGCCGATGGCGACCTCGGATGATCAGCTAGAGACGACCGCTCATATCGATCACCACCGACGGACACCCAGTCGGCGAAGGCCGAACCTCAAGACTGGCACCACGTGCAAGGGCCGAGACAAGATCCGCGAATCTCGGGCCATTGACCAAAGCCTTGTGATTCCCTCCACCGGCCCGACAAAGCCAAAGCTTGTCAGTAGGGCCACATGTTGACTGACTCCGGAAACGTGATGGCTCCTTATTGGACCGCCCAAGCTGTGCCAGCCTCTTCCTTGGACTTTAGCCCGACAGCCAGCATCTTCCTTGGACTTTAGCCCAACAGCCCAGGAGATCGCCCCATTATAATATTGGCCGGCAGGCGGTCGGCACATTATTATATTGGCCGGCAGGCGATCGGCGGATTATTATAATGGCCGTGACGATCGCCACTACTGAGACAGGACATCGCCCTATATAAACAAGGCGCCCTGCACTTGGACACTCCTTCAGCAATATTGCGATTCAAGCACACTATACAGAAGCAAACATTAAGCACTTGGCTAATCTCCAACTCTTGGCAACGGCTATCATTCGGTCTTACTTCTCCCGGCCTTTTCTCCTCGAGCAGATTATCGGCGGGACGAAGAACACCAAGCATCGCTCAAGAGCCGGATTAACAGAGTCTTTTTACACTCATTGTATTTAGATTTCTCTCATTAATACTTGTATCCACGAATATTTGTATTAATAACATCTCGCGAGAGCATTCAAGCCCGGGCCTAACAAACCCGGCAAATCTTGTATTATTTATCTTCTCTCGGAAGTGCTCCCGCAATTGTTGTTTGTTGTCCGTCTTCCAGCAGTATTAATCTTCGGATAAATATTTTGGGCAACAACAATTGGCGCTAGAAGAAGGGGATCTAACCCTCGAATTTTTATACTTACCGTTCCAAAGAACACTCACTGTTCTCGGGGCAGATATTTGAAGTGACACTCACTGCACTTCAAAAGAAATCCTTCAGAAATCATGTCTTCCGCCTCCGCGTCGAAGAAGGCCGCTGATCAGCCGGCCAAACCCCCTGTTCCGTCGATCCCCGAGCGGCCGATGGTGGAAGGTAGCCGCCGTGATCGAGACGCTCGATCCCGTCCACGGGCGGCGGCCCAACCTCTCGCTCGATCGGTTCCGAACCAAGGAACAGATCGAAGGGGCCCTGGCCGTCCTACAGGAGCGACGGAGTGCTCTCGACGCGCCTCCAGCTACCGCCCCCCCGGTCTCTCGCCGGAAGATCAAGCGGAAGCTCAAGGCACTACTGGCCGAGCAATCGCCAGGAGGCTTTCGCCCGCAAGAAGAGGCGCTCGGCGGCCGGGGCACCTCTGTCTTCGATCGCACAGGCGGTGACCCGACTCGCGGCCAAGGCAGTCCGGCCCCAGCTACGAGACGACGGAGTTGGTATCCGTCACCAGGAGCTCGGCCTACCCGGCTCCCACAAGGCGATCCAGCCGCCTGGCTCCCGCTCGCCAAATTCCCGAGGTCGGCAGCAGCGGAGTCCGGAGATCGGTACACGATCGCCTCGGCCCCCGCTCCCAAAGCCGATCCGCAAGCAGCCGAGCCGCGGCGATCGCCGCGATGCAACGTCAACTCAACGACATGAAGGCGCTCCTGCAATCCGGGGCAGGCGCCGTGAGGACGATCGCTCCGCCGAGCGAGCCGCTCGCGATCGACATCGAGCTCGCCCCGGTGCAGCACAAGATCGCCCCTCCTCAGACACCCGTGTACCAAGGGCGATCGGATACCCAAGCACACCTGCACAAGTTCAACATCTACATGACCGGGTGTGGGGCTTCGGACGCGACCAGGTGCCGAATGTTCCCTCTGACACTGGACGACCTCGCCCACCGGTGGTACACTTCATTGCCACCTCGGTCCATTGGCTCCTTTAACGAGCTGGCGCACGTCTTCACGGAACACTTCGCCACCAGGGCCGCCCGGCCAGAAGGTCGCCATCGCATGATGCAAATCAGGCAAGGAGAGCAGGAGTCCAACTCGGACTACATCGACCGGGTTGACATGATCATCCTCAACGGCGAGCCCGTAAGCGATGAGACCGCCCTCTACGCTGTCCTAGGAGGTTTTCAGGGTTTCTCGCCTATGTTCAGGCATCTCACGAAGACCCTGCCGACGACCTACGCAGCCTTCCGGGCTAGAGCCGCAGATTTCCTGTCCAGGCAAAGGTTTCTTCTCAGCCTAGGAGTAGAACGGTCGGCGCCCTTACGACGACCTCCAGTCTTCCAGCCCGATCGCTACTGTCCAGAAGAGCCGGAGGACTCGCTCACCGCCTACAGTCCATCATTCTAAATGAGGGACTAGCCGCCGACCGATCGCCAATATCGACTTACGAATAATGCGATCGGCCGCCGAGCGACGATCGCCAGTCTTCCGGCCAGATCGCAACATCATCAGCAACCCGGTGGACACGATCGCCATCTACAGTCCAGCATATAACATGACGGACTAAGGCATAAGATCGCCTCCACCGCACATCATAGAGCCATGGCCCTGGCAGTCGATGGAACCGGCTGCTTCGGCCATGCAAGGTCCCTTTCGGCCGAGATCGCCCGCCCTTCGTTTAAATACGAGGCCGGCGTAGTCGGAGGGCTCTCCAACATTAATCAGTGGACTCATTCCACAACCCCGTCTCAACGTACACCATCGAGGTCGGCCATCTCCATGGCTGGCCGAGGTGGAAGCAGAGCTAACAAGCCGCGGGCGTGGAGTTGATTCATCCGACGCTGCCCCGCGCAAGGACTCCTCTAGACCGAGACCGCACGCCTTTCGTTTAAATACAAGGCGAGGCGCAGCCTAACAGAGGACCCTCATAATAAAGTGAGTCACGAGGCACTCATTGTCTTCGTGCACCAAGACACGGTCATGGGGTCGGTCCATCGATCTCCGCGACTGTGCACGATTCCTCAAGCAAGCGAAACCACCAAGTTCCGTGGGGGATCGGCCAATGTTGTTTTTTGCAGGTACAAGACCGAAAGATAGCTAAGCCAATCGACCATGATAGCCCAAGTCCGAGTCCTAAGTCAGCTCAGATCGCCCGTCCTCATCCATACACGATCACCAGCAAGAACCACCTCGCCCCATGTCTTCAACATAGGAGCAAGCTGGGGGGCGATTGTTGTGTCAAGATTTAACACCTTCCGACCGGCGATCGCTTCCGAGGCCGAGCGACCGACTTACTGCCGAGCGACCAAGGCAAGTCTGCCGACCAGCGACCAGGCGACCGAGCCTTAGCCCAGCGGACATGATAGACTGGCCAACCGAAGGTCCCAGGAGGAATCCCGGTGCCGAGCGATCGACACCAAGACGATCGCCTCTCGGTACTCGGCGACCGACCCTTGGCGACCGACCGTCTCTCGGCACCTGGCGATCTACCCTTGGTGACCGACCATTGGCGATCTCCATCCACTGGCCGATGGCGACCTCGGATGATCAGCTAGAGACGACCGCTCATATCGATCACCACCGACGGACACCCAGTCGGCGAAGGCCGAACCTCAAGACTGGCACCACGTGCAAGGGCCGAGACAAGATCCGCGAATCTCGGGCCATTGACCAAAGCCTGACAGATTCCCTCCACCAGCCGATAGGCCGCCGAAAGCTTGTCAGTAGGGCCACATGTTGACTGACTCCGGACACGTGATGGCTCCTTATTGGACCGCCTGCCGTGCCAGCCTCTTCCTTGGACTTTAGCCCGACAGCCAGCATCTTCCTTGGACTTTAGCCCAACAGCCCAGGAGATCGCCCCATTATAATATTGGCCGGCAGGCGGTCGGCACATTATTATATTGGCCGGCAGGCGATCGGCGGATTATTATAATGGCCGGCAGGCGATCGGCCACTACAGGACAGGACCCGACTGCCCCTATATAAACAAGGCGCCCTGCACTTGGACACTCCTTCAGCAATATTGCGATTCAAGCACACTATACAGAAGCAAACATTAAGCACTTGGCTAATCTCCAACTCTTGGCAACGGCTATCATTCGGTCTTACTTCTCCCGGCCTTTTCTCCTCGAGCAGATTATCGGCGGGACGAAGAACACCAAGCTTCGCTCAAGAGCCGGATTAACAGAGTCTTTTTACACTCATTGTATTTAGATTTCTCTCATTAATACTTGTATCCACGAATATTTGTATTAATAACATCTCGCGAGAGCATTCAAGCCCGGGCCTAACAAACCCGGCAAATCTTGTATTATTTATCTTCTCTCGGAAGTGCTCCCGCAATTGTTGTTTGTTGTCCGTCTTCCAGCAGTATTAATCTTCGGATAAATATTTTGGGCAACAACAGATTAGATATGAGCTTACCGTGTTGTTGAGGATACGAGATGTGAACTTTGGTAATTATTATCATGAGTTGGTAAAGTTATGGCGGTAAGATTACATTAGTCGTATTCTTATATTTTATTCTCATTGGTATGTATTTATTAATGTGATGTGACGGTTATCATTGTTGGATATTATGGCTGACCCCGTCGTGGGATTTCTTTTTAGGTTCTTGGAGTATTGAGCTTGTAGCGGTCGTGAAGAGATGAGCTTCCCGGAGGATACTTGCTAGGACATGTTTTGTGCAATGAGTTTCTTGATTGGTTCTTGTATTTCACTGCTAGATTAATTTTATTTGGTTGTCCTTTTCGCCGCGTGAGTATTTTAAATGACTTTTTAATATCTAGTAACTTGAGTTACTTTGGAAATCGTTTTCTAAACTATCGAGTTCCGACCATTGGGCCTTGCCGTTTTAAAAATGAGGTTTTACGACGCTTTTGATAAACGAGTTTTATAACGTCTTCGAATATTTTTAAAGATAGCACCGTCGTTGGCCTCTTGGGCATTTGTAAATGTTTGCGAAAAATTCTTTTAGCCTTGTGGGTTCCATCTCGGGGCCCACGGTGCTGTAATATTTCCGGTTAAATTTGGGGGTGTTACAGATGCTATGTCCGAGTTAATGCAAATCGAGTTCAATGAGCTCTCATATATCTAATACAACTAGCTCTAATACTTTTGCCAAAGACTTATGATCTCATCTACCAATAACCGCATAAGACAAATTCCTGTCACTTACAGGATAAAGAATCTTATCTATTTAGTAGAACCTGTTACTTGCTCGTCAAGATGCATGTCGAGGTTGAGCCCC
The DNA here is from genome assembly GCA_033398695.1 of Orobanche coerulescens. Classification (NCBI taxonomy): domain Eukaryota; kingdom Viridiplantae; phylum Streptophyta; class Magnoliopsida; order Lamiales; family Orobanchaceae; genus Orobanche; species Orobanche coerulescens. The sequence goes on from CM065819.1 coordinate 64,941,441, forward strand.
ACCTTTCGGTTTTCTTGGTCAAACTACTCTAGTGAAAATCTTAACATCACAAGCACATCCCTACTAAATTCTCAAGTCGAAGGTTCACGAATACCCATCGCAACCTCTCGATTCCGTCATTCACTGACCGGAGTGAAATTCGTGTGACAAATCGAGGGTGAGTCGTTTCGAGTATACTAATCCTAATAGCATAAATACAACATGTGTTCCCTCTAACCATTAGTGACGACAGACACTCTCCAAGTCAAAGAAAACGTCATACAAATCTTCACATAAACTTAACGCCCAGTCAAGTTTCATCAACTCATGAAGGATCAAGTATCTGAGCCACAAACTTTTTCAATACTTATCCCCTTATCTAATAAGGAGTGGAATATTTGCTCTCAAATATATGGAGTAGTTTCTCTATACATATTTATGAGTCAGGAATGCCAGTGACTTCCAGTAAGTAAAGAAGCAAACAATTGTCTTCTGATTAGAATTTACGTAATAACAAGTACAATATCCTCTCTCATACATCCTCTGAGTGGTATTCGAGGGCATATTCCTAACAATCTCCCACTTGCACTAAATGCCACACACTATGGTATATAATACCGTTGTTCTCCTGATGGTGCTCCAAGCTCATCTGAGAAAGTGGCTTGGTCAGTGGATCAGCAACGTTGTCTTTTGAGTCTACTCTATGTAGAATAATGTATCCTTTGCGAACAAATTCTCTCACGAGATGATACTTTTCTCTCAATGTGTTTTGTATTGTTGTGAAACCTAGGCTCATTGGCCTGTGCTACAGCTCCGTCGTTATCGCATAAATCAGAATAGGCAGCTCAACACATGATATCACTTGAAGTTCACCCAGAAACTTCTTAATCCAAAACCCTTCCTTAGGGGCCTCCGAGGCCACTTGATACTCACCCTGATAGGTGGAATCAGCAGTCGCGCTTCCCTTGGCGCTACGCCAAGATACTGCTCCTCCATTAAGAGTAAAAATGTAGCCAGAATTAGACATTGAGTCGTTTTTCTGTCCTTGGAAGTCTGAATCAGTGAAGCTCGTCACATTCAATTCACCACCATCATACATAAGAACCAGATCTCTAGTCCTTCTTAAGTACTTGAGAACGTTCTTTACGACGGTCCAATGTTCCTTTCCTGGGTTTGCCGGAAACCTACTTACCATGCTCACAGCATGTGCAATGTTAGGTCTCGTACGTAGCATATCATACATAAGGTTACCCACGGTGAAAGCATATGGTATATTACTCATTTACGTTCGTTGTTCCTCACTTTTAGGACACATCTTCGAGGTGAGTTTTATTCCATGTCACATCATAAGGAACCCTCTTTTAGAATCATCCATCTTAAATCGCTTTATGACCTTATCTATATAGAGGGCTTGGGAAAGACCTATCATTCTCTTTGCTCTATCCCGGTAGAGTCGGATCCCAAGAATATAGGTAGCTTCTCCCAAGTCTTTAATGGAGAACCTACTCGAAAGCCAAGCTTTCACAAAACTCAACATTCTCACATCATTTCCTATTAATAGAATGTCATCTACATATATTACTAAGAATGTGATCTTGCTCCCACTAACCCTCTTGTATACACAAGGTTCCTCTTTATTTTGCATGCAGTCAACCTCTTTGACAGCTTCGTCAAAATAAAGGTTCCAACTATACGAAGACTGCTTCAGTCCATAAATAGAACGCTAAAGTTGCACACTTTATGAATAACAACCTCAGACACAAAGCCTTTAGGCTGCTATAGATATCCTCATCGAGGAATCCATTAAGGAAAGTCGTCTTTATGTCCATCTGCCATATCTCATAATCATGGTAGGCAGCTATAGCAAGCATCATTCGAATAAACTTGATCATACCTACGGGCGAGAAGGTATCGTGGTAATCGATCCCTTATTTTTGGGTATAACCCTTCGCCACAAGCCTGGCCTTATAGGTGTCAACCTTGCCATCCCCATCAGTATTTCTCTTGTAGATACACTTGTTCCTAATAGGCACTATGTCCTTGGGGCGGTCTACTAGAATCCACACCTGATTGGCATGCATTGAGTATATCTCAGATTCCATAGATTCCCGCTATTTCGCGGGGTCTACATCCACCATCGCTTAGTCATAGGTCACAGGGTCGGTCTCGTGGCTATCACTTGGAACCTCATGGAGACCCAGTACCTCCAGGTGCATAAAGCCATACCTCTCAGGTAATTGAGACACTGTACTAGACCTACAAGGTGGTTGTTCTTGTGTTTCAGAAGGTTCAGTTCCAAATTCTTGTACAGGTGTCTCCTGAAGAGTTTTATTGTATTCTTCCAAAGAAATACTTCTACCTTCCTGAATTAACTCATCTTGCAGGAAGTGTGCTTGAAAATCAATGATGATCTTTCGATCTTCGGGCATGTAATATAGATAACCCATTGTCCCAGATAGGCATCCAATGAAACGTCCCTTCACGGACCTTGCTTCTAACTTCTCCACATTAATCTTCTTGACATAGGTGGGAAGACTTGGTTTACTACCCTCCTACATCTTATGTGGAGTTTTAGGAACGGACTTGGAAGGACATCTACTTAAGATATAAGCAGCAGTAAGTGGCGTATAACCCCACAGATAAATTGGTAAGTCGGGGTAGCTAAGCATGGAACGAACCATGTCCAACAAGGTTCGGTTTCTTCTTTCCAACACACCATTTAATTGAGGGGTTCCTGGAGGTGTAAGTTTTGACACTATTCCGTGCTCCTTTAGGAACTCGTCAAACTCTGTACTCATCCCTACCTGGCTTCCTAGTCATAGTGTTCACAAAGACTTTGTTACTTAGGTTTAGATGATACAGTTCATTTAACAATATAGCAGTGCCTATTAATTTATTTCCAAAATAAATTTTGCAAGTACTATCACCAATGAAAAATGAAAAGCTTTCCCAATCCATGACCGGAATAGATACAATATTTTTATGCCCCTTGAACAAGTACATCATCTAACATTAAAACAAAGCCGGATTCCAAATCCAAAAGAAGTGATCCTATATCAGTTGCTACAACACTATGCCCGCTTCCGACAGCAATCATCACTTCCCCAGCTCCAAGCTTCCTACTTTGTTCCAGATCCTGATTCATGATACAAATATGAGAACTAGCACCTGAATCCAGTATCCAAGAAGTAGAAAATACAGTATCAGGACAATTCGTTTCCAAAATTAAAAGTTCCGTACTTGAAGGGCCATGAAGGAACCATCTCTTGCCTAGTGGTCCATCTCACCTTCTTGCTCTTAGGAACCATTGGGGCCTTGCCCCTACCTTTAAAGCCTTACTTTGTGAGCCCATCTGCTTCTTGGTCTCTTTCTTGTTATTCTTGGACCTCCGAGATCCAGAAAAAATGACAAGGGCAGATTCCTTCACCCGTTGAGTCTTCATCTGAGACTGAGTGGTCATAAGTTTGTTCATCAGTCTTGCTAAATTGGAAGCAATTTAATTGCAGTTGAAGTTGATAACAAACTGAGAGAAGGAATCAGGAAGAGATTGCAGGATAAGGTCAGTTTGGAGAGAAACATGCATCCTAAAATCAAGAGCCTTTTTCAATCTCTCAATCATAGATATCATTTTGAGGACGTGGTCCCTGATTTTCTCACCTTTCTTCATACTAGCATTGAAGACTTGCTTAGATAAATCATATCTAGCAGTTCGACTGTGCTCACCATAAAGCTCGATTAAGTGAGATAAGATCTGCCTAGCAGAAGTCATATTCTCATGATCTCTCTGAAACTCCTTAGACATAGAGCCCGTCATATAGCCATAGACTCTAGGGTAATCCTTAACCCACTTTTTGTGGTTTTCAACATCTTCCTGACTGGCCCTGGTCCGCACTGGAGCCACCAGAATGTTCGCCTACAAGACGTTCCCCAACGCCTCCATACTGAGGATAATCATCAGATTGCGGAGCCAGTCCACAAAGTTTGGTCCGGTTAAGTTGTTCTTCTCGAGTAGAATTGAAAGTGGGTTCATTGTCATTTTGAGAGCTATTTTGTTTGTCTGCATTAAGTATAACAGATTGATTATGGACTCATTTGATAATGGTATGAGTTTAGAATTAAGGACTTTTCTATTCAATTAACCCAGCTCCCACTATTTTTTTATTGGAATAACAGACTCCCTTGTGAAATCCGAAAATATTTGTTCGCATTACTTCATAGTGGTGATCGAGTTCTTTACAAATTTTAATAGAGAGCAACCGAACAGGTTTCCGGTCTATTAATCTTTATAAAGTGGTGTCTAACACCAAACCATCTAATGGATGATTCGATCTTCTTTTTCCTCTTGTTCACTCCCCTCAACCTATACGGTTTTTATAGTTCATGAACAAGTTAAGTTTATGCCATTGACGCTGATCAGTTTCACAACTGAATCTTATTCGGCATCCAAACAGGTTTCTAGGAATAAAATTTGCTCCAATAGAAAGGCATCCAATGCACTCTCAGAATTTATTAATCCTCCCAGAACGATTATCCCGATAACTCGAGAGGGTTACACATCCGGTTTGGATTCCAATTTTCAGAGAGCTCGATGGAGGGAAGGAAAAAAACTTTGAAACCTTTGAAACTTAATATTTTGTCGTGGGAGAATTTTCGCGATTAATGTTACCTTTGCACATTAATTCATTAAGCGCATTTGCCAACATTCATACCATATAAATAAGACATTCACAACCTAGTTGCTTCCAACATGCAGTTCATGGACCGTTCCTAGAACAAAAACATCATAATCTTATTACATGTCTTGTGTAACGCCTCCACACTGGGATTAGACTAGAACGCCACAGTTAACATATTAAATAACGTTTGTGACAATAAATTTCCAGTAAGCATACATGTGCCAGATCTTATTCCGGCGAACTAAGACTAGTTATTCCATAGAACAAAAATATTCAAGAATACAACTGAATTATTACATCAATTACAAAAGAGTACAATGGAAATCAGAATACAATTTTGACACAGGATTAAAAGAAATGCTAAACGTAGCATCACGAGTCCGATGTCTTGGCAATACTTAGAGTAAAGTCTTCATTTCTTACCAGCATCTGCCTCTTCTACCTCTTTGTCTTCTTCATCTCGTGGGCTTTCTAAAGGAAATTCAAAGCGGGGTGAGAATAATGGATTCTCAGTGAGTTGGGTTTGAGTATTTTACGAAATTATAGATATATATTTCTTTTTTAGACATAATATATTCTCTCCCATGTTTGAAGATAAAATTGTTAATACTGGGTGCATGTTTTCAAAGAAATATAATGAATTGTAACATGAGTGTCCAGTCAATCTCCGTAGATTGCTGTTGAATATGATGATGTGCGGCGTCGAGCTCCTAGTGAATATTTAGCTTCGGGAGGTCGTCTATGTGACTAAATCCCTTAGCCTCCTTATAATGTCTTAGGCCGTTATCAGTGTTTGGCCTTTGACTATCGCCACGACCTTTGGTTGAGTAACCATAGCCTTGTGCGTTTGTCGGACCTTCAGTATAATATTGGCATTTGATCTAATTGCTCTCACTCTTGATAACGTGCTGCCTTATCTCTTATCTGGGATCGATATGTCCTTAGCTTGGGTCTATGCTCGGATCATATCATAATCACGACTATTCCCGAATCTATGACCCAATCACTTTAGAAACACTCCGTGTTTCGGCTTCAAGGGAATGAGATACGACGGTAGCTTTGCCTAGAACTGCAGCCACGCTGCTCGATTCATGACTTAGGCCAACCGCCCCGTAATGCATATAGATAGAAAAAAGACTCTAAAGGTACTCGTACGGACTCTAGCGGTGGCTTCCGCCCGAAGGTCATAACACTTAGCTCCGTACAGTACTTACTCTCGATTTCTATTGAACAGTTAATGTCATAATTAACGATGATCATGCAAATTATGAGATGTCAATATTTTTATTTGATAATAACTGGAACAGGGTAATTTGTAGGAATTAATTCAGCCGATTGGTGATCATATGGCCCCTTATGAGATTTTTAATATATTTTTATAATAATTCATAAACTTGATAGTTCGGTACGAAATATTTATACGTCCGAAAATTATGTACTTTATTGCAAAAAGTCCGTCATGATGTAAGGATGGATGGTCATAAATTTCATGAAAGTCTTACCGGTCAAAATTTACAATTCTGCTCTTCCTTCTTTTAAATATTATTGTTATTTTTATTATAATTATATGAAGTTGGATGATTCGATGTGAATATATTATACGTCCGAAAATTACTAACTTTATTGCAAAAAGTTCGTTATGATATTAAAATTAAAGGTCATAAGTTGTATGCAAGTTCTACCTTTCGGAAATTATACTTCTGCCCTCCCGAGTTTTAAGTATTTTTTACTATTTTTACAAAAATATCGTTAAGAAGGAATGAACTGATTAAATGTCCGAAAATTATGAACTTTATTGCGAAATGTCTGTTATGATGTGAGGAATTGAGTTCGTAAGTTGTATGGAGATTTTTCCTTCCATAAATGACAATTTTGTCCTTCTGAAATTTAAGTATTATTATTATTTTATTTTATTTTTGTCTTATAAATTTGATTAATTCGTTTGGATTCATTTTAATTCCGAAAATTATGAATCCAGTTGTGTTTTGATCCTTATGACCCATACTTTCAGATTCTATTCAGTTTTAATTTTTATTCTCTTAGAGATTACAATTTCACCCCTTCATTTTGCCTTAATCGGTATATTAGTATTCGGGTCGTTTATTTTTTGTTTCTTGTCGGATGGACTTCAAATTTTTGGGGCAAGCTCTTTATGTTATTACGAGTCCAGAGAGCTCAACTTTTCTGGAAATTTTATTTTCGAAACAGTAAGTTTCTGCAAATTACGGTTTTGACCCCGAATTCATGAAATTTACATCTTTGCCCCGACTTGCAATTTTAATGAGTTTGATTTAGGTGAAATTTTAAAATTAGTTTATTTATTACATTATAAGACAAATTTTTAAGTTACAAGACCAGACTTAAGAGTTTTATGAATTATCCATTAATTATTCCTTTTGACCTATTATTTCAAGTTTAATTCGATTAGTGAGATTTCCCGGCAATTAACCAATCTTCTACCATAGTCCAGTATTGCACTCATATTATTTTGGGAATTTTATCCCCAAAGGTCAGAATTAACATTTTCAATCAAAGTTTCATATATGACATAATTTACTCACATAATCAAAGTATGTCAAATAAAAATTCAATAAATACCAAGATCATTAAATGCATGGTAGCAAAATTTCATTTTCAGTCAAGCAATAACAATTGAAGTTATAATATTTTGCATGCACCATAATATAATTTTAACTTGCATTATTTTTGAATAAAAAGAAAAGGAAGAACAATCTTACCCGCTTGAATGTTTCTTGTAGATTGAAAGAATCTCTCTTCCTCTTCCTCTACATTTGGGCCATGCATCATTACACCATGGATGATGATTTTATCTGCATGTTAGTTTCTAAGTTAGAAAGAGAAGAAGGAAGAAATATTAACTAAAGTTTTAAGGTGTGTCTCTTACCTTTTTTTCCCCTTCTTTCTTCTTACTCTTCTTCTTCTTTCCCCTTTTTTTTTGCTTCTTCCTCTCTCCTCGCTTCGGCCCTCTCTCTCTCTCTCTCTCTCTCTCTCTCTCTCTCTTAAGTGATCATTTTTTTTTGTATTGTGAAATGGGGAGGAGTTTCAAGGTGAAAGTGTTTATATAGTTGGGGTGTTATGGTGGAGGTGTGATCAAGACTTGCATGTAAGGGTAACAAGTGTTTTTGGAAGAACTTAAAATTATGACAATGTAGATCATAAGTCGTCAGGAATAAGTCTACAGGGGGGGGTGAATAGACTTATTAAACTCTTTTCCTTGATCAAGTGAGTTTCTTCAGCTGTATAATATGCAGCTAACAAACCTTAGCTGCAGATGAGTAGTGCGGAAGCACAACTGGTAACACTGCAGATGACTTATATCGTCTGCAAGTGACTTATGTCAGATGTAAAGACTAAGCAATGCGGAAGACAGTTGACTACTAAATGGAACAGTAAATATGAATGTAGCAGATAGGTATGATGTAATGCAGTAAAACACGCACACACTTATAATGGTTTCAGAGGTGAGGTAATCCTCTACTAGTCCACTTCTGGGTTGACCCAGAAGTCAAGTAAGAAGGCGTTCAACCAGTGATTGTTACAATGAAATCTCTTGTTACAACAACTTCCAACCAGTGGAAACTCATGGCCGTTGCAACTCGCTTGACTGCCTAGTACCTCTTGATCGAAAACCCGTGGATTCCTCAACAACTTGAAGAGATAAAATTACCACTAGAAGGGGGGGGGGGGTTGAAGAGTGGTATTGCTGATAATTAAACTTTCTCGCGAAGGAAAAATAAATTGTGCGGAAAATAAAAGACACAATGATGTATAGAGGTTCGGCAACTTGCCTACGTCCTCTATCCGATTTCTTTTTTCTATTGGCTCAAGAAAAACCACACACAATCTTGCCTCGTCTTCTATAGGTCTGGGCACAAGCGTTACAATACTTGTCTTTGATTGGTCCAAGCACAACCACACGCTCGATATAAATTTTCTTATCTAGTGTTCTATAGGAAGTAGATAATCCTCACTTACGATCGTTAGAGTATAATCCTAATAATACCGGATCAAAGATCCTAATAACACTGGATTAATAACTCTTGATTCGTCTCTCTCAAGCTCGTGAAGGAGTGATGCAGCACTCACAACAATCAAAGAAGATAAGAAGTATATAAAATATTATAATATGTGTATAACACTCGTATGTTTTATCGTCACAACTTAGAATGCAATAAGAATAATCTGAGCTTAATTGTGTATTTGTATGCTTGAAGTTGTGTGTCCTGAGATATCCAATGCCATGGGTATTTATAGTGTTCAGTCCTTCTTGATATGCTGGAATTTGTATTACTAGCGTGCGCTAATAATTCCTCATAGCGTGCGCTAACGGTTTTGGTCAATTTACTTTATTTTGACATTGAATAATAACGGCATTGTCTCCAACGTTCTTCTCCAACGAGTATAATTTGAACTTAGCATGCGCTAATAAACATCTTTAGCATGCGCTAGGTAGTCAAGATTTGCTTTCTAGATTTTCTATGATTTCCTTTATTGACTTCTGTGTTCCAACGGTTGAATGACTAACGGTAGGATTTTGAACAGTTAGCGTGCGCTAACATGTAACGAATAGCGTCCACTAAGTGTCTCCAGGTAGCGTGCGTTAGTCTCCAGTAGCGTGCGTTACTTGAGACTTCATTTAAGCTCCAGAACTTTCTGTCTTGAATATAGTAACATGTAGCGTGCGTAAATTGCCTCCCTTAGCGTGCATTAAGTCTATTCATAACGTGCGCAATTTTTCTTCTTTAGCGTGCGCTGATGATGTTCCTTTTTCCAGTCCAGACCTCACCGACCTTACTGCCTTGTCCGATAGCGTGCGCTAGACACTTTGGTGCGTGCGCTAATTTGATCAACTAGCGTGCGGTAAAACATCAGGTAGGTTTCCAAGCTCTCTGCAGGTGACTTTTCTGGCTGTAGATAACTCCTCGATAGCGTGCCCTACTACATGTGTGTAGCGTGCGCTAGACACTAATTTTGACTTCAATAAATTAGGCCGTGTAGTTGAATTTCGTTAAATGTTTTGAAAGCAATCATCATCAAAATACTTTGTTCAACAATGTCCCCCTTTTTTATTATGTCAAGACATTTAATATATACCTGAAAAACCGATCTAGAAAATTTCTCGAATCAAAGTATTTTGTTTGATTACGTTAGTATGTTCGGTTTTTGAGTGTTTTATCCTCCTTTTTGACATTATCAAAAAGGTACTCCCCCTGAATCGTAGATACAATGTAAAATGCGACAGGCGATAAAACATAAGATTAAATAACAAGTCATCAAGATGCAAATTAGATTAACACAACGAACGAAACTACAAGTACACCACGAATTCAAATAAACTGACATCAAGATACATGAAATGATTTTGTTTTGAACGATAATCTATATGGGAGAAACTAGGAGGTTGGTCGGACGAAGGAGACGGAAAAGGGAAGGAAGGATGTGTATACCGTATGAAGTCTTCCAACAGGACACGAACGGAGTGAATTTCTTGTGTAGCACCTTGAACTTCGGAACGCAGAGCCCTCATGTCATCACGGATCTCGAGTTGTGTAGTTTCAAGATTGCGCATCCGGGCAACAAGATCATTTTCTTCATCTTCTTCTATGGCTACTTTTATCTTTCCTTTGACCTTCGGGTGGCGAACAAATGAACTGGTTTGATTTCCACGAAGGGTGTCCGGTCCTCTTCGACAGATACGCTCGGCCGGAGTCAGTACACGTGTTCCCTTCGGAACTTGATCATCCTCCCGGAGATACAAAAATAGCACCCATCCGCGATTGATCGTCTCGACGTAATGCATCGCCTTGAGGGATAAGTCGCAAATCTCGTGTCCCCAAGACACCGACACCGATGCCTCTCCCGATAAATTAACATTGAAACACCTAAAAATGATCGTAAGGATCGAGCCAAACAGTAGCCCAGCTTTTTGAGACCTCGCAAGTAATGTTTGGAGCGAAATGTGTCTCCCTTCATCTTCATCTAACTCATTGCAATCGTCGCAAAATCAACTTTGTCATTGTTCAATACTCGATACACAACATGCTTATCAACTCCTACGAGCTTCTGTTGTGTGTTCATTTTTGGCATAATGCATTTCGTAAGAGCAACCAAAAGAAGCCGGATATTGATTCCAAAATCATTATTCTTGAACACGTTATTGGTGATATCGATGATCGCCTTCGTGCTTAGAAACTCAGTCAATTCCAGCTAATTTAAATCAGATTCCTAGGCAATGGCTTTCCCTGAACAAGCAAATCCATCCATAGACAACCCGAATAGTTCATTCAAGATTTCAGAATAAACTTTCACCGTCGTTCCATTAACAATACTCTTAAGCACCAATGACGATGATTCCTCACTTTCTCCAATATGTAAATTCACATATAATTTACGGGCAAAAACATGATAAATCGGTTCTTTATATTCACTGAATCGGTCGATACCCAAATTAGAGAAAAATTTGCGGATTTGTACCTTGACCCGCTCTAAGCTCCCGAAGTTGAAGTGATCACAATCTGTTAGGATTTCTTGAGGGAGAATTTCAGAGAATACTTTGAAGGCCGCGGATGAAATGAACCGATTAGGGTCGAATTCAGGCTCACGGGTACGTTTGGAGCTGTTATATTGTTTTTTCATGGGCACCCTAGACCCACTGGCCATGTCTGGATGAAGATTTTTGATGAGATTTCGGATATGAATGAGGGATTGATGTGTTTTCGGTCTACAGTGGGTTTTAGGGTTCTATCGAATGAAAAGGGGATCTGGTGATTTTTGATTTAAAGGGGAAAAACTGGCTCGTTAGCGTGCGCTATACAAGGTATAGTGTACATTATTAATAGTTGAATTGCCTACTAGACTGAACAGTTGCATATGAGAATTTAAAGGGATTTTTATTAGCGTACGCAGAGAAAAGAGAATAGCGTGCGCTATCGGGCTGAAGAAATATCAGATAGGAATGGATAGCATGCATTAAGTGAACAATGCCAGCACGCGCTAGGATAGGAAATGTACCTCAGGAAATGATTTTTCATAGGACAAAAAATTTCAAAAATTATCAAGATGTCCCATACCAAGTTGAAGTCTAATAGAACTAAAGGATTCCTCATGTAAGGGTTTTGTACATATATCGGCTAATTGATCTTTTGTGCTAACAAAAGTTAGACAAATATCTTTATTTTGCACATGATCACGTAAAAAGTAATATCTAATATAAATATGTTTAGTCTTACTATGCATCACAGGATTTTTACTCAGATTAATAGCACTGGTATTATCACATAAAATAGGGTTATTTTCAAAATATATGCCATAGTCGCGGAGCTGATTTTTGATCCATAATACCTGCGCACAGGCGCTCCCTGCTGCGACATACTCGGCTTCAGCTGTAGACAGAGCTACGCTTGTGTGCTTTTTACTTCCCCAAGAGATTAAGCATGAACCAATGAAATGACATGTACCGCTATTGCTTTTCTTGTCGATTTTACATCCGCCGAAATCGGCGTCACTATATGCAATTAAATTAAAATCTAGACAAGATGGATACCATAGTCCTAGAACAACAGTCCCTTTCAAATATCGAAAAATTCGTTTACATGCAATTAAATGAGATTCCTTATGATTAGATTGAAATCTAGCACATAAACAAGTAGCAAATATTATATCTGGACGAAAAGTAGTTAAATATACCATAGATCCGATCATACCTCGATATAGCCTTTGATCCACGGATTTTCCACTTTCATCTTTATCCAATTTTAACGTGGAAGACATTGGGGTTGAGAATGCTTTGCTACTTTCCATTTTGAATTTCTTGAGGAGATCGAGAGAGTACTTTGTTTGATGGATGAAAATTCCATCTTCCCATTGTTTGATTTGAAGCCCAGGGAAGAATGTTAATTCTTCCATAATACTCATTTCGAACTCTCCTTTCATGAGATTAGAGAATTCTTGGCAAAGTGATTCGTTAGTAGCGCCGAAAACAATGTCGTCCACATATATTTGACATACAAGAATATCATTGTCTAAAATTTTCAGAAATAATGTACGATCGACTTTACCTCTTGTATAGTTATTTGCAATTAAAAATTGACTTAAACGATCATACCATGCCAAAGGTGCTTGCTTTAAACCATAGAGAGCTTTGTAGAACTTTTAGACATAATCTAGAAATTGATGATCTTCAAAGCCAAGAGGTTTCTTGACGAACATTTCTTCTTGAATGAAGCCATTTAAAAATGCGCTTTTCACATCCATTTGATATAGATTGCTTTTCTTGTGAGCTTCAAAAGTACATAACAAACGAATGGCTTCGAGTCGAGCCACATGAGCAAAACTTTCTTCAAAATCAAGACGATAGTATGCGGGAGAGTTATCCCAATTTGTTTGACCCTTAGTTTTGGGGACGAAACTATTTTTAGGGGGGAGTATGTAATACTCGATTGTAAATTCATTCATTATCATTCAGTTAATTTTCATTCAGTAATATTTCACTCAGTAATAATCATTCATCATTCATGTTCGTTCATCGTGTTCACTGTTTGACATACTTGGAATCCTGGATCAGTTATCATTCGTCTTTCTACCTTGTTTGAGATTTGAGCCGAGTTTATCTTCATCATCATATTTGTGGTGGACTGTGAGTGAGGAGTAGCGCACGCTATGTACTCTTTTTAGCGCGCGCTAATTGAGTATAGGTAGCGCACGCTAACCTCTTAGTTTTAGCGCACGCTAATGCATTTGGGAAGACAGTCTAGAAGGCACTGGACTAGATTAGTGAGATTCTTAACGTACGCTACAGCTGGAGTATAACATACGTTAATGTGTGCGTAGCACACGCTATCGGGATCCATCAGCGCGCGCTAGCGTATTGTAACAGACAGTCCAGTGGGTACTGGACTGAGTTGAAATAATTCATAGCGTACGCTAAGAGTGTGCATAGCGTACGCAAGGGTTAGTTGGTAGCGCCCGCTAATAATTGGGTATCGCGCGCTAAGGCTCAATCAGGGCAGAGGAAAGTAGGCTCTGGACTTCAGTTACTGGGCATCAGACATCAGTTAGCGCACGCTAACATTTTGGAATAACGCATGCTATCGGGAAGATGTTAGCGCACGCTACCAAGTTCGTAGAGTACGCTAACGAGGCAGTCAGAGCTCACTAGACTGTCTGGTTAACCCGCTAGAACACGCTACATATCAGGACATAGTGTGCGCTAAACTGGACCAGTATAAATTGGACAGTCCAGTTCAGTTCGTCATTTTTCACTCCTCACTTCATTTTTCGGTGTTCTCAGGTGATTTCGGGAGATTTGGAGAGATCTTTTCGAGCTGCACTCACCTATTATCATCTTCAAGCTTCTAAGTCAGATTAATCATCACCTAATCCTCTTCAACACATCAAATCAAGGTAATCATTCTTGAATCTAGAATTTCGGAGTTTGAGTGTTTTCCTTATGATCTCTTTGTGTAAGCTTGCTATGATGTTGTAATATGTTATATATGGATTATCTACCTTGAATACATGTATTCCTATAGATTTATTGGTATATATTTCGGATTTGATGAATATTTGGGGAATTATTCAAGAACCCTGGGGTTTGACTTTGGATATTTTGTGGGTTTCCGATTGATGTTGTCGTAACCTTGAGTTGTGGTTTCCTATTGGATCATTGATGTCATTAAGGAAGTTTTGTTGGATTGAATTACTTTTGGAGGTTGGTTTTCGATATATTTTTGAGGGATAGTTGTAACCAACGAGAGAATGTTTACAACGTATCCGTTAGAATGCCCCAATGAGTTTTGGTTATTATTGTAACGTCTTTTGAGTTGCTGATAATCGTGTTTAATATGTATTTTGAGCGTTTGTTGGTAATTATGTTATTCAAGGTTGTTCGAGCGACCGGTACTCTCCATTAGAGATGTTTGTTCGTGAGAAGACTATTCATCACCAGTGTTGTGTAAGTTAATTCTTACTCGGTTAAAGGGATATGCATTCCTTACGTTGTTGTTCATTCATACATGTAATTCACTCATAATATATTATTCATGTCGAGACTTGTAATTATCAACTATTCATGTAACTCACGAGGAACGACGGTTCCAAATCATTTCATTGAAACTATCACTCGTTGTATCATTATTTCATCTCGGTGAGTCGTTCTTTATCCTTGTCGGATTTTATTCACTATCTCTCATCTTGGTCGTTTTTGTTCTTGTAACCTTCCGGGATTGTATTGCGTGGCCGGGTGGCGTATGTGTGGAATTTTTAGTCTAGCACACGATGGTCATGTGTATATGCGGGACTCCAGACACATTGGATTGTGCACACGATAAAGTACCTTCGTGAGACTAATTAGGCCAAGTTGCGGGTGTATATGCGGGACTCCGGACACTCAGCTACTTGTGCACTTGCACATTCCATCCGGGCGTACTATGATGTCCATCATTCAACTCTATTTCTTAGTTCATTCATGTGATTGTTGTATATTGTTCAACTCTTGAGGATTGTTGTTCTGTGTAACTGACCCCGTTGGGGATATTGTTTTTAGGTCATGGCAAGGCAAAATCACGGGAAGAGAACGTCGAAAGCGAGGAGCCCAAGTGATACTAGTAGGGGCCCCCAGTCTCTTCATTTCGTTCATGTTTCCTTGTTATGTATTTTTCCACTGCACTTCCTTTTGGATTGTCATTTGTTCACTGTTGTATATTATATCTTCATATAAAATATACATGTATTCAGTGTTCCCTGGGTGTGTTGTATTTGAAACTCCTCATCGGAGTAATTGATAATGTAATGTGGTTCGGTACTACATTTGTATTGTGTAATTCATTAATTTTCATTCGCCTGGTGGGTCCCAGTCGGGGGTCCACAGCACTGTAATATCCGCCTAGTTTGGGGTGTTACACGAGCTATCTATCACCTTCCAATCAAGAACCCGTGGATGCCTTATCAGTCATGAAACTTCTGAAATCTCGTTCACAGAAGTACCCCGTACTTGGCTTTAAAGACAGGAGTGTTTGTCTTCTCCAACTAAGAGCTTCTCAGCATATGAACTTTAGAACTAGCTCTTCACGATGATATAGATTGCTTTAATAACTTTGATTGCTTTCTTTGCTTGAGTGTGTTGTTCGCATCGTACTTTGCTCAATTCTGATCTTCAGATATTTATAGTACGATTATTTGAGCTTCCTTCATAGACGTTGCATCTCCTGTAACAAATCCATCTGTTGGAAAGTAGACTTCTTTGTTTATCTTATCATTCCGTTGCACGGCTTGATTGCCTTTTTAATTCCGACCGTTTGAATGAATCTTTTGGTCGCGCCACTTTTCTTGATTTGTATATTCATAAGTCTTCAGTATGCAGATCTCAAGGAATATTTTATTCCTAACTTTCCGGGAATCTTTTTGGTTTGTCTCTTTACGTCTGCATGAGGATTTCCGTTATTGTTGACTTCAACGCTTGCTGACGTGGACTGAGTTTCTTAAACTTGGCTGATATCTTGTCTGAAAAACTTTTCTGATATCTCTTGGTCAGACCTGCCAGATGTGCAGTCAACCCTCTCTGATGTAAAACTTCTCTGACATAATTTTGTCGAAGTTCTTTGATCTGAGGGTTAACACCTCTCTGATCTGATGGTATTCTCTGATGAATGTTCTCTGATCCGATGAATGTTCTCTGATCTAATGAATGTTCTCTGATCTGATGGTCAAACTTCAGCTCACTTATGTTTGACCAGACCTCGTATAATATTAATTTGTCTGCGGTCAAACTTCTCTGATAATTTCCGTTGACCACAACTCGACTGATAATTAACTTATCTGATATCTAGACAGTTAGCCGATTTTTAACTGATCAACTTCAGATCAATCTTAGACTACATCAATAACTTATAGAAGATACTCATTTGGTTCTTCTTTACATTGCCAGATATTTAAGAGTATACATTTGAATAAATCACAAGTACATGGATGGCGTCATCAAAATCTAACAAGTATTCCTAATAATTTCCCCCTATTTGGATGATGGCAAAACTTAAACATTCAAATGTAAAACAAGTCTGCACAAAGATAAAGTGCAAGACAAAAATAAAACTCAGTCTATTTGAGACAACTAGTGGTTGTCATTCAAGTGATTGTTATAAACTTTCAGAGTTATTACAATACAGTACAAAACAGTGTGAATGAAAAATTACAAATAAAAATGAAAATTACAAGTAAGCTGTAAATTACAAATGAATTACAAGTAAAAGTGAAAATTACAAGTAATAAAAATTCATCTTCCTCCTCTTCCTCTTCCTCTTCCTCTAATCTGCTTTGTTGGAGAAAGTAACTTTAAGGGTTTTGCTCCAATGGGTCTCTTCATCACTGGGGCTAACCCACACTTCTTCTTGATCACCAGGGAGGCAAATTGCTGCTGTTCTGGAGATGTGAAATTATTTTCAATGCATACTTCTCTAATCTCTTCCTGAAGAGCAATTTCATCAAGTTGTACATTCATGAGTGTAGGAGCTTCTTCGGGTCTGAAACTTGGGATCATGGGATATGCATTGAAATCATTTGCAGCATATTTCTTCAAGAATTCCCAAAGTTTAGGGAAATTCATCTCCATGAATTGATGAATGTTTCTTGTGGGGAGTAGTCCTTATCTTGAAGTATTTTCCATAGGCAGTACTTCTCAATGAATTAATTTCTTGCACTTCCCCACATGTGTTCTACCTCAGCAGGCATGAACTCTTCAACATATTGGAGTTCTTTGCCTTCCCATTGGTATCTCACACTACCAAAAATAATACTTTAGCTGAGGACTAGCCGGATAACGGCCGACGGCTGCTAGAAGTCGTCCGCTAAAGGTGGATGGTTTAGCCGACGACAGTGGAATTGTCGGCTAAAGATGTTTAGCCGACGACTTTACTATTGGTCATCGGCTAAAGTCAAGTTAGTCGTCGGCTAAAGTTCTGTAGTTTAGCCGACGACTATGAGACTTTAGTCGATGACTATTTAATGTTTAGACGACGGCAAGTATACTTTAGCAGACGACATGTCGTCGGCTAAAGTCTTACATGTTTTTTGTGCAGAATATATCACCATCTAACACTTCAAGACACCATTTACAACACATTCGGAAATTACAGAACAAGAAAACGAAAAACAATAATTTTCTCTGGTTTGATCATTTAAGAAATCATATTGAAGGCATTTTTATTGAATTTTAGTATCAGTTATAATTATATTATGCATATAATATATCTATTTGGATGATTATGAACATGTTTAAGAATTAGTTCATTTTCTCAAATATTTCTTGGTGTGTGTGTGTGTGTGTGTGTGTGTGTGTGTGTGTGTGTGTATGTGGATTTGACATCTTGAATTCGAGCTATATATGATGATTTTAGTCATAATTTTTGTATGTTCTTGATAAATATAATGTATAATATTGTTGTTATTTTTGTTATAGAATGGATAAAAGTTTGATTGGTCTGCAAAAATGGGATCCAAGTGTAGGTCACAAGTTGTCAGGAATAAGTCTAGGGGGTGAATAGACTTATTAAACTCTTTTCTGAATCTAAGATGAGTTACTCAGCTGAGATTAGGTATAGATGACTTATGTCGTCTACAGACAAGTAATGCGCAAGTCACAACTGATGACGATATCAGGTAACTAATGTTAACAGCAAATTACTATCTAATGGAACAGTAAATATGAATGCAACAGTTAAGTATGATGTTCAAAGCAGTAAATCACACATCACTTATAGTGGTTTCAGAGGTGGGATAATCCTCTACTAGTCCACTTTTGTCCAAACCAGTTGGAGATGAATTCACGATAACTTTCAACCAGTGATAAACGTTACAATGATTGAACCAGTTACAACAGCTTCCAACCAATGGAATTCCGTGGCCATTGCAACTCCCTTTGACTGCCTAGAATGTAATATCCGGTATTTTTCTTTCCCTTGTATTTTCATTTTTGGTATATTTCTCGGTCATAGTGACCCTCATGTATCTTTCAGTATGTCCTTCTTGTCAACTGTTGAATTGTATTCTCGTTATTGTTCATTGTTTCAACTTTCCTCATATGAGTTCGACTTTGTTAGATCACCATTAATTTTTGGTGACTCCAAAAATTATAAATCTTTGCAATATTATAGAACATCGAGTTAGCTTTCCAATGGTTCAAACGGTGAGTCAATCGGGGTCCGGACGAGAGAGTTATGGTCGTTTCAGTTTTTGGCCGAGCACTTCAGAGCCTTTCGGCCGATAGGGGGTCGATAGACTCTCTGCCGGCATTCTCGTATGGGTATCGGTTGGGCCTATCGGCCGATAGGCTGGCCGATATGTAAATTTCTTCACCTTCGAACTTCCAGAGCCTTTCTACGATAAGGGGGTCGATAGACTCTACCGGCATTCCGTATGGGTATCGGTTGGGCCTATCCCGATAGCCGGGCCGATAGGTTCTCATTGTGTTACACTATAAATGTGTTGTTTTGAGCGTGAATGCTCATTTCCTTCCCCATTTTCCATCTGCCGCGAGAGAGAGGATATAGAGGGGGAGAGTTCTTCATCCGGGGGTCGATTTTCATCATTTCTTTTCGGTTGTGAGGCTCGGATAATCAATCTAACGCGTGTTCTACGGATCTTAATACTTGAATCACTCAAGGTAATATCTCTTGAAACCCTACCTTTTTGGATAATTGGGGATTTTGGGGTTTTGTCCGATTCTTTCCGCTTTTGTTGATGGATTCTTGATGAATATGATTAATCTTGTTGATATCATTAGTTTTCCTACGGATTCATGGTATATTTTCATAGTTTTGCGGAATCGAGAGGGTTTGGTTGTGGTCCGCCCTCGTTGTTATTTTTGTGCGAATATACATGAATCGTAGGCGGGTTTCCGGTGTATTCCATTTCCGTAATCGTTTAGAAGTGGTTGTGATTGTGCTATTCGAATCGTTAGGTTCATTTCCGCGGTTCCTTGCGGTCGTGTTCAACTCTTCCGCTCCGCTCGTGTCATCGTCTAATTAATCGAGGCAAGTACCCTTATGAACTTACGATCTTGACATAGTAGTTTTGTATGAGAAATTGTGTGTGTGTGTATGCTCATCTGCGGTTAGACTCGACGGGGTCTCGGTAGGGTTCCACGGCCGTGGGACCGCGAGCTTGCTTTTAACCATCGTGGGTTAGATCCGACGGGTCTCGGCAGGATCCACGAAGCCGTGGGTCCGCGGTTAATTGTGGTGCATTTTACAAATGTGGTTTGATCATTGGCATTTAGGAAATGAGCGTTTTGGAAATTATGATTTCTTGATGGCATGCATTACTATATGTGTAAGATGTAAAATGTTCATTTGGTTACTTGTACTAGCGTAATTGCTAACCCTCTGGGACCCGTTTTGGGGAAATTCGCTTTTATGAATTTCAGTCGTTCATCGAGACGAGCTGGGCTACTGGACCAGTACACGGATGATGGCCGTGCGTGATGATGGTGCACGAGTGATGTTTTAGAGTCTTTTACCTTTTTGTCTTTTGTGGTTTTGAACTAATAGTTGTACTCGAGTACTTAAGGGGTTCTTGTTCGTTTGGATTGTATTGTTGCTTATTATGTTGTGTTGGATGATGATGTTATATTGACCGGTTGAACCGGGTGGATTGTTCTGTTTTGCGTCTTTATGACGTGGTGTTATTTTATCGTTTCTGTGAGTCGTTGGGTATGATGCTGTTCAGCCTGGTGGGTCCCATGTAGGGGTCCACGGCGCTGTAATTCTCCTCGAATATCTTGGGGGTGTTACAGAAAATGGTATCAGAGCTCTAGGTTTATGGATACCTAGGCTTGTTGGTTTATTGGGTCTTGTGGTGTTTTGTTTTGCACATCATCGTCACGCTGCCATGATTCCGGTACTACCAGTGTCCGTAAGTTTTCCTTCCTCTGTTCATTATTTCCTTGTATCGTACCTTTGATTCTCGACTTGTAATTGTTCTTCTCTCGTACTTACCCTCGTATGGCTTTTGCTACTTGTTTAACTCCAGCATGGATGCTGGAAGAGGTCGTGGTCGCGGTCGTGGTCGTGGACGCGGCCGGGGGGCGTGGGGCGGCCGGTGGGGCGGCCACGTCACGGTCTTGAGCCGCGACTGGCGGCCGTCATAGCCATGCTTCTTCTCGTGAGCGTGCGATCTTGGTATCGCGGCCGTAATGCAACAAATGGTAAACCAAATGGCGGCGATAGCTCGGGCGTTCGTAACCGGGCGAGGCCCACGCTAATCGGGCGGAGCGGATCGTTGGCTCCAAGATGTTATCAAGATGCATCCTCCTCGCTCGGGAGCTTGGACCCGATTGGGTAGGAAGGGTGGATCAAGGAGATGTCTAAGGTCTTCGTTGCCACTAATCGTCCCGAGGACCGTAAAGTCCCTATTGCTCAATATTTCCTCACCGGGGGCCTACGGTGGTGGGAGGCCGTTGGGCCCAAAGACCATCTTGCTACGTGGGTGAGTTTCAAGAGTCGATGGAGATCGAATATTGCCGTGGCGATCAGATGTGCTCGGGTACATGCTTTTTATGACGCTCAACCACGGGATATCCCCGTAGCTCAAGCTATTGCTGATTTTAACAAAGAGTTGGGTTATGTGAAGACCCAAGTTGTCGAGGAGAGTGACAAGATTTTCCGTTTCTCCAGGCGGATGAAGTTGCCGATTCGGGACTATATGTCGGGGCTCGTATGTACTACATTGAAGGATTATCAGAGTAGGGCCCTTGCTTATGATATGTCGGTGACGGCGAGTGAGGCGGCCCGCGAGAGTAAGAAGCAGAAGTCCGTTGGGAACTTTTCGGGCCACAAGAGTGGGGGTCAGCAGAGATCCCAATCTGCTAACTTCCCCGCCGGCGGTGGTCCAGCTCGTTCCGCTGGGGGTCCTCGTGGAACTACCAGTGCTCCTTTTCGTGATGTGAAGTGTTTCAATTGTGGTCGTACGGGCCACATCAGTCGTGTTTGTCCGAACCCTTTGCTGACGTGTAATCGGTGTGGCGGCCTGTGCCACAAGGCCGTCAGTGCCGAGAGAGAGAAAATTCTTGGTGCCCAAGCTTCCATTCCAGCCCCGTTGGAGCCAAGTGTGAATCAGGGGTCGTTTGCTCCTCAATATCCGCCGAGTGCTAGTCGGGGGAGAGGTCGGGGTCAACCCTCAAGAGGGGGAGCTTCCAGTGTTGGCTCCGCCCACCCGCGTGTCTATGAGATGCGGAGAGCCGATGATCCAGCGGCTACCGTGGCGACAGGTACCGTTTATATTCTTTCTCATCCTGTCAGTGTGCTTTTCGATTCCGGTGCTACGCATTCATTCATATCTCTGGATTGTGTGCGCCGTTTGAGTCTCGACCGTTTGACACCTTGTGAGCCCTTCATCGTTAAGCTTCCTAGCGGTGATAGGATCGTTGGTGATCAGGAGGTTCGAGACTGTTCTGTGCTTATTTGTGAGAGGACTTGGCCCTCTAATCTTATTGTTGTGAGTATCGAGGGTGAGGATTTGATTCTTGGTGATGATTGGCTCGAGCGGCATGGCGCAATCATGAACTACCGCACGAGAATCATCACCATGTTGGCTGAAGATGGCACCGAGCACTCTTTCGCCGGGCGAAAGAGGGGGAACCAGAAACTCGTTATTAACGCCTTGAAGGCGATGAAACTCCTGCGAAAGGGATGTATTGGTTATTGGTGCTATGCCTTGAAGGCGGAGAGTGGTGGAGTCGAGCTTTCGTCGATCCCAATCGTTAATGAATTTCCTGATGTTTTTCCTGACGAGTTACCGGGATTACCACCGGATCGAGAGGTCGAGTTCACTATAGAGTTAGAGCCGGGTGCGGCCCTATCTCAAAGGCGCCCTATCGCATGGCACCTTGAGAGATGTCCGAGTTGAAGAAGCGATTGAGTGAGCTTCTTGAGTCGGGGTATGTTCGACCGAGCGCCTCGCCTTGGGGCGCAGGTCTGTTTGTGCGGAAGAAGGATGGTTCACTACGTTTGTGTATCGACTATCGTGAACTAAACAAGGTGACCATCAAGAACAGTATCCTTTGCCGAGAATTGATGACTTGTTCGATCGATTGCGTGGAGTGCGGTATTCTCGAAAATTGATTTGAAATCGGGATACTATCGGCTCCGGGTGAGAGAGTCCGATGTGCCAAAAACACCTTTCGGACGAGGTACGGACATTATGAGTTCGTAGTCATGCCTTTCGGGTTAACTAATGCGCCGGCGGTGTTCATGCAATTGATGAACAAAGTTTTTATCGAGTATTTGGATAAGTGCGTCGTCGTCTTTATTGACGATATTCTTGTTTATTCGAGGAATGAGGAAGAGCATGCCCATCATTTGCGGGTAGTGTTAGACATTTTGAGGACCGAGCAACTCTATGCGAAGTTCTCGAAATGTGAGTTCTGGTGAAAGAAGTGATGTTTTTGGGCCACGTGATTTCAACCGAGGGAGTTCGAGTAGATCCGCAGAAAATTGAGGCGGTGTTGGATTGGGCATCGCCACAAATGTGAAGGAGGTCCGTAGTTTCTTGGGTTTGGTGGCTACTACCGTAGGTTCGCCGAGGGTTTCTCAAAACTAGCTCGACCACTTACCTGATTGCTCCGTAAATCCGAGAAGTTCGCTCGGACCGATGAGAGGCGATCGAGTTTTGAGGAGTGAAGAAGCGTTTGACTTCAGCCCGGTTTTGGCATTGCCATGTGGCAACGAGGGTTTCGCCGTTTTAGCGATGCTTCGGGTCGTGGTCTTGGGTGCGTATTGATGCAAAGACGGCAAGACCATTGCCTATGCGTCGAGACAGTTGAGGCCGTATGAGCTTAACTACCCTACTCACGATTTGGAGTTAGCGGCGGTTGTCTTTGCACTCAAGATTTGGCGTCACTATCTTTTCGGCTCTGCATGTCAGATTTTTACTGATCATAAAAGTCTGAAATACATATTTACTCAGCGAGAGTTGAATATGAGGCAGAGGAGGTGGTTAGAGTTGATTAAGGATTATGACCTCGAAATCCTTTATCATCCGGGCAAGGCGAACGTTGTGGCCGACGCCTTGAGTCGGAAACCAGTTGCGTTGCGAACGCTTGAGATCCTTACATCTCAGTCTGAGTTTCGGAGGGCTTTGATCGAGTTAGATGTTGAGGTCTTGTTGCCGGGAGCCGTCGGGCAACTTTGTGCTTTAGAGATTTCGTCGTCTTTGATCGATGAAATTAAGCTGAAGCAGTTAGAGGATCCGATGATTACTCAAATCCGAGAGAACGTTCTTAAAGGGAAGTCTCCTGGATTTGTGATTCACGAGGATGGTGTTTTGAGATTCCAGAGTCGGCTTTGTGTGCCGAACGACTTAGAATTGAGACAGAGTATTTTACGGGAGGCCCATGCTACACCTTATTCCGTTCATCCTGGTACGAGTAAGATGTACAAGGACCTGAGGAGAAATTTCTGGTGGAATGACATGAAGGATGAGGTCGCACAGTTTGTAGCGAGATGTTTGACTTGTCAGCAGGTCAAAATCGAGCATCAGAGACCGGCCGGGTTATTGCAGTCACTTCCCATTCCGGAATGGAAATGGGAAGATATATCGATGGATTTCGTTACGAGTTTGCCGAGATCGAGGTCGGGCATGAATATGGTATGGGTGATTGTTGATCGCCTGACCAAGTCGGCACATTTTCTGGGCATCAAGCACACATCGGGCCCGGAGAAGTTAGCTCGTGTGTTTATTGCGCAGATCGTGAGACTTCACGGTACTCAAGTCTATTGTTTCGGATCGTGACGGCCGTTTTGTATCGCACTTCGCAAGGCGGTGCATAAGGCGTTAGGTACCGGTTGCGTTTGAGTACCTCTTTTCATCCCTGCATGATGGACAGTCGGAACGCACTATCCAGACGTTCGAGGATTTATTGCGTGCCTGTGCTCTCGATTGGAGTAGTGACTGGGAGGAACATTTGCCGCTGATCGAATTCACGTATAACAATAGTTGGCACGCGTCGATTCGGATGGCACCGTATGAGGCACTTTACGGGCGGCGATGTCGATCACCGATTTGTTGGAATGAGGCGTCCGATTTGGTCGGGACCGAGCCGGATGTCGTTTTAGAGACGAGGTGGAAGATAGAGTTAATTCGGGAACGGATGTTGACTGCCCAGAGTCGACAGAAGTCGTATGCCGACATCCGTCGTCGACCTTTGGAATTCGAGGTGGGAGACCATGTTTTGCTAAAGGTGTCGCCGACGAAGGGAGTTTTTCGTTTCGGGAAGAAAGGGAAGTTGAGTCCGAGGTTTATCGGCCCCTTCGAGATCCTCGAGCGAGTAGGTGGATTGGCATACCGTTTGGCGTTACCTCCGGCCTTGAGTCATGTTCATAGCGTTTTTCATGTTTCCCAGCTGAGGAAATATGTTCCGGATCCTAGTCACGTCATCGATTATGGCGAGATTGATATTGCTGAAGATATTACTTTCAAGGAGCGTCCTTTGAAGATTTTGGAGCATCGTGAGAAACGACTGAGGCATAAGACCATCCCTTTGGTCAAAGTTCAGTGGTCGAGACACGGTGTCGAGGAGGCAACTTGGGAAACCGAGGATAGCATGCGTGCTAGGTACCCTGAGTTGTTTGTTTCTTAAGTTTCGGGACGAAACTTATTTTTAGAGGGGTAGAATGTAATATCCGGTATTTTTCTTTCCCTTGTATTTTCATTTTTGGTATATTTCTCCATAGTGACCCTCATGTATCTTTCAAGATGTCCTTCCCCACAACCGTTGAATTGTATTCTCGTTATTGTTCATCGTTTCAACTTTCCTCATATGAGTTCGACTTTGTTAGATCACCATTAATTTTTGGTGACTCCAAAAATTATAAATCTTTGCAATATTATAGAACATCGAGTTAGCTTTCCAATGGTTCAAACGGTGAGTCAATCGGAGTCCGGACGAGAGAGTTATGGTCGTTTCAGTTTTTGGCCGAGCACTTCCAGGAGCCTTTCGGCCGATAGGGGGGTCGATAGACTCTACTGCCGGCATTCTGTATGGGTATCGGTTGGGCCTATCGGCCGATAGGCTGGCCGATATGTAAATTTCTTCACCTTCGAACTTCCAGGAGCCTTTCGGCCGATAAGGGGGGTCGATAGACTCTACTGCCGGCATTCCGTATGGGTATCGGTTGGGCCTATCGGCCGATAGGCTGGCCGATAGGTTCTGCTGTGTTACACTATAAATGTGTTGTTTTGAGCGTGAACAGCTCATTTCCTTCCCCATTTTTCCACTGCGTCGCGAGAGAGAGGATATAGAGGGGGAGAGTTCTTCATCCGGGGGTCGATTTTCATCATTTCTTTTCGGTTGTGAGGCTCGGATAATCAATCTAACGCGTGTTCTACGGATCTTAATACTTGAATCACTCAAGGTAATATCTCTTGAAACCCTACCTTTTTGGATAATTGGGGATTTTGGGGTTTTGTCCGATTCTTTCCGTTTTGTTGATGGATTCTTGATGAATATGATTAATCTTGTTGATATCATTAGTTTTCCTACGGATTCATGGTATATTTTCATAGTTTTGCGGAATCGAGAGGGTTTGGTTGTGGTCCGCCCTCGTTGTTATTTTTGTGCGAATATACATGAATCGTAGGCGGGTTTCCGGGTGTATTCCATTTCCGTAATCGTTTAGAAGTGGTTGTGATTGTGCTATTCGAATCGTTAGGTTCATTTCCGCCGGTTCCTTGCGGTCGTGTTCAACTCTTCCGTTCCGTTCGTGTCATCGTCTAATTAATCGAGGCAAGTACCCTTATGAACTTACGATCTTGACATAGTAGTTTTGTATGAGAAATTGTGTGTGTGTGTATGCTCACTGCGGGTTAGACTCGACGGGGTCTCGGTAGGGTTCCACGAAGCTGTGGGACCGCGAGCTTGCTTTTAACCACTGTGGGTTAGATCCGACGGGGTCTCGGCAGGGATCCACGAAGCTGTGGGTCCGCGGTTAATTGTTGTGCATTTTTACAAATGTGGTTTGATCATTGGCATTTCCGGAAATGAGCGTTTTGGAAATTATGATTTCTTGATGGCATGCATTACTATATGTGTAAGATGTAAAATGTTCATTTGGTTACTTGTACTAGCGTAATTGCTAACCCCTCTGGGGACCCGTTTTGGGGAAATTCGTTTTATGAATTTCAGGTCAGGTTCATCGAGACGAGCGGGCGCTGGACCAGTACACGGATGATGGCCGTGCGTGATGATGGTGCACGAGTGATGTTTTAGAGTCTTTTACCTTTTTGTCTTTTGTGGTTTTGAACTAATAGTTGTACTCGAGTACTTAAGGGGTTCTTGTTCGTTTGGATTGTATTGTTGCTTATTATGTTGTGTTGGATGATGATGTTATATTGACCGGTTGAACCGGGTGGATTGTTCTGTTTTGCGTCTTTATGACGTGGTGTTATTTTATCGTTTCTGTGAGTCGTTGGGTATGATGCTGTTCAGCCTGGTGGGTCCCATGTAGGGGTCCACGGCGCTGTAATTCTCCTCGAATATCTTGGGGGTGTTACATAGAACCTCTTGATCAAAAATCCGTGGATGCCTCAATAACTATCGAGCTTTCTATCACCTTCCAATCAAGAATCATTGGATGTCTTATCAGTCGCGAAACTTCTGAAAACCTCGTTTACAGAAATACCCCGTACTCAACTTTTGAGACAAGAGTGTTTGTCTTCTCCAACAAAGAGATTTTCAGAATATGATCTTGATTGCTTTGCTCTTTACGATGCTATAGATTGCCTTGATAGCTTTGATATCTTTGATTGCCTTGATTGCTTTGTTTGCTTGAAAGTATTGTTCGCATCGTACTTTGCTCAATTCATATATTCAGATATTTATAGTATGATCCTTTGAGCTTTCTTCAGAGCCGTTGCACCACTGTAAAAAATCCGCCCGTTGGAGAGTGGACTTCTTTGTTTATCTTATCATTCCGTTGCATGGATTGATTCCCCTTTTCAATTCCAACCGTTTGAAAGACTTTCTTTGTTAGCGCTGTTATTCTTGATTAGAATAATCATAAGTCTTCGGAACTCGAATCTCAAGGAATATTTTATTCCTATCTTTTTGGGATCTTTCGGCTTGTCCCTCGCGTCCGCATGTAGTTTTCCGTGATTATTCATTCAACGCTTGATGACGTGGACTGAGTTACTTGTACTTGGCTGACATCCTGACTGAGAACTTATCTGATATCTTTTAGCCAAACTGTCTGATGTGCAGTCAACTTTCTCTGATATAAAGTTCTCTGCTCTAGACTTCTCTGCTCTGAAGTTCTATGCTCTGAAGTTCTCTGACCTGATGAATGTTTTGTGATCTGATGGTCAAACTTCAGTTGATATTTGGGTTGACTCGATTTCGTCTAATAACTTGACTGCAGATGGGTTTTGGTCAAACCTCTCTGATATTCTGCGTTGACCAAAACTCGTCTGATGTAGCGCCTTCTTCAGAACTTATCTGCAGTTTGGTTTTGGTCAAACCTATTTGATGCTTTGTGTTGACCAAAACTTCTCTGAGAATGTACTTGCCTGATAACTTCTCTGATAAACGGCAGTTCCATACTTAGTCGTTTTTCTACTGATCAACATTTGATCAAGACTTAGCCTAAATTTAAAGGCCTATAGAAGATACTCATTTGATTTTTCTTTACAATTTTCCAAGTAATTAAAAACATACATTTGAATAATTATCAATACAGGGATGCCATCATCAAAATCTAACAAGTATTCCTAACAAATTCCCCCTATTTTAATGATGGCAAAACTAAAGTGTTTCAAATGTAAGGCAAGTCTGCACAAAATAAAGTGCAAGACAAAAATCAAACTCAGTCCATTTTAAGACAATTAGTGGTTGTCATTCAAGTGACTGTTATAATTTTTTATCTGATGTTTACATTACAGTGCTGTTGAATGAAATAAAGAACAGAAAATTACAGGTATTGCAAAAATTACATGTAATACAAAAATTACAAGTAAATTGCAAAATAAAATTACAAGATAAGATTATCTTCCTCTCCCTCTTCCTCTGATCAGCTGCCTTTCCGGAGGGAGTGATCTCAAGGGTTTGGCTCCATTGGGTTTTTAGATACTGGGGCTAGCCCATACTTCTTTTGATAACCAATGAAGCAAACTCTTGCTGCTATGGAGTGGTGAAGCTGTTCTCCACACAAAGTTCTCTGATCTCTTCCTGAAGAGCCAGCTCATCAAGATAATTGTTCATAAGAGTAGGAGCTTCTTCAGGTCTGAAGTTAGGGATCATTGGATAGGCATTGAATCCGTTTGCGTGTTTCTTCAGAATAGCCCAGAGTTTGGGGAAGTTCATATGCATAAAATTGATGAAGATCTGCTGTGGGGAGCAACCTTTGTCCTGGAGCATCTCCCAGAGACAATATTTCTCTATGAACTGCTTCCTTGCACTCCCCCACATGTGTTCTGCCTCTGTAGGAATGAACTCTTCAACATATTTCAGCTCCTTCCCTTCCAATTGATATCTGATCTCTGGATCATGTCTTGTTCTCCTCCTCTTAGCTGCAGGTGGGTCAGATGGTGCAGCTATTTCTTTTCTTTTGAGGTGAGATGTAGAAGAGGGAGGTCTTGTCTGGCTATCTCTTCTATGCCTTCCTACTACCTGATGTCTTCCCTTTTACCTTTATCTTCCCCCTTATATTCCCCCTTTTTGCTAGCATCAAGAATTGTGGCAAGCTGCTCCTCTACCCTTGTCATGAAATCAGACATGCCAAGAGGCATTCTGTTGTTAGTGGGTGTTGGGGAAGGGTCCTTCTTGTTGATCAGGGTATCCAACTTGGCATTGAGGGACTGTAGTTCAGGCTTGACTTCAGTTGAGAGAAGCTTAGCAGCGGTCTCTTCAACAATGCCTCTTATCAGCTCAGTCAGATTAGGAGGTAGCTGATACAAAGGCGGCTCTGCAAGAACAACATTTTCTCCTGAATCCTTGTGTGCAGTTGGTCTCTGAGCAATTGATTTCTCAGATGAGCCCTACCTATCAGCGGGAGCCTGATCAGATGGAGTCTTCTCAGGTGTCTTGATTTGGCATCTGATAGTTCCTTATATGCAGGGGACTTTCTCTCTGAAGATGGCTATTTCTTCTCTGCAGAGGACTTCTGCTCTGCATATGACTTTTTGCTTCTGGAGGGGTTTTGCTCAGGCCGTTCCCCCTAATTATCTGCTTCACCTTCTGGGGCATGATCAGGTTCCTGTTGATCATGATCACCATCTTCATCTCTTCTTTCTTCTTCCTTCGTTTCATCATCATTTTCCTTCTCTTCTTCTTTCTATTTTTCTTCTTGTTCTTTTCCCTTTGCTTCTTCTTCTTTCTCCTTTTCTTCTCCTGTCTTTTCTGTTTCTTTTTCTTTCTCCTTTTCCTCATCCTTCTTTTCAGCTTCTTCAGCAAAGATAATTTTATTCTCTTC
The DNA here is from genome assembly GCA_033398695.1 of Orobanche coerulescens. Classification (NCBI taxonomy): domain Eukaryota; kingdom Viridiplantae; phylum Streptophyta; class Magnoliopsida; order Lamiales; family Orobanchaceae; genus Orobanche; species Orobanche coerulescens. The sequence continues at coordinate 64,971,568 of CM065819.1, forward strand.
CCTTTCTCCTTGTCTTCTTACTTCATCCTCCGCAGCAAAATTTTTTCCTTGAAAAACATCTTTCATGACCTGTAGGATGAACTGGTCCATGTTTCTTTTAAAGTGATATATGAACCAGTTTTCCTCCAGTAACTTTCCCACATTTGTTTCTTGACAAAAATATAAAATCATCTGTTCAACAGCAATGGGGTGCTCCCAGGTACTTCTCTCCATAAAGCTTTTTAGTTAGAAAAGTTTAGCAGTTTAAGTTCTTTACATTCTTCATATATATTTATAAAATAATAGTGTAGAACTTCTTTCCTTAAACATTTGAAGTTGAGTTTTGGTCAGGTTCAGATAGTTGTTTTCTTTGAGATTGAATGAGTAGCCTGCTTGAGGTACTTCAACTGTCTCCTCTGCTGCTTCTTCCTCTGTTTGGCTTGGAAGTGTTAGGAGATGAACCACATTGGGCACCAGCTCAGATGAATGTTGGGGATGATCTTCAGATTCTGCAGGTGCAGGTGATGAGGAAGGCTGCACCTCTTGTTCTTCGTCTATGGGATAATCCACCAATCCTCTCTGTCTTTTTGGGGACTGGTCTAGTGATGAGGTGAGATGGACAACCTCCTCTGCTACAGGTAACTTTCTTTTCAATTTGGTCAGAGGAGTGTTGTCTGAGTCAGTGTCACCTGCAGGTAGCTTTTCATCTGTAGGTGACTTTTGAGAGGTCTCAGCTGCTGCAGCATCTGACTTCTCTGATTCAGTGTCTGAAGGTCCTCTGTACTCAGATATTCTAGATGTCATTCCCTTGATTTGCTTAGCTGCCTTTTCCCTCTTGTCTCCGATATGCTTTAGGGTTTCATGGTCCAAGTGACCAAGTCTCTTGCTAAGGTGAAAGGGGTCTGCCCTTCCCTTGGCCTTTCCCAAGAACTCCAAGATCGAGCTTATTTGAGTTCCATATGCCAGCTTCTGTCCAAATTTATTCTATTCCTCATCCCAGCTCACTTTGTTAACCTCTCGGACTAACCGCCTGTATATGTAGTCAGGCCAGTTAATTCTCTTCTGCTGTATAAGGGCTCCGATCACGACATACTTGGCAGAGGATAGTTGATCATAGCCTTCTGCCATGGCCATTGCAATTTTGTTGTTTCTGTCCAGGACATATTTGTATTCCTTTTTATGGTCATTTTTCTTTGTCGCGAGTTTGACCTTAGATGACTCTTTTGGCAGCTTGATCTCATACCAAGTCTCAGATTGGGTTTTGCTTTAGGGCTTCGACAGCGATGCCTCGGTACTCCATCTGGAACGCATCAGCGATGGTTTGAGGGGTGATTGAGATATAGTGTTCGGTGACTTGAGCCTCATTATAGAAGCATATTACAACCTCCTTGAAAAGTTGTTTTGGGGAAATGTTCAGAAATCGGTAAATGTCGTTTTTCGTCATCATTCGGATCACATACGCCATTTCCCCCAAGTTGTTTGTTTCTAGTAACCCTTCAAAGTCGACAACAATCCCGAAGATGGTCTATTATTTCACCAGCTTGAGATTGACACCTTCGAAGTAAGATTCTATTTCTATAAAAAAGATTTTTCGCTTGAGTGTAGTGTATATTCAAAGATTTTTTCTGCTTTTTGAAAATTAAGGTTCTAAGAGCTTGAAGATGGTAAAGTTTTGGTGAAATGGTTTCAACCGTCTTATATAGCCATTGAAAAGGACGCTTTGAATTTAATAATAAAATAAATAAGCGGTGGTCTAATTTTTTAGAAGTTAATATGACGGTTGAATTTGATTGGACGTCGTGCAGGTAGTGTGATCATGTGTTTGTCCACGTATAATATAATAATTAAGTCGGTCTAAGAATAAGAAACTTAGCTGGTTGACCGGTTGACTTCTGATGTAGCTGCGATTTCTTATCTGATCTGATTATCTAGCTTTGCTTGTCTTCTGCATCAGGTGAGATATGTTGCCTATGGTGAGATCAGCTAGGTTTCTTCGTCTGTCCTTCGGATTCTCGTCTGGTATGATCAGATGGGTTCCTTGTCTGCTCTTGTTCAGGTAGCTTTCTCGCCTGGTCTCTTCATCAGATAGCTTTTCCTCATCTAGCTTGTGCATCAGGTAGCTTTCTCGTCTGTACGAGATTCCCAATCTAGTAGTCCAAGTTCCCTGCATAGCTCCAAAAACCTTTCTTCTGGTAAAGGCTTTGTGAATATGTCAACAATTTGGTATTCTATGCTGACTCTTTCTACTCTTACTCTCTTGTTAAGCACATGGTCTCTGATGAAGTGATGTTTAACATCTATGTGCTTTGTTCTTGAGTGCAATACTGGATTGTTTGTTATTGCAATTGCACTATTGTTGTCACACCATATTGGAACTTCATTTGCTGTGATGTTGTAGGCCCTTAGCTATTGTCTGATCTATAGGATTTGTGCACAACAGCTGCCTGCAGCTAGGTATTCTGACTCGGTTTTGGAAATTGAGTTGGATATCTGCTTCTTGCTGAACCAAGAAATAAGTCTGGTTCCAAGGAATTTGGCACGTTCCACTGGTGCCTTTCCTGTCAATCTTACATCCTGCAAAGTCTGCATCCGAGTATCCTGATAGCTCAAAGTTGTTATCCTTGGGATACCATAGTCCAACATTGATTGTGGACTTAAGATATCTGGTTATCCTCTTATCTACTTCCTGGTGAGACTGCTTTGGCTTGGATTGAAATGTTGCACATACTCCTACTACATATGATATATCTGGTCTGCTTGTAGTTAGGTAAAGGAGTGATCTAATAAGTCCTCTGTAGTGGGTTGGATCCACTGATATGCCTCCTTCATCTACATCTAGGTCTAGGCTTGTGCTCATTGGAGTTCTTAGTGTCTTGGCTGAGTCTAATCCAAATCTCTTGATTAGATATTTTGTGTATTTATCTTGATTGATGAATATTCCATTGTTCATCTGCTTGAGTTGCAAACCAAGAAAGAAGTTTAGTTTGCCCATCATACTCATCTCAAATTCTCCTTGCATGAGATTTGAGAAATTATAATTCCGGGTTAGTTGAGCCAAATATGATGTCATCCACAAATATTTGAACTAATAATATGTGGTCTTCATGTTCTACTCTGAATAGGGTCTTGTACACCTTTCCTTTGCTGAAACCATTCTTCTCCAGAAACACAGATAGTGTTTCATACCATGCTCTCGATGCCTGCTTGAGTCCATATAGAGCTTTTAGAAGCTTGTATACTTTGTCTCCTTTGAAAAATTCAGGGTGTTGCTCCACATAGACTTCTTCTTCTAGGATTCCATTGAGAAAGGCACTTTTCACATCTATTTGGTAGACTTCAAAATCTTTGAATGCTGCATATGCAAGTAATAGTCTGATAGCTTCAAGTCTTGTAACAGGTGCATATGTTTCATCAAAATATATTCCTTCACATTGTGCATATCCTTTAGCAACTAGTCTGGATTTATTCCTAACAACAGCTCCATCTTCATCACACTTGTTCTTGTACACCCATTTGGTACCAATTACTTTCTTGTGATCTGGTCTGTCTATTAGTTCCCAGACATTGTTTCTCTCCATCTGGTTCAGCTCCTCTTGCATTGCATTTATCCATGAGTAGTCCTCCAGTGCTTGCTCTGTTGTTTTGGGTTCCATTTGAGACATGAAACAAGAGAACATTGCCATTCTTGCAGGTTTTGTAGATTGCTTGGTCTTGATGCCATCAGTTAAGTTTCCAATGATATGTTGGATGGGATGATCTCTGAGCCATTTGGGTATGTCTTCTTTAAGGTTTGTTCCCCCTGTTGAGTTGCTTTGGTGGACTTCATCTGTTTCTGCATCTGTTTGGTTATGACCTTCTTGATCGGCAACTGTATCAGCTACGGTCTTGTCATCTGCCAATGGGGATCCTATCTGATCTGCAGATGGGTCTCCATCAGCTACAGTTGGAACAAATACGGTTGGATCTGCAGTTGGGTCTCCTGTTTGATCTGCAGTTCCTGTCTGTTCTACAGTTCCTGTCTGATCTGCAGTTGGATCTTCATATGAGTCCATCATTCTTGTATCATTAATGATGACTTCTTCCAGGGTGGCGGTTTTGAGCTTATTTTCAATTAATCCCACCTGTTTCTTGTACTCAATAGTAGACTCATCAAATATAACATGAGGTGTTTCTTCAATAACTAATGTTCGTTTGTTAAATACTCGGTATGCCTTGCTTATTTGTGAGTATCCCATAAAGAGACCATCATCATATTTAGCATCAAAGGCATTCAGTTGGGTTTTACCATTGTTGTGGATGAAACACTTACAACCAAATATATGAAAGTATGCAACAGTTGGTGTTCTGCCATTCTAAACCTCATAGGGGGTTTTGCCATGTCTCTCTACTATCATACTCCTATTCTGAGTATGGCATGCTGTGTTGACAGCTTCAGCCCAGAACCTCTTTGGCAGGTCAGCTTCAGCAATCATTGACCTGGCAGCTTCCTTCAAGGTTTTGTTCCTTCTTTGAGCAACGCCATTTTGTTGTGGTGTTCTTATGGCAGATGCTTCATGCTGGATTCCATTTTGGTCACTTTACTCAGTGATTGCCTTGTTGAGAAAGTCTCCTCCTCTATCTGATCTGATCTTGACGATTGAGAGAGATTTCTCATTTTGAATCTTCCTTAGCAGCTCAGGTAACTTTGTTAGTGTTTCACTCTTTTTATAGAGAAAAACAACCCATGTGAATCTTGAGTAGTCATCTACTATTACTAGAGCATGCTTCCTTCCACTTAATGTCCTTGGCTTGATGGGGCCAAAGAGGTCCATATGAAGTAGATCTAAAATCATGGTGGTGAGGGTAGTAGGCTGAGCTGGTTTGAATGATGCTCTGGTCTGCTTTCCTTTCTGGCATGCATCACAGAGAGCTTATTTCTTGAATACTTCTTTTGGAAGTCCTCTGACCATCTTTTGAGAGATTATCTTGTTGATGGCTTTGAAGTTCATGTGACATAATCTTTTGTGCCATAGCCATCCATTTTCAGCAATTGTCTTAGATAGAAAACAGGTGTTTGGAGTGCCTGTGTTCCAATCTATCATGTAGACATCTCTCCTTCTGAATCCTTGTAGATTCACTTCTCCAGATAGGATATCAATCACCATGTATTTCCAAATGGTGAAGACTACTAGGTTTTTCTCACCACAAAATTGACTTATGCTCAACAGATTGTATTTGAGCCCTTTGACATAGTGAACTTTTGATATGGTTATATTTCCTCTGTTCATCTCTCCAAATCCTTTTGTCTGACCTCTAGAGCTATCTCCAAAGATTACATCTGGGCCACTTTCTTTGATATAATTTGAGAGCACCATCTTATTCCCTGTCATGTGCCTTGAGCATCCAGAATCTAAAAACCATTCTTCACCTCCTATTGTTGAATTTTAGGAGATGTGGTAGTAGTCCTTCCACCTTTTATGCAATCAAACAAGCAGAGATTTAGGTACCCAAATCTGTGTGGGTCCTTTACGGTTAGTAGGTTTCCTGGAGAATTGGTTTCTCCTTGGATTATTAAAATTATGTTGATTACCCCTATAAGGTGTGTACTGTCTAGGCTTATATCCTCAGTTAGGATTGTATACTGGATATGCCTCATAATATCTGTGGTGTGGGTCATTTCTAAATCTTGGCTGAGACCATTTGTTAAATCTTTGGGGTCTCCACACCTGTTCATTTTTGAAATTTGGATAACCTTGAGGTTTCCATTTGCCTCTCCCATTTTGAAATCTGTTTTTAGGGAGTCTTTGGTAATAGTTGGCATCGTGTTTTCACTGCTGCTTCAGCCTTGGCCATTGTGTAGTCTCTTGTCTAGGTGGCTGCCTAGTATACCTTGGTTGCTGCCTAAACCTTTGACTTGGTTGCTGCCTATTTTGTAATACGGGTTTATATGTAGGCTCAGCAGTCTGGACAATTGTTTCTCCCTTGATGATAGTAGTTTTTGAACTAGAGGGAGTGTTGGGGTCATATCTAATGCCTGATCTGGAATAAAGTGGCCTTTTGTTCATACACAACTCATCCAAGGTTATGGATGCCTTTAGAGATGTTATCTCTCTAGCTTGTGTACTATTCAACTCTTTCAACTTAGATAGCTAAGTTTTGACATGAGCAAGTGTAGCTGACTTTTTACTATTTAAAACAGTCAACTTATGGATCTCAGCTGCAGTATTTTCAGCTGAGTTTTTCAAATTGTTTTCAGATTGTTTTTCAAGCTCGACTATAATATTTTGAAATTTTGATGACTCTTGTCTGTGCTTGTCAAAATTATTTTTCAGCTGGACTCTCTCATTTTTCAGCTGTGCATTCTCAGTTGTGACAGTCTGGTGAGCTGATTTTAAGGTTTCAAAATCTTTTAGCAATTGATTAACAGATTTATGAAGATCCATGTCTTCAGATATGTCAGAGTTGAAACCTTCAGTATTTTGAGTTTTAGATGTTACCTCTTCATCAGCTAGGTTGGCCATTAGGCAGTTGTACTCATCATCATCATCAGAGAAGAATCCACTGCTTGATTCAACTCTCTCGTCAATATGATCTTCAATTATGAGAGCTTTCCTTTTGTCCTCCTTTCTGCTCACATTTTTCTTGTCTTCATCCTTCTTGAATTCTGGACAGTCCATCTAGATGTGCTCGGTTTTGTGGCAGTTGTAGCATTCCACCTTCCAGTTGCCTGCTTTCTAATTTCTTCTTGGATTTTCTTTGAAGTTCTTCTTGTATTTAGAATAATTCTTCCTGAAATTGCTGAACCTCTGCATGATGAATGCCATTCCTTCTTCGAAATTCAGAGGACTGTGGGGACTAACTTCAGCTAGGCTTTTTGCAGATGATTCTGCTGCAAATGCTATTCCTTTTTCAGTTGGTTCATTAGATGATGAACGGGGCAGCTCAAACTCAAATGCCTTCAGATCAGAGAACAACTCCTGGAGTTTTATTTTGTTGAGATCCTTTGATTCTCTCATGGCCACAGCCTTCATGCTCCATTCAGGGTTGAGAGATCTTAAGACTTTCAGGGCCATCTCCCTGTTGCCATATTTTCCCCAAAGAATTGATCTCATTTATGATCTCGGTGAATCTTCCATCTACTTGATCAATAGTTTCTCCGGTCTTCACCTTGAAATTGTCAAATTTTGGTGTAGCTATTGACAACTTGTTTTCTTTGATCTGCTCCATTACTTCACACATTACTGCCAATGTGTCTCAAATTTCCTTTGCATTCTTGCAGTTTTTGATCTTGACCATTGTAGCTTTGTCAAGGGTTTGGTATAGAACATCTCTTGCTTGGTTGTCTAGGTTGGACAGCTTTCTTTCTTCAGGTGACATTTCTGTCCTCTTATTTGGGATCTTTTCAGGCTTCCCGGCTGCAATCTCCTCAGGTGTGTTGTCCTTCAGAAAGATAAAGGGACAATCTTCAATGATGCACCACATGTCGTCATGGATGGATGATAAGTGTCCACGCATTCTTATCTTCCAATGGTCATATTCATCAACGGAAAATATAGGCAATCTAGAGTGCATGTGTTGCATGTTTTCTATTATACCGAGAGATTAAAAATATATATGCTCTGATATATGGATCTGGTTCTATCAAATTGAACCAACCTCTCTGATACCACTTGTAGGTCATAAGTCGTCAGGAATAAGTCTGGGGGTAAATAGACTTACTAAACTCTTTTCTAAATCTCAGATGAGTTACTCAGCTGTCATTCTGTACAGATGACTTACGTCGTCTGCAGACAGGTAATGCGGAAGACTCAGCTGATGATGATAGTAGGTAACTAATGTTAACTGCAGATAACTATCTAATGGAATAGTAAATATGAATGCAATAGTTAAGTATGATGTTCAAAGCAGTAAATCACACATCACTTATAATGGTTTCAGAGGTGGGGTAATACTTTACTAGTCCACTTTTCTCCAAACCAGTTGGAGATGAATTCACTATAACTTCCAACCAGTGATAAACGTTATAATGATTGAACCAGTTACAACAGCTTCCAACCAATGGAATCCTGTGGCCGTTGCAACTCCCTTTGACTGCCTAGAAACTTTTGATCAAAAATCCGTGGATGCCTCAGCAACTCTCGAGCTGTCTATCACCTTCCAATCAAGAATCCTTGGATGCCTTATTAGTCGTGAAACTTCTAAAACCTCATTTGCAGAAGTACCCCGTACTCAAGTTTTGAGACAAGAGTGTTGTCTTCTCCACCAAAGAGCTTTTAAGAATATGATCTTGAATGCTTTTGCTCTTTACGATGCTAAACATTGCCTTTATAGCTTTGATAGCTTTGATTACCTTGATTGTTTATTTGCTTGAAAGTATTGTTCGCATCGTACTTTGCTCAATTCATATCATCAGATATTTATAGTATGATCATTTGAGCTTTCTTTCATAGCCGTTGCACCACAGTAACAAATCCGTCCGTTGGAGAGTGGACTTCTTTTTTTATCTTATCAATCCATTGCAATTCTGGATTTGCTTTTCAATTACGACCGTTTAAAAGACTTTCTTGTGATAACGCCGTATTTCTTGATTGGAATAATCATAAAGTCTTCAGAATGCAGATCTCGATGAATATTTAATTCATTCCTTTCCGGGAATCTTTCGGCTTGTCTCTTCACGTCCGCATGTGACTTTCTGTAATTGTTAAATTTTCAACACTTGCTGACGTGGACTGAGTTACTTGGCTGATATTCTGACTGAGAACTTATCTGATATCTCTTGGCCAAACTGTGTGATGTGCAGTCAACCTTATCTGATGAAAGACTTCTCTGATATAGCTTCTCTGAGATAAAGTTCTCTGTCCTGGTGAATCTTCTCTACTCTGATGATCTAACTGAAGTCTTCTGACCTGATGAATGTTCTCTGATCTAATGGTCAAACTTCAGCTGACGTTTTGCGCTGACCAAGACTTCTCTAAAAAATAAACTTGCTTGATAACTTCTCTGATAAGTGATAGTTCCATACTTGGACGATTTTCTACTGATCAGCACTTGATCAAGACTTAGCCTAAATTTTAAGGCCTATAGAAGATACTCATTTGATTCTTCTTTACAAGTTGGCAAGTACTTAAAACATACATTTGGATAATCAATTAATACAGGGATGACATCACCAAAATCTAACAAGTATTCCTAACAGTTATTTGATGAAGACTTGTATATCGTATGCTTGGACATGTGCATGTCTTCACTCAGGAGTAGTGGGAGCATTCGGTATGGGTATATTAATTGGATTAATATAGAGTGTATGTGTTGCAAGTGTTCCATTATAATGAGAGATTAAAAATATATATGCACTGATATATGGATCTGGTTCTGTCAAATTGAACCAACCTCTCTGATACCACTTGTAGGTCACAAGTCGTCAGGAATAAGTCTGGGGTTAAATAGACTTATTAAACTCTTTTCTGAATCTCAGATGAGTTACTCAGATGTGATTAGGTATAGATGACTTATGTCGTCTGCAGACAAGTAATGTGGAAGACACAGCTGATGACGATAGCAGGTAACTAACATTAACTGCAGATAACTATCTAATGGAACAGTAAATATGAATGCAGCAGTTAAGTATGATGTTCAAAGTAGTAAATCACACAGCACTTATAGTAGTTTCATAGGTGGGGTAATCCTCTACTAGTCCACTTTTCTCCAAACCAGTTGGAAATGAATTCACTATAACTTTCAACCAGTGATCAACGTTACAATGATTCAACCAGTTACAACAACTTCCAACCAGTAGAATCCTGTGGCCGTTGCAACTCCCTTTGACTGTCTAGCTCCTCTTGATCGAAAATCCGTGGATGCCTAAACAACTATTGAGCTGTATATCACCTTCCAATCAAGAATCCTTGGATGCCTTATCAGTCGCGAAACTTCTGAAATCCTTGTTTACAGAAGTACCCCGTACTCAACTTTCGAGACAAGAGTGTTTGTCTTCTCCAACAAAGAGCTTTTCAGAATATGATCTTCAATGCTTTGCTCTTTACGATGCTATATATTGCCTTGATAGCATTGATAGCTTTGATTGCCTTTTAATAATTTCTTTGTTAGCACTGTTATTCTTGATTAGAATTATCATAAGTCTTCAGAATGCGTATCCCAAGGAATATTTTATTCCTATATTTTCGGGAATCTTTCGGCTTGTCTCCTCACGTCCGCATGTGGCTTTCCGCGATTATTGACTTTCAATGCTTGCTGACGTGGACTGAGTTACTTGGACTTGGCTGACATCCTGACTGAGAACTTATCTGATATCTTTTAGTCAAACTGTCTGATGTGCAGTTAACCTTCTCCTATGTAGGACTTCTCTGATATAAAGTTCTCTGCCCTGGACTTCTTTGCTCTGAAGTTCTCTGCTCTGAAGTTCTCTGACCTGATGAATGTTCTCTGATCTGATGGGTCAAACTTCAGTTGATATTTGCATTGACTCGATCTCGTCTGATAACTTGACTGCAGATGGGTTTTGGTCAAACCTCTCTGATATTCTGCATTGACCAAAACTCGTCTGATGTAGCGCCTTCTTCAGAACTTATCTACAGTTTGGTTTTGGTCAAACCTCTCTGATATTTTGTATTGACCAAAACTTCTCTGAGAATGTACTTGCCTAATAACTTCTCTCATAAACGGCAGTTCCATACTTAGTCATTTTTCTACTGATCAACATTTGATCAAGACTTAGCTTAAATTTAAAGGCCTATAGAAGATGCTTATTTGGTTCTTATTTACAATTTGCCAAGTACCTAAAAACATACATTTGAATAATTATCAATACATGGATGACATCATTAAAATCTAACTAGTATTCCTAACACCAAGGGTCATAGATGGAATGCGAGGGCTTATTCAATTTGTGAAGGAGCATGATAGTGATAGTATGATTCATTACTGTCCATGCAATAAATGTAAATGTCGCAGCGATATGTACCATTTTACACATGATGACGTATGGGATCACTTGAAAAAGAATGGATTTTGGGATAAATATACATGTTGGATTTACCACGGTGAAAGATCGAATTCAATTATCCCCATGATCACGGACTGTACATTGGTAGCACATCCAATAACCCCACAAGAAGGTTGATTGACGACGTGTTTGGTTATTACGAGAGGGACGTATCGGCTGAAGGTCAAGAATTCCATATAGCTGATCAACCAGTCATCCGAACGCCTACATTGATACCTGTTAACACAATTTATGTTGATAGATACAACAAGCTAATCCAGCTCTAACAAACTCTTCTTTATCCTGGGTGTCACATGACGGTTGTTGATAGTGTCATAGAGACTATGAGAGTCAAGGTGGAGAACAAAACCTCCATTAAAGCTGTGGATGATTATTTAGAACTTACAGGGAAAATGCTCCCAGAAGGTAATCATCTTCCTAGTAATCACAGTAAAATGAGACGTATCCGAAAAGGTCTTGCGCTATCGTACATCAAGATCCACGTATGCATATATGATTGTGCTTTATTTTTGGGAAAGCCTAATGAAGACCTAAAGAGATGTCTGGTATGTGACACAAAGTGGTATAAGTTCACTCTTTTTGGTAAAGAAAAAGCTATGAAGGTTCTTTGGTATTTCCCTCTGAAGGATAGATTGGAGAGGCTTTTCATGTCTCCTCACACAGCCAAGGCGATGAGATGGCACGCTGAGCCTCGCGCGACTGGCAGGGATACTATGATACACCCTTGTGATGGAGAGGCTTGGAAGCATATAGATAGGGAGTTTCCAGGATTTGCATCAGAGGTTCGAAATGTAAGACCCGGACTTGCATCTGATGGATTCAACCCTTTTGCCAACATGAGTCTTTTGTATAGTATATGACCAGTGGTAATGGTTACTCACAACCTTCCTCCATGGATGTGCATGAAGAAGGAGTATAATATGTTGACTCTCTTAGTACCTGGACCCGAGTATCCAGGAAAGTGTATTGATGTTTATTTGAGACCTTTGATAGAGGAGCTGAAGTTGTTGTGGGAGCAAGGGCATCTGACATACGACAGTTACTCACATGAGATGTTCTACTTACGTGTTATGTGTACCGGTACCATCAGTGATTTTCCTGCATACGGGATGCTGTTCGGATCTGTTATTAGTGGATAAAGAGGATGTCCAGTGTGCTTGAATGTAGACTGTGCAAGGTATCATTGTCGGAAGGTTATCAGAATTTGTCACCATATATGGATTGAGAGGACGCATGTCTGGCGTACGTATGCCGCAGCATTTGATGGGACTGAAGAGGTTGGTGATCCACCACGAGAGTGGACTGGTGAGGAAATTATGGCCGTGCTGAATGAGTATGATTTTGGGCAATTGAGCAACCATCCTGATATAGTAGCGGCAACTCCTGAAAGACCTGACAGGTATTAGTACTGGTCCCACAAAAGTATTTTCTGGGATCTACCTTATTGGAGTAAGTTGTCGATTAGGAACTACCTAGATGTGATGCACATAGAAAAAAATGTTTGTGAAAATGTTGTTGGTACAATGTTATGTTGGTAAGGGAAGACTAAAGACGGCCCTAAGGCATGCATTGGTTTAAAAGAAATGAACATTAGAAAACATTTATGGTTGAAGGAAGGGAAGGGGAAACACAAAATGCCGAAAGCTGCTTACACCGTCACCCCTGAGCAAAAGGCTGAGATTTTTTCATGGATGAAGGCTGCAAGGTATCCCACAGGATATTCTGGAAATATAGGGAGGTGTGTTAACTTCAATGAGAACAAGTTAACTGGACTGAAGAGCCATGATTGTCATATCTTCTTACAACGTTTGTTTCCTGTGTTTATTCGACCATACTTGTCCAAACAGGTGGTCAAGCCTTGTGTATCGTTATGTAGGTTCTTTCAAAATTTATGCACTATGGAAGTAACGACGTCAGATCTCCAGCTCATGCAAAAAGAGATCATTTATATCTTATGCAAATTTGAGAAGATCTTCCCACCGAATTTTTTTGATCTCATGCCTCACCTCATGATCCATCTAACTAGCCAACTTTTACTAACAGGCCCGGTTCACTACACATGGATGTTTCCAATAGAAAGGCAACTTGGTGAGTACAATGACTCCGTGACTAATAAGACTGCATCAGAAGGATGTATAGCCGAACCATGTCTTGCATGGGAGTGTGTAACATATAACAAGTTCTATTTAGGCGCGGTGAATCCCACACCCGAGCCTATGTCAACCTTTCCAGTGCAATTTAATCTCTCCATCATCACCAGCGAAGTTGAAGTTCAAGAGAGATTACCTGACAGTCATTTACAACCTTACGAGCTAGGAATTGCACATTGGTGGATATTATTGGAAAGACATTCATCTTTCATGTGATGCTGTAAATTGAGGCATTAGATTCCACAATGAAACATTTGCTGATTATTTCGGACAATGGGTAAGTGTTTAATTACTGTTTGCTTAATTTGCTTACATAATTTACTTAATTATGACATTCACCTCAATTAATATCCAAATGACGCACATACAAAGTGATGGCCACCCGATGTGGTCACGTGAGTTGATGCTTCTTTCGATGAAGCCTATTATATCTAGAGTTTATTCAATGGCGAAGGTAAATGGTGTGACATTTGTATGTACTGACAGAGATCAAAGAAGGAGGTGTCAAAATTCTGGAGTTATGATTGACGGTGGATATTACGGTGTTCTTCTCGAAGTAGTGGAACTAATTTATGGAGAAGGCTTGACAGTTTACTTGTTCAAGTGTAGGTGGTTTGATACAAATCCTCAAATCGAAAGGGAAGATAATTATGGACTATTATCTGTTGATACTTCTACAAGTTGGTATGAAAGTGATCCTTTTATTTTTGCAGCATCTGCTAAACCAGTTTACTACCTCGATGACTTGGTAATAAAAGGAGCATGGAAGATCGTAAGTCATGTGGCTACGAGAAATATATATAGTGCAGATACACTTGGACAAGCAGTCGATAAGGATGACAATACTACTGAATAATATTATAGAAGGTCGAGTGATTCGGATACATGACGAAGAACGTGGGTTCATAATATTATAATAAAAATTTATTATATAAAAAGTTATAAATTTTATATATTGATATATATTTTGTTTACTATTTTATAGTAATATTATATATATAGATATTTTAATTTTTATTAAATATATTTATAATTAAATTTATATATAAAATTTATATATAAAAAGTGATAAAGTAGGCTTTAGCCGACGACAGCTGTCGGCTAAAGTATAGATATTTTAATTTTTATTAAATATATTTATAATTAAATTTATATATAAAATTTAATTATATAAAAAGTGATAAAATTTATATATTGATAAATCTATATTCTTAATCAAATTCAAAGAACTTCAAATATTATTATATATATGTAAAAAAAATATTATTAAATATATAGATATCTTAATTGGGGAGGGATATGTAAACACCTAAACTTAAACACACTATCTCACTCATTAATATCAACCATTAGATCGAAGTGAAGCTTGCTGGGACACCATACCAACGTTGGTATGGGGCTAACGTCGAAGCGGTATGCGTCATACCAATGTTGGGATGGCGTCATACCTTTAATCCAATGGTTGATATTAATGAATGAGATAGTGTGTTTAAGTTTAGGTGTTTACATATCCCTCCCCATCTTAGTTTTGTATTAAATATATCTATATTATTTTATAAAAATTGTATAAATTAAGGCTTCGTTTTTTATTTTAGCCCGTCGGCTAAAGGTGGTAGCACTTGGAGTTTTTTTTTGGGGGGATTTATTTTAGCCGACGGCCGTCATCAGCTAAAGGTGATAACATTTAGAGTTTAGCCGATGATTGTTTTTGTCGTCGGCTAAAGTGACATTACAAATAAAAAAAATGGGACTGCATTCTTAATTCCTTAATTCCTTCTTTCTAACCCTACACCACATTCTTCCTCAACCAGCCGAAAAACCACCACTGCTGATAAATTCCACCACCGCCGAAAAATGAGAAGCCGTCCTTCGTCCGTTATCCTCCATCCATCGTTAGGTCCGTAGTCCTCCGTCCGTCCATCATCTTTCATTTGCCTTCAGCCGTCTGTCGTCAGTTTGGCCGCATCCATCACCGTTGTCGCTTTCCACCGTCCGCCGCCGCCGCTGACTCGTGTTAAGTTTGAACCTCAATTTGTTGTGTTTTTTTGGCAAAATAGACTGATTAATTGGAAGTATGCTTCTAAGGAGAAATCCTACCTTCCTATGATGTGCTGCATTTCGTTCAATTATCTACTTCTTGTCAAATTCTAGCATGTTTTATAGGTGTAGCCTGTTCCAAATATTTTTTCTTAAGCATAATCATGGACTGAAATATTAAAGGCAGGGAAGAAATTTCCTTCAACTATGCTTGGTTTTTGGACAGAAATAGCTCACCTTTAGAACTGTGTTTTCCCTATTAATTTGTTTCGGCCGATTAGGATTGAAGGATTTAGGTTTGGATTTTTAGATTTCTAGACTAATATGGGTAAGAAAGTCGAGGAGCATTTTATTGATTTGGTGATTTACAAGGAACCCGTCATTATTAGAGGAAGCAGCTAGTATCTTTATTTGGTGTTTGTCTCAGAATCCTGATTGCTACAAGCATTGATTTATATTTTTAAATGTTACCTATATAATATTTTAAAGTAATGATTTAATATAAAAGATCAGAAATCAATATCTACAAGATCTAATTTAATATAAATCACTAGATCAATTGACGAAATAATCACAACATATTTCAATTATGTTTTCTATTTATGTCAAAAATATACAGGGAAATTTTAGGGTTTATGTATAATAATTGAAAATAGGGTTTATGTATAAGAATTGAAAATAGAGTTTTAGGGTTTATGTATAAGAATTGATTTCTGTTTAGGGTTTATGATGTTTTATTGATTTTCTTAATCCTTAAGGTTTCTATTTAGGGTTTATGTATAAAAATAATTGATTTCTGCTTTTGAATTTGTACAGGTTAAATGGATAAAATTAAGAGACTAGCGTGTGGTAAGAAAAAATCGAAGACTCCGGAGTCAGGGGATAGTTCCGCAGCTTCCATTCGTGCGGATCCTGTGGGCATGTATTTGGATGAGAGTAATCGTCGCGTACGTGGGCTAGTAGAGAATAGTGGACTTAAGTTTAAGGATGGAAACTTGTATCCGGCAGATGACGCACACACTATTACGAGGCATTTATCGTATCAGACTCCCAGATCGTGGACGACCCCCACTACTATCGGGACGACTCAGCTTCGTATGCCTCCTATACACCCCATTCCATCCCCTCCTAGTACATCTGGGAGCGTCCGATCTACACCGAGCACGTCATCCGAGGTGTATTCCGGTCCGCCGTCGACTATATATATGCCCCCTATGGTACCGTCGATTCCAGGGGTCGATAATTTGTTGGACACAACTGATGTATTATATAAGATAATAAAATGGAACCTTATATTAACTTATCTTATGTGATGGTAACCTAGATGACCAGTGGCGGATTCAGAATTTTCTAAGACCGGGGGCACAATTTTTATAACCGTAATAAAAAAAATCAATAACGAAGTACAATATCATTATAAAGGTGAAACAAATTATATTTTAGAATTGTTCTCTATGAAATTTCATCTTTTGAAATCGATTCATTACATCTTCATTCGTAACATTGGCAAGTCCTTTTTTTCAACGGTACAAATTACACAACTATTCAAATAGTCTTCAGAAATTCGATTGCGCAAGTCTGACTTCACAAGTTTCATTGCAGAAAAGCATCTCTCAATTGTTGCAGTTGCAACTGGCAGAACCAATGCGAGCTTCAATAATCGATATACCAAAGGAAATGCAAGATGTTTTCTTGTTTCCACCATCACTCTAGCAAGACCGGATATACCTTTCAAGTTAGAAAATGTACCATCTTCTTGCACATTATCAATATAGATGTGAAGTTCATGCTCGAGAGTCATCCTTTCCACACAACTAAAATCATCTGGAAATAACTCGGCCATCTTTAGTAACCTTGATGGGTCAAAGTCATGAAATGAATTATGCGGATTCAAAGCCGCCATACAAATAAGCTAATCAGAACTTACCTCACTAAATCTATCACCAAACTCTTGAATTTTGCATATCAACAACCGTATTAAAGCAACCAACGACTATAGGTGACTTATGTCAACTGTAAAACTTAGGTATGCATAAGATAGTTGACTGCTAAATGGAACAGCAAACCAGTTGGTGATTAATTCACTATAACTTTCAACCAGTGGTAAATGTTACAATGATTCACACAATTACAACAGCTTCCAACTAGTGGAAACCCGTGGCCGTTGCAACTCCCTTTGGCTTCCTAGCACCTCTTGATCGAAAACCCTTGGATGCCTCAACAACTCGCAAGTTGTCTATCACCTTCTAATCAAGAACCCGTGGATGCCTTATCAGCCTCGAAACTTCTGAGAACCTCATTCAAAGAAGTACCACGCACTCAAAACTTAAAGACAAGAGTGTTGTCTTCTCCAACATAAGAGCTTCTCTTGAATTTGACCTTTAAGGTTGCTCTTCACGATGCTATAGATTACTTTGTATGCTTTATTTGCTTTTATTGCTTGTATGTATTGTTCGCATCATACTTCGCTCAAATCTATCTTCAGATATTTATAGTATGAACCTTGAGCTTCTTTATAGCCGTTGCATCTTGTAACAATTCTGTCAGTTGGAGAGTGGACTTCTTTGTTTATTCGTTCATCTCTTTGCACGGCTTGTCTCTTTCTTCAAATCTGTCCGTTTGAAGAATCTTTCCATTGCTCTGCTTTTATTGATTACTATATTTGGAAAGTCTTCCGGGCGCCAATCTCTAGGAATAAATTATTCCTTAACTTTCGGGAATCATTCACTATGTCTCCTTGAATTTACGTCCGCATGTCTTGCCGTTATTATTGACTTTTTAATGCTTGTTGCCGTGGACTGAGCTCCTTTTCTGATGCTCAAACTTGGTTGTAGAATTAGTTTGGTCAACCTCCTCTGATATTCTGTTTGACCGAAAACCTCGACCGATAAAGAACTCGTCTGTAGTCAAACCTCAGCTGATATTTCTTTTGACCTGAAAACACGCCTGATAACTCGCCTATTAAATATCTCATCTATCGTCAAACCTCAGTTTATACTTTGTGTTGACTAGATCTCGTCTGATAATAACTCGTCTACAGTCAAACTTCTCTGATGTATTTTGTTGACCAAAACTTGCCTGATATATGGCCCGATATTATCTTGCCTGTGGTCAATCTTCTCTGATATGTTGAGTTGACCAGAGCTCGCCTGATGTCTCGCCTGATATTAGGCTTTCTTTAGAACTCGACTGAAATCTTATTTGATATTTTGACAGTTCTATACTTAGCCGATTTTCTATCTGATCAATACTTGATCAATACCTAGCCTATTCAATGGCTTACAGAAGATACTCATTTGGTTCTTGTTTACAATGCCAAGTACTTAGACCATACATTTGAATAAATCATGAATATAGGGATGACATCATCAAAATCTAACAAGTATTCCTAACAATTTCCCCCTATTTTGATGATGGCAAAACTTAAGCATTAAAAAATTAGTCTGCACAAAAGTAAAGTGCAAGACAAAAATCAATCTCAGTCTTTTTGAGACGACTAGTGGTTGTCATTCAAGTTGACTGTTATAAACTTTTAGAGTTACATATTACATTACAGTCCCTGAATGAAAAATACAAGTAAAAGTGAAAATTACAAGTACCAAAAAATTACAAGTAAGCTGAAAAATTACAAGTAATATTACAATGAAAATTCAAGTGATTGAAAAATAACACAAAGAAATAACATGTTTTAAGTCCTTCCTTTTTCTCTTCCTCTTTCTATGATCTACCTTGCTGGAGGAAGTGATTGTAATACCCTCGCCTTTAATATTGTATTTCATGATTTAAGTTAAGTATTGTTGCACCATATCTGTGATGTGTAGCATGTACCGACGAATTATGTTAAGTTGGATTCATGGTCATTCATACTATATTAGTTGTTGGGTGATATTGCGAAAATTCCATTTATGCTCGTTATAGTACTTAACGTACGTTAACATGTATTCTTAACGTACGCTATGAAGGCCGCCTTACGTACGTAACACCGATACGTTAACGTACGTAATACGGAAGATTCCCCAGCAATCCGCCTTTCGGCGGGTGGGGTCGAGCAAGGGTAGCTGGTCGGGAGTCGATCGCGGCGACCAAGTCAACGGCCACTACGTGCGTAATAGCCGCTTGGTTACGTGCGTAACGAATCTGCGTGTTTTTAGGCGGTGAGTTTGATGAAATTGGTTACGCACGTAATGATCATAAGATTACGTCGTAAAGGCTATAACGCACGTTAACCACGTTCGTTAACGCACGTAATGTCGATTCGATTATAAATGTAGGACTTGCCATTCATTTCCTACTCGACCTTTTCAATCTCCCGACTAAGGAGCGATTCCCTTCCCTTCCAACTTCGTTTCTAAGCCTTTCTAACTTGTGTTGGAGCCTCAACACTTGATTGGTGACTTGGAGAAGCTAGAGATTGAAGTATATTCCTTGAAGTGTTGGTGTTGTTCTTCATTTTAAGGTTGGTCTTTCTTTAACTCATATCAATTCCATGTTTCTGATGATGTTAGTAGATAAATACTTCACATAATGATAGTTTAGATTAGTGTAAACATGATAAGTTAATTGATTCATACTCAAATCAAGTGAAGATTAATTTTGAAGGTATTAGTATTGCTTCTTGAGGTAAATAACTTCATAATATGATTGTGTTGATAATGATATACATAAAACCTGAGGTATAGCATGATAATCGGAAGTTGATTTTAGTCTCTACACTAGGAACATGTTAGAGATGATGTCCTTAATGATTAAAAGTGAGAAATGTTAAGATTGTCTTGAACATTCTATTGATCCTTAAAGGTTGCATGAAACCATGATTTTGGCCTTTAAAACCTTTGTGATGGAATTGTTGGAAAGATGATGTTAACCCTTTGAAGATGATCTTTGTTAGATGGATGAAATTACTTCAAAAATCTCAAGTATCCAATGGTATAACTAGGCATTTAATAAATTCTTCAAAGTAAAACAATGAATGTTGATAGGAGGACGTTGTAATCTCCGTGCGTTGAATTTATCGATTTCACCAAAGAGTGTTAATCACTACATTAATAGGTTAATAATGTTCTTAAGAGAGTTGTGTTGAATATGACGATACAAATACGGTAGATGAATAGCCGAATTCCATTTCATTAATCCGTGCATGTCTAGAGGAGTAAATTAAGATAATGTTCTTAACTCACTAAAAACTTGAACTTACATTTCATATAATAATCAAGTTTTGAACGAAATCGTCGGTAAATAATGAAGAATGTAATTAAACACAACTTATATCGTAATTGGAAGTGTCGATGATTTGAAACGATATCCTCACGATATTACATTGATGATAAACTGGACATCAAGAATTTGACATCAAGATTAGAATATGTAATGAACATGATAAACATGCGATGATTTGTAATAAGAACATTAAAATGGTCAATAGGATAATCTATTTATTCAAAGTGAATTTACGAATATTGTTCATGCGATAATACCATTATCATACGAATGTGTTGTTGAATGGATTATATTTCATTCAAGGTTGCTTGTTCACGTGAGTATTGTTAGACGAGGATACCGTTCGTTTGACCATTCAAAGAAGGATTATTCGTCTACGGAATTGAGGCAAGTTATCTTGCTTGGTTATAGTGATGGTTGAATTCTTGTGATTATTATGCAGTTCGTGTGTATGAAATGTTATGATAATCTATGATTCGTGATATGGTGATACCCTTGATCGTATTGTCATGGTGTTGGGGATGATACCCCCGGAATTACCGTCCTTATTACCGTTAGTTCTTTTGAGCTTTGTTGACACTTCGGTGAGTTGTTCGATTCCCTCGTAGAAGTGTAATTCGTTGAGTTTCGTTGTCATGTTGTATCGTGACATCTCTGGAGTCATATCTGCGCGCCGATTGGTTATGTGTAGGATTTTTAGCCGGGCACTTGATGATCATGCGTGGATGTTTTCCGCATTTAGATCGTGCACACGAGACGTAGTTCGTGAGGCTAATTAGGTACATCGTCCCACGTATATTCTGGATTCCGTATACGGGGTGGACATGTGCACGGACACATTTCCGGATCGGGCGTACTGTGACGTCCGTCTTGAGCCATAGTATGTGGTCGTTCGTATACTTGATTATGTTTCGACAGTTGGGAGTGATTGTTTATTCGCCTTCGGGGTATATTCAGTAGTCGGTTGATTTCTTTGAAATCAGTATATTTATGAATTGTATAATGCCATGAGATTTATTATCATGTATAGTGACCATTGTGGTTTGGGGCGAAATACTTGTATTTCGGGCGAGGAAAGGGCAAGGCACGGGAGGAGCACAATGGCGACGGAGGATTCGATGTATGCTATTTCGGGGGCCCCGAGTCTTTTGGTTGTTCGGTTATGTTTTAAGCGTGACTTTCGTTTTATTTTTGTGTCGGATGAATGTACTAAAACTTGTTAGGTACGCCCATCGTCATATGGTCTGCACCGTATTTGGATCCTGTGTATGTTTGCTTGTATTTAAAAATATGAATAACTCATACTCCACACCGGTTTTGATAAATATCGTGGTACGGTGCCACGTTGTCGGATTTTAAGTGTATTTTGTGATATTGCTGGTGGGTCCCGGAGGGATCCACGGCCGTAATGGCCACTTGTTTTTGGGTCATTACGAGAAGATGGTATCGAGAGCGTGTGTTTTCATTTTGAGTCATTGTAGGATCGAAATAGCATCAAGAAAACTTCGTGCCACGTGTAACTGTGCAAGCGCGACCCGTCGAATACGGTATGTTCTCATGAACCATAATTTGATTTACGGCATGATATTGACGATGTATTGGTCTCCTTACTTATCTTGGCATCTTGCTACCATGAGGCAAAATTCATCTATTGAAGAGAACCTAAATTAATTATGTGATTGGAATTGTTTCGACTTAATGTTGATATGATATTGAGTGTGTAACACTTGTAGTGCAGTGACTCTTTACAATGCTTTGTTGGATAGGAAATTCCTGTTGTTATTAACTTAGCATGAATTGTGATTGATAAATCAAAGCTGTACTTGTGACTTGATTCTTTCGGTATGGAAAGGAACCTTAGGGGCCGTGGCGAGAGGGACGAGGCCGCGGAAGAGGCCGAATTCCGATACCACGAGCTAACAGACGCGAATTTGGAGCGAGTTCCGCAGTGCGATTCGCCTTCTCGGGACCAATCACACCACACGGAGAGAATGCACGTGCTGATCCTTACACCGTGATGCGGGGCATGATGGCCCAAATGACCCAAATGGGTCGGTGATGGAAACTATGCAAAGGAATACTGCGGTCAACGGGGACAACGGCCTCCGCCACGGTACTGGCGGGATCGTGAGTCGGATTATTAGCGACATATCACGTCGGCGACCTCCGACTTTTGAAGGCTCATACGAGCCTGCCGACATTGTACCTTGGATAGAACATTTCGAGAAACTGTTCGAGATGGTGGAGTGCCCAGAGGAAAATCGAGTTCTTTGTGGCGCCTACTACCTTAGTAAGAGTGCCCATACTTGGTGGCTTCTGTGAGGCTCGCCAAGGCGCGAGTACTTGGGAGGAATTTAAGACTCTTATGCTAGATCGTTACTATCTGCACCCCTCCGTGAAGCCAAACTGTCCGAATTATTAAACCCCGACCCATCGGAAGACGAAGATGTGTTAGCAATTGCTGAAAAATTCCAAGCACTTCTCCCTTTTGCTACGTCAGTTGTCCGTTCGGAAGCTGATAAAATCAAATATTTCCTCAAGAGGCTTAAACCCCGAATGAGGATGCAATTACTCAATCACCACTGTACGACCTTACCGGAGTTTATTGAGAAGGCTTTGGAGTATGAACTTACTGCGAAGGAGATTTCTAAGAGACAACCTCAGTTTTCCAACAAGAGATCCAGGAACCAGACCCAAGGAGACAGCAACCGGGGGGTATTCAAGAAACCCCAGCCTGTACCAAATCCTTCTGAGCGGCCACCTATGGCACCAAAACCGGCAGGAACGCACTCTCGGGCAATCAGCTCACCTGTCGTGTGTTATAACTGTGGGGACCAGGGGCATATCAGCTCCAAGTGTCCGAAGCCGGCCGTTGCCTGTCACACTTGCGGGAAGAACGGTCATCGCGCTCGCTATTGCCGGGGTGGACTCGGGCGTGCCCGGCGGCATCTCTTGCTCGATGCCTCTGCTCAGAACGTGCTCCTCCTTCCGCTTCTTACCGGACTAAGGGCGAACAAAGGGATAGGCCGTGGAAACCAAGTTGGTACACTGCTTCCGGGGTTGCAAAACCCGAGTTTACGAGATGAAGAAAGCCGATGATCCGGCCGGCATGATTGCGGTACTCTCGAGATCCACTCTCGGCCGTTTGTGTTCTTTTTGATCGGTGCTTCACACTCCTTTTTGTCTAGTTCTTGCTTGAGTCGTTTGCATTTGAATCGTGTTATCAATTGTGAACCTTATGTAATTGGTCTACCCGATGGTAGAAGAATTATTGGGAGTCGTGAAGTACAGAACTGTCCGATTAGCATAAACAACCGTGAGTGGTTGTCTGACTTGATTGTGGTGGATTTACCTAAAGATGATGTAATCTTGGGTATTGACTGGATGGATCGCCACGATGCCGTACTTAGCGTCCGTAAGCGAATGGTGACCGTCACATCGGATGATGGCGTCGAGTGTATTTTTCGGGGTGATAATCCCAATCATTCTGGAAGAGTCATCAGCGCTATGAAGGCTATGCGATTACTAAACCAGGGATGCATTGGTTATTGGTGTTACATGACTAAGGCGGTGATCGGCGGTCAAATTGATTGATATTCCGGTAGTTCGAGATTATCCAGATGTATTTCCAGACGAGCTTCCAGGAATACCCCCACAGCGAGAGGTGGAATTCAACATTGATTTGTATCCAGGGACGACCCCGCTATCGAAAGCACCAAACCGTATGGCCCCGACTCAGAATCAGGAATAAAAAAGAAAACTCGAAGAATTAATCGAGAAAGTGCGTTCGACCAGGTGCATCCCCTTGGGGAGCGCCGGTGTTATTAAATGCGGAAGAAGGACGGATCATTGCGTTTGTGTATTGATTACGTGGAGCTGAAGAAGGTATCATTTAAGAACAAGTATCCTTTACCTCGCATCGATGACCTATTGGATCACCCAGGAGCATTGTATTTTCCAAGATCGACTTGAGGTCGGGGTACCACCAATTGCGGATTCGAGAGTCGGCGTCCCGAAGACTGACTTTTCGCACTCGCTATGGGCATTATGAGTTCGTTGTCATGCCATTCGGACTGACTAATGCACCTGCAGTATTCATGGAATTGATGAATCGGGTTTTTATTAATTATCTGGATCGTTTTGTAGTCGTTTTTATTGACGATATCTTGGTCTACTCTCGTGATCATGAGGAGCATGAGCGTCACCTCCGCCAGGTTCTCGATGCGTTAAGGCGAGAACAACTCTATGGAAAATTTTCCAAGTGTGAATTCTGGATGTCTGAAGTTATTTTTCTGGGTCATGTGATATCAGCAGAGGGAGTAAGAGTAGACCCACAGAAGACGGAAGCTATCCGAGGCTGGCTACCCCCGAAGAACGTGAAGGAAGTTCGTAGTTTTCTGGGTCTAGCAGGCTATTACAGACGATTCGTGGAAGGATTTTCCAAAATTGCTCAACCGATGACTAATCTGTTGAGAAAAGATAAGAAGTACTTGTGGTCGGAAGCATGTCAGCAAAGTTTTGATGAACTCAAAGGTCGATTAATTTCGACTGTTTTGGTACTACCTAGAGGGACGGAAGGATTCGCGGTATACGATGCATCGAGGCGGGGCCTTGGCTGCGTATTAATGCGGGACGGGAAAGTGATCGCCTATGCGTCCAGACGATTGCGTCCTTACGAGGTCAACTACCCGACTCATGACTTGGAGTTAGCGGTAGTAGTGTTTGCTTTAAAAATCAGGCGCCACTATACGTATGGAGTTACTCGCGATTTTTACGGACCACAAGAGCACGAAGTATATTTTTACCCAGAAGGAGTTGAATATGAGACAAAGGAGGTGGTTAGAGCTAATCAAAGACTATGATATCAAGATCCTTTATCATCCAGGCAAGGCAAACGTGGTTGCCGATGCCTTGAGCCGCAAGACGGTGCAGGAGCAGATGCTAGCTCGTTTGACCGCCCAGAGGGAGTTGCAGTTAGAGTTCATGAGACCAGAGATTGAGGTCTGGATACAACGCATTCGGGGACAGTGTGCATGCTTGAGATTTCACCATCCATTGATGAGGCGATCGGGGCGAAGCAGATGTCGGACCCATTCTTATCCGTAATTCGAGGAGAAATCGATCGGGGAAGGCCCTGGATTTGTGGTTCACGAGGATGGTATTACGCTTTAAAATCGAGTGTGTGTACCACAGACGAAGAGTTGAGGAATACTATTACGAAGGAGGCTCATGCTACCCGTATTCCATACACCGGATCAAGCAAAATGTATAAGGATTTGAAGCCGTATTATTGGTGGGGTAATATGAAACGGGGGTTGCGAGTTCGTTTGAAATGTCGACTGTCGTGAGTCAAGATTGAGCATCAACGACCGGTGGCATGATGAGACCGCTTCTATTCCCGAGTGGAAGTGGGAAGACATATCGATGGACTTTATTACTAGTTTGACGAGCCGTCGAGGCATGAATACGATTTGGGTGGTTGTGGATCGATTGACTAAATCAGCCCACTTCTTGGAGATCAAGGATACTTGGGGCCCGAGAGATTGGCCCAATTATTCATCAAAGAGATTGTGAGGCGCATGGCACCCCTAAGAGTATTGTATCGATCGGGACGGACGGTTCGTGTCGCACTCGGAAGGCGGTTCATCGTGCTATGGGTACAGGTTGAACTTGATACTTTTCATCCTCGAGACGGCCAGTCCCGAGAGGACAATTCAAACTCTAGAGGATATGTTGAGGGCATGTGCTCGATTGGAAGCTTGATCGGGAAGCCCAACCGCCGTTGGTAGAATTCACATACAATAACGGTGGCACGCCTCGATCATGATGGCACCTTATGAGGCACTATATGGTCGTCGTTGTAGGTCCCCATTGTCTTTGGGACGAATTATCCGAATCTATTGGTACGGAACACGATATGTTATTGGCGGCCAGCGAGAAGATTTCCCGATCAAGAGCCGTATTAACGGCCCAAAGCCGCGAAATCATATGCGAGATAATCGTCGGCGACCACTCGAGTTTGAAGTTGGTGACCATGTCGGTCAAAGTATCTCCTACTAGAGGTGTTTTTCGATTCGGGAAGAGAGGCAAATTGAGCCCAAGGTATATTGGTCCGTTTGAGATCTGGAGCGAGTAGGCGACCTAGCCTATCGTTTAGCATTACCACCAGCTTTGAGTCGGATTCACAACGTATTCCATGTATCTCGATTAAGGAAGTATGTTGCTGATCCAAGTCACGTTATTCAATTCGACGAGGTCGAAATAGCCGACGACCATTCGTATGAGGAGCGGCTGTGCAGATACTCGAAAGGAGAATTAAGCAGTGAGGAACAAGACGATTCCCTTATTAAAAATTCGGTGGTCAAGACACGGAGTCGAGGAAGCTACGTGGGAGGCCGAAGATAGCATGCGAGAGAGATACCCCGAACTGTTTACCCCTTAGTTTCGGGGACGAAACTCCTTTTTAAGGGGGGGAGTATGTAATACCCTCGCCTTTAATATTGTATTTCATGATTTAAGTTAAGTATTGTTGCACCATATCTGTGATGTGTAGCATGTACCGACGAATTATGTTAAGTTGGATTCATGGTCATTCATACTATATTAGTTGTTGGGTGATATTGCGAAAATTCCATTTATGCTCGTTATAGTACTTAATGTACGTTAACATGTATTCTTAACGTACGCTATGAAGGCCGCCTTACGTACGTAACACCGATACGTTAACGTACGTAATACGGAAGATTCCCCAGCAATCCGCCTTTCGGCGGGTGGGGTCGAGCAAGGGTAGCTGGTAGGGAGTCGATCGCGACCGCCAAGTCATCGTCCACTACGTTCGTTATAGCCGCTTGGTTACGTTCGTAACGAACTGCTTGTTTTTAGTCAGTGTGTTTTATGAAATTGGTTACGTACGTAATGTTCATAATATTACGTGCGTAAAGGCTATAACGTCGTTAACCACGTTCGTTAACGTCGTAATGTCGATTGATTATAAATGTAGGACTTGCCATTCATTTCCTACTCGACCTTTTTCAATCTCCCGACTAAGGAACGATTCCCTTCCCTTCCAACTTCGTTTCTAAGCCTTTCTAACTTGTGTTGGAGCCTCAACACTTGATTGGTGACTTGGAGAAGCTAGAGATTGAAGTATATTCCTTGAAGTGTTGGTGTTGTTCTTCATTTTAAGGTTGGTCTTTCTTTAACTCATATCAATTCCATGTTTCTGATGATGTTAGTAGATAAATACTTCACATAATGATAGTTTAGATTAGTGTAAACATGATAAGTTAATTGATTCATACTCAAATCAAGTGAAGATTAATTTTGAAGGTATTAGTATTGCTTCTTGAGGTAAATAACTTCATAATATGATTGTGTTGATAATGATATACATAAAACACGAGGTATAGCATGATAATCGGAAGTTGATTTTAGTCTCTACACTAGGAACATGTTAGAGATGATGTCCTTAATGATTAAAAGTGAGAAATGTTAAGATTGTCTTGAACATTCTATTGATCCTTAAAGGTTGCATGAAACCATGATTTTGGCCTTTAAAACCTTTGTGATGGAATTGTTGGAAAGATGATGTTAACCCTTTGAAGATGATCTTTGTTAGATGGATGAAATTACTTCAAAAATCTCAAGTATCGATGGTATAACTAGGCATTTAATAAATTCTTCAAAGTAAAACAATGAATGTTGATAGGAGGACGTTGTAATCTCCGTGCGTTGAATTTATCGATTTCACCAAAGAGTGTTAATCACTACATTAATAGGTTAATAATGTTCTTAAGAGAGTTGTGTTGAATATGACGATACAAATACGGTAGATGAATAGCCGAATTCCATTTCATTAATCCGTGCATGTCTAGAGGAGTAAATTAAGATAATGTTCTTAACTCACTAAAAACTTGAACTTACGTTTCATATAATAATCAAGTTTTGAACGAAATCGTCGGTAAATAATGAAGAATGTAATTAAACACAACTTATATCGTAATTGGAAGTGTCGATGATTTGAAGCGATATCCTCACGATATTACATTGATGATAAATGGACATCAAGAATTTGACATCAAGATTAGAATATGTAATGAACATGATAAACATGCGATGATTTGTAATAAGAACATTAAAATGGTCAATAGGATAATCTATTTATTCAAAGTGAATTTACGAATATTGTTCATGCGATAATACCATTATCATACGAATGTGTTGTTGAATGGATTATATTTCATTCAAGGTTGCTTGTTCACGTGAGTATTGTTAGACGAGGATACCGTTCGTTTGACCATTCAAAGAAGGATTATTCGTCTACGGAATTGAGGCAAGTTATCTTGCTTGGTTATAGTGATGGTTGAATTCTTGTGATTATTATGCAGTTCGTGTGTATGAAATGTTATGATAATCTATGATTCGTGATATGGTGATACCCTTGATCGTATTGTCATGGTGTTGGGGATGATACCCCCGGAATTACCGTCCTTATTACCGTTAGTTCTTTTGAGCTTTGTTGACACTTCGGTGAGTTGTTCGATTCCCTCGTAGAAGTGTAATTCGTTGAGTTTCGTTGTCATGTTGTATCGTGACATCTCTGGAGTCATATCTGCGCGCCGATTGGTTATGTGTAGGATTTTTAGCCGGGCACTTGATGATCATGCGTGGATGTTTTCCGCATTTAGATCGTGCACACGAGACGTAGTTCGTGAGGCTAATTAGGTACATCGTCCCACGTATATTCGGATTCCGTATACGGGGTGGACATGTGCACGGACACATTTCCGGATCGGGCGTACTGTGACGTCCGTCTTGAGCCATAGTATGTGATCGTTCGTATACTTGATTATGTTTCGACAGTTGGGACTGATTGTTTATACGCCTTCGGGGTATATTCAGTGGTCGGTGGATTTCTTTGAAATCAGTATATATATGAATTGTATAATGCCATGAGAATTATTATCATGTATAGCTGACCCTGTGGTTTGGGGCGAAATACTTGTATTTCAGGGCGAGGAAAGGGCAAGGCACAGGAGGAGCACAATGGCGACGGAGGATTCTGATGTATGCTATTTCGGGGGCCCCGAGTCTTTTGGTTGTTCGGTTATGTTTTAAGCGTGACTTTCGTTTTATTTTTGTGTCGGATGAATGTACTAAAACTTGTTAGGTACTGCCCATCGTCATATAGTGCATGCAGTGTTTGGATCCTGTGTATGTTTGCTTGTATTTAAAAATATGAATAACTCATACTCCACACCGGGGTTTTGATAAATATCGTGGTACGGTGCCACGTTGTCGGATTTTAAGTGTATTTTGTGATATTGCCTGGTGGGTCCCAGGAGGGATCCACGGCACTGTAATGGCCACTGTTTTTGGGCTGTTACAGTGATCTCAGAGGTTTTGCTCCTATTGGCCTCTTTGAAACTGGCATGAGACCATACTTATTTTTGATGATTGATGAAGCAAACTCTTGTTCTTCAGGTGAGGTGTAGTTGTTCTTTATGCAGAGAGTTTTATCTCACCCTGAAGAGCTTCATCATCCAGCTTCACATGTATATTAATTGGAGGGTCCTGTAGTCTGAAGTTAGGGATTCTAGGATATGCATTAAAATCTTCTTCAGCCACCCTCTTCAGAATTTCCCATAGATTTGGGATGTTCATCTCCATGTAGTCAACAAAAATTTGTTGGGGAGTGTTGTCTGAGTCCTTGAGGATTTCCCAGAGATAGTATTTTTCAATTATTGCTTTTTGTCTATCCCCCATTTTCTTCCAGCTTCCTCTGGAATGAACTCCTCAACATATTGAAGTTCTTTTCCTTCCCATTCAAGTGGCACCACTGGATCTTGTCTAGTCCTTTTATTTTTAGCTGCTGGTTCTTCTGGTGGTGCAGCTGTATTTTTTTCTTTCCAAAGAACTTGTTCCAGGGGTCAAAAGTAATTATTGTCACCTTTTTGATCTTTGTTCTTCCTCCTTTCTCTTTTCAGCTTCTTCCTTCTCTTCCCCTTTTTAGCCAGCATCAATGACTTTTGCTAGCTGTTCCTCCACCCTCAGCATTAACTCTGTCATACCAATCGGCATCCTTGAGCTTGAAGGTGGTGGCGTGGGTCGGTTGATCAGGCAATCCATTTATGCATTTAGGGATATCAGCTCAGGTTTGACTTCTATTGTCAGGAGCTCAGCAACTGTCACTTTCAGCTGAGCGATATATTTCATAGATAAGACTTGCCTATCAGCTGGCGCTTGATCAGATGGGGTTTTCTCAGGGGTTCCTGATTTCTCAGAAGCATCTGCAGGTGACTTTGACTTCTTCGGTGCAGATGACTTCTTTTTAGAGTGACTTTCCCCAGCTTGTTCCCCCTGATCCCTTTGTCCCTCTGATTTCTCAGCTTCTGAAGGTTTAGCTGAGCTGGAGGCCTGATTAGGTGCATTCTGATCATGGTCCTCATCATCATTTTCTTTTATTTCTTCTGCCTTTTGTTCCTTCTCCTCTTCTTCTTCTTTATTCTCATCCTCCTTTTCTTTTTCTTCTTTCTTTTCAATTTCTTCTTTTTCAACTTGAATTTCTTTTTCTTCTTCTTCTTTTTCTTCTTCTTCTTCTTCTTCTTCTTCTTCTTCTTCTTCTTCTTCTTCTTCTTCTTCTTCTTCTTCTTCTTCTTCTTCTTTCTTTTCAACTTCTTCTTTTTCAACTTCTACTTCTTCAATGGTAATCCCTTTCTCTTCTTTCTCTCCTCCATTATTTCCTTATTCTTTCTCCTCACCAAGGGTCTGTCCTTGTGCTACACCTTCCATGATATGAAGGATGAGTTGGTCCATATTTTGTCTAAAACGGGAGATGAACCAGTTCACTTCCAGTGGCAAATTTATATATGTCTCCTGACAAAAATGCATAGTGAGTTGCTCTATGGCAATTGGATGATCCCAGCCACTTCTTTCAACAAATTCTCTTAGATGAGGGAAGGTAAGAGTCTTCAGTTCTTTCCATTCTTCATAAATATTGATAAAGGAGAATTTCAGGGCTTATTGTCTTAGCAACTGTAATTGAGCTTTGGTAAGTCCCAGGGGATTGTTTTCTTTAAGGTTGAAAGAGTAATTTAATTTGGCACTTCAATAATTTCGTCTGCCTCTTCTTCCTCAATAAAGCTTGGAAGAGTCATGAGGGGTATCATCTTTGTTATCAACTCAGGTGAGTGATCTGGTTTAGCTTCAGGTAATGCAGGTGCAGGTGAGATGATTATCTGTATTTCTTCCTCTTCTTCAGATGAGTAGTCCACCAGGCCTTTATGTCTTTTGGGGGACTGATCAGGTGAGGATATGATATGAACAATTTTTTCAGGTGACATCCTCTTCAAGAGATTGGAAAGAGGAATGTTGTCACTTTTCATCAGCTACGGTCGGAGCTGGTACAGGTGGGGTCTTGTCAGCTATGATCAGAGCAGGTTCAGGTGTGGTATGAATCTCAGCTGTAGTTGGAGTTCACGTCATCTCCTCTGCAGTTTTATCAGTTGTGATTTGAGCAGCTGCGTCAGACTGGACCTCATCTCAGTCTGAAGGTCCTCTGTATGAAGAAGTTCTACTTGTTATTTTCTCAATTATCTCAACTGCTTTTAGATTCTTGTCTCCAAGTTTCTCTTTGGCATCTTGGTCCAGATGACCAAGTCACTTGCTAGCGTGGAAGTGATATGCTTTGCCTTCTGCCTTCTCGAGGAATTCGAGAATCCAACTAACTTGTGTTCCATAAGTTAGCTTCTGTACAAACTTGTTAATATCTGAATCCCAATTCACTTTGTTCACCTCTCGAACAAACTGCCTGTAAATGTAATCAGGCCAGTTAATCATCTGCTGTTGTGTCAAGGCTCCCATAACAACATACTTTGATGATAATAATTGATCAAAGCTTCCGGCCATCCCCATGACTATCTTATTAGTTATGTCCAGAATATACTTGTACTCTCTCCTGAGATCTCCCTTCTTGGCAGTGAGTTTGACTTGCATTGGCTGATCTTGTAATTTGATCTTGTACCAAATGTCAGTTGGATTTTGTTTTAGGGCTTCGACATTAAAGCCTCGATTCTCCATATTAAATGCGTCGGCAACTGTCTGTTTGGTGATAGTGATTGGTTTGCCAAATATTGAACTTTTAATCTCGAATTGTGTAGCATGCGCCTCTTTGAAAAAACAGATAACAGCTTCCTTGAAAAGCTGGGTGGGATTAATATCCAGAAAGTGGTAAATCATGTTCTTCTTTATCGTTGATATCAGGTGCGCCATCTCCTCAGTGTTGTTCGACTCTAGTAGACCTTCAAAGTCTCTACGATGCTGAAAATGATATGTTCTTTGACCATTTTGAGATTCACGCCTTCGAAGTAGGTGTTGGCGTCAATTTCTGCAATTTTTTTTTTTGAATTTTAGTATATTGAGGTTCTGGAGTTTTTGCTTCGAAAAATTAGGGTTTTGCTATGCGATTTTAGGGTTCTAGAGCTTGAAGATGATAAGGTTTTGTAAAATGATTTCAGTAGTCTTATATACCCAGTTGAAAAGACATTTTTGAATTTATTAATTAAATAAGAAAGCGGAGGTTCGTATTACTGATTGATGTAGACGTGGAGTGAGTGGGATCATGTGTTTTAGTCAACGTGTTGATAGAGAATATAAATAAATAATCAAATGTCAGTCAAGGGATGAGAAACTTAGTTGGTTGACCATTTGACCTCTGATGAGCTCTAATTTCAATACCTTATCTGCTTCTGCATCAGGTGAGGTATGTCGTCTGTAGTTGATATCAGCTAGTTTTTCCTTGTTTGTGCTTTGGTTCCTCGTCTGCTCTGATCAGGTGGCTTCCTCGTCTAGTCTTCAGATCAGATGACTTTTTGTTTTTCGTTTCTCAGATCAGGTGGCCTTTACCTCATCTAGTCTGCGAATCAGGTGACTTCTCTTCGTCTCTCGTCTGCTTCAGGTCAGATAACTTTTCTCATCTGTTTTTCAGCTAAGCACTATATTCCCTGCTACTGGTGCATATGCTTCATCAAAATCTATTTCTTCATACTCAGTATAACCTTTTGCTACCAGTTTTTCTTTTATTCCTAACAAGTTCCCCCTCCTTGGTATGTCAGTGTTTTCTCTGTGCTGCTTTCTAGAATGTTGGTTTGTCCACATGAGCTCCCCTCAAGTGATTCATCTGGACCTCTTTGTTTAGTCTATACAGACACATTTTATTCTCCTAGACATGTGCATGAATCATTATGAGATCATTCTTCAACCCTTGCTGATGACTTTGATTGCAACATAGTAGTCTTTCTATTTCTTCTACAATCAGATAAGAAGAGATTTGGGTACCCAGATTTGTGTGGATCCTTTAGGGTTAGTGGTTTTTATTGAGGAGTGGTTTCTCCTGTGATTATGAATCTCATTTATATATGCATTCTTATGTTTTCTGTATCCTTGGTTTGAATTATGCATATAGAATAGTTGGTAACTAGTTGGATGTGGTTTGTTATTTTATAATGAATGACAATTCTGTTGTTTCCACATATTATATTGGTTACTTGTATAATATGCATAGTATCTAGGTCTATATCTCTAGTAAGGATTGTATACATGATATCCCTGATAGTTTGAGTGGTATGAGCCATTGTAAAATCTTGGCTGAGACCTATGATGAATGGTTTGAGGTCTCCATACCATATTATCTTGAAAGTTTGGATAACCTTGAGGTTTCCATTTACCTCTCCCATTTTGAAATCTATTTTTGGGGAGCTTTGGTAATAAGCAGAATGATGTTTGGACTACTGACACTTCTTGGGCAATTGCATAGTCTCTTGTCTAGGCCGCTGCCTCCTTCTAAATATAGGTTTGATTATAGGCTCCGTAGTCTGGACAAGTGTTTCTCCCTTTATAAAATTGGTTTTAGAAGTGGAGGGAGTGTTTGGGTCATATCTAAGGCCTGATTTTAAATATAGTGGCCTTTGGTTTATACACAATCCATCAAGGGTTATAGATGCTTTCAAAGATGTTATTTCTTTAGCTTGAACATCTTTTAATTGTCCGAGTTTTGAAAGTTCAGCTTCAAGATCTGTGAGTACCTCTGATTTTTCATTGTTCAAGATTGTTAGTTTATTTATTTCAACCACAACTGTGTTTTCAGTTTTAGCCTGACTGGTTTTGAGATTTTCTAAATCCTGGCTGAGATTGTCAAATTCTTTTTCAGCTAGGTTTTATCATTTCTCAGTTGGGTATTCTCAGCTGTTGCAGTCAGATGTGCCTTTTTAAGAATTTCAAAATCTTTTAACAGTTGGTTTAAAGATTTGTGTAAATCAAGATCTTCAGATATATCAGTACTGAAACCTTCTGTAGTTTTAGGTTTAGATGTTACCTCTTCATCAGCAAGGTTGGCCATTAGACAGTTGATTACTTCATCATCATCAGATAGGAATCCACGATTCCATGTTCTCTTTGATCGGCTCTGTTTCTTCACACATTACTGCCAATGTGTCCCATATTTCCTTGGCATTCTTACATTTCTTGATTTTAACCACGGTTGCCTTGTGAAGGGTCTGGTATAATACATCTCTGGCCTGGTTGTCAAGATTGGCCAGCTTCATTTCTTCATGGGACATTTCAGTTCTCTTCTTCGGAATCTTCTCTGGCTTCCCAACTGCAATTTCTTCTGCTGTGTTGCCCTTCAGGAAGATGAATGGTCCATCCTTAATTATACACCACATTTCATCATGGATGGATGACATATGAGCCTACATTCTTATTTTCCAGAGGTCATATTTATCGATAGAAAATACAGGTAATCTAGAGTACATGTGTTGCATGTGTTCCATTATAATGAGAGATTTATATATGCTCAGATATATGGATCTAGTTTTGTGAAGTTAAACCAACCTCTCTGATACCACTTGTAGGTCACAAGTCGTCAGAAATAAGTCTAGAGGGGGGTTAATAGACTTATTTAACTCTTTTCTCGTATCTCAGGTGAGTAAACTCAGCTGTTAAATATGCAGCTAATAAACCTTGGCTGCACATGAGTAATGCGGAAGCACAACTGATGACAATGCAGATGACTATGTCGAATGCAAGTGACTTATGTCAACTGTAAAACTTTGTTATGCGGAAGACAGTTAACTGCTAAATGGAACAGCAAATATGAATGCAGCAAATAAGTATGATGAAATGCAGTAAAACACACAAGCACTTATAGTGATTTCAGAGGTGGGGTAATTTTCTACTAGTCCACGTTTCTCCAAACTAGTTGGAGATGAATTCACTATAACTTTCAACCAGTGATAAATGTTACAATGATTCACACAATTACAATAGCTTCCAACCAGTGAAAACCCGTGGCCATTGCAACTCCTTTTGGCTGTCTAGCACCTCTTGATCGAAAAGCCTTGGATGCCTCAACAACTCGCAAGCTATCTATCACCTTCCAATCAAGAACCCGTCGATGCCTTATTAGCCTCGGAACTTTTGAGAACATCGTTCAAAGAAGTACCCCGTACTCAAACTTAAAGACAAGAGTGTTGTCTTCTCCAACTTAGAAGCTTCTCTTGAATTTGACTTTTAAGCTTGCTCTTCACGATGCTATAGATTGCCTTGTATGCTTTGTTTGCTCTTATCGCTTGTATGTATTGTTCGCATCGTACTTTGCTCAAATATGTCTTCAGATATTTATTGTACGAACCTTGAGCTTGGCTGCAAACTTGGCTACAGAATTAGTTTGGTCAACCTCCTCTGATATTCTGTTTGACCAAAAACCACGACTGATGAAGAACTCGTCTGTAGTCAAACCTCAGTTAATATTTCTTCTGACGTGAAAACTCACCTGATAACTCGCTTGTTAAATATCTCATATGTGGTCAAACCTCAGTTGATACTTTGTGTTGACTAGATTTCATCTGATAATAACTCGTCTATGGTCAAACTTCTCTGATGTATTCTATTGACCAAAACTTGCCAGATATATGGCCAGATATTATCTTGCATGTGGTCAACCTTCTCTGATATGTTGAGTTGACCAGATCTCTCCTGATGTCTCGCCTGATATTATTCTTTCTTCAGAACTAGGCTGAAATCTTATCTAATATCTTGACAGTTCTATACTTAGCCGATTTTCTATCTGATCAATACTTGATCAATACTTAGCCTATTTGATGGCTTATAGAAGATACTCATTTGGTTCTTCTTTACAATGCCAAGTACTTCGAGCATACATTTGAATAAATCATGAACACAGGGATGACATCATCAAAATCTAACAAGTATTCCTAAAAATGTATAATTTAAATCACAGGTTGATACGTAAATAGTAAGGACAGAATTAAAATACACATAGATATAAGTGGTTCGAGGTAAATCCATCTACATCCACTAGTCCTCCACACAGGAGTAAGGTGTTTATTAAAATCACTCCGTACACAACTATGTGTCTTTAACTAAACCTATCGTTGTATTGTTCACACATATTGATACAGTGACAACAGCTTGGGACGTTCACATAGATCTGATTTGGTTCTTTTGACTTGCTTCTTCTCACACAGATTGAAGTTCATCTTTAATGTTATTCTTCCCACACTGGTCGAAACTGGCAAGGACTTAGTCCACACAGGGCTAAGGTTTTCTCAAGGTATAGATAAGGTGGAACAAGTTAAAACAGCAGCTGTATGCTTTGATGATCGATCGCTGTACGATGTGTTGTTTGCATTGATATAAGGATGTGAAAATAAATTTCAAAACACTAGGAGAAGTCATTTCGCTAGAAAGCCCACTAACCCAAGAGGACCCACTCTAATCTGGATGCCTAAATCTCTGCTTGTTTGATTGTAGAAGAAGTGAAAGGATTACTATGCAGTAACCACAAAATCATGTTGGAATGAGGAATGGTTTGTAGATTCTAGATGCTCAGGGCACATAACAGGAAAAAATAAGATTATGTCAAATTGTCTGTGGAAGTATCTAAAATGGACAAACAAAATGTCATGGGAAGATTCACCAAGGAAACATTACTATTACAAAATTGCAGTTTGTTAAAGGGCTGAAATATAAACTACTCATAATAAGCTAATTCTATGATGAAAACAGTTTGGTTGTGTTGACCAAATGGAAGTGCATGGTGATTGATCTCTTATCTGGAGTGAAGCTACAAGGTTATAGAAGAAAGGATGTCTATGTGATAGACTGGAAAACAAGCATATCCAATGCATGTTTCATGTCGAAGACAGTAGCTTAAAATAGATGACTATGACACAAAATACAAAGCCAACTAAACTTCAAGGAATTTAACAAAATAGTCTCACGAAGGCTAGTTCGAGCATCTACCATAAGGAATTTCAAAAAAGAGACCCTGTGTGATACATGCTATGAAAGAAAAGGCATACTTCAAGTCAATCCAACCAACCACTGTAACCAACAGGGTACCGAAATTGCTTCACATGGATATTTTTGGACCCATCAAGCCAAAGACTTTAAGTGGAAGAAAGCATGCCTTAGTAGTTGTAGATGACAACTCAAGATATACTTGGGTTGTCTTCCTCTAATGAGACTTTAACCAAGCTGCATGAGTTACTGAGGAGGATTAAGAATGAGAAATCCGTAACTATCATTACGATCAAATTAGATAAAGGAGGATGATTTCTCAACAAGGCTATAACAGAATTCAGTGACCAGAATTGAATCCAACATGAAGTTTCAGCTGCAAAGAACACCATAACAAAATGGTGTACCTGAAAGGAGAAAGAGAGCCCTCAAGGAAGCAGATAGGACAATGCTTGCTGAAGCTGAACTTCCCAAGAGGTTTTAGCCTGTAGCTGTCGGCATAACCTGTCATACACATAACATGAGTACGATAGTATGGAGACACTGTAAAATTCCCTACGAGGTCTAGAATGGTAGTTTCCCAACTGTTTCATAATTTTATATTTTTGGTTGTAAGTATTTCATTCACAACAATGGTATAACCCAAGTAAATGTTTTTGATGCTAAAACTAATAATGGTCTCTTTACGGGATATTCTCAAATAAGTAAAGCATACAGAGTATTTAACAAAAGAATATTAGTTGTGGAAGAAAAACCTCACGTTCTATTTGATGAATCTACTTTTGAGTACATGAATCAGGTTGAGCAAATTGAGAAAAAGCTTAAGGAAGCAACACTAGAATAACTCGTTATAAAAGACACATGAATCATGGACTCAGCTGATGAAGATACAGTCGCAGATCAGCTAGTATCTTTAGACTCGGCTGTCGAGATCTCAAACTCAGTTGATGAGCAGTTAGGATGATTAAACTCAATAACTGAGATCAACACAAAAAATCCTCAAGCAATCCATTATAGGGAACAAGCAATGTTGATCAACAAGGAGATGATGAAGAAAAAATTCCCAAATGGCCGAAGGATCACCCCATCTCACAAATTATTGGCAACCTAACTGATGGTGTCAAGTCTAGGAAAACTAAAGACCAAATGGGGATGGATATGTTTTCATGATTTATGTCTCAAATAGAACCTAAAACACCTAAAGAATCCATGGAAGACTAAACTTGGATGAATGCATGCAAGAAGGACTGAATCAGATGGAAAAAACAGTGTTCGAGAGCTAGTGGACAGATCGTATCACAAGAGAGTCATTGGCACCAAGCGAGTCTACAAGAACAAGTGTGATGAAAATGGTATTGTTATGGTATTGTTGCTAGAGATAAAGCAAGAGTGGTGGCAAAAGAATATGCTCAATGTTAAGGAATATATTTGGATGAAACCTATGCACCAGTATCAAGATTGGAAGCAATAAGGCCATTTCTTGCATATGCAGCCTTAAAAAACCTTGAACTATAACAAATGGATGGAAAAGGTGCTTTCTAAATGGAATTTTTGAAGAAGTATATGTGGAGCATACACCAGGATGTTTCAAAGGAGACAAGGTATACAAGCTTCTCAAGATCTCAATGGACTCAAACAGGCCCCAATAGCGTGGTATGAAACCTTATCCGTACATTTTGAGAAGAACAGATTTAACAAATGAAGAGTGGAGAAGATAATTTTCAGGATCGAACATGAAGACCATATTCTATTAGTTCAAATATATATATATATATGACATCATATTTGGCTCAACAAATCCAGAATTGTGTGAAGAATTCTCAAACCTAATGCAAGGAGAATTTGAAATGAGCATGATGGGTAAACTAAACTTCTTTTTAGCTTTACAAGTTAAACAAGTTGATACAGGTATCTTTATCAATCAAGCCAAGTATACTAGGGAGCTGATCAAAAAATTTGTCATGGAGTCAGCCAAGCCTCCAAGGATACCAATGAGCACATAATTGCACATTCATACAGATGAAAAAGGCATATCAGTAGACCCAACCCACTACAGAGGATTGACCGGATCATTGCTGTACCAAACTGCAAGCAGACCAGACATATATGTCTTATGTAGTTGGAGTATGTACAAGATTCCAGTCCAAGCCAAAGCAATCTCACCAGGAAGCAACAAAGAGGATTATCAGATACTTAAAATTGACAACCAATATTGGACTACATTATCTAAAGATGATACTTTTGAATTATTAGCTATTATGATACTGATTTGCAGGTTGTAAGATTTTCAATTGGCCTTTTTACCCTTAAATATTTCATAAGGAGTCATCATCTTATTTCTGTGAAGGTGAATTCGATATGTGATATAACAGGCGGTGTTGACAGCTTCGGCCCAAAAATATTTTGGGCCAAGCTTAAAACTTTAATCATAAAAGGTCTCAACCAAGATTTAACAGTGGCTCACACTAGATAAATTTTCAATCATATCTTATACATATATGCAAATAGATTTTCGCACCCTGTAAGGATGTCAAAATAAATTTCAAAACACTAGGAGAAGTCAATTATCCAGAAAGACCACTAACCCAAGAGGACTAACTCTGATCTGCGTACCTAAATCTCTGCTTGTTTGATTGCAGAAGAAGTGAAAGGATTACTCACCAGCAACCACATAATCGTATCGGACTGAAGAATGGTTTGTAGATTCTAGATGTTCAAGGAACATGACAGGAAAAAATAAGATTCTGTCAGATTACACCAAAGAAAGAGGCCCATATGTAATCTTTGGAATTAGCTCAAATGGACCAACCAAATGTCATGGGAATCTGCACCGAGGAAACATTACTATTACAAAAGTGCAGTTTGTTAAAGGCTGAAATATAACCTACTCAGCATAAGCCAATTCTATGATGAAAATAGTTTGGTAGTGTTGACCAAATGGAAGAGCATGGTGATTTATCTCTTATCTGGAGAAGTTAAGCTTCAAGGTTATAGAAGAAGGGATGTCTATGTGATATACTGGAAAACAAGCATATCCAATGCATGTTTCATGTCGAAGAGAGTAGCTTAAAATGGATGACTATGGCACAAAAGACAAAGACACCTAAACTTCAAGGAATTCAACAAAATAGCCTCACGAAAGCTAGTTCGAGCGTCTAACATAAGGAATTTAAAAAGGAGACCCTGTGTGATACATGCTAGGCGAGAAAACAAACCAAGGGATCCTACAAGTCAATCCAACCAACCACTATAACCAGCAGGGTACTGAAATTGCTTCACATCTTTTTTGGACCATCCAGCCAAAGACTTTGAGTGGGAGAAAGCATGCCTTAGTAGTTGTAGATGACAACTCAAGATATACTTGGGTTGTCTTCCCCTAATGAGACTTTAACCAAGCTGCATGAGTTACTGAGGAGGATTCAGAATGAGAAATCCCTAACTATCATTATGATCAAATTAGATAAAGGAGGATGATTTCTCAACAAGGTTATAACAGGATTCAGTGACCAAAATGGAATCCAACATGAAGTTTCAGCTGCAAAGAACACCATAACAAAATGGCGTACCTGAAAGAAGAAACATAACCCTCAAGGAAGGAGATAGGACAATGCTTGTTGAAGCTGAACTTCCCAAGAGGTTTTAGCCTGTAGCTGTTGGCATAACCTGTCATACACAGTCATGAGTATGATAGTAGGTAGACACTGTAAAATTCGCTACGAGGTCTGGGATGGCAGTTTTCCAAATGTTTCATAATTTTATATTTTTGATTGTAAGTGTTTTATTCGCAACAATGGTAAAACCAAACTGAATGTTTTTTATGCTAAAATTGATGATGGTCTCTTTATGAGGTATTCTCAAATAATTAAAGCATATAGGGTAATTAACAAAAGAATATTAGTTGTGGAAGAAACACATCATGTTCTATTTGATGAATCTACTTTTGAGTACATGAATCAGGTTGAGCAAATTGAGAAAAAGCTTAAGGCAACAACACTAGAAGAACTCATTATAAAGTACACATGAATCATGGACTCAGCTGATGAAGACCTAGCCAAATATCAGCTAGCATCTTTAGACTCAGCTATCGATATCTCAAACTCATCTGATGAGCAGCTATGACGATCAAACTAAATAATTGAGATCAACACAAAAATTCCTCAAGGAAATCCATTAGGGGGAACAAGAAGTGTTTATCAACAAGGAGAGGATGAAGCTACAATTCCCAAATGGATGAAGGATCACCCCATCCAATAAATTATTGGCAACTTAACTAATGGTGTCAAGGCTAGGAAAACTAAAGTGTAACACCCCCAATCCACTCAGGGATATTACACGCCGTAGACCCTCTCCTCGAGGATCTACCAGGCTGATAACTAAAATCAAACATCTAGACATCGCCTTTAAGGCTAAAATGACTCAGTAGACCGACTTGGTCCTTCAATAATAACATACAACTCAATTCCAAACACATACCCACGCAGGGGTCAAAATACAATAAACTCCCGTACAACGGGGAAAAGATACTGCAGCGGAAAAGAAAATACAACTAGACCAATACGACATCAACGGATCCTCGTGTGATTAGTATCGTTCATCTTTCATCATCCTTCGTGCCGACCCTGTGCTATGCTCCAAAACCTGAATGCAAAAATAGACATCCACCCCCCGAATACTCGGGGGTTAGCAAAACTCCACTGTTTTGCTAGTGCAAGTACAAGTGCAAAAATCCGAGCCATACAATTCACATTCCACGAATAACAATAACCAGGAATCCTCAAAAATCCAAAAGTAACAAAAAGTACTTCCCGAGGCAAGAGTTTGAGTAAGACATTCCAGAAACCGAAAGACCACAATAAAAGGGAAACAATTTATAAAACAGTTTAAAATGCCATCGAGAGTTTTAATAGAAAATAATTTAGGATTATAAAATCCTTCTCTTTCCAAAAATCAATAGGGTCACAGCCCAAATGTTTTGTTTTCGCAAATAGGAAACCACCAACAATTTACAGGGTCAGAGCCCAACATCACGTGTCCTCAACGGACATAAAATCAACGAAACATAATCACGCACGCGCATCGCCTAGGACCGGGACGCTACCACAGACATCCCACTCGAGGCCTCGAAGGACCCTCCCGAGCTGGCTAGCGAAACAAATCACACACATCTCACGGTTGGATCAATCGCTTGTTGCATCCTGGCCACATGATCGCATGCCATGTGCCACCGTAGATTATCTCAGGCTCTCACGGTTGGATCAATCACTTGTTGCATCCTGACCACATGATCACGTGCCATGTGTCACCGTAGACCTTCAACCATATCCACACATTCACACAAATAACATATCACATCAAGGATATTCAAACAATTCGCCAAGAAGCATCAAACACTTAGCAAAACACCACGTCCAACCACAACGCACCGAAATGAAATAATATACGCCACACGCAATACCAAGTACAACATCAACACCAAACATATCCATAGAATTCACATAGTTATTCACAAATCACACCATTCACAAAACACACGTGTTTTGAAAGCGAGCCTTTAACAAGGCTAAATCGAATCTTTTGAAAGTAATTTTCAAATGACCAAACCAACACATTTAGACGATCACCAATTATCATATCCACAAAATAAGAATAGTATGGGCCAGTTACTTGCCTCGAAATCACAATCGCAACGAGACGACGGATAGGACGCGGTCGAATAGCCCCGAACCCCCAAACAATATCAAGAACGCGATAGCACCACGAGTATTACGAGAATTACACCACACGAATCATCAATCACCAGACGGAATTCATCATCGGAATCATCGAACACCTATAAACCTCTGGAAGGAACAATAACACGTGGTTACGCCGAGAATCAAGGCCAAAACAACGGAAATCCCAACAAACTATCGAAGGGAAACTCATTGGGACATTTAATCGAACACTAAATGTTCAATAATTCCCAAGAACACTCGAATCGTCAATCGAGTTAAACAAACTCGATATATGGATATACAACCCATAGAACACGATTAATAACATCATACTACACCAATCGATGTATCAAAATCGGATTAGAAACGAAATCAAGAACAATTTCTCCAAAAAGTCAACTTGAAGGAAAATCACGAATATACCTTGATTTGACGAAGAACACGGATTGGACGATGATATAATCAACAAGAATCTTCCAAAATGCCTTGGAAATGACTAGAATCAGCCAAGAACTCTATTTCCCGTCGCACCCGTCGCCAGTCGCCGAAAGAAGGGAAAAAAATCGAGTAAAATGAAGTCTGGCCGAGCGCAGGCCATATATACCCGACAGAGTTACGGCCGTATCCGGCAGTGCCATACGGCTGTAACTCGGCCCCTTACGGCCGTACTCGGCAGGCCTTACGGTCGTAACCGGCATTCGTCAAGAATCTGCCCAGCACCTGCCGGACACTTACGGCCGTAACTGGCACACATTACGGCCGTAACCGGCCTTCGTCAAAAATCCGCCCAGTGCTTGTACGGCCGTACCCGATCACAGTTACGGCCGTAACTCGCACACCTTACGGCCGTAACCGGCACCTTACGGCCGTAACTCGGCCAGGCCAGGCCCTGCTCCGGCCGTGACTCGGCCGTGGCCACTCCGACGGCCCGGACGACCCCGAAACCCGAACCTGAGTAAAAATCGAAGATACGGTTACGAAGTACTCGCAAAGACGAATCCAAGCGCTAAGAGAACACATGATTCCGACCACCCGTAGTGTCGGAATTCGACA
Organism: Orobanche coerulescens; assembly: GCA_033398695.1. Lineage (NCBI taxonomy): Eukaryota > Viridiplantae > Streptophyta > Magnoliopsida > Lamiales > Orobanchaceae > Orobanche > Orobanche coerulescens. The sequence continues at coordinate 65,016,039 of CM065819.1, forward strand.
ACGGAAGTAATTACCCCAAACTTTGGGAAATTACAAAAATGGCCCAAAATGCCCGAAAATCACTATAGGTGATCGAATAACCAAACCGAAGTTCACAACACGTCTAACAAAGTTAAACGGACTTACAGGAAACTTGAAACAGCAGTTTCGAACGAGATTCGCAAGAATCGAACTCAAGTGCGGAAAAGTCGCTAAAAAGCACGGAACTCAACAAAACGATACCGAAACGATCTCGGATGTCAAAAAGTGTAGAATTAATTATTCTCAGAACGATGAAACGGTCATAAGCGAGTCGTCAAAATGGACTCTCGCCGAAAAAAAGAAAATTACCGAAAATCAAAAATTGCGGATATTACCTTCTACCCTCCTTAAAAGAAGTTTCGTCCCGAAACTTAAAATAAGTAGGGAGGAGCAACATCCTGCCAGAAAACACTCAACGAGATACACAAGAAACGAAACTCGCGCCAACGACGGAACGCCACAAGTAACGCAAAGAGACATACGGCGTGAAAACACGCCCCACGATGACCAACACAACGCCACCGGTAGAAACATAATAAAGTCAACAAGTGACAAGCGTCATCAAACAGACAATACAATCGAGTCGATTATCCAGACAATCACAAAACACAACGAACGAAAATCAATAGGATTGACCAACCCAACGGTACATCAATCAAAGCGCGGGCCAACCGCTGAACAAATACGGAATTCCACCGCCCAAGGGTTGGAAGATTGAAAACAAGACTAACTTCCCGAACTTAAGGAAATTAGGAAGGAGCCTGAATGCTCAACAATCACGAAACGAGAACAAAACCAAACAAACAAACGATCGAGACAACAAAAATCGAACAATCATGTCCGAAACACGAAGGATAATAAAATTTAAACAACAACTCCCAGGACGATCTGGTGAGAACTACAAGACATGCATTCCCATAAGATCCACCGGAAAAGGAATAACGATTGAAAAGTCACAACGACAAACGAGTTATTCCGAAATAATACCACACTCGTTCGATCAACAAAAGCAAGGGGCAGGACAAGCCCAGAAATGTCAACGAACATAAACGAGTCGACAGAGTCGAAAACACAAGAGTTCCAAATCCGATACACTTCGAATAAAAGAACTAATAGAACCAGATGATGTCACTCCCGAACAAGGTTCACAAGAATCAAACCGAACTCGAAAAGTCCCAGCGATAACCAGATCGACCCACAACAAGATCACAGTTCGTTCGGACGATGAAACCGAAATACAGAACAAGCTCAGAAAGTAACAACGAACACGAGCGAGTCGATAGAATTGAGAAAGAGAAAATGTAGAAGCCAAAAATAATACGGGTATTATATTCGACCTCTTATAAAAGAAATGTCGGTCCCGCAGCTCACAACAACGGAAACAAGTTAACCACACAAAAAGCAACCGACAGAAAAATCTCCACTGGGCCTCTCAGAGCCGATCCTGATAACTGTGCTGAAGCGCGAACTCCGAAAGTCTCGGTAGCCAATTCGCAAAACTGAATTCGGTGTCTCTCGAGTCTGCACTCGAAATGTGTTACCGACGAGAAGGACAATTTACACGTGCATGCCCCAGCACATCACGGTTGAAACGTCTCGGCTCGGCATACCGAAAATACAAAATGCTAGATATAATGGGGCATAACGTCGCAAAACAACATAGCAGAGATGCCAACTCAGCACAACAAAGAATCATAACACATATCATATACAATGATTTCCATCGTAAAGTAATACACACACAAACAATACAGCAACGACGGTATCGTTCGGCAACCTTAACGGCCCGAACAATAACTAGCACATAATTACAAACATCGTGAAACAATCACACATGTACACAAACATACAAACCCAAGCTTTAACAGATCACACAGGTGCGATAACACGCAAGTCACCACGAAATGACAACATTAAAGATCGTCATCACACCTCCCACAAAGGGACAACAAAAACATATGCATGGCGAACGACTCAACGTTCACACCACCAATTCCATCATACTCGGGAGCTAACATTCTAACAACAATGTAAATATCATACACACATTCCTGGACTACAAACAGGAATCATAGGTTTTAAAAACGAAAACCACCTTTTGGAAACAGTTTGGAAACACCAGTTGATCTTGAGTATCATTTTACAAAAAGTTGAACAAACCTCATTTTCGAGACTTTGAAAATCATCTTGAGTTTGAACAAAAATGAGGACACCTTCTCTTAGTGAAAAACATTCAGAATATTCGACCCTCGGGTCTAAGTAAAAGTGTTTATAAAACATTGAAAATATCTCAAAACATTTTGGGTCCTCGAGGTAGAAGAATTTTGAAACATATTGTGGCACCTTGGATGTACCACGAGAGAATAATTCATTTTAAAAGTACGTCTCGAAATTTATTTTCTAAGATACTCAAGGTTTTCAAAGATAATTCAATGGGCTAGAATGCCCAAAAACTTTAGGTAATTACGCAAAACATTATAGCGCCGTGGGTCCCGCGCCGGAACTCACCAGGCTAAAAACCATTTACAACGTTAAAAAGGCCGATGACGGTAATATTTCAAAAACTCACAAAAGCCATTTACAAAATACTAAGTACCGTCACAAGAATTTTGCCAAAACGATAAAGGCCATAACGCCAAAACTTCGGTTAAAGGAATCGGTTTTGAAATCAAACTCGGTGTGAAAAGGCCGAAAGCCATTTGAAAGAACTCACGCAGCGGAAAAATAAAAATTACAGTCCAAGATACACAATCCAGGACACTACTCCTCATATGAACGAAATATGAGAGTCAAATAACCACATATCAAGAAATCAAAATCCATAAGAGGATTCCATCACTAATCAAATAATCATAAAAATAGCTCGTGTCACACGAGGCACAACACAAAGAAGGGAGACTTACATCCACAGGTTGCACGAAGATGATGATCGCCCACGATACTAATCACGACCAACAAACTCAGACGACGCATCGCGACATGACTCAGTCAGACAAAATCCGATGAGACAAAAACTCAACAGACACCACTGACCCGACAGCCTAGGTTTCCACAACCTAAGCTCTGATACCATTTATGTAACACCCCCAATCCACTCAGGGATATTACATGTCGTAGACCCTCTCCTCGAGGATCTACCAGGCTGATAACTAAAATCAAACATCTAGACATCGCCTTTAAGGCTAAAATGACTCAGTAGACCGACTTGGTCTTTCAATAATAACATACAACTCAATTCCAAACACATACCCACGCAGGGGTCAAAATACAATAAACTCCCGTGCAACGGGGAAAAGATACTGCAGCGGAAAAGAAAATACAACTAGACCAATACGACATCAACGGATCCTCGTGTGATTAGTATCGTTCATCTTTCATCATCCTTCGTGCCGACCCTGTGCTATGCTCCAAAACCTGAATGCAAAAATAGACATCCACGCACCGAATACTCGGGGGTTAGCAAAACTCCACTGTTTTGCTAGTGCAAGTACAAGTGCAAAAATACGAGCCATACAATTCACATTCCACGAATAACAATAACCAGGAATCCTCAAAAATCCAAAAGTAACGAAAAGTACTTCCCGAGGCAAGAGTTTGAGTAAGACATTCCAGAAACCGAAAGACCACAATAAAAGGGAAACAATTTATAAAACAGTTTAAAATGCCATCGAGAGTTTTAATAGAATATAATTTAGGATTATAAAATCCTTCTCTTTCCAAAAATCAATAGGGTCACAGCCCAAATGTTTTTTTTCGCAAATAGGAAACCACCAACAATTTACAGGGTCAGAGCCCAACACCACGTGTCCTCAACGGACATAAAATCAACGAAATATAATCACGCACGCGCATCGCCTAGGACCGGGACGCTACCACATACATCCCACTCGAGGCCTCGAAGGACCCTTCCGAGCTGGCTAGCGAAACAAATCACACACATCTCACGGTTGGATCAATCGCTTGTTGCATCCTGGCCACATGATCGCATGCCATGTGCCACCGTAGATTATCTCAGGCTCTCACGGTTGGATCAATCACTTGTTGCATCCTGACCACATGATCACGTGCCATGTGTCACCGTAGAACTTCAACCATATCCACACATTCACACAAATAACATATCACATCAAGGATATTCAAACAATTCGCCAAGAAGCATCAAACACTTAGCAAAACACCACGTCCAACCACAACGCACCGAAATGAAATAATATACGCCACACGCAATACCAAGTACAACATCAACACCAAACATATCCATAGAATTCACATAGTTATTCACAAATCACACCATTCACAAAACACACGCGTTTTGAAAGCGAGCCTTTAACAAGGCTAAACCGAATCTTTTGAAAGTAATTTTCAAATGACCAAACCAACACATTTAGACGATCACCAATTATCATATCCACAAAACAAGAATAGTATGGGCAAGGTACTTGCCTCGAAATCACAATCGCAACGAGACGACGGATAGGACGCGGTCGAATAGCCCCGAACCCCCGAACAATATCAAGAACGCGATAGCACCACGAGTATTACGAGAATAACACCACAAGAATCATCAATCACCAGACGGAATTCAACATCGGAATCCTCGAACACCTATAAACCTCCGGAAGGAACAATAACACGTGGTTATGACGAGAATCAAGGCCAAAACAACGGAAATCCCAACAAACTATCGAAGGGAAACTCATTGGGACATTTAATCGAACACTAAATGTTCAATAATTCCCAAGAACACTCGAATCGTCAATCGAGTTAAACAAACTCGATATATGGATATACAACCCATAGAACACGATAAATAACATCATACTACACCAATCGATGTATCAAACTCGGATTAGAAACAAAATCAAGAACAATTTCTCCCAAAAGTCAACTTGAAGGAAAATCAAGAATATACCTTGATTTGACGAAGAACACGGATTGGATGATGATATAATCAACAAGAATCTTCCAAAATGCCTTGGAAATGATTAGAATCGGCCAAGAACTCCATTTCCCATCGCACCCGTCGCCAGTCACCGAAAGAAGGGAAAAAAATCGAGTAAAATGAAGTCTGGCCGAGCCCAGGCCATATATAGCCGGCAGAGTTACGGCCGTAACCGGCAGTGCCTTACGGCCGTAACTCGGCCCCTTACGGCCATACTCGGCAGGCCTTACGGCAGTAACCGGCATTCGTCAAGAATCTGCCCAGCACCTGCCGGACACTTACGGCCGTAACTGGCACACATTACGGCCGTAACCGGCCTTCGTCAAAAATCCGCCCAGCGCTCGTACGGCCGTACCCGATCACGCTTACGGCCGTAACTCGCACACCTTAGGGCCGTAACCGGCACCTTACGGCCGTAACTTGGCCAGGCCAGGCCCTGCTCCGGCCGTGACTCGGCCGTGGCCACTCCGACGGCCCGGACGACCCCGAAACCCGAACCTGAGTAAAAACTGAAGATACGGTTACGAAGTACTCGCAAAGACGAATCCAAACGCTAAGAGAACACACAATTCCGACCACCCGAAGTGTCGGAATTCGACAACGGAAGTAATTACCCCAAACTTTGGGAAATTACAAAAATGGCCCAAAATGCCCGAAAATCATGATACGTGATCGAATAACCAAACCGAATTTCACAACACGTCTAACAAAGTTAAACGGACTTACAGGAAACTCGAAACAGCAGTTTTGAACGAGATTCGCAAGAATCGAACTCAAGTGCGGAAAAGTCGCTAAAAAGCACGGAACTCAACAAAACGATACCGAAACGATCTCGGATGTCAAAAAGTGTAGAATTAATTATTCTCAGAACGATGAAACGGTCATAAGCGAGTCGTCAAAATGGACTCTCGCCGAAAAAAAGAAAATTACCGAAAATCGAAAATTGTGGATATTACATAAAGACCCATTGGGGATATGTTTTCATGCTTTATGTCTCAAATGGAACCTAAAACACCTGAAGAATCCGTTGAAGACTACACTTGGATGAATGCCATGCAAGAAGGACTGAATAAAATGGAAAAAAATAGTGTTCGAGAGCTAGTGGACAGATCATATCACAAGAGAGTCATTGGCACCAAGCGGGTCTACAAGAACAAGTGTGATGCAAAATGGTATTGTTGTTAGGAATAAAGTAAGAGTGGTATCAAAAGAATATGCTCAATGTCACGGAATATATTTTGATGAAACCTATACACCAGTATCAAGATTGGAAGCAATAAGACCATTTCTTGCCTATCGAGCCTTAAAAACCTTGAACTATACCAAATGGATGAAAAAAGTGTTTTCTAAATGGAATTTTTGAAGAAGTATATGTGGAGAATCCACCAGGATTTCTCAAAAGAGACAAGGTATACAAGCTTCTCAAATCTCTCAATATATACAAACAGGCCCCAATAGCGTGGTATGAAACCTTATCCGTACATTTTGAGAAGAATGGATTTAGCAAAGGAAGATTGGAGAAGACACTTTTCAGGATCGAACATGAAGACCATATACTATTAGTTCAAATACATGTACATCATATTTAGCTCCACAAATCCAGAATTGTGTGAAGAATTCCCAAACCTAATGCAAGGAGAATTTGAAATGAGCATGATGGGTAAACTAAACTTCTTTTGTTGCTATGCACGTTAAACAAGTTGATACATGTATCTGTATCAATCAATACAAGTATACAATGATCAAAAGATTTGGCATGGAGTCAGCCAAGCCTGTGAGGATACCAATGAGCACATCATTGTACATTGATACAGATGAAAAAGGCATATCAGTTGACCCAACCCACTCCAGAGGATTGACTAGATCATTGTTGTACTAAACTGCAAGCAGACGAGACATATATGTTTTATGTAGTTGGAGTATGTGCAAGATTCTAGTCCAAGCCAAAGCAATCTCACCAGGAATTAACAAAGAAGATTATGAGATACCTAAAATTCACAATCAATATTGGACTACAACATCCAAAAGATGATATTTTGAATTATGAGGCTATTCTGATACTGATTTTGCAGGTTGTAAGATTTCCAATTGGGCTTTTTACCCTTAAATATTTCGTAAGGAGACATCATCATATTTCTCTGAAGGTGAACTCGATATGTGACATAACATGCGGTGTTGACACTTCAGCCGAAAAATATTTTGGAAGCCCATATTCATTAAGCATTGTCCTACTCATTTCTTCCAGGGTGCGATTTTTCCTTTCAAGAACTCCATTTTGTTAAGGTGTCCTGTAATCCTCTGTCTTTGAATGCATGATTTATTATAACTTCAAGTGCGATATTAGGGCTTCTGCATTTATAAGTAACAATAATTTTAACTAATTGGATAAGCTGCGATGCATTTGCATGTTTTAGATTCAGAAATCGGATACTCAGTTATCTGGTCGAGATTCTCGTCCGATTTTTATTTTTATTTCGATAGACAGAATCGTGATTCTGCCGCCTACTACATACACTTTTTTTACGTTGCGAGCATGACTTTTAAAAGTTTACTTTTCGAGGTTTTGGGTATATTATATGTCGAGTCGTTTTCTCGGATAATTCACGTTCTGCAAATTGGGAAACTTTTCTCCAACTTTAAGCTGTAAGTTTGACATAATAATTTTAGTATACGACATAGATACAGTACCCGAGAAATTTATCTGCAAAAGAGTGAAACGTAAAATAGTCTTCAATTGTTTTATTAAACACCTAGGTTTAACCTAGTATAAACGGGACATCGCCTCCCTTCTTTGTTCTTTCCCTCACCTCTCCCTTCCCCCGAAGGCTCCTCCATTCTTCTTCCTCAAGAACTCAAGTTGCAAGCTCCATTTGTGTTCCAAGCTTGAATCTAAGTTCGTATTCAAGTATGTTAGCTCCTTCTCTTCATTTCCGTCCAAGTAAAAATCTATTTTATCTAACTTGGAAATTGAAAATTGATGAAGGAACTTAGGATTGATGTTCTATTATTTTATATGTTGTTTATAATTTAGTTCGAAGGTACTTGGGAGTGTTTAGAAGAAGTTTTATTCAAGATTAAATTTGCATATGTGGGCCAATATGTTTAGGATTTTGTAAACCAACTATGTGTAGTTTTTGTTATGATTTTCTTTCATGATATGTTTTCACTTGATGAGATGATTCCATGATAAATTTATGGGATTTTTATAAATATTTTGATATTTTGAAAGAGAGGAAGAATCATGCTTAGTTCTTGATAAGTTGATATATATTCAAAGTGACTTGTGATATGATATGTTTCTACTAGATTTTTATAAAATATTTTAGAAATTTGTTTGAAAATAAAGACATGAAGTTAGATTTATGAAATTGATTATGTGTTATATATTAGTTGATATAATTGAAGAGCATGTTATGTATTGAGGATTTTTAAATCATGTTAGGTCATTTTATGTTAGGACCGAAACCTTCATTATCAACATCACTACTACAAAATAGGCCTTTAACATCGGCATTTTAACTGCGGTTCTAAAAGAGTCGATGTTAAAATAATATGGTGATGTAAATCATAATTTTCATAACATTTTAATAGCGGTTCCATAAAAAAACCGATGTTAAAATTCCTTTTAACAGCGGTTCTTTTAGAACCGTTGTTGAAATACTCATTTAACAGCGGTTCTAAGAGAACCGGTCTTCAAGTTCCCATTTAACAACTGTCACGCCCCCAACATCGGGAAGGACGAGGGCGCAAGGTGCGGGTCGATCAGTCAATCAAAGCGCAATAATAAATAACGGAAGCAAAATAACGATTAGATAGTATTTCAAGACAACGATCTTAACCCGATGTATTAAGATTCGTTGTGATAAAAGTTGAAAAATGAAATTACAATGATCATAAGTTTGCAGCGGAAAATTTCCAAGTACCAAATGAAACAAGTATGAAACATAATTAACTATTACAAGTTGGGATAACAACAGAAATTTCTAAGTCTTGATGGTGGTCTTCTATTCAGTCTCTTCCTCGAAAACCTCTTCATCTTCGGCTGGTTGCTCATTCTCTGGTTTTAAAAAGGAAAACAGTGGGGTGAGACAAAATGTTTCAGTGAGTGGGTGATCGTGTGCGAGTGTGGACGGATGTTGAGTCAATATTTTATTACAAAATAGATCTTGATTTTATAAAAGAATAATTATCGTATAGTTGAAATATTATAATCGTGTCCCCATGGACGGATGTTGAGTCAATCAATCAGTCAATCAGTCAATCTAACTTCGAATCCTGCCGATGTGGCTTTGGATTCTAGGCTCTCCTTATAACGTCTTAGACCGTTATCAGTGTTTGGCCTTTGACTATCGCCACGACCTTTGGTTTGATAACCGTAGCCTTGGGTGTTTGTCGGACTGTCACTATAACATTGGACTTTGTGCTTTATCGCTCTCACGCTTGATGACGTGCTGCCTTATCTCTTATCTAGGCTGATATGTCCTTAGCTTGGGTCTATGCCCGAATCATATCATAATCGCGATTATACCCCAAGTCTACGACCCAGTCACCTCAGGAACACTCCATCCTTCGGCTTCAAGGGAATAGGATATAACGGTAGCCTTGTAACACCCCCAAACCAATTCGAAATATTACAGCGTCGTAAACCCTCTCCGTGAGGATCTACTAGGCTAAATACAGAAAAACACAACAACATGATACATGACAACATGGCTAATAACGAACCATTAGACCAATTTGGTCTTTTGCCAAAACACAACTTATCAAACATACATAACTGATCCTCATAACTCATACCCACGCAGGGGTTGGAACACATCAACATCCCCCTAAAACGGGAGAACAATACAACGGAGAGACAAACAACGAGACTCTGCCAAAACACTCAATGACTAGTCTTCATGTGATTAGTATCGTCTTCTTCCATCATCCTTCGTACCGATCCTGTGATTCGCTCCCCAGCAACCTGCAAATTCCTCGACGCAATACAGACATCCACCCCCCGAATATTCGGGGGTTAGCAAAACTCCACTATTTTGCTAGTTCAAGTATAAAATACAAATACAAGCCATACATATCATATTCTGGGAACACAATCACTTGATAAATTTAGAAAGACTTCCCAGGATGTTTCATTTAGTTAAAATAGTTCAAGTCTTGGAAGTAGAATTGAGAAAATAAGCACTTTGAAAACAACTCCGAATCACGGGAGTTTTTGATTGGAAAATGATCATGAAAACTATAGCTAGAAATCAATTCACAACTGAGGACCAATTACACACAACACATCATCCATAAGCCATTCTAGTCCAAGCACCTCTGATAAATATGTATTACATCCCCAAGCATTACGGAAAGTCAAAACATCGTGATACTCCGGACATAATTCAAAATGCACTAAGCCATAAGGGTAAAAATACTCCTGGATTAACCGTGGACCCGACATTGCGCGAATCCCTCCTCGGCCCCGTCAGGCCCTCTCGGAGTGGCTAATCAGAATGTTCGCGGACCTGACAATGCGCGGATCCCTCCTCGGCCTCGTCAGGCCCTCTCGGAGTGAACGAATATAACTCTCATACTCAGTAGTAATATCCGACTTCCAATGCAAAGGATTATAAACCATATACTCAGAGTACTCACTAGAATGGCCTCCACAATCGGACACAACCATGACTAATAATATAATCTACAAACTATGAAAGGTATGAATGAAACGAGGTAAACAATTAGTAAATTGTTTTAAAGAATTCTCAGCCTCCCAAAAACCATTTTGGGACACAGCCCACAGGTTATTTCCAAAATACAACTCCAATCACAAATCACGGGGTTCAAGACCCAAATATCCACATCGACATCCTCCCAAGGGTTATTCGCATCCCGTTCTGGTAAGCCGCGGACCTCGGAGCCTCCTTGAGACATCCTCGAGTGACCAACCCAATGGGAAACCACACAATATCACACATCATCGTGACAACAGTCACCTAACAATACTACACGAAACCAGGTACAACATACAATAGTAACACCCATTCTTAGAATGACACACTTGTTCTCAAACACTCAAGTTAATTTTGGAACAAAGCACTTATCGAGGACATATATCGAATCTTTTAGAAGTTCAATAAAACCTTCAATTAGCACATAGACAGTCACCAACTATTATATCTTACGAAATCCAAATTGTATGGGCAAGATACTTGCCTCAAACCACGAGCAACGGAAAGACGAACGGACGGTTTCGAGCAGCCCTTGAACTTCCAAATAACGATCAAGAATCTCGACAGTCCCCCGAATACTACGAGAACAATACCATCACGTATAAACCAACTAATCGGACTCCAAATCAACACTAAGAACAACAAGGATCTAAGGGTTTCTCAAAGGAATAAAGAACTATGTTCCGAGTGATATAAAATAATGAATGAGTTCAAAAATACGAAGATCATGACCCAGACAACAAGAATTACATAATCGATTCATCATCATCGGATTAAATCACAGAACCAAGGAGAAACCCCCAAAATTCAAGAACTAGGGTTCTAAGAAGAGAATACCTTGATTTAGGCCAAGAAGATAATTAGATGATGTAAAACATACAAAAATCCACCTCAAGATGAAGCTTGGTGATGAAGATCGCCCCGAAATCGCCCAAGAAGAGAAAGAAAGAGATATGTGAGGAAATGAGCTCCTCTTCCAAAAAATCACACTGATAAAAGGGTTGCCAGACTCGCGTGTCGCGGCCTGCGGCTGAAATTTGCGGCAGTCCCGGCTAGTCTGCAGATACGGCCATGAGGCGCGGCACGTGGTACGGCCATTTGCCAGTCAGTCGCAAGGTATGTGCAGCGGCACGCAACCCCTTGTGCTGCGGTGCACACTGCTCGGGACCAATAAGTGACGAAAAATGACCCGGGAAGAGAACAAATGTAATAGAACTCCAAACTTGGGAATAATAACACGAAATGGAATTCCGGGAACCCCAAAACGGCGGTTCCGAGTGATGATTACGAAAATTGGTTCAAAGTCGCACAACCCGAACAAGAAAGAGTAAATTTGAAATGATATGAACTCCAACATCAACATCAATTCACTAAATACTTACAACGAGCGTTAATGTACAGGAGCACCAACACTGAAATATTTACAAAAGGTATGGGTATTACATTCTACCCCTCTTAAAAGAAGTTTTGTCCCCGAAACTTGAAACATAGAACGATCAATGCAAAACAATTCCAGATAACATACGCTATCAATTGCCGAAAACCTGCAACGAATCACATGCAGCACGTGGCTGCTACCATCCATATTGCTATGCTAGAATGATAACGAAACGCAACGAATGAAATAAATATGGTTAACCAGCCTGAACAGTACATCAATCAAAACGCGAGTTAGTCGCTGAACAAATACGAAATTCCACAACCCAAGGACTGGAAGATCAAAAACGAAGTTAATTTCCCGAACTTAAGGATATTACGAAGAAATCTGAATGCTCAAAAATTGCGATACAAGACCAACAAGACCGGACAACAAGCAATAGAACCACAATGATCAAGACAACAACGGTCGAACAATCATATTCAAATCACGACGGACGACAAAATCAAATAACCATTCCGAAGTCCACACCTCGTCTCGAGACAATAAATGGTCTAGTAAGAACGACAAGATATGCATTAACATATAACTCATAGGAATGGAGTCGAATTCAAAAAAAATCACAATGACAAACGCATTAATCCGAAATAATACCACAACTCATTCGATCAACAAGAACAAAAGAGAGGACAAGTTCAGAATATATCAAGGAACACAAACGAAATGATATGATTGAGAACACAGAAGTTCAAAAATCCGATTCTCTTCCAATAGAAGAATTTCATCCCCGAAATTCGAAATAACAAGGCAAGGAAATAACACAGCATACAACTGGTAGACTACACTCTCAGGGACTCCTCGGAGTCGATCCTGATATTAGTGCTCAAGTCTGTGCCTCGGAAGGCTCGGTGACTAACTCGCAAAACTGAACCCGATGTCCCATAAGTCCACTCTTGTAACACGTTACTGGCGGAGAAGGAAAATGCGCACGAACATGCCCCGACACATACAGTTAAAACACCTTCTGGCTTTACCAGGAGTCAAAGCAGACGGCTTGAAACTCTCAATCCCATGCATCGAATGATGGAGCCTCACAGCAGAAAGACTACGACTTTGCAATCTAGCAACACCGACTCCTGTATTGTCCATAAGGTCATCGGAATTCCTCTGCTTCTTCGACTCGTGCACACACTCCGACGATAACGAATCTAGTTCGTAGGTTAATGCTCGATCCTGATAATACCTCAATGAAGTGCAAGTAAATCCCGCCTACTGGCGAATCTCCAGCTTCATACGTCTGTCAAAATGAAGGATCTTCTCTTCTTCGGTTTTCACCTGATCTGGCACATAACTGAGTTTATTGTTATAGTCGATGATAGCCTGCGACACCGATATATCTTGCGGTTCTGCCAAATAAAATTCACGAATACTCTGATCTCTAGTCGGTTTTGGACATAACTCAGCTTCCATAAATGCCTAGAACTCCGCCCACGTGACATCATGATCATGAGAATAAACAGCTTCCCACCAACTAGCGGCATCTTTGTCAAGAAGGTACTGAGCGATAGGTACCTTCCGCTCTTTGGGACAATCGACAGCCTTGAATATCTTTCCCAACTGGAAAAGCCAACCATCCCAACCCAACGCATCCGCAGCACCGGCAAATCGAGGGGGATTCGTATGGACAACCTCTCGAAGCCATTGATTTACACCGACGTTTTGAGTCACGTCAGTGTTGCATTGAACCGCCTGGGTCAACTGAGTAATCTCTGGTGCTACTTGTTGCAGTATAGTAGCAACACCAATACCAATATCATTCTCGACAATATTCTCTCGATCCCGCGTCTGATCCCCATGGCCATCCGTACCACGGTTGTGACCACGACCTCTGCCTCTCGGTATATTAACAAGTAACCACCTAACGTAATGATATTCACGTAATCGCACACAACAATTGTTGTCATTGGACAACACACATAGAATACGGTCCCAAATGATCGGTCTAACAATCGCAAAAGTTAGACCTAACGGCCAAAATGCAGTACCAAAGATTATGTCCAGACTGATTAGCGCGCTACGACAGAGACTTAGCGTGCGCTAGCCATGCCATAATAGCGTGCGCTAGCTGCACACTTGGCGTGCGTTAATTGCTCGAATTCAGCAACACGTTATGAACATATGCCAAACCATACCAAAATCGAAGGTTACAAATAAACAACAACGTTCAAATTCAAACGCCAACGGTTCACATAATTATAACATTACGCAAATAACCATCAGAAGATAATTAACATTCAAAACCGAGTTCCCACCTCTCGGTCAATAAAACTATCTCAATGAGTGCATACCGAACGACTAAGCGTCCACACCACCTCTTTAATCACAACTTCAAGCATTATAGTCGAAATGATAGTAACACCATGACTACATACCTACTAATCGAAATTCATAATCGAAAAGTTAAAAGCGGAAATCACGTTTCAAATAAATTTTTGATAGACCTTATTTGAGTTTTTAAAAAAATCAAAATTTGAAAATTTGCAAAGCAAGATGAAAATAAAATATGAGTAGTTTGAATTCTCAAAAAATTTCGGTCTCAAGGTCATCATAGGAAATCAAACATTTTCCTCTCTTGAAGGATGTTTTATAATGGAATTTACGTGACTTCCCAAAGCATTTAAAGTTTTAAAATATCACGTTGATAAACTCTCCTTGCGCAGCCACACCAAAACATTACTCCTTTAAAAACGATTTATACAAGGAAATATATATATATATATATATATATATATATCGGCACCACTCTTCATTCCAGTACAATGCGAGAATCAACAATCATGGAGTACGTATTCACGATTCACATTTAACTCCACATCATAACATAAAAATCACACAAGCTCGTGTGACACGAGACGCAACATATAGAGGGTATACTGACATCCATAGATCGCACTAAGATGATGGCTGCACCTTGATACTAATCACGAATGACATCTCAGACGATGCGCCGCGACACGACTCAGTCATAAATCTGACAAAACAAGACTCGACAACACATAACTCGACCCGACAGCTTAGGTTTCCACAACCTAAGCTCTGATACCATATTCTGTAACACCCCCAAAGCAATTGGAAATATTACAGTGCCGCAGACCCACTCCGTGAGGATCTACCAGGCTAAATATAGAAAAACACAACAACACGATACATGCCAACATGGCTAATAACGAACCATTAGACCGATCTGGTCTTTTGCCACAACACAACATATCAAACATACATAACTGATCCTCATAACTCATACTCACACAGGGGTTGGAACACATCAACATCCCCCTAAAACGGGAGAACAATACAATGGAGAGACAAACAACTAGACTATGCCAAAACACTCAATGACTGGTCTTCATGTGATTAGTATCGTCGTCTTCCATCATCCTTCGTACCGATCCTGTGATTCGCTCCCCAGCAACCTGCAAATACCTGGACGCAATACAGACATCCACCCCCCGAATACTCGGGGGTTAGCAAAACTCCACTATTTTGCTAGTGCAAGTATAAAATACTAATACAAGCCATACATATCATATTCTGGGAACACAATCACTTGATTAATTTAAAAAGACTTCCCGGGATGTTTCATTTAGTTAAAATATTTCAAGTCTTGGAAGTAGAATTGAGAAAATAAGCACTTTGAAAACAACTCCGAATCCCGGGAGTTTTTTATTGGAAAATGATCACGAAAACTATAGCCAGAAATCAATTCACAACTGAGGACCAATTACACAGAACACATCATCCATAAGCCATTCCAGTCCAAGCACCTCTGATAAATATGTATTACACCCCCAAGCATTACGGAAAGTCAAAACATCGTGATACTCCAGACATATTACAAAATGCACTAAGCCATAAGGCTAAAAATACTCCCGGATTAACCGTGGACCCGACCTTGCACGAATCCCTCCTCGGTCCCGTCAGTCCCTCTCGGAGTGGCTAATCCGAATGTTCACGGACCCGCGAATACCTCCTCGGCCTCATCAGGCCCTCTCGGAGTGAACGAATATAACTCTCACACTCAGTAGTAATATCCAATTTCCAATGCAAAGGATTATATACTATATTCTCAGAGTACTCTCTAGAATGGCCTCCGCAATCAGACACAAGCAAGACTAACAATATAATCTACAAACTATGAAAGGTAGGAATGGAACGAGGTAAACAGCTAGTAAAATGTTTTAAAGAATTCCCAGCCTCCCAAAAACCATTTTGGGACACAGCCCAAAGGTTATTTCCAAAATACAACTCCAATCACAAATCATAGGGTCCAAGACCCAAATATCCACATCGGTATCCTCCAAAGGGTTATTCGCATCGCATTCTAGTAATCCACGGACCTCGGTGCCTCCTTGAGACATCCTCGAGTGACCAACCCAATGGGAAACCACACAATATCACACATCATCGTGACAATAGTCACCTAACAGTACTACATGAAAACCAGGTACAACATACAATACTAATACCCATTCTCAGAACGACACACTTTTTCTCAAACACTCAAGTTAATTTTGGAAGAAAGCACTTATCGAGGACATATATCGAATCTTTTGGAAGTTCAATAAAACCTTCAATTAGCACATAGACAGTCACCAACTATTATATCTTACGAAATCCGAAGTGTATGGGCAAGATACTTGCCTCAAACCACGAGCAATGGAACGATGAATGGAAGGGTTCGAGCAGCCCTTGAACTCCTAAATAACGATCTAGAATCTCGACAGTCCCCCAAATGCTACGAGAACACACCATCACGTATCAACCAACTAATGGGACTCCAAATCAACACTAAGAACAACAAGGATCTAAGGGATTCTCAAAGGAATCAAGAACTATGTTCCGAGTGATATAAAATCATGAATGAGTTCAAAAATCCGAAGATCATGACCCACACAACAAGAATTACATAATCGATTCATCATCATCGGATTAAATCGTAGAACCAAGGAGAAACCCCCAAAGTTCAAGAACTAGGGTTCTAAGAAGAGAATACCTTGATTTGGGCCAAGAAGATGATTAGATGATGTTAAACATACATAAATCCACCTCAAGATGAAGCTTGGTGATGAAGATCGCCCAAAAATTGCCCGGAAATCGCCCACAAAGGGAAGGAAAGATATGTGAGGAAATGAGCTCCTCTTCCAAAAAATCACGCTGATAAAAGGGTTGCCTGACTCGCGTGCCGCGACCCGAAGTGAGTGTGCTGTGGCCCACGGCTGAAATTCGAGCGGCCTGAGTCCCGGCTAGTGCGCGGCACGGCGGCCAGAGGGTCGCGGCCCATTGTCTGACCATTGCACAGGCGATTCGCAAGGTATGTGCCGCGGCGCGCAACCCCTTATGCCGCAGCGCACACTGCTTGGGACCAATAAGTGACGAAAAACGACCTGGGAAGAGAACAAACGTAATAGAACTCCAAACTTGGGAATAATAACACGAATGGAATTCTGGGAACCCCAAAACAGTGGTTCCGAGTATTGATTACGAAAATTGGTTAAAAGTCGCACGACCCGAATAAGAAAGAGTAAATTCGAAATGATATGAACTCCAACGTAAACATCAATTCACTAAATACTTACAACGAGTGTTAAAGTACATGTGCACCAACAGGGAAATATTTCCAAAAGGTACGGGTATTACAAGCCTTGTTTGTGAACCGCAACCGTGTTGCTCGATCCAAGACTTGGTCTAACCATCCCTGACACAAATTTGGGACTCTAGAGGTGGCCCCTACAACTCAATAGGTGGCCCCCGGATTTTAGGTCGGCTCTCTATTTCGTATGGGCTTAAGAGGTGGCCCCGTCCGCCGACGTGGCACTTTGCCCCAATAGGGTTAGAGGCGAATCTGTCTGTGGCACTTTGTTCGTATGGCACTTAGCTCCCGGACAGTCACAGTTATCAATTAGACGCATTTCACAAGTATTGCGTAACATTCGGTTAGTGAGGATAATAGTGTCCTTTGATTAAGTATGGAATATGTTTACTTATATATGTGGCACGGTAATACGGAATAGGACTTCGTATATGATTTGAAAATACTCTCAAAAATTTTATTAACAGTTCGATGGTTTCAGGTCAGATATATTAAATGGGTAGATTCGACAAAACGAAACGAGGGTTTTCTGAAATAGGTTGAAAGGACATTTTTACCCTTAGGTTCGAGCCTAAGCGTTTGGAATATGAAACGAAATCGGATGGTCGTGAAAAATTATGAGGAAGTCAAAAATACTTCCTCGACTCTATATTTAAGGAAAAATTCGGAAATTTCCAGTTTCGGGACTGAAATTCCCAGAAATTACGGTATCGCCCCAAAACTTAAGAAAATCGTTCTGAGGCTTATAGAGCTATAAATTTAGCTCGGAATTTAACGAAATTTTACGAGAGGACTCGTGATGAACCTGGAATTCTAGATTTGTGAAAATTCCAGGAAAAATATTTGGACTTGGTCCAGAAGTTTCGAATTCTTGCATTTTGACCCCAAAATTATTTTAAAATTTCAATTTCGATTAATATGTCTGGATACCGAACTCCAAATCACTTGAAATCTTACGGATAGTCCAAACATGACAAAATATGCACTGTCCAAAGTTCAAAATGTTTTATTTTCGCAAATTTCAGTTTAGTCCCCAAACTTTAAAAGAAATTACAATTTAGGCCCAAAAATTCCGATTACTCGATTAAAATCCCGTTTGGCCACAAATAAATTATCCACATATCATATCTTATTCATGCAACACAACTTCAAGATTTTTGGTAGAATTTTCAATAATATTTAGGAGAAAACATGTAACATTCGATTTATCTTAAACTCGACATCGGACTACCAAATCAGTTGTCATTTAAATTCAATAAATAGTATTGCATGTTATTATAACCATAACATACTGCAACACCCCCGAGATATTCGAAGTATATTACAGCGCCTTGGACCCCTACATGGGACCCACCAGGCTAAGACAAGGAAAACATTACTCGACTGACCAACTCAGTTAGCGAGGACACACATTTAAATAATACAACATATAAAGATACGCTCGGAGCAACCGGCGTAATAAACATCAAACGACAATATAGCAATTGAGTTAATAAAAAACGAAGTTCGGAGTGAAAAGCCTAAGTACTCGCGAGTACAATCTATAAGTTTATAAATGTGGGAAACAACCATATCGAAATAGACAAGAGAAATAAGAAGACTCAAATGCACATGTCAACGACCCTGGCCAACATCCTCATACTGTCCCAGCGCCCGCTCGTCCGGCAGAACAAAACCTGAAATCCATAACAAGAATTTCCCCAAAACGGGTCCCCAAAGGGGTTAGCAATTACGCTAGTACAAGTAATCAAGGCAAACCATTCGCTTACGCGTTGCATAGTACAATGCACCAAATCATTTCAAAACCAAAACCAGACATGTCTTTTCCGGAAATAAACAGTCAATCACATTTGCCTAGGACTGGGACGAAGCCACAAATCTGTTAAAAGGGCTCCAGAAACACGGTTAAAGGCATGTTCTGTAGTAGTACATGAGTATGGATTAAATGTGTTGTTCGGTGTTGAAAATGTTTGATGTTGAAATATGAAAATGAGTTAGTAGTTATATTTCAAAAAATATTATGAAATAGTTCATAGTGTCGAGAAGCATTCTTGTATGTCGATTTGTATATGTGTTATAAATAGGATAGGCATGATTAGAGTTTCAATGTTTAGGGTTTTGTTGCAAGAAACGAGCTATAGATTAATATGACGTTTTCCCATTTTTGCTGAAACTTATCAGTTTTGCTTCACTTCACGGAGACAGCCATAACTTTTTCCATAGTTAATATTTTTGAGATCCGTAAAATGAATATGAAACTAGACTTTTGTGTCTTTCCATTGGTATAAGATACACTATCTAGTTCTTAATATGCTATTACAGAATTTGAATTATTAAGAGCCTTTGTTCATATTTATGTTAAGTGTATGATGATGGTTTTCGAACCAAGAAACGTGTAATAGAATTGAGTGTCGCTTATTGTTGTTAGTAGATTTATATGTTATATGGCCAGTTGGGTTCTCTGCGAGAATCTTAGATTTTATTATTAAACTTAATACGGATGTAAAGCCCTAAAGTCCAAACATGTAGATCGAGTCTGTTGTCCGTTAGAGTTCGTTAAGTTCGATCGACTGCAAAACTTAGTTGTTTCCGATGAAAAATGGAGCAGCAGACTGAAGCGTAAGGAATGGGAATCATTTTGCCTGCGTTTATTGCTTGTCCAGTTGGGCTTTTCATACGAAAATAATTTGAGCTTTGCTCTATTTTGATAAAATGTATTACAAGCAAATTATGATTTCAATTGATTTAGATGCATAAAAACTTTCATATAGACTCTTATGAACCCATCATCGTTGGCTTGCCAAAATATGAAATGTTTGGATCCTGAGCTAGACAAAGGTCGTTGCCCAGGGTTAGTGTACACAGTACTCGGGATTGTGATCTCTCTTCGGATTGGCCAATCTCGGGGTGTAACATTTGCGGGAGGTGACTACCTTCCCCGACGTAATTATGGATATGGTGAATCTGATTAAATGTGCAATGAAACAAAATGATTTTGTAAACACGGGCTTCTCTTAAAAACCCCGTGTGTTACTGCCTATATGCATGATGACAAATACGAAAGTATTTTTTATCTTTTGGCAATATGTACAAGGAGTACTTTGTACTTATATGTTTTAAATGTGCAGGTTGAGCAAGGATGTGACGGAGGGTGTTGAGTGGAAGTCTTTTGTTTACAAATAATGTTAAGCCCTGGTTACCTATCTTTATATATATAATCAACCATGTTTTTCCACAGCAAACACTTTTCATGATTTTGCCTTCTAAGTCACGTCGTTTGTAATGTACTATGAAGACTTTCCTAAACTTCAAGGCTGTTATTATTATTTTTATTATTGTTATTATGTATTCTTACCTTGGATTCTAAGTCATTTTTACATGATTGATTCCCCTTCATGATGCCTTAATAGGTTTTCCGTGGAAATCCACCCATCTTTCTTATGAAACGTATGTTTCCCCCCTTTCTTCCCCGGGTCATGCCCTGGCTGTGCCTTCCTTAGGGATAAGGGACTGTGACAGAATTGTATTAGAGAAGTTCATTCGCTCTGAGTCTATGTTCTTTCAAGTGAAGTTTTCGATTCTCAGAACTGTTATAAGAATCAATTGTCAACTCAGCACCCCACCACGTCATGCTCAACCGAAGAGTAAGGTAAATGATTTACGAGTCTTTATGATTCAAACTTCTTTTGCCATGGAAAATGTATCTCTTTACGAGATTTTATGAGATGTTAGTTATGAATATGTATGCAACGATATGTATATATGACGAAGCGTGTAATATATGAATTTATTTTACGAATACGCATGAATTGTTGATCATGAAAAAGCATGAAAGAGAAGAACCTAGAAACTTCCTTAGGGTCTTCTATTATGCGGATGAGAACTTATGCGCCTTAAGCATTTCAGCATATACACAAATGTGAAGGGCTAACGATGACGATGTAACGACAAGGACCAATGATGCAATGACGTCTTAAAAAGAATATCACTTACTGTTGGGATGTCCATTTATGTCGGGACGCAAATAACTTTCATAACATACCCCGTTAGAGAGTTATTTTTTTATGTGTTAGGTGTTTCTCAGAATCCAGATTTCGAGTCGAGAACATATGATGAGATTTATATTCTTCTTCTGAGAACCATTTAGTAGAGTTATTATATTATGTTGAGATGTTGATGTATTATATGTATACCTTCTTCATAGGATGGTGACCACGAAGACGACACCACTGAAGTTAGTGAGGAGAAGGCAGACACTGTGCGACCTTGTGGAGGCTTTCCATGGCACGTATTGAGGCACGCGTGCCACAGTAGCCTAGTGCATGGTGGACCGCGAGGCGACCGGGCGCCTTGGTGCTCCTCATGGTGTCTCAAACTATGAGGGCATTCAGCGCCTTATCGAACTCCTTCTGATCGAGTGAAGGGAGTAGGCTGTGTTAGGAGTATGCCCTCGAATGCCACTCAGAGGATGTTGAGTGAGGGCATTGTACTTGCAATTATGTAATTTATTATCATAAGGCAAATGGATGTTTATTTATTTACTGGCAGTTACTGGCATTCCTAACTCGTAAATATATATATAGAAACTTGTCCATGTATTTGATAGCAAAACGTTCCACTCCTTATTTGATAAGGGGATCGGGACTAGAAAGGTTTATAGCTCAAATACTTATTCGTTCGCAAGTCGATGAAACTTGACTGGGCGTTAAGTTTATGTGAAGACTTGTATGACGTGTTCTTTGACATGGAGAGTGCCTGTCGAACACTAATGGTTAGTGGGAGCACACGTTATAGGTATGCTAATTGGATTAGTATACTCGAACCGACTCACCCTCGATTCGTCACATGGATTTCACTCCGGGATAGTCAATGACGGAATCGAAAGGTTGTGATAGGTATTCATGAACCTTCGACTTGAGGATTTAGTAGGGATATGCTTGTGACGTTAAGATTTTCATTAGAGTAGTTCGACCCTATAAACTGGGAGGTGGGGGTCAACCTCGACGTGCATCTTAACGGGCGAGTAGCAGGTCCTACTGAATACCAAGATAGAATTCTTTCTCCCGCTAGTGAGCAGGTTATATGTCTTATGCGGTTATTAACAGATGAGATCATAAGTCTTTGGCCAAAGCATTGGAGCTAGTTGTATTGGATACACGAGAGCTCAATGATCTCGATTTGCATTAACGCATGCATAACGTCAAGTATAGATAGGGTTTGACTGACCGTGACCCTATAACTTGATCGGGACATTTGAAAGAAGGGTTTATACGTATACTGGTATTCACGACAGAATGGTTCTTGAATGATCCCAATCATTCGTTCTCAGTTGGGGTACAGTGTAGGCCGCAAGGCTGGCTAGGTGGTGCTACTACTCTTTGGTTCCTCCAATTGCTGACTGAGACAAACCTATCGAGTCGCGCAATAGGATTGGCGACGGAATGAATCGAGCTTATTCTCTCATTATTAATATTAGATATTGGATATCTAATTTATTAGACATTGGATGTCTAATTGACTTTGGGGCATTGGATGTCTAAATTGATTTATTGGATAAATTAATTTACGGCCTAATGAATTAAATAAATTACCGGGTGATTAATTTAATTCATGAATATAATTATTTCTTGGAGAAATTAATTATGTTATTTTGTATTTGATATCATTGATTAATTGGATTAATTAATTCATATAAATACATCGGAACAGAATCGAAGTTTATCTGTTTGGACTCACGGGAGTCCGAAACGAACCGAACTCGTCCCGGCTCCTTCTAGATGGCCGCCCCATACCTAACCCCTCCCTTGGTCTTGGTCTTCTCATTCTTAGGTGGAAGACATATGGCCACCAAGGGGACAATATCATATTAAATATGATATTAGGTGATTTGGTCCAAAAGTGAGAAGAATAAGAAGAAGACTATCTCTCACCTTACAAAATTGAAAAAAACATGAGAGAAGCCTTTCAAGAGAGAGAAAAAAAACTTCTTCATCTTCATCTTCTTCTTTATGTGTTCTTGAGAGTTTTCTTAGAGAAAAATATCAAGAGATAAAATTGAGAGATAGATTATACACTTAGAGTGCTATAATCAAAAAGCTTCATCACTTGATTCTAGCCGTAACCTTAGAGGTTAATCGGGTGTTGTCATCCCGGTCGTTTCTCCGGTGCGTGGCAAGTAGAGGCGCGGTGCTTTCGGCATTGGATCGTTCAAGAGCTTGGAGCGGATTGGATTCGTAGAGATCAATCAAAGCTTGGGGAATAGCTCAAGAGAAGGTTACCAATTAATCAACGGACTTCAAGGGTGAGTTTCTTATAACTCTTGTTTTTCATTTTCTATTCATATATACGTTGCTCGAATCGATCCTCGTAGGGATTCCAATCGAATTAACTTTCGTTTTACCGCTTTCGCTGGGCCTTCGTTTTAGGCACCAAATCCCAACAAGCGGATGCTGTCTCATGGTACTATATCTTTCGCGTGAGCCCACTTTGGTACCGACCGGAGATTTCTCGGCCTTTTCTATCTGTACCACCACTCAGTACCTCCACCACCGCATACCTCCCCCTAGAGCTTGCTTGTACCAATCGTATGCGAGAGGAGCTTTTCCAAAGAGGCTAGTCATACCTCTACCCAGCCATGTGGTTCTTGCTGCACTGCATCATACTCAGGTTGGGTTAGACCTGGAGGCAGGGACCCTAAGACCTCGCAGAAGGGACATCTCCGCCACTGCGACCTATTCCAGTCATCGATCCAGTCCACCCACGACCGATCACAGACGATGTTCATCTACTTCTCCCAAAAAAGCATAGAGTCATTGAAGACCCTCTTGCAGTCTCTCCAATTTTATACAAGGAGTCAGAAGATGACCCGAAAGAGGATCTGAAGGAGTTTTTAGAGAGAGACAGCTCGAACACCTAGTTGAGGGTGAGTTGAGATAGTTCCGGATGGTGCTAGCCATTTATTTTGTATGTTGTATTCCAAACGTCACTTCTTTTGCTTATATGTGTCGTTCTGATGTCCAACACTTTCTTATTTTATAGACGACAATGCTACCTGTTAGAGCATACCATATTTTAATATATGTGTACGCAGGTAGCTTAGATCAGCTTGTATATCTTGATAGTCAGTAAGACCTCGTTGAAGGCAATTGTTCCATTATGATGCATATGATATATTGATATATATTTTTTTATCATGAGTATGATGTTGTTATTTTATGATCTCTTTTCGACCTTGCCATG
Source organism: Orobanche coerulescens (assembly GCA_033398695.1). Lineage (NCBI taxonomy): Eukaryota > Viridiplantae > Streptophyta > Magnoliopsida > Lamiales > Orobanchaceae > Orobanche > Orobanche coerulescens. The sequence goes on from CM065819.1 coordinate 65,040,986, forward strand.
AGAGTTATCTATGAGTATGTGTTGATGCGTTATGATTATGTAGTCGCGGACTCCCTTCTATGATCAAGTATAACGATAATTATGGACCAATGAGGATGAACTAATGATGAGAATGTGAACCAAATAATGCCACCTAGAAGAGATAGAAGGAGATGAGGGCATGAACGCGACCCTACCTCACCACCACCTCCACCCCAACGCACTATTGAAGAGATTTTATTCGCGAAGAATCTGCCTACTTTTAACAGATCAGGAAACCCGAGCATTGCTAAGCTTTGGGTTAGAGCGATGGAACGAATTTTTAACTTCCCAAGGGGTACCAACCAGGAGCGTCTTTCTTGTGAGATCTTATATCTTACTGGATCTACAGACTTCTATTGTGAAGCATGCAGGAAGGTTCTGACAGCTGAGCAACTAGAAAACTACTCTTGGGAGGAATTCAAGGAAGCACTTTATGACAAGTATGTTCCGAATACCTTCAAGGTTAAGAAGGAAGCTGAGTTCTATAATATTAGGCAAGGGACGATGTCAGTGACCAAGTATGACAGAATGTTCTATGAGCTAGCAAGGAATGCTCCAGAATAAGTTGATACTGATGAGAAGATGACAGGGAAATTTAGATCAGGACTGAGGCATGAGATAGGCATATCGTTAGCTATACATGGGAGGCTGAGATGCACTGAATCGCTGAATAGAGCTCTGGATATTAAGGCAGCAATGGTAGAGGAGAAACGGGCACCCACAGTTACACCACCACCCACTCAGATGCATTACCATGAAAACAAGGTGAAGCATAAGTGGGAAGGACAGAACAATGGTGGAAATAACAACCACAATGGTAACAACTAGGCTAACAGAAAGCCATGGCAGGGAAATGCACCTCAGGGACAGCCTCAAGCTCAATGAGGCAACAATCAAGGACGACATATGGTTCCTGCTCAGGGAGGCAACAATCAGGGACGAGTTGCAAACCCCGTATGTCCCAAGTGTAACAAGCAACACCATGACGCCTGTCTATTGGCCGTTGGAGAGGAATTATACTGAGCATCAACAGGGAGAGAGACCAAACCACCAGGGTCAATCCCATTCACTGAGGGCACTGCAAGGACAGCCACAACTACTGCCACCACCTAATCAGCAGAATCAGAATGCTAGGTCATACGCCATCAATCAGTAGCAACCCGATAAGAATAAGGGTAACTTTGAAGGTATGGGCAAACTTCTTAACGTACCTGTAATTGTTTTGTTTGATACTGGAGCATCACATTTATTTATTGCTGGAGCATGTGTGGACAATATTAACATTATACCGGAACATTCTAGTCATGCCATGCGAATATCTAATAATCTGGAATTAGAACGCGAAACCCTTAAAGTGGTAACTAATAATCTCAATGTTATTACGATGTGGGATGTCGATATAATCCTAGGAATGGAATGGTTAGCCGAGAACTATGCCACAATTCTTTGTCATAAGAGGAAAATTTACTTCCAACCATCGGGAAAGGAGCCCACAGACTCTCACGGCATTATAAGGGTAGAGGAGCACCTGTTATCTCTGCCCTTCAAGCCAAGAAAATGATGAGAAATAAGGATTGTCAGGCTATGCTTGTTTACCTGGAAGGGAAAGCTAGAGAAAAAAGACGATAGAAGATGTGTCAATTGTGTGGGAAATCGAGGATGTATTCCCAGAAGTGTTACTGGGTTTACCACTAGATAGTAAGTAGATTTCAATATCGACCTGGAGCCAGGGTCAGTCCCAGTATCGAAAACACCATACAGGATGGCATTGAATGAACTACAGGAACTCAAGATCCAACTGCAAAAGCTATTGGATTTAGGTTTCATTAGACCGAGTGTTTCTCTATGGGGAGCACCTGTCCTTTTTGTGAATAAAAAGGATGGCACACTGAGAATGTGTATAGATTACAGGGAGCTGAACAAGCTCGCACTCAAGGACAAGTATCCTTTCCCGAGGATGGATGACTTGTTTGACCAACTCAAGGGAACAACTGTGTTTTCTAAGATGGAACTTAGCTCTGGGTATCACCCGTTGAAAATTCGACCGAAGATTTACCAAAGATAGCATTTCGAACAAGATAAGGACAATATGAGTTTATACTCATGCCACTCAGATTAACTAATGCTCCCACAGTATTCATGGATCTCATGAACAGACTTTTCCATCCGTACATGGCTAAGTTTGTCTTTGTGTTCATAGACGACATTCTCATTTACTCTAGAAGCAAGAAAGTGCATGAAGAACACTTTAGGATAGTGTTTAAAACACTGCGAACTGAAAAAACTTTGTGCCAAATTCAGTAAGTGTCAATTTTGGTTGGAAAAAGTAATGTTTCTTGGGCACATTGTGTGAGCAGATGGTATTAAGGTGGACCCGCTTAAAGTGGAAGCAGTACCTGATTGGAAGTTGTAACACCAACAGAGCCATCCGGGAATATTACAGTGCCGTGAGCCCCGAGATGGAACCCACAAGGCTGAAGGAAATTTTCACAAATAATTACAAATGCCCAAGAGGCTAATGGCGGTATTATCTAATAAAAGCATTCGAAGACTTTATAAAACTCGTTTATCAAAACCGTCGTAAAATCTCATTTGAAACCACAAGGCCCGAAATGCCAGAACTCAACAGTTTAAAAACATACATTAAGCTATCTCTTACATGTGCCAACAAAATAGTTTAGAAAACGATTGCCAAAGTAACATAAGTTACCAGATACCAAAAGGCCATTTAAAAATACTCACGCAGCGGAAAAAGACAAACAATTAAAATACTCTAGCAGCGGAAAACAAGAACTGATCAGGAAGCTCAATACACAAATACATGCCCAAGCCAGTATCCTCCAGGAAGCTCATCTCTTCACGACCGCTACAAGCTCGATATCCAATATCCTAAAAAGAAAGCCCACGACGGGGTCAGCCATAATACTCAACAACGATAAAAATCACATCATGTCAACAATTACATACCAATAAAAATACTAAGTAAGAATACGACCAATGTAATCTTACTGCCATAACTTTACCAAACTCGTAATAATTTTCATCAGAATAACCATTATCGCAATGCACATATCGTAATCTCGATTAATCCATTAACTCAAATATAACGTCCATACGGTACCTCAAGCAATACCTAATATTCTCAAAACATCATCATACTCGCAATACGGCAATATACTATCTCCGACCAATTCGATCCATCGGATATAAACATCATCAAATCTCAAGACGACAATCGATTGTACATCCCAGGACAAGAACCAAGAAGGAAAATACGGAACATACCTCAAGATATGAAATGCCACGACGAAATCACGTCAGTCTAATCCAAGATCATATCAACACAACATACGGATACGGTCCTAACACAAGACCTACAAATGCATACTCATATGACAACGTCAATATGCTCACATCAATAACGACAATGTATACTTATGGCAAACCCATAATATACATATGCACAATAACAACATGCATGGTAATCCGATGATCGAGCGTTCACTGCCTAGATCCCACGATGATCCTGTCAGACCAACCCGTGATGGAAAAACCTATCCGATGATCCAGCACACGCTAGCATAGATCCCCCGATGATCACGTCGGACCAACACGAGGTGGACATAAGACAACAATGCACAAATGCATATAACAATGATACACAATACATGACAACAATGATACACGAATGTATCACAACATGATCGATACAAATGACAAAAATGATTAAAATACTTAAACCATCATAATACCTAAACCATCACTAACCATTATTCTGAATATTCGACGATCCAAAATGTCACTGATGGTAGATAATTCACGTCTTCGTCTATACCACAATGTATCCTCGATACCAAGTATACCAACAACAAATGTAACTCATATACATTATGATTTAATTCTCAAAACTCGAATACAATTTATAATCCCAAATCTCCTATGATTACGATTATAAACATGGCTATATGTATTATAAACAAATGAAACGGAAACCATTCATTAAATATTATAAACTGAGCAAGTAATAACTTGCCTCGATACCGATGAAGCCATTACCAATTCCATTGCCTTGGTTTACGAATTCCTCAGCCCCGACCAAAGCAACCTACGAACATTCTCAAATACGACCGCAAAGCATGGTTCTAATCACCGATCAATAATCTCAACCTATTACAGTAATTCGATAAACAACAAGTTCGATAACAATCAACAATCAATAAAACTAATTCACAAACCCAACGGCTCAACAATATCTCGATTTACCACTAGTCTGATCAATCCAACTTAAACGATCACGAATTCATAACCGAAATAAGATATACTACACTGTCTGTTGACTTAGCGCACGTTAATCACTTAACGTAGCGTGCGCTAAGGCGCTCCTGTTAGCATGCGCTAGCCAGTTACACTAGCGTGCGCTAATGACATGCCGTTGCATGCATTTCAGATAGCGATCAACATATGGCGATTATCAAGAACACTAAGTGATTTCAAAACCATGTTCATAGATATCAAAACAACGAAATCCGATATAGGTAATTGATCGCTAGAATTCGCGTAGTATGGTTTTCAAATCCGATCAATTTTAAAATTTGTAAAACCTCGAAGTATTTCCAAGGTGTCGAACCCAAGGGAATTGATGTGTCGAAAATAAAGGAAGTAACTCTACTCAAAATTTGACTGCTATTTAGGAATCCGAAAGTTTGTTTTGATTCTAATTATCTAACTTTAAAAATCGAAAAATAAAAATTAAATAAAAGATGAAATATCTAAATCAAGCAAATAAAGCAAATTAGCAAGATAAAATCACAAGTTGAAAGCTAATTGATCCTAGGGTAGTATCATCTAATTGAGTTCACACAATCCATTCACTTGATTCCTTTTCCCCAAATTTTAATTCAATCCTAGAAATAATCACTCAGCCGATCTAGAATTCCGATCAAGGCAACCTAGAAAGATAGTTAATTTTAAACCCTTTTTCCCGCTAAGGCTCAAAGAATTTAAATCACTTAAAAAGCGCCAACTTATTTATCTATGATTTATCTTACTCCGCTAGGTCTTAAGACAAAATCATATTGTGCATCAAGTATTTCCACTAATTAATTACTCCTTCCAGGAAAAATCAATTAGCTAACATGCATCGATTAAGGGCCCTTTAATCTAGCATGAGAATTAACACATCTTGATCACAAGCCTAGGATGAAAGGTAAAAAGGTAATCAAAGGAACATCATGTGAACATCAATTAAATTTACTAACCCTAGAATCAATCAAAGGAATTAGCCAGACATAATTGAAATTAAACAAGAAATTGATGGAGAATGCATATTATTAATATGAAAAGAGAGATTACAACCCTTACGGATGAACTCCGAGTCTTCAATCTCCGAAAAACAATAATAATTGCTGCCTCCAAAAAGTTCTTGTATCCCAAGAATTAATCTTGCTAAGAAGATGTAAAATTATGCTTAAGATGATAAAGGATGAAAAAGAATGATGAAAGATAGTAAAACTAGGTCTCAAAGGAGGTTTATATAGCCTAAGGGGGTTAAACTCCCGATTAGCCCTAATCTAGGACACAAAAACTATCCAAAAGAGTCATAATACGTCAAAATACGAGAGTCCGCTGGGCCGCCTATCGGACTGGCCTATCGGCCGATAGGCTGGCCGATAGTTGATTCGTCGATCGACTTCACTCGGTAGGGCAGGAACACCTTTCGGACGCCCCTATCGGCCGATAGGCTGGGCCGATAGGGTGGTCTGTCTCTTGCAAAAATCCGTTTCTTCCGATCAGGACCGAGACTCTCGGTCCTTTGTCTCGTTTTGGGTCCTTTTGGCTCTAAAAACCTGCAAACACACTAAAACCAACCCAAACGCGTAATACGGCTCGACTAATCATAAATAAGCCAAATACGAGCACATTAATCACGAAACGAGATAAAAACCTAGTATAAAATCCTAGAAATAAGTGGTAAAATTACCACTTATCAAACCCCCCCAAACTTAAGCCTTGTTCGTCCCGAACAACAAAAAGAAAAGAAAAAGAATGTCGTGAATCATCGTGCAACTCATAGTGTTCAACCTAATCAATACTATCCTGTAATTCTCTCTAAATAATCCGAGTGTCGTAAAAGCGAGCTGCACTCAGAATAATGATTCCGCAAAGTAGTCAAGTTCAGTCCTAATCATTCGTTCATGAAGAAAATCCAGCTCAAAGATTAACAAAACATGAGTCAAATCGACCGTCAATATGAAAGGCTAAAATAAACAAGCTAGTTCGTCCCGTTACACAGTCTAGTGGCATAATTTTCACGAGTTTCATAAGAAATAAACCTCGGGCAGTATTCCCTTATATATATGTTCAAGAATTTGATTCGAATTGACCACTAGGTTAGGATCTCGGGATGTTTCATCGGGGTAATCCTAGGGTGGAACTTCCATTCTCATGTATTAGGAAACCGTTTGACGTAAAAGACACTCATGGGGCACATGGATGCTTCTAGTTACTAAGTTCCCGTCTACAGCGGAGAAACAACTCGAATATATAATTTCCGCATGTCCGAATCAAGGTCGCCGTTTTACGCGAGAGTAAATAGCGGGTCACGCGAATGCCCCCGGTTACTAGGTTCCCTATCATTGGCACATGTGAAATATCTAAATCACTAGTCTGAATCAAGGTCGTCGTTTTACGCGAGGGTAAACAACGGGTCACGCGAATGCCCCCGGTTACTAGACTTCCCTTCATAGAACAACATTATCTCAACTTTTGGGAAAAGCTGACCGATTCTAAACTCAATCTAAGTGCCAACACGACTAAAGAAACAGTACGACTCACTATCCGGAAGATGTAACCAAACGTATTGACGGTGATTTTAAAACAAGTATGTATCGTCTCTTATCTGCCAAGACCTCTACAATCACGAAAAATTTTGGACCTAAATGAATACTATGCAAAACAGAAATAACTGACTACAACTCGACTAAAACTCGACCGTTTCTTCAGAGAGAAAAACAGTGTCGTAACATCGGTATCACACAAATAGAAGCACGAAAAATTCATGAATAAAGAAAAACTAAGACAAGCAAGGCTATCTAAAACAAACAACGAAAAGCAAATAAAAGCAAACACGAAAGCAAAACACTACTACGACCTAAAAAAAAAAGAAACTAGCAAACACACCAAACGAAAATGAACACAAAAAAAAAAAAAAAACTAAAAACTAAGCAACAAAAGCCAAAACCACGCAACACCAATATGATAAGCACAAATAAAAACAACGGGCACCAACACAAGCAAATAATGATACAAGGCAAACAAGGTACTCACACGTAAAGAAATTAACAAAGCCGCACTTCTTCCCCCCCCCCCCCCAACTTATTTCGCATCCCAAAGGAGGAATAAGTTTGAAAAGAGAAAGGAGTGGCTTTGTTAACGGAGTACCTGATCACTGTGGCGGAAATGGTGGGTTTGTCGGCGAGCTCGGATCATAGCGGGCGGGATATCGGTCGATAGGATCGTCTGTCTCAAAAATTTTCCAGCTTTTTCTCTTTCGCATAATTGGTCCCATTTTTGCTTGGATATGGCGATTAAAGACCTGCAAGTATCCAAAACTCGGCGTGCATGGATTAGAACTAAACAAAACTAACAAAGCTACTACGAAACTAGCAACTACAAAAATCACGCAAACGAAAAATCGAAAACAAACGAATAAAACGAACTAATATACATACGTTGGGTTACCTCCCAACAAGTGCTACGTTTAACGTCTTTAGCTAGACGATACCTCATTCATTCCGGGTCTTCAGCGACAACTCCCCCTTGAACGGGTTTGTTGATATCAAGATAGCATACATCCCTCTCATTAGATCGACTCTCGTTCGCCTCCAACATTCGAACATACTTTGGCAAATCCTCGTAAATTTCTTCAACATCGGAATGTGAGTAAATGGAGTGTGAAATGCAATGCTCCAACAAGTCGGTCGGGGGCGGCATAATAGACTCAATTTCATAACATTCCTCGGGCGCATCCTCGGGCTTCTTCATCGCGTCATAGATGGAAATTTTCAGATTTCGATCATTAACCCGGAAGGTAAGATCACCCTCTTGGACGTGGATAAGTGCTCTCCCCGTCGCTAGAAACGGTCTCCCAAAGATCAATGGTTGATTCTCGTCCTCGGGCATGTCAAGAACTACGAAATCGGCCGGGAAGACTAAGTGTTGGACTCTAACGAACACATCCTCCACAACTCCCCTCGGATAAGCGATCGACCGGTCCGCCATGAGTAGAGAAATGGTAGTCGGCTTCATCTCCCCAATCTTCAACTTCTTAAAGATAGATAGAGGCATAAGATTGATGCTTGCCCCGAGATCACACAACCCATTACGGAACGTTTGGTCGCCAATCTTGCATGTCAAAGTAAAACGTCCCGGATCCTTCTGCTTGAGCGGGAGCTGGTTTTGAATGATAGCGCTACACTCCTCTGTCAAATGTATTGTTTCAAACTTTGCCAACTTCCTCTTGCTTGCCACAACGTCTTTCAAGAATTTAACGTACCCCGGCATGTCTCTCAAAGCGTCTAGAAGTGGAATGTTGATATTCACCTTTTGAAACATGTCGATAAATCGTTGAAGCTTTTCATCATGTCTCGACTTGGCCAATCGCTGTGGAAATGGAGCTTTCACCTCAAAATCCTTCACATTCGAACTTCCAGGAGCCTTTCGGCCGATAGGGGGGTCGATAGGCTCCACTGCCGGCATTCTGTGTGGGTATCGGGTGGGCCTATCGGCCGATAGTCTTGGCCGATGGGCCTGCTGCATTTCATCTTCTTTCTCGTTCTCGGCTCCCGTTTCTAGTACATCCTCGTTTCAGATTTCTCAACTTCAGCCCCATGATTCTGTACTTTGTCCCACTCCGAAGCTCGATTGCGTTGCATTGTTGCGTCTTCGGGTTGGTCTCAGTCTTTGCTCAAAAAATGGCCCGCTTATGAAATCCGGCCAGGCGTTCGCCATTTGACTCATTTGGGTCTCCACCATCGACATCTGCTTTGTCAAGGCTATCACTGAGTTTCCAATAGATGTCACACTATGCTCGAGAGCCCCGAACCTCTTGTCTACTTTATAAATAAAATCTTTTTGACTCGCCTCCAACCGTTCCAACATCTCTTCCATCGGTGTCTTAGCAATCGGCTCTTGAATAACCCCGTTTTTCACGTTAAATCCCGGTGGTGGCTGAAGAGCATTGTTCGGATTGGCATAGGAGAAATTAGGGTGGTTTCGATTGTTCGGATAATAGTTCCCCCTATTTCCCCTTGCCAGAAGTTTCCTCCTTGCATGTAATTTACATCCTCCTTAACTGCAATAGGCTCATTTAGCTCTTCAAAAACTGAATTGACTCCCAAAGTATTCTTTTTTAGCATCTCAAGTTCTTTTTGTTGTCTTTCAAATTTTGCCTTCAAATCACCGTAGGCGTCCTCGTCACCGGATGGAACCTTTCTTCTCGTCATCTTCCTATCGGTTACCTCCTCATAATCATTGTTGACCGCTAGCTCGATGAGATTCTTGGCCTCTTCATAATCGTTAGCAAGAAATCCCCCTTTCGAGGAATAGTCCAACTCTCTTCTAGCCTTCCTCGTCAAACCCCGATAAAACCGAATATAGATTTCCTCCTTGTCAATTCCATGCTGTGGGCATTTGCGAAGTAGCTTCTTAAATCGGATCCATGCCTCGTATAAGTATTCATCCTCATATTGCTCGAATTGCAAGATATCGTTGATTTGTTTTTGCACCTTCGAGGGAGGATAGAACTGTGCTAAGAACAACCGAGTCATCTCTCTCCAAGTACCAATTTCCTTCCGATCTAGACTCTTGTACCAATCTAGCGCATCGTCTTCTAAGGAGAACCGGAATAGGCGGAGCTTAATGACATCCGGAGGCACTCCGTTTTGCTTGATCGTGGCACATATGTCCAAAAACGACTCAAGGTGAGCGTTTGGATCTTCATTAACTCCTCCTCCGTATGTTTGAGACTTCACCGTAGCGATGAGGGACGGCTTCAGCTCGAAGTTGTTGGCATCAATCTTTCCCCAACCTCCTTCTTGATAATCGTCCAGCTTAGGTCGAAAGCGGGCATTCAAAGGGATCTTCTCGGGACGAGCGAGTTCTCGTGGTGGGTCAACAATGCCGCCCATGGTATCAACGAAAGGTATGGAAATAGTCTCGGTTCTCGCTTCTTGCTTCTTCCTCCTCAAAGACTTCTCGATTTCCGGATTCAAAGGAAATAAGTCCTTTCCTTGGGATCTTGTGATCATGCACCGCCTACAAAGAAGAGAAAACAAGATGTGAGGAAACGAGATCGAAAATTAATAATAATAGTAAACAACCTAAAGTAACAATCTCTTCTTTTTCGAATTATCCCCTTAAGTTTTCTATCAATTCCCCGGCAACGGCGCCAAAAATTGATCGCTGGGATTCGCGTAGTATGGTTTTCAAATCCGATCAATTTTAAAATTTGTAAAACCTCGAAGCATTTCCAAGGTGTCGAACCCAAGGGAATTGATGTGTCGAAAATAAAGGAAGTAACTCTACTCAAAATTTGACTGCTATTTAGGAATCCGAAAGTTTGTTTTGATTCTAATTATCTAACTTTAAAAATGGAAAAATAAAAATTAAATAAAAGATGAATTATCTAAATCAAGCAAATAAGCAAATTAGCAAGATAAAATCACAAGTTGAAAGCTAATTGATCCTAGGGTAGTATCATCTAATTGAGTTCACACAATCCATTCACTTGATTCCTTTTCCCCAAATTTTAATTCAATCATAGAAATAATCACTCAGCCGATCTAGAATTCCGATCAAGGCAACCTAGAAAGATATTTAATTTTAAACCCTTTTTCCCGCTAAGGCTCAAAGAATTTAAATCACTTAAAAAGCGCCAACTTATTTATCTATGATTTATCTTACTCCGCTAGGTCTTAAGACAAAATCATATTGTGCATCAAGTATTTCCACTAATTAATTACTCCTTCCGGGCAAAATCAATTAGCTAACATGCATCGATTAAGGGCCCTTTAATCTAGCATGAGAATTAACACATCTTGATCACAAGCCTAGGATGAAAGGTAAAAAGGTAATCAAAGGAACATCATGTGAACATCAATTAAATTTACTAACCCTAGAATCAATCAAAGGAATTAGCCAGACATAATTGAAATTAAACAAGAAATTGATGGAGAATGCATATTATTAATATGAAAAGAGAGATTACAACCCTTACGGATGAACTCCAAGTCTTCAATCTCCGAAAAACAATAATAATTGCTGCCTCCAAAAAGTTCTTGTATCCCAAGAATTAATCTTGCTAAGAAGATGTAAAATTATGCTTAAGATGATAAAGGATGAAAAAGAATGATGAAAGATAGTAAAACTAGGTCTCAAAGGAGGTTTATATAGCCTAAGGGGGTTAAACTCCCGATTAGCCCTAATCTAGGACACAAAAACTATCCAAAAGAGTCATAATACGTCAAAATACGAGTCATTTGGCCGCCTATCGATGGCCTATCGGCCGATAAGTCGGCCGATAGTTGATTCGTCGATCGACTTCACTCGGTAGGGCAGAACACCTGGACGCCCTATCGGCCGATAGGCTGGGCCGATAGGGTGGTCTGTCTCTTGCAAAAATCCGTTTCTTCCGTTCGTGACTCGACTCTCGGTCCTTTGTCTCGTTTTGGGTCCTTTTGGCTCTAAAAACCTGCAAACACACTAAAACCAACCCAAACGCGTAATACGGCTCGACTAATCATAAATAAGCCAAATACGAGCACATTAATCACGAAACGAGATAAAAACCTAGTATAAAATCCTAGAAATAAGTGGTAAAATTACCACTTATCAGTAACCATCCAACTTATAATCCAATTCATATATTCATATATCATTCTTTTCCTCAATATCAACATATGAATACCAAGAATTCATAATCATCGCCACGTTCACCATCATATGAAGAAACCAACAACAACAACATCAAAGACCCGAATTGAAGGAAGACATTAGCCAACATATCTCTTTGAAGATAAACAACACAATTAGAAACTATTCGAATCATATCAATACTCGTATATCAACAATAACATCAACATAACTCGTTAACCAATCTCATAATCATACTTGTTAACTCATATACATGACGATTATCAACTCAAGGACATCATATACAATCCAAAATGAAATCCCAAAGTGAAGAGTAATTACCCCCTTGAAGGAATGGATTGATTTCCATGTTTGAATCCATTCTCACTCGCATCTAAGCTTGATAATGTTATAGATGATCAACTCCACCATAATCCAGTGTTTGGAACTTCAAACATCTCTCTAAGAACTCTCTCTATTGGTTCTCATGAAGAAATGGACGGAAATGACGAATAATGGCCAACTGCACATATATATACATTGTACATTATTAACGTACGCTAACATCTTCGTTTAACGTACGTTACAGGCTTAGCGTGCGCTAACTGTCTTTGTTAGCTTGCGCTATCGCAGTCCAAAGTCTACTGCCTTACTTCATACAATAATTTACGTACGCAATGCCCATGCAATAGCGTACGTAAATGCCTCTATTTAGCGTACGCAAGCCTTCAACGACAGCGTGCGCTACTCATAGTTGACTCGTTACAGTCTGCACCTACCCCCGTGTCCCCACATGCCGAAAGCTCTGACAAGGATAAGATTCCTTTTGGACCGATCTGATGTTAGCGTGCGCTAACAATATGCGTTAGCATGTGCTAACCCTTCACAACAAACATCCGTTAACCCGTCGGCATATGCGCCGAAAGTGGCCGGGTCCACACATAGATTCCTTCTGATCTGGTCTGTACTAGCGTGCGATATCCTTTACCATTAGCGTGCACTAAACCTGCACGATAGCGTGCGCTATTCATGAATATTAGCGTGCAATAATAAAGATATACTTAGCCATTTTAGCTATTCTTGTCCAACGTCTCAAGATATAGAATAAAAACATACGGCATACTGAATACGTATACTCCTTCCAACAATATTCTCATATATTACGCCCGACACACAATATCTTCCAATACAATTATCAACTAAGTGCAATAATAATACCAATACAGATGTCTTAGTCCTTCATTTTTTTTTCCATACTGTACAGATTCCACGTTGTACAACATAACTCAGGATAACTAATATTAAACCACAGTAGTAAAAATTCCGGATATTACATACTACACCACTTAAAATAAGTTTCGTCCTCGAAACTTGTAATCCGTCATAGAAAACAAACAAACCGCTCAATCAAAATATTCCGAAACCATCACGACAACGATCAATCATCATTATTACCGAATAACCAAAATAGCATACTTACAAATGCGCAAAGTCGACAATCTCCTGAGATACTAGCAAGTGACTCGACTGTAAAGCTTCAACACGCTTTCAATCACAATTCCATGAGTCTCAACAAAATATATCATCATCGGATGAAATAATCTATCCGCGTCAAATTCTGTCTGCCTGATTACACAATCTAATCCAAATGCTAATACAAATCAATAATACACCATACATCTGTGAAACAACTTCCCAACATAATGGAAATGAATCCCAAAACATCGACACAAAATCTGAACGCTCAGATGATCGCGAGCAATGATCAACCAATAAATTAACCGAGAATATCATCGACATAATAAACTCTAATATGACCAATCCAAAGGCCAAAACGCAGCCGAGAATATCATCAACATGATAAACTCCAATATTACCAACGAACGATCAACGATAATCAAGAATACTCTCACACGGTAAACTCCAACACGATCAACACATAACCACAGAAACCGATATACGAATGAATAAAGTTCTCAGAACGACATGCCAATCACATACGGTGGATCTCCATAAACATAGCCGACTAGTGAAAATACTCCTCGGCATACGAACAACCAATCACAAACCGACGAACATATCCAATCACACATGGAGTGGGAACGACCACTCAATATCTAAAACAACCATCCTGGGGTCACCATCCCCAAATCCACACTTACAAAGGAATCATTCAAAAATCACTATGGTAAAATCGCGCTACTACCATACCGATGGAATCACATATCACATATGTCCCGGTTTCACAAAATCTAAAGTTCCAAAATCATATTCCATGCATGAATCTACAACACGCAGCATATTCCTCTTATCCTATAATTCAACCGATCATCCCTGGATAACCAAACTACCATACTGAAGTTCGAATCTCTTTTCCTCGTACCATTAGTGTGTTATCCAGTTTGTGAGCCTCACTCAGAACTTTACCATGATATGTATTATGCACTAAATATGTATGTATATCAATCACATTTTTAAAACCATTTTGAAATCATATAGTCTCATCAATAAGACAAATTTTTGAAAGTTCTTTCAAAAAATAAAAACCTAAATTTTGGTAAGACCACAATCAATTTTCGAAAAAATTAAATCGGCTCGCTGGTGCCAAGTATTCGATAACAGTTTCCTTTGAATCCACACGATTTCGATGTTTTAAAATGAAAACTATGCAAATGATTGACCACATCCATACTCCTGTATACCAATTCGGTTCGTCACCAATATCCACTGCTATTCCATCGGAAAACCACACGATAGAGTTCCAAAATCTCAATATATAAACTCCAACCAAAAACTCCTTTTCCACATATGACTCGCAACGTCAACCATTATCCCATCCTGGATCACCTTAACTATACTATGACAAAACATTGAAACAAATCAACACAGTGAAAGACTACCCGAGAAGTCTCATTTGGACAAGTAAATCAAAACCTCGGAAGGTAGTAATAAAATGCATAATCAACTAGTAAAGTGTTTTACAAATCTCGGGAGTTTTAGGAAACAGAAAAGCCTTTTGAACATTAGGGTCTCAGCCCGTATCACGTATCCGCATTACAAGAAGTTTAAAAAGTAGAAAACCCTTTTCGGACTCCAAGTCCTGAGTTATAGAACTATTTCAAAATCGATTGGTTCTCGTCCCAAAAATCATTTTCCGTAAAACATCTATAAAACATTCGTTTTGAAAAGTATCATTTTCAAATGTTCAAAAATAGTTCATATATCTCAAAATGAATTAACATTATTACATGTTCTCCTCAACTATCCACAACATTTCTCCCAAATGCACAACTCCATTCCAAAACTTAACCGACATATTGATTTCCAAAATCATAACTTCTCAAGATCATCAATCCTGTCCCGACTCTGTCATCTCATACTGTAACACATAATATTCTGCTGAATCTCAAAGCATATCAACTTAGAACGGCAATAAATCTCAATGCAATTCAAGAATCCAAATACTTACAGATCGTGAAGCCGACGATTCCCCGTGATACTAGCACATGTCTCTACTCAAGAAAATACTCGACACAGATATTTAAAAAACACATATTTTGCAAACTCGGTTCAAATCAAGAACACAACACAGCTCTATCTGAAGAAACACGTCAGTATCTTTTGGAAAAGTTTACAACAACCCCAGTACCACACTGGTAAATCACATAATGCACAAGCCCGAGTGAACAATAAAATCCAGATCTCAAACACTTGTCAACCGACAACTCGAATGACACGACAAAAGCACGACCCAACTCGATCCGACTGCCTAGGTTTTCTCAACCTAAGCTCTGATACCATATTCTGTAACACCCCCAGAGCCATCCAAGAATATTACAGCGTCGTGGGCCCCGAGATGGAACCCACAAGGCTGAAGGAAATTTTCGCAAACAATTACAAATGCCCAAGAGGCTAACGACAGTATTATCTATAATAATATTCCAAGACTTTATAAAACTCGTTTATCAAAACCGTCGTAAAATCTCATTTGAAACCACAAGGCCCGAAATCCCAGAACTTAACAGTTTAAAAACATACGTTAAGCTATCGCTTACATGTGCCAACAAAATAGTTTAGAAAATGATTGCCAAAGTAATCTAAGTTACCAGATACCAAAAGGCCATTTAAAAATCCTCACGCAGCGGAAAAAGACAAACAATTAAAATACTCTAGCAGCGGAAAACAAGAACTGATCAGGAAACTCAATACACAAATACATGCGTGATCCAGTATCCTCCAGGAAGCTCATCTCTTCATGACCGTTACAAGCTCGATATCCAATATCCTAAAAAGAAAGCCCACGACGGGTTCAGCCATAATACTCAACAATGATAACAATCACTTCATGTCAACAATTACATACCAATGAAAATACTAAGAATACGACCAATGTAATCTTACCGCCATAACTTTACCAAACTCATAATAATTCTCATCAGAATAACCATTATCGCAATGCATATCTCGTAATCTCGATTAATCCATTAACTCAAATATAACGTCCATACGGTACCTCAAGCAATACCCAGGATTCTCAAAACATCATCATACTCGCAATACTCCGACCAATTCGATACATCGGAAATAAACATCATCAAATCTCAAGACGACAATCGATTGTCCATCCCACGACAAGAACAAAGAAGGAAAATACGGAACATACCTCAAGATATGAAATGCCACGACGAAATCACGTCAGTCTAATCCAAGATCATATCAACACAACATACGGATACGGTCCTAATACAAGACCTACAAATGCATACTCATATGACAACGTAAATATGCTCACATCAATAACAACAATGTATACTTATGGCAAACCCATAATATACATATGCACAATAACAACATGCATGGTAATCTGATGATCCAACGTTCACTGCCTAGATCCCACGATGATCTCGTCAGACCAACCCATGATGGAAAAACCTATCCGATGATCCAGCGCACACTAGCATAGATCCCCCGATGATCCCGTCGGACCAACACGAGGTGGACATACGACAACAATCCACAAATGCATATGTTGTGCGGCGATTTATACGCCTCGATGGCGATCGGCATGATGGTCAGGAGCCAGCCAAAGAAGACAGACGCTGGGCAAGCACCTAGCGATCGGCGTCCAAGGCGATCTTCTGTAGGCATATGGCGATGGCCAATAATATCTGACTGTAGACGATCGTCCCATACTGCAAGTGAATCCGACACCAGTCAAAGTCTTCGAAGATCGAATCTCAGACTTAGACCCACGTGCAGATCCACAAAAGGCGCCGCAAGATAAGGCCTTTGACCCCAGTCTGTCACCAACCTCACATCTACCGACAGGCCCGCCGAAAGGTACAAGGTGGGTCCTCCCCAGATAGCGACTCAGGACGCGTGCAGGTTTCCCATTGGCTCGCATAGCTGGCTGCCAGCAGCAGCCTTGGACTTTAAGGGAACAGTCCCACGTGACGGGATGATCGCCCACCTTATTCTAATATAGAAAAGGGCGGTCGCCCGCGATCGCCGGAGAGGACCCAGCAACCTTTTCTCCTATAAATAGGAGGCCTCCAACAGTGGCCAAAGGGTGGAAAAAACGTACAGAGAGAACGGTGGGCTCACCTTACGATTACATACACATATACAGTATTATTCATTCACATATACAGAACATCAAAAGCAAGAACTCACAGAAATCAGATCTGGTTCTTCCGGCAATCTTCACGCTCTATAGCTAAGATAACTTGAATCTTTACACTCATTGTAATAGCATTCTAACATTAATATCTATACTCCAAGGTATTTATATTAATAACATCTCGCGAGAGCATTCAAGCCCGGGACTAACAACCCAGCAAATCTTGTGTTATTTATTTTCCCACGGAAGTGTTCTCGCATTTGTTTGTTACTCTACCATTCCAGCAATATCATCTCCAAATAATATTTTGGGTAACAACAATTGGCGCTGGAAGGAGGGGAATCTTAACCTTCATTTTTATTCCGACCGTCTCGAAGAACACTCACTGTTCTCCGGGACATATACTTGAAGAAACACTCACTGTTCTTCAAAGAAAAATCTTCACAGACATGACATCTGCCACGACCTATAAAAGAGCCACCCTGCGATTTGCCGGACATCTCATTCCGGCCCAGACCGAATCCCAGCCTACGGAGGAAGGCGAGCGCGGCGACGCTACACTCTCACTCCCGCCCCCGAGGGACGGTCCCAGTCTCTCACTCGACCAGTTCCAGACCACGGAACAGATCGAGGAGGCTATAGCCATCCTCAGGGAGCGACAGAGGGCATGCGACTCGCCCACCATTACTCCGTCAGCCATCCACCGAGCAGGCAAGCGGAAGCTTAAGGGGATATACGTCGAGAAATCGTTGGAAAGCCACGAGCCGCAGGAAAAGGCTCTCGCAAGGCGAGATGATTCCGTCTTCAGCCGCCTAGGGAGCGATCCCTCATGGCAACCCGGGCATTCAGGCCCCATCCGGGAGACATCGGAGTCCGAATCCGTGACCAGGAGTTCGGCATATCCGACTCCCAGAAGACAATCCGGCCAACAGGCTCCTGCTCGCCCAAGAATTGATTCCGGTGGCGGAGAACTCGTCACCTACCATGGGGTTAGGAGATCAGTACATGATCGCCTTGGCTCCCACTCCGAGAGACAATCAGCAAGCAGTCAGGCTACGGCTATGGCCGCCATGCAGCGCCAGCTCGACGAAATGAAGGCGCTCCTAGAGACTGGGGCAGGCACCAAGAGAACGATCATTGGACCGAGCGAGCCACTCGCGGCCCAGATCGAGATCGCCCCAGTTCAACCGAAGATCGCTCCCCCCAAACACCTCTATACGAGGGGAGATCGGATCCTGAGACCCATTTGAGCAAATTCCGGATTTACATGACCGGATGTGGAGCATCGGACGCGAAGAGGTGCCGAATGTTCCCATTGACATTGGGAAATCTCGCCCATAGGTGGTACATCTCACTGCCACCTCACTCGATCAATTGTTTTGAGAAGCTAGCGAACGACTTCACGTCGTACTTCGCCGCCAAAGTTGCTCGGCCAGAAGGCCCCCACCGCATGATGAAAATCAGGCAGGGGAAGAACGAGCCCGATGAAGACTACATCGACCGGGTGGATGAAATAGTCCTCACCTATGAGCCTATTAGCGACAAGATCGCTCTTTACTCGGTCCTAGGGGAATTCTACGTCCACTCGCCCATGTTCAGGCACCTTACAAAGGACATCCCCCCGACCTATGCGATCTTCCGCGTCAGGTCCGCTGATTTCCTCGCTAGGCAGAGGATGCTCATCCTCCGCTTAGGTGAGGGATCTACTGGGGAAGGAAAGGCGCCATCTTCCATCCCGAGAAAGGCGGTCGCCAAGCCCAGAAAGGCGATCGCGAAGCCGCCCGGCGAATTCAAAGGGTTCGAGGATGTGGAGGTTCACCTCCTCTGTAACCTCAACCTATCTCCGGCCCACATCTTTAACGCCATCAAGGGGCGCGAATGGCTTAGCAAACCAAAGCCGGTGAGGGACCACGGTCATCTAGACCGCAACAAATTTTGTGCCTACCACAAGAGTCCCGGCCACAACACCAGTCAGTGCCGCGACCTCCTCAGAAAACTCTGGATACTGTTTGAGGAAGGCAAATTGGATAACTTGGTTACCAAGCCAGAGCCCCGAGTAGAGAGGACCGAGGGGCGCGAGCGCCGATAGAACAACGGGATCCCTCCCAATCCAGTCGCCAGGATCGAGCAGAACGAGCTGGAGTATTCTGACGAATCAATCCCTTCGATCAACCCTGGCGGTCGGATCAATATGCTTCAGGCGGGAGGTGGAAACCTCAGAGTACTTTCCCCGGTTTCCACCATGTCGAACAGAAAGCGGAAGGCCGAATTAAGGGCGTTCGCCAGGGTCCATGTCGTGGTACCCCCAGAGCCGACCATCTCCAAAGACGCGCTTATCACTTTCTCCAACAAGGATAGGGAGGGAGTGCAGTGCCCCAAAGAGGATGCATTGGTGATCTCTGCATGTATCCTTGGGAAAATGGTCGATCGCGTGCTGGTTGACAATGGGAGCTTTTACAATATCATATTCAAATCCGCTCTTGACCAGCTCGGTAACCTGACCAAGTTCATCAAGCCATTTGACACCGTGCTCCAAGGGTTCGGCGACAGCACAGTCCAAGCCTACGGAAGGATCAAGCTCTCTGTCGAGCTAATATGTTATTACGATCCCAAGGTTAGGATTACTAGGAACCTCAACTTTGTAATCATAGATAGGCCCAGCATCTATAATGGGTTCCTAGGTCATCCATTTCTAGAAACCTTCGAGGCGGTTGCCTCTTCCTTCTTTTACTGTATCAAATTCCCCACTGCCGATGGGATGGTCGGTACCGTAAAAGGAGACCAACTAATGGCTAAGAAATGTTTGAATTACTCCTATGTCGTAACTTCTTTCAACACTTCCCGTACAATTTATAACATTGAGACGATCGGCAATCAACCGATGGATATCGACGAGACGAGCACCTCGTACCAGCCCGACTCAGAAGACGGCATCTCACATCGATTAACGGATAACATCGAGCCAAGGATTGGTTTCGAGTCAAGCCTCGACATCGATCTAAGGATCGAGTCCGGAAATCCTTCCAAACGAGAAGCGACCGTCCCCATTGAAGAGTTGGAAAGTATAACAATAGATCCGGCTCACCCAGAGCGGGAAGTATAGATAGGCACGAGCGTCGACCTCGAATTAAAGGATGATCTGGTCAGCTTACTACGTAAGAACATCGGAGTCTTTGCCTGGTCGCATCAAGATATGGTCGGCAAAAGTCCTGAACATGCTTGCCACTATCTAAAGATCGACCCGGCAAGGAAACCTGTTCACCAGAAACGTAGGAAATTCGGTCCTGAGAAGTACGCAGTGCTCGACATAGAAGTCAAGAAACTACTCGACAATACGCTAATCGGAGTAGCTACAGACAAGCCACAATGGGTAGCCAACGCGGTGCTCGTCAAAAAGCCGAGCAACTCCTGGAGGTTATGCATCGACTTCACCGACCTCAATGCGGCATGTCCAAAAGATCACTTTCCGATGCCTCATATCGACCACTTGGTCGATAGCACTGCAGGCTGCGAAATGATGTCGTTCATGGATGCCTTCGCCGGGTACCATCAGATCCCCATGGCGGAGAAAGACATAAAACACACATCGTTCCACACGGAAAAAGACATATACTTTTGGGTCCGGATGCCATTCGGTCTGAAGAATGCAGGGGCGACCTACCAACGGATAGTCAACGGGATGTTTGCCAACCAGATCGGCAAGACCATGGAGGTCTACATTGACGACATCGTGGTCAAAAGCCTCAAAAAGGAAGATCACCTCAATGACCTTGCCGAGACGTTCACCATCCTCGAGAGGTTCAATATGAAGATGAGCCCCAAGAAATGCAACTTCGGGGTGAGCTCCGGAAAATTCCTGGGGCACATCGTTAATCAGAGGGGGATCGAGGCGAACCCCACCAAGATCCAGGCGATCCTTGACATGCAGGAGCCACGGAATGTCAAACAGGTGCAACGCCTCACTGGTTGTCTAGCTGCCCTCAACCGTTTCATATCTCGGCTCGGGGATAAAAGCAAGCCATTCTTCGCGACCATAAAAAACAAGAAGTTCGCATGGACAAAGGAGAGTCAAATAGCGTTCGCTAAAATTAAGGAGTGTCTATCTAACCCCCAGATCTTAGCAAAGCCGATCCCCAGTGAAAAGCTATTCCTTTACCTGGAGGCCTCGGAGGTCGCGCTGAGTGCTGTTTTAGTGTGAGCAGAGGGGCAAGTCCACTTGCCGATCTACTTCATTAGTCAATCACTCCATGATGCAGAAACACATTACACACCTCTGGAGAAGATCGCCTACGCTCTAGTCATGAGTGCTCGCAAGCTAAGGGCCTACTTCTTCGAACATCAAGTGGAGGTCCTGACAACTCTCCCCTTAAGGCAAGTTCTGCACCGGCCAGACACCAATGGGCGACTCCTCAAATGGTCACTGGATATCGCCCAATACAGTATCACGTACGCTCCTCGCACTGCGATCAAACGACAGGCTCTGGCGGACTTCGTGGTGGAATTAACATTCCCTCACAGTCCGACCCAGGTCGGCCGCCCTGCTTGGAAGCTGTATGTGGATGGCTCGGCAACCAACTCGTGAGCAGGGGCAGGGATTGTCCTCATCAGCCCTGACGGGCAAAGTTTCGCAAATGCCGTGCGTTTCGGTTTCCATGAGACCAACAATGAAGCCGAGTATGAAGCCTTGGTAGGCGGGCTCGATTTATCCCTCGCCCTAGATGTTTGCCGTCTCCACATTTTCATGGACTCCCTCTTGGTTGTGAACCAAGTCAAGGGAGAATATGAGGCGTGCGGCGAACAAATGGTCAAATACCATGAATTAGTCGCTGAAATGTGCACAAAGTTTGAAGAAGTGCTAATCGAACAACTCCCGAGAGAGCACAACTCCCAGGCCGATGCCCTATCCAAACTAGCGTCGTCGGAAGGGGCGGCCGATTTCTCTAACATCCAAATCACAAAATCAGCAAAGCCGGCGATCGACAGAACCCTGATTACCACGGTCACCGTCGCCGAGGAGAACTGGATGACTCCTTTCATTAAATACTTGAAGGACGGGACGGTCCCCGACGACCGTATCAAAGCTCGCCAGCTCCAACTCCGTGCAACCAGATACACCCTACTGGACGACCGGCTTTACAAGCGAGCTTTCAGCCTTCCCCTCCTCAAGTGCATTACGCCGGAGGAAGGCCGGCTCGTTTTAGCCGAGATCCATGATGGGATCTGTGGAAACCATGCTGGCGGGCGAGCTCTCATCCACAAAACAACCAGGCAAGGTTTTTTCTGGCCTTCGTTTCAGAAAGATGCGATCGCCTACGCCCGATCGTGTCACAGATGTCAAGTGATGGGCCCAAACATCAAGCTCTCCCCCGAGCAGCTCACTTCAATGTACAGCCCGTGGCCATTCGCCCAATGGGGCATCGACCTTATAGGTCCCTTGCCGACGGCACCAGGGGGCTGTAAGTTTGCCATCATGGGGGTCGATTATTTAACGAAATGGTCTAAGGCCGAGCTGCTCAACGAGATCGACCAAGAACAAGTAATTAAGTTCATTTGGAATAACATAATATTCCGATTCGGTCGGCCCCAGGCTATAATCTCCGACAACGGAAAGCAGTTCGACAGATTGGAAGTCATGCAATTCTGCGAGAAGTGGAGAATCAAAAAGTTGTTCTCGGCCCCTTACCACCCTCAGACGAACGGGCAGGTAGAGGCTGTAAACAAGATCCTCAAACACACGATCAAAGCAAGACTTGAATCCAAACAAGGACGATGGGTGAGTGAGCTCCCAGACGTTTTGTGGTCCTACCGTACGACGACCCGAAACTCGACTGGCGAAACCCCGTTCGCCCTCGCCTTCGGAACAGAAGCGGTGATTCCTTCGTAGATCGCTGTCCTCAGCCACCGAACTGAACAAGAGATGACGATGGACAATGATGTGGCCCGGCAGATCGACTTGGACATGCTCGAAGAACGGCGACTGACCTTGGAAATGAAGAACACAATCCACAAAAGGAGATCCGAGAAGTTCTTCAATTCGACGGTCAAGGAAAGATGGTTCCAAGTGGGCGACCTAGTCCTCTAAAAAGTCCAAACTCACACAGGAGTCTTTGGCCCGAATTGGGAAGGCCCCTTCAGGATATCTAAGTGGCTAACTAGGGGAGCCTACGAACTTGAACACCCTGACGGCACTCCGGACCAATATCCCTGGAACGCCGTACATTTGCAGAAATACTACCAGTGAAAACTTTGTATTCAGTTTCAGTTACCCAATGTACAAAGAGTATAACGAGATTTTCCTATCCCATCTATATGATTCGCCTCGATGAAAACAAATAACTAAAAAGAGGACGGCTCGCTCGCCCTACAAGAGGTCATCGTCTAAACGTGATAGACCTATGAAAGCGATCGCCCCTCCAAGCACAACGTATACTATCAAGGGTCGTCATCTAACATGGCGATCTGAGGTAGATAAGTGCAGCCATGGTCCTGGAGGTCGATGGAACCGACAGCTTCGACCGTGCAAGGTTCCTTTGGGCTGCGATCGCTCGCCCTTCGTTTAAATACGAGGCGGGCGTAGCCGAAGGACCCTCCAAATAAATCTATGAAAACGCTCGCACGCCCTCAAAGTACATCATCCAACATGATATACCCGGACAAGGCGACGCGTCCCTACCCCATCACAACGTATACCGTCGAGGTTC
Organism: Orobanche coerulescens; assembly: GCA_033398695.1. Taxonomy (NCBI): domain Eukaryota; kingdom Viridiplantae; phylum Streptophyta; class Magnoliopsida; order Lamiales; family Orobanchaceae; genus Orobanche; species Orobanche coerulescens. The sequence continues at coordinate 65,065,238 of CM065819.1, forward strand.
GCCATCTAACATGGCGACCCAAGGTAGAAAAGTGCTAACAAGCCGCGGACGTGGAGTCAAATAAACCGACGACGCCCCGTGCAAGGACTCCTCCTGACCAAGACCTCTCGCCTTTCGTTTAAATACAAGGCCGGCGCAGCCTAACGGAGGGCCCTAACAATAAAGTGAGTCGCGGGACAGACCTACGGATGGAATGTCCCTCGCACATAAAGACACGGTTACGGAGGTCGGTCCATCGAACTCAGCGACCTTGCACACAGGCATCCTCCCTCAAAGAATCGGCACAACTCAAGATAGCTCGTCAAACATACTATTTTCGTTCCCTTACTTACACTAAGTGAACAAAAACAAGGGGCAAAGTGGAGCTATTCCTGAAATGCGATCGGGAGGAAGGGACCATACACGATCGGCTTCGTTCAAACACACGCATGATGATTAGGCACAACTCAAGATACCTCCTTGGACCGGCCAAGCTCTTGCTTCATCCGGTCGAGATCTTGTTTGGCCCATTTGGCCGTCTCAATATGTTCCTTCTCCATGGCCATGATCCGGTTAGCGAACTCGGCATTCTGGTTTCGAGCAACCTCGAGATCTTGATGGAGGCGAGCATTAAAGGGTCGCCCCTCGTAATCCTTAACGGCTTGGGCGGCCATCGTCGCCGCCTGGAGAGTCAGGGCGAGCGTCGCCTGCATGGCATCTCCAGACCGTCGACGAGCAATCGCGTCGAGGTCGGTCGTCCAGGCTTTAGGAAGAGAGGTGATGGCCCGGGAGACGTAAGATGGGACGTCGAGGGACTGGCGCGGAGACTTGCTCGCCAGGAAATCCAACACCATCAGCGAGGTGTTCGGATAGGCAAGACGGATCTTGTAACACAAACAAAAAGAAACAAAGGAGTTAGTATAAATCCTACACAAATAGCCTAACTCAAAAAGATCAAATCGGTCTTACCTGTTGACCAACTCAGGGTCGCAGCCGAAAAAGGGCTTGCCCCGAGGAGTTTCGACTTCGGCGATCGCCGCGGTCTTCAGGAAGGCAGCTGATGGCATGGACCCCTCCGCCATCGGAACAGCAGAGATAGGTGGCGCGGCAACCGGCAGCTCCAAAATGGATACCTCCACGTCAGCAGTCGGCAGGGACTCCTCTGGCCTCCGCCTCTTGCGGTTGCGCTGGAGCTGTTCTTCCTCCCGAACTTCCGGCTCGACGACCGGCACCATAGTAGGTCTCACCGCAGGGACAGGACGGGACTTCGTTCCTGGGGCATGACCCGTCTTCTTGTCCTGGTGAAGACGACCCAAAAGACCAGGATTCGACATTGAGATCTCTCTCGGTGGCTCGGCATAGCAGGGAAAATGGATCTCTGCCAAAGAAGAAATACAGACAAGTTAAACATCTCTTTCAATCAGACGATCGTCAAGCAAGGAAGAGGAAGTAAAATTTATACCTGGAACCTTCAGATGACGAGGGAAGCGAAACAATCGAGCTTCCAACCGATGAGTTTCGTGGTTAAGTGTATGAACGTCGATGTAGGAGTCTGGCAAACCGCGAATTCGCTCCAAGACGATCAAGAAGTCGAAAGGAAGGTCGCCGATCGTTGGAACGAGGGAACCTGCAAAAAGGTAACCAAATTAGATCAGTCTGAGATGTATCCGAACAAAGGGAGAGTTAAAACCCTTACTCGGATTCCTATCTCAAAAACTGGTGGGGATATTTAACTCTTCCTCCGGCTTATCGCTCGATGCCGAGCTCCATGCTCCGCCGACCCAGTACCATTTTACCAGGTCGCCCCGAACCTTGTTCGGCACCCCAAGGACCACCCTTCCCATGCGACCTTGTATGTGATAACTGCCGACCGATCCCTTCTGCGCAGTCAGTTTGAAGAGATAGTTCATTTCCAGCGCACAAGGTAGACGGAACAACCGATGACCGCCAAAAAGTGTCAAGGTGCAAATGATCTGCAGTCAGGCATTCGGCGTCAGCTGGAGCGGTGCCACATTCCAGGCGGTCAGCAAATATGACACAGCGAAAGGCAAGGGAAACCGCAGGCCGGCCTCCAGAATCATTTCATTGACGGTGACCAAACCCTCGGGAGGTTGGTCGGCACGTTCATTCTCCGAGGGCACATACAACGAAACATCAGAAGGAATATGGTATTTCGCCCTCCAGCGACTCAAGTCTTTCTTGGTCGCCGAACTCCGAATCTGACCTAGGGTCCACGGGGAGCGGTCCGCGGCCCGAAACGCCGTCCGTTTCACGGGCTCATAGGGGTGGGTGGCAGAATAGGCTCTGAAGTCAAACCAGGGGCACGGCCCGGCAATCCCCTCCATAAGACCGGCGATGTCTAAAAAGGCAGGGCCGAACACGCTGTTCTGTTCCCAGTACAGCCTCACCGCTTCATCCTCATCTGCCGGCGAGCCCCTTTGCCCCCCCGCCGCCGACATCGCCACGTCAGCTTCATTGAAAAGCTCTTCAATCTCCATGGGTGCAATCCCCGCACGAATAGCCTCGACAGCCGTTTCCATATGAAGAGCCACGGGGGTTTCTTCCCGGTCAGGCGAAGTCGCGGCGGTGGAAGAGCTACCAGCCTCGTATGTTTTAGATCCTCCTCCAGACATGTTCGTAAAAGTAAAGGGGGAGAGAAAATTTTTGTTCTTACCTAGAAATAAAGACGGTCGGCACAAGGAGCTTCAATGAAATTCGGCAGAGTCTTCGTATAAAAAGCATGGGCGCATAAAGAGTTGAACTGAAATGGGCCTAGCCCTTTTTATAGGCTGGAGCAGGGGCCTCTGTGCAAATATGCTGAAACCCAGGGGCTGGAGTGCAACCATTGGGGGGGACACATTAAATGCAGCCCTCGAAACCCGCGTATGCGTCGTTTCGAGGGAACGCCAGACGACAAGTCTGACAAAACCGTCGGACTGCCCTAATGATAGCGCGACGCGTGTCCCTGCAACGTTTCAAGAGCCCGCCTCCATTTCCTGCTATTTCCAGCGCATAACGAGATCGTCCGGATTCGAAATCAGATCGTCCAGGCGACGATCGTCCTTGTCATAAGCAGACGAGCCAATCGTCTAGAACAGGTGATCGCCAACAGTGCCACCTCACCCCATGTTTTCAACATCGGAGCGAGCTGGGGGGGCAATTGTTGTGCGGCGATTTATACGCCTCGATGGCGATCGGCATGATGGTCAGGATCCAGCCAAAGAAGACAGACGCTGGGCAAGCACCTAGCGATTGGCGTCCAAGGCGATCGTCTGTAGGCATCTGGCGATCGCCAATAATATCTGACTGTAGACGATCGTCCCATACTTCATGTGAATCCGACACCCGTCAAAGTCTTCGAACACCGAATCTCGGATGTAGACCCACGTGCAGATCCACAAAAGGCGCCGCAAGATAAGGCCTTTGACCCCAGCCTGTCACCAACATCACACCTACCGACAGGCCCGCCGAAAGGTACAAGGTGGGTCCTCCCCAGACAGCGACTCAGGACGCATGCAGGTTTCCCATTGGCTCGCACAGCTGGCTACCAGCAGCAGTCTCGGACTTTAAGGGAACAGTCCCACGTGACAGGACGATCGCCCACTTTATTCTAATATAGAAAACGGTGGTCGCCCGCGATCGCCGGAGAGGACCCAGCAACCTTTTCTCCTATAAATAGGAGGCCTCCAACCGTGGCCAAAGGGTGGAAAAAACGTACAGAGAGAATGGTGGGCTCACCTTACGATTACATACACATACACAGTATTATTCATTCACATATACAGAACATCAAAAGCAAGAACTCACAGAAATCAGATCTGGTTCTTCCGGCAATCTTCACGCTCTATAGATAAGATAACTAGAATCTTTACACTCATTGTAATAGCATTCTAACATTAATATCTGTACTCCAAGGTATTTATATTAATAACATCTAGCAAGAGCATTCAAGCCCGGGACTAACAACCCCGGAAAATCTTGTGTTATTTATTTTCCCACGAAAGTGTTCTCGCATTTGTTTGTTACTCGACCATTCCAGCAATATCATCTCCGGATAATATTTTGGGTAACAACAGCATATAACAATGATACACAATACATGACAACAATGATACATGAATGTATCACAACATGATCGATACAAATGACAAAAATGATTAAAATACTTGCTTCGAGTCCTTCGAGAGCGATCTCAATACCTAAACCATCACTAACCATTATTCTGAATATTCGACGATCCAAAATGTCACGGACGGTAGATAATTCACGTCTTCATCTATACCACAATGTATCCTCGATACAAAGTATACCAACAACAAATGTAAATCATATACAATATGATTTAATTCTCAAACTCGAATACAACTTATAATCCCAAATCTCCTGTGATTACGATTATAAACATTGCTATACGAATTATAAGCAAATGAAACGGAAGCCATTCATTAAATATTATAAACTGAGCAAGTAATAACTTGCCTCGATACCGATAAAGCCGTTACCAATTCCATTGCCTTGGTCTACGAATTCCTCAGCCCCGACCAAAGCAATCTATGAACAATCTCAAATACGACCGCAAAGCATGGTTCTAATAACCGATCAATAATCTCAACCTATTACAGTAAATCGATAAACAACAAGTTCGATAACAATCAACAATCAATAAAACCAATTCACAAACCCAATGGCTCAATAATATCACGATTAACCACTAGTCTGATCAATCCAACATAAACAATCACGAATTCATAACCAAAACAGGATATACTACACTGTCTGTTGACTTAGCACATGTTAATCACTTAACGTAGTGTGCGCTAAGTCGCTCCCGTTAGCGTGTGCTAGCCAGTAACACTAGCGTGTGCTAATGACATGCCGTTGCATACATTTCCGATACCAATCAATATATGGCGATTATTAGGAACACTAAGTGATTGCAAAACCATGTTCATAGCTATCAAAACAATGAAATCCGATATAGGTAATCATCCAACTTATAATACAATTCATATATTCATATATCATTCTTTTCCTCAATATCAACATATGAATACCAAGAATTCATAATCATCGCCATGTTCACCATCATATGAAGAAACCAACAAGAACAACAACATCAAAGACCCGAATTGAAGGAAGACATTAGCCAACATATCTCTTTGAAGATAAACAATACAATTTGAAACTATTCGAATCATATCAATACTCGTATTTCAACAATAACATCAACATAACTCGTTAAGCAATCTCATAATCATACTTGTTAACACATATACATGACGATTATCAACTCAAAGGCATCATATACAATCCAAAACAAAATCTCAAAGTGAAGAGTAATTACCTCTTTGAAGGAATGGATTGATTTCCAAGTTTGAATCCATTCTCACTCACTTCTAAGCTTGATATTGTTTTGGAACTTCAAACATCTCTCTAAGAACTCTCTATATCGGTTCACATGAAGAAATGGGCAGAAAGGCGAATAATGGCCAACTGCACATATACATACACTGTACATTATTAATGTACGATAACATCTTCGTTTAACGTATGTTACACGCTTAGCGTGCGCTAACTGTCTTTGTTAGCGTGCGTTATCGCAGTCCAGAGGCTACTGACTTACTTCATATAATAATTGACGTACGCAATGCCCATGAAATATTGTACGTAAATGCCTCTATTTAGCATATGCAAGACTTCAACCATAGCGTGCGCTACTCATAGTTGACTCTTTACAGTCTGCACCTACCCCCGTGTCCCCACATGCTGAAAGCTCTGACAAGGACCGATCTGATGTTAGCGTGCGCTAACAATATGTGTTAGCGTGCGCTAACCCTTCACAACAAACATCCGTTGACGCGTCGGCACATGCGCCAAAAGTGGCCGAGTCCACACATAGATTCCTTCTGATCTGGTCTGTACTAGCATGCGCTATCCTTTACCATTAGCGTGCGCTAAACCTGCACGATAGCGTGTGCTATTCATGAATATTAGGTGCGCTGATAAGGCTATACTTAGCCATTTTCAGCTATTCTTGTCCAACGCATCAACATATAGAATACGAACATACGGCATACTGAATACGTATACTCCTTCCAACAATATTCTCATATGTTACACCTGACACACAATATCTTCCAATACAACTGTCAACTAAGTGCGGTAATAATACCAATACAGATATCTTAGTCCTTCATTTATTTTATTCATATTGTATAGATTCCATGCTATACAACATAACTAGGATAACTAATATTAAACCACAGTAGTATAAACTCCGAATATTACAGAAGTTACCAACCAACCATAATGAGATTAAGAGTTTCTTAGGTTTAGGGTAATGCCGAAGGTTTATCAAATGATTTTTCAAGATTGAAGTTACATCGCTCGATAGATAAAGCTACATCTCAGAAAGTTGAGAATCAGAAAGGATGATTCAGACAATAGAAGACAAGTTGAGAACTGTAGGATTGGATCAAGGTGGAAAATGGGAGCATGTTTTGCTGTTGGTCGAATGTGCTTACAACAACAATCATCAGGCAATGATAGGTATGGCGCATTATGAAGGCTTATGCGGCAGAAAATGCAGATCACCACTTTATTGGGATGAAGTGGGTGAGAGAAAGATTTTAGGGCCATAAACAGTCAGCGATATGATTGATACTATTCGCAAGGTACGACAGGGAATACAAAAGGATCAGACTCGACATAAGTCATACGCTGACACATGCCAAACTGAATTGCATTTTGAAAGTGGGGATAAGGTTTTTCTCAAGGTTTCCCCTTCTAAGGGAATAATCAGGTTTGGCATTCAAGGCAAGCTTAGGCCACGTTTTATAGGGCCATATGAGATTTTCGAGAGGATCGGCCCAATTGTTTATAGCTTGGATTTGCCACATAGTCTTGGGAATGTTCACAATGTTTTACATATTTCACAGCTGAGGAAGTATGTATTTGACCCCAAGCATGTGATTCATGAGACTAACATAGTCCTTACTCGCAACATTAGTTATGAAGAGAGGCTTGAAGCTATTTTAGAAGATAATGTTCAAGAACAGAGGAATAAGTCGATTCCTTTGGTAAAATTATTATGGAGTCACCATGGTCAGAAAGAAGCTACGTGGGAACTCGAAAGAAATATGGGGAGAAATACACAGAACTCTTTGATGAGGTATGTAAATTTCTGGACTGAATTTCTTATTAAAGGGGCATGAAGTAATGTCCCAGTATTCTAATGCAAGATTTATTATAACCTCAAGTGCGACATTAGAGCTTCTGCATTTGTAAGCAATAATAATTTTAACTAATTGGATAAGCTTAGATCTATTTGTACGTTTTAATTCAGAAATTGGATACTCGGTTATCTGGTTGTGATTCTCGTTCGATTTTTATTTTTATTTCCATAGTAAGGATTGTGATAACGTCGCCTTCTACATACACTATTTTTTCGTTGCGAGTATGATTTTCAAAAGTTTATTTTTTGAGTTTTCGGGTATATTATATGTCGAGTCGTTTTCTCGGATAATGGGCGTTCTGTAAATTGTGAAACTTTTTCTGACTTTAAGCTGTAAGTTTGACACGATAATCTAAGTATACGACATTCATACAATACACAGGAAATTTTATCTGCGAAAGAGCACAACATAAAATATTCTTCGACCGTCTTATTAAACACATAGGTTTAACCTAGTATAAAAAGGGACATCATCTCCCTTTCTTTTTCCTCATCACTCCATCTTCTTTCATTCACCTCCCTCTTTGCCCCCTTTCCACCCATTGAAGGCTCGTCCATTGTTCTTCCTCAAGAACTCAAGTTGCAATCTCTATTTATGTTCCAAACTTGAAGCCAAGTTCATATTCAAGTAAGTTAGCTTATTCTCTTCATTTCCATCCAAGTAAAATTTGATTTTTGCTAACTTTAAAATTTGAAAGTTTATAAGGAACTTAGGTTTGATGTTTTAATCTTTTATGTGTTGTTTATAAGTTAGTTCTAAGGAACTTGGTAGTGTTTAGAACAAGTTGTAATCATGATTTAATTTGCATGTGTGGGCCGATTTGTTTAGGGTTTTGTAGCCCAATCCTGTGTTGTTTTTCTTATGATTTTCTTACACAATATGTTTCTACTTGATGAGATAATGTTATGTAAACTTATGGGATTTTTACAAAATGTTTGATATTTTGAAAGAGAGGAAGAATCATTATTAGTTCTTGATATGTTGATATATATTCAAAGTGACTTGATATTTGTGATTATGTATAAAGGAGTACATGATATATTTTTATTAGATTTTAATAAAATGTTTTAGAAATTTGTTTGAAAACAAAGACATGAAGTTAGATTTAAGAAGTTGATCATGTGTAGATATTAGTTGATATAATTAAAGAGCATATTATGTATTGAGGATTTTTAAATCATGTTTAGGTCATTTTCATGTTAGGACCAAAACTTTGATTATCAAAATGAGTATGGACTAAATCTGTTGTTCGATGTTGGTAATGTGTGATGTTGAAATATGAAAATGAGTTAGTAGTTATTTTTTAAAAAAGATTATGAAATGGAGTTCATAGTGTCAAGAAGCATGCTTGTATATTAGTATGTGTTATAAGTAGGATATGCATGATTAGAGTTTACAGGTTTAGGATTTTTGTTGCAAGAAATGAGCTATAGATTAATATAACGTTTTCCCATTATAGTCGGAAATTAGCAGTTTTGCTACACTTAACGGAAATGGCGATAACATTCTCCATGGTTAATATTTTTGAGATCCATAAATGAATTTGAAACTAGGCTTCAGTGGATTTTCAGCGGTACAAGATACACTGTCTAGTTCTTAATGTAGTTATAGAAGTTTAACTCTCACCAGCCTTTGTGCATATTTATGTTTTGATTTATGTTAAGTGTATGATGATGGTTTTCGAACCAAGGAAAATGTAACGGGATTGAGTGTGGATTATTGTTGTTAGTAGCTTTATTTGTTATATTGTCAGTTGGGTACTCTATGAGAATCATAGCTTTTATTATTAAACTTAAGACGAATGGAAAGCCCTAAAGTCCAAACATGTAGATCGAGTCTGTTGTCCGTTGGACTTTGTTAAGCTCGATCGACCGCTAAAATTAGATGTTACTGATGAAAGGCAGAGCAGCAGACTGAAGCGTAAGGAAGATCCGAAATCATTTTGCTTGCATTTATTGCGTGTCCAGGTGGGCTTTCTCTACAAAAATTATGATTTCAAATGATTATAATCCATAAAAACTTTTATGTGGATTCTTATGAACCTATCACTGTTGACTTGCCAACATATGAAATGATCGGATCCTGAGCTAGACAAAGATTGCTTGGCCAGGGTTAGTATAATAGTACTCGGGATTGTGAGCTCTCTTCGGAGTGGCTGATCTTGGGGAGTAACATTCGCGGGAGGTGGCCACCTTCGCTAGCGTAATTATGGATATGGTGAATCTGATGATATATGCAATAAAATGAAATGATTTACTAAACACTGTATTTTCTTAAAACCCCCGTGTGTTACACCCTCATATGCATGATGACAAATATGAAAGCATGTTTTATCTTTTGGCAATATGTTGACGAAGTACTTTGTACACAGCCCTGTATATCTTTTAAATATGCATATTGAGTAGGGGATGTGACGGAGGGTGTTGAGTGGAAGTATTTTGTCAACAGAAGCGCTGATTACATATCTTCATATATGTAACCAACCATGTTTTTTTGCTGCAAATACTTTTCATTATTTGCCTTCTAAGTCACGTCGTTTGTAATGTACTATGAAGCCTTTACTAAACTTCAAGGCTAATATTATTATTATTATGTATTCTTACCTTGGATTCTAAGACATTATTACAGGATTGATTCCCTTTCTAGATGCCTTAATAGGTTTTTCGTGGAAATTCACCCATCTTTCTTATGAAGCGTATGTTTCTCCCTTTTCTTCCCCGCTTGTTAATTCCTACCCCAGGTCACGCCCTGGCTGTGCCGTCCCTAGGGATAAGGGGCTGTGATATATCCGAGGTGCCGAAAAATTACATCCAACACCATATTTGTCACAACATTCTTCAAAGTCATTTGAAACTAATTCTCCATCATGGTCAGTTTGAATGGCGATAATTGGTAAATCCTTTTCTTTCCGTGTTAGTTTACACCACTTAAGAAACTCGTTAAACACATCACTTTTATTTGCTAAAAATTTTACGCATGTAAATCGGAAAAAATCATCAACAATAACTAAAGTATAAAGCTTACCACTCAAACTAGCATGCCGAGATGGTCCTATTAATCCATATGAATTAATTCGAGAATTCGACTAGTGGATATTTCCGTTTTTGGTTTAAATGATCATCTGGCATGCTTACCTTTAGTATTTCGCATATGTGATCTTTCTAAAATTTAATTTTGGTAGACCACAAACAATATCATGTTTAGCTAATTTTGAAAGTAAAGATAAAGAGACGTGTCCTAAATTTCGATGCCAAATTACAGCATTTTCATTGTATGAAATTTAACATTTTACATTAAAGATGATTCATCTTGAAGATCCACAATATAAATATTTCCATACCGTAATCCAATAAAAACTATTTTATCTTTTCTCGTTGCAGTATAATGAGTGATTTCAAAAATTACTTCTAGTCCAGTATCACATAATTGGGAAACACTAAGTAGATTATGAAGCAGACCATCAATAAACATAACATTATCAATAGTTGATAAATGTTCCTTACCCAATTACCTATTCCATTGATTTTACCTCTTTTATTATCACCGAAAGTGATAATCCTTGTTCCTCTCTTTCGAGCTCTGTGAAGAGATGCTCGTTTCCACTCATGTGGTTAGAACATCCGCTATCAATGTACCATTTATTTGATGGTACAATCATTCTTGCTTGCACCTAGAAAATTTACAAAATTAAATTTATTTCATTTTATAGGTACCCAAGCAAATTTGGGTCTTGTAGAGTTAGAAATATATACTCTGTTTGGAACTATTGTCCCTTTAGGCACTCATTGTAATACCCGTGATTTTTCTTTCGGTAATTTTTCATTTTTGGCATTTTTCTGCCACAACTCGCTTGCGAGCATTTTGACATTTTGATAATGTTTTGTTCTGCGTATTTGATCATCCGAGTTTGTTTCGGGGCTGTTTTATCCGAATCCGTGTTTTGAGCGACTTTTTTCGCTATTTTGTTCATTTCGTGTGATGGTGGTTCGAAACGACGGTTTCGTATTTCCCATAAGTCTGTTTAACTTTGTTAGACATGTTGTGAACTTCGGTATAGTTATTTGATGTCATATTGTGATTTTCGGACGTTTTGGGTCGTTTTGTAATTTTCCAAAGTTTAGGGGTAATTACTTTCGTTCTCGTATTCTGAACCCTTGGGTAGTCGGAATCGTGTTTTCTTTTAGCGCTTGAGTTCGTCATTGTGCACTCTTCGTGTGCATTTCTTTGTCTTGTGTCGTTTTTGTCGGTTCGCGGTTTCGTCGCGCTCGTACTTGACGAGCTGAACTTAACAGTTTGGAACTACTAAGTGCCTTATGTACGCTATGCGATGGGCATAACATACGTTAACTTCATGTGCTGCTTACGTACGTTAAGCCCTTTTCATAACGTACGTAATGGTCTTCACAATATCGGGCAGAGAGCCCAAGATGGCTCTAATGTACATAAAGTCTTACAACTTACGTACGTTAACCCTATAACGTACGTTAGAGTGCTGACTTTAACATACGTAATCCCAGTTTTCTTTATATAACCGGGAGTTGACCCAGATCGGGTCATTTCTTCCTCCTTCCCTTTGTTGCGGTTTTTGGCATCTTGGATGGCTAGGAATTGAGCTTCCAACAAGAGTAGATGATAGTAATCATCTTTGTGATTCTTGCTCGTGTGTAGCATCATTTAATCCTTCTTGTTCCTTCGAATCTAAGGTAATCATCTTGAAACCCTCTCCTATATATTTTGAGAATCGTTAAGATTCGAGTTGTTCTTCATTAATCGTGTTGTTATATATCATTAATCGGTTGTATTGATTCTATCCCTGTGATTTGATTCGTATTTCTTAGCGTATTCGGGTTCGAGTGATGTTCTTGATGTTCTTGGGGAAGTATTTGTAACACCCCCGAGATATTCGAAGTATATTACAGCGCCATGGACCCCTACATGGGACCCACCAGGCTAAAACAAGAAAATACCACTCGACTAACCATCTCAGTTAGTGAGGACACACATTTAAATACTACAACATATAAAGATACGCCCGGAGCAACTGACAATATAGCAATTTGAGTTAATACAAAACGAAGTTCGGAGTGAAAAGCCTAAGTACTCGCGAGTACAATCTTTAAGTTTATAAGTGTGGGAAACAACCATATCGAAGTAGACAAAAGAAATAAGAAGACTCGAATTCACATGTCAACGACCCTGGCCAACATCCTCGTACTGTCCCAGCGCCTGCTCATCCGGTAGAACATAACCTGAAATCCATAACAAGAATTTCCCCAAAACGAGTCCCCAACGGGGTTAGCAATTACTCTAGTACAAGTAATCAAGGAAAATCATTCGCTTACACGTTTCATTGTACAATGCACCAAATCATTTCAAAAACAAAAACCAGACATGTCTTTTCCGGAAACAAACAGTCAATCAATTTACCTAGGACCAGGACGAAGCCACGAATCCCACTCGAGGCCTCTAAGGACCCTCCCGAGCTGGCCATATTCATAAACCAAATCAAGCACACACGTCACCTAGAACCGAGACGAAGCCACGAATCCCACTCGAGGCCTCTAAGGACCCTCCCGAGCTGGCCGCGAAACAAACTCATGAATCCAGGACGAAGCCATATATTCCCTCGAGGTCCCGTCGGACCCTCTCGAGGTGAGTAAAGCACACACAATATACATTACCATTTCACGTTAAGCATAAAGGTTTCCAAAAATACTTGCCTTGGATAATTGACGACACAACGAACGGAAAGGAAAATCACCGACGAACGCTAGGAACCAATGGAACCGAACCTAACGATTTGAAGAATACAATAACAACCATTTCTAAATGAATACGGAATTAGAATGCACCCGAAAACCCTCCTACGATTCATGTATATTCGTATAAAAATAGGAACGAGGGCGGACGACAACCAAACCCTCTCGATTTCGCAAAACCATGAAAATATACCATGAATCCATAGGAAAACTAATAATATCAACAAGATTAATCAGATTCATCATGGATTAACCAACAAAATGGAACGAATCGGACGAAAATCCCAAAACCCCCAAATTATCCAAAAGTAGGGTTCTAAGAGATTTACCTTGGATTAGGACGAAAGATTCGTGTTAATGTTGTTATTATACACCAAGAACTCAAGAAAGATGATGGTTGGGATGATTGGAGGAAGAAATCGCCAAGAAAATCGCCCGAAACCGCCAAAGCCGCGGAGAGGGAGAAGAAATGAGAAAAGATGTGCATCTGGGTCAACTCCCTGGTTTATATAGCCAGGGAGTGTTAGCGCGCGCTAATCCTCATAAGTTAACATGCACTAACGGGACAAAACTCTAGTCCAGAAGTTAACGTCCTAGTCCACTAACCAGATTAATGGGCCGTTAGCATGTGCAACCCCAAACGTAGTGTGTGCTAATAGCCTCTCGGTAGCACGCGCTACCGGCCATAGCGTGCGCTACCTGGACATCAGCCGAGTCCAGAAGTGAACTGCCCAGTACTCACCTGACCCCGTTAGCGTGCGCTGCCTGCCAAACGTAACGTGCACTAAAAGCGTATCGGTAGCGCGCACTATTGGTCATAGCGTGCGCTACCTGGGCACCTGACCGAGTCCAGTAGCAAACTGTCCAGTACTAGACGGACTCGCTAGCGCGCGCTACAAAACAAGCATAGCGTGCGCTACTGAAGAATGTTTAGCACGCGCTATAAAATAACATTAGCGCGCGTTAGGCACAGGGTAACAATGGTCCAAAACACCGAACATGAATGAAACATCAAACGGAACAACACAATACGTATGATAACATACACTGGATCTACGGCAACCCCGTACGGCGGTTCCGAACAACAATTACGAGAATCAGATCAATAGATGACGGAAGAAATACACTGAAAAATACACGAGAATAATAAAAATATTCCACGATTCCACAATTCCTCGGATAACTACTCATTTATAGTATTCGTATTAAGCAAAATACAACATGAAATGGTTGTTATCATTCTTCATGAAACTCAAGTTTACATTCGTATTTACCTTCACAAAAATCACATATTCCTTTGAAAGTAAGTTACAGTTCAATGTTCAATCACTAACAAGTCCATGTTAAATTCATGACAAATCACATTCTCAAAGTATAAAGAATATTGACAAGATACTCGCCTCAAGTCCAAAGCACGTGAAGCAACGGGAAAGCTCGACCGGAAACCCTCGAATCCTCTAGCTCGGTCAAAAACACAAGAATAACATAATTACTACAAGGTCGATCGCAAGGAAGATGCAAAACATACGAAATTCTCAATAAGAATTCGTCGAAATATATGATCAAACACTTCGGGTTCAATACTGTAATATCCGCATTTTTCTTTTCCCGGTATTTTCATTTTTCGGTGTATTTCTCGTTTGTAGCGACCTGCTTGTTAGCCTTTTTCCTGAACGACGGTGTCATGTGAATGTTGTGCCTTTCTGGAAGTGTATGATGCGTTAACTTATGTTTTACACGTTTGCAATTTTGTTAAATATTGTACCTTTGTTGTTGTGTATCTTGGTGAATTGTGATGTTACCCGGGTAGGGACCCGTGAGGCCTCCGGTGGCACGTGCTTGCGACTACGTCCAGTTGATATGTTATGACCATAAGGTTATCAAATCGGGTAGGTCTATAGAGGGCTCCTATAATTGTCACTTGCGAGTGCGATTCACGATAACTTATGGGCATGTTTGAATGATGTTACCCGGGTAGGGACCCGTGAGGCCTTTGGTGGTGTGTGCTTGCGAGTACGGCCAGTTGTCATGAATTGACAGTAAGGTTATCTAATCGGGTAGGTCTAGAGAGGGCTCCGAGGATCGTTACTTGCGAGTGCGATGTCAAGATAACTTATAGGTGTGTCTTAGATTCTTTACGTCAGTCAATACGGATGGGTCCCATCGAGGCCACGGAGGTGATATGAGTGTTTGATGTGATAACTCTGAATTGTAAATGTTTGGACATTGGATCCCGGATGTACTTGTATTACTAATTAGTCATTGAGACTTGGTTGGGAATAGAATCATTTCGACATTTTTGCTAAACTCTTTTGAAAAGAAGAATTATAAATCTTTCGTGATTTTACATTGAGACCCCGAAAGTCTTAATTATTCTCTTAATTGTGTATTGGAGTCGTTTTTATGTATAATATCCCATATTAATTTCTTATCTACTGTTGTATTATTTGGATAATTTGAGTATCGTTGTAATCATGTTACATTTAGTTAATGTTTATTGATGTCGGGATATATCAGAATAGACTTGATTATAACCGTCATTCGCATTGTGGTTGATTTCTTGGCGTTGAGTAGATTGTTACATTTTTGGGCTAGGTTTTGTGTGTTTAACGTACGCTAAGATTTAACTTAACGTACGCTAATTCGTTGGCTTTACGTACGTAATGGGGTACTGGTTATGTACGTAATAATGAGAATCTTTTCCAATCTCAACTTTCGGCATGAGGGGCCAGACATGATCCGGATAATTGGCCCTTTCGAGGCAGCCAAGTTGATGTACATTACGAACGTAATGCTGAGGCTATAACGTACATAATGAGGTTGGTGTTTTGGGGAAGTAGCCTCTGAAGGTAGATTATGTACGTAACAACTTATGTGTATCATACGTAAAGGGGTTAACGTACGTTAGCTTCATGCTATAACGTACGTAACAGATTGTGCAGTTTATAAAAAGACGACTTGTGTCTTTCATTTGCACATTCTAACTTTGATTTTTCTCTCCAAGCTATTGTCCCCGGCCACCCTAGACCGATTATACCCTTTTCCAACTTGTATTTAAGCCTTGCATCTTGGATTGGAGCTTGTTGATTGGAAGTTTAGAGGGTGTTCTTGAAGCTTGGAGTGTGTTCTTGTAGTTTTGGTGGTTATTCTTCGTTTCTGGAGGTAATTTGTGCGATTCTACTCTATATTTTTGTAGTTATGGTGATATTGATATGGTATACTACACCTACTGTTGAATTAATCAAGTAAAACATGTTTATGGTTAAGCTTTTTAACACTTATTGATGAATATGGTAATTAAAGGTTTAGAATGAAGATGTTTTTGACGTTTTAATGATAGTCATCACGTTTATAAAAATCATACTAATCTTACTGGACGTATTGACATCAGTGGAACAATGATAATCATTTAGCTTCATCGTAGTTAAATTTAATCAATGGAATTGATATCATAGAAGTGTTGAAACACCATGTTAGGTATATTTCCTACCTTGGAAAGAACTTGATGAATGTTAGAGATTAGGAATGATATTTCTCTTGGTCCAGAAATATTAAAAGATATAACACCTTTGTTGATTCGGCTTAGCAAAGTCTTGAGAGATGATAAGAATACGGATGAATACAACTATAACTTTTAATTAATCGATGTTGATAACTTAAGGAAGTATAGATCATCATAATAAAGGGGATAGTGTTCTTAATAAGGTAATGCTAATTGTGGTTGATATTGTATTGAATTCGTTTATGATGGTCTTTGTATAGAAGTAGATGTTGAAGAACTATAAGAACTTGGTTAATCCGATTGTTAATGGTGAATTGAAGGTGTTTAATGCATAAACTTGTTTATAGTGATAATAAAAGTATTAAAAGGACATTTTAGTATAGTAATTCGATTTGTGGAAGATAAACCCTATGTATTGAAATTCATCAATAATCGGTATAATATTCATTGGAATAGAATGAATTATTCGGGTTGGTTCGGGAGTCGTTTTCCTACGAATTGATGTCAATATTATGTGAATTTATTATTGATTGAATTATGTTTCATTCACGGTTGCATTTTCGATTGAGTATTTAATCGAGGATACCGTCTGTTTGATCATTTGGAGAAGGACTATCTTTCACCTACGGAATTGAGGCACGTTATCTTGCTTGGTTATAATAATGATTAAATTTTTGTGATGGTTATACGTTTCGTGTATATGAAACACTTATGAATCTGTGATTCGTAATTTGATATTGTTCTCGATGATGTTTCCATTTTTCATCGTGGGATTGTATTCCCAAGATCATTGCCTTTAAATCGTTGATCTTGTTGATCCTTATTGTCACTTCGGTGAGTTTATTGATCCTTAATTAGATATGTGATTTATTGAATCCATTGTCATGTTGTATCGTGACATATCTGGAATCATGTCTGCATGTCGATTGGTTATTGTGTAGGATTTTTAGCCAGGCACATATATAGTCATACGTGGATGTTTTCGTATTGGACTATGCACACGAGACGTAGTTCGTGAGGCTAATTAGGTACATTGTCACATGTATATTCTGGATTCCGTATACGGGGTGGACATGTGTGCACGGACACATTCAGGATCGGGCATACTGTGATGTCCATCTTGACCCATATTGTTTGGTCGTTCATAGTCCATGTATGATTGGATATGTTCGACGGTTTGTGACTGATTATTCATACGCCCGAGGGGTATGTTCAATAGTCGGGATGTTTCCTTGAGATCTAGTATATGTGAAATGTATAATATCTTGAGAATTATTATCATGAATATCTGACCCTGTGGTTTTGGCGAAATACTTGTGTTGAATTTTAGGTCGAGGAAAAGGCAAGGCACGGGAAGAGCATGGTGACGGCGAAGGGTTCGAAGGATATTAGTTCGGGGGCCCCAAATCTTTTGTTGTCCGGTTATGCTTGAAAACCGTGTAATGTTATTTTCCGCTTCATTTAAACTATTGACCGATTGTATTGTTATTTGAAGTATATTCCATCTCCATATGGTTTATACTTGTATTTGGATTCTGTGTATATTAAGGCCATTGGCCATACTACTTATAAACTCCTAATCGGAGTAATGACTATTTATTGGGATTCAGTATCACAATGATATATATATATATTCAATCTATATTTTGGTATCGCCTGGTGGGTTCCAGTGTGGGGTCCATGGCACTGAGAGTCGTGGGGTGTTACAGAAGATGGTATCAGAGAGTCGTTTCTCTTTAAGAGTCGTTTTGAAATGAACTAGTATCAAGAGACCTTCGTGTCACGTGTGACCTGTGCAAGCGCCTGACCCTACGAGCCAAATACGGTATGTACTTTATGAACCATGATTTAGTTACTGGCGTGATATTGATATCGGAGTGGATCTCTTTGTTTATCTTGATATTTCGAGGATCTGTGGCATGAATCTAATTGATATTTCGAGGAAAATTCTGGATTGCTTATGTGATTGAAATTTTTCGACTCGATATCGATATGATATTTTGTGTGGCACTCGTAGTGCCGATAATTCATTATGAATTGTTTTCTTGAATATGTAGTTTCTTTGTTGCTATTAACTTAGCATGAATTTTGATTGGTCATAAAGATGGTCATGAACTCTGCTTATGGTTATTATTATTGTTTGATTCTTTCAGTATGGAAAGAAATCTGAGAGTTCGTGGCAAAGGGGGACGAGGCCGCGGAAGGGGCCGAATCCCGAGACCACGAGCCAACACGCGTTCGAATGTGGAGTAGAGTTCCACAGGCAGTGATTCGCCTCCTAGGGACCAATCGCACCACACTGAACACGAGAATGCGTGTTGATCCTTACGTTGTTATGCAGGTCATGATGGCCCAGATGACCCAGATGGGTCAATTGATGGAAGCTATGCAGAGAGCTACTACTGGCCAGCAACAGGGACCTCATCCACCACCTCATGTGCACGGCGGACTCGTGAGTCGGGTCATCAGCGACATCTCTCGCCAGCGACCCCCGACTTTTGAAGGCTCCTCTGAGCCTGCTGATATTGTACATTGGATTGAACACTTTGAGAAATTATTCGAGATGGCGGACTGCCCAGAAGATAATCACGTCTCCGTAGCAGCTTACTATCTTAACAAGGGCACCCACACCTGGTGGCTTTCGGTGAGGCCAGCTGATGGTGTATATACTTGGGAGGAATTTAAAAACCTCATGTTAGACCATTACTACCTAGGTCCACTCCGTGAGTCCAAGCTGTCATAATTGATGAACCTAGACGCGTCTGAATACGATGATGTACTATCTGTTGCTGAGAAATTTCAGGCACTTTTTCCTTTCTACTCGTCGATTATCTGAACGGAGGCCGATAAAATCAAATATTTTCTCAAGAGGCTTAAACCCCGAATGAGAATGCAACTGTTGAATCACCACTGTACGACCCTACCGGAGTTCATCGAGAAAGCTCTGGAATATGAACTTACTGCGAAGGAGATTTCTAAGAAGCAACCACAGTCCTCCAACAAGAGATCCAGGAACGAGACCCAGGCTGACAGTAATCGGAGGATGTTCAGGAAGCCCCAGTTGGTACCGGATCCTTCTGAACGGCCACCCATGGCGTCGAAGCCGGTTAGATCGCGCTCTCGAGTGGTCAGCTCATCTATTATGTGCCATAACTGTGGGGACCAGGGGCACATCAGCTCCAAATGCCCGAAGCCGGTCGCCGCATGCCATACTTGTGGGAAGAATGGGCATTGTGCTCGTTATTGTAGGAGTGGACCGAGACATGCTCCAGTAGCATCTCATGCTCCAATTCAGTCTTTTGTTCAGGACGGTGTACCTCCATCTGCTTTTTATCAGACTACCGGGGCAAACAGTGGGATGGGCCGTGGAAATCAAGCTGGTACATCTGGTACCGGAGCTGCAAAACCCAGAGTCTACGAGATGAAGAAGACCGAGGATCCCGAATCTAGCATGATTACAGGTACTCTCGAGATCCGATCTCAGCCCATCTGTGTTCTTTTTTATATTGGTGCTTCACACTCCTTTTTATCTGCTTCTTGTTTGAGTCGTTTGCAATTAGATCATGTTACCAATTGTGAACCTTATGTAATTAGTCTACCCGATGGTAGAAGAATTGTTGGGAATCGTGAAGTGCAGAACTGTTCGATTTGCATGAACGACCGTGAGTGGTTGTCAAACTTAATTGTGGTCGATTTACCTAAAGATGATGTGATATTGGGTATCGATTGGATGGATCTTCATAATGCCATACTTAGTGTCCGCAAGCGGATAGTGAGCGTCATATCTGATGATGGTGTTGAGTGTATTTTTCAGGGTGATAATCCCAGTCATTCCGGGAGAGTCATCAGCGTAATGAAAGCAGTGAAACTGCTTAATCAAGGATGTGTTGGTTATTGGTGTTACATGACCAAGACATCTGATCAACCAGTTGAATTGGCCAATATTCCGGTAGTTCGAGACTAGCCAGATGTATTTCCAGATGAGTTGCCAGGCTTACCCCCACATCGTGAGGTAGAATTCACCATTGAGTTAGAGCCAGGAACGTCCCTACTTTCGAAAGCACCGTATCGTATGCCACCGACTGAGATGTTGAAGAGCCAGCTTGAGGAGTTGACTGAAAATGGCTATATTCGACCTAGTGCGTCCCCTTGTGGAGCACCGGTGTTATTTCTATGGAAGAAAGATGGATCTCTGTGTTTTTGTGTATTGATTACCGTGAGCTGAATAGGGTAACAATCAAGAACAAATATCTGTTACCTCGTATTGATGATTTGCTGGATCAACTCCAAGGTGCCGCTATATTTTCCAAGATCGACTTGAGGTCCGGTTATCATCACTTAAGGATTCGAGAGTCCGAAATTTCGAAGACAGTTTTTCGTACTCGTTATGGGCATTATGAGTTTGTAGTGATGCCATTTGGACTGACTAATACACCGGCGGTATTCGTGGAGTTGATGAATCAGGTTTTTATTAATTATCTGGATCATTTTGTAGTCGTTTTTATTGACGATATTCTGATTTACTCTCGTGACCATGAAGAGCATGAGTGTCATCTCCATCAGGTTCTTGAGGCGTTAAGGCGGGAACAAATCTATGGAAAATTTTCCAAATGTGAGTTCTGGACGCCTGAGGTTATTTTTCTCGGACATGTGATATCAGTCGATGGCGTTAGAGTAGACCCACAAAAGATAGAAGCTATCCGATATTGGCTACTTCCGAAGAACGTGAAGGAAGTTCGCAGTTTTCTTAGCCTAGCAGGTTATTACCGACGGTTCGTGGAAGGTTTTTCCAAGATTGCTCAACCACTGACTAACCTGTTGAAGAAAGATAAGAAGTATTTGTGGTCAGAGTCATGTCAGTAGAGTTTTGATGAACTCAAGAATCGATTGATTTCAGCACCAGTTTTGGTTTTACCAAAAGGAACGGAAGGATTCGTGGTGTATAGTGACGCATCGAGACAGGGCCTTGGATGCGTGTTGATGTAGGATGGGAAAGTGATTGCCTATGCATCGAGACAGTTGCGACCTTATGAAGCTAACTATCCAACCCATTAGAACTAGCAGTCGTGGTATTTGCTTTGAAGATTTGGCACCACTACTTGTATGGAGTTACCTGTTAGATTTTTACTGATCATAAGAGTCTGAAGTACATTTTTACTCAGAAGGAGTTGAATAGGAGACAGAGAAGGTGGCTATAACTAATCCAAGACTCTGATATCGAGATCCTTTATCATCCGGGCAAAGCAAATGTGGTTGCCGACGCCTTGAGTCATAAGACAGCACAGGAGCAGATGCTTAGCCACTTAACAGTTCAGAGAGAATTGCAGTTAGATCTTTTGAGGCTGGAAATTCAAGTCTGGTTACAGCGTATTCAGGGACAACTTTGTACACTTGATATTACATCATCCCTTGATGATATAATCAGATCGAAGCAGGTTACGGACCCATTCTTATCTCGAGTTTGGGATGAAGTAACTTAAGGGAAAGCCCCTGAATTTGTGATCCATGGGGATGGATTGATACGCTTCAAGAATCGAGTTTATATACCCGCATACGAAGAATTGAGGAACTTTATCATGAGAGAAGCTCATACTACCCCATACTCCATTCACCTGGGGTCTATCAAGATGTATAAGGATTTGAAGCAATGTTATTGGTGGGGGAATATGAAACGTGAAGTTGTAGAGTTCGTTTCGAGATGTTTAACCTGTCAGCAGGTTAAGATTGAGTATCAGCGACCAGCAGGAATGCTGAAACCTATCCCGATTCCCAAGTGGAAATGGGAGGACATATCGATGGATTTTATCACTAGCTTGCCGACGAGTCATCGAGGGATGAATACGATTTGGGTGATTGTAGATTGTCTGACCAAATCAGTCCATTTTTTGGAGATTAAAGACACATGGGGACCCAAGAGATTGGCCCAGATGTTTGTTAAAGATATTGTAAGGTTACATGGTACCCCAAAGAGTATTGTATCGGATCGTGACGGGTGATTCATGTCACATTTCTGGAAAGCAGTTCATCATGCGATGGGACTCAGTTGAACTTCAGTACGGCATTCCATCCGCAGACTGATGGTCAGTCTGAGAGGACTATCCAAACTCTAGAGGATATGTTGAGGGCGTGTGCTCTTGATTGGAAGGATGATTGGGAAGCCCAACTACCTTTGGTGGAATTCACTTACAGTAATAGTTGGCACGCTTTGATTCAGATGGAACCTTATGAAGCATTGTATGGCCGTCGTTGTAGGTACCCTTTGTGTTGGGACGACCTGTCTGAATCTCTGGGTACGGAACCTGATATGCTGTTAGTAACTCGTGGGAAGATCGCCCTGATTAGGTCTCATTTGTTAACAGCTCAAAGCCGACAGAAATCTTATGCAGACAACCCTAGACGACCACTTGAGTTCGAGGTTGGCGACCATGTTCTAATGAAGGTGTCCCCTACTCAAGGTTTCTTTCGTTTTGTGAAGAGAGGCAAACTGAGTCTGAGGTATATTGGTCCGTTTGAGGTTTTGGAATGAGTAGGCCATCTGGCCTATCGTCTGGCGTTGCCACCAGCTTTGAGTCAGATTCATAACGTGTTTCATGTCTCACAGTTGAGGAAGTATGTTGCTTATCCGAGCCACATACTCTAGTTCGAAGAGATCGAGTTAGCCGAAGATCATTCTTACGAGGAACATTCCATACAGATACTTGATAGGAGGATCAAACAACTGAGGTACAAGACGATTCCCCTACTGAAGATTTAGTGGTCACGACACGGAGTCGAGGAGGCTACGTGGGAGACCGAGAGTAGCATGCGATATAAGTATCCCGAGTTGTTTACCCCTTAGTTTTGAGGACGAAACTCCTTTTAAGGGGGGAGTATGTAATATCCGACAGTAATTTCTTATCTACTGTTGTATTATTCAGATAATTTGAATATCGTTGTAATCATGTTACATTTAGTTAATGTTTATTGATGTCGGGATATATCAGAATAGACTTGCTTATAACTGTCATTCGCATTGTGGTTGATTTCTTGACGTTGTGTAGATTATTACATTTTTGGACTAGGTTTTCTGTGTTTAACGTACGCTAAGATTTAACTTAACGTATGCTAGTTCGTTGGCTTTACGTATGTAATGGGGTACTGGTTACGTACGTAATGCTGAGAATCTTATCCGATCTCAACTTTCGGCATGACGGGCCAGACATGATCCAGATTATTGGCCCTTTCGAGGCAGCCAAGTTGACGTACATTACGTACGTAATGTTGAGGCTATAATGTATGTAATGAGGTTGGTGTTTTGGGGCAGTAGCCTCTGGAGGCAGATTACGTACGTAACAACTTATGTGTGACGTACGTAAAGGGGTTAACGTACGTTAGCTTCATGCTATAACGTACGTAACAGATTGTGCAGTTTATAAAAAGATAGCTTGTGTCTTTCATTTGCACATTCCAACTTCGATTTTTCTCTCCAAGCTATCGTCCCCTGCCACCCTAGACCGATTATACCCTCTTCCATCTTGTATTTGAGACTTGCATCTTGGATTGGAGCTTGTTGATTGGAAGTTTAGAGGGTGTTCTTGAAGCTTGAAGTGTGTTCTTGTAGTTTTGGTGGTTATTCTTCGTTTCTGGAGGTAAGTTGTGCGATTCTACTCTATATTTTGTAGTTATGGTGATATTGATAGGGTATACTACACCAACTGTTGAATTAATCAAGTAAAACATGTTTGTGGTTAAGCTTTTTAGCACTTATTGATGAATATGGTAATTAGAGGTTTGGAATGAAGATGTTCTTGATGTTTTAATGATAGTGATCATGTATATAAAAATCATACTCATCTTGCTGGATGTATTAACATCAGTGGAACACTGATAATCATTTAGCTTCATCGTAGTTAAATTTAATCAATGGAATTGATATCATAGAAGTGTTAAAACACTTAGGTATATTTCCAACCTTGGGAAGAATTTGATGAATGTTAGAGATTAGGAATGATGTTTCTCTTGGTCCAGAAATCTTAAAAGATATAACACCTTTGTTGATTCGTCTTAGAAAAGTCTTGAGAGATGATAGGAATACGGATGAATACAACTATAACTTTTAATTAATCAAATGTGTTGATAACTTAAGGAAGTATATATCATCATAATAAAGGGGATAGTGTTCTTAAGAAGGTAATGTTAATTGTAGTTGATAATGTATTAAATTCGTTTATGATGGTCTTTGTATAGAAGTAGATGTTGAAGAACCGTAAGAACATGGTTAATCCAATTGTTAATGGTGAATTGAAGGTGTTTAATGCATAAACTTGTTTATAGTGATAACAAGAGTATTAAAAGGACATTTTAGTATAGTAATCCGATTTGTGGAAGACAAACCATATGTATTGAAATTCATCAATAACCGGTAGAATGTTCATTGGAATAGAATGAATTATTCGGGTTGGTTCGGGCGTCGTTTTCCTACGAATTGATATCAATATTATATGAATGTATTATTGAATGAATTATGTTTCATTCAAGGTTGCTTGTTCGATTGAGTATTTAATCGAGGATACCGTCCGTTTGATCATTTGGAGAAGGACTATCTTCACCTACGGAATTGAGGCAAGTTATCTTGCTTGGTTATAATGATAATTGAATTATTGTGATGGTTATACGTTTCGTGTATATGAAACACTTATGAATCTATGATTCGTAATTTGATATTGTTCTTGATGATGTTTCCGTTTTTCATCGTGGGATTGTATTCCCAAGATCATCGCCTTTCAATCGTTGATATCGGTGATCCTTATTGTCACTTCGGTGAGTTTCTTGATCCTTAATTGGATATGTGATTTATTAAATCTGTTGTCATGTTGTATCTTGAGATATCTGGAATCATATCTGCATGTCGATTGGTTATTGTGTAGCATTTTTAGCTAGGCACATATATAGTCATACGTGGATGTTTCCGTATTGGACTATGCACACGAGACGTAGTTCGTGAGGCTAATTAGGTACATTGTCACACGTATATTTTGGATTCCGTATACGGGACATGTGCACGGACACATTTCTGGATTAAGCATACTGTGATGTCCATCTTGAGCCATATTGTTTGGTTGTTCATAGTCCATGTATGATTGGATATGTTCGACGGTTTTTGACTGATTGTTCATACGCCCGAGGGGTATGTTCAATAATCGGGATGTTTCCTTGAGATCTAGTATATGTGAATTGTATAATGTCTTGAGAATTATTATTATGTATATCTGGCCTTGTGGTTTGGGCGAAATACTTGTGTTGAATTTTAGGTCAAGGAAAAGGTAAGGGACGGGAAGAGCATGGTGACGGCGAAGGGTTCGAAGAATACTAGTTCGGAGGCCCCAAATCTTTTGTTGTCTGGTTATGCTTGGAAACCGTGTAATGTTATTTTCCGCTTCATTTAAACTATTGACCGATTGTATTGTTATTTGAAGTATATTCCACCTCCATATAGTTTATACTTGTATTTGGATCATGTTTATGTTAAGGCCATTGGCCATACTATTTATAAACTCCTAATCGGAGTAATGACTATTTATTGTAGTTCGGTATCACAAGGATATATATATTTAATCTATATTTTTGTATCGCCTGGTGGGTCCCAGTATGGGGTCCACGGCGCTATAATAGCCGCCTTTTGTGGTGTTACATTATGATCTTTCCTAAAGGAAACTGTTTTGGAAAAGAATTTAGACTCGGGGATCATGTTGCTACCTTGTCAAAAGGTTATTTTGATAACGGTTGTATTCTTGATGTATAACTTTATAGCTTGGTTACTTGCTAGTGATTTTCATCGCTAACCCCTCGTTGGGGATTATTTATATTCTTTTTAGGTGTCCTGATTGGAGAGAGAGCAGCCATAGGATCGGCTTGGAGGATGATGTAAAGCAGTGATACTAGTCACAGTTGTAGTCGATTGTCCGTCAGTGATCTTTCGGTTTGTGTTCATTTCTAGTTTCTTTGTCATCCTTAAGAGGATGGACATATTGTGTAATTTGTGATCGAGTTGTAATTTGGTTTATCAGTTGTACTGCTGTGTTGTGTTTTGAGAGACCTAATCGGTCTACGGTTTTATGCTTTGGTCGAGTTGACCACGTGTTGGTTTTATTTTGTAGCTTTCAGCCTGGTAGATCCTTACGGAAAGGGTCTACGGTGCTGTAATAATCCCAGTAGATTTGGGGGTGTTACATAATATGGTATCAGAGCTTAGGTTTGCGAAAACCTAGGCAGTTGGGTCTAGCTGGGTCTTGTCGAGTCGTGTCTTGTCGTGTCACCCGGGTGAACAATTGTGAACAAATGTGATCATTGTGATCCGTTGTGATCGGTTGTGGTTAGTTGTGATTAGTATCGTGGTGCAGCCATCATCTCCTCGCGACCTGTTGAGATAAATCGAGATATGATATTCATGATCTTGGGAACAAAATATGCATGTGTACCTTTGGGTGGAGGATTTTGTGAGTGTGCGGTAAATTAGAATGTGATATTCATGAATTTGGAAATGTGACACGTGTGCAATTTTTATATTGAGGAAATTGTGGATAAATATTGGTACTGGTATGCGGAAGCTGCGCTTTCATTATGAGTGATTGCTTGAAATGATGTCCGTAGTTTGGAAATAATATATGCGTTTGGAAACTTTACATCTGAGGAAAAAGTGGACATACCGTCATGTTACGTGATAAATTGTTTCCGTATTCATATGCTTTTTAAATTTTGTTGTGGAAATGGTGTTTTCTAGTGATGGATTATTTCAAATATTCTTTTGAAAATAAGGACCCGAATTTCTTCATTAAACGAGCAAAATACTTAACGAAAGTGTTAGACATACCATATGTGAGAAAATTCTTACGCAGGGAGAATGGAA
The DNA here is from genome assembly GCA_033398695.1 of Orobanche coerulescens. NCBI lineage: Eukaryota > Viridiplantae > Streptophyta > Magnoliopsida > Lamiales > Orobanchaceae > Orobanche > Orobanche coerulescens. Next base: position 65,092,598 of record CM065819.1, read on the forward strand.
AATTTTGCAAGGATTCGAAAGTTTTGCTTCGAAACGGAACAAGATGTTGATAATTTAAATAATTTTCTTTTGAGGACTGAGTTCTTTCCACTTTATGAGGAACGATAAGTCTTCTAAAAAATTTTTTCACACTTTTTCAAAATTTTCAAAATAAGTAATCCTTGCTCCGTTTCACGAAAAAAAATTCATATTTACAAGCACTTTGTTGTTTGAGAATGAAATTCCATTTTTTTCGAATATATGCATCCGGTAATTATGTTTGAAAGATACGTGTGCTGGCTAATATCATCGCTTGTGTCGGCGATGCTCAAGTTTGTGGTCGTTAAACTATTTTTCCGTGATCCTCGTTAAAAAGTTTGAACTTTAATAAACTTCAGAAAATTCAGTTCTTTAACTCAAAATTTTGACTTTAGATCATTCAAGAGTTCAACTGAATTGAGATGTTCTTGGTTATTGGAAAATCAATGAGTTTTGTCAATTTAAGTATGGTAATTTGCGACTATTTTATGAGAGTTCAGTTTTGATTCGAAAATGATGGTAACAGTTGAGAATGGTTCGAAACTTGAATGATATTGTCGTATATACAGTGATAGCAGAATGCGCTTAATGCCTTGGGCATGTGTTGAATGTTCTGATTGGTTTAACCATGTGTTTGGTTCTAATGTGTGATGACTTGATAAATGTTGTTGTCGGAGATATTCATTTCCGAGTCTATGAGAACTATCAGATATGAGTTTGTTGTGTGAACGCTCTATGGTAACTCTTGTTAGCAAGAATATTTTTGTGCTTCGCGGTGTGCCTTGTATGGACTTCCTTTTTGTGATTGATGTTGTGTGTTGTTATGTCTCATGTGTAACGAACGGTTGTTCAGTTTGGTATGTCGAGGGCCAGAGGTCAGTTCCGTGGTAATCAGTCACGCGATCAGGATCATGATGCCGGTCATGGCATTGGTATTGGTGTTGCTACTATACTTTAGCAGGTGGTAGACCAGATGACTCATTTGACCCAGGCGGTTCAACGTAACACTAATGTGACTGAGAACGTCGGGTCGACTCAGTGGCTTAGAGAGGTGGTTCGCATGTGTAACACCCCCGGTATATTCAGGAATATTACAACGCCGTAAATCCTTTTCATAAGAATTTACAAGGCTGAAGAAATGAAAAGACAACAACAAGGACCAACATATGAAAGTAACTAGAATGAATACAACAGTTCTGGACAAAACATAGCGAAAACACAATTATCCAAAGGAAAAATATTAATACATCACCAAAATCCAATCATTATAAACGACGTCGTACTCGAATAATACAACAACAGACAATGAAACATGACCGGAACATCACTCTGCACCCTCGTCGTCATGCAGCTCTAGTGGTTGTTTTCTTATTCTCCTGGATCCTGAACATACACAAATGTTCACCCCTAAAGGGGTTAGCACAACGATGCTAGTACAAGTACGATAAGATTCCCCGATATATCTTGGACTGAGCTTTCCTTTTCTCTCAAAACGAAAGATTCCCCGAGTAGGAGAAACTTTTAAAAGTACGTGATCTCCAATACTGAACTCTAATGGACGACGATGTACATCTGCATAAGATTTCTGTCGACTCTGCGGTCAACAGCCTTTCGCGAATCAAAGCTATCTTCTCTCGAGTTTGCACGATCAACTCTGGTTCCATTCCGACCAAATCTGATGAATCGTCACAACATAGGGGTGATCTGCATCTTCTCCTGTATAATGCCTCAAACGGTGCCATCTTAATAGAAGCATGCCAACTATTGTTGTAGGTAAATTCAATCAACGGTATATGAACTTCCCAGTCAGTTGACCAATCTAAGGCACAAGCCCTTAGCATATCTTCCACTGTTTGAATAGTCCTCTAGGATTGTCCATCTGTCTGCGGGTGATAAGCTGTGCTGAAGTTCAATTCGGTCCCCAAGGCTTTATGAACTGATTTCCAAAAATGAGACACAAAACGACCGTCTCGGTCAAAAATAATGGTCTTCAGCGTACCATGCAATTGGACTATCTCTGGAATAAATACTCGTGCCAACCTCTCTAGTCCCCACGTGTCCTTAATGCCTAGAAAATGAGCTGATTTGGTTAAACGATCAACTATCACCCAAATCATGTTCATTCCCATCCTGGTTCTCAGCATACTAGTGATAAAGTCCATCGATATGTCCTCCCACTTCTATTTAGGAATCGGAAGTGACTTCAGCATTCCCGTAGGTCGTTGATGCTCGATCTTAACATGCTGACAAGTCAAGCATTTCGAAACATAATGCGCTGCATATTTCTTCATGTTGCCCCACCAAAAGTCCTACTTCAAGTCCTTATACATCTTACTGGTGCCCGGGTGGATAGAATAGGGCGAGCTGTGAGCTTCCTTCATAATCGTCTGTTTCAGAACATTGTCATCGGGAATGCAAAGTCGGTTCTGAAATCTCAAAACTCCATCATCATGAATTACGAATCCGGGGGCCTTTACCTTGATCACTTCATCACGTAACCGAATCATCAGAGGATCATCTGCTTGCTTAGATTTGATTTCTTCGGTTAACGATGAAGTTATTTCCATCACGCACAGTTGTCCTTGGACTCTTTGTAACCATACTTCAATTCCTTCTCGAATCATCTCTCGTTGAATGCTGAGCTGGGAGGTCAGAGTCTCCATCATCTGAATAGAAATAGGCTTGCGGCTAAGTGCATCGGCCACTACATTTGCTTTGCCTAGATGATAGAATCTCTAAGTCATAGTCTTTAATATGTTCCAGCCATCTTCTTTGCCGCATGTTCAACTCTTTCTGACTGAAGATGTATTTGAGACTCTTGTGATCCGTAAAGATCTGACAGTGAGTCCCATACAGGTAATGTCTCCAGATTTTCAAAGCAAAAACTACTGCTGCCAGCTCCAAATCATGCGTTGGGTAATTCACTTCATAAGGTTTCAGCTGTCGTGATGCATAAGTGATCATCTTATCATTCTGCATCAATACGCATCCGAGTCCTTGGTTCGAAGCATCACTGTAAACTATAAATCCTCCAGTTCCCCATGGGAGTGCTAAAATCGGTGTCGTCGTCAATCTCTTCTTCAATTCATCAAAGCTATTCTGGCACGACTCGTTCCACTCAAACTTTTGAGTTTTGTGCAGTAGTCGAGTAAGTGGGCGGGTAATTTTGGAAAACCCTTCCACGAACCGACGATAATATCCAGCAAGTCCTAATAAACTCCGGACTTCTTTCACGTTCTTTGGGGACTTCCTATCCATAACTGCTTCATACTTCTGAGGATCTACTCGGACTCCTTCAGCTGATACCACATGGCCAAGGAACATTACTTCCTTTAGCCAGAATTCACACTTAGAAAGTTTGGCGTACAATTTTTCATTTCTCAACAGGTCTAACACAATCCGTAAATGCTATGCGTGCTCTTCCGGGCTCTTAGAATACACCAGAATGTCATCAATGAACACAACCACAAATTTATCCAAATATTCGATGAACACTCGGTTCATCAATTGCATGAATACAGCAGGTGCGTTAGTGAGACCAAACGGCATCACTACAAACTCATAGTGTCCGTAGCGAGTTCTGAACGCTGATTTCGAAACATCAGAATCCTTAATCCTCAGATGATATCCTGATCTCAGATCGATTTTAGAAAACACCGTTGCTCCTTGTAACTGGTCAAACAAATCATCAATCCATGGCAACGGATACTTGTTCTTAATCATCATCTTGTTCAGCTCTCGATAGTCAATACACAGTCGAAGCGATCCATACTTCTTTCGGAGAAAAAGAACTGGTGCTCCCCAGGGCGAAACGCTTGGCTGGATATAGCCTTTGTCTATTAACTCCTCCAGTTGCTTTTTCACTTCGTACATCTTAGTAGGTGACATACGATACGGCGCCTTAGAAATTGGTGTAGCTCCGGGTTCCAACTCGATGGTGAATTCTACATCCCGTCGTGGAGGTAGTCTAGGTAACTCGTCAGGAAATACATCCGGAAATTCGTTCACAATAGGAATGGATGAAAGTTCCACAATTTCGTCTTCTTTCTTCATTGCATAGCACCAGTATTCGGTACAGCCCTATTTCAACAATTTGACAGCTTTCATCGCCTTGATCATCTTTCCTGAGCTTCCTGGTTTCCATCCTTCAAATAGTATTTCGGAACCATCATCAGCGATTAGCGAGATATTCCTCTTTCGGTAGTTTACACCATAGCTCCATATCGATTAATCCAATCATCTCCAGGTATCAGGTCGACTCCTTGCATTTCTATCACAATCAGATTTAAGAGCCACTCTCTGCCTCCAAATGATACAGGGAAATCTCTAGTTTCTAAGTTTCCAACAACCCTCTCTACGCTCGGTAAACCCACAACATAAGGTTCGCAATTATGAAAACTAGAAATATTCAAACGATTTACACAAGATAAGGACATAAATGAATGCGTAGCTTCTGTATCGAATAAAACGCTAACTGGCTGGGAAAGGATCTGAACAGTACCTGATGTGACAGAAGCATCCTGATCGTCTGTTCTCCTCATCTCGTACAGACGTGGGGGAACAGATCCGGCACTCGATGTACTCTGTTGGCCACTAAGTATACTGGATACAGCTTGGGAAGTAGTTTAAACAACAAGCTATACTGATTTTAAATCTGAGTGCGTAGCGGAAGTCTTAGATACAGTAAGTTGTTGTAGATACAGTAATTTGCTGTAGATACAGCAACTCGATGTGCAGTGTATACTTAAATAATCACAGTAATTAAAACAACTAAGGCAAAAGGTAAATAACACAATATTTAAAGTGGTTCGAGGTAAACCCCTCTACGTCCACTGGTCCTCCACACAGGAGTAAAAAGTTTATTATAATTACTACGTACACAACTACGTAATTATAACAACACACAATCAATATATCGTTCACACAGATTGATAAAAATATCTTAGCTTCAACCGTTCACACAGATTGGTTTGAGCTAATGCTTTAACTTGCTTCTCGACACACAGTTCTGAAGCTTCGTCTTCTTCGATGCAATTCCTTCACACACAATTCTGGAGTAGCAACGATTACTCAGTCCACACAGGGATGATCTGGGTTTGTTCAAAGTATAGAATGGGGTATGAACAACAGCTTTCACTTTAAGAGCTTCTAGCTGATAAAGTGTTGTTCAAGATGTTGAGCACTGTATATCTCTTAGATCTGAGTTGCAGTAAGCTTCTTGGAGATATGTTTTGCTCTGATAATAACTTTGATAGCTTGATAATTTCGTAACTTGTTGTCTCTGATCTTCAACGCCTTGATGAGATATATATAGTCTTCTGGAAAATATATCCGTTGAGATAAATCCGTTGAGCAAGATTCCGTTCCAACGGGATGAAAAGCACGATCCGGAATTTGCAAAATTTTTAAGATCTGTTGACTGACAGTATTTAAATACTTTATCCTTGAATATTTAAATACTTCTTCATCACGGGACTTGACTTCTGAAGATTCCTTCTTTGTCCTGTTGAGAGCTGTATGGAAGATCACTGTATTGGTGATTTGAGATAGTTTCCATACTTGGTATTTATAAGACTTCTTTGCTGTACTGAGAGGTTCCACTATATGCTGGATTCGAGATAGGTCTTCGATACAGGTTGACATTTCAACTTATCGATACAGTTTCCTTACTATATTGAGGATTGGCATATATGTCAAAACCTCTTATCAACACAATTCGATACAGGGATTGATTATCCCAACAATTTCCCCCTTTTTGACAATTTGCCAAGACTTTAAAACTTTCAAGTCTTCTTGATGATGCCAAAACTTCCTTCATGAAGTGAATGACTTTCTTGATGATTTCTGGCAGATTTCTTGGTCTTCTGTCATATGGTATGTCTTTCAGCAACTTAGTCTAATTTATGAACTGCTCGCAGGCGAGTTCGATACAGCTAAGAATTTTTACAACTTTAAGCTTACGATTGGTGCGCAGGCACAATTTTACAATGTATTCTAAATGCATACAAATGAAATTATGAACTGTTCGTAGACAAGTTTGTACAGCTTAATTTTCAAACAAGTTCCTATACATGTAATTGAACAATTTAAGATATGTAATCATACATCAACACAGTAGATTACGAGTTGTAATATTTCAAGACAATCAAACATTTTTATTGATATTCAAAAATAGAGTACATGGTTTGCTGTTTCGAAAGAAAAATTACAAACAAAAATATTACAAGGATTTCAGCTCCTATAGTCCGCATGTCTCCAGGGCTTTTTCCCAGGGTCATTCTCGGTTCCACGCCACCAGTGCTGTAGGGAATCGTTGCCTCGATCTAGGTATATTGCTCTACCTTCATAGGATCTGTCAAAGGCAAGAATCCGGTCTTCTGGATGGGTGATCCGATCTCCTCTTTTATGCTTGGATTTCATATCTAGCTAGAGAGGATGCTTTCCTTCTTCTAACATCTTCGTGAATTTGTCTGAAGCCTCCGCTAATGTCTTATAGCTTTTGAAGATGGCGGGTTCCCTAATGAGTTTAACAAAGTATCTCATCAGTTCATTCTTCCTCCATTGATTCACCTCTTCGGCAGTAGGATGGCGGTTGGTTGGCAGACGAATTTCAGAAGGTCTTTGGATTAAGCTTTGCCACGGGACATTTGGATCATGAAACTCAGGTCGGGAGCCTGAAATCTTAAAACTTTGAGAGGGAGAGGCTAGCTTGTTCAATTCAGCGGTAATGCTGTCTTGAGTAGCATTAAATTCCCTTTCGTTCTGTAGCCTTATTCTCCAAGCAGCTTCTCTCGCTTCTTCCCCCTTTTGGCATCATCAAGACGTCCTAGGATCTCCAGTGCGGCATCCTGTTTCGTCTCAATGTTTGGCATTCTTTCTACAAGGGTGGAAAGCACCTCCGATATATCCTTGATACTTTTGTCGTGGGCTCGAAGATGAGAAGTGGTTTCGATCATAGCAGCTGCGGTCTTGGCCTCGGAAATGCGCGTTTTGGATGCCTCTTCTCTCAGGATCTTTTCTTGAGACTCTTGCAGCTTCTTCAGTGCTTGTTTGAAGACTTCTGGTAAAATAGTGAAGGCATCGACTACGTGAGAGACTTCATGTTGTAAACCAGTCATCTCTTCAACAGCAGAAGTGTGCATCCAATTAAGAGCTTTTTCAACTGAGTACAGGGCATTCACTGCATCCTGGATGAAGACAGTTTGAAGACCAAGAGCACGCAGGCGCTCTTTCCTAGCAGCAGTGCTTGGAGAATCTGGCTTGGAAAAATCTTCAGATCCATTAAACCTCCTCAGATTCACGGTAGGGCGTGAATTGAGTTAGACTTCCTCAGGTACATTACCGTCCTCGGATTCCACAGTTGATGGGGCGGGAACAGCATTTTCGGGTTCGGCGGCAGGGGGTGATGTGTCCTCCTATTGCGAAGGTGCGTCTGTAGACATGGATACAGGAGGCACTGATTCCTCCTGTTGTCTCTCAGCAACAACTTCTTCTTCAATAGCAGGCTCGGGTGCCTGATCCAAAACTATTTCTTCTTCCTTGACTTGAGGGACTGATTCCTCGTCGTCAGGAATGTTCTCTTGTTGTAGCAAAGGGGGATCACTTCGATTTGATGGCCCTTCGTCATCCTTGGGTTGAGGGGCATCTCTTTATTGAGCCTCCTCACGACTCATTCTCAGACCAACTTGTAAGGCATCGTCATCGTCATCTGAGTCATCGTCATCTTTTGGATTTTGGGGAGAGTCCTCGGACTTATCTTTTCCTTTCCTCCTTGCGTCATATTAAATGGCTTTCAATCTGTTCTTTGCAGTAGAGATTGTCTCATTGGATCAGGGCTTCAACCTGTGTTGAGTCCATCACTTCCAATACAAATTTCTCTTCGTGGCTCTAGTCGCTCTAGTTGTATAAGGTGTCATACGGAGCTAGCCGGTAGCTTTTCCATTTAAGGAATCTTTCATAAGCATGATCAATCTAAACAGAGAGAAGGGTTTTGTTGATAATGGTGTCCGGGGAGGGACTGCGTACAATGTCTGAATCCGCTGTAGCGAGGGGTTCCTCTACAGGTGTGGGATCCTGTAGGGAAGTGGTATTCCTTACAGGGGATGGTGCCCCGAAGGAAGGTGGATCCTGTACGGGTGTGGAATCCCGCATAGGAGAAGTAGCTGTTGGCTCCAAAGGGGCAGCCGACTCGCTAGAGTCTTCTAAGTTGGCAGATGTCCGTTCATCCGTCTTAGCCGCCAAAGGCTCAGGATCTACTGTAGATATAGTAGCGGGCACCTCTCCACAGGGGTTGGGCCCTGGGGTAGTTTTTCAGTGGGTTGCGCCACGGTGGGAACTTCTTCGGAGGATTTGGTGGATTTAGCTTTAGAAAGCCTCCTTATCTTCCTTTTCGGCTTCTCAGCAGCAGTGGGTGTCTTGCTGTGAGATCTTTTCCTCTTCCTTGAAGACTCCACATCCTGGGATTTCAAAGAAATATCCCTTGGATCTTTAGACACGGGCATACTTTGGATTTTAGGGTGGTTGCAGACCAGAGTGCTCTGATTATACGTCGAAGGCTTGACGCCTCCTAAGTATATCCGGGAGCTGTTTTTCTTCGCATCAGCGGATTGCGAAAGTCCACATTTCGTCAAAATATGGTTTAAAATTAAACCAAATGACTTCTTTTCAGTGGCAGGCTTGGATACTTCCTCCTGCAAGCGTTTCAAGATTATCTGGCACCAATTGACCTTTTCACAGGTCAAAATTGCAACCATCATCCTGAATCTCAGATTAGTGCACATTTCAAATGCACCAGTTCGATTCTCGATGATCCTGCAACAAAAATCATGTAAATACACGTATGGCAAACAGAAATTCTTCTTGTGACATGTGGTGTGAACCATGTCAACAACAGTTGAGCCGGTGAACAGCCTATAATACTTCGTTATCAGCTCTTGAGACCCAAAAGTCTCAGGTTCTTCCATGGTTAGGCCATCAGTAGGTAGCCTGTAGATGTTCTGGAGAAGATCTCGATCGATACAGATCTCCACTCCTTGAATGATAGCCGTAATGTCAGCAACGTGACCTCCCTGGGCCAGCGACAAAAAGTGAACGGCGGCGTTGAGGTAAAAGTCCTCAACCAGGTGAACATCGTATTTCTCAGCAGTTTGACTCCCAAGGCGGTAGAGTCCTTGTTGACGGAGACGAGTGATGATTAACTCCATGGGTTCGACATGATTTGTTTCAGCGAGAATGCGTTCGATGACGACAGAACTTGAGAAGATCCGTCCATCGATGATGTTTGCGGATTTCTTGAGTGCGGGAGAAGATGTCTGATCAACCATTGATGATTGTTCAAGAAAATGTGAAAGAGTATACACGAAATTTGTAGTAAAACTCAGAAAACTTTGTAGGCTGTATTTGCTTGAGAACTCTTAATTTTTGCAGAAAGCGTAAAGAGTCTAATGGCAGTATCAGTCCTTTTATAGTGGGCAGCGAAGTAGGGTTTTCTAGAGTACGAATGGTCAGAGTTTAAGGGATGGGAACCGGTTTTTGAAAAGAACGGTCACGATGAACTGAGTGTAACTGGTACACTTATCCATGGTATATTAAAATATGAGCGGGTCCCACTTCTGACATTTGTTGATACCCTAAATGCCTGAAATGGCGGTTTTAAAACATTAAACAATTTGAAAACATCGCGGCTTTTGAGATTCAGTTGTCCAGATGTCGTGTAAGGCATTTAATGTAAATGACGTTTGACATAAAACAGGGCACGTGGACAAAAATTATTTTAAAAGGAATAATATATTATAATATTTACTGAATCGAAATCCTATAGTATGTGCTGTATCCGCGACGATATAGCGTTCCCCCTTAAAAGGTACGCATAGGTTTTAAATTCCATACAACAACTTTTGGATTAATGCTGTATTCATGGGTCATACTATATTCCCTCTTAATTATTGCACACTTCAGTTGTAGGATGATTCATATGTATTTGTTCCTTATAGTGTTGTATTGAAGGCTCTGAGTGTACAAATAATTAACGGTGGATACTGTATTCTTGGATGTTACAGCATTCCCCCTCAATTGTTGAGTAAAAACAGTAGATTACTTACAGGGAGTCAGGCTGTAGCATTCCCAATTCTTGTCTAAGCATGTTGAATCTTGCTGTGTCGAGGGGCTTGGTGAAGATGTCGGCCAACTAAATATCTGTATGAACCTTTTCAAGCCGAACATCCTTGTTCTCGAAATGATTCCTTATGAAATGATGCTTCATGTTGATATGCTTAGTGCGCGAGTGCAGGATAGGATTGTGCGTTATTGCAATTGCACTCGTGCTATCACACATGATTGGCGTCTCTCTAGCTTCAATTCCATAATCTGATAACTGTTGCTGCATCCAAAGGATCTGCATACAGCAGCTACCAGCAGCATAGTATTCTGATTCAGCCGTGGAAAGTGAGTTAGCCAATTGCTTCTTACTGAACCAAGAAACGAGTCTAGGTCCAAGAAAGTGACAAGTTCCACTTGTACTCTTCCTATCTAGCTTGCAGCCTCCGAGATCCGAATCGCTGTATCCAACTAAATCGAATCCGCCTTCTTTAGGATACCATAGTCCTACATCGACTGTTCCTTTAATGTACTTCAGGATTCGTTTAGCTGTATTGAAGTGTGATTCCTTAGGTTCTACTTGATATCTCGCACACAATCCAACAGCAAACTGGATATCGGGTCTGCTAGCCGTTAGGTACAGGAGCGAACCAATAAGATTCATATAGAGTGATTGGTCAAACGGCTTTCCGGCTTCATCAGCACTAATTTGCACGGAAGTGCTCATGGGGGTTGACGATGATTTGGAAGTGTTCATTCCAAATTTGTTGAGAAACTCCTTGCTGTATTTTTCCTGGTTGATGAAAATACCTGCAGGCAACTGCTTTACCTGCAAACCTAGGAAATAACTAAGTTCTCCCATCATACTCATTTCAAATTTACTTTGCATGAGATGAAAGAACCTTTGACACAAAGCAAGGTTAGTTGAACCAAAACTTATATCATCTACATAGATTTGCACCATTAGAAAGTCATCACCTTCCTGTATTTTGAACAATGTCTTGTCCACAGCACCTTTCTCAAATCCATTGTCGGTTAGATACTGGGACAAGGTCTCATACCAGGCTCTAGGAGCTTGTTTAAGTCCATATAGTGCTTTCCTTAGCTGTATACTAGGTCGATGCCGTCTGTGTTGGCAAACCCTGGTGGTTGTTCAACATAAACTTCTTCGGCAATGTCTCCATTTAGAAATGCACTCTTGACGTCCATTTGGTATACAATAAAGCTCTTATGGGCGGCAAAGGCTAAGAATATCCTAATGGATTCTAGTCTGGCTACAGGAGCAAAGGTTTCATCATAGTCTATGCCTTCTTCCTGACTATAGCCTTGTGCGACTAGCCTGGATTTGTTCATTATAATAAGTCCATTTCGATCCTTTTTGTTTCGAAACACCCATTTGGTTCCTATAACCGATTAATGTGTAGGTCTGGGTACAAGATACCATACATTGTTTCTTTCGAAATCGTTAAGCTCTTCTTCCATAGATGTTATCCAATGAGAATTATTAAGAGCGTCTATGGTCGAAACAGGTTCGGACTGGGCTAAGAATACAGCGATTGTGCATATATTGAGTCTTCTAAGCTAGGATTGAGATTTCCATTCAGGAAATGGTGATATCTCAATATCTAGTTCTTCTTGTGCACAAAGTACATTTCCTTGTGTACTCTATATTCTCCTACGGGTAGAAACACCAGCATCTATGTTTCCAATGATCAGATCTTGCGGGTGATCTCTCAACCATCTTCGGTCGGGTTCTAATTCAGGGTCCCGTACTGTATCGAGAGTTTCTGTAGATACAGCTTCACCTTGTACAGCGTCGGCTTCATCTACGTCGATTCTTACAGCTGCGGGGTTGATTTATAGATCAACAATAGGTTCTATGGGAGTTGGAGGATCTAAGATAGAGAGATGTTGGATATTCTGAGTAATATCATTTACTCCTGTAGGGTCATGGTGAGGTTCGTCAAACAGTACATGAACTGATTCCTCGATCGTCAGCTTCCTTTTATTAAAGATCCTGTAAGCTTTGCTGACGGGGGAGTATCCTACAAATATTCCTTCATCTGATTTCTCATCAAAGGTTCTGAGTTGATCCTTCCCATTATTCAACACATAACACCTGCATCCAAAAATGTGAAAATATGAAACTAACGAAGTTTTGTTGTTCCATACCTCATATGCTGTTTTGGTGTGGTGCTTGTTGACAATACAGCGGTTTTGAGTGTAGCATGCTGTATTGGTTGCTTCACCCCAGAAACGTTGTGGCAACTTGCTTGCGGCGATCATTGTCCTTGTTGCTTCTTTCAGCATCCTATTCTTTCGCTCGGCAACACCATTTTGTTGAGGTGTATGGGCAGCTGAGTATTCATATTGTATCCCATTTTCCGAACAGTATTGCTCTATAAAGCGATTAGTAAATTCTATACCTCTGTCGGAATGAATGGACATGATACTCAATGCCTTTTCATTTTGCAACTTTCTCAGGAGCTCGGGCAGCTTTGATGTTGTTTCCTTCTTCTTGCTTAGGAAAATTATCCAAGCATACCTGGAGTAATCATCAACAACAACAAGACAGTATTTCTTACCTCCCAAACTTACTGGGTCTACAGGACCGTATAGATCCATATGTAGCATTTCCAACACTCTTTGGGTTGATAGGTAGGATTTGCTCTTCAGGATTGACTTGATTTGCTTGCCTTTCTGACATGGTCCGCAGACGCTGTCCTTTTTTAATGACACGTTTGGCAATCCTCTTACCATTCCCTGTCTTGAGAGCTTGTTGATCGTCTTGAAGTTGACGTGAGACATCCTCTTGTGCCATAACCAGCTAAGATCTGCAGTGCCTTTGGCAACAAAGCATGGAATTTAGGAGCTCATAGGCTTCCAGTCAGCAATATACATGTTACCTGATCTGCTTCCTGTAAGCACAACTTCTTTGGTCTGGATGTTCTTGACTCTACAGCGATCTATAAAGAATTTCACCGAGAACTGTTTATCACAGAACTGCCTAATACTAAGTAGATTGTACTATAAGCCTTCAACATATGCAACATCGGTGACTTTGAATTTTCCGACAAGTAGGTTTCCTTGCCCTCTTGTTCTTCCTTTAGATTTATCACCAAAACGAACTTTTGGACCGCGACCTTCTACAAAATCTGATAGCTTGCTTCTATCTCCGGTCATGTGCCGAGAGCATCCACTATCGAAGTACCAGGTGTCCTCCTCTAGGATGTCCTGTATGCAAAGAGATTAAGTAGATTTAGGTCCCCTTTGATTTTTGGGTCCATATATGTTAGTTCCTCTAAGTACCCAAGTTTTCCTGGCATCAATTGGTTTACTATAGGTTACACTCGGTACAGTGTTGCGATATCTACGTGGGGCATATCCGTAGTCGCTATAACCATGATAATTATTATGCATGTAAAATTCAGGGTTATTATTATTAATCCAGTACGAGTGCCGTCTTGGAGGTGGAGCCATTTTCTTTGGCCTAACAGCTTGCCTTCTGGGTCTCCAGTTGGATTCCCAATGTTGTTGTTGATACTGAGCGGACACTTGCTGTCTCGAGGAATAACGGGCTATCAGATCCAATACCTCGGCGTGTCAGATAAATCTTGCCGTGCGGGCTTTGGTATTTGGATCTGACCTTCCTTCGAATGGTCATTGGCGTTGTTGATATGCTCGGGGAGCATGCTGTTGAGTGCACCTTTCAGGTCTGAATGGCTGATGATTCCGCTGTCTGGAATAGGATTGTGGTGGCGGAATGGCAGCCTTCGGTTTTTGCTGTGCAACAGGTTCCTTCACGAGACTCGAAATTTCTTTCGATACAGGAATGTGTTCCGCACTCTTGACGAGCACTGTACTAGTTTTCCCTTTGTTTGAACATGAGCTGTATCCTAAGCCACTTTTATCATGAACATGTTGCCCAGTGCTCTAGATTAGACAGTTGGAGCTGTATATTCTCATTTTTCAATGTCTAATGGGCCTTTTGAATGTTTTTAAATTCATTCATCATGTTTTCAAAGGTATGAGATGCATTTGATGGAATAGATGAGGTTGAGCTTACCTCATCATCGCTATCTTCACCTTCCGGAATGTCCTTGGCCATAAAGCACATATATGCTTTATCATCGAACTCATCGTCAGATGAATCACTTTCAGTGACCACCCGAAGACATTCTTCTGATTTGGATGGTGTGGGGGAGGCTTCTGATTCTCCAATCAGGGCCTTGATCTTGTTTTTACAAGCATGTCTTCTTTCATCTCTCTCTTGTTGCTCGGCTTCCGGCAACCTTTGAACTTTGGGATGAGGACATTTATTTGCATAATGCCCTGGTTTCCTGCAATTATAGCATAGGTTAGCATCACCGGATGAAGTTTCGGTACTTACCTTGTGGACAGGTTTGGGCCTGTAGGGAGTCTTTCCAGACTGCTTGATGAACTTTTTGAATTTGTGCATGAGAAGCGCCATTTCATCTTGAGACAGGATGTCGTCGTCACTGTCAGCATTCTTGTGACTAGGCTTCGACGAGCTGGGCATGCTGTGTAGACGATTCGATACAGTGGCTAGTGCTGTGACCTTTGAAGGAGATTCTTCAGCTTTCTGTCTTCTGTCAATATCATACTCAAAGGCTTTGAGGTCAGAGAAGAGATCAAAAATAGATATTTCATTAAGATTGCAAGATACACGCATAGCTGTAGTCTTAATGTCCCATCGGGCAGGGAGAGATTTGAAAATTTTTAAATTCTTCTCCTTTTGGGTATAAATTTTGCCCAAAGCTTCAAGTTCACCAACAATACCAGTTAATCTGAGGTCAAGTTCCTCAAGTGTCTTAGTTGGTTTCATTTCAAAAGATTCAAATTGCTGAGTCAGTTTTGAAATTTTGTTTTCTTTTGAGAGCTCAGTTCCCTCACAAATCATCTTGAGTTTATCCCAGATTTCCTTGGCTGATTTACAGCTCTTTACCTTCGAGAATGTGCCTTTGTCAAGAGTGACAAATAACGCGTTCTTAGCCACATTGTCGAGGTTGGCTCGCTTTCTTTCATCTGTGGTCCATTGCTCGCGTTCCTTCTCGAGCATCTCAGCATGGGATTGGCCTTCAATCCTTGCGGCCGTGTTTACTTTCATGATCTTGATAGGGCCATCCTGTATAACAAAAATCATCTCTTCGTGCATTGCTGCAAGATGAGCCTCCATCCTAATTCTCCAATCGTCAAATTTGTTAATAGAGAACATAGGCACTTTGTTGATCATAGATGTATCCATGTGAAAATAAAGAAATGAAAGAGACTGTTTTAAAGAGTAAGTGATTTTGGATCTGATTTGGTTAAAAATACGACTGATTCTTTTTAGAATCAACCGCTCCGATACCACTTGTTGGCCACTAAGTATACTGGATACAGCTTGGGAAGTAGTTTAAACAACAAGCTGTACTGATTTTAAATCTGAGTGCGTAGAGGAAGTCTTAGATACAGTAAGTTGCTGTAGATACAGCAACTCGATGTGCAGTGTATACTTAAATAATCACAGTAATTAAAACAAGTAAGGCAGAAGGTAAATAACACAATATTTAAAGTGGTTCGAGGTAAACCCCTCTACATCCACTGGTCCTCCACACAGGAGTAAAAAGTTTATTATATTTACTACATACACAACTACGTAATTATAACAACACACAATCAATATATCGTTCACACAGATTGATATAAAGATCTTAGCTTCAACCGTTCACACAGATTGGTTTGAGCTAATGCTTTGACTTGCTTCTTCACAGAGTTCTGAAGCTTTGTCTTCTTCGATGCAATTCCTTAACACACAGTTATGGAGTAGCAATGATTACTCAGTCCACACAGAGCTGATCTGGGTTTGTTCAAAGTATAGAATGGGGTATGAACAACAGCTTTGACTTTAAGAGCTTCTAGCTAATGAAGTGTTGTTCAAGATGTTGAGCACTGTATATCTCTTAGATCTGAGTTGCAGTAAGCTTCTTGGAGATATGTTTTGCTCTGATAATAACTTTGATAGCATGATAATTTCGTAACTTGGTGTCTCTTATCTTCAACGCCTTGATGAGATATATATAGTCTTCTGGAAAATATATCCGTTGAGATAAATCCGTTGAGCAAGATTCCGTTCCAATGGGATGAAAAGCACGATCCAGAATTTGCGGGTTTTGAAGATCTATTGACTGACAGTATTTAAATACTTTATCCTTGAGTATTTAAATACTTCTTCATCAACGGGACTTGACTTCTGAAGATTCCTTCTTTGTCCTGTTGAGAGCTGTATGGAAGATCACTGTATTGGTGATTCGAGACAGTTTCCATATTTGGTCTTTATAGGACTTCTTTGTTGTACTGAGAGGTTCCACTATATGCTGGATTCGAGACAGGTCTTCGATACAGGTTGACATTTCAACTTATCGATACAGTTTCCTTACTGTATTGAGGATTGGCATATATGTCAAAACCTTTTATCAACACAATTCGATACAGGGATTGATTATCCCAACATACTCTTTCGGTCCCACTGTCCTCTACCTCGTCCGCGGCCAAAATTCCGAGGCATCTGAACACTTTGTTGAGTCTGTTGGATACTGGATTCTCTCTGAGCTGGCTGTGATGTACGGGTTCCATTGAACTTGGTGGCATCCTTGCAAAACGTCGCATGGTGACCTTCCTGTCCGCAATCAAAATATGTAACTGGAGTACGAAAACAATCACGCCAAAGGTGGCCTGGGTGACCACAGTTAAAGCACTTCTTAGCTGTATCCATCGTGACTGATACTGCACCGGAGTTCCTTCCAATTTTGGATGGGTGCGGAGGTTTCTTGAAAGAATGAAAGAATGACTGGGCCTTACGGGAGCCACTACTCTTGTGCTCCGTGAAACTACCGGAGACTTTCTGCTTCTTGGACTCTGCCAACTTCTCCATTGCTGCTTCCTTGATTTCATATGTCAATGCCTTATCCTGGTATTGACGGAGAGTGGTACATTCAAAACCCTAGATATACCTATGGATTTCTGGTTTCATTCTCATATCAAAATGGATCATCATTTCTGCATTTGTTCTGACCAGATGTCGAACAAATGCCATCTGCTGGTTAAACGTCTTAATTGTGTGGGATACGGGTTCGTCTGACGGCTATGCGGAGAAAAATTCCCGAACTTTGGCTTCCCTCACAGGACGAGGGCAGTACTGAGCTTCCATCATCAATTTAAATTCTGTCCAGTCAGTATCATGATCTATAGGCCGGATGGCTTCCCACCACTCGGATGCTTCCCCTAGCAGAAAGTACTAAGCAATAGAGGCTTTCCAGTCGTCTGGGCAATTAATTTCGGCAAAAATGTTCTCCAATTCCTTCAACCAATGGTCCCATGTGGGAGTCTCAGAAAAGCCGTCGAATTTAGGTGGTTGCATCTTTGCCACCTCTTGTAGCCATCGGTCGCCTCGATTTCCCATGTCTGGGATACCTTGTTGTCGATCTCTCTGTTGTAACCCTACTTCCACCTGCATTCGGTTCACGACCTGGGCGAACTGAGCCATCTGATTCACCACCTGACGAAGGATTTCGGGCACAGCAGGTTCCGGTTCATTATTAATAGATCTCTATGGCTGGCCTGATTAGATGGCGAAGCTTCTCTTTCGGCATTCCTTCGTCCGCGTCCGCGACCACGTCCACGTCCACCTCTCAACATACTGTAAGCATAAATACTCAATATACAGGAAAAAATATCGTTCTAATGTTCAAGTATAAAGAGATGCAACATGTAAAGAACGAGATAGAGTTTAGGAACTTACAATCACTGCTCGCATGGAGACGTAGGCAGTACAGTGATGTTATTCGCAGTCGGTTACCTCAAAAGACATATATGACCCCTATTTTAACCCAATGGCCAAGATATCCATAATCTTAGCTCTGATACCATATTCTGTAACACTCCTGGTATATTCAGGAATATTACAGCGCCGTAAATCCTTTTCATAAGAATTTACAAGGCTGAAGAAATGAAAAGACAACAACAAGGACCAACATATGAAAGTAACCGGAATGAATACAAAAGTTCTGGACAAAACATACCGAAAACACAATTATCCAAAGGAAAAATATTAATACATCACCAAAATCCAATCATTAGAAACGACGTCGTACTCGAATAACACAACAACCGATAATGAAACACGGCCGGAACATCACTCTGCACCCTCGTCATCATGCAGCTCTAGTGGTTGTTTTCCTGTTCTCCTGGATCCTGAACATACACGAATGTTCACCCCTAAAGGGTTTAGCACAACGATGCTAGTACAAGTACGATAATCACATAACAATGATTTAATCAACAATAATCATGACAAATTTCTCCGGCGAGAAAAATAATAACAACGCATATCACATTATAACAGTCTCAACATATTCATGGTATTCCAACGATCCAGCGCACACAGCTATAGATTCCCATGATGATCCCGTCGGACCAAAACATGGTGGAACTACCTGTCCAACAATCCAGCGCACACAGCTATAGATTTCCCATGATGATTCCCGTCGGATCAACACATGGTGGACTATTAATCATAACATATATACATAGTACAATCACAACATAATCGACATAAATCGGACAATTCTAATTAAGGTACTTGCCTCGATTTGATGACAAGAATGATACTCCCACGAAAAACGAAACACTCGAAGGTCGCCCCTTCGATCAATCATGTAACAAGCTCGAACCTTGAACAAAAGAAATAATATAGAATTCATCTCACGTCGCACGAATGTTAACAATCTAATTAATAGTCGGAAGTTCATAAATCGTAATTTGCTGGCTTGCTTAACGAACGCTACATATCCTATGTAGCGTACGTTAAGTCTACTTGTTAGTGCACGCAATAACACGAAGTCTAGCGTACGCTAACCATGCACTGTCAGTACCTCACTAATCAGTCGATTGAGTCGTCTGATGATATAACACACGTTATCTTCCAAGCGTAACGTACATTAACTTATGCCCGATAGTGCACGTTAAACATGTATGACAGTTCTTCCCTGGACAGTCGACTGTTCTAACTGTGATGAAACTTACAAAATCCTCAGTGTTTAATATACGTTATCCCCATGCATATTACGTTCATCTTATTACAAATGATCTCATGGATTCAAACATCTTCGAAATACAAGGATACGTATAATCATCACAACACCATATTCCATCTTGATTACAATTCTCATGCAAAGTTCGGTGTTATTAAGGTAGATGCACTAGATTCCAATATCATCATTACATCCCAATTTAACAATGAATATGAACTAACAATTCCAACTTATAAGAAAGGATGCAAAACTTCTATGATTCTTTCCTAAGTCCATTTAACAAAGGTGATAATAACTTTACGTCTACGACCAATATGGTAACGTCATCAATACGGATAATCAATCTCAGAATATTTCTCTCATCATTCAATGTGGTAAGATGTTAATCATGATGTTTCCAACGATGATATCTTAAGTATAAACATTCCAACTTATAAGTATGATGTTGTTTGGATAATTCATCAATGGAACTCAATATCTTGATAGCATAATCCTCATATCCTTAATAACATGAATCCAAGGTAGGAGATAGTATTAACATACCTTAAGATGAAGAAAACACTGAAATAATAGGTAGACTTCAACCCCGGTTGCTTGTGTGTCACTCCAAAGTGAGTTTCTTCTTCAATGATCAAGTGTAAGTAATCTCCAATCTTCAATGATCATATAAGGAGGGTTTATATGTGTTTAAGAAGTAGGGAAGGCTCTCTGGACTTCCAAGGAATGAAGAACAAGTGAAGGAAACGTAAACCAAATGAAATGAGGGTGTTGTCCCTTATATAATGTTTCTGCACATTAGCTGATTAGCGCACGCTGTCTTACTATCCTTAGCGCACGCTAATTAGCGTTGACTCCAAAACTGTCCAGGTTCACCCGCGGGAATCTTATCCAGACCCATGTCCGGATGGCGCATGTGCTAGCTGCCTAGCTCAATAATTGACTGCCTAATGCACGCAATTCTTCATTCGTAGCGTACGCTAGTTTTAGCTGATAACGTACGTTAAGCTACATTCTTAGCGTACGTTATCACGTGTTCGCATGAGAAAATTTACATGTTGTTATACTCATGTACAAGGATACAAATGTAGGAAATATCATACTCCAATTATCGATATCACAATTCCGAATAATACATGGCTCAAATACAAATGAAATACTCAATAATAAATTTGGATATTACAGCATGCATCCTCCTCGTTTTGCGGGCGTAGGTGATACTTTGGGATGGGACGGTTGGCTTTTCCAATTGGAGAAGATTTTCAAGGCGGTTGGTTGTCCAGAGGAATGGAAGATTCCTATCGCTCAGTTCCTTCTCGATAGTATGCTGCTAATTGGTGGGAGGCCGTTGAGCCTCAAGATCATGCTGTTACTTGGGAAGAGTACAAGAAGTTGATGGAAGTGGAGTTCTATCCGGAGCTGATCCGAGAGCAGAGGATCCGAAAGTTTTATCTAGCCGAGCCGCAGGATATACCCATGTCGTAGGCTATTATCGATTATAGTCAATAGCTCGCTTATGTAAAGAGGTAAGTGAGGACCGAGGAAGACAAAATCCGTCATTTTAATATGTGGATGAGACCAGAGATTCGACGGTACATGTCGGGTTTCACTTGTGCTACTTTGAGAGAGTATCAGAATCGAGCCATGGCATACGAGATGGCATTGTTATCTACTGGGACTTTGCATGAGTTGAATAACAGAGGACGTCTGGATATTTTTCGGACAGTGTGAGAGTCGAAACTTCTTCTCATCGAGTTTCGCGTAGCCCTACGGCGAAACCTCCCCTTTCTTCGTTCGGTGGAACTAAGAGTTCCAAGTCATCTTCTTTGACTCCTAGTCAGACTAGGAGGTATTTCAATTGCAACGTTGTAGGACATGTGCAAGCTAATTGTCCTTCGCGACCGATTACTTGTTATAATTGTGGACTCGAGGGCCACAGAGATAAGTATTGTGAACTATTCCATGAAGTTTCCCATAATCGTGCTACGGCATCGGTATCAGGATTGATTTGTCGGGACCGCTGAGATATTGTTCCCGTGTTTTGTTGTTTGTGACTTCACCCTTTCTTTTTTTAAGTTTCGGGACGAAACTTCTTTTTAGAGGGGTAGAATGTAATACCCGTGATTTTCTCTTACGGTAATTTTTCATTTTGGTATTTTTCTGATTTTTCAGAACTCGCTTGCGAGTGTTTTGACATTTTGATAATATTTTGTTCTGCGTATTTGGTCATCCGAGTTTGTTTCGGGGCTGTTTTACTCGAGTCCGTATTTTGAGTGACTTTTTCCGCTATTTGGTGCATTTCGTGTGATGGTGGTTCGAAGCTATGGTTTCGTGTTTCCTATAAGTCTGTTTAACTTTGTTAGACGTGTTGTGAACTTCGGTTTAGTTGTTTGATGTCATATTGTGATTTTTGGATGTTTTGGTTGTTTTGTAATTTTCCAAAGTTTCGGGATAATTAATTCTGTTGTCGTATTCCGAACCTTTGGGTAGTCGGAATCATGGTTTCTTTTAGCACTTGAGTTCGTTGTTGCGCACTCTTTGTGTGCATGTCTTCGTCTTGTGTTGTTTTTGTCGTTTCGCGGTTTCATCGCGCTCGTACTCGACGAGCTGAACTTAGCAATTTGGAACTGCTAAGTGCCTTACGTACGCTATACGATGAGCATAACGTATGTTAACTTCATGTGCTGCTTACGTACGTTAAGCCCTTTTCATAACGTACGTAATGGTTTTCACAATATCGGGCAGAGAGCCCAGGATGGCTCTAATGTACGTAAAGGCTTACAACTTACGTACGTTAACCCTATAACGTACGTTAGAGTGGTGACTTTAACGTACGTATACCCAGTTTTCTTTATATAACCGGGAGTTAACCCAGATTGGGTCATTTCTTCCTCGTCCCCTTAGCTACGGTTTTTGGCGACTTGGATGGCTAGGAATTGAGCTTCCAACAAGAGTAGATGATAGTAATCATCTTTGGGATTCTTGCTCGTGTGTAGCATCATCTAATACTTCTTGTTCCTTCAAATCTAAGGTAATCATCTTGGAATCCTCTCCTATATAGGTTGAGAATCGTTAAGATTCAAGTTGTTCTTAATGAATCGTGTTGTTATATCATTAATCGGTTGTATTGATTCTATCCCTATCATTTGAGTCGTATTTCTTATCATATTCGGGTTCAGGTGATGTTCTTGATGTTCTTGGGGAAGTATTGAACCCCAAGTGTTCGATTCTATGTTTCTACGAATTCTTGTTGAGAATTTCGTATGTTTTGTATCTTCCTTGCGATCGACCTTGTAGTAATTATGTTATTCTTGTGTTTTCAACCTAGTTGGAGGATTCGAGGGTTTCTGGTCGAGCTTTCCCATTGCTTCACGTGCTTTGGACTTGAGGCGAGTATCTCGTCTATATTCTTTATACTTTGAGAATGTGATTTGTCGTGAATTTAACGTGGACTTGTTAGTGATTGAACATTGAACCGTAACTTACTTTCAAAGGAATATGTGAGTTCTATGAAGGTAAATACGAACGTAAACATGAGTTTCATGAAGAATGATAGCAACCATTTCATGTTGTATTTTGCTTAATACGGATACTAGAAATGAGTAGTTATCCGAGGAATTGTGGAATCGTGGAATATTTGTATTATTCGCTTGTTAGCCTTTTTACTGAACGATGGTGTCATGTGAATGTTGTGCCTTTATGTAAGTGTATGATGCGTTAACTTATGTTTTACACGTTTGCGATTGTGGTAAATATTGTACCATTGTTGTTGTGTATCTTGGTGAATTGTGATGTTACTCGGGGGGACCCGTGAGGCCTCCGGCGGCGCGTGCTTGCGAGTATGGCCAGTTGATATGTTATAACCATAAGGTTATCAAATCGGGTAGGTCTGTAGAGGGCTCCGAGAATCGTCACTTGCGAGTGCGATGTCACGATAACTTATGGGCGTGTTTGAATGATGTTACCCGGGTAGGGACCCGTGAGGCCTCCGGTGGCGTGTGCTTGCGAGTACGGCCAGTTGTCATGAATTGACCATAAGGTTATGTAATCAGGTAGATCTGGAGAGGGCTCCGAGAATCATCACTTGCGAGTGTGATGTCAAGATAACTTATGGGTGTGTCTTAGCTTCTTTGCATCAGTCAATCCGAATGGGTCCTATCGAGGCCACGGAGGTGATATGAGTGTTTGATGAAATAACTCTAAATTCTAAATGTTTGGACTTTGGATCCCGGATGTACTTGTATTATTAATTAGTCATTGAGACTTGGTTGTGAATAGAATCATTTCGACGTTTTTGGTAAACTCTTTTGAAAATAAGAATTATAAATCTTTCGTGATTTTACAATGAGACCCCCAAAGTCTTCAATTATTCTCTTAAATGTGTTTTGGAGTCGTTCTTATGATCCTTCTAAAGGAAACTATTTTTGTAAAGAATTTAGACTCGGGGATCGTGTTGCTACCTTGTTGAAAGGTTATTTTCATAACGGTTGTATTCTTGATGTATAACTTTATAGCTTGGTTACTTGTTAGCGATTTCCATCGCTAACCCCTCGTTGGGGATTATTTATATTCTATTCAGGTGTCCTGATTGGAGAGAGAGCAGACACGGGAACGGCTTGGAGGATGATGTAAAGCAGTGACACTAGTCACAGTTGTAGTCGGTTGTCCGTCAGTGATTTGTCGGTCTAAGTGTTCATTTCTAGTTTCTTTGTCATCCTTAAGAGGATGGACATGTTGTGTAATTTGTGATCGAGTTGTAATTTGGCTTATTAGTTGTAATGGTATGTTGTGTTTTGAGAGACCTAATCGGTCTATGGTTTTATGCTTTGGTCGAGATGACCACGTGTTGGTTTTATTTCGTAGCTTTCAGCCTGGTAGATTTTTGCGGAAAGGGTCTACGGTGCTGTAATAATCCCAGTAGATTTGGGGGTGTTACACTCATAACTGTTTTACTTTGATGGTTCGTCTAAGACTGATACAAAAGGTTTTTGTATGCCATGCTTTAAAATATTTTGGACATGATGAGATTCCCTTTTTAAATTTTTCTGAGTCTGTTGGAGTTTTATCTAAGGACTTTTTCATTGGAAAATAATTATAACCAATTCTTTAGTTGGATAACGAAAATCTTTGAAGGGATAATAATTGTTCAAATTTATCATTAGTAGAATAAAAATTTTTGATATAAAATATAAGTTCTTTTTATGTTTTGTGTAAATCATCTCAGATTTTTCTCAGTTTCATGACAGGAGGAATGATCAATTAAAATATCTTTGTCTTTATTTGCAATTTTAGAATTTTCATCTTCAAAAGTTTTTATTTTCATTTTCAAATCTTTATTCGACCATTATGCGAGCCATGAGAGCTAAGTTGCTTTGCTCGTGTGGTTCCTCATCATCCTCATAGTCACTCCATGTGCCGACATAGACTTCCTTCTTTTTAAATTTTTCATATGGGGATTTGGATGAGTTAACAGGAGCAAGAGCCCGACAATCTTTTGCAAAATGTCCGTAGACACCACATGTAATTCCCTGGTCTTTTATATGCATGATTTATTATAACCCCACGTGCAATATTAGGGCTTTTGCATTCATAAGGAGTAAAATTTTGACTAATTGGATAAGCTTAGATCTATTTACACGTTTTTAATTCAGAATTTAGATATTCAGTTATCTGGTTGGATTCTCTTCCGAGTTTGATTTTTTTTTGTTTCGATAGACAGAATCGTGATTCTGTCGCCTTCTACATATACTATTTTTACATTGCGAGTATGATTTTTGAAAGTTTACTTTTTGGGTTTTCGGGTATATTATATGTCGAGTCGTTTTCTCGAATAATTCGAATTCCGTAAATTGTAAAACTTTTCTTCGACTTTAAGCTGTAATTTCGACAGGATAATTTAAGTATACGACATACATACAATACCCGAGTAATTTTATCTGCGGAAGGGCGAAACATAAAATATTCTTCGACAGTTTTATTAAACACCTAGGTTTAACCTAGTATATAAAGGGACATCACCTCCCTTTCTTTTTTCTCTGCACTTCATCTTCTTCCCCCTTAAGGTCCCCAGGCACAAGGTACCTATAAATAAGATACAACAGGGCTTGGCTAAAATTCTTAATAACACTAGATGCAGCTTCTTCTCTTTTTCTATATGCTAAATTCTGACTTGTGCCTTCGATTCCATAATTTTGAGTGCACTTTATATTTTTCCAAAAGTATTTAATATTAATGAAAATAAAATAGGAGGATCAAGGTCTTCTTCAGTTCGGTTGATTCATATAGTTTCGAGGTGGTCTGGTAGTGTGGCCCACACAACAATCGAATCTATGCGTGGAATAGTCTAGAAAAGTTCAAGGTTGAATCTAAATTTGTACCACTGCATTATAATATAACTAATTATTGTTTCAGGAGAAAGTAAAAGACAGCAAATCAATTGTATTGATAATAATGAATAGAGGGGCCTTTATATAGGCATTACAATGAGAGTCCTTCCATACATAGGATTCTTAGTTAAGGAAAGACATCTAGCAGAATTCTACTACCTCTGGAAGGGTCTAGAACCTTCCATATCTCTATCCCCCTACAACCAGTATTAGGTAAGACACCAATAAGGGAAGGATATCCCGAAACACTCCCCCTGTGTCGAGCACTAATACTAACATGGTGCATAAGATGTTGCCTCGGTAAAAAACCTTTCCAAGTCAAATAAAACCCCATGGGAAAAACAAAGGCTTGGTGAGGAAAAAGATCACAACGCACCAACTACAAATGTCATAATCATGTGAAGTATACTCCCCATGAGGTATACATAACAGCTCATCCCGACGAGCTATCATTAGTTGAGATCGGATAATCGACACATGCCGATGCTTCTCACATGTTTCTCAAATGTAGATTTTGGCAGAGACTTAGTGAACAAGTCTGCGATGTTCTCATCGGAACTCACTTGTTTCACTTTGATATTCAGCAATTTCTGCTGCTGTTGATTATAAAAGAACTTTGGCGCGATATGCTTGGTATTGTCACCCTTAATGAAACCTAACTTAATCTGCTCAATCCATGCCACATTGTCCTCAGAGATTCAAGTAGGGGTTGCTGTAGTGGGATCTAATCCACAAGTTCCTCGTATATGGTCTATGACTGACCGAAGCTAAATGCACTCCCTTACGGATTCGTGCAATGCAATTATCTCTGCATGGTTCGAGGAAGTAGCAACCAGGGTCTGCTTGGTCGATCGCCAAGATATCGCCGTATTCCCAATGGTGAACACATAACCAGTTTGGGAACGTCCTTTATGCGGGTCAGAGAGATAACCGGCATCAGCAAATCCAACTAACCTATTGTTAGGATTCTCTGCATAGGGGGTAAGCTTGCTCGCATTAGAACTTCTGGTAGTCAAGCTACCATGCTTAGCTGCAATATCAGAGGAAGATCGATGGTCGGTATGCATCGTCTTAACCTCAACAATTCCTTTCGGAATATCGCTCTCTCTTGCGTAGGGAAAGAACAATCCAAGATCACTGGAGCCTTTCAAGTATCGAAAGATGTGTTTTACTCCATTCCAATGCCTTATCATGGGAGCGGAGCTAAATCTCACTAACAGATTCACAGAGAATGTGATGTCTGGACAAGTACATTGAGCCAGATACAACAACGCACCAATTGTGCTAAGGTACGGTGTTTCTGCTCCAATGACCTCTTCATCCTCCTCTTTAGGACGAAATGGATCCTTGTTCACTTCCATACTTCGACCAACCATGGGGGTAGCAAGAGGATGTGCCTTGTCCATGCTAAATCGCCTGAGCATTTTCTAGACATAGGCAAATTGATGAATGAGTATACCATCATCTCGATGTTCTAGCTCTAAGCCCAAGCAGAATCGAGTCCTTCCCAGGTCTTTCATCTCGAATTTGGATTTAAGGTGGAGGGTTGTTTCATTGACCTCATCTATGGTATCGATAACATTCATGTCATCTATAAAGACGGCTACAATCACGAATCATGTATCTGTTCTTTTCATGAAAATATATGGACAGATATCACTGTTCTCGTATCCCTTCCCAACCAAGTATTCACGTAGGCGGTTGTACCACATCCTTCCGGATTGTTTCAACCCATACAGTGAACAACGCAGTTTCATAGCGTAAGCGCTCCGTGGTTTAGAGCTACTTGATTTGGGCAACGAAATCCCTTCGGGGATTTTCATATAAATATTCGTATCTAGATCCTCATAAAGATACGTTGTAACCACATCCATAAGCTTCATATTCATTTTTTCCGACACTACCAAACTGGATAAGTAGCGGAAAGTGATGATGTCCTTAACGGGAGAATACGTCTCCTCGTAGTCAATGCCAGGGCACTGCGAGAAGCCTTGGGCAACTAGTCTCGCTTTGTAATGCATGACCTCATCCTTATCATTGCGTTTACGAACAAAGACCAACTTATGTCCAACTGGTTTAACACCCATGGGTACTGGCTCGATACGGCCAAATACGTCACGTTTAGCCATTGAGTCTAGTTCAGCCTGCATTGCATCTTTCCATTTCGGCCAATCGGCTCGTCGTTGATATTCAGCAACTGAGCGCGGCTCAGCATCATCATCTTCAATAATTTCTTGAGCGACGGAGCAGGCAAAAGCATCATCGACTAGCGTGGATGACCTGTCCAATAGTACATATTCACTCGTACATTGCATCGAGATTTCTTTATTCTCCGACATCAACAAAGCTTCCGACGCATCAGTCGATTGTTCCATTGTTGATTCGAGGACATATCCATAGTCATAGATAATCTCCTGTGACGGAGTCACTGTGTCGATAATGAGAGGATTTTGTGCCTCCGTTCCTCTTCTCTTTCGAGGTTCGGTATCCTTTCTACCCACTGGCCTCCCCCTCTTTCGAGTAGGGATAAGAGCATCCGAAGCAGCCGTCCCACCACTAAGGTCGATGCCGGGGGCATCATTCCTTTGGGCAGCTGAACCTTGTCCTATAATTGGGACTTCTAAACTTGCAGGAACATTCGCAGCGGGAATGGTAGATCTTGTCACTTTCGCAGTATCAGTAAAGCTGTCGGGCATCGAATCCTCAACTTTCTGAAGACTGAGAATATGTTGCACTTCTAGCTCGGATTGAGCCGTGCGGGGATCTTGATGAGGCAAGGAGGGAGAACACCAGAAAATTTCCTGGTGTTCAACTGGAATCGTTCGATTCCTCTCCCCCCTAACGACGGGAAGTTTGTCTCATCAAAGTGACAGTCTGCAAATCTTGCAGTAAATAGATCTCCTGTTAAAGGTTCCAAATAGCGGATAATTTTAGGTGATTCATAGCCAACGTATATAGCTAATCATCTTTGCGGATCCATTTTAGTACGCTGTGGAGGCGTAATTGGCACATAGACTGCACAACCAAAAATGCGTAAGTGTGAAATATCAGGCTCATATCTAGTTACCAACTGGTACGCACTAAAAGGTTGATTGGCAGTAGGTCGAAAGCGAATAAGTATAGCCGCATGCAAAATTGCATAACCCCAGGCAGAAATCGGCAAGTTGGTGCGCAACACCAATGCTCGGGCGATAATTTGTAACCGCTTAATCATAGCCTCAGCAAGGCCATTCTGCGGATGAATATGGGGGACGGG
Source organism: Orobanche coerulescens (assembly GCA_033398695.1). NCBI lineage: Eukaryota > Viridiplantae > Streptophyta > Magnoliopsida > Lamiales > Orobanchaceae > Orobanche > Orobanche coerulescens. The sequence continues at coordinate 65,121,442 of CM065819.1, forward strand.
ATGTTCAACTTCAATCCCAATCGACATGCAATAGTCGTCAAAAGACTTTGACGTAAACTCACCAGTGTTGTCCAATATTAATGACGAGATTGGAAAGTCGGGGTGGTTAGCCCGTAACTTGATGATTTGTGCTAGGAGTTTAGCAAATGCAGCATTTTTTGTGGATAGCAGAGCAATGTGTGACCATGGCATTGATGCATCAACCAGAACTATAAAGTATCTGAATGGTCCGCACTCTGGTTGAATAGGTCCAAAAATGTCCCCTTGGATTCTTTGTAAGAAGCGAATGTTGTGTGTTGAGTCTTTAGCCAAGGACGGAGAGGGTATCAACTTTGCTAGTGAACAGGCTTTGCAAAACGATTTATGGGCATTGGAAATTGCCACGGAAGCCTCAAGATTTACAAAAGATGCACCATCAACCTTATCAGGGCGTGCGATCTTTAATCCCGGTGATACGGTATCAAGCTCACTCACATCAATGCTGATATCGAGTGGTGCTTACAATCTTTTTCTGGACTTGAAAAACAGATGACCATATGAGTTTTTCAAAATGTGAATCATCATGTCCCGTCCAGGGTGACCGAGTCGGTCATGCCAGAGTTGGTATGCTTCGGAATCACAAAGTTCGTGACTCACAGCATAGGATTCAATAACCCTTATTGTAGTGTGCTATAAACCACTACTTAGACTCATAGGTTTTTTGAGAACACGGCGTCTTCTGCATTCTGCCAGAGTAACACACAAAAATTCTGTCCCATTCTCACAGTGTGTATCAAGGTGATAATCGTTGGCACGGATGTCCCTAAAACTTAGCAAGGTTCGGTTTGCTCTTGGGTCATAAAGAGCAATTGTGATATTAATATGCATACCATTAGGTAGCAAGAAATGAGCAGGTCCCCTCCCTTGAATTACTTGGGAGGAACCAATCATTGTTGTCACTGAGGATATATATATGGCACAATATCCTTAAATAATTTCCTATTCCGAAGAATAGTGTGGGTTGTTCCACTATCAGCAAGGCACTCAATTTCGCCACGAGACATCTACAATAAGACATGAAACTCGATTAGTCTTGTGATGAAAGACATAGCGAAAACTCATTAACTTCGAGTTTAGGGAAATTCAACCAAGTTGGTTAGGATCAAAGTTAGCACAATCACTGGAAATAATTTCCGATCTTTATTCACTAAAACAGCAATAACTTCTTCGTTAAGAAGGCTATGGATGAACGGTCAGATTTTTTGAAAACTAGACTTCCGTATATTTCTGTCCATAGGTCGTGCACTTTCTGTATCATTAAACTAAGATCTCAGTGATCGTTTTAAGTTGCTATTTTGGTATTTCCCTATTGTTGAGTGATAGAGCAAGGTTGAAGCCTTTTTCAAAGGCATTATTGTCGATACAATACTATGGTAACTTCAAAATGCATCGGGGTGTTCGATTTATATCTCGACTAATGATCCTTTCAGTAACTCCAACTTGGTAGACTTGCAGAGAAAGTATGAATGTCGGTACAGCTAAGGCTGTTTAAAAACCACTGATTCCGTTTGAACTTTCAAAGCATAAACAAATACCAAAGAGGATGCGCCTAGTCTTGATCAAAAGTTTTGATGAAATCCACCAATGTATCAAATTAACCAAGCAATTCATTACTGAGCAATTGTTTTGTGATAAACCAAACATGCTTTCGAAGGGAAAAATAAAATTCGTTTTTGCACAATCATAACAATTAAAAGAATTTTATTCATCATGGCCAACTTTATTACATTCATAAAAAATCCCAAAGTAGTTCTCGAAAACTAGAAACAAGACAAAACTTAACCAAAGCATAAAACTAGTCAAACTACAATGATCTAGTCAAAGTCAGCAATATCCAAATGTTGGTCCGCAATGGTGAGAGGAGGGATCTCAGTATGGTTCACCTCCGTATTCTCATTATCTTTCTCCATGTAATTTGACTCTTGAGTCAAGTACTGTTTATAATGCTTGTAGTAAGCTTGGATGTTCTTTGGTACCTTGCAATTGCGGTAAGTATGCTTCTTTGAGCCGCAAGTATAGCAATTCCGGCCTTCCTTCGGAGTGGTTCCAATCCCGGCGGCAGGAGGCGGTCCACGTGGTTGGGCTCCACTAGGTCCCGTGGCCGAGCCACCTTGCTTCTTCCACATATTGGAACGACGACCTCATTTTTTCCCTCGCTTGCTCGAGTCATGCACCCGTGGTGCTTACAAAAACTAAGTAGCGTTGCCTTTTCTATTTTGTCATGGTGCCTTCATGTGGGTAGCCTGATTCACTTCCGGAATCGGCTTCGTACCAGCTGGGCGCGCATTGCTATTGAGAATAATCTCATGGTGCCTTTGTTTTTTCCCGAGGTGGGAGATAAGGTCACTAAAATTTTTAATTCTCCCTTCCTCATAGGCAACGCGCAGCTGATGAGCAATCACACTTGCTCCCATAGGTAACGTGTTAAGAGTCTTCTCAATCAAATCTTGATCAGACTTCTTGACACCACAAAAACCAAGATCAGCGCGAAGATCGAGGATGGCTTGGTTAGGCCTCCACATTCGCATAATCCAAAAACCGGATTTGCTCCCACTGAAGTTGCAATTCAGGGAAGCACTGATCATGCACATTATTAAATCGTTGTTCGAGTGTATCCCATAGTTCTTTGGGGGTTTGCAAATTCATGCAACATTTTCAACAACGGATGTATATGTCTACGCAAGTACATCAGTGCATTAGCCTTGGTTTCCTCGCTCGGTTCTTGAGCGGTAGGCTCGTTAGATGGAAAGATGGTGGTGGTAAATCTCTTACCGACGAACGCCAAGCGAACGTCTGAGACCCACCTATGCTACTCCTTACCAGCATGGTCAAGGATGTCTAACTCTGGATGAACATTAGAGCTTTGTGCCATCTACAAGATATAAACAAGAGGAAATTAGTCTTGTTGGATTTTCAGTGACAATGTTAACGGTCACAATCAATGCTTTTAAAAGCGTGTAACATAAATGTTACTCGATGTACTTCCCTTAATTGTTGTTTAGTAAAGTCGACAAAAAACGGCGATATCAAATCGCACCCAGATACGTGGTGTATGCAACAACCACAAGTATCGACTTTCAACAATTCCGTGACTCCCCCAGGACCATCACACAGTTTTCTTCGACACGCAGAGATACCGACTTCTCTCGCGGTCTCATCCACCGCAAAGGAGCATGGGAGATAAAGAACCCAATAACCCATGTCCCCAAAAGAAAAAATTCCCAAAAAGGAGAGAATTGGATAGGGACAAGTCAGATAATTACCTCGATTATAAAATTAGGCACGTGATATAGATGAATTTGTGGTGTGCTTCAATCTACCGATTGGTATTCGATGCAACAACGTGAAACCGGGGGCGCAATTTTGGCGGCTTCCGAAAATAAATTGATGTTCGGGTTTTGGTCCGAGGTTCTGAGCCAGGTCGGATTTGGCTGGGCTGGAGCTGGCCGACGGCGGCAGCGGTGGTCAGCTGTGGTCTGGCGGTGGTGGCTGGACTGGATCGACGGCGATGGTTGGCGGCGGTGGTCGGCTGGACTGGATCGGCGGCGGTGGTCGGCGGCGATGGTCTAGCGATTGCGTTCCAGCGGGACTGAATCGGCGGCGGCGTTCCAGTTGGACTGGGTCGGCGGCAGCATTCCGGCTGGACTGGGTCGGCGGCGGCATTCCGGCAGCAGCGGTGGTCCGGCTGCGGTGGTGCTGAGCGGCGGTGCTTGGCGGCTGCTGAGCAGCGGCGGTGGCTGGGCAGCGGTGCTGGGCGGCGGCGGCAGTGGTGCAGGGCCAGTTTTTTTTTTTCTTTCTTCGAGCTGCGTGCTGATAACGTGTTTCAGGAGAAAGTAAAAGACATCAAATCAATTGTATTGATAACAATGAATAAAGGGGCCTTTATATAGTCATTACAATGAGAGTCCTTCCATACATAGGATTCCTAGTTAAGGTAAGGCATCTAACAGGATCCTACTACCTCTGGAAAGGTCTAGAACCTACCATATCTCTATCCCCCTACAATCAGTATTAGGTAAGACACCAATAAGGGAACGATATCCCGGAACAATTATTTTATTTTATATCTATTTTAATTAATTTTCATACGAATATGATTACGTTGATTATACGTTTAAACTGTTTAATTAGTCTAGATGTAAATTAATTAATTGACATCCTGAAATGATATTGATTGTTCGATCCAATAAAGTCTTCATATTTCTTGCTTCCATTGTGAGTTATTTCTAATAGGACTCGTCCATCCGGGTCCATCCATGCCTGATAATATGGACAGAAATGGCATCTTCCAGAGGAGCACTTCGGCTCCTTCGCATATAACCCATTATCCCGCAATACCTTTAACATGGTTCAAATGCAGTCAACGCATTGTTCCAGATAGTTTCCATAAATGACTATATCATCTAGATATATCACCACGAACTTGTCCAGATATGGATGTAATATCTCGTTCATAAGAGTGCGGAATCTGGCTGGTGCATATTGAGTATGAATTTGTTGAAGTTATCTGCCTCTAGCCACCAACTTTGAATGAGTTTGTCAAAATTGGTAGGCATACAACATCTGCACAGGAAGCCACCATCTTTTACCAAAGGAGAAGAAGTAAAATTGAAGAAGGATTTCAGCTGCCAAATTTTGACCACTTTTAAGCGTGGAAATGGAGGAAAAGGGGCTGGAATTATTTGGCAGATTTTGTCCTCAATTTCCCTATAAAAGGGCCTGCTCACATCCGAATTCAATCATCCCATAATCAAGCAATTCCTCATTTTCTTGTGAGATTTGAGAGATAATTATAAAAGAAAAATAAAGTATCTTTGAGTGAAGAAAAAGTGAGAAAAATAGAGAGTGTTTTTCTATCTCCTCAAAAGAGTGTTCTTATTTTTCTTAGTCATTCCGAGTTAAACACTTGAGATATTTATATACCGAGAGATATCCTCTTGAGAGATTGTAAACCAAACCAAACCAAACCAAACATACCCAGCATATCCCGCTCAGAGCAGGGTCTGGGAAGGGTAAGATGTACGCATACCATGCCCCTGCTTTTTACGGTAGGGAGGCTGTTTCCGTGAAGACCCCCAGCTTAGTGCACAGCAAAGTATAGAGTGATATATACAAAGAAGCATATGATGTGACAAAGCTTAAAACCATACCTGAGCCCATGGCTTAATTAACATGATACTTACCTAAGGTGACTTTGGCAACTACAATCTCAATGAGCGTTGCTCTAACAGAAGAGAGGTTGACTCTGCGCACAGTTCCCTGTCAAAAATACACCACACGCAAAAGGCCATAGGATAAAATATACACTAAAGGTAAAAAAAATAAAAATACAATGCTCTAGGTAAAAGCTAACCGAGACAACCCAACCCTGAGGCTCTCGAATACAGCACCGCTCCCAACAGAAGAATCCATAACTCTGATCTGACGCCTCCAAGCGCACCTATCAACTATCATGGTCTTGGAAAGGTTTAAGGCCTTTAAATCTAATCTCAGCTGCTCCTCCCACGTCTTCCTTGGTCTGCCTCTCCTCCTCTCCCCGACAACCAATAAACTCTCGACCCTCCTCACCAGAGCAGAAGCCTGCCTCCTGCGGATGTGACCAAACCATCTCAATCTCCCTTCCCGAACATTCGCTGGAATGGGCGCCACTTCTAGTGCATTCCTGAACACCCCGTTCTATATTCTATCCAACATTGTGCGACCACACGACCAACGTAACATTCTCATTTCATCCGCTTCCAACTTGCTCTCAAGCGACTTCTTCATCGCCCAACATTCGGAGCCATACAACATTGCGGGTCGGATTGCCGCTCTATAGAATTTACCTTTCAACTTTAGAGGGACTTTCTTGTCGCACAGGACCCCTGTCGCTGCTCTCCATCTTAACCACCCCGCCTTGATACGATGAGTGACATCATCTTCACACTCACCTTCCTTCTGAATGATCGAACCCAAATACTTGAACTTATCCGTACGGGGTACGATCTGATCCGCAATTATTACCTCTACATCTTCCTCATTGGCCTCACCACTAAAGTTACACCAGAGATACTCGGTCTTAGACCGGCTCATACGCAAGCCCTGGGATTCTAACTTAGACCTACATAGCTCCAACTTCGAGTTCACCTCCCTCCTTGACTCCGCCACTAACACAATGTCGTCAGCAAAAAGCATGCACCACGGGATACCATCTTGTATCCCCCGCGAAATGACGTCAAGGATTAGAGCGAATAGAAGAGGGCTTAGCGCCGACCCCTGGTGTAGTCCTATCTCAACCAGGAAATACTGGTTGTCACCAACTGGGGTCCTAACGCAAGTCCTAGCTAGGGAGTACATGTCTTGGATCGCCCTAACGAACGGCAACGACACCCTCCTCTCTACTAGGCTCCTCCAAATAACATCCCGTGGAATGCTATCATAAGCCTTCTCTAGATCTATGAACACCATATGGAGGTCCTTACGCCGCTCTCTAACCTTCTCCATAAGGCGTCTGACGAGATGAATGGCCTCCGTCGTGGACCTCCCCGGCATGAAGCCAAATTGGTTCTCTGAGATCTCAACTTCTCTTCTAACCCTGCATTCCACCACTCTTTCCCAAAGTTTCATAGTATGACTGAGGAGTTTAATACCCCTATAGTTACTACAACTCTAAGCATCGCCTTTGTTCTTGAAAGACGGCACGACAATACTATGCCTCCACTCCGTCGGCATCTTAGAACCTCTGAGGAGGATGTTGAACAGCTCTGCTAGCCACTCAACTTCGACTTCCCCCAGGCAAAGCCACACCTCAATAGGGATCTTATCCGGGCCTACAGCCTTAGCTCTACCCATTTTCATTAGGGCACTCTTTACTTCCTCCTTGCTGATGCTCTCACAAGAACTAAATGAATGAGCAGAAGATAGACTAACTCCTTGCACCACCGAGTCGCTACCCCTAGCCTCATTGAAAAGTTCAAAAAATACCTATTCCACCTCTCCTTAATAACCACATCATTCACTAACACTTGGCCCAAATCATCCTTAATAAACTTAACGGGACCCAGGTCGCGCCGCCCTCTTTCCCTGGCTTTTGCTAGTTTAAAAATAACATTTGCTCCTTATTTGGTGTCTAAGCGCTTATACATCTCCTCGTAAGCCTCACCTTTATCCTTAGCCACTGCCTTCTTAGCCTCTTTTTTCGCCACCTTTTACGCTAAAAATTTTAAGATTCTCTCCTCCCCAGCACTAACCGACAAAAGCTCCTTAAATAGCGCTTGTTTAGCCTTAACCTTCTTTTGGACCTCCTCATTCCACCACCATGCCTCCCTAGGTCTACTAGACCTGCCCGAAGAAACCCCCACCACCTTCTCGCCTACCCTCTTAATAGCATTGGCCATGCTGGTCCACATAAGGTTAGCATCGCCCCCTCGCAAAAAACATCATTCGCGGGTCAGCGACTCCTTGAATTCTGTCGCCTTCTCACCCTTCAGATCCTTCCAGAGAATCCTAGGTCTCGCTTCTCTAGCCCTGCTACCAACACGACCTCCCAAGGATAAATCCATAGCCAGCGGCCGGTGTTGAGAAGCACAGGCCTCGCTCTGGAACACTTTGCAGTCCACGCACGCCCTACTGTCACGGCTGCGCAAAAGAAGGTAGTCAATTTGCGTGTTGTGCCCTCCACTACTAAAGGTTATGAGGTGCTCAGCTCTCTTCTGAAAAACAGAGTTAGCAATTACCAACTCATGCGCAGTGGCAAACTCTAACAGAGCGGAACCTCCGGCATTCCTAACTCCGAAGCCGAAACCCCCCATGCGCACTATGATATCCATCCACCCCCTCACCAATGTGCCCATTGAAATCGCCCCCCAAAATAATAAATTGATCGTCCGGAATACACCCGACCAACTCATCTAAACAGACCCAAAAAGCTTCCTTAGCAAGCACACCCAAACCAATATGCGGGGCATGTGCACAAACCACGTTAACCACCTTCTCCCCAACCACCACTCTAACGGACATAATCCTATAATTACACCTCTTCACTTCCATGATGTTGTCCTTAAGCTCCTTAGACAAAAGAATACCAACACCATTACTCGAGTTAGAAAGGCCTGAATACCACAACTTATAACCGTTCGCCTCTCTAGACTGCGCCCCCTTCCACCTAGTCTCCTGAATACAGGCCACATCAACTCTTCTATTACCCAAAACATCCACGAGCTCCAAAAGCTTACCCGTCAAGGTACCCAAATTCCAACTACCAACCCGCAAACATCGCGACATCGACCAACACAAAACACGAACGCACTACGAAATATAAAATGAGGTAGTGAATCCAACAATGAAAATCTGATGAGAATGTGAAAGACAATTTAAAAGCAAGCAAACCGCATACAAATCACAGTAAGTAGTAGATATATGGCTGACAAAAATGAAATTTAACAGAAAGTACAATGATACCAGACTTTGACATGCCTTGGGACCGATCGACTCCTGAACAACACCCTACAAAACACGGGAATGGTCACGGCATGGGAAGAGGCTGGCGGCGCCTGGGAGCAGCATGGGAAGATTTCGGGCAGCTTGAAAATTCGGCTGGGAAACCTGCAAAACAGACAGCTAAAATCTAATACTACTGTTAGATTGATGGGGAGGGATGAATGCGTTGGTGTAATGTTATTCTTCCGGCAATATGCCGGCCAGAGATGTCCTGCAGCCCAGAGCGGTGCAAGCGCAAGTTAATCCAAAGCTCTGAGGTTAGTTAAAAAATCAATTATGTATAGGCGTGAAAGGTCTCTCAGATAAAACCCCTACCATGCTAGAAGAGAAGCCCGCAAAGAAGGAGAAGGACCCCAACAGAAGGCACGGAAGACCACGCTGAACAGATTGGTAGTTCTGAACGGACCGGAAGCTCGCAACGGATCTGGGATCTGTGCAGCAGACTAACAGATTTGCAATAACTCTCGGTAATTAAAAACCAATCAGCAAAACGAAAGCAATAGATTCGTTATAATCCGATTAAGATAATATACTTAAGAAAAAATCAGAAAATAAAAACCAAGAGTAGTGGAGTTCAAGATTCAAACAAAAACAAAAACCACTTCCGGAACAGAGCGAGTCAACTTCTCAAACGAACACACAAATCGCTTCTCAAATAAACGAACACAAAAATCGCTTCACAAAAATCGCTTCTTGAATCGCTTCACAAAGAAAACAGAGATACAAAATGTCGATCGAAGATGAGCCCTCTTGAGAGATTGTGTATCCACTAATTTATTTAGGGAGAATTTTGTAAGCCTACTTTAGTTATAGTGGAAGTTTTTCGGACTAAGATCCTCCCGTGGTTTTTCCCGATTAGAGTTTTCCACGTAAAATTCTTGTGTCTTGCTTAATGTTTTAATATCCCATTTTTAATTCCAGATAGTGGGAAATTTTTATCCTAATTCCGATGTGCAAGTGTCATTTATTTTGACACTATTTACTAAAGAAGTGTAATTTTTCCCAACAAGTGGTATCAGAGCCATTTGGTTGAGAAGACAGATTAAAAATGGAGGAATCGTCGTCCCTTGGCGGCATGTTCAAATTGAACGGATTAAATTACTCAATTTGGAAACCAAGCATGTTGGATCTTTTCTACTGTAAGGATCTCTATTTACCCTTACATGGTGATGATGCCAAACCGAAAGATACAAGTGATGTTGAATGGAAGATCATGCATAGAAAAACTGTTGGCTACATCCGGCGTTTCATTGAACACAGTATTTTTCATCACTTTTCTAATGAGGAAAAATCCGATGTTCTTTGGAAGAAAATCGAATCTATGTTTGAGAGAAAAAATGCCTTAAACAAAGCTTCAATAATCAGAAGAATTGTTCGATTGCGATATGCGGAGGGTGCCAACATGATGGAGCACCTAAATGCATATCAAGGTCTTATCAATCAATCCATCAATATGAAGATTTCCATTGATGATGAAGTTGTAGCTGTATTGCTACTGAGTTCATTGCCGGATAGTTGGGACACTCATGTGGTCTCAATCAGCATCTCGGCTCTAGACGGAGCTCTGACCTTGCAGATGGTCAAAGATTGTCTTCTTAATGAAGAATCCAGAAGAAAAGAACAAGATCGATCTTTTGTGACAAAGGTGATGGTTGCTGAAAATATTGATCGAGGGAGAAGCAAAAATAAAAGCTCAAAATTTACAAGAGATAAATCTAGGGGGAAGTCTAAGCCTGGAAGCGACTTCATATGCCATTATTGTGGTGCTTTGAACCACTATGAGAAAGACTGTAGAAAGAAGAAAAGGGAACAAAAGCACGGAAATAATGGAAATACACATCAAGACATGACAGCAGTGGCGGCTGATGGCGATATCATCATGGTCTGTGATGATGCTCTTATGAGTATGTCATGCCAACAAACCGACTGGATCGTAGATTTGGGTGCATCTTATCACATTACACCATATCGTGATATGTTTTTATCCTACACTGGTGGAAGCTTTGGCAAAGTCAGAATGGCCAATCATGGTGTGACTGAAGTGGCTGGTAGAGGAGACATTATTCTGCTTACTGATACTGGATGTAAGCTGATCTTAAAAGATGTACGTCATGTTCCTGATATCAGACTCAATATTATTTCCGTTGGCAAGCTCGACGATGATGGTTACATCAATCACTTCGGCGAAGGAAAATGGAAACTCATCAGAGGCTCCCTTATTGCAGCAAGAGGTAGAAAAGAAAATTCTCTCTACTTAATGCATCCGAATCTGTCCAATGGAGAGGTGAATACAGTCGTCAAAAATTCCTCCATTGAGTTATGGCATAAGAGGCTCGGACAGTTGAGCCAGAAAGATTTAGAAATTTTGGCAAGAAGGAACCTCCTCCCTGAAGTAAAAGGCGTGCACTTGGAAACATGTGTTGATTGTTTGGCCGGGAAACAACATAGAGTTGCATTTAAAAGCTTCTCACCCTAAAGAAGAGCTCAGCCTCTTGATTTGGTGCACACAGACCTATACTATATGAAAGACAGGACTCTTGGTGGTGCATTGTACTTCGTCACTTTCATTGATGATTTTTCAAGAAAAGTGTGGTGCTTTGCTTTGAAAACAAAAGACCAAACATTATAGGTCTTTAAGCATTTTCAAACAAAAGTTGAGAGAGAAACGGGAAGGACACTAAAGTGTGTTCGTGCAGACAATGGTGGTGAATACCAAGGCCCGTTTGAACAACATTGTAAGAACCATGGTATCAAGCTTGAGAAAAGCGTCCCAAGACCCCTCAACATAATGGCATTGCCGAAAGGATGAACAGGACAATTTGTGAAAGAATTATATGTATGTTATCCCATTCAAAATTGCCAAAATCATTTTGGGGTGAAGCTATGAGAACTGCAGTCGACTTAATCAACCTTTCTCCATCAACTCCTTTGGGTGGTGATGTTCCAGATAGAGTGTGGTCAGGGAAAGACGTTTCTTACAAACACTTGAGAGTGTTTGGTTGTAGGGATTTCGTACATATTCCAAAAGACGAAAGATCCAAGCTTGATGATAAAACCAAACCATGTATCTTCATAGGATATGGCCATGAAGAGTTTGGTTACAGATTATGGGATCCAGTTAACAGGAAGGTTATCAGAAGCAGGGATGTTGTATTCCTTTAAGATCAAGTACTTGATGAAGTCAAAGAAAAACTTGAATCTAATTCAGAAGTTCATGTCAACTTAGATCTAGTTCCTTCACCGATGCTTCAGAATTACGGGGGAGATACCCAACCAGAGAATGATGATACGGTTGATGATGAAGCAGGTGACAATCAAAATCCACCTGTTCAAGATGATGTCCCTCCAGTTAGAAGGTCAACTCGAGAAAGACAACCTTCTACCAGATATAGTCCACATGAGTATGTATTGCTCACTGATGAAGGAGAGCCACAATGTTTTAGATAGGCCATGGAAAATGATCAAAACAAAAAATGGTCAGAAGCCATGGAAGAAGAAATGCAATCCTTGGAAGATAATCACACCTACGACCTAGTTGAGTTCCCAGTTTGAAAGAGATCACTGAAAAACAAATGGGTCTACAAGTTGAAGACTGGAGAACATAGCTCACAACCAAGGTACAAAGCGAGGCTGGTTGTGAAGGGTTTCAGTCAAAAGAAGGGTGTCGATTTTGATGAGATTTTCTCACCAGTGGTGAAAATGTCCTCAATCAGAGTTGTTCTCGCAATTGCTGCCAGTTTAGATCTGGAGATTGAACAACTTGATGTGAAGACCGCATTTCTGCATGGAGATTTAGACAAAGAAATCTACATTGACCAACCAGAAGGTTTCAAAACTAAAGGAAAAGAGAACCTTGTATGCAGATTGAAGAAGAGCTTGTACGGCTTAAAACAAGCTCCTAGACAGTGGTACATGAAGTTTGAGTCCTTCATGACAACCCATGGCTACAACCGAACCACTTCAGATCATTGTGTTTTCATCAAAAAGTTCACAGGAGGTGAATTTATCATATTGTTACTCTACGTTGATGATATGCTGGTTGTAGGTCATGATGCCAGCAAAATTGATAAACTGAAGAAAGAGCTAAGTAAGTCTTTTGCGATGAAAGACTTAGGCACAGCTAAGCAAATCCTTGGAATGAAGATATGCAGGGATAGGATGTAACACCCCCAAATCCTATTGGGTTATTACAGTGCCGTGGACCCTACGCCAGGAGATCCATCAGGCGAACATGACTAAAATACATTAAATTAAACAACAAGGGAAAATCATAGTCCCTACCATGATATCCGACACAATATTCCGATAAGGAATTTCAACGACAATGATGGGCCTACATGGCCAAAAATAAAATACAACAACATCCACGAGCATTTGCTCAGGTAAAACATAATGACAATGACTGACAAACTGGAGAACACTCCAACTGACTGACCAACATGAACAACTCGGACTAGTATCGCTCGAATGCCTCGTCGCCATCATCATGCCCCTGTGTCTCAACTCTCTCCTCGCAAGCACCTAAAACATGAAAACATGTTCCGCCCCCACGGGGTCAGTCATCCAGATAATGAACATCAAATACACGTATAACATGATATGCATCCAAAGACAGAATAAAACGGTACAATGATAATAATAATAATAATACGAGATGCTCACAAACCAAGGTAAGAACTGAGCATTCGTGAAACACTATGCCCACGGCATACTATTAATACCTGTTCGACAGGTTAGAACGTAAATGCCCAACAGCGAATCATAATTATAGAGTACCACAATGAATTACACGACATGAACCAAACCAGGACTGAATTAATTATGAATCACAATGCCCGAAGGCTCCAATGAAATTAACCAACAATAAAACTTTTGTATTTATATGATTTAAGCATCAATTTGATTATAAATAAGCAATCGATAAGCCATTAAATAGCAAACTGTATCACTTTAAAAAATAGCAAGCTATACAATCAAAACTAAATATTTGATTTTGTATAAATAAGCATACCACTTGCTTAATAAACTATTACAAGAATCTTTATATGTACCAATATAATTAAATCTTCAGTGCCATAATAAAATTATAAGCATTATAGTAGTAGTATGTAAGCTTAAATTATGTATGAGGTAAGCAACTAATATTCCTTGTTTGATTAAAATTATAATAACAAGCTTAATAATACGAATTAAGAACCTTATAAATACGAATTTAGATAAATTCTTGATATCATAATAATTTAAGCACCTAATAAAATGTATGCTTGATTATGGATATATATAGGAAGATGATTAATGTCATAATTATTTTTCCATAATCATTGCATGAGATAATTAGAGAGTTATAAGCCAAATCTATAACTACCCTTCATAGTTGACTAATTAGAGATACTAAGCAATTCAATATTCATAACTAAATAAAATGAAATCAATCTGAGACGTCTAAATAAATTCGATCAAGAGTGTAGTTTGGTTCCTAGTTAACACATAAGGAGTGGTTTCTATTATAACTCTCCCATATATATATATATATATGTTCTATGGTACATATAGGGTATCATTCCTTTTACAGATATTCATCATTAGATTAAGTGATTAAGATTTTTTTGGTAGATCCACGATAAATACACACATAGGATATGATAATATATATGACTTTCCTATATATAAAGGGTATTGTGCTTATGTGAGAACTATCAAATCATAATAATTAACTATTTGATATCAAAAATAGAGATTACGTCACACAAAATGAAAGAATAAAATGTGCCACATCAAATTTTGAAAATAAGGGTAGTAGAGAAATTTCACAAGTATCTTCAATTCATCAGTACAAGTTACTCATTTGTTATCTGTTTTGGATGAAAATATATCAAACTAATCTTTTTTTTATTAGCAATTTAAAATCATACTATACATCTGAAAATACAAAAAGAAAAGTTGATTTTAGAAACACTACCAATCTCAATACTTTAGTCGACGATCAAAAATTGTCGTCTAAGGCTCGAGGTCGTCGGCTAAACTACTAGGACGTCAGCTAAAGTTCTGCCGGCCATATCCGTCAAATAATGTTTAGTCAATGAACGCATGTAGGGGTGTTCAAAACTGGATATCCGGACTTTCGGATATCCGAAATTTCGGATATCCGAAAATTCGGATACTAGATTTTGATATCCGATATCTGTATCCGAAATTTCGGATATCCGGTTTTCGGATATCCGAAATTTCGGATACGTATATCGGATATCCGAATATCCGGAAAAAAATAAAAATTTTATTCGGATATCCTTATATTCGAAAAAAAAATTCGGATTTGGATATCGGATATCCGAATATCCGAAAAAAACTTCGGATATGGATATCGGATATCCGAATATCCAAATACTTTTTATTATTTAAAATATAAAAAAATAAAAATTTTAGGATTTTTCGGATATCCGATTTTTCTGAAAACTACTATCCGATATCCGAATCCGAATTTTCGGATATTTTTGAACACCCCTAAACGCATGTACAAACCAACGGCTAGCTGGGACTTTAGCCACGAATTTTTGAATTGACCTGAAAAATGAACCCGAACCCCACCAATCCAGTCGACGCGCCACCTGCCTGCAAGAAATAAATGTCAATATATGCGCATGGAAAGACTAGAACCCACAACCTACTGCTCTCTAAAGTGGCACATCGCCAGTGAGCTATTCTGACATGTATAAAAGTTTTGATATTTTTGTATTACTTAGATTGTGTGGAAGTTTATTATAGATATTAATAGCAACTATTCTATTAATAAAATAAATATTTACTAAAATAGTAAATTTTGTTTCCAAAAATAACTTTGCCGTGGGCTAAATAAAAGTTATATATTTATAATCACTAATTTGCTCGGAACTTTAGCTATTGTCGGATAAAGTCCAGACACTTCAGCCGACGAGAATTTTAATTGTCGGCTAGTCTCAGGACTTTAACCTATGGTAATCTTCAGTTGGAGCCAACGGCAGAAGTACAAGTCACCGGTTAAAATCTCAGAAGTATAACTAACGATAGTTTAATCATCATCTAAAATCGAGGGACTTCTCTCGACGACCACTATTATCGTTGGCTAAACTTCTGAGACTTTAGCCAATGACTTTTTAATCGTCGGCCAAACTCCGACGTTAGCCGATGACTTATGTCGTCGTCCTTGTTTTAAGTCGTCGGCTAAAGTATCGAGATTAGAAGAGAAACAAATTACGCCCTGCCGAATTGAAGTAATACATTTGTATAGCAGCAGTATGATATGTATATATAAGCGCTACGATCAATGTATACACTACCAAAAATAACATTTTAGCCGACGACTAGCCGGAGAACGACCGACGGTCGGCCGGCGTCGTCGGCTAAAGTCAGCAAGTTTAGCCGACGGCTTACTTATTGTTGGCTAAAGTAGTTTAGCCGACGACTTTGCTTTTTGTCGTCGGCGAAAGTCCAGCTAGTCGTCGGCTAAAGTTTTATAGTTTAGCCGACGACTACGAGACTTTAGCGGACGACCTTTTAGTGTTTAGCCGACGGCTAGTATACTTTAGCCTACGACATGCCGTCGGCTAAAGTCTTACATATTTTTCGGTGCAGAATATATCACCATATAACACTTCAAGACACCATTTACAACACATTCGAAAATTACAAAATAAGAACACGAAAAATAATAATTTTCTCTGGTTTGATCATTCAAGAAATCATATTGAAGGTATGTTTATTGAATTTTAATATCAATTATAATTAAATTATGCATATAATATATCTATTTGGATGATTATGAACATGTTTAAGAATTAGTTTGTTTTCTCGAATATTTCTTGGTGTATGTAACACACACACACACACACACACACACACACACACACATATATATATATATATATATATACATCTTGAATTCGAGCTATGATGATTTTAGTCATGATTTTTGTATGTTCTTGATAAATACGATGTGTAATATTATTGTTATTTTTGTTATAGAATGGATAAAAGTTGGATTGGTCTGCAAAAATGGGATCCAAGGGTCATAGATGAAATGCGAGGGTTTATTCGATTTGTGAAGGAGCATGACAGTGATAGTATGATTCATTACTGTCCATGCAATAAATGTAAATGTCGCAGCGATATGTACTGTTTTACACTTGATTTCGTATGGGAGCACTTGAAAAGGAATGGGTTTTGGGATAAATACACATGTTGGATTTACTACGGTGAAAGATCAAATTCAATTATTACACATGATCACGGACAGTACAGTGATAGCACGTCCAATGACCCCACAAGAAGATTGATTGACAACGTGTTTGGTTATTACGAGATGGCATGCCGAGCCTCGCATGACTGACGAGGATACTATGATACACCCTTATGATGGAGAGGCTTGGAAGCATATAGATAGGGAGTTTCCAGGGTTTGCATCAGATGTCCGACATGTAAGATGCATCTGATGGATTCACAATTTTTCGATTCACAAACACCCTCCTCTTCTTCACAACCTCGGGACGACGACATGCAAGACGGTAGTAATCCTTCTTCTATCTTTAAGAATTGACGGATCTTTGAGGATTTTAGTTGTCATTGTAGTAGTTCTTTTGCTATATAAACATATTATTAATGCTAAATATTTTTTTATTTAGACTCGTGTTCGTTAACGTTGGTGTTTACAGTGATTTTGTTGATGTTGCTACATGACATGTTGATATGGTGTGAATTTTATACTGTTGGTGTATAAATTATGCTTTTCGTACATTGATATATGTTGATTGTTATGTATGGTGTTGTATTGTACATTTGGAATAACAGGTTATCTGAACAATATTTGGAATAACAGGTTATCTGAACAGGTTTGGGATCCAAAATCTGAATATATTTTTTTAATAGACTTTAGCCGACGGCATTTGCACAAACCGTCGGTTAAATTTTATATTTAAAAAAATAAAAAACATTATAGCCGACAACTTTCTGGTCGTCGGCTAAAATTTAGATATTTTAGCCGACAATAAATAGATCGTCGGCTAAAATGTATAATACTTTAACCGACGGTTTTTGACTTTAGCCGACGATTTTTTGGTGTCAGCTAAAGTCTAAACATTGGAAGTGATAAAATATGGTTCATCATGTTAGTAAACTAAATGTTGAATCCTAAACCATTTTGAAACAATGATAAAGTTGGGAAGCAAGGTACGTGGTGCACAATAGGGGTGGCATTTCGGAATCGAAAATTCAAAACCGAACCGAAAATACCCGAAAAAATAACCGAAAAACCGAAACAGAAGAAGACCGAACCGAAAAACAAAAAAACAGAACCGAACCGAACTAATTTGGTTCGGTTCTCGGTTCGGGGTAGAGCGGAACCGAACCGGACCGAAATGGACCGAAGTCAAATTTCAACATACTAAAATGACCTTGTTTTTGTGATTTTGGTGTGTTTCGAATTTTAGTATAATGTGTTTTCCTTTTGTAAGACCCTCATGGTCCAAGAAGGATCGATAATATGCTCATGAATTTGTGATTCAATTAATTTAGGTTGAGAGAATGAGCTACTGTGATTTACGATTGTTATATATTTTGAGATATTTAGAAATTACTATGCAACTCTACCTTTTATTTTGAACATATATATATATATATAACTCTTATTGACTTGTTGTTATATATAACTTATTATATTGCATATAATATTTGAATTTATATTGTGACGAACCGAAAAAACATCAAACCAAATCGAAACCGAACCGAATATTTATAAAACCGAACTTAACCGAACCGAACTTCAAAAAGAACCGAACCAAACCGAAACCGAATATTTGGTTCGACTCTCGGTTTCGGTCAAAAACCGAACCGAATGGAACCGAGTCCATCCCTAGTGCACAATATCATTAGACTTGAAGAATAGCCTTGAAAAGATATAAAAAAAAAAAAAAAAAATCAGAAGAAGCACTATATTTTTATAGTAAAGCAGTAAAGTTCGTCTATATTGGCATTATACTAAACAATCAAAAGCACTCGGATCTTTTGATTTGATGCTTTTACCGACTTGATAAAAGAATATAGTTCCTTACTTCAACATGTTAAATATACTTTTTATATAGACATATTATACTCCTGCTATTATACAAATATAGTGCTTCTTTTATCTACTCTTACTTTTTAAAGTTTATTGTGATTCTTTTATTTGACAATATGCATAGTGTATAGCATTATACTCGAAAACTAATAGCAGTTGGAAAATTGAGTAAAAAATTATTATTTAATCCAACAAAATATGAGTGAATAAAAGAGGGAGCTATCTTTATATAGTAGCAAGCAGTGTTATATGTAGTATACCCAATGTTGCACTACTAAAAAAGGTGGCTTTAGCTTCACCACATTAGCTTTCACCCGAAAAAGTGAAGCTAAAGAAACAAAAGCGATAAAAAAATAAACAAAAGCGTCACATATGTGACGCCTTAAAATTAGGTTAAAAAAGTCAGCTACTTTTAAATAAAGGCGTCACATATGTGACGCCTTTCTCCAAAGTTTTTATTTTATTTTATTTTACATATTAGCGTCACATATGTGACGCTAAAGCTTTATTCTTTAGCGTCACACATGTGACACCAATATGTGAAGATCATTTTTTTTATAAAAATATTTTTTTTAAATGGTGTCACATATGTGACGCCAAAGAATAACGTTTTAGTGTCACATATCTGACGCCAATTTGTGATAGTCGATTTTTTTTTTAAAAAATATTTTTCCATAAATCCATTTTAAATGTACAAATTTGTATTAGTTTAAATATTAAATACTATAAATAATAAATTTTAAATTATATTTAATAATTATAGTGTAAGAAATTTCTTAACATTAAGAACTTAAATTACATTATATTTATTTATGCTTAAATATTTTGGAAATTGATTAAATATAAGTATGAAATATAGTATAAGGATAAATAACATTCATTATTAATCTACGGAAATATAATAAATAATACTGTTAAATTTATATTTAATAATATAGTATAATTAATTAAATAAAATATATTGGATAAATTAATGGCAAACATTTTCTTATTTAAGATTTTTAATTAATTCAAATAATAAATAAAGGAAAATATTTTACTTAGTCAGTACATATTATATTTATGTTCTTTCAATAATGAATGAAAACATAGTTCAGTGGCAACATGCCACACCATGAATTACATTGGCGCGGGTTCGAATCCCGCGCCAGCCACTGAGCTATGTTTTTCGGTTCCCTTTTCTTTTAATATTCATTGGCGTCACATATGTGACGCCTTTAAGGCTTTTTTTATTTATTAACAATGGCGTCACATATGTGACGCCTTAACTGTATATCAGCGTCACATATGTGACGCTAATACCCTGTTCCCTTTTTTTTTGACAGCAACAGCAACCACCAAGACAGTAAACAAAACACCAAAGACAGCAAAGACAGTACACCAAAGACAGTAAAGAAAACAGCAAAATAACTGGAATGTTTCAATACACCATCATAAACAACATTGTAATATACAATAAACAACATTGTAACTAAATTATCATAAAAAATACACCATCAATACAACAACAAACAACATTGTAACCATCAATACACCATCATAATCAATACATCACAAAAAAAACATATGAATAATAAACACAATACACCATCAACCGAACCAAACCAACACAACAACAAACAACATTGTAACCAAACCAACAAAGCAATATATTAACACCATGCAACAATAACATTTTATACATAAATATACGCAAAATATAACAAATATGATCATCAAGACATAAACCTAACATGCTACTCGTCAGATAATGATCGCATCAACTCATCCTCATCAAAGTCGTCGGAGTCATCATCCTCAACGTTCGCCCGAGATGATGAGGAATCTACCTTCTTCTTTCCTTTGAGTAATCTCAACATGAGTTTACTCATCTTTGAAAATTTCGACTCCATCTTCTCTCTCGACTTCTTCATCTCCTCTCTGTCCTTCTTCATCTCCTCGTTATCTTTTTTTAGCGCCTCGATGGTAGCCTCCAAAGACCGATTGACCTCGACAGGTCGTAATGATGCTCGTGAACAAGACGACGACTTGTGGGTTGGTCGATGACTTCATTTATGATGATCCCCTTTGAAATTCCCCTCACCCTTCCACCCTGTCTAACTCCGCCACCCGCCTGAGCCCACAAGTTCGGGTAAAATTCATCTTCCGGAGGGGGGTTTGGGAAATGCAATGCCGCAACGAGCTTATAGTATCGGTCCTGTTCCAAGTAATATTTACAAAAAAAGTGAACAAGATACACAGTTTACAAACTAGGGACGTAATTGAAATACAAGTGAACAAATATAAAGCTAAACTTACGTATTATTCTGCACTCCGGGCATCTATCCATTTGGGAGTAAAGACTCCCGACTCAAATTCTCCCTACTCCGCTTCTCCCTCCTCCGGTTGAGCCTCGCTGCTGCCCTCACCAATTTTCTTTTTTTTTTTTTCTTTTGATGTTTTTCCATTTCTTTCACATTGGTGATGTGAGTCTTCATGAAGGCCAAAGGATTAAACACTGGGTCCTCTACCGGTCTCTCCCTCTCACATGCCGGTGTTTGGTACATCTCCGACGCAGCATCACTTGCCTATGCGTTAACATAAAACATTAATAATATTTACGATGACATATAATTGAAAACAACATATATTATATAATAAAACGTTGACAGAATTTATAAGTACCATGGAATGAGCATGATCGTACATGCTCATACTGCCTCCAGTATATGTACCCGGTGCCTTTTGCGTAATCACACTGGTACTCTCATCGTAAACAGTGCCCCTATTTTTAGATTTTTGAAACGCCTCATTCTTCTTCTCTTCGGTCTCCCAACGCTTCCATAAGATCCTAAACTCTTTTTCCTTCAACCACTTCTCCCGCTGACCGACTGGTTTTTGATATGCTTTATTTTTAGCGCGCGTAAGCATATCAATAAACCGTCCGTGGCTATATCTATCCCAATACCACCCAATTCTCTCCTCATCCGATTTCTCCCATCTATAACGCATCTGGACAAATATAATAACAACTGTCAGAAAATCGAAAAACTATCAAATATTTTTGGCACAGCAACAGAACATAACAGTTTGAGTAAAATGAATGCAACTGTAATAATATACCCCAAATTCCCGCCACAACTCGTCCGTCGAGAGACCTGGCCCCAATGCTCTTCACCGGAGTAGTACCTCTTAAGTAAGCCGACTATATCGATCTCGGCCTTCTTTGAACTAAAGCCAACTATTTTTGGCAAAGGACGGATTAGTTTTCGATCTTCATACTTCTCTTTGGCCTTGGAGATCTCAGTCGGACCTCTACCTGGTGGCTGTGCTAAAACCTCCTGATCCTCGTCGTACTCAAACTCCATCGGCTCCTCTGGAATAGAAATGTGATGCACCAATGGACCACCTGATGGGGGATCAGTAGTAGGTGGCTGCAATGGTGGCTGATCGTGTGACACGGTCCTCGAGAACCCCGCATATGGTCCATGGGGGATCAGTGTGTGCTGCTGTGACGCATCTGGAGTGTCAATATGTACATCAGAAGTATTGTCGCCACCAATAAATGGAATATGCTGGCTCCCATGAGATAACAACGAGCCATAACTCATGTACCGTGTAAATTCGGCATCACTAAACGGACGCCAATGTTGGAGTCCCGAGTCGGTATGCAAATGCTGTTGTTGTAGCTGCTGCCCGAAGGGTATGTGTCGGGTCAGATCTTCTATCTCTGGTCGTATGACAGGCCCACTCCTATGTGACGACTCTGACTCGGGTATACTACGAGAAGATGAGGGGCTCGAACTAATACTCATCCGGCGAGGTGCCCTGGTATGACAAGGAACATCAGCACGCTGGTCGGTACTGCGTCTCGACATCTGAAATACAAAGTACAATAAAATCGAACACAAAAATCAGTCCATGAACACCAACTTTTGATTCAACACATATACCGCAAAACCAACTTTATTTATAGTACATATTCCATACATACTTCAAACATACTGCATAAATACTTTAAACATACTGCACACGAAATGTGAATAAATTCGAAATCAAATTCAAACAGATTTGAATACATACTTCAAACACACATCATACTGTAATACAAAGAAAACATTTGAATACATACTTCGAACACACAAAATTCAAACATACTTCAATACATACATCATAAGATAAATACCTTTTGAAGCGATTCAATACATACATCATTCTAAAAATTTCACGAAACAAATTCGAAACACTTTCAAAAAACAAATACGAAATCAATAAGATAAATACCTTTTGAAGCGATTCAATATGTCCTTGATATGGCGGAGAACAAATCTTTAATTTAATAATTTGGAAAATACCGTGGAAATTGGGGAGTGATTTTGAAATTGGGAATTAGGTTTCGAAGAACAGAAAAGGGAGAAGAGGAGAAGCGAGTTTCGAAGAACAGAAAAGGGAGAAGAGAAAGAGTCTGTCTTGTTAATTAAAACTAATACATTGGCGTCACACATGTGACACCATTCTTAATTAAAAAAAAACTAATTCCTAAAGGCGTCACATATGTGACGCCAATACAATTAAAAAGGAAATCGAACCAAAAAACATAGCTCAGTGGCCGGCGCGGGATTCAAAACCGCACCTATGTGATGCATGGTGTGGCATGTTGCCACTGAGCTATGTTTTCATTCATTAATTGTATAACAAAAATATAATATGTACTTACTAAGTAAAATATTTTCCTTTATTTGTTATTTGAACTAATTAAATATCCTAAATAAGATAAAGTTTGCATTAAATTATTTAATATATTTTAGTTAATTATTTAATATATTACAGTATATTAATGATGAATATATATTATTAAATATAAATTTAACAGTATTATTTATTAAATATAAATTTAACAGTATTATTTATTATATTGCAATAGGTTAATAATGATGTTACTAAATAAAAATTTATATTAGTTTGTTACTTAAATATAATATGTGCTTACTAAGTAAAATATTTTTCTTTATTTTATTTAATTATTTAATATATTACAGTAGATTAATACTGAATATTATTAAATATAAATTTAACAATAATATTTAAAAGTATTATTTATTACATTAGCGTCACATATGTGACGCCATAGTTAATAAAAATAAAACTAATACATTGGCGTCACACATGTGACGCCATTCTTAATTAAAAAAAAAACTAATTCCTAAAGGCGTCACATACAATTAAAAAGGAAATCGAACCAAAAAACATAGCTCAATGGCCGGCGCGGGATTCGAACCCACGCCTATGTGAAGCATGGTGTGGCATGTTGCCACTGAGCTATGTTTTCATTCATTAATTGTAGAACAAAAATATAATATGTACTTACTAAGTAAAATATTTTCCTTTATTTGTTATTTGAACTAATTAAATATCCTAAATAAGATAAAGTTTGCATTAAATTATGCAATATATTTTATTTAATTATTTAATATATTACAGTAGATTAATGATGAATATATATTATTAAATATAAATTTAACAGTATTATTTATTAAATATAAATTTAACAGTATTATTTATTATATTGCAATAGGTTAATAATGATGTTACTAAATAAAAATTTATATTAGTTTATTATTTAAATATAATATATACTTACTAAGTAAAATACTTTCCTTTATTTTATTTAATTATTTAATATATTACAGTAGATTAATACTGAATATTATTAAATATAAATTTAACAGTAATATTTAAAAGTATTATTTATTACATTAGCGTCACATATGTGACGCCATAGTTGATAAAAATAAAACTAATACATTGGCATCACACATGTGACGCCATTCTTAATTAAAAAAAAAACTAATTCCTAAAGGCGTCACATATGTGACGCCAATACAATTAAAAAGGAAATCGAACCAAAAAACATAGCTCAGTGGCGGCGGGATTCGAACCCGCGCCTATGTGATGCATGGTGTGGCATGTTGCCACTGAGCTATGTTTTCATTCATTAATTGTAGAACAAAAATATAATATGTACTTACTAAGTAAAATATTTTCCTTTATTTGTTATTTAAACTAATTAAATATCCTAAATAAGATAAAGTTTGCATTAAATTATGCAATATATTTTATTTAATTATTTAATATATTACAGTAGATTAATGATGAATATATATTATTAAATATAAATTTAACAGTATTATTTATTAAATATAAATTTAACAGTATTATTTATTATATTGCAATAGGTTAATAATGATGTTACTAAATAAAAATTTATATTAGTTTGTTATTTAAATATAATATGTACTTACTAAGTAAAATATTTTTCTTTATTTGTTATTTGAACTAATTAAGTATCCTAAGTAAGATAAAGTTTGCCATTAAATTATGCAAAGAAGAGCATTGTCTATCAATATATTGAAAATAATTATAATAGAAAAATATTACACATCGTTAACGTCTGACAAGTTATAGTAAAGGAAACATATCATTCTACATCATCTTCTTCGCTTGAAGCTTCATATTCTTCTTCATTATCATCAAGTATTTCAATTGGATTGGCATCTCTATCAACAAGTTCAATTTGCATGTCGTATCCGCTCAAGTCAATGACGAGATTAAGTATTGGAGCTTCTGCCTCTTGGTAGTACTCGGGTTGAGGAATGGGCTCCTGCAATATTATCGATGATACTGCTGATACATCAACAACATATCTGGCTCTTATCGGACAAACCACCCACGCATCTGTTGAATTACATAATCCATTAAATAAATAAGTGTATGTATAATAAATAGATGCGGGTATAATATTATTATCATATTGTACCTCTTCTATGACGACCAAGTCTTCTAGATGGGTACCGAGCATAATACACTTGACTCGCTTGACTCGGGAAGATGAATGACTCGGCAGTCGCTTGTCTTGCTAGAGGATTGAGTTCAACTAACCCGTGTAGACATTTCACTTTGCGGTTGTCGAACCAGTCACATTTAAATAGATAAATAACTTGTTCAGGAAATCCAGGATTGTAGAACGTGAACTCCAGTACCTCTAGTAGCATCCCGTAGTACTTAGACAAATCTCCGGAAATGTTTGCACTTGTAATACACAATCCACTATTCATAGTCTTTTTACTTTGTCCGTGAAATTCGGTATGAAATTTTAATCCATTCACCACATAACCTTTGTACATCTTCACTAATCGATCACCTCTAAACAATGCAGCAAGTTGAGAGTCCTTTAATTCCGTGGTCGCAACCAATCTTTCAAACCATGGAACTAAGTGATTAACTCGTGCGAACTCCAAATCTCTAGTGGAGATATTACTCGTAGTTGATTCTCAAATGCACCGAAATACATAATGTGTAAATACATGGTTACTCGTAAAAATATGGAATATCTAAATAATACTCGTACAATAGTTATGGTTCTTCTTCTTCTGTGTTTGTAAGAATATATAGGATTGCCATATTCCACTCAACTTCAGCCATGCGTCGCCCCTTACTTTTCCCCATTACTCGACCTTTTGGTGTAAAGATCGACAGTTGTCCTTCAAATTGAGGGGCAAATAGAACCTCGTTCCTTTTTAGTCGTGTCGTCATTGTGTCGATTTCTTTGTCGAAGTTAAGGAACAAAAATTTGTGATCTTAGTCAGTAAATAGGCCTCACATATGGATCCCTCAACCTTCGCTTTATTGCTCACCATGCCTTTTAGAATAAACATCATCCTGTATCGTACGAAATACTTAATTTATAAATATATACACAACATAATGCATATATTAGCAGAAAGATAAGAAGAGTACCTCTCGAATGGGTACATCCATCGATAGAAGACCGGTCCCCCGACAAGGGCCTCGTATGGCAGATGAACGAGCATATGTTCCATTGAGTCAAAGAATGCCGGAGGGAATACCTGTTCCAACTTGCACATAGTTACTATGACAGTCTTGGCTAAGTTTCTCATATCGGACGCTTTAATCTCACTCGTGCACAATGCTCTGAAACAGTTGCTCACCTCCGTTAATGCTTCCCAAATCGGCTCCGGTAAAAAATCTTTCAAGGCAATAGGTAGCAATCGTTGCATAAAAACATGGCAGTCATGGCTCTTCATACCATTTATTCTATTAGTATCGAGATTGACACAGTTTGATATATTCGAAACATGCCCGTCTGGAAATTTTAGCTCTTTAAGCCACTCGCATATTGCATTTTTCTGTTCTGTGGTGAGCGTATATATTGCTTTCGGCTTTCTATATGTTCCCTCGGGTACAAACAACCCATCTCTTGTTGTGTACAATGGCAAGTCGCGTCTCACCTTCAGGTTGTCCTTAGTTTTTTTAGGAATGTCCATGACTGTGTTAAGTATATTATCAAAGAAATTCTTCTCACAGTGCATGACATCTAAATTATGACGAATCAGTAAGGTAGACCAATAAGGGAGCTCCCAAAATATGCTTCTCTTTGTCCAATTATGCTTTTCTCCAAACCCTTCAATACCTTCATAATTCACACCAAAGGTTACATCAGGAATACGATCAGCAATAATTTTCATTTCTGCTGGCCCTCGACGTTCCGGAAAAAATGAGCTTTCTTCATGACCTTTATAAAAATCACGTTTGTTTTTTCTGTAAGGATGCAGCAGTGGGAGAAAACATCTGTGACAGTCGAACCATGATGGTTTCCCTCCGTTCTTTAAACGAAAAGCAGAAGTACTTTCCATGCAATAAGGGCATGCTAACTTTCCATGTGTGCTCCATCCCGACAACATACCATAGGCTGGAAAGTCATTAATCGTCCACATCAGAGCCGCACGCATCGAGAAATTTTCCTGCCTTACACAGTCCCATGTTGTAGCACCATCTGTCCACAAACTTTTTAGCTCATCGATCAAGGGTCGGACATCACATCTATGTTCATCCTCGGTCCTTTAGGGCCAGATATAATAAGACTTAGGAAAATAAACTCCTGATGCATGCATAAAGTTGGTGGTAAATTATACGGAGTTACGAAGACCGGCCAACAAGAGTATTGGGCACTTGTTCCTCGAAATGGATTAAAACCATCAGTACAAAGACCGAGCCTGACATTTCGAGGATCTACAGCGAACGAAGGATGCGTACGATTAAAGTGTCGCCAAGCTTCTGTAACACCCCGAGATATTCGGAATAATTACAGCATCGTAAACCCTTTAAGTAAGGATTTACAAGGCTAAATAAAAGAAATGTAAATATAATTCAACCTTACAACTGATGTTCAAAATACAGAACTGGTTTAACTGATCCAAAGAGTTAACTTATATAACCATATCGAAAATGACATTATTAAAACACACGTACTCGAGTACTAAAGTGAACCAAGAAGACAAATCACAATAACAATAAACATCAACCACTTCACTGAGCCGTTTCATCGTCCTGTCGGTACTGTGGTTGCTTCCCCGCTCCTCGGCTACCTGAACATCAAAACAATGTCCACCCCCGAAGGGGTTAGCAAAACAATGCTAGTACAAGTATCATAATACATAAATCATCAGTGCATCGTAAATCATGCAAAACGGACTTCCGTCATCGGAATCCAACGATGTGAATCCTCACGATCCCATCAACACAATATAGGATAATCCAGCGATCCAGCGCCCTTGGTATAGATCCCCATGATGATCCCGTCGGACCAACGCATGGTGGAAAACCCGTCCAGTGATCCAGCGCCCTCAGCATAGATCCCCATGATGATCCCGTCGGACCAACGCATGGTGGACATTCGATCCAGCGCCCTCAGCATAGATCCTCATGATCCCCTCGGATCATTTATACCATAAACCAATCAATTATGCATACATATATGCATTTCAATATGTTCAACAATACGAACAATTAACAACGAATACCACGAGAAATTAAAGAAATACATCTCATATTCGACAACATGAACAAAAACATAAGCATGATCAAAGTTCCAATATAAATCAAACTCAACATATGATACTTGCCTCGAAAATGGTAAGAATGGAAATACTCCAACAAATGACACGCGTCCGTATGTCACCGCCCCTCGATCGTCCCCTATGCAAGGCTCGGACCTAAGAAATAATAAATAATTCCTCTCAAGTAGAACGAATGTCTAACAATCCGGTTTACGGCCACATGCTCTAAAAATGAATTCTGTCTGGACTACTTAGCGTGCGCTACGTACTCTACGTAACGTGCGGTAAGCCTGCCCGTTAACGTACGCAAATGACCAAGTCTAGCATACGCTATCTGTGTACTGACAGTCCTCTCTGGCCAGCCGACTGTCCTGCCTGATGACATAACGTACGTTACGTACCAAACATAGCGTACGTTATTCATTCCCGATAGCGCACGTTAATACACCTATCTTAGCGTGCGCTAACTGTGCATGGCAATTTACTACTGGGCAGAAAACTTGAGCTAAATGTGATGAAACTCATGAAATCTTCAGTGTTAATACATGCCATCTCCGTGCATATCATGCTCATACGGTTTGTGAAAGATCTTTACGTATTAAATAACTATGAGATACAAGGATACGTATAATCATCACAACACCATAATTCATCTTTGATATTCAAGAAATATCCTAAGTCCAATCCATTTCATGTCCCAAAACGTATGATTCCTTTAGGTAAAGACATAAGAACTTGGTAATCTCCATATACTGGTCATGATCGGTTTTGAAGATACATGAATATGCTTAGGAGTCCACATACTAAAAAGGTTCAATGAATTTTACGATGAATAAGTGCCGAAACGTCAAAAATATCCTTCTAACACATGATGTTCGACTACTAACGAATTTAACTGACTAGATAATCATGATCAAAACGTCCTTCATACTAGTACTTAATATTGGTGAAGAATCACCTACCTCAAAGTAGTGAAGAACAAGGAGGAACTCGAAGCAATCCAACGCCGAAGGCTTAAACACCAATCTCTAATGATCTACAATATTCAACTCGATCTAGGATGCTGATATGAAGGGTTTAGGATGAAGAGAGTGACTCTCTAAGTCCAAGAATTCGGGTGTGGGAGTGAAAAGGCTGAAAATATGAAAAAGGATGCTGTCCTATTTATAGAAAGTGGTTATTAGCACGCGCTAGTCTATATTCATAGCGTGCGCTAACGGCTTACTGACTACACTGTACTCAGCGTTTAGCGTGCGCTATTCTCATATTGTTAGCGTGCGCTACCGCGTTGACTTGGCTTTTCCCGAAAGCCGTCCAGGTTCATCCCGACACAATCCTACCGAGATCCACAGCCGATCTCACCTACCACCCTGTCGTAATCATGCTGACTACGTATAGCGTGCGCTAATGTTCATGCACAGCATGCGCTACGGATCCAGATTAGCGTACGCTACACTTAGTCGATAGCGTGCGCTACTTGTGCAGAATCACAATTTAAATCACATTCATGAAATCATGCGCTCAACAACACCGGATTAGGAAATACGGAGAATAATACTCAGATCAAAATGCAACAATTACAATATCACAAGTTCCAAATACAAATCAGAAATCTCAGGTATTACATCCTTCCTCCCTAAAAAGAAGTTTCGTCCCGAAACTTAAGATGAAAACAACTCTGGATATCTAGCCTTCATACTGTCCTCTGTTTCCCAAGTGGTCTCTTCAGCTCCATGCCATGACCATTGTACTTTAACCAAGTGTATTGGTTTATTCCTCAATTGTTTGATCCGACTCTCAAGTATCTTGATTGGTCTCTCTTCGAAGGTACCGTCATTAGCTATCTCGATCTCGTCGAAATCAATGACGTGACTGGGGTCTGGTACATACTTCCGCAATTGGGATACGTGAAACACACTGTGAACGTGACTCAGCGATGGCGGTAAGGCCAACCTGTATGCTAAATCCCCAACTCTCTTGAGGATCTCAAATGGCCCGATGTATCTCGGACTTAGCTTACCTTTCCTCCCAAAATGGAAAATCCATCATGTAGGAGACACCTTCAATAGTATGTGGTCCCCAATGTCGAACTCTAGAGGGCGACGACGTACATCTGCATAAGACTTCTGTCGACTCTGGGCAGTCAACAGTCTTTCCCGAATCAAAGCTATCTTCTCTTGAGTCTGAACTATCAATTCCGGTTCCATCCCGATCAAGTCCGAAGAATCATCCCAGCACAGGGGTGATCGATATCTTCTCCCGTACAAAGCTTCAAACGATGTCATCTTAATAGAAGCATGCCAACTATTATTGTAGGTGAATTCAATCAATGGCAAATGGACTTCCCAATCAGTTGACCAATCCAAAGCACAAGCTCTAAGCATGTCTTCTACTGTTTGTATAGTCCTTTCGGACTGACCGTCCGTCTGAGGATGATAAGCCGTGCTAAAGTTTAGCTCGGTCCCTAAAGCCCTATGAACTGCCTTCCATAAGTGCGACACGAAACGACCACCTCGATCTGAAATAATGTTCTTCGGTGTCCCATGTAATCTGACTATCTCTGCAATAAATACTCGCGCCAATCTCTCAGGTCCCCAAGTATCTTTAATCCCTAGGAAATGAGCCGACTTGGTTAGTCGATCAACTATAACCCAAATCATGTTCATTCCCGTCTTGGTCCTTGACATATTGGTGATGAAATCCATCGAGATATCCTCCCACTTCCACTCAGGGATCGGAAGCGGCTTTAACATTTCGGCAGGTCGCTGATGTTCAATCTTAACCTGCTGACAAGTCAAACACTTTGAAACGTATTCTGCTACATCCTTCTTCATATTCCCCCACCAGAAGTTTTGTTTTAGATCCTTATACATCTTACTGCTGCCCGGGTGAATAGAATAAGGCGCGCTATGAGCTTCCTTCAGAATTGTCCGTCTCAAATCATCAGCATCGGGAACGCAAAGTCGACTCTGAAATCTCAGAACTCCATCATCTTGTATCACGAATCCTAGGACCTTTCCTTTCTTTACTTCGTCACATAACCGAAGGATCAAAGAATCGTTCAACTGCTTAGATTTGATTTCCTCGACTAGTGACGAAGTCAGTTCCATCACATATAGTTGTCCTTGGATTCCTGGTGCCCATACTTCAATCCCTTCGCGGATCAGTTCCCGTTGAATGCTGGTTTTGGATGTAAGTGCTTCCAACACTCGAATAGAAACAGGTTTACGGCTCAATGCATCGGCTACTACGTTTGCTTTACCTGGATGATAGAGAATTTCCAAGTCGTAATCCTTGATCAATTACAGCCACCTTCTCTGCCTCATGTTTAGTTCTTTCTGACTGAAAATGTACTTGAGGCTCTTATGATCTGTAAAGATCTGACAATGAGTGCCGTATAAATAATGTCGCCAAATTTTCAAGGCAAAGACCACAGCTGCTAGCTCCAGATCGTGAGTCGGGTAATTAACCCGTGCGGTTTCAAGCTGCCGAGAAGCATAGGCAATCACCTTATCCTTTTACATCAACACACATCCCAGACCCTGATTTGAAGCGTCGCTGTATACCATGAATCCATCAGTCCCATCTGGTAACGCTAATATAGGTGCTGTCGTCAGTCTCTTCTTAAGTTCATCAAAACCAGCCTGGCATTTCTCATCCCATGTGAACTTTTGAGTTTTCTGTAATAGCTGAGTGAGCGGACGAGCAATTTTGGAAAATCCCTCTACAAAACGGCGATAATATCCAGCAAGTCCCAAGAAACTCCGGACTTCTTTCACGTTATTAGGAGCTTCCCATTCCAAGATTGATTCGACTTTCTTCGGGTCCACCTGAACTCCGTCAACTGATATCACATGCCCAAGGAATGTTACTTCCCTAAGCCAGAACTCGCATTTGGAAAGCTTTGCATACAGCTGTTCCTTCCTCAAGATGCTCAAAACCACACGCAAATGCTCAGCGTGCTCCTTCGTGTCTTTCGAATATATCAAGATGTCATCGATGAATACGACCACAAATTTATCTAAGTATTCTAAGAATACCCGATTCATCAATTGCATGAATACCGCAGGAGCATTGGTAAGTCCAAATGGCATCACTACAAATTCATAATGCCCGTACCGGGATCTGAAAGCAGACTTTGGTATATCCGATTCCTTAATTCTCAACTGATGGTATCCTGATCGCAAGTCAATCTTCGAGAATACCCTTGCCCCTTGCAGTTGATCAAATAAGTCGTCGATCCGAGGTATAGGATACTTATTCTTGATCGTCACTCTGTTGAGCTAACTGTAATCAATACATAATCGGAGGGATCCGTCTTTCTCCCGGATAAAGAGAACGGGCGCTCCCCAAGGAGAAACGCTAGGTTGAATATAACCCTTCTGTAATAATTCCTCTAATTGCTTCTTTAGTTCATACATCTCGGTTGGCGCCATGCGGTATGGTGCTCTGGAAATAGGAGCGGCTCCACACTCTAATTCGATAGTGAACTCCACTTCTCTCTGCGGAGGTAACCCAGGTAGTTCTTCAGGAAATACATATGAGAATTCATTCACAACTGGAATAGATGAGAGCTCTACTCCTTCTTCTTTCCTCATAGCATAGCACCAAAGTCCATGACATCCCTGCTTCAGTAATTTCACGGCTTTCATTGCCTTGATCAATTTTCCCGAGCTTCCCGGTCTCCATCCTCGGAATAAGTGTTCAGATCCGTCATCAGCAATGATAGAAATGACTCTCTTTCGGTAATTTATAATAGCTCCATAACGGTTGAGCCAATCGTCTCCGAGAATTAAGTCGTCACCATGTATGTCAATTACAATAAGATTTGATGGCCAATCTCTCCCTCCTAATGACACTGGAAAATATCTAGTTTCTAGGGTTCCCACAATTTTCTCTCCGCTCGGTAATCCCACAACATAAGGTTCACAATCATACAAGCACGATATTTTCAAACAATTAACACAGTTCAAAGATATAAAAGAATGCGTAGCTCCTGAATCGAATAAGACACTAACTGGTTGCAAAAGGATCTGAATCGTACCTGATGCAACAGCTGTGTTCTGATCGTCTGACTTCTTCATCTCGTAAATACGCGGAGGAACGGACCAAGCGCTAGATGCTTCTCTTTTCCCAACATTCTGCTGCTGGAAACCACTTTGCTGCGTCTGGTTTACACTAGTGTCCTTCGGAACCGGTACAGGAGTGCGAGTGCCAAAAGATCGAGTCGCATTCCCACAAAATGTTGCGTGATGCCCTTCCTGTCCACACTCGAACAGTCACAAGGCGCAAGCGATCCACGTCGAACATGCCCCGCTTTGCCACAGTTATAACATTTCTTCCCTGCGTCTGAAACGGTTGGTGCTGCCCGGAACTTCTTTCCGCCTCGAGAAGGATGTGGAGGCCTCCTGGATGAATGAAAAGAGGACTGGCCCCTGCGAGGCCCACTACTCTTATTCTCCGTGAAGTTGCCAGACACCTTCTGTTTCTTTGCTTCCGTCGATTTCTCTACTGCAGCCTCTTTCATATCATAGGCCAGTGCTTTGTCCTGATACTGTCGCAAGGTGGTACATTCAAATCCGGACATATACTGCTGAATTTCCGGCTTCATTCGCATGTCGAAGTGAAAAATCCTCTCCGCCTCGGTTTTGACCAAGTGGCGCACATAAGTCAGCTGGTGATTAAAAGTCTTAATCACGTCTGTCACAGATGCTTCTGAATTTTGTGGTGAGAAAAACTCCTGGACTCGGGCCTCTCTAACTGGGCGAGGACAATACTGTGCTTCCATCATTAATTTGAACTCCGTCCAGTCAACATTATGCTCCTCAGGTCGAATGGCCTCCCACCAATCGAAAGCCTCCCCCGTCAGAAGATACTGGGCAACCGGAACCTTTCTGTCGTTGGGACAGTTAATACCCGCAAAAATCTTCTCTAACTCCTTCAGCCAGTGATCCCAAGAAAGCGTCTCAGCAGAACCGTCAAATTTCGGAGGGTGCAATTTGACCACCTCAGTAAGCCATTTGTCTCCCCGATTATCCATGTTATGCTGCTGTCCCATTGCCGTCTACATGCGATCAACAACTTGAGCAAACTGGTTTATCTGAGCAACCACCTGCTGAAGCACTCCCGGCACGTTAGGATCTACATTATTATTTGCTGATCCCTGTTGTCCTCTAGAATGGGAATCGGTTCGACTTGCAGATATCTCCGGGGTAGACGCCGAATCCTCCTGTCTCATATTTCCACGTCCGCATCCACGACCACGTCCGCGTCCACGACCTCCTCTCAACATACTGTAAACACAAACACTCAATATCCAGGGCAAACTTTCTAAAAGAAAGTCCATCAATGTTCACAAAACATGAATTAAATAAAACGGTAGTAATTGAGATTAGGAAACTTACAACCACGGTCCACACGACGATGCTGGCTCAGCAGTGATGTTACAAACGACCAATAATCAAATAACGTAAACAGACCCAACTAACCCGACTGCCAAGACATCCACGAATCTTATCTCTGATACCATATTCTATAACACCCCGAGATATTCGGAATAATTACAGCGCCGTAAATCCTTTAAGTAAGGATTTACAAGGCTAAATAAAAGAAATATAAATATAATTCAACCTTACAACTGAAGTTCAAAATACAGAACTGGTTCAACTGATCCAAAGAGTTAACTTATACAACCATATCGAAAATGACATTATTAAAACACACGTACTCGAGTACTAAAGTGAACCAAGAAGACAAATCACAATAACAATAAACATCAACCACATCACTGAGCCATTTCATTATCCTGTCGGTACTGTGGTTGCTTCCCCGCTCCTCGGCTACCTGAACATCAAAACAATGTCCACCTCCGAAGGGGTTAGCAAAACAATGCTAGTACAAGTATCATAATACATAAATCATCAGTGCATCATAAATCATGCAAAACGGACTTCCATCATCGGAATCCAACGATGTGAATCCTCACGATCCCATCAACACAATACAGGGTAATCCAGCGATCCAGCGCCCTTGGTATAGATCCCCATGATGATCCCATCGGACCAACGCATGGTGGAAAATCCGTCCAGCGATCCAGCGCCCTCAGCATAGATTCCCATGATGATCCCGTCGGACCAACGCATGGTGGACATTCGATCCAGCGCCCTCAGCATAGATCATCATGATCCCCTCGGATCATTTATACCATAAACTAATCAATTATGCATACATATATGCATTTCAATATGTTCATCAATACGAACAATTAACAACGAATACTACGAGAAATTAAAGAAATACATCTCATATTCGACAACATGAACAAAACCATAAGCATGATCAAAGTTCCAATATAAATCAAACTCAACATATGATACTTGCCTCGAAAATGGTAAGAATGGAAATACTCCAACAAATGACACGCGTCCGTATGTCACTGCCCCTCGATCGTCCCCTATGCAAGGCTCGGACCTAAGAAATAATAAATAATTCCTCTCAAGTAGAACGAATGTCTAACAATCCGGTTTACGGCCGCAGGCTCTAAAAATGAATTCTGCCTGGACTACTTAGCGTACGCTACGTACTCTATGTAACGTGCGCTAAGCCTGCCCGTTAACGTACGCAAATGACCAAGTCTAGCATACGCTATCTGTGTACTGACAGTCCTCTCTGGTCAGCCGACTGTCCTGCCTGATGACATAACGTACGTTACGTACCAAACGTAGCGTACGTTATTCATTCCCGACAGCGCACGTTAATACACATATCTTAGCGTGTGCTAACTGTGCATGGCAATTTACTACTGGGCAGAAAACTTGAGCTTAATGTGATGAAACTCATGAAATCTTCAGTGTTAATACATGCCATCTCCGTGCATATCATGCTCATACGGTTTGTGAAAGATCTTTACGTATTAAATGACTATGAGATACAAGGATACATATAATCACCACAACACCATAATTCATCTTTGATCTTCAAGAAATATCCTAAGTCCAATCCATTTCATGTCCCAAAACGTATGATTCCTTTAGGTAAAGACATAAGAACTTGGTAATCTCCATATACTGGTCATGATCGGTTTTAAAGATACATGAATATGCTTAGGAGTCCACATACTAAAAAGGTTCAATGGATTTTACGATGAATAAGTGCCGAAACGTCAAAAATATCCTTCTAACACATGATGTTCGACTACTAACGAATTTAACTGACTAGATAATCATGATCAAAACGTCCTTCATACTAGTACTTAATATTGGTGAAGAATCACCTACCTCAAAGTAGTGAAGAACAAGGAGGAACTATAAGCAATCCAACGCCGAAGGCTTGAACACCAATCTCCAATGATCTACAATCTTCAACTCGAGCTAGGATGCTGATATGAAGGGTTTAGGATGAAGAGAGTGACTCTCTAAGTCCAAGAATTCGGGTGTGGGAGTGAAAAGGCTGAAAATATGAAAAAGGATGCTATCCTATTTATAGAAAGTGGTTATTAGCGCGCGCTAGTCCATATTCATAGCGTGCGCTAACGGCTTACTGACTACACTGTACTCAGCGTTTAGCATGCGCTATTCTCATATTGTTAGCGTGCGCTACCGCGTTGACTTGGCTTTTCCCGAAAGCCGTCCAGGTTCATCCCGACACAATCCGACCGAGATCCACAGCCGATCTCACCTACCACCCTGTCGTAATCATGCTGACTACGTATAGCGTGCGCTAATGTTCATGCACAGCGTGCGCTACAGATCTAGATTAGCATACGCTACACTTAGTCGATAGCGTGCGCTACTTGCGCAGAATCACAATTTAAATAACATTCATGAAATCATGCGCTCAACAACACCGGATTAGGAAATACGGAGAATAATACTCAGATCAAAATACAACAATTACAATATCACAAGTTCCAAATACAAATCAGAAATCTCGGGTATTACAGCTTCAGCGCCGGCAGGATGAATTACTCTTTCGGACTCATCATGGCACTTTGTGTGCCATGTCATGTGTTCAGCAGTTTTGCGCGACATATACAGCCGCTTCAACCTATCAGTGATTGAAAAATACCACAATTTCTTTTGTGCACTCGATTTCCCTTCCTCGTACCGTGGCGCTGCACAACTAGGACAGGATTTCAAACTCTCACCTTCCCCATAGTACAGAAAACAATTGTTGCTACAAACATCATACTTGATCACTCGGAGACCAAGTTTCGATATGATATTTTTTACTTCGGAATAATTATCGGGGATTTGGCTTTGATATTGCTCTGGTGCCATGCCTTTGTTGCTTTTGATGAAATAATCCATTGCTTTTTGTGAGGCATTATACGTCGTCTTGAAATTCATTACCTCCGTAACCCACTGCATCAACGACTTATTATGCAACTCATACAAAGGCCGATCAGCATACTCTAACAGATCATAAAATGATTTTGCTTCATGATTTGGCTCTGCCTGCTCATTATCAATGTAATTGCGAAATTGAGGAAAACTATCCATGACCATATCTCTTTGTGATGTAAAGTAATTTTCCGCAGGTATAGAAGGTGATCCTCCTATATTGTAATCATTGATTCCGCAATTTTGATAATCTTCACCATGGCATACCCAAGCATGATAATCCGGTGCAAATCCACACTGATATAAATGTTGCATGACTGTATTGCGATCACGTTCACGCCAATTCTTACACTTTTTGCACGGACATAATATCTTACTACCAACCACTACACGAGCGAATCCAAAATCCAGAAACATATTAACACCATCAATAAATTCTCTAGTAATCATACCGTCGGGACCACGACGTTTTTCGTACATCCATTCTCTAAAAGTTGACATTTTTTCACTGCATAAAAAATAAATAACTACAAAATATAAAAATATTTTTATTGCATTCCAAATAATCTATTATCAACTAAAACATACAATTAGTATTTTAGTAAAAGACGCTTAAATATATTTGCCTTTATAAATTCGGAACATTTTGTTATACCAAGTCCAACCAAATTTCGTTAGTGATCAGTAGAATTAATTAGCAAATATATGTTTTGGTAAGAATATTAATGAATCAATAATATTTTATAAAGTCGCTACTTTAGTGAATACAACTGACTTTTATTGAAAAGAACATATATTTATTTAGTAAAATTATTTACAGATACTTATTTTTAGTCAATATTATTTTCTCAATAATTCTATGTGGCTCGATTCTATCTGGTTCGGTATCGCTAACAAAAAGCTTGTATAATTTAATGAAAGGGCTTAAGATATACTATCAACTAAATTATCAACTAAATTTTCATTTAATATAAAACTACAACTAGATCAGTACAATTAATTAACAAATATATATATTGGTAAGAATATTAATGAATCAGAAATATTTTATAAAGTCACTACTTTATTGAACAAAGCTGGCTTTTATTGAAAAGAACATATATTTATTTAGTAAAATTAATTAAAGATACTTATTTTTACTGAATATTCTTTTCTCAATAATTCTATGTGCCTCGATTCTATCTGGTTCGGTATCGATAACAAAAAACTTGTATAATTTAATGAAAGGGCTTAAGATAAATTATATCAACTAATTTTACAACTAAATTATCAACTAAATTTTCAACTAAATTATCAACTAAATTTTCATTTAATATAAAACTACAACTAAATTATATTTCGTATTAACAACAAGAAAAATAAGTATAATTAAATTTCAACTGTTTCTACATACCTTATAATATCGACGGAGATTGCTTGAAAATGCTCAATATATCCTTGAATATATATTCCGGAAAAAAAATTCAGAAAAAAACATGTATATTTGTATAATTTAGTTGGTTTGAAAAAAAAAAAGATGTATATATCTCGTTCATCTGTCGAACTGAGTTATATAATATACTCAATCAGATATTGGCTTCACATATGTGAAGCTAAAGAATAATATTAGAATAATTTTGGTAGCGGTAGGTGGCGCACGCGGAAATAGTCGTTGACACATTTTAGCTTCACATATGTGAAGCTAATGTGTTATCTTACTAAAGGCGTCACATATGTGATGCTAATATGAATATTTTAAAAAAAATTGGCGGAGGTTTGAAATTTTTGGCCGCGGGATTCAAATTTAGTGAAATACTTTAGCTTCACATATGTGAAGCTATTGTGTTTCAAAATATACTATAAATACACCATCACTCCAAACCTTCTTTCATTCAATTCTAATCCACATTTCATCTCATTTCTTCAACTTTCATCTCTCAATCTTCACGGTAATTTCTAAATTATTTTCAATTTTATTAATAATTTTACTTATATAATTTTTTGTTTCTACTAACTTATTAATATTTTTGTTTTTTTCTTTCTTTTGCAGGATTTTTATTTATTTAAAACTAAGTGAATTACAATATTAATATTATTGAAACATAACAAAAATGATTATATTTATTTTCTAATTAAATAATTATTTTTTTAGTATAATATAATTATTTTTTAATAATAATTAGAAGTGTACCTTTTGGCATATTTTCTAATTACAATAAAAAATAATTTAAAAAATATTTATGATTATATATATATATATATATTCATACACACACACATGAAATTAGCCAGAAATTCATTCGGGCTAATTTCATTTTCTTTTATTTTAAACGACTTTCTTTAGCGTCACACATGTGACACTAAATATATAATAATTAAAATTACTGGATTTTCTTTAGCGTCACACATGTGACACTAAAGATATAATAATTAAAATTACTGGACTTTGTTTAGCATCACAAATGTGACACTAAAGATATAATAATTAAAATTACTGGAGTTTCTTTAGTATCACACATGCGACACTAAAGATATAATATTTAAAATTACAGGGACTTTCTTTAGCGTCACACGTGTGACACTAAAGATATAATATTTAAAATTTCGGGACTTTCTTTGGCGTCACACATGTGACACTAAAGATTAAAAAATAATATTCATCGCTCGGCTTTAGCTTCACCCATGTGACGCTAATGTAGACAGGGCAATTGTTTTATTTTATCTTTAGCTTCACCCATGTGACGCTAAAGTTCAATTCTTTAGCTTCACAGGTCAAACATTGACGCTAAATATTCTTTAGCGTCAGCTTTGTAACACCCCAAACTAGGCGGATATTACAGTGCCGTAGATCCCCAACTGAGACCCACCAGCCA
This sequence comes from Orobanche coerulescens, assembly GCA_033398695.1. Lineage (NCBI taxonomy): Eukaryota > Viridiplantae > Streptophyta > Magnoliopsida > Lamiales > Orobanchaceae > Orobanche > Orobanche coerulescens. The sequence goes on from CM065819.1 coordinate 65,162,132, forward strand.
AATGAAAATGAATGAATTACACAAGATAAATGTAGTACCGAACTACATTACAACAATAATTACTCCGATGAGGAGTTTAGTTACAATACACCAGGACAATACCGAATACTAGTGTATTTTATATGAAGATAAAATACACAACACTGAATGAAACGGAGTATTCAAATGAAAGTCTGCAGCGGAAAATAAAAGACAATAACATGAATAACTGAAAGATCGGGGCCCCCTACTAGTATCATCGGGACTCTCGCCGTCACCGTGCTCTCCCGTGCTTTAGCCTTGCCATGACGAAAAAGCAGATCCCCAACGGGCCGGGCCACAGAACAACAATCCTCAAGAGTTGAAAATACACAATCATGAGTTATCCACGATTATACAATATCCTGTCGAAACATACGCAATCAAACATGCTATATGAATCAACAAATGATACGGCTCAAAGGAATGGCGCCACACTACGTCCGGGATGGAAATGTGTCCGTGCACAAGCCACCAACAAGTATCGATCGAATACCCGTGTGGTCTTGTACCTAATCGCCTCACGAAGCCATCAACTCGTGTGCATACCCAATGTGAGGCCACCAACCAACACACGACTATAATGTGCCCGACATGAAAATCCTACACATACCAACCGCACGCCATGTGACCCGAATGCCACAATATGACAAAAGTGACAACGAAAATGAATCATGACTCACCAAGATTAAATGACGGTGAAATGAATGACCGCTTAATGAAATGATTGGAACCGGCTGCTCCTTATGACCGAGGTGATTATTTGACAATGACAAGTTTTGATACGGTTAATACAATGATGAATGAATTACGATTATGAATGAACAACCTCAAAAGGAATGAATATCCTTTTAACCGAGTAAGAATTAACTTACACAATACCGATGAAGAATGTCCGTCCACGAACAACGTCCTAAATGAAATGCCGGTCGCTCGAACAACCTTGAATAGCAATAAGTACCAACAATCGTTCAATACACGTATCAAGCAAAAACGATCATAATCGATCCAAACGTCGATACAACAATATTCGAACTCGAATATATCGAAACCAACTCCAAGATGAGTATTTCAAACCATCAAAACACTTTCAATGATATCAATAATCCATTAGGAATCCATAATTCATGATTACAACAACATCAATCGGAAAATCCCCAATTAACCGAAGTCAACCCCAAGGGTTCTTGAAATAATTCCGAAAATAACCATTAAATCCATAGGAATATATTTATCCAAGGTAGATAATCCATATCTAACATATTCCAATGATAATCCAAGCTTACACGAAGGAATCGGAAGGAAAACCCAAAAATCCGAAATTCCAGATCCAAGAAATTAATACCTTTGATTCGGTGTTTTGGAGATGATGAAGTGATGATTAATCCAACTCAAAGACTTGAAGATGATGATTGATGATTACACCTTGAAGAACACTCTCTAAATCGCCCAAATCGCCAAGAACCGACGGAGGAAGAGAAAAAGATGACAAATGACGAAGTCGACTAAACTGCCCAATTTATAGCCGGTCCGTGTTAGCGTCGCTAGCCTTTGTGCGTAGCGGCGGCGCTAACGAGTAATTTGGGTAGTCCAAGACCCACTGTCCGAACACGGTAGCGCGCTACGTACCTTTTGTAGCGTGCGCTCTGCCATATCATTAGCGTGCGTTAATGTTCATAGTTAGCGTGCGCTAACGAATAATTTGATGCCCGATCGGAATCCGAAACGCACGACCTCGGACTGACCTCGATAGCGTGCGCTACAACCATCATTTAGCGTGCGCTATAATATCGATTGCGACGCTAAAAACAACACATAGCATGCGCTATGAATTAATCGATGCGATCCGGTAGCCACTGGACTCAACTCGATCCGTCCCTAGCGCGCGCTACTCCACATATATAGCGTGCGCTACTACAACCCGTTAGCGCGCGCGCTACTTACCACTCGTAGCGTGCGCTACAAATAACTCACTGCAGTCCAATACCTTCGGAGTGCGGCCAGTGGCAACCTTAGCGTGCGCTAAAGCCGAGTGGTAGCGTGCGCTACCTATACCCAATTAGCGTACGCTAAAAGGAGTACGTAGCGTGCGCTACTCCTCACGCATACTTCGCAACGAAAATGACAATGATGATAAACACGGCACGAAACTTCAATCAGATTAGTGATGAATGACGATTGATACACGATACAATTACTCGAATGATGAATACCATGATGAATCGAGTGACAAATGATTAATAATGAGTGAAAATTAATGAGTATCAATTCTTCAATGATAAATCTTGAATGATAATTCTTGAATTATAACCGGTATTACATACACCCCCTCTTAAAAGAGTTTCGTCCCCAAAACTAAGGGTCAAACAACTCGGGATAACTCTCCCGCATACTATCCTCGGTTTCCCAAGTAGCCTCTTCGACTCCGTGTCTAGACCACTGAATTTAAACCAAAGGAATCGTCTTATTCCTCAACTGTTTGATTCGTCGTTCTAAAACTCGCATAGGACGCTCCTCATATGAATGATCGTCGGCGATCTCGATTGTCGAACCGCAAAGATGTGGCTCGGGTCGGCAACATACTTCCGCAGATAAGAGACATGAAACACATTATGAATTCGGCTCAACGCCGGAGGTAAAGCCAATCGATAAGCTAACTCGCCTACTCGATCCAAAATCTCGAACGGTCCAATGAATCTCGGACTCAACTTTCCCCTCTTCCCAAAACAGAAGATACCACGACTCGGGGATACCTTGACCAACACATGGTCACCAGCCTCGAACTCTAATGGTCGACGGTTATCTCGCATATGATTTCGCCGACTGAAATCAACAAACGACTCCTGATCAAAGCTACCTTCTCACGGGCGGCTATAAGCATATCGGGCTCGGTGCCGATTGATTCTGATAAGTCATCCCAACACAACAGAGATCGACAACGACGACCATACAAGGCCTCGTAAGCTGTCATCTTGATCGAAGCATGCCAACTATTTTTATACGTGAACTCGATCAATGGTAGTTGGGCTTCCCAATCGTCTTTCCAATCGAGGACGCATGCTCTCAACATGTCCTCTAATGTCTGAATGGTCCTCTCTGATTGTCCGTCGGACTGAGGATGAAAAGCTGATCGAGATTAAGCTGAGTTCCCATAGCACGATGAACTGATTTCCAAAAATGCGACACAAACCGTCCGTCACGATCGGAAACGATACTTTTAGGAGTACCGTGCAGTCTGACTATCTCTTTGATGAACAGTTGAGCAAGTCTCTCGGGACCCCATGTCTCCTTGATCTCAAGGAAATGAGTTGATTTAGTTAAGCGGTCCACGATCACCCAGATCGTATTCATGCCACGACGACTCGTCGGCAAACTCGTGATGAAATCCATAGAAATGTCTTCCCACTTCCATTCGGAAATAGGGAGAGGTTTCAGCATACCTGCCGGTCGCTGATGTTCAATCTTAACTTGTTGACAGGTTAAGCATCTCGAAACAAATTCGGCGACTTCTCGCTTCATATTACTCCACCAGTAATATTGTTTCAAGTCCTTGTACATCTTGCTAGACCCCGGATGAACAGAATAAGGGGTAGCATGAGCTTCTTTCAAAATCGAGTTTTTCAACTCGTCATTCGCCGGTACGCACAGCCGATTCTTAAACCTCAAAAGTCCATCCTCGTGGACCACAAATCCAGGGGCTTTCCCCTGAGCCACATCCTCTAGGATGCGCAACAATGATGGGTCCGAACCCTGATTCTCTCGAATTGCCTCCTCGAGTGACGATGAAATCTCTAACATACAAAGCTGTCCCTGAACTCGCTGAAGCCAGTCCTCGATCTCGGGTCTAAGGAATTCCTGTTGGAGTTCCTTCTGAACTGATAAACGAGCAAGCATCTGCTCCTGAACGGTCTTACGACTCAGGGCGTCGGCGACACTGTTCGCCTTGCCCGGGTGGTAAAGGATCTCGATATCATAATCTTTGAGTAGTTCCAACCACCATCTTTGTCGCATATTTAATTCTTTGTGAGTAAATATATCCTTCAACTCTTGTGATTGGTGAAGATCTGACAGGTGATGCCATAAAGGTAACGACGCCAAATTTCCAACGCGAAAACCACGGTTGCTAGCTCCGGCCGTGGGTTGGATAATTAACCAGCTAATCCGAGGAAACATCGGATTTACTTAATATCTTTTGGAGGTTGCCACTCTCGGATAGTCTCCGTCTTCTGAGGGTCGACACGAACTCTGTCAGATGAAATTACATGCCCGAGAAAGTCACTTCGGACCTCCAGAACTCACATTTGGAAAACTTTCCATAAAGTTGCTCTCGTCTCAACACGTCGAGAACCTGATGAAGATGAACCTCGTGTTTCTCTCGGCTACGAGAATAAATCAAAATGTCGTCGATGAAGACAACAACAAACTGATCCAAAAAGTCGATGAAATCCCGATTCATTAACTCCATGAATACCGCAGGTGTAATAGTTAGCCCGAACGGCATAACTACGAACTCATAATGACCATAGCGTGTACGAAACGCTGTCCTCGCGATATCTGACTCTCAAATCCGCAACTGGTGATATCCAGACCTTAAGTCGATCCTGGAAAATACTGAGGCTCCCTGAAGTTGATCTAAAAGATCATCAATACGGGGTAAGGGATACTACTCTTGATCATCACCCTGTTCAACTCCTGGTAATTAATACACACACGAGACGAGCCATCCTTCTCCTTGACAGATCACACTGGTGCTCCTCACGGGGACGCAATCGGTCGGAATTAACCTTTCTCGAACTACTCCTCAAGTTGAATCTTCAACTCCTGCATTCTGGTCGGGGCTATCCGATACGGTGCCTTCGATAAAGGGGACGTACCGGCTCCAACTCACTCCTGAATTCCCCTACTCTATGTGAAGGCAACCAGATAACTCGTCTGGAAATACATCATCAATCGATGACAATGATATCACGAATGATTGAACATTTCGATTGTCCTAGAATGGTCAATCGATAAAAAGAGATACCAATAATGATTGAACAACTCGATTGTCTTAGAAAGGCCAATCGATGAAGATGATACAATGAATGTTTGAATAACTCGATTGCCTTTGAAAGGTTAATCGATGAAAATGATACAATGAATGATTGAATGACTCGATTGTCTTAGAAAGGCCAATCGATGGAAATGATGCAATAAATGATTGAATAACTCGATTGCCCTATAAAGGTTAATCGATGAAAATGATACAATGAATGATTGAATGACTCGATTGTCTTAGAAAGGCCAATCGATGGAAATGATGCAATGAATGATTGAATAACTCGATTGCCCTAGAAAGGCCAATCGATGAAAATGATACAATGAATGATTGAATGACTCGATTGTCTTAGAAAAGCCAATCGATGGAAATGATACAATGAATGATTGAATAGTTCGATTGCGGAATTTCTCTGCTTTCGTCATAATAATACTTCTTCTGGAACAACGGGGATTACTTCCCTGAAGCACACATTCGACAACCAACGACGGAAAGATAGCGACCAAACGCTAACAAACACTGAGGATAGTATCAAGACGATCAAACCAACTAATACCGAAAATTACATCGTCCTAAGATAAATTCACCACGATTAGATCCATCAACCAATCGCGGTAATTAAGCTTAATTCGGTATGATTCCGAAAATTCTTCTATCGTCAGGTAGACCGATGGTATGAGGTCCACAAGCAATAGGACTATCCCGAAATAAGTCTATTCAAGCATGATTCGAAAATAAATGAATGCGGTGTACCAGCATCAAAAGGTATACACAAGTTGAAATAAAATTACGAGTATACCTGAAATCATTCGGGCCACCGGATCGTCGATCCTCCTCATCATAAGAATCTGGGACTTGCCGGCCCCCGAATCGGACGCTCCCGTCTGATAAATACGAGCTCCAACTCTATTGCTTCCATTGCCTTAAACGACGATGACAAAGCGGTCGATTCGAAATCTCGGTTGCTTGGGCACGAGATGCACGAGCGACTTGGAGTCCTTTCGGCAAAAATGGCCCTTATGCCCAAAATTCCCACAATTATAGCACATGATAGACGGTTTCGGACACTCGGTGCTGAAATGACCCGCGTTCCACAATTGAAACAGTGATGGCCGAATCGCCGCCGGAATGAGATCCGTACGATTATGCGCCGTAGAGGTCGCTCGAAACGATAGGACTCACACGAGGCTTCTTGAAGATCGATCGACCGCCTTTGGATTGATTACGCCGTTGATTTCTGTTGACATATGCAAAGGTTTGCCGCCACAATTTCCTTAGCGGTGCTCAGACGGGAGAGTTCTCTCGATTAATCCGGTCAGAGTGGCGCAATGATGATTGAGCAACTGCACATGGGTCATCATGGCCTGCATAAAAGTGAGTGGATCAACCCGAACATCTTCTGATCGAGCCGAGTCCTGGGCATGATTTCCCGGCAGCGAGTGATTATTTCTCGGGTTTCGATCCGCACCGCGGCCTCTTCTCGTGCATCCCCTGACAGCTCTCTCCATACTGAAGTAGGAAGGTCGCATAATGATTATATTTCCCCGCATAATTATCACGTTATGATTATGTCATGAGATGATGAAATGAGTATACATGCTCTAACTTAGTGATTATATGAATGATTTACTGAAGTGACATGATTATCTGATAAAATTCTTGAAATGATTATCTTGAATAAATTAATAAGATTGATAATATGACCATCCAAATCGACAACTGAGTAATGAAATGAATTGAGTAATTAATGAGTTAACATGATCGTCCTGATCATTAACTGAGTATTGAAATGAATTAAGTGATTAATGAGTTAATATGATCGTCTTGATCATAATGAATGATGATGTTTGAGGATTGTTAATTGATGAATGATGAATGAATGACTATTGCCAGAAATTATACCATGGCGTTAGAAATCTTACAGTTCTTCCGGTCTGATTGGCTCGGCATTTGCACAGGTCACACGTGACGCGAAAGTCCAATGATACTAGTCTGATGACGATGATTTCAAATGAGACACGACTCGGAAGGTAGTATTCAAAACCACGCTCCGATACCAACTCTGTAACACCCCAAACTAGGCGGATATTACAGTGCCGTAGATCCCCAACTGGGACCCACCAGCCAAATGAAAATGAATGAATTACACAAGATAAATGTAGTACCGAACTACATTACAACAATAATTACTCCGATGAGGAGTTTAGTTACAACACACCAGGACAATACCGAATACTAGTGTATTTTATATGAAGATAAAATACACAACACTGAATGAAACGGAGTATTCAAATGAAAGTCTGCAATGGAAAATAAAAGACAATAACATGAATAATCGAAAGATCGGGGCCCCTACTAGTATCACTGACTCTCGCCGTCACCGTGCTCTCCCGTGCTTTAGCCTTGCCATGACACGAAAATGATCCCAACGGATCGGCTACACGAACAACAATCCTCAAGAGTTGAAAATACACAATCATGAGTTATCCGCGATTATACAATATCCTGTCGAAACATACGCAATCAAACATGCTATATGAATCAACAAATGATACGGCTCAAAGGAATGGCGCCACACTACGTCCGGGATGGAAATGTGTCCGTGCACAAGCCACCAACAAGTATCGATCGAATACCCGTGTGGTCTTGTACCTAATCAGTCTCACGAAGCCATCAACTCGTGTGCACAGTCCAATGTGAGGCCACCAACCAACACACGACTATAATGTGCCCGACATGAAAATCCTACACATACCAACCGGCATGCCAGTCCGGAATGCCACAATATGACAAAAGTGACAACGAAAATGAATCATGACTCACCAAGATTAAATGACGGTGAAATGAATGACCGCTTAATGAAATGATTGGAACCGTCGTTCCTTATGACTGAGGTGATTATTTGACAATGACAAGTTTTGATACGGTTAATACAATGATGAATGAATTACGATTATGAATGAACAACCTCAAAAGGAATGAATATCCTTTTAACCGAGTAAGAATTAACTTACACAATACCGATGAAGAATGTCCGTCCACGAACAACGTCCTAAATGAAATGCCGGTCGCTCGAACAACCTTGAATAGCAATAAGTACCGACAATCGTTCAATACACGTATCAAGCAAAAGCGATCATAATCGATCCAAACGTCGATACAACAATATTCGAACTCGAATATATCGAAACCAACTCCAAGATGAGTATTTCAAACCATCAAAACACTTTCAATGATATCAATAATCCATTAGGAATCCATAATTCATGATTACAACAACATCAATCGGAAAATCCCCAATTAACGAAGTCAACCCCAAGGGTTCTTGAAATAATTCGAAAATAACCATTAAATCCATAGGAATATATTTATCCAAGGTAGATAATCCATATCTAACATATTCCAATGATAATCCAAGCTTACGAAGGAATCGGAAGGAAAACCCAAAAATCCGAAATTCCAGATCCAAGAAATTAATACCTTTGATTCGGTGTTTTGGAGATGATGAAGTGATGATTAATCCAACTCAAAGACTTGAAGATGATGATTGATGATTACACCTTGAAGAACACTCTCTAAATCGCCCAAATCGCCAAGAACCGACGGGAGGAAGAGAAAAAGATGACAAATGACGAAGTCTGACTAAACTGTCCAATTTATAGCCGGTCCAGGTTAGCGTGCGCTAGCCCTTGTGCGTAGCGTGCGCTAACGAGTAATTTGGGTAGTCCAGTACCCACTGTCCGAACACGGTAGCGCGCGCTACGTACCTTTTTGTAGCGTGCGCTACAGCCATATCATTAGCGTGCGTTAATGTTCATAGTTAGCGTGCGCTAACGAATAATTTGATGCCCGATCGGAATCCGAAACTGCCTGACCTCTGACCTGACCTCGATAGCGTGCGCTACAACCATCATTTAGCGTGCGCTATAATATCGATTGCGTACGCTAAAAACAACACATAGCGTGCGCTATGAATTAATCCAGTGCAGTCCAAAGAGCCACCGGACTCAACACCGATCCGCCCTAGCGCGCTACTCCACATATATAGCGTGCGCTACTACAACACGTTAGCGCGCTACTTACCACTCGTAGCGTGCGCTACAAATAACTCACTGCCCAAGATCTTCCGGATCGCAATGTGGCAACCTTAGCGTGCGCTAAAGCTGAGTGGTAGCGTGCGCTACCTATACCCAATTAGCGTACGCTAAAAGGAGTACGTAGCGTGCGCTACTCCTCACGCACAGTTCGCAACGAAAATGACAATGCTGATAAACACGGCACGAAACTTCAATCAGATTAGTGATGAATGACGATTGATACACGATACAATTACTCTGAATGATGAATACCATGACTGAATCTGAGTGACAAATGATTAATAATGAGTGAAAATTACCGAGTATCAATTACTGAATGATAAATACTGAATGATAATTACTGAATTATAACCGGGTATTACAAGCTTCTTTAGCTTCACATATTAGCGTCACATATGTGAAGCTAAAGCACAAAAGCTTCACAGTCAACTTCTTTAGCTTCACATTTTTGTGAAGCTAAAGTAGTCATTTTTTAGTAGTGTTGGCTAAAAATATAATCGCTAAACTGCAGGTGTACAATTTAGGGTATCGTAGTGGCGAGCTAATAGCATTATATCCCGATTAGGGGTGTAAACGAGACGAGATAGCTCGCGATCTACTCGAGATCGACTCGGTCAAAACTCGGTCAATACTCGACTCGAATATGCTTGAGTCGAACTCGAGCTCGACTCGGCATACTAACGAGTCGAGTCGAGCTGCCCAATAATTGACTCGATAAGCTCGTGAGATACTCGAAATTGTTTTATATATAATTAGATTTATAATATAATTTGTAAAATATAATATAAAAAAATTATTAATTGGTCAAAAAAATAAAAAAATATTAATATATATTATATTTTTGTTTTAAATAAAAGAAATAACAATTCTATTGGTCAAAAATTAAAATTATTAGTTAGATAATAAAAAAATAGAAATTATTCGATATTGATTAAGACCGTTTGAAGTGTTTACACAAGTTAAAAGTAAAATTGTTTCTCCCAAATCGGTTGGGTGCTGTTTGTTTTGGCTCACAAGTGGGTAATAAATTTAAGCCAAATCCCTTGTCCGACATCGCCCATGTAATTATGATTGTTACTCAAGTGAGACTATTAAAGAATGTTGGAAGGCTCTCATTTAATATATGTGGCTACGGGCCCTCGTCCAAGGATACTATGTAGGGGTGTAAATGAGACGAGACAACTCACGAGCTACTCGAGATCGACTTGGTCAAAACTCGGTCAACACTCGACTCGAGTAGGCTCGACTCGAACTCGAGCTCGACTCGACATACTAACGAGTCGAGTCGAGCTTGGATTTTAACTACTCGTGAGTTTTCCAGCCGAGTTCGAGCCTGAGAAATGGCTATCGAGTTCGAGTCGAGTATACCAATACTCGAGCTCGACTCGCATCATTTACACCCTTAATCCCGATAGACTAGCTACTCGACGACTTATGACTATTATGACGGATATTTTAACTTCATCTGAATAATTAGGGTTTGATGCATTGTTTAATTACACAAAATAAATAACTAAATAAAATATGTAAGGTAAACTTGTATGATAAATTAAGAGAATGAAAATTACGAAAGATTCGACGAAGAATAGTAGATTCTAAATTTCACTTTCCTTCAACTTAATTCAAGTGTTGTAATTAATTAACTAATCAATTTAATCTCAATATCCGTAGGAAAAATCACGAAAATATTATAGCATTCGTAAGTTAACCAATCAATTCTTATTGATCTAAATATGAAAATTTATTCTATTAGTTCCTTGGATTTAATTCCCCACTAGTAGAATAAACATCAAAAACTTCGGTACGTCTCACTTCGTTAATGTATATTAGCAAAATAAAAACAAACAACAACTTCGCTTTTCAATTTACTGAAGTCAAAAACACAAATAGACTTCAGTAAATAGTACCAAACAGAAAAACAGGAGCTACTTAGAAATTTTAAGTTACAAAGACTTCGCTAATTTGATAATTACTGAAGTAAAAAGTGTGAAATTTTATTTTTTACCAAAAATATTTTACAATAGCGAAGTATATGTCTTGAGACCGAGAGTTAATATTTTGAGGTTTAATTTTTTTCATTTGGGCTCCAAAAAGCAGTTAGCTCATTTTTTTTTTTTTTGGAAACCAAAACGTTACTTTAGTAAATGGTATTTCAAAATTTGAGATATTTTGCTTCATCTTGCTTTAATTTGATTTTAGGGATTTAAATTCTGCTATTCTAATCAATTAATCTGATGTGTTGATTAATTTTTGAATTTTGTAGCCATTTGTCGTCTTAGGCCCTGTTTACTTTTTACTTAACAGACTGAACACTGAATGAGCTGAATCGCTTGGACTTTTTTGACGTTTACTTTTTGTTGAATGGACTGAAATGTACCATTTTGATTCGGCCAACAAAATAATGTGGTTCCCATTCGGTCCAAAAATTAAACCCTCTACCCCCACCTCACCTACCGCGCCCCCCTCCCTTTTTCTCTCACTTTCTTTTCTCCCCTTCTCTCTCTCCCGTTCCTTTTTTCCCCTTCTTTCTCTCCCGCCTCTGTCCTCACCTTCGGTCACTCCCGCACCACTTTCTCACCGCCATCGCCGTCGCCCACCTCGCACCGCCATCGCCGTCGACCGCCTCGCACCGCCATCGCCGCCCGCCTCGCATCGCCCTTGCAAAGAAGAGGGGTTTGGGACTTCCCAAGTTTTCTGACAAACAAAGACAAAAGCAGGACTCTTCACACACTCTGTAAAAACTGACAATCACGTGATCGCTTTCCCCTTTCTTTTTCCCTCTTCCTCGTTCAAGTTTTTCCCTGCAGTACAAGTTATTTTCACACTTTTCCTTCCATCTTTTTTTTATCCTCATAATTTCTAATTTGACGTATTACAAACTGGAGGAGGGTTTCTTGAAGCGAACCTGCAAACAGCAAGCAGATTTGTGTGGGAGTTTTTTCTTTTGGGCTCCCGAGATCTGTCTGTGATAAGAAAGGTTTGTAATTTCTACTACTTTTCTTGTTTTCGAACTCCATTTCTGTTTTCAGGATGATTTTATTTTTAGGGGCTGTGTGCATATTCCTTCTTTGCGGTATTTTTGTTTGTCTTGAAAATGATTGTAATGTCTCGGTTTTCTCTGTGGTGTTTGCAAAAGTAATGTTTGATGTTTGTCAGATCCCTATAAACCAATGCTTACGGTTTTCTCCGTGTTGTCATGTGGATATTAAACATATTTTTTTGCTGGACATAACACAATGAGGTGCTAATAGCACACAATATATAGCTAATTTGCGTGATGAAATTGCAAATAGTTTGGTTTCTAGTGCTTAATTTTAAGAATTGTGTTCAAAATAAGATGTTGAAGTATTTTATTTATAAGTACTTATTAATGTTGTTTTTGATGATATCAATAAAGTTTTGACATTATGTTTTGATGTTTAATGAGTTTATGTCATTCAAAAATACTATTCGACTTAAAAAATAAGGAACAGTTTTATCAAACAACACTGTTGTACGTATTCTGGTGTGAAGATAAGTTTTGTTGAAATTGATCATCTTTTGTACGTATTTACCTGTTGTACGTATTCTAGGTCGAAATTTACCTGTTGTACGTATTCTCTATTTCTATCCTTTTGAAATTTGATCATCTTTTGCCTGTTAATAAGTTTTGTCGAAATGCAAGAAATACCGATCCAATTTACTAACAGGATGGACATCCGTTTGGTGAGGAGCTGTGGAATTCTGGAGAATGCTATTTGCCGCCTACTTTTGAAGGTCTTTCTACCTTCACTTTGTAATTTTTTTTGTCTTTAAATGGATGTTATTGATTGTGCATTTTTTACATTATCTTTCTTTTACTTTATCTAGTTGAGTTCGCTGTTATAATTCATTATTTCGTGTCAATGAACAGGTAATTATCCAGGAACGTTATAGTATTTTGAAAGTACAACAGTAATCTCCTTACTGACAAAATTGACATACATTTGTGCATCTGTATACATATACATTCTGAAGTGTCCTTTTTACATATATCTAACTCCCGGATCCAAAACCCTCCTTTGTTTTTTCAGTTAATTTATCTTCCTTTTTGAAATTATTGATTTCTAAAGAAAGAAGAATGCATGTATTTCTGTTTTTATCTCTCTCCCTCTCCTTGTATCATTATTTGTTTTACCGGCGAACGCATAATCTACCAGGAATGAAAGTATACAACACTGAGGAAAATGAATTGATAATGGAACTAGGCTTAAAGTGGGCTGCCAATCCTAACATCCTTGTTGCTGCCAAGGCATTTGGCTTGAAAGCTACTGTCCAGGTATCTTTTCTATAACAACTTGAGACTCTCTCTCTCTCTCTGTGTGTGTGTGTGTGCCAATTTGCTCATAATAGGCGATTTTCCAGCTCTGAGTGGTCTTCTGTTGTATTTTCAGGTGCTCGACTTGCAAGTATTTGCTTGCCCACGTACCACATTAAAGCCGCTTGTTCCAAGCTTTCCTTGTTTTGCTAATACATATGTTTCTCTAATGGGGAAGGTGAGAGTATCGACAGGTGGTGTAATATCCGGACTTATTATTGTACATTTCATCGGTATTTGAACCATGTATTATTGGGAATTGTGATCTCGATCATTGGATTATGTTATTTCTCACATTTGTATCCTTGTACATAAGTATAACAACATGCAAAATCTCTCATGCAAACTCGTGATAGCGCACGCTAAGAATGTAACTTAATGTGCGTTATCGGACTACAACTAGCGCACACTACGAATGAAGAATTGCGTGCGCTAGGCCATCAATTATTGAGCTAGGCGGCTAGCATATGCGCCATCCGGACGTAGGACCGGATAAGATTCCCGCGGATGAACCTGGACAGTTTTGGAGTCAACTCTTATTAGCGCGCGCTAAGGATGTATGATAGCGTGCGCTAATCAGCTAGTGTACAGAAAGTTTATATAAGGGCCAGCACTTCGTTTCTTCTTATTCCCTTCACTCGTCATCATTATTTGATAAGTCCAGAGAGCCCATTATCCTCCTTAAACACACTTAGAACACATATACTTGATCTTTGGAGATTGAATGTCACTTGTGTTTGATCATTGGAGTGGAGAAACGTCTTAATTTGGCGAACAAGCAACCGGAGCCGGATTCTACTTGTTGTCTCAGTGTTTTTCCTCATCTTAAGGTATGTTATACTACTTCCAACCTTGAATTCGTGTTCTTAAGGATATGAGGATTATACTATCAAGATATTAAGTTTCTTTGATGAATTATCCAAACCACATCATGTTTAGGATATTGAGATGATTACGCCTTAAGTACCATGGTTATGAACATCATGATTCGAATCTTGTTACAATGAACAAGTAGAGGAAGCTTCTGACATTGGTAATTCGAATTTAGAAGGTGTCTTCATAGTAATCACGGACTTAACTTTAACATCATTATTGTTAGACGAATCTAAGAGATTGATCATGGAAAGATTTATCTTGTAAAGCTGGAGTGTTAAACGAACTACATGATGATGGTTTTGATTGATATAAGGTATTGATATCGACCGTTAGGCTTTCCGAATTATGCATGAAGAATTGTAATCGAAATGGAATATGGTTTTATGATAGTATACATATTCTTGAATTCGAAGTTGTTGTTATCCGTAAGATCATTCATAACCGTATGAGCATGATATTCATAGAGATAACATGTATTAACACTGAAGATTTCGTTGGTTTGATCACGATTACATCAGTCTACTACCCAGTAGTGAACTGCCATGCACGTTTATCGCACGCTAAACTTTGTAGATTAACGTGAGCTATCGAGCACAGTTAACGTACGCTACGATTGGAAACATAACGTGCGCTATTTCGTCAGACGAGTCAGTCGGCTGATCAGAGAGGGCTGTCAATACATAGTTAGCGTATGCTAGGCTTTATTGTTTACGTGCGCTAACGAGCGGGCTTAGCGCGCGCTACGTAGAATACTTAGCGTACGCTAAGCAGTTCAGGCATATTACATTTTATGATTTTTTCGGCCGTAAATTGGATTGTTAGACATTCGTACGACATGAGATGAATTCTATATTATTTATTTTGTGAAGGTTCGAGCTTGTTACGTGATTGATCGAAGGGGCGACCTTCGAGTGTTTCGTTTTTCGTGGAAGTATTGTTCTTGTCTTCGAATCGAGGCAAGTACCTTGATATATGAATTATAATTATGTGAAATCATTGTTGTTGAAGTGTATGAATCATGTTACGAATATCTGTATATATATATATATTATATATATATATTTGTGTGTGGATATATATATATATATATATATATATATATACATATGGAGGTAAATGTTGGGTGATTAATACCAATATTAGTCGACGTACTCAACTTAGATTAAGGTATGAATGATATTTATAGAGGTAATATGGCAATGTTTTATTTTCAGTTGAGTTACGATATATGGATATATATGTAGTGTTGATTGGTAGTATTGAAGGCTTAATGTGTTAAGTCTTGATGAATAACGTGCGAGTTGTTGTTTATTTTGCGTAGTTACGGACTGGCGAATAAATTATGTGAATTGATGAACTGATTTGATAATTGTTGCACCGGTTGACTGTGTGCTTGGTATTTGTAACAACGTGAATACTTGTTATGAGAGACGTCATATCCGGGTGCCTCTGAAGGCGGGGCGTGTACTCCGGCCTGGTGCACGCTTCAATGAGCGGGTCCATATGATTGATGAACACTGGTGTTACTTAATGCGCGAGCAAGGGGCGGCTCCTGTGGGAGTGAACGCCGGTGCGGTGACATGTGCAATGGGCGGCCAATATAGTGGAGTGAACGCCGGTACACAGGTGTGCAAGGGAGGCGCCTGGCAGGCTTATTGGTAACGGATGTTTGAGTGATAGCTAAGACCCCGTTACCAAATGATTTTCGTAATTCAAATCCTTGCAACCCGCTTTAAAATGTTGGTCTTGATGTAGACCACAATTCGTGTTTCTGAAAGTTCGTTCCAACTTGTTTTAAATGTTGGTATCATGATTAATTAACCAATGATATTTGACGAGATCTCCGAGGGTTAATTAATCAGGGGTCTTGAGCTGGATTTGTCGAATGAGAGGCTGTATCTTTGATTGTACTGTGATGATTATTCTGTGTATTGGGTCGAGGACCCCGTGGGATGTTGAGATTTGATCTCGTGATGATATTATTTGGATTGGGCAGAGAACTCCATGAGATGTTGTAATGATTCACTTATGTTAGTGTTTTATCAATTGGGTCGAGGATCCCGAATTACGTTGTAATGGTTTTCTTGCAAATTGTCGAGGACTCGAGAGTTTTTGAAGTATTTTTCTAAAAGTATTCCCATTTGATTTTCAAAATCCCAAGATGGCCCGAGTCAATAATAATGTTTTCAAACTCTCTTATCAAAATACTTTTCCTTTTATAAAAGGGATTTTTCTGACTTCTTGGGCTCGTTTGAAGTTTTATTGGTGTTATGTTCCGTAAAGAGAATATGAGAATGTGATTATCTTTCACCGCGTGTTTGTGATGCTATTCTGTGTTGACTATGGGAATGTGCGGTTTGTGTTAGGGCTTCACGACTGTTGAGTTTTGTGTTATTATTCGTATAACTTGTATATTATGTACTTGCACTAGCAAAATTCCAGTTTGCTAACCCCCGAGTTTTTGGGGGGTGGGTGCCTGCTATGCGCTCAGGTTTTGGCAGCTCGGGAGCAGTCACAGCATTGGTTTGGAAGGAGATGGAATACGACGATGCTAATCACACAAGAGTCAGAGTCTTTTTTTCTTTTATTTCTTTTTGGTCGGTATTTCTCTGTCGTTCGATTATTCACCCTTGCATGGGTGTAGTTTTCTTTTATTAAATTGAGTCGTCATTCTTTTCTGTGTTCAAGTTTATTATTGTTATTGTAATGTGAATGTCATTGGTTTCTGAATTGGTTAATGACCTTGTCGGTCTGCTTTGTAATTGATATTGACCCCGGTCGGTCAATCATTGTGTAATCTTTTGGAGTTCAGACTGGTAGATCCTTGTGATAAGGGTCTACGGCGTGTGACATTTCTGGTCGTATTTTGGGGGTGTTACATATATGGTATCAGAGCTTTAGGTTTGCGAAAAACCTAGGCCGTTGGGTCAAGTCCATGTCTTGTGTAAGTCACGCGCGTCAGAGTTGTGATTAGTATCGTGGTTCCAACATCATCTTCAAGCAATCCGTGATGGTAAGCCTTCCGAATCGTAAGTCCTCTTGTATACGTATTTGATTATATTGTACTTAACGTGAACCAAGGGTTTGAACTTGTTAGAGATCATATTGTTTTATGATATCACCTGCGTATACGGTTCGAGTGAGAATGGTTATGTAGTATACTTCGGAAGTCGAACATATTTATCGGTTTCTGCATTTCAGTAGAATAAATCTTTAAGTGTTAATTTTATCCGCTGCGTGAGTATTTTGAAATGACTCTTGGTATTTTGCAAACTGAATTGTTATCTCATAAGATCGATTCCCTAAACCGAGTTTTGGCATTTTAGTCTGCACGTTTTAACTGTATTTTTATGACGGTATTTGATATTTTACAAATAATTTTGTAAGTTTTGGAAAATGCTACCGTCATCGGCTTTTTGGCATATTTTAAAATGGTTTTGTAAATGATTTTTAGCCTGGTAGGTTCTGGCGCAGAATCCCCGACATGTAATATTCCCGGGCCGAATTACGAATATTTTAAAGTAGTGTTTTGAAATTTTCAGAGTTTGATTCATGTTAGCCGACCCCAAATCATTTTGGGACTAAGGCTTAGATGTTGTTGTTGTAGTGTTTTGAAATTTTCCTAACATTGCAAACCTCATGATTTAATGTGGTCATGTCAAATGGTCAAGTATTTTAGTGAAAAATTCTTTCGAATAAATATTTTGGTAGAAGAGGAAGGATTTTCAAAATTGTGGTATTTGGGACTCAACACTTTTGAAATATTTCAAATTAGTTACAATTCGATTTTCAATTTTCTTGTAGGCATTACTCGAAAATAAATTTTTAGAGTCATTGTATAAACTTCCTCTTCCAAAATAAAGGACGGTATTTACAAGTTTTGAGCACAACGTGACTCGGCTTTTGTTTCGAAAATCTTCTCATTTAAAAGCATACGCATAATGATCGTCCTAGACGAAGGACTAGAAATTAACTTCAGAAAATTTCGTGCTTTACGATATTACCGTTATTCTAAGGATGCTAATTAAACCTTGCGTTGATAATTGTGGTATACCATACAACCGGCTATGCGATAACAATAAATGGTACTATCTGCATTAACATGACGAGCCTTGGCAGACATAGACGTGATAATGGAAGTGGAAGCTGTGAAGTAGTTCGTACGACGACGATTCATGTTACGGTGAAGGAATATCAAGATCAGACGATATCCTATGAAATCTCCTCAGTGACTGAGCCAACGAGCGGAGAAAAGATACCGAGGACATCTGGAAAATTTTTGGGCGGTGAAGAGACTAAGGTTCTCAAACCCCCACGTCGTTCGAATGCATCGTCTTCGCAATGAGCATTGGGAATCCCAAGCCAGCATCGGTGACTCCCGGTAAGAAGAGAGTGTGCTTCAACTGCAACCGTACGGGACATATCCGTGTAAACTGTCCCTCCCCACTATTGACTTGTTATCGATGCGGGTGTGAAGGCCATCGGGAGAAACATTGTGAGATAATTTCCGAATTGGCAAAGCATGCTACTATGTTGGTAAGCAGAGCAAGTGGCCGGAGAATGTCCCGAAACCTTATGTCTCCTGCTGAAGAGCCTAACATAGGCGAATGAAGATTTTGTACTATATTCTAGTCGTTGCTGTTTCCAACAATCGTGACTTTGATCATTTTTCATTTTAATTGCTTTTCGTTTCCAACTCATGCTGTTTTAAGTTTCGGGGCTGAAATGTCTTCTTGGTACGGGGGCACGTATTACCCGTACTCTTCTTAGTATTTTCGGTGTTGGGAGACTTTCATTGTTGGTGATTTATCTGTGATCCTCTTGGCAATTTTAAACTACCATGTTCTACTGAACCTACCGTCATTCGAATGAATTTCAGAACCGATTTGTTAGACTCCGTGAATTATTGTGGTCTATCCACATCTGAACGTAATCCTTGCAAAATTTTGTTCGAAACTATTTGTTCCCACTCGTGCGCTTAACATTTCCAATGTGTTATGAACTTGAATACGGTTGGTCGAGCTCAACACGCGATTTCAGTACGTCTGAGCCGTTTGTGATTTTCCTTAATTCTAGGAGCCTTTACCTCTCCACTCTACTTTAAGTTTCGGGACGAAACTTCTTTTAAGAGGGATAGTATGTAATATCCGGACTTATTATTGTACATTTCATCTGTATTTGAACCCTGTATTATTCGGAATTGTGATCTAGATCATTGGAGTATGTTATTTCTCACATTTGTATCCTTGTACATAAGTATAACAACATGCAAAATATCTCATGCAAACTCGTGATAGCGCACGCTAAGAATGTAGCTTAACGTGCGTTATCGGACTACAACTATCGCACGCTACGAATGAAGAATTGCGTGCGCTAGGCCATCAATTATTGAGTTGGGCAGCTAGGACATGCGCCAGCCGGACGTAGGACCGGATAAGATTCCCGCGGATGAACCTGGACAGTTTTGGAGTTAACTCTTATTAGCGCGCGCTAAGGATGTATGATAGCGTGCGCTAATTAGCTAGTGTACAGAAAGTTTATATAAGGGCCAGCACTTCATTTCTTCTTGTTCCCTTCACTCGTCCTCATTATTTGATAAGTCCAGAGAGCCCATTATCCTCCTTAAACACACTTAGAACACATCTACTTGATCTTTGGAGATTGAATGTCACTTGTGTTTGATCACTGGATTGGAGAAATGCCTTAATTTGGCGAACAAGCAACCGAAGCCGGATTGTACTTGTTGTCTCGGGGGTTTTCCTCATCTTAAGGTATGTTATACTACTTCCAACCTTGAATTCGTGTTCTTAAGGATATGAGGATTATGCTATCAAGATATTAAGTTTCTTTGATGAATTATCCAAACCACATCATGTTTAGGATATTGAGATGATTACGCCTTAAGTACCCTGGTTATGAACATCATGATTCGAATCTTGTTACAATGAACAAGTAGAGGAAGCTTCTGACATTGGTAATCCGAATTTAGAAGGTGTCTTCATAGTAATCACGGACTTAACTTTAACATCAATATTGTTAGACGAATCTAAGAGATTGATCATGGAAAGATTTATCTTGTAAAGATGGAGTGTTAAACGAACTACATGATGATGGTTTTGATTGATATAAGGTATTGATATCGACCGTTAGGCTTTCTGAATTACGCATGAAGAATTGTAATCGAAATGGAATATGGTTTTATGATAGTATACATATTCTTGAATTTGAAGTTATTGTTATCCGTAAGATCATTCATAACCGTATGAGCATGATATTCATAGAGATAACATGAATTAACACTAAAGATTTCGTTGGCTTGATCACGATTAGATCAGTCTACTGCCCAGTAGTGAACTGCCATGCACGTTTAGCGCACGCTAAACTTTGTAGATTAACGTGCGCTATCGAGCACAGTTAACGTACGCTACGATTGGAAACGTAACGTGCGCTATTTCATCAGACGAGTCAGTCTGCTGATCAGAGAGGATTGTCAATACATAGTTAGCGTACGCTAGGCTTTATTGTTTACGTGCGCTAACGAGCGGGCTTAGCGCGCGCTACGTAGAATACTTATCGTACGCTAAGCAGTTCAGGCAGATTACATTTTATGAATTTTTCAGCCGTAAATTGGATTGTTAGACGTTCGTACGACATGAGATGAATTCTATATTATTTCTTTTGTGAAGGTTCGAGCTTGTTACGTGATTGATCGAAGGGGTGACCTTCGAGTGTTTCATTTTTCGTGGAAGTATTGTTCTTGTCTTCGAATCGAGGCAAGTACCTTGATATACGAATTATAATTACGTGAAATCATTGTTGCTGAAGTGTATGAATCATGTTACGAATATCTGTATATATATTATATATATATATGTGTGTGGATATATGTATAGATATATGTATATATATATATATATAAATATACATATGGAGGTAAATGTTGGGTGATTAATACCAATATTAGTCGACGTACTCAACTTAGATTAAGGTATGAATGATATTTATAGAGGTAATATGGTAATGTTGTATTTTCGATTGAGTTACGATATAAGGATATATATGTAGTGTTGATTGGTAGTATTGAAGGCTTAATGTGTTAAGTCTTGATGAATAACGTGCGAGTTGTTGTTTATTTTGCGTAGTTACGGACTGGCGAATAAATTATGTGAATTGATGAACTAATTTGATAATTGTTGCAACGGTTGACTGTGTGCTTGGTATTTGTAACAACGTGAATACTTGTTATGAGAGATGTCATATCCGGGTGCCTCTGAGGGCGGGGCGTGTACTCCGGCCTGGTGTACGCTGCAATGAGCGGCTCCATATGATTGGTGAACACCGATGTTACTTATGTTGGGATTCCACAGAAAATAAACGCAGCGGAAGAATAAATGGAATCTCTAAGAGGATCGATCAAGTAACGTATATACGAAAAGAAATACGAAGATCAAGGAATCAAAGTCCCATACCTTTGATGTCTCTGAAAAACCTTCGTATGATGATGATGATGATGAAGATCCCTTCGTTCCAAACACCGAAAGCACGGTGCCTCAACTTCACACGCCGGAACTTGACGAAAAAATCAGCAAACTTCCTTTCTCTAAGAATGCGGCTAGGGAAGCTTGCAAGAATTTTTTTTCTCTCGATCTTTTCTACTAATAACTTGTCTCTAAGATCAAGTATATGCTATAGAAAATTTTTCTCACTCTTGAAGCTCTCTCAAAAACGAAATCTTCACTTGGGGAAGGAAGAAGGAGACTTTTATGATTAAAAGACTTTCTTTTCACAAAATGATTACAAGCCTCACATGTAGAAGATGCTTTTAAAAGCATCTCTACACCTCACATGATCCCACAAGTATATTATATAATGAGAGAGAGACAAAGTAGAGAGGAGGGGGGGCCTTATAGGGAATCTTCCAAGAAACGGGTCGAGTTAATTCGGCTCGTGTATTGGATGTTCGTCAAACGAATCCCTCGTGAATCGGATGTTCGTCAAACGAATCCGTTTTATTTCCAATGTGTTTATACTAATTAATTAATCCAATTAATTAGTTATATCAAACACAAATATACATTTCTCTAAGAAATATAATTTATGAATTAAAGTAATCACCCAGTAACTTACTTACAATTCATAAGACCGCTATTTGATTTATCCGATAAATCACTAATATCTAATATTATAAGAGAGATTATTAATTCATATTTATCCGTCAATGATCTGTTGCGCGACTCGTAGGTTCGTCTCGGTAGGCATTGGGAGGAATCAATGAGTGCGGGCGGCACTTAGCCGGCTAGCGGGCGCCTGTAAACCCCCGAGAGCGAATGAGCGAATCATTCCGAACCATTATGTCATGAATACCATATACGTATAGACCCTTCATCGGATGTCGGTCAAATCTTCGGGTCACGGTAAAGTCAAACCTACTTGTTGACTAGACTCTATACATGTGTTAATACAAATCAAGACCGGTGATTAATAGTGTATCTAATACGACTATATCGAATGCTTTGGCCAAAGACTTATGATCTTATTCGCCATTAACCATATAGGACATTCGCTGCTCACTAACAGGAGATAGAATCCTTTCTTGACGTACGGTAAAGGCTGCTACTGCCCGTATAGTCCGCGCCGAGGTCGACTCAGCAATTAAGCAAATGAGTCTAACTACTCTAATGACAAACTAAACGTCACAGGCAGATCTTCTACTGAACCCTCAAGTCAAAGGTCCACGTATACTATCACAACCTTTCGATTCGTCATCGACTCTCCGAGAGTAAATACCGTGTGACTGAATCGAGTATGAGTCGTGTTCGAGTATACTGGTCCCACCAATATACTTATAACTATGCTATCAAGACGTGCACACGTCCTAGCATCAATTATACAAGTCTTATTAAAACTTAATGTCCTGTTAAGTTTTATCGACTTGCGAACTAGTTAAGCATTCGAGCTCTAAACATTTCTAGTGCCTATCTCCTTATCTCCATAAGAAGTAGAATGTTCACTCTCAAATGCAAGGACTATTATTCTATATACCAAATCACAATGCCAGTTAGATACAATAATATAGAAATAATAATTGCCTTATTAAATGTAATATTCATAATTACAATACAATTGCTCTCACTCTCTCATCCTCTGAGTGGCATTCAAGGGCATATATTCCTAACAATCTCCCACTTGCACTCAATGCCACAAACTATGGTATCTAATACCCATACTCTCTAGATGTCTCTCTAAGACCTTCTGAGATAGTGGCTTGGTAAGCGGATCAGCAACGTTATTTGCTGTGTCTACTCTCTGCAGTGTAACATTCCCATCCCGAACCATTTCTCTAACAAAATGATATTTTCTCGCAATATGTTTGGTGTTGTGGTGAGCCCTAGGCTCCTTAGCTTTGTCTGTGACTCCGTCGTTGTCACAAGACAGTGTCACGGGCTTCTGCATTAGGAACCACTTGAAGTTCCTCGGTGAACTTTTTATCCAAAAAGCTTCTTTAGCGACCTCCGTGTTGCACGATATTCGGCTTGACATGTAGAGATAGTCGAACTTTGCTTGGCACTTCTCAGCGCCCCACCATTCGGCGTAAAGATATACCACGATGT
Source organism: Orobanche coerulescens (assembly GCA_033398695.1). Lineage (NCBI taxonomy): Eukaryota > Viridiplantae > Streptophyta > Magnoliopsida > Lamiales > Orobanchaceae > Orobanche > Orobanche coerulescens. Next base: position 65,186,108 of record CM065819.1, read on the forward strand.
GGACATCGAGCATCCATGTCCCCGAAAAATGCAGTCGTATAACCCATCACTCTTAGTTCTCCGCCGTATGTAAGAACCAAGTCTTTAGTCCTCCATAGGTACTTAAGAATGTTCTTTACATCGATCAATGTTCTGCCTGGATTTGGTGAAACCGACTTACTACGCTCACGGCATAGGCAATGTGCGGTCTAGTGCAAATCATTGCATACATAAGGCTACCTCTTTGCCGAAGCATAAGGTACCTTGCTCATTTCCTTTCTATCTTCCTCACCTTGAGGACACATCTTTAAGGAAAGTTTTGCACCATGTTGCATAGGTAGAAACCCTCTTTTAGAATCTTCCATCCTAAATCGCAGGATCTTTTCTATGTAGAGGGCTTGGGAAAGACCTAACATTCTTTTCGCTCTATCCGGTAGAGACGAATACCTGAATATAGGTTGCTTCTCCCAAGTCTTTCATTGAGAACTCTTTAGAAAGCCAAGCTTTCCAGGCCCGAGCATTCTACGTCGTTTCCTATAAGTAGAATGTCATCTACATATAGTATTAAGAACGCAATTTTGCTCCCACTAACCTTCTTGTAAATACGGGGCTCTTCTTCGTTTTGGACAAAATCAAACTCTTTATTTGTCTCGTTAAAACGAAGATTCCAACTCCGTGAAGCTTGCTTGATCCATAAATGGCATATTTGAAGTTTGCATACTTTATGAATATTGGTTTGAGATATGAATCCCTTAGTCATTCCATGTAAATCTCCTCCTCTAGGAATCCATTTAGGAATGCTGTTTTCACATCCATTTGCCATATTTTATAATCTAAGTGGGCTGCTATAGCAAGCATCATGCGAATAGACTTAATCATAGCTACAAGCGAGAAGGTCTCGAAGTAATCGATTCCTTCTCTTTGGGAATAACCCTTTGCCACAAGCAAGGCCATCTAGGTATCAACCTTGCCATCTCCATCAGTCTTTCTCTAATAGAACCATTTGTTTCCAATAGGCACTATGCCTTTAGGACGATCTACTAAAGTCCAGACCTGATTAGAATGCATTGAGTCTATCTCAGCTTCCATAGCTTCTTGCCACTTGGTGGAGTCAACGTCTACCATCGCTTGGTTGTATGTAGAAGGATCATTCTCTTGACTACTTTCTGTCATCTCATGGACACCCAGTTCCTCTTGATGCAGATAGCCATACCTCTCAGGTATTTGAGAAATTCTACTAGACTTGCGAGGTTGTGTTTGTATTTCAGAAGGTTGGGTTCTAATATCTTGCATAGGTGTCTCATTTGGTGTTTCTTTTATTTCTTCCAAAGAAATATTTCTACCTGCCCCTCCTTCCTGAATAAACTGATCTTCCAGGAAGTGTGCTTGTATAGCAACGATGATCCTATGATCTTCGTGCATGTAGAATAGATATCCCATGGAATCCCGTGGATATCCTATGAAACGACCTTTCACAAACCTAGTTTCCAATTTCTCTACTTTAGTCTTCTTGACATAAGCAGGGCATCCCCAAATCCTAATGTGATTAAGACTTGGTTTCCTACCTCTCCACATCTCATGGGGAGTTTTAGGAACCGATTTGGAAGGACATCTGTTCAAGATATGCACAGCAGTAAGGAGTGCGTAACCCCACAGATAAATCGATAGATCAGTATAGTTAAGCATGGAGCGAACCATGTCCAACAAGGTTCGGTTCCTTCTTTCTGATACACCATTTAATTGTGGAGTAGCTGGAGGAGTGAATTGTGACACTATTCCTTGTTCTTTTAAGAACTCATCAACTTCGTTACTCATGTACTCACCACCCCGGTCTGACCGAAGAGTCTTAACACGGTTACATGTTTGAATTTCAACTAGGGCTTTAAATTCCTTGAATTTATCAAAAGCTTCAGACTTATGTTTCATTAAGTACACGAATCCATACCTGGTATGGTCATCAGTGAATGTAATGAAATATTGAGAACCGTCTCGTGCCACTTCAAAAGGGCCACGAGGCGTCGGTATGGATCAATCCAAGTTTTTGACTCTTTCAAAAGTCCATGCGAAGGGTAACTTAGTCATTTTGCCTTGAAGGCAAGATTCACAAGTTGGATAGGGATCGATCCCAATGGACTGTAAGCCCATCTTTCTCTATTTTATGAACCTTGGTCGACCGATATGACCAAGTCTAAGATGCCACTTAAGTGCTTGGTTCGTTTCATCCCTACCACGCTTTCTAGTTATAGTGTTCACGATTGTTTTATTCTTTAAATTTAAATGGTATAAACCATTTAATAATGTGATACCAACCAATTTATTTACGAAATAAATACGACAGGACCCATCTCGATAAAGAAGTGAAATCCCTTTCGGTCCATGACCTAATTGATACAATATTCTTGTGCCCCTTGGGCAAAACAAGTACATCATGTAAAGTAAGAATAAAACCAGATTCTAAATCGACATAAGGGATCCAATATCGAAGCCTCGACACTATGCCCACTTCGGCGGTGACCATCACCTCCCACGAATCCGACTTCCTACTTCGTTCCAGATCCCGATTCATTGTACAAATGTGAGAACTCGCACGAATCAAGTATCGAAGTAGAATATACGATTCTGAGAACAATTTGTTTCTAAAACCGGTAGTTACGTACTGAAGCGCATTACGGTCAAGCTTTGGACAGTACCTCTTCCAGTGGCCTAGCTCACCGCAGTTGAGGCATACATCCGTTTTCTTGGCCCCCTTGCTCTTTTGAACCATTGGGGCCTTGCCCTTTCCCTTGTCGATCTTGGCTATTGGACCTAATCGCTTCTTGTTCTTTTCTTCTTATTCTTGGACTTCCAAGTCCCGAAGAAATCACAAGTGCGGCTTTCTTTCCCTTTGTCTTCATCTCGAGATCAGGCGGTCGTCGGTTTGTTCATTAGCCCAACTAAGTTACATGCAATCTCATTGCGGTTGAAGTTCATGACAAATTGTGAAAAGGAGTCGGAAGTGACTGCAGGATAAGGTCGGTTTGGAGAGATGCATGCATCGAAAATCAAGAGCTTCCAATCTCTCAATCATCGAGATCATCTTGAGGACATGGTCCCCAACCCTCTCTCCTTCCTTCATCCTGGCGCCGAATAATTGCTTTGATATCTCATATCTAGCGGTTCGGCTATCTTATCCATAGAGCTCGGCCAGTGCGCTAAGATGGCTCGTGAAGACGTCATCTTTTCATGAGCACGTTGAAGCTCATTGGTCATTGAGCCTAACATGTACCCTCGCACTCTTATGTCGTCTTTTACCCATTTCTCATGGGCATCGACATCTTCCCGATTGGCTCGGGTTCTTGCAGGAGCATTGGGATGTCCGCCTCAAGACGTATCCCGGCATTTCCATATTTAGGACAATCCTCAAGTTCGAAGCCGATCCACATAGTTCGGACGATCAGACGTTCTTTTCAAGTAGTATAGCGAGTGGGTTCATTGTCATATTGAGAGTTTTGTTAACTGCAGAGAATAATTTGAGATTCGTTAGTGTTTGTTTAATTATGATCCGAGTAAAGAATTTAAGGACTTTCTTTATTCATAACTCGGCTCCCACTATTTTATCGGCATTTACACACTCCCATGTTAAATCCGGAAGTCTTGGGTGACTTCATAGTGGTGATCGATTTCTTTACAAAGTTTAATAGAGGGCAACCCATACGGTTTATATTCTATTATTTTTTATAAAGTGATGTCTAATACCAAGCCATCTAATGGATGATTCGATCTTCTTTTACCCCTAGTTCACTTGCCCTCAACCCATTCGGTTTCTATGGCTCGCTGAACTATCTAAGTTTAAACCGTCAACTCCTATTAGTCTGACAATTGAATCTTACCCGGCAACCCATACGGTTTATAGGGGTTTGATTTGTCACAACTAAAGGCATCTAATGCACTCTAGGAATTTATCAACTTTCCCCAAAAATATTACCCCGACATACTCGGAAGAATAATATTCCGGTTTAGATTTCAATTTTCCATGAGTTTGACGGAGGGTAGGAAACTTCGTAACCTTTATAACTTAGTGTTTGTAAGTGGGAGTATTAACGCGATTATATGTTACACTTTGCACATTAATCCGTTTATAAGCGCGGTTTGTGGTTTGTCAATCATTCAAAATGAAAAAACAATAAATAGCAACCTAGTTACTACCAACATATAGCTCATGGACTTTTTCCTAAGTATTGGGCCAAGCCAAATAAAGAAAGGAAAAATACAGTATTGATTCTTCGTCTTCTAGTCGGTCGTCTTCGGTCTTCGTCATAGCCATATGAATAATTACATCATTGAACAATACGTCCTATTATACATATTTTCTAGTAAAAATAAATAGGCTCAAAACGGCCTTTACAACCATATCGAATCGAACAAATCAACAACTAAGTCCACGAGCTATATCACCATCACATAAGACATTCCATACAACATGTAACGGTAAATGAAATTAAATAATCAACTAATATATTAATCCAATTAATATAAAAATTAATCTATTTAATTTTTACAATATTAATCAAATTAATATTTATAATCGTCATTTTAATCCGTTCAAAGTAATCCGGCCAAAACAATATTCTTGTCTAATAATTTCCCTTAATAAAAAATATTCCAAATATTTTATTAAATCCAATTAAATCCAATTTAAATTTCGGAAATTATTACAACGAAATATAAACACAAAAATCGAGTCCCGGAAAATCCAGTATCAGGCCCAGCCCACAACTCGATTCAAAATCGGGCCGAAAACCCGAGAACCGCCCGGACCGAGTCACTCTCGGCCTTTGCCGGCAGTGGGCCGAGTGCTCTGATAGCCTACCGAGTCACTCTCGGCGGCCAGCGGCGATCGATAAGCTGCTGCCGGCAGCTGCGTCTTCGTGCGGTATTCGTGTTTAACCCCCGTTTTTCTCATTTTTTCGACTCGCTTCCAAAACGAAAAAGTTTCTTAACTTTATGAAGAACTTATAAATCAACATAAATCAAAATTTTCAGATTTATAATTCACATAAAAGTCGAAACTTGACTTACTATGAACGATTAAATATCTTCGATTATATCTATTATGATTCTAAATCATAAACATCATCAAATAACATTCCAAATGCAAAGATGATCGTATATACGATATATTTGACCTCGTTCCGATACCACTGTTGGGATTCCACAGAAAATAAACGCAGCGGAAGAATAAACGGAATCCCTAAGAGGATCGATCAAGTAACGTATATACGAAAAGAAATACGAAGATCAAGGAATCAAAGTCCCATACCTTTGATGTCTCTGAAAAACCTTCGTATGATGATGATGATGATGAAGATCCCTTCGTTCCAAACACCGAAAGCACGGTGCCTCTACTTCACACGCCGGAACTTGACGAAAAAATCAGCAAACTTCCTTTCTCTAAGAATGCGGCTAGGGAAGCTTGTAAGAATTTTTTTCTCTCGATCTTTTCTACTAATAACTTGTCTCTAAGATCAAGTATATGCTATAGAAAATTTTTCTCACTCTTGAAGCTCTCTCAAAAACGAAATCTTCACTTGGGGAAGGAAGAAGGAGACTTTTATGATTAAAAGACTTTCTTTTCACAAAATGATTACAAGCCTCACATGTAGAAGATGCTTTTAAAAGCATCTCTACACCTCACATGATCCCACAAGTATATTATATAATGAGAGAGAGACAAAGTAGAGAGTAGGGGGGGACTTATAGGGAATCTTCCAAGAAACGGGTCGAGTTAATTCGGCTCGTGTATTGGATGTTCGTCAAACAAATCCCTCGTGAATCGGATGTCCGTCAAACGAATCCGTTTTATTTCCAATGTGTTTATACTAATTAGTTAATCCAATTAATTAGTTATATCAAACACAAATATACATTTCTCTAAGAAATATAATTTATGAATTAAAGTAATCACCCAGTAACTTACTTACAATTCATAAGACCGCTATTTGATTTATCCGATAAATCACTAATATCTAATATTATAAGAGAGATTATTAATTAATATTTATCCGTCATTGATCCTGTTGCGCAACTCCGTAGGTTCGTCTCAGCCGGCATCGGGAGGAATCAATGAGTGCGGGCAGCACTTAGCCAGCCTAGCGGGCCGCACTGTAAACCCCGACTGAGAACGAATGAACGAATCATTCCAGAACCATTATGTCATGAATACCATATACGTATAGACCCTTCATCAGATGTCCCGGTCCAATCTTTGGGTCACGGTAAAGTTAAACCCTACTGTTGACTAGACTCTATACATGTGTTAATACAAATCAAGACCGACTGATTAATAGTGTATCTAATACGACTATATCAGAATGCTTTGGCCAAAGACTTATGATCTTATTCGCCATTAACCATATAGGACATTCGCCTGCTCACTAACAGGAGATAGAATCCTTTCTTGGCGTACAGTAAAAGCGCTACACCGCCCGTATAGTCCGCACTTGAGGTCGACTCGGCAATTAAGCAAATGAGTCTAACTACTCTAATGACAAACTAAACGTCACGGACACATCTTCTCGAACCCTCAAGTCAAAGGTCCACGTATACTATCACAACCTTTCGATTCGTCATCGACTCTCCGAGAGTGAATACCGTGTGGTGAATCAAGTATGAGTCGTGTTCGAGTATCTTGGTCCCACCAATATACTTATAACTATGCTATCAAGACGTGCACACGTCCTAGCATCAGTTATACAAGTCTTATTAAAACTTAATGTCCTGTTAAGTTTTATCGACTTGCGAACTAGTTAAGCATTCGAGCTCTAAACATTTCTAGTGCCTATCTCCTTATCTCCATAAGAAGTAGAATGTTCACTCTCAAATGCAAGGACTATTATTCTATATACCAAATCACAATGCCAGTGATATACAATAATATAGAAATAATAATTGCCTTATTAAATATAATATTCATAATTACAATACAATTGCTCTCACTCTCTCATCCTCTGAGTGGCATTCGAGGGCATATATTCCTAACAACTTAATGCGCGAGCAAGGGGCGGCTCCTGTGGGAGTGAACTCCAGCGCGGTGACATGTGCAATGGGCGGCCAATATAGTGGAGTTAACGCCGGTACACAGGTGTGCAAGGGAGGCGCCTGGCAGGCTTATTAGTAACGAATATTTGAGTGATAGCTAAGACCCCGTTACCAAATGATTTTCGTAATTTAAATCCTTGCAACTCGCTTTAAAATATTGGTCTTGATGTAGACCGCAATTCGTGTTTCTGAAAGTTCGTTCCAACTTTTTTTAAATGTTGGTATCATGATTAATTAACCAAGGATATTTGACAAGATCTCCGAGGGTTAATTAATCAGGGGTCTTGAGCAGGATTTGTCGAATGAGAGGCTGTGTCTTTGATTGTACTGTGATGATTATTCTGTGTATTGGGTCGAGGACCCCGTGGGATGTTGAGATTTGATCTCGTGATGATATTATTTGGATTGGGCCGAGAACCCCGTGAGATGTTGTAATGATTCACTTATGTTAGTGTTTTATCAATTGGGTCGAGGACCCCGAATAACGTTGTAATGGTGTTGTGTCAAGATTTAACACCTTCCGACCGGCGATCGCCTCCGAGGCCGAGCGACCAGGCTTGCCTAAGCGGCCAAGGCGAGTCTGGCGGCTGACTGGCGGCCGAGCCTCAACCCGGCCGGACAGCTAAATCGGCGAAGGAAGGTCCCAGGACAAGTCCGATGCGAGCGATCGACCTCGAATACGATCATCACTCGGCACTCGGCGGCCGACTCTGGCGATCGACTAGCGGACGATCCTCTCTGGGCATCTGCCGATCGACCCTTGGTGACCGACCATTGCCGGCCTTGATGATGGCCGAGAACGATCCTCGGTGTCGGCTAGAGGCGACCGCATCATGACGATCCGGGCCGATGGCCATCCCGGTCGGCAGGCCAAGTCTCAAAGCCGACCCCACGTGCGAGATCCACAAAAGGCGCCGACAAACTGTCTCCTACCTCACCTACCGGCATGGCCCAGACTGCGAAAGGAGTTGGCGGACAAGACATGTGACTACGCCGCACGCATCTTGACAAAGTCCGCCGAAAGTAGCAAAGTGGGACCTCACAGCGGTGCTTAGGACGCGTCTTTGGATCCTCATTGGACCGCAGTGGCCACAGTGTATCTATGGACTTTTGGCGGGCGGCCCACGTGACCTTTAGGACGATCGCCCCATTGCATTAAATGCCGAAAGGCGATCGCCCACTGGGAGAGAGGGCACCCCAACCCCTATATAAAGGAGGCAGCCTGCACTTGTATTTGGGGTCGAAAAACTTCAGCTTCCTTAAGTTTCTCTCAGACATTCTTGCAATACATACGCAATACAGGAGCAAATCACCTACACTTGGCTAACATCCAACTCTTGGCAACAGCTTTCTTTCGGTCTTACTTCTCCCGGCCTTTTCTCCTCGAGCAGATTACCGGCGGGACGAAGAACACCGAGCTTCGCTCAAGAGCCGGATCAACGGAGTCTTTTTACACTCATTGTATTTAGATATCTCTAATTAATACTTGTATCCACGAATATTCGTATTAATAACATCTCGCGAGAGCATTCAAGCCCGGTCCTAACAAACCCGGCAAATCTTGTATTATTTATCTTCTCTCGGAAGTGCTCCCGCAACCTTGTTTGTTGTCCGTCTTCCAGCAGTATTTAATCTTCGGATAGATATTTTGGGCAACAACAATTGGCGCTAGAAGGAGGGCATCCAACCCTCGATTTTTTACACCTACCGTCCCGAAGAACACTCACTGTTCTCGGGGCAGATATTTGAAGTGACACTCACTGCACTTCAAAAGAAATCCTTCAGAAATCATGTCTTCCTCATCCGCGTCGAAGAAAGCCGCTGGCCAGCCGGCCAAACCCCCTGTTCCGTCGCAGTCCGAGCCACAGCCGATGGTGGAAGGTAGCCGCCGCGGTCAGAGACGCTCGATCCCGTCCCTGGACGGCGGCCCAAGCCTCTCGCTCGATCGGTTCCGAACCAAGGAACAGATCGAAGGGGCCCTGGCCGTCCTACAGGAGCGACGGAGTGCTCTCGACGCGCCTCCAGCTACCGCCCCCCCTGTCTCTCGCCGAAAGATCAAGCGGAAGCTCAAGGCACTACTGGCCGAGCGATCGCGGGAGGCTCCGTCCGCGAGTAGGCGCTCGCCGGGGCACCTCGTCTTCGATCGCACAGGCGGTGACCCGACACAGCTCGGGCGGTCCGGCCCGGCTACGAGGCAGCGGAGTTTGAGTCCGTCACCGGGAGCTCGGCTGCCCGACTCCCGGAAGGCGGCTGGCCGTCGGCTCCCCCTCGCCAAATTGCCGAGGTCGGCGGTAGCGAGCCGGAGATCGGTACACGATCGCTGGGCTCCTGCTCCCAAGCCGATCGGCAAGCGACCAAGCCACGGCGATGGGCTGCGATGCGGCGTCAACTCGGCGACATGAAGGCGCTCCTGGAATCCGGGCGGGCGCCAAGAAGACGATCGCCGGGCAGCGAGCCGCTCGCGATCGACATCGAGCTCGCCCCGTGCGGCACGAGATCGCTCCCCGCTAACACCGTGTACGAGGGCGATCGGACCCCAAGTGCACTGAGGAAGTTTAACATCTACATGACCGGGTGTGGGGCATCGACGCGACCGGATGCCGAATGTTCCCTTGTGCCGGACGACCTCGCCCACCGGTGGTACACTTCATTGCCACCTCGGTCCATTGGCTCCTTTAACGTGGCGCACGGCTTCTCGGAGTACTTCGCCACTGTGGTCGTCGGCCGAAGGTCCCCTTCGCATGATGCAAATCAAGCGGGGAGAAGAAGAGTCCGACTCGGACTACATCGGCCAGGTGGACGTAATCATCCTCAATGGCGAGCCCATAAGCGATGAGACCGCCTCTACGCGGTCTAGGAGGTTTTCGGGGTTTTTCGCCTATGTTCGGGCATCTTACGAAGACCCAACCTACGACCTACGCAGCCTTAGGGCTAGAGCCGCGAATTTTACGGCCGGGCAAAGGTTTCTTCTTAGCTGTGAGCGGCGCGATCGGCGCCGGGCGACGATCTCCCGCCCGATCGCCAATATCGACCTACGAATAAAGCGATCGGCGGCGGCGACGATCGCCGATTTCCGGCCCGATCGCGATCATCACGCTACATCATCCGCGATTCGGAGGACACGATCACCATCTCTGATCCGGCATATAACATGACGGACTAAGGCATAAGATCGCCTCCACCGCACATCATAAAGCCATGGCCACTGGCGATCGATGGAACCAGGCTTCGGTCATGCAAGGTCCCTTCGGCCAAGATCGCCCGCCCTTCGTTTAAATACGAGGCCGGCGTAGTCGAGGCTCTCCAACATTAATCGGTGGACACGATCGCTCGCCCTCAAAGGTTCATCATCGACATGGTGAACCGGACAATGCGACGTGCCACAACCCCGTCTCAACGTACACCGTCGAGGTCGGCCATCTCCATGGTGGCCGAGGTGGAAGCAGAGCTAACAAGCCGCGGGCGTGGAGTTGATTCATCCGACGCCGCGCAAGGACTCCTCTAGGCGAGACCGCACGCCCTTCGTTTAAATACGAGGCGGCGCGGCTATGAGAGGACCCTCATAATAAAGTGAGTCACGAGACACTCATTGTCTTTGTGCACCAAGACACGGTCATGGGGTCGGTCCATCGATCTCCTGCGATTGTGCACGATTCCTCAAACAAAGCGAAACCGCCAAGTTTCCATGGGGATCGGCCAATGTTGTTTTTGCGGTACAAGACCGAAAGATAGCTAAGCGATCGACTATGGTAGCCCAAGTCCGAGTCCTGGCCGGCTCGGATCGCCGTCCTCATCCAGACGCGATCACCGGCAAAACCACCTCGCCCCATGTCTTCAACATAGGAGCAAGGTGGGGCAATTGTTGTGTCAAGATTTAACACCTTAGGCCGGCGATCGCCTCCGAGGCCGAGCGGCCGACTTCTTCGCCAAGCGGCCAAGGCAGTGCAGGCGGCGACGAGCGGCAGAGCCTCAACCCGGCGGACGGCTAAATCGGCGAAGGAAGGTCCCGGGACAAGTCCGATGCAGGCGATCGACCTCGAGATACGATCATCACTCGGCACTCGGCGGCCAAACTCTGGCGATCGACTAGACGATCCTCTCAGGCATCTGCCGATCGACCCTTGGTGACCGACCATTGCCGGCCTTGATGGCGGCGAGAACGATCCTCGGTGTCGGCTAGAGGCGACCGCATCATGGCGATCTGGGCGATGGCCATCGGTCGGCGAGCCAAGTCTCAAAGGCCCGACCCACGTGCGAGATCCACAAAAGGCGGCGACAAACTGTCTCCTACCTCACCTACCGGCATGGCGGACACTGCGAAAGGAGTTGGCGGACAAGACATGTGACTACGGCACACGTCTTGACAAAGTCCGCCGAAAGTAGCAAAGTGGGACCTCTGTGACGGTGCTTAGGACGCGTCTGGATCCTCATTGGACCGCACGGTGGCCACCAGTGTATCTATGGACTTTTGGCGGGCGGCCCACGTGACCTTTAGGACGATCGCCCCATTGCATTAAATGCCGAAAGGCGATCGCCCACTGGGAGAGAGGGCACCCCAACCCCTATATAAAGGAAGCGGCTGCACTTGTATTTGGGGTCGAAAAACTTGACTTCCTTAAGTTTCTCTCGACATTCTTGCAATACATACGCAATACAGAGCAAATCACCTACACTTGGCTAACATCGACTCTTGGCAACTTTCTTTCGGTCTTACTTCTCCGGCCTTTTCTCCTCGAGCGATTACCGTGGGACGAAGAACACCGAGCTTCGCTCAAGAGCCGGATCAACGGAGTCTTTTTACACTCATTGTATTTAGATATCTCTAATTAATACTTGTATCCACGAATATTCGTATTAATAACATCTCGCGAGAGCATTCAAGCCCGGGCCTAACAAACCCGGCAAATCTTGTATTATTTATCTTCTCTCGGAAGTGCTCCCGCAACCTTGTTTGTTGTCCGTCTTCCAGCAGTATTTAATCTTCGGATAGATATTTTGGGCAACAACAAATGGTTTTTTTGCAAATTGTCGAGGACTCGAGAGTTTTTGAAGTATTTTCCTAAAAGTATTCCCATTTGATTTTCAAAATCCCAAGATGGCCCGAGTCAATAATAATGTTTTCAAACTCTCTTATCAAAATACTTTTCCTTTTATAAAAGGGATTTTTCTGACTTCTTGGGCTCGTTTGAAGTTTTATTGGTGTTATGTTCCGTAAAGAGAATATGAGAATGTGATTATCTTTCACCGCGTGTTTGTGATGCTATTCTGTGTTGACTATGGGAATGTGCGGTTTGTGTTAGGACTTCACGACTGTTGAGTTTTGTGTTGTTATTATTCGTATAACTTGTATATTATGTACTTGCACTAGCAAAATTCCAGTTTGCTAACCCCCGAGTTTTTGGGGGGTGGGTGCCTGCTATGCGCTCAGGTTTTGGCAGCTCGGGAGCAGTCACAGGATTGGTTTGGAAGGAGATGGAATACGACGATGCTAATCACACAAGAGTCAGAGTCTTTTTTTCTTTTGCTTCTTTTTGGTCGGTATTTCTCTGTCGTTCGATTACTCACCCTTGCATGGTTGTAGTTTTCTTTTATTAAATTGAGTCGTCATTCTTTTCTGTGTTCAAGTTTATTATTGTTATTGTAATGTGAATGTCATTGGTTTCTGAATTGGTTAATGACCTTGTCGGTCTGCTTTGTAATTGATATTGACCCCGGTCAGTCAATCATTGAGTAATCTTTTGGAGTTCAGCCTGGTAGATCCTTGTGATAAGGGTCTACAACGTGTGACATTTCCAGTCGTATTTTGGGGGTGTTACATGTGGTTCATCTCTTTTGGCCATACATATGTTTCTCGACTATAAATGAATATTTTCTTGAACGAGTTGCATGTGTTTTGACTATGCAAGTAACAAAGAAAACACATGTAGTACAGTCATTTATTGTTGGTTTTTCATGGGAAGATTGTAATTCGTTGTTAGGTTCCAACAAAACTGGGAACGTAAATAAATGGATAAAATAGAAAAGATGAGATAAAGGCTGTTTATTGTATGATGAAATAAAGATTTACAGAAGACTGTGGAAGACTATGCCACAACACCAACTCTCCACACAATTTGAAATGGCCCATAATACCTAACAGCATGTTTAGCATTAATGCGTGCTTCCACATAATTCTGTCTATGAGGACGAAGCTTAAGAAACACCCTGAGTAGAAGTTATTTTTGACTGTTTGATAATGTTGTAGCATGTGTGTGTTACAACACGTTATGCTAATATGTTTTAGTTGGTAATATAATTTTGGCTTTCAGGCAAAATCTTGTAATTTCTTTATTGGGGAAGAAGATTTGTTAAACCAGCAACAAAGTGATTATGTGGATTTGTTTGCTTCACGTGCCGATGTTGAAGATTTGAAGAAGAAAGTTGATAAGTATGATCATCTCATAAAAAGCAATGATGTGCTGAAGAGAGACTTGGTCGTTTCGAAGTATATGATCTTTTTTAATCCTTTTTGTCCTATTTGTGGTGTTCATGATGAAATAGATAGAATTTTATTACACATTCTTTGTCTTTGTTATGATATGTATCTGGTTTTGAATTGGTTGGAATGCATGTTATTTTTTTAGATGGGATGATATAAAATTATTGGTTCTTATATTATTGAGCTCTTGTGGTTGATGGTTAGTTTTATAGATTTTGGCAATGAATTTTAAATTGAAATGTGAAATACTAATATATATTACTGCAAAAAATACTAATATATATTATACAATAACTGAAGTAAAAAGTCCTTTTTTACTACGCCAATTATAAAATAACCAAAGTTAAAGGCATTCTTTTACTTCAGTTACCCCCATATTTGGATCATAATTAGAAAAAAAACCAAAATAGATTTCGGTTATTAGGATATTGGACTTCGTATAAAAAGCGAAGTCTAAAGTATACCTTTTACTACATGAACATAGACTTCGGTAATTATAACGTTTTTACTTCAGATATTATCCGAAGTCTTTGACGTTTATTCTTATAGTGCCCTCACAAACTTCTACTACTCTATTATTTAGTATTTGTTTTTGTTCTGAATCTGTTGGACCTTATGATCAACCAAAATCTTTGAGTCATCAAATAATCATCATGTGGATAATAATTGGCTAATTACACCAAAAGTTAAATAAATAGAAAGAAAAATTGATTAGTTACAAACATGAATCTAGGTGAAGTACTTGCGAATCTAGAATCTAAAAGGTTTTAGCCATGAATCGTGGCTACAAAAAATTATATAATAAATAATAAACATGTTTTTCAACTTTAACTAAAGGAAATAAACAGGAAAAAAATAGATAATTAAAACTCATTTCGATCTTGAATCTTGAAGTTTGATCTTTGTTTTCTTGTTTTTTGGTATCTTTGGATGTCTCCAATGCAAACGATACCCCAAGGACAAAGTCTAGAGGTCGGCCTCCTGTTGCACCAAATAAAATTTTCCAAAAATCATGCCGCATAATCGTGTCCACTGTCATCCTCCTGTTGCACACTCGTATGACCGCGCCATTCGAAATTAAGCTTTTTATCACGGGCCTAATCCCCTGTTGTACTATATGGACATGGTGGCGGGTTGTGTGTTAGATTTATGTTGGAACATTTTATTCCATATATTAAAGGATTATGATGATGTGTTGATAATCAAGAAAAACAACAATCGGTTTATTTGTATATTATTTGGTTATATTACAGGTATAAATTACATCAAGGATTATTGTTTCGTCATCGATAAAAAATGGAGAGATTGTTGGAACATTTTATTCCACATAAATATATTAAAAGATTTTGATGATGTGTTAATAATCAAGAAAATCAACAATTAATCAACAAACAGTCGAAGACACGAGCTGGACTGAAAATCAAAGACACGAAGCAAATCATGCTTACTGTACGCTAACAGTTCAAGTTAACGTACGCAATGATCAGAACATATTAACGTTACACAATGAAACAAGGTTAACATACGCAACATTACAGGATTAACGTACGCTAGGATGCAAGCATTTAGGGCTGAGAATTGTGACGGGGCCGGGTACCCGTCCCGAAGTCCCTAAGTCCCGGTCCCGAGAAACGTCAATTTGACGGTCCCGATCCCGGTCCCGCTCGGGACTTCGGGAGTCCTAAATCCCGAAATGGGAAAAATATTAATCCCAGTCCTGGTCCTGGGCTGCAATTTCCCGAAATGTCCCGATCGGGACAAAAGATACCCGACTTCAAAACAAAATTACAATATTTCACAAGTAACCCACACTTCCACAGCAGGCAGGTCCAAAACATCAAAATTCATTCTACCACAAAAGCTTTGGTTGTCCATGATCACACACCATTATCAATGATTAGAAGAGAAGAAGGGGATTCATTAACACAAATCACCAATAGTTAGCAGAGGAAGGGAGTTTACCTCAGGATCAGGATGGAGAGATCGAGAGATCGGGTCTAGTATGAGCAGATGCAGCGGGCACCAATAATTTAGGGTTATAGGAGTAATTTTTAGGGATTAAAAATTAAATGTATAATTAGATTTGATATTAATTCGAGAAATCAAGAAGTCCCGATCAGGACTCGAGACTCCCGAGTCTCGAATTTTCCCAAACCTCAGGTCCCAGTCCCGAAAAATTCAGGACTCGGGGTCCCGAATCCCGTCGGGACTCGGGACGGGACGGGAATTTCCCAATTCGGTCCCAAAATCTCACCCCTACATGCATTACTGCCGCTCTGATGTTTAAAATGCAAATTCAAATATCATTTCATTGAAGGCATCTAGAAGGTCAACCTGTACAACGTTCATATACCCGTTGTACTTAACGTACACAACATTATGATAAACGTACGCAAGGGAAGAAGCAGTAGCTACTGGACTGAATTGAATAGACGCTAATGTACGTAATAGGGAAAGGCTTACGTACGCTAAGAGCGTAACATACACTAAGGAGACATCATAACGTATGTTATGAAGGAACAGGCAGCAACAGCTAGTATAGGTTCTCAAGCCTATAAATACCACTTCATTTGGTATTCAAGAGACAACAACTACAACCAACTTACAAATTCATCTGAGATACTTATATATTCAACTGAATTGAACAGGCACTAACGTACGTAAGAGGGAAATACTTAAGTAGGCTAAGAGCGTAACGTACGCTAAGGAGACAGCATAACGTACGCTATGAAGGAACACACAGCAACGGCTAGTTTAGGGTCTCAAGCCTATAAGTACCACTTCATTTGGTATTCAAGAGACAACAACTTCAAGCAACTTATATATTCATCTGAGATACTTGTATACGTTATCGTTGTCGTAATCAAGCTTAACTGATAAGAGTTAGAGTGTTTGATTCACTCAGCCATACACAAGAGGAAAGAAAGGATTGTAGATTTGATTCGGTACTATTAGCTTAGTTTAGCAGGATTGATGGGGAGAATAAAACTAAAAAAAACGGACAAAGCCGAAAACTTTGATCTGTATTTTTCTGTTATATTACAAGTATAAATCCCATCAAGAATTATTGTTTTGTCATCATCAAAAAGGGAGAGATTATAGAAATACTTTATTCCACATAAATATATTAAAGAATTTTGATGATGTGTTGATAATCTATAAAAAAAACAACAATTAATCAACAAACAGTTCAAGACACACGAGCTGGACTGAAAATCAAAGACATGAAGCAAAATCAAGCTTAACGTATGCTAACAGTTCAAGTTAACATATACACTGATCAAAACAGAAGAAACTGGACGATGACGTTCAGGCATGTTAACGCACGCAATGGAAGAAGGTTAACGTATGCAACATTAAAGGATTAACGTACGCTAGGATACATGCATTATGTTCACTATGATATTTAAAATGCAAATCCAATTATCAGTTCGTTGGAGGCATCTAGAAGGTCAACATGTACAACGTTCATATACCTGTTGTACTTAACGTATGCAACATTATGATATAACTGTAACACCCCCAAGTTATTCGGGGTATATTACAGCGCCGTGAGCCCCGCCGTGGGACCCACAAGGCTATTCAAACGCGGAACCATGAACTTTGACCGATAAGGTCCAAGCATAATCCAATGGAGGACAATAAAGTTGACACCCAAAACAATATACAATAAAACCAAATACAATACATCGAGAATCAATCCCATGGCAACGCAGGCCAAAACATCAAGAAAACCAGAAACAGTACTCGAGTACTCACAACCATTTCAAGTACAACATCACTGAATAGATAAAATACAAAGTATAACCAGTGACAAGACACAACATCACACTTGCCCATCATCTTCATGCCGACCAGGTACATGCCTATCCGCTCTCCTGGATCCTGAAATACATGAAAGGTATTTCTCCCAAAAAGGGATTAGCCGTCGAATAGCTAGTACAAGTATATCGAATATGAAACACAATACTTCTCGACAATAAAGTAAATGCAATCATCATTCCATCAAGCTCAAGACTAGTATTCCGTAATAACTAAATCTCATAGAACTTCATTTCAATACATACGTGATTAACCGTAGAACCGTACCAAAGGCAACGGAACCATCAGAGGACCCGTCGGTCCGTCCCAGAGTGGTTAACCCAGAATATTCGCGGAACCGCACCAGAGGCAACGAAAACCTCAGAGGACCCGTCGGTCCGTCCCAAAGTGAATATATACAATCATATAATTCATATACCTTACTTTCAAAGTCGAGAATGTACAATCATAAACATATACTTGCCTTTGAGACATCGAGAATTGGAAGGAAAAGAATACAAGTTCGGTAGGTCCAAGAACGCACTTCCGGCACCTAAACGATTCGTAAGGAATACGATAATTAATAATCCATACTCAAATCACACCAAAAAACTCCCAAAAACCGCTTACGATTCACAAAACGTATAAGGATAATCACCTAGAGGTTTGGAAATCATCCAAACCCTCTCAAGTCCGAACAAAGTACATAACCATCGTAGGGGAAATGTGGGTACAAGGCAGATACGACATAATCTCAAAGATCTCAAGCTCCAAAATGGATAAATCAGACGAATCTAAGAAAATCCCCAAAAATTCCCCAAACTAGGGTTCTAAGCAATTTACCTTGATTTGGAAGGTAGAAACGGATTAGATGTTGTATAATCTTTGTTATTCCACCTAAGATTATGATAGATGATGAGTAGCCGCCCCCAAATGGCATCATATTCACCCCTCTCGCGCCCTCTCATCGGAAGTGAAGAAAAAGGAAGGGAAATGACGAATAACAGGGCTGACTGTCCTTATATACTACGCCTATTTAGCGTGCGCTAAACCTCAAGGTTAGCGTGTGCTAATGGGGTCACCCGGTAGTCCAGTGGCTTCTGACCTGCATCGTTAGCGTGTGCTACATCTCGCACTAGCGTGCGCTGCGCAACGTCGATAGCGTGCGTTAGCTTACGCTTAGCGTGCGCTAACTGCTAGTCCAGAGAGAAGAACTCAGCTACTGTCTCTGCCAGACTCAACCCATTAGCGCGCGCTACTGGCGAAGCTACCGCATTCTACTCGACATGAATAGCGTGCGTTAACTCACGCTTAGCGTGCGCTAAATGCCAGTCTAGAGAGCAGAACTCGGCTACTGCCACTACCCAACTCAGACTATTAGGGTGCACTACTGGCGAAGCTAGCGTGCGCTACCTAACATAATTAGCGTGTGTTAGCTCACGCCTAACATGCGCTATTTGCTCCATCTAATAACATCGCCGCAAGGTCCAATCGATACGAGCATGATCCGAAGGATACGGAACTCTAGAATCAACAAAATCTCAATAAATGCTTACAAGAGCGACAAAAGTGAAGGAACGCCAAAGTCAATAATTCAATAAAAGTACGGGTATTACATTCTCCCCCTCTAAAATGAAGTTTCGTCCCGAAACTTAAGAAATTAAAAGTTCAGGGTATACGAATCGCATCTTCTCTTCCGTCTCCCAAGTCGCTTCCTCAACTCCATGTCTTGACCATTACACCTTAACCAACGGAACGATATTGTTTTGAAGTTGCTTCTCACGATGTTCAAGGATCTTCACCGGTCTCTCTGGAAAGGTAACATCCTCGGCTACGTCAATCTCGCTATAGTCGATAATATGACTTGGATCCGGCATGTACTTTCTCAACTGAGAAACATGAAAAATGCTATGGACATGACTCAATGCTGGAGGCAACGCCAAGTGATAAGCTAACTCTCCAACCCTGTCCAGAATTTCAAACGGTCCGATGTACGTCGGACTAAGTTTACCCTTTTTCCTGAAGCGGAAAACTCCTTTGGTCGGCGATACCTTGAGTAGGACATGGTCTCCTACTTCGAATTCCAAAGGTCGATGGCGAGTATCAGAATAATATTTCTAACGTCTTTGGGCAGTCAACAACTGTTCTCGAATAATAGAAATCTTTTCCTTAGTCGCCATCAACATATCCGGTTCCGTTCCGACTAGCTCTAAAGCCTCGTCCCAACATAATGGCGATCTACACCGCCTACCATAAAGTGCTTCGAAAGGTGCCATTTTAATCGACGCATGCCAACTATTATTATAGGCAAACTCGATCAACGACAAATGAAGTTCCCAATCGTCACTCCAGTCTAAGGCACAAGCCCGCAACATATCCTCCAACGTATGGATCGTCCGCTCAGTCTGAACGTCTGACTGAGTATGAAAAGACGTGCTCAATATCAACCCGGTGCCCAAAGCCTGATGGACGGCTTGCCAAAAATGCGATACGAACCGACCATCTAGATCGAAAACAGTAGTTTTAGGGGCACCATGCAACCTCATAATCTCGGCTATAAAAGTTCGAGCCAATCTTTCCGGTCCCCAAGTATCCTTAATACCCAGGAAGTGTGCGAATTTGGTTAACCAATCAAAGATAACCCAAATCATATTCATTCCAGCTCGAGTACTCGACATCCCGGTGATAAAATATATAGAGATATCTTCCCACTTCCACTCGGGAATGGGAAGTGGCTTCAGCAACCCCGCCGGTCGTTGATGCTCAATATTGACTTGTTGACACGTCAAGCATCGTAATACAAACTATGTGACGTCTTTCCTCATATTATTCCACCAAAAATTTCGCTTCAAATCCTTGTACATCTTACTCGTTTCGGGGTGGATTGAGTAAGTCGTAGCATGGGCTTCTCGGAGAATTCTCTGCCTCAACTCTAGATCATTCAGAACACAAAGTCTGCCCTGAAATCTCAAAATACTATCCTCATGGACCATAAAACCAGGGGCTTTTCCTTTAGTCACATCTTTCTTCAGTTGAGAGATCATCGGGTCACTCCATTGTTTCCCTTTGATGTCATCAACCAAGGACGAAGTAATTTCGAGAGTACACAACTGTCCCTGCACTCTTTGTAGCCAAACTTATATTCCTTGCTTGATTAGATCCTGACGGATCTTCTTCTGAGATGTAAGAAACTCGAGCATCTGAAGTGATGCCGATTTGCGGCTAAAAGCGTCCGCGATGACATTGGCCTTCCCCGGATGGTAAAGAATTTCCAAATCATAATCCTTGATCAATTCCAGCCAATGTCGCTACCTCATATTCAACTCTTTCTGACCGAAAATATACTTCAAACTCTTGTGATCGGTATAAATATGACACAGAGATCCATACAAATAATGCCGCCAAATCTTAAGTGCGAAAAAAATTGCGGCCAATTCCAAGTCGTGAGTAGGATAGTTCATCTCATACGGCTTCAACTACCGTGATGCAAAAGCTATCATTTGTCATGCTACATAAGCACACATCCGAGCCCTTGTCCTGAAGCGTCGCTATAAACTAGAAAACCTTCACTACCCTGTGGTAAAGTTAAAATCGGTGCTGAGGTCAGACGTCTCTTCAGCTCATCGAAGCTCTACTGTCTCTCGACAGTCCAGATAAACTTTTATGTCTTCTGAAGTAATTGCGTAAATGGCCGAGTGAGTTTCTAGAACCCCTCGACAAACCGATGGTAATACCCAGCAAGACCCAAAAAGCTACGAACCTCCTTAACATTATTAGGCGGCGCCCCATCTAGCACTACCTTAATCTTCTGCAGGTCTACACGAACCCTTCGGCCGAAACCACATGGCCAAGAAACATAACTTCCTTCAGCCATAACTCACATTTCGAGAATTTCGCATAGAGGTGTTCGGCTCTCAAAACATCTAGTATCAAACGCAAGTGCCGGGCATGCTCCTCCTTATCCCGAGAATAAATCAAGATGTCGTCAATAAAGATGACCACACATATGTCAAGGTATTCGATGAATATCTTGTTCATTAGTTGCATGAATATTGCCGGTGCATTAGTCAATTCAAAGGCATGACCACAAATTCATAATGTCCGTATCTCGTCTGGAATTCAGTTTTCGGAACATCAGACCATTTCACCCAGAGCTAGTAGTATCCTGATCTCAAATTAATATTTTAGAATACTGCGGATCCCTGCAACTAATCAAATAAATCATCTATATGAGGCAATGGATATTTGTTCTTGATGGTCACTTTGTTTAGCTCACGGTAATCAATGCATACACATAGTGAACCATCCTTCTTCCTCACAAAAAGAACAGGCGTGCCCCAAGACGAAGAGCTTGGTCTGATGTACTCTTTCTCCAATAGTTCTCCCAATTGGTTCTTCAATTCTTGCATCTCGAAAGGTGCTATCCGGTAAGGCGCCTTAGAAATCGGAGCCGCGTCAGGCTCTAAATCTACAGAAAATTCTATCTCTCGATCCAGCGGTAATCCCAGAAGATCGTCTGGAAAAACGTTTGGATACTCATTAACAACTGGAATCGAAGAGAATTCGACTTCGCTCCCTTCCGACTTCAAAGCATAACACCAATAGCCCGTGCAACCCTTATTCAAGAGTTTTACGACCTTCATGGCGCTGATAAGCAACTTAGGTTGGCTCGATTTACGCCCCATGAATGAGTACCCGGAACCATCATTGGTCGTCATAGTGATAACCTTAGTGCGGTAATTCATAATCGCTTGGTGACTATCAACCCAGTCTTCACCGAGGATCACATCCTCACCCTCGATATCAACCACAATCAAATTCGATAACCAATCAATATCGGCTATGTTCAATGGAAACTCTCTAATCTCTCGATTCCTCACGATTCAATCTCCTCTAGACAGTTTCACGATGAAAAGACTGCAAACAGTCATACAATTTATATTCAAACGGCGTACACACTCCAAGGAGATGAAAGAATGTGTAGAACCCGAATCAAAAAGTACACGAACTGGATGATATAGGATATAAATGGTACCTGAGGCCACCGCCGCATCCGGTTCATCTGCTCTAAGCATCTCATAGACTCATGGGTGTGCCGAACTGACGCTAGAATCTCCCCCTATAGCGTTCTGACTCCGTCCCCGACCTTTGCCGTAACTCTGCTGTGATTGGCTAACCGATTGTCGTTGATTCATATTCTGATCTACAGGCGCTGGGTCAGAAGCCCGAGTGTCTAGAGTCGGATCTTGTTCGGGGCAATAAACTGCCCTGTGTCCGATCTGACCACAAGTGTGACACTTCAGAGGCTGGAAATTGCACTCCATATTGATGTGGCCTGGAGGACCCCAATTAAAATAGGTTACCGGGCGAGTTGAGGTACCAGGAGCAGAACAAAAACTCTTCTTCCCTTTAAAAGAATGTGACGACTACTCGGAAAAATGGTTAGCCGCCTGAGGTCTCTAGAAGTTACCACCTTTAGAGCCAGAAAAATTACCAGCGGTCTTTTGCTTCTTCGGCTCTTCTGTGGTATCATTGTTGGAACTTAACATGTCATGTGCCAAAGACCTGTCTTGGTATTCCTTCAGAGTAGTGCAAGCAAACCCGACCATGTAACGCTATAAATCTATATTCATCCGCATGTCAAAGTAACGGATCTTGTTACACTCATCCCGCACTTGATTCTTCACATGGATCAGTTGTTGGTTATATTCCACTATCGCCTACGAGACTGGAATATTCTGTGGCTTAACCTCGAAAAAGGCTCGAATTATGCCTTCTTGCACTGGCCAAGGACAAAACTCAGCATCCAGTAGCTCTTTAAATTTGTCCCAAGTAACAACACGGTCTCGTGGTTTAATAGCTTTCCACCAAGTCGTGGCTTCTTTAGTAAGAAAGTACTGAGCAATAGGTACCTTCCTCGTTTCGGGGCAATCAACAGCCTCGAACACTTTTTCCAACTCGAAGAGCTAATTCTCCCAGTCATTCGGGTCGGTAGCACCGCTAAACTACGGAGGATACATACGGACCACATTTTGAAGCAAAACATCCGCTGTCGGATTAGAATTATTCAGCTGAATAGCTTGGGCCAGGATAGTCATCTGATTTGTCAATTGTTGAAGAACATTCGTAGCCCCAATATTTGCATTATTCCCTTGATCGGTCGACTGGTCGTGTTGACTCTCGGTATCAGGATGCACTGAGTTAGATAAACTAGGGGTAGTCGACCCCGCAACGGAACTGAGGGAAGCAGCCGCGCCACATCCTCATCCGCGCCCACGACCACGGCCTCGCCTCTGTCCCCTATCAGCAAACATTCTGAAGGACACACAGAGTACATAATTACAATTCAAATCGCATGTCATCGAAGTGACTGATTCCCAAGAATACCAAATTAAAAGCGAAGCGATTAGGAAGAATGCAAGAAGAGTAAAAAGACTTGCTAGTACCGGTCGCACTGTGATGATGGCAAAGTAATGATACTGTAGATAAACGATGAATCAATCGACCCAAAAGACCGGCAACCTAGGTATCCATAAACCTAAGCTCTGATACCATATTCTGTAACACCCCCAAGTTATTCGGGGTATATTACAGCGTCGTGAGCCCCGTCGTGGGACCCACAAAGCTATTGAAATGTGGAACATGAACTTTGACCGACAAGGTCCAAGCATAATCCAATGGAGGACAATAAAGTTGACACCTAAGATAATATCCAATAAAACCGAATACAATACATCAAGAATCAATCCAATGGAAATGCAGGCCAAAACATGAAGAAAACCAGAAACAGTACTCGAGTACTCATAACCATTTCAAGTACAACATCACTGAATTGATAAAATACAAAGTATAACCAGTGACAAGACACAACATCACACTTGCTCATCATCTTCATGCCGACCAGGTACATGCCTATCCGCTCTCCTGGATCCTGAAATACATGAAAGGTATTTCCCCCAAAAAGGGGTCAGCCGTCGAATAGCTACTACAAGTATATCGAATATGAAACACAATACTTCTCGATAATAAAGTAAATGCAATCATCATTCCATAAAGCTCAAGACTAATATTCCGTAATAACTAAATCTCATAGAACTTCATTTCAATACATACGTGATTAACCGTGGAACCGTACCAAAGGCAACGGAACCATCAGAGGACCCGTCGGTCCGTCCCAGAGTGGTTAACCTAGAATATTTGCGGAACCGCACCAGAGGCAACGGAACCCTCAAAGGACCCTTCGGTCCGTCCCAGAGTGAATATATACAATCATACAATTCATATACCTTACTTTCAAAGTCGATAACGTACAATCATAAACATATACTTGCCTTTGAGACATCGAGAATTGGAAGGAAAAGAATAAAAGTTTGGTAGGTCCAAGAACGCACTTCCGGCACCTAAACGATTCGTAAGGAATATGATAATTAGTAATCCATACTCAAATCACACAAAGAAACTCCCGAAATCCGCCTACGATTCACAAAACTTACAAGGATAATCACCTAGAGGTTTGGAAATCATCTAAACCCTCTTAAGTCCGAACAAAGTACATAACCGTCCATATAATAATAGGAGAAACATGGGTACGGGGTAGATACGACATAATCTCACAGATCTCAAGCTCTAAAACTAATAAATCGGACGAATCAAATAAAATCCCCAAAAATTCCCCAAACTAGAGTTCTAAGGAATTTACCTTGATTTGGAAGGTAGAAACGGATTAGATGTTGTATAATCTTTATTATTCCACCTAAAATGATGATAGATGATGAGTATCCACCCCCAACTCGCCTTAGATTCGCCCCTCTCGTGCCCTCTCGTCGTAAGTGAAGAAAAAGGAAGGGAAATGACGAATAATAGGACTGACTATCCTTATATACTGCGCCTATTTAGCGTGCGCTAAACCTCAAAGTTAGCGTGCGCTAATGGGGTCACCCAGTAGTCCAGTGGCTTCTGACCTACGTCGTTAGCGTGCGCTACATATGGCACTAGCGTGCGCTGCGCAAAGTCGATAGCGTGCGTTTGCTCACGCTTAGCGTGCGCTAACTGCTAGTCCAGAGAGCAGAATTCAGCTACTGCCTCTGCCAGACTCAACCCATTAGCGCGCGCTACTGGCGAAGCTAGCGCCCGCTACTCGACACGAATAGCGTTCGTTAACTCAAGCCTAGAGTGTGCTAAATGCCAGTCTAGAGAGTAGAACTCGGCTACTGCCACTGCCCAACTCAGACCATTAGCGCGCGCTGCTGGCGAGGCTAGCGCGCGTTACCAAACAGAATTAGCATGCATTAGATCACGCCTAGCGTGCGCTATCTGCTCCATCTAATACATCGCCTCAAGGTCCAATCAATACGAACATGATCCGAAGGATACGAAACTCTAGAATCAACAACATCTCAATAAGTGCTTACAAGAGCGACAAAAGTGAAGGAACGTCAAAGTCAATAATTCAATAAAAAGTACGGGTATTACAATAACATACGCAAGGGAAGAAGAAGTAGCTACTGGACTGAATATAACAGACGGTAACGTACATAACAGGAAAAGGCTTACGTACTCTAAGAGCGTAACATACGCTAAGGAGACAACGGAGCATACTCTATGAAGAACAGGTAGCAACGGCTAGTTTAGGTTCTCAAGCTTATAAATGCCACTTCATTTGGTATTCAAGAGAAAACAACTTCAAGCAACTTATATATATATATTCACCTGAGATACTTATTTATTCAAGTGAATTGAACAGACTGTTGAACATTTTATTCCACACATTCATATTAAAGGTTTTGATAATAAGTTTATAAATAAATAAAAACAACAATTAATCAACAAGAAGTCGAAGACGCATGAGTCAGACAGAAAATATGTAAAACTATAGTGAAGCTAACATACGCTATCAGCAAAGAATAACGTACGTGACATATCAAGTTAGTGAGTCCTTTATTCAGCATCGAAGCGGATAACGCATGCTATGGTGCAAGGTTGGCACACGCACGAATGATCACATAACTTACGCTATATGTGTAACATAAAGTACGTTAAGAGTTTGAATCAGAATTCAAACTATAAGACCGTTGTGACATCATGGAGTTGGTCATCATGTCAATAGCTGTCTGAGGTTGACAACGTATGCAATCAACATTCACTAACGTACGCTACAGTAGAGACAGTAGCTAGTGGACTGAATCGAACAGCAAATAACGTACACAACATGTATGAATAATGTAAGATAAAGAGCATTACGTACGCTATACAGTAAGCATAACATACGCTATGAAGAGGGCAGTGACCAACGACTAGTTTAGGCTTTGAAGCCTATGTACCACTTCATATGGTATTCACCTTACAACAACTTCAAGCAAAGTTTATATACGACAAATATGATTATATGCATTATTGTTGTTATAATCGAGCTTAACTGATAAGATTTCGAGTGTTTAATTCACTCAACCAAACACGAGAGAAAAGAAAGGATTGTAGATTTGATTTGGTGTTATTAGGATCTTGGATCCGGCATTGTTATAATCATAAACTAAATTCAAGTAAGGTTTTTCTAGTACCGATAGAAAGATAGAAATGTTGATTCCTTATCTGATGGAAAAGGAAAATGGTTTATCTTGGACCGACATAAAGACAAGATTGTAGCGGTAGATAAAAGACAAGAACATAACGGTTTACCTTGGACCGATAGAAGACAAGGCGGAAAGGTTTATCTTAAGCCTATAGAAAAAGATAAGCAGTGAGGACGTACACATATTGGCCAAACCTCTATAAATCGCCGTGTCATTTACATTCTGCACTTAATCGCTTCAGTAATGGCAAAAGAATTTTATATTTTTAACTGCACTATCTAAACCCACCTTCTAGTGGCGGTACCAACCCAACAATTGTTATCGGAGCGGGTATCTCTTATAGTCGGGTTAACATCCGAGGAGAGAAAAATCCAATGGCACTTCATTTTGCCCCGGCGAAGGCCTCGCCTTAAACCGACCTCCATTTCTTGATGGATCTAATTTTATGATATGGAAGAAGAAGATGTCAATATTTATCCGAGCTTATGATATTGAGCTTTGGAAGGTTATTTGCCCTGGTCTAAAGATTCCTACAAAATTGGATGGCTCTCTCAAAAGCTTCAAAGATTATAGTGATGAAGATTGGAAAAACGATCATTACAATTGTAAAGCAACACAATTGATTTATTGTGCTCTTAATCCAAAAGAGCATAATTGAGTTTTCTCGCGTGATAGTGCCAAAAAATTGGGAAAATGTTAGAGGTAACTCACAAAGGAACGAATCAAGTCAAAGAGATGAAAATCAATATGTTTCTGCACGACTACGAGCTTTTCATGATGAAAGACGAAGAGTCCATCACAAATATGCTAGACCGATTTTCGGTTATTACAAATGGACTAGCATGCTTCGGAAAACCCTTACCGAGTAGTGGAATGGTTAAGAAAATATTACGACCACTACCTTGCGAATGGGATGGGACGATTGCGGTAATTATGGAATCTAAAGATCTCAATACTCTTGATTTTAGCGCCCTTGTTGGTTCGTTAATAAATTACGAGATTGTCCTTCAATCAAGGAACAGGAAGTCGAAACCGAAGGAAAAATCTATAGCTTTGAAAGCTAAAAAGATATTTAGAAATGAAGAAGAAATCTCGGTTGATGATAATGATGAAGAATCGACATTTTATGCCAAAAACATCAATAAGTATCAAAACTTATTAAACAGAGAAAAAGAGACTTCAACTCGCAATTCCGACACAAGTCAAATCGGTTCGACAATAATTATCGAAATTATGAAAAATCCGGCCACTTTGCGAAGAATTTTCGTGGCTCGACTTCCAAGAAGGAAGTGCTAATAGCCACCTGGAGTGACGAAGAAGACGAAGATGAAAATATTCAAAATAATCTCGCACTCATGGCAAGTAGCTCGTTTGACGATAGTGACGACGAGAGCCAGGTAAGTATCTCATCTCAAGATAAGCTTTTTAATACTTTCGAACAATTACATATGGATTTTCAAAATTCGTTAAAATATAATAAATCACTTAAAATGAAAAATAAATTATTAGAAGATGAAATCTCCAAAATTCGAGAAAAGAGAAATTAATTGAAAACGATCATTCTCTATGTTTAGAAAAAGAGAATAAATTGAAAGATGATTTATTAAAAGTTCAAAATGAACTTAAAGATTTAACGAATCAATTTTCTCTCGGAAATGAGAAATTTGAAAAATTACTTTGTGTTCAAAATTGTCGTTAAATAAACAAGGATTAGGATTCAAACCAAATGATAAAAATAAATTATATAAATCCTTAAATTTTAACATAACCCACTTTGGCAAGTGTTTAAAAATCGGGCATCACGTTACAAATTGTAGAAGCCCAAGACGAACGATAAAAATAAAGAAAATATGGATTCCAAGAGGAACCATAATACCAAATATCATTTATTTACCAAATAAAAACTGATCAAGAGTCGGATGGATCCCAAAAGTCAAAATTAATTATTCAAAAAAATTGGTATTTAACTCAGGGGAGTTGATATATTGAGGGGGAGTATTACCCATTTCTTTACAAAATAACTGGTATCATTTTAATAATTAAATGCATTTTTTGCTAATGAAAAAAAGGGGGAGAATAAGAATATGTAATGGAGGAGAAATAATAAATGGGGAGAACCAAAAAGAAGGTATAATGGGGAGGAGAAAACTAACGAAACGGACAAAGCCGAAAACTTTGATTTGTATATTGTTTGCTATATTTTTGTAGGGATAAATCCCATCAAAGATTGTTATTTTGTCATCATCAAAAATGGGAAGATTGTTGGAATATCTTATTCCACACATTCATATTAAAAGTTTTGATGATAGGTTGATAAACAAAGAAAAACAACAATTAATCAACAAGAAGTCAAAGACGCACGAGTTAGACAGAAAAAAAGTAAAACTATAGTGAAGCTAACGTACGCTATCGGCAAAGAATAACGTACTAAACATATCAAGTCAGTGAGTCCAGCATTCAGCATCGAAGCAGATAACACATGCTATGGTGCAAGGTTAGGGCACGCAAGGATGATCACATAAAATACGCTATATCTGTAGCATAATGTACGCTAAGAGTTTGAATCAGAATTCAAACTATAAGACCGTTGTGACGTCATGGATGTAACACCCAAAACTAGGCGGATATTACAGTGCCGTGGACCCCCGACTGGGACCCACCAGGCGAGTGAAAATGAATGAAATACACAGGGTTAATGTAGTACCGAACCACATTACATCATTAATTACTCTGATGAGGAGTTTCATACAACACACCCAAGATAATACATAATACATGTATATTTTATATGAAGATAAAACATACGACACTGAATAAAATGAGTATTCAAACTAAGTCTCATAGGGAAATAAAATAAAGAAAACACGAGTGAATGAAAAGGACTGGGGCCCCCTACTAGTATCACTGGGACTCCTCGCCGTCAACGTTCTCTTCCGTGCCTTAGCCTTGCCATGACCTGAAAAACAAAATCCCCCAACGGGGTCAGTTACACAGAACAACAATCCTCAAGAATTGAATAAACACAATAATATATGCTGTATAAACCACAAGTTCGATCAAAAATATCAAACCGTCGAACACATGCGATCAAAAATGAATCGGTCAGATTATAACCCAATCCTGTTGAAAACATACGTAATCAAACATACTGTATGAATCAACTAACGGTACGGATCAAAGGGTGGCACCACACTACGCCCGGAATGGAAATGTGTCCGTGCACAAGCCACCAACGAGTATCGATCGAATACACGTGTGGTCTTGTACCTAATCAGTCTCACGATGTAATCGTCTCGTGTGCACAGTCCAATGTGATGCCAACTACCAACACACGACTTAATATGTGCCCGACATGAAAATCCTACACATACCAACCGGCACGCCAGTATGACCCGGAATGCCACGAGATAACAAAAGTGACATCGAAATCAATAATGACTCACCGAGATGAAATGATAGTGAAATGAATGATAGCTCAATGAAATAATTGGAACCGTCGTTCCTCGTGACTGAAGTGATTAATTGACAATGACAAGTCTCGATACGATTAATACAATATGAATGAGTTATGATTATGAATAAACAACAACGAAAGGAATGAATATCCCTTTAACTGAGTAAGAATTAACTTACTCAACACCGATGAAGAATGTCCTTCCACGAACAACGTCCTAAATGAGATGTCGGTCGATCGAACAACCTTGAATAACACAAATACCAACAATCCGTTCAACATACGAATCAAACACGAATATAACGAACTCAAAACGTCGATACGAATAAACCAAGTTTATTGGGGCATTTCGACAAACAACTTGAAAACAAATTCCCTTCTTAAACAACTAAACCCATTTGTATCGAAAATCATCTTCTATTGAATGATCCAAACCACCAAAACACCATCAATACAATCGATAATCCAAACGAAATGCTCAAATCGAGTTTACGATATCATTAAATTGCAAAACCCAATTCCAAGTCAACCTTCAAAGTGTTCTTGAGAAAAACTTCCAACAATCCGATGATAACTCGTAAAAACTCATAATCATACGTATATCCATCACAATTCATGATTATACCATCCAAAACATCATGCTCCAACTCAAAATCGAATTCAAGGGTTGAAGAAAGTTACCTTAGATTAAGATGAAAAATCCACAAATATGTTGTTGATCCACACTACAACTTGAAGAAGATGAAATTCTGAGTTTTGATGATCTTGAAACACCCCAAAATCACCCAAAAATCGCCCCAAGGAAGAGAGGAAGAAGTGAAATGAAGAAATGAGCTTGTTCCTCTCAAAAAAACGAAATTATAGAGCAAGCTTGACTGTGTGCGCGGCCGAAGTGTGCCGCGGCCAAAATCTGCCTGGGCGCTCGCGGTGAGCCGCGGCCCGGCCGAGTGTGCCGCGGCACAGGGCTAGAAAACTGCACAGTGACTCGCCAGCGTGCCGCGGCCCCCAGTACAGGCGGGTCGGCCAAAAACTGCAACATGTGTGTGCCGCGGCGCACACTCCCTTGTGTCGTGGCCCACACCCCTTGGGTCCTACAATGATGAAAAATGACCCGGGAAGAGAATAAAAGCAATAGGAATCAATATTTGGGAAACAATAACACGAAATGGAAGTGCGGAAATCCCAAAACGGTGGTTCCAAGCAATGATTACAAGGATTCGCCCAACAAAAGCACACTTTGAATAGTGAGGAGATTTGAAATGACATGAACTCCAACGTCAACATCGACTAATGAATCAATTACAACAATCAAGATAATACTCTTGTCTCGATTCCCAACGAAGGTTGAAACAATGAACACTATCGATACACAACTCGAAGTTATTCCGAACGGTGAACACGGATAAATGAATGTGGATGATGAATGATTATTAACAAGTGAAAAATTACATAGTGACAATTACTGAATGAAATTACTGAATGATAATGACTGAATTACAACCGGGTATTACATACACCCCCCCTTAAAAGAGTTTCGTCCCCGAACTAAGGGTCAAACAACTCGGAATAACTCTCCCGCATACTATCCTCGGTTTCCCAAGTAGCCTCTTCGACTCCGTGTCTAGACCACTGAATTTTAACCAAAGGAATCACCTTATTTCTCAACTGTTAGATTCGCCGCTCTAAGACTCGTATGGGACGCTCCTCCTACGAATGATCATCTGCAATCTCGATTTCGTCGAACTGAAGTATGTGACTTGGGTCGGCAACATACTTCCGTAGCTGAGAGACGTGAAACACATTATGAATTCGGCTCAACGCCGGAGGTAAAGCCAATCGATAAGCTAGCTCGCCTACTCGATCTAAAATCTCAAACGGTCCAATAAATCTTGGACTCAACTTTCCCCGCTTCCCAAAACGGAAGATACCTCGACTCGAGGATACCTTGACCAACACGTGGTCACCTGTCTCGAACTCTAATGGTCGGCGACGATTGCCTGCATAAGATTTCTGTCGACTCTGAGCGGTCAACAAACGACTCCTGATCAAAGCTACCTTCTCACGGGCGGCTATAAGCATATCGGGCTCGGTGCCGATTGATTCTGATAAGTCATCCCAACACAAAGGAGATCGACAACGACGACCGTACAAGGCCTCGTAAGGTGCCATCTTAATCGAAGCATGCCAAATATTATTATACGTGAACTCGATCAATGGTAGTTGGGCTTCCCAATCGTCTTTCCAATTGAGGACGCATGCCCTCAACATGTCCTCCAATGTCTGAATAGTCCTCTCTGATTGTCCGTCGGACTGAGGATGAAAAGCTATACTAAAATTAAGCTGAGTTCCCATGGCACAATGAACTGATTTCCAAAAATGAGACACGAATCGCCCGTCACGATCAGAAATGATACTCTTAGGAGTACCGTGCAATCTCACTATTTCTTTGATGAACAACTGGGCAAGTCTCTCGGGACCCCAAGCATCCTTAATCTCGAGAAAATGAGCTGACTTAGTTAGACGATCCACAATTACCCAGATTGTATTCATGCCACGGTGACTTGTCGGCAAACTCGTGATGAAGTCCATTGAAATATCCTCCCATTTCCACTCCGGAATAGGGAGCGGTTTCAGCATACCCGCCGGTCGCTGATGTTCTATCTTGACTTGTTGACAGGTGAGACATCCCGAAACAAACTCGGCGACTTCACGCTTTATATTACTCCACCAGTAATTTTGTTTCAAGTCTTTGTACATCTTGCTGGACCCCGGATGAATAGAATAAGGGGTAGCATGGACTTCTCTCAAAATTGAGTTTTTCAACTCGTCATTCGCCGGTACACATAACCGATTCTTAAATCTCAAGAGTCCATCCTCGTGGACCACAAAGCCAGGAGCTTTCTTCTGTGCCACATCCTCGCAGATGTGTAACAAAAACGGGTCCGAACTCTGATTCACTCTGATCGCCTCTTCAAGTGGTGATGAAATCTCCAACATACAAAGCTGTCCCTGAACACGCTGTAACCAAACCTCGATTTTATGCCTAAGTAATTCTTGCTGAAGTTCCTTCTGAACTGTTAATTGAGCAAGCATCTGCTCCTGAACGGACTTACGACTCAAGGCGTCGGCGATAACGTTCGCCTTGCCCGGGTGGTAAAGTATCTCAGTATCATAATCTTTGATTAGTTCCAACCACCATCTCTGTCGCATATTTAACTCCTTCTGAGTAAATATATATTTTAAACTCTTATGATCGGTGAATATCTGAAAGGTAACGCCATAAAGATAATGACGCCAAATCTTCAATGCGAATACCATGGCTGCTAGCTCCAGGTCGTGGGTCGGATAATTTACCTCGTAAGGTCTCGATTGCCGTGAAGCATAAGCAATAACTTTCCCGTTCTGCATGAGTACACATCGAGACCCTGTTCGGACGCATCACTATAGACCACAAATCCTTCCGTCCCTTACAGTAAAGAAAGGACAGGTGCTGAAATTAACCGGCGCTTGAGTTCCTCAAAACTCTGTTGACACGCGTCGGACCACGTGTATATCTTATCTTTCCTTAAAAGGTTCGTCATGGGTTGAGCGATTTTAGAAAATCCTTCCACAAATCGCCGATAATAACCAGCTAATCCGAGGAAACTTCGAATTTCCTTAACATTCTTCGGAGGTTGCCAATCTCGGATAGCCTCCGTCTTCTGAGGGTCAACACGAACTCCGTCTGATGAAATTACATGTCCGTGAAACGTCACTTTGGACATCCAGAATTCACATTTGGAAAACTTCCCATAAAGTTGCTCTCGTCTCAACACGTCGAGCACCTGATGAAGGTGAAACTCGTGCTCCTCCCGGTCACGAGAATAAATTAAAATGTCATCAATGAAGACAACCACGAACCGATCCAAACAATTTATGAAAACCCGATTCATTAACTCCATGACTACCGTAGGTGCATTAGTTAACCCAAACGGCATTACCACAAACTCATAATGACCATAGCGTGTTCGGAACGCCGTACTAGCAATATCCGACTCTCGGATTCGCAACTGATGATACCCAGATTTTAAATCGATCTTGGAAAATACTGAAGCTCCCTGAAGTTGATCCAAAAGATCATCAATACGGGGAAGGGGATATTTATTCTTGATCGTCACCCTGTTCAGCTCTTGGTAATCAATACACAAACGAAAAGAACCATCCTTTTTCTTGACAAATAATACCGGAGCTCCCCACGGAGACGCACTCGGTCGGATATAACCCTTCTCGGTCAAATCCTCCAATTGATTCTTTAGTTCCAGCATTTCGGTCGGGGCCATCCGATACGGTGCCTTCGATATTGGAGATGTACCAGGCTCCAACTCAATCGTGAATTCCACATCTCTCTGTGGAGGTAAACCAGGTAACTCGTCTGGAAATACGTCGGCATATTCTCTCACTACCGGAATATCCGCCAACATTATTGATGATTTCTCGGTCTTAGTCATATAGCACCAATAACCGACACATCCATGATTGAGAAATTTCACTGCTTTCATCAAGTTGATGACTCTCCCGGAACAGCTGGGATTACCTCCCTGAAAAACACATTCGACACCATCGTCTGAAATGATAGTGACCAAACGCTTACGGACGCTAATGACGGCATCGTGACGATCCATCCAATCAATGCCCAGAATGACGTCATCTCTCGGCAAATCTACCATGATTAGGTCTGCTAACCAATCACGGCCATGAAGCTGAATCGGAAAATCCTTAATCTCACGATTCCCGAGAATTCTTCTACCATCAGGTAGACTAGGGCTGGCAATTTTCGGCACGACACGAAAACACGACACGAACCGACACGAAATTAATGGGTTAGTGTCAAGCCTTATTGGGTTCGGGTTCTTATCAGGTTGACCCAATAAGGACACGATAATTTCGGGTCGGGTTCGGGTCGGGTTCAGGTAACCCGTTATGATTTATTTATTTTAATAAATATTTATTAAAAAACAAATATTTAATAAATATTTAATAAATAATTTTTTAATAATTTATTTCTTCTAGACTTTTATTTGAGG
The DNA here is from genome assembly GCA_033398695.1 of Orobanche coerulescens. Taxonomy (NCBI): domain Eukaryota; kingdom Viridiplantae; phylum Streptophyta; class Magnoliopsida; order Lamiales; family Orobanchaceae; genus Orobanche; species Orobanche coerulescens. The sequence continues at coordinate 65,221,529 of CM065819.1, forward strand.
TTTATAATTCTTATTGTTTTTATCATTTTTTTTGTTAGTATTTATAGGTTATCAGGTTGTGATCGTGTTGAAACAGGTTTTTAACGTGTCGTGTCGTTATCGTGTTGCTATCGTGTCGGGTCAACATGAATCCAATCGTGTTTTTATTGTGTTCGTGTCGTGTTCGGGTTTGACCTTATCAGGTCGGGTTCGTGTTCGGGTTTAGAGAATCCTTATCAGGTCGTGTTCGGGTTTGACCTTAACAGGTCGGGTTGTTATCAGGTCAACCCGATAATGACCCGACCCGCACGATTTGCCACCCCTAAGGTAGACCGATGAAATAAGGCTCACAACTAGTAGCACTACCCAGACGTAGTCTACTCAAACATGATTCGGAAATAAAAGAATGCGATGCATCAGTATCAAAAAGGGTACACACAGGTTGAGATAGAATATCGAATGTATCTGAGATCATCCGGACCTCTGGATCGTCGGTCTTCTTCATCTCGTAAATTCGGGGCTTGTCGGCCCCCGAACCGGATGCTCCCGTTTGATAGCTCTTGGCTCCGCCTATAATACCCGTAATTTCGATTTCCGGTAATATCTTTTTTTTTTCGGAGGAAGTCCGTTTTGATGACTCGTTCATGACCGTTTCATCATCTTGAGAATGATTAATTCTACACTTTTTGACATCCGAGTTCGTTTGGGTGTCGTTTTGTTGAGTTCCGTGCTTTTTAGCGACTTTTCCGCACTTGAGTTTGATTCTTGCGAATATCGTTCGAAACTGTTGTTTCGAGTTTCTCGTAAGTCTGTTTAACTTCTTAGATGTGTTGTGAACTTCGGTTTGGTTATTCGATCACGTATCGTGGTTTTCGGGCGTTTTGGGCCATTTTATAATTTACCCAAAGTTATGGGTATCCGTATCTGTAATTGTTGTCTCGACCCGTTTCTTGGTCGCGTATGATTAATTATTGCATTATGTTTTCATTTCGGGTCGATGATGTTGTCCGCGAGCTTTTCGTCGTGTTCGTTCCGTACGTTTTCAGAAATTGAGTTGTCGGATCATGACGGCTGAGAATTGGCCGGACAGGTGCGGCCGGCACGGTCAGAAGTGCTGGGCACTAGCCGGGCACGCACGGCAGGAACCGGTGTAGCGCACGCTACGGCCGGAAGGCTGCACGCGCTAACCGGCAGGTGTAGCGCACGCTATCGGGCGGCCCAGCGTACGCTGTCGGGCTGGGCAGAGGGGTTACTGGAGTACTGGACTCGGGGATGATCGGCAGGTAGCGCACGCTACTGTCGGGCATTGCGCACGCTACGACCGGCAGGTAGCGCGCGCTACGGCCGGAAGGCTGCGCACGCTACCTGGCCGAGTCAGTAGGGCAGTGGGGGCTCTGGATTGCGGCCTGGGCCGATAGCGTACGCTAGCTCGGCAGCCTAGCGCACGCTAGTCCGGCCCAGTATAAATGTGGCAGAGTAGCCTCATTTTCACTCATTTTTTCATTTCTTTTCTTTTCGATCCGCGGCTGGAGCTTTGTAGGAGGTGAAGCCATACTGTTGAACAACAAATCCACGAAGTTCTTGAGGTTATATCATTGATCAACCATCCTATAACATCCTTCGATCCAGCGAATCAAGGTGAGATTTCCTAGAACCCTATTTTGAGAAATTTTGGGGTTTTTGTGTTTTTGTCCGATTCGTCCCGTATTGTTGATTAATTCATGATGGGTATGATTAATCTTGGTAGTATTCTTGTGTTTAACATCATTTAATCCATTGTTCTTCGTCGAATCGAAGTGTATTTATTGATTTCCTTCGAATCGACTTTTTGAGGGATTTGTTCTCGATCTAGTTTTCCATCCGTTTTGATGGATCGATTGTGATTAAATGATGTTGTTAAACATATTCTATGGATTGTATATCCATATTTCAACTTGGAATTCCGTTTTCGTGTTTTGTCGGGACGAATCGTGTTCTTGGCCGTTTTGGGGAAAACACTTGAACTTTCGTCATTCGTTCTTTGAATTCAACGGCGTTGAGTCGTGTTATGGAATTCATTTCATTGTTGTTATTATCCGTCGTAGTTTATGACTGCGAGTTGGCGTTCGGTGGAGTCGGCGGGTTCGTAGTCGGTTCGTGCCAACCTACTTCGGTCGATTCTCCGCGTTGTTCTTATTCGAGGCAAGTACCTTGTCTATACATTTCTTGTTTTGTGGATATGAAGATTGGTGATCGTTTTGGTATGTTTGTTTGTTTGTTTGAAATGAGTTTTCAAAAGATTCGGCTAGCCTCGTTAAAGGCTCACTTTCAAAACGTGTGTGTTTTGCAAATTATGTGGGTTGTGACTACGTGAATCCTTTGGATATGTTTGGTATTGATGTTGCGCTTGATAATGCGTGGGTACGTATATTGCTTCTTTCCAGCGCGTTATGGTTGACGTGCGTGTTGTTATTTATTCGTGTGGTCATGGACTGACGGATGAATTATGTGAATTGGTGTATTGATTTGATAATTGTTATAACGATGACTGTGTGCTTGATGTTTGTGACAATGTGAATACTTGTTGTGAGAGACGTCATATCCGGGAGCCTCTGAGGGCGGGGCGTGCATTCTCCGGCCTGGTGTACGCTGCAATGTGCGCCTCCATATGGTTGTTGAACGCCGGTGTTTAACCTAATGCGTGTGCAAGGGGCGGCTCTATTAGGAGTGACGCCGGCGCGGTGACACGTACAAGGTGCGGCTGACATGTTGAGTGAACGCAGGTGCACAGGTGTTTCAGTGGAGGCGCCTGGCAGGCTTATTGGTAACGGATATTTGAGTGATTAGCTAAGACCCCGTTACCGAATGATTATCGTATTTCAAATTCTTTCAACTCTTTTCAAAATGCTGGTCTCGATATAGACCGTGATTCGTGTTTCTGAAAGTGTGTTTCAACTTGTTTTAAACGTTGGTATCAGGGTTAATTAACCAAGGACATTTGACGAGATCTCCGAGGGTTAATTAATCAGGGGTCTTGAGCAGTATTGGGAGGACGAGAGGCTGTGTCTTTGATGGGCTGTGTTGACATTCTGTGTTTTGGGTCGAGGACCCCGTGTGATGTTGAGATGATTGATCTCGTGTTGATATTATTTGGATTTGGGTCGAGAACCCCGTGTGATGTTGAGACGTTTGATCTCATGTTGATATTAATTGGATTTGGGTCGAGAACCCCGTGGAAATATTTGTGAAGACTAGCTTGGGTTGATTGAATGGTTTTTCTTGCAAATTGCTTTCCGCCTACTGGTCGGGGACCCTGTTGATTTTTGGAAAGAGGAGGATTTGATAATCCTAAATTGTTTTCTTTTAAAACTCTCGATGGCATCTTTAAACTGTTTTATAAATTGTTTTTCCTTGATTTGTGATCTTTTGGGTTTGGAATGTTTTACCCAAACTCTTGCCTCTGGAAGTACTTTTCGATACGTTTGGATCTTTGAGGATTCCTGGTTATTGTTATTCTTGGAATGTGAATTGTATGGCTCGTATTTGCACTTTGTTCTTACACTAGCAAAACAGTGGAGTTTTGCTAACTCCCGAGTAATCGGGGGGTGGATGTCTGTTTTTGCATTCAGGTTTGGGAGCATAACACATGGTCGGCACGAAGGATGATGAAATATAAACGATACTAATCACACGAGGATCCGTATGAGGTCATTAGTTTAGTTATAATTTATTTTCCGTTGCAGTATTTCTTTCCCATTGTACGGGAGTGTGTTGTATTCGACCCCTGCATGGGCTTGTTTTGTAATTGAGTTGTATGTATTTATTGAAAGACCAAATCGGTTTACTGAGTTATTTTAGCCTTAAAGGCATTGTTGAGTTGTTCTATGTTGTTACCAGCCTGGTAGATCCTTGAAGAAAGGGTCTACGGCGTGTAATATCCCTGAGCGGATTGGGGGTGTTACATAAATGGTATCGGAGCTTAGGTTGTGGAAACCTAGGCTGTAGGCTTTAGTGGTGTCTGTTGAGTTTGTCTCTTCGGATTTTGTCTGACTGAGTCATGTCGCGACGCGTCGTCTGAGTTGGTTGGTCGTGATTAGTATCGTGGGGCGATCATTATCTTCGTGCGACCTGTGGATGTAAGTCTCCCTTATTTGTATTGTGCCTCGTGTGACACGAGCTATTTGTTTGATTTTGTATTAACTGATGGAATCTTTATGTAGATTCTCGGTTTCGTGATGCGGTTATGTGACTCATGTTTCATTTATATGAGGAGTATTGTCATTATTTACGTCCTTTTGACTGTGATATTTGACTGTCGTTTCCGGTAAAGGACAGGTGTTGTCTTGATTTTGAGCGAGTTGTTGCGTGTATTATGATTGTATGTAAATGAATATTGTTACATGTGAGTTTTTTTTAGGTATTCTAGCCTAATAGATTTTTCGAAAACCTTGAGTATCTTAGAAAATAAAATTCGAGACGTACTTTTAAATAGATTGTATTTTCAAGGCGCCCAATAGCGCAACTATCTGTTTCAAAATTCTTCCACCTTGAGGACCAAAATATATTTTTTCTAGTAATTTTGGAAATGCTTTGCTTAGACCTGAGGGTCGAATATTTTTGAAAGTTTTTCACTAAAAGAAAAGTGTCCGCATTTTTGTTCAAACGCAAGATGATTTTCAAAGTCTCGAAAATGATGTTTGTTCAACTTTTTGTAAAATGATACTCAAGATCAACTGGTGTTTCCAAACTGTTTTCAAAAGGTAGTTTTCGTTTTTTTTAAAACCCATCATTTCCTACTTGTGGTCGGAGAAGGTGTGTATGATGTTGGTATTGTTGTTAGGGTGTTAGCCCTCCGAATTGTGATTGAATTGGTGGTGTGAACGTTGAGTCGTTCGCCACGCATATGTTTTGTTAGCCCTTTGTGGGAGGTGTGATGACGATCTTTAATGTTGTCATTTCGTGGTGACTTGTGTGTTATCGCACCTGTGTGAGCTGTTAAAGCCTGGGTTTGTACGTTTGTGTACATGTGTGATTGTTTCATGATGTTTGTAATTATGTGCTGGTTATTGTTCGGGCCGATAAGGTCGCCGAACGATACCGTCGTTGCTGTATTGTTTGTGTGTGTATTACTTTACGATGGTAATCGTTGTATATGATATGTGTTATGATTATTTGTTGTGCTGAGTTGGCATCTCCGCTATGTTGTTTTGCGACGTTATGCCCCATTGCATCTAGCATTTGTATTTTCGGCATGCCGAGCCGAGACGTTTCAACCGTGATGTGCCGGGGCATGCACGTGTAAATTGTCCTTCTCGTCGGTAACACATTTCAAGTGTGGACTCGCGGGACACCAAATTCAGTTTTTCGAATTGGCTACCAAGACTTTCGGAGTTCGCGCTTCAGCACAGTTATCAGAATCGGCTTTGGGAGGCCTTCGAAGGATGTTTCTGTCGGTTGCTTGTTGTGTCGTCTCCTTGATTTGGTTGTTATGAGTTTCGGGGACGACACTTCTTTTAGAAGAGGTCGAATATAATACCCGTATTATTTTTGGCTTCTGCATTTTCTCTTTCTCAATTCTATCGACTCGCTCGTGTTCGTTGATACTTTCTGAACTTGTTCTGTATTTCGGTTTCATCGTTCGGACGAGCTGTGATCTTGTTTTGAGTCGATCTGGTTATCGCTGTGACTTTTTCGAGTTCGGTTCGATTCTTGTGAACCTTGGAGTTTTTGTTTGAATTTTATTGTTCTTCGTGATTCAAACATGATTGTTCGCTTTTTGTTGTCTCGACCATTGTGGTTCAATTGTTTGATTGTTCGGGTTTGTTGATCTCATCTCGTGATTGTTGAGCGTTCAGACTCCTTCGGGAAATTAGTCTCGTTTCGATCTTCCAACCCTTGGGCGGTGGAATTCCGTATTTGTTCAGCGTTTGGCTCACGTTTTGATTGATGAACCGTTGGGTTGGTCAATCGTATTGATTTTCATTCATTGTGTCTTGTGATTTTTCGGATAATCGACTCGATTGTATTGTCTGTTTGATGACGCTTGTCACTTGTTGATTTTATTATGTCTCTATCGGTGGCGTTGTGTTAGTCGCCGTGGAGCGTATTTTCACGCCGTATGTCTCTTTGCGTTTCTTCCAGCGTTTCGCCGTCGGGCGCGATTTTTCGGTTTTTGTGTATCTCGTCGAGTTTTCCTGGCAGGGGATATTGCTTCTCCCTACGTATTTTAAGTTTCGGGACGAAACTTCTTTTAAGGAGGGTAGAATGTAATACCCGTAATTTCGATTTTCGGTAATTTCTTTTTCTTCAAAGGAAGTCCGTTTTGATTACTCGCTCATGACCGTTTCATCATTCTGAGAATGATTAATTCTACACTTTTTGACATCCGAGTTCGTTTCGGTGTCGTTTTGTTGAGTTCCGTGCTTTTTAGCGACTTTTCCGCACTTGAGATCGATTCTTGCGAATATCGTTCGAAATTGATGTTTCGAGTTTCCCGTAAGTCCGTTTAACTTTGTTAGACGTGTTGTGAACTTTGGTTTGGTTATTCGATCACGTATCGTGATTTTCGAGCATTTTGGGCCATTTTGTAATTTACCCAAAGTTATGGGTATCCGTATCTGTAATTGTTGTCTCGACCCGTTTCTTGGTCGCGTATGATTAATTATTGCATTATGTTTTCATTTCGGGTCGATGATGTTGTCCGCGAGATTTTCGTCGTGTTCGTTCCGTATGTTTTCGGAAATCGAGTCGTCGGATCATGACGGCTGAGTACTGGCCGGACAGGTGCCGCCAGACGGCCAAGTTGGGCATCGGCCGCAAGCACAAAGAGAACCGGCGTAGCGCACGCCACGGCCGGAAGGTCGCGCGCTAACCGGCAGTGTAGCGCACGCTTATCGGGCGCCCAACAGACGCCGCTTGTCGGGCAGAGGGTTACTGCGATCTTGGACTCGGGGATGATCGGCAGGTAGCGCACGCTGCTGTCGGGCATTGCGCACGCTACGACCGGCAGGTAGCGCGCGTTACGACCGGAAGGCTGCGCACGCTACCCGCCGAGCCGCAGGGGCGATGGGGGCTCGATTGCGGCTCGGGCCGAGAAGACGCTAGCTCGGCAGCCTAGCGCACGCTAGTCCGGCCCAGTATAAATGTGGCAGAGCAGCCTCATTTTCACTCATTTTTCATTTCTATTCTTTTCGATCCGCGGCTGGAGCTTCGGAGGAGGCAAAGCCATGTTGTTGAACAACAAATCCACGAAGTTCTTGAGGTTATATCATTGATCAATCATCCTATAACATCCTTCGATCCAGCGAATCAAGGTGAGATTTCCTAGAACCCTATTTTGAGAAATTTTGGGGTTTTTGCGTTTTTGTCCGATTCGTTCCGTATTGTTGATTAATTCATGATGGGTATCATTAATCTTGGTAGTATTCTTGTGTTTAACATCATTTAATCCATTGTTCTTCATCGAATCGAACTGTATTTCTTGATTTCCTTCGAATCGACTTTTTGAGGGATTTGTTCTCGATCTCGTTTTGCATCCGTTTTTGATGGATCGATCGTGATTAAATGATGTTGTTAAACATATTCTATGGATTGTATATCCATATTTCGACTTGGAATTTCATTTTCGTGTTTTGTCGGGACGAATCGTGTTCTTGGCCGTTTTGGGGAAAACACTTGAACTTTTGTCATTCGTTCTTTGAATTCAACGGCGTTGAGTCGTGTTATGGAATTCATTTCATTGTTGTTATTGTCCGTCGTAGTTTATGACCGCGAGTTGGCGTTCGGTGGAGTCGGCGGGTTCGTAGTCGGTTCGTGCCAACCTACTTCGGTCGATTCTCCACGTTGTTCTTATTCGAGGCAAGTACCTTGTCTATACATTTCTTGTTTTGTGGATATGAAGATTGGTGATCGTTTTGGTATGTTTGTTTGTTTGATTGAAATGAGTTTTCAAAAGATTCGGCTAGCCTCGTTAAAGGCTCACTTTCAAAACGTGTGTGTTTTGTAAATTGTGTGGGTTGTAAGTGACTACGTGAATCCTTTGGATATGTTTGGTATTGATGTTGCGCTTGATAATGCGTGGGTACATATATTGCTTCTTTCCGTCGCGTTATGGTTGACGTGCGTGTTGTGATTTATTCGTGTGGTCGTGGACTGACGGATGAATTATGTGAATTGGTGTATTGATTTGATAAATGTTATAACGATGACTGTGTGCTTGATGTTTGTGACAATGTGAATACTTGTTGTGAGAGACATCATATCCGGGAGCCTCTGAGGGTGGGGCGTGCATTCTCCGGCCTGGTGTACGCTGCAATGTGCGGCTCCATATGGTTGGTGAATGCCGGTGTTTAACCTGATGCGTGTGCAAGGGGCGGCTCTATTGGGAGTGACGCCGGCGCGGTGACACGTACAAGGTGCGGCTGACATGTGGAGTGAACGCCGGTGCACAGGTGTTTCAGTGGAGGCACCTGGCAGGCTTATTGGTAACGGATATTTGAGTGATTAGCTAAGACCCCGTTACTGAATGATTATCGTATTTCAAATTCTTTCAACTCTTTTCAAAATGCTGGTCTCGATATAGACCGTGATTCGTGTTTCTGAAAGTGTGTTTCAACTTGTTTTAAACGTTGGTATCATGGTTAATTAACCAAGGACATTTGACGAGATCTCCGAGGGTTAATTAATCAGGGGTCTTGAGTAGTATTGGGAGGACGAGAGGCTGTGTCTTTGATGGGTTGTGTTGACATTCTGTGTTTTGGGTCGAGGACCCCGTGTGATGTTGAGATGATTGATCTCGTGTTGATATTATTTGGATTTGGGTCGAGAACCCCATGTGATGTTGAGACGTATGATCTCGTGTTGATATTAATTGGATTTGGGTCGAGAACCCCGTGGAAATATTTGTGAAGACTAGCTTGGGTTGATTGAATGGTTTTTCTTGCAAATTGCTTTCCGCCTACTGGTCGGGGACCCTGTTGATTTTTGGAAAGAGGAGGATTTGATAATCCTAAATTGTTTTCTTTTAAAACTCTCGATGGCATCTTTAAACTGTTTTATAAATTGTTTTTCCTTGATTTGTGATCTTTCGGTTTTGGAATGTTTTACCCAAACTCTTGCCTCGGGAAGTATTTTTCGATACGTTTGGATCTTTGAGGATTCCTGGTTATTGTTATTGGTGGAATGTGAATTGTATGGCTCGTATTTGCACTTTGTTCTTGCACTAGCAAAACAGTGGAGTTTTGCTAACCCCCGAGTATTCGGGGGGTGGATGTCTGTTTTTGCATTCAGGTTTGGGAGCATAACGCAGGGTCGGCACGAAGGATGATGAAAGATGAACGATACTAATCACACCAGGATCCGTATGAGGTTATTGGTTTAGTTATAGTTTATTTTCCGCTGCAGTATTTCTTTCCCGTTGTACGGGAGTGTGTTGTATTCGACCCCTGCATGGGCATGTTTTGTAATTGAGTTGTATGTATTTATTGAAATACCAAATCGGTCTACTGAGTTATTTTAGCCTTAAAGGCATTGTTGAGTTGTTCTATGTTTTTACCAGCCTGGTAGATCCTTGAGGAAAGGGTCTACGGCGTGTAATATCCCTGAGCGGATTGGGGGTGTTACATAAATGGTATCGGAGCTTAGGTTGTGGAAACCTAGGCTGTCTGGTTTAGTGGTGTCTGTTGAGTTTTGTCTCGTCGGATTTTGTCTGACTGAGTCGTGTCGCGACGCATCGTCTGAGTTGGTTGGTTGTGATTAGTATCGTGGGGCGATCATCATCTTCGTGCGACCTGTGGATGTAAGTCTCCCTTATTTGTATTGTGCCTCGTGTGACACGAGCTATTTGTTTGATTTTGTATTAAGTGATGGAATCTTTATGTAGATTCTCGGTTTCGTGATGCGGTTATGTGACTCATGTTTCATTTATATGAGCAGTATTGTCATTATTTACGTCCTTTTGACTGTGATATTTGATGCAAGCTTCCTAGAAAGGATGTGTTGTCTTGATTTTGAGCGAGTTGTTGCGTGTATTATGATTGTATGTAAATGAATATTGTTACATGTGAGTTTTTTTTAGGTATTCTAGCCTAATAGATTTTTCAAAAACCTTGAGTATCTTAGAAAATAAAATTCGAGACGTACTTTTAAATAGATTGTATTTTCAAGGCGCCCAATAGTGCAACTATCTGTTTCAAAATTCTTCCACCTTGAGGACCAAAATATGTTTTTTCTAGTAATTTTGGAAATGCTTTGCTTAGACCTGAGGGTCGAATATTTTTGAAAGTTTTTCACTAAAAGAAAAGTGTCCGCATTTTTGTTCAAACGCAAGATGATTTTCAAAGTCTCGAAAATGATGTTTGTTCAACTTTTTGTAAAATGATAATCAAGATCAACTGGTGTTTCCAAACTGTTTTCAAAAGGTGGTTTTTGTTTTTTTTAAAACCCATCATTTCCTGCTTATGGTCGGAGAAGGTGTGTATGATGTTGGTATTGTTGTTAGGGTGTTAGCCCTCCGAATTGTGATTGAATTGGTGGTGTGAACGTTGAGTCGTTCGCCACGCATATGTTTTGTTAGCCCTTTGTGGGAGGTGTGATGACGATCTTTAATGTTGTCATTTCGTGGTGACTTGTGTGTTATCGCACCTGTGTGAGCTGTTAAATCTTGGGTTTGTACGTTTGTGTACATGTGTGATTGTTTCATGATGTTTGTAATTATGTGCTGGTTATTGTTCGGGCCGTTAAGGTCGCCGAACGATACCGTCGGTGCTGTATTGTTTGTGTGTGTATTACTTTACGATGGTAATCGTTGTATATGATATGTGTTATGATTCTTTGTTGTGCTGAGTTGGCATCTACGCTATGTTGTTTTGCGACGTTATGCCCCATTGTATCTAGCATTTGTATTTTCGGCATGCCGAGCCGAGACGTTTCAACCGTGATGTGCCGGGGCATGCACGTGTAACTTGTCCTTCTCGTCGGTAACACATTTCAAGTGTGGACTCGAGAGACACCAAAATTCAGTTTTGCGAATTGGCTACCAAGACTTTCGGAGTTCGCGCTTCAGCACAGTGATCAGAATCGGCTTTGAGAGGCCTTCGAAGGATGTTTCTATCGGTTGCTTGTTGTGTCGTCTCCTTGATTTCGTTGTTGTGAGTTTCGGGGACGACACTTCTTTTAGAAGAGGTCGAATATAATACCCGTATTATTTCTGGCTTCTGCATTTTCTCTTTCTCAATTCTATCGACTCGCTCGTATTCGTTGATACTTTCTAAACTTGTTCTGTATTTCGGTTTCATCGTTCGGACGAGCTGTGATCTTGTTTTGAGTCGATCAGGTTATCGCTGTGACTTCTTCGAGTTCGGTTCGATTCTTGTGAACCTTGGAGTTGTTGTTTGAATTTTATTGTTCTTCGTGATTCAAACATGATTATTCGCTTTTTGTTGTCTCGACCGTTGTGGTTCGATCGTTTGATTGTTCGGTTTTTGTTGATCTCGTCTCGTGATTGTTGAGCGTTCAGACTGTTGGGATTCCGAAAATAAAACGAAATACGCAGCATAAATAAATACGAATCCCAAACAGGATCGATCAAGTAACGTATATACGAAAAAAATACAAAGATAAAGATTCATACCCTTGAAGCCTTTGAAATAAATCTTCGTAAAATGTAGACGATGATCACGATCCCGTCCCGAACACGAAATTCCTTCGTTCCAAGCACCGAAAATTCGAAGCCTCTACTTCACATGCGTCGGAAGTTGCCCGGAAAATTTGACGTAACTTCGTTCTCCAAGAACACGGCTAGGAAGTTACCGTAGGAATTTTCTCTCTATTTTTTTGTTGAATTCCTTTCACCTCTAAGATGAAAATTGAAAAATAAAATAAAATTCTCTTCCTTCCTCACAATTCTCACGGCCAGAAGAGAGATTTTCAAGCTGAAAATATGTGTGTGTGTGTATTAGTTGTTATAATGTGTTGTTTTTATATTATCTCAAACATATAATACAAATCATATAATTGAGATAAAATGTCAACACATAATAACAAAAATACAACTAACACATACACATGCATGGAAATGATTCCATGTGATGTGGGGAGAGGGAGGGCGTCCCATGGTGGAAGTTTCCTAGAAAACGAGCTGAGTCACTCGGCTCGTGTACCGGACGTTCGTCAAACGACTCCGTTAAATACACTCCGTTTAATCACCTAATGTATTTATATTAATTAATTAATTAATCTAATTAATTAACAATATCAAATACAAATATATTTCTCTAAGAAATATAATTTATGAATTAAATTAATCACCCGGTAACTTAATTTTAATTCATAAGACCGCTATTTTGATTTATCTAATAAATCATAATTAGATATCCAATATCTAATATTTATAGAGAGATAATAAATTCACATTTATCCGTCAACGCTCCTGATGCGCGACTCCGTAGGTCCATCTCAGCCGGCATTGGGAGGAACCAATGAGTGCGGGCAGCACTTAGCCAGCCTAGCGGGCCGCACTGTAAACCCCGACTGAGAACGAATGAAGGGATCATTCCAGAACCATTATGTCGTGAATACTATATACGTATAGACCCTTTATCAGATGTCCCGGTCAAGTCTTCGGGCCAGAGTAAAGTCAAACCCTACTATTGACTAGACTCTATACATGTGTTAATGCAAATCAAGACCGACTGATTAATAGTGTATCTAATACGACTATATCAGAATGCTTTGGCCGAAGACTCATGATCTTATTTGCCATTAACCGTATAGGACATATGCCTGCTCACTAACAGGAGATAAAATTCTTTCTTGGCATACAGTAAAGACTGCTACCTGCCCGTATAGTCCGCACTTCGAGGTCGACTCAGCAATTAAGCAAATGAGTCTAACTACTCTAATGACAAACTAAACGTCACAGGCACATCTTCATCAATCCTCAAGTCAAAGGTCCACATACACTATCACAACCTTTTGATTCGTCATCGACTCTTCGAGAGTGAATACCGTGATCAATCGAGTATGAGTCGTGTTCGAGTATCTGGTCCCACCAATATACTTTATAACTATGCTATCAAGACGTGCACACGCCCTAGCATCGCTTATACAAGTCTTATTAAAACTTAATGCCCATTTAAGTTTATTGACTTATAACGATTTTCGTAAATAAACTTTAAACACTTCCAGTGCATTTTCTCTTATCCCATAACGAGAATGGAATGTTCAGTTTATTTACATGGACTTCACTTCAATGTTTACCAAGTCAAGAATGCCATTGAAATACAATAAACAGTGAATGAATCGAATTGCCTTTTTATTATTTATTCCATAATTACAAGTACAATGCCCATACTCTCTCATCCCCTGAGTGGCATTCGAGGGCATATTCCTAACAATCTCCCACTTGCACTCAATGCCACACATCATGATATCCAATACCCATGTTCTTCAGATGTCTTTCCAAGACGGCCTGAGATAATGGCTTAGTCAGCGGGTCAGAGACATTGTCTTCTGAGTCTACTCTTTCCAATGAAACATATCCTTTTTCCACCATCTCTCGAACGATGTGGTACTTTCTATCTATATGCTTGGTGTTGTGGTGAGCCCTCGGCTCCTTGGCTTGGGCGACAGCTCCATCATTTATCACAGAATAGTGATATAGGCAACTCCGCGTTAGGCACCACTTGAAGTTCTTGTATAAACTTCTGCATCCAAAATGCTTCTTTGCTAGCCTCTGAGGCAGCTTGATACTCTGCTTGGCAGGTGGAATCTGCAGTAGCGGTTTGCTTGGATCTTCTCCAAGATACTGCTCCTCCATTGAGAGTAAATAAATACCCAGATGTCGACTTAGAGTCGTCATTGTCTCCTTGAAAATCAGAATTGGTGAATCCAATCACCTTCAGTTCTCCACCACCATAAGTAAGAACTAAATCTCTAGTTCTTCTTAAGTACTTAAGAATGTTCTTTACGGCAGTCCAATGTTCCCTTCCCGGGTTTGCTTGAAATCGACTTACCATACTCACAGCGTAGGCTAAGTATGGTCTCGTACACAACATAGCGTACATGAGGCTACCCACTGCCGAGGCATAGGGTACCTTACTCATCTCTCTCTTGTCTTCCTCACTTTGAGGACACATTTTCGTGGTGAGATGAATTCCATGTCGCATGCGAAGGAACCCTCTTTTAGATTCATCCATCTTGAATCTTCTCAGGATTTTATCGATATAAAGGGCTTGGGAAAGTCCTATCATTCTTCGCGGTCTATCTCTGTAAAGACGGATCCCTAGAATATAGGAAGCTTCTCCCAAGTCTTTCATGGAGAACGCTTTTAGAAAGCCAAGCTTTCAAAGGCCGAGCATTGCTATGTTATTTCCTATAAGTAGAATATCATCTACATATAGTACTAAGAACGCAATGTTGCTCCCACGATCTTTTTGTAAACACACAGCTTCCTCCTCATTTCGCTCAAGTCAAAGTCCTTAATCGCTTCACAAATCGAAGGTTCCAACTCCGAGAAGCTTGCTTTAGACCATAAATGGCTCGTTGCAGCTTACACACTTTATGAATATTAGCTTTGGACACAAAACCTATAGGCTGTTCCATATAGATTTCCTCCTCGAGGTATCCATTTAGAAAAGCCGTTTTGACATCCATTTGCCATATTTCATAATCATAATAGGCAGCAATGGCAAGCATCATGCGAATCGACTTTATCATAGCTACGGGCGAGAAGGTATCATGATAATCGATTCCTTCCCTTTGGGTATAACCCTTTGCCACAAGCCTGGCCTTATAGGCATCAACCTTGCCATCCCCATCAGTCTTTCTCTTATAGATCCATTTATTTCCAATAGTCCTCATGCCAGTTGGAAGATCTACTAGAGTCCAAACCTGATTGGTATGCATCGAGTCTATCTTAGCTTTCATTGCTTCTTGCCATTTATCGGAGTCTACATCCACTATCGCTTGGTCATAGGTGACAGGGTCATTTTCACTGCTATCAGGTGTGTCGTGGAGACCCAGTTCCTTGACATGTGTATAGCCATACCTCTCAGGTAAGTGAGATACCCTATCAGACCTTCGAAGTGGAGGTTGTGTTACAATAGGTTTGGTTCTTGATCCCTGATCAGATGTCTCCTTAGGAGTTTCATTATGCTCTTCCAAAGAGATATTTCTACCCGAGCCACCTTCCTGAATGAATTCATCCTCAAGGAAGTGCGCTTGTAATGCCACAACGACCCTATGGTCTTCTGGCATGTAGAATAAATAACCCATCGAGTCTTCTGGGTATCCTATGAAACGTCCTTTTATGGACCTCGCTTCCAGTTTGTCCACCTTAGCCTTTTTGACATAGGCTGGACATCCACAAATCCTTATGTGATTAAGGCTTGGTTGCTTACCCTTCCACTGTAACATCCCCAAAACCGTATGGGAATATTACACGCCGTAGACCCTTTCCACAAGGATCTACCAGGCTAAACATCCATAAACAACCAAGTGCTTGCCCGACCAGGGTCAAACAATAAAATGATACAGACCGATATGGTCACTTACACGTGAATACACAGACCTATGAGGTCACACAACCCAATCGATAAAACTGACTTAAATAACATTACCCACACAGGGGTCGAAATACAATACAGCGGAAGACTGAAATTAACTCTGACAACACAACAAAAATCAAAATAACTCTCGACTCATGATTAGTATCGCACTGCCATCCTCTTGTGCCAATCCCGTGATCGCCTCCCGACCGCATGTACCGACGCAAACAGACATCCACCCCGACACTGGGGTTAGTAAAACTCCAATCGCTTTACTAGTGCAAGTATCAAATCATACGAAATGTAACAAGCAATTAATAATCGTGATCAAATATAATAATCAAGTATCAAATATTCCCGGAGGTTTTCACAAGAGAAGATAAGCTATGAAGCATTCGAAAATAAGATTATCATCTCGGAATTTTTAGAATTTCAAAACCTTAAGACCTCAAGTCCTTATTCACAAAACCTTTCAAAAACTTAAGGGCCTTAACCCAAAACTTGTTTCATAATTCAACAGTTTACAATACCTAAACATTTCCATAAATCTCGTGGGGCTCGCCCAACATTCTTTCTTAAAACTTTTCCCGTAAAAACTTTGATTTGAAAAGTATCATGCTCATGACACCGTGATCCACTGTCACGTGTCTCCGTAGGTTCAACAACCCGCACGACTACATCACGCACAATTAAACAAACACAATCAATTCCGACACCGTGATCCACTGTCACGTGTCTCCGTAGGTTCAACAACCCACACGGACTATTAACCAAACATAACCAATTCCGACACCGTGATCCATCACACGTGTCTCCGTAGGCATAACAACCCGCACGGACTATATCAATCACAACAATCACACACGCCCGACACCGTAGTTCATCGCCACGCCTCACCGTAAGCCCCGCCGAGCTCACCGGTTGACGACCGTGTCCGAAACTCATGGTCCATCGCCATGCATTATCGTAGGCCTCGTATCAAAGACGATTGACCTCGCACTCACTAAGTTCTGATCCCGTAGTCCACTGCCACGAATCCTCGTAGGTCCCGTCGAACCAACACGAGTGAACTTAGCGGTCACACACATATTCACATTAACATTACATACAACAACGAGCACAATTAATCAATCACCTTGATCACCACAAAATCGTACATTGCACGCAAATAACACAACCTCGACACTCGCAACAACTATCATCAATCAACGACATTTAACCAACATAACACACATTCGATACACAATACATTGTACAACCAAGTGTACAACCATCCCATATGTACGTCACATTCCTGCACAAATGGCACAACGCCTAACACGTATACTGATATAACACTATTATCACAAAGCCTTCAAATTGCGGAAAACCCAAACAACTCAAACGGAACATATTTACGAAGGCAAGCAAAGTCATTATATATCTCATACGTAATTACTAGTCGCAAGATACAAGTCGTATAGTAAGATACTTGCCTTAATAACCGCTACCGAGCGCTCCGAAGAACACGGTTCGACCGGGAAGCTCGAACCCCAAAGAAGGCAACGAACGGAAGGGTTCCGACTCGAGTTCTTCACAAGAATTCGCTCCTAGGTCACAACGATGTCAATTCAATCACAATTCTACGAAAACGTATGGAACTTCCCAAGTTCTACTCATTGAAGTATTTTATCGGACACCTTGAGGGCATAGTCCAATTCAATCGATTATTCAAGGTAATACTCAAACTCGTTTCACAAAACTTCAGGGGTAATGAATGATTTCGAGTATACAACCATGTTCTAACAATAATCTAAACTAAAACGAATCAAATCGGCCAAAACATCAAGAAACCTCAAGAACATCCAAAACCCAAAAGTTTAGGTGTTCTTACCTTCGATCCGGGTGGAGATGATGTTAATCCATGAATAAAACATCCAAAACATGTTGTTCTATGATTCTCTTACTCAAATCCATCCATTTATGCTGAAGAAATCGCGAAGGAACGAAGGAAAAATGAGAAATGGCCGGATAACTCAGTCCAGGCCATTAAATAGCCGATTCGCACTGTGCCGCGGCACAGGACAAGTGTGGCGCGGCCCAGGGCCACCAAAAACGCCCAGGAATCAGCTTAGTGCCGCGGCACAGCCTGAGTGTGCCGCGGCACACGGTACAGCCCCCTTCAACACCAAAAAGGCATACCGTGCAGTCTTGGCTATTTCGACCATAACTCCTTCGTATGGAGTCCGATTGACTCACCGTTTGAACCATTGGAAATATAACTTGATCCTCTATAATGTTGCAAAGATTCAGAATTTTTGAAGTTTCCAAGAATTTATGGTGATTTTTACAAAGCCGAACTCATACTTAGAAAAGTCGTTTAGTAATCCTGAACTCAACAAAACGACACCGAAACCCGAACCTGAATACGAACCGAAGATACGGTTACGAAGTACTCACAAAGACGAATCTAAGAGCTAGTAGAACACACGATTCCGACCACCCGAAGGCTCGAAATTCGACAACGGAAGGTAATTACCCCAAATTTTGGGAAATTACGAAAATGGCCCAAATGCCCGAAAATCACCATACGACAACGAATAATCAAACCGAAGCTCACAACACGTATAACAACGTTAAATGAACTTACGAAAACCCCAAACGACAGCCTCGAACGAGATTCGCAAGAACCGAACTCAAGCGCGAAAAGTCGCTAAAAGCACGGAACTCAACAAAGCAAAGACCAAACGAACTCGGATGACAAAAAGTGCAGAAATAAATATTCTCCGAATGACGAAACGGTCAAAAGAGAGTTTTCGAAACGGACCTCCGCCGAAAAATGAAAATTACCGGAAATCCGAAATTGCGGATATTACATTCTACCCTCCTTAAAAGAAGTTTCGTCCCGAAACTTATAATAAGTAGGGAGAAGCAATATCCCAACAGGAAACCTCAACGAGATACACAAGAACGCATAACTTTCGCCCATTGGCAAAACGTTACAAGTAATGCGAAAGAATATACAGCGTGGAAACACGCCCCACGACGACCATAACAAAGCCACCGGCAATGATTTAAAACAATAACAATCAATTAGTGACGCATCACATACCACATCATATGCACACATTTAATAAAAGAAACGTACGCGACAACAAGTCGCACCCGACTAAAATGGCTATGCGACAGAAACAATTAGAGTATTACGATAGAAATCATTCCGATTCTCATCAACAAGAAAATGTCTGACGTCAAAACACAAACAATTCAAGATAACGGAAAATGAGAATACCGGATATTACATTCTATCCTATTAAAATTAAGTTTCGTCCCGAAACTTAAAATAAAACATCATGATAGAATAGAAACAAAACCAGAAAGTTCACGCAACAAATATCAATCTCTACACGAATTACAGCACAAAGTACGATACACAACTACATCACTGGACACCACCGGGCCCTACCCGAGTAGGAACGAAAACCCGATTCCCGAACATCCTGGCAACGGACTCACAATGCACCGCTTGGTGCCCCAGTTGGCCGCACTTAAAACAATTAACCGGTGGCGAACGACAATTCTGTCTCGCATGGCCTACACGACTGCAGTTAAAGCAGGTCTTCACACTGATCGTCTTACTCGCCTGTTGGGGTAAGGTTCTTAGACTGGTCAACCGAACGAGGAGTGCTCCTAAGGAAATCAAGCAACAGGCTCACGGATCTCACACCTCAGGCCTCTTGAAAAAATTCCTCGAGGTCTTCTGTCTCTTACTCTCTGAACCAGATTCCGTCACAGAAACGGCCATCTCAATGGCTAAAGCTCGGTCTTGATATTCCTTCAGGGTGGTACACATGAGCGGAGCCATACTCTCACAGATATGGGGTTTCATGCGCATATTGAAGTATCGGACCTTGTCCGCTTCACTTCTCACTTGATCACGAACATAAGCCAACTGTCGATTATAATCGACTATCGCCTGGGATATTGACACATCCCGGGCGAGCGAGAAAAATTCAACGATTCTCGCTCACGAACTTCCAACGGCAATACTCGCCTCCATGGCGGTCTTAAACTCAGCCCATGTAGGTGTACGATCCGCAGCACTACAATAAGGCCACCAGTCTGCAGCTTCTTTGTCGAGTAGGTACTGAGCAATGGGTACCCTCCTATCATCCGGACAAGCTACAACATCAAATATTCTGTCCAACTGGAAG
This sequence comes from Orobanche coerulescens, assembly GCA_033398695.1. Taxonomy (NCBI): domain Eukaryota; kingdom Viridiplantae; phylum Streptophyta; class Magnoliopsida; order Lamiales; family Orobanchaceae; genus Orobanche; species Orobanche coerulescens. Next base: position 65,241,225 of record CM065819.1, read on the forward strand.
AGCCAGTTTTCCCAACCTAACGAGTCAGATGAACCCACAAAACGGGGCGGCTGCATCTTCATCACATCTCGTAACCACTTACTAGTTCCGTTATCCCTATTTGGGTTCTCATCCCGACGTACGGCCTGATTCATCTGCACTAACTGATCAACCACCTGACGAAGGATGGTGGCGGCGCCAACGTCAACATTAACGCTAGTCGAATATCCCTGATCTGTACTGAGCTGATTGGTACTCGGCAAGGAGAGAGTCGCCCTCTCCTGCTCCCGATTACGAACACGACCACGACCATGACCACGGCCTCGACCTCGACCCCTTAGCATACTGAACGGACATCCAATCAGAATAACAAGATAAAACAAACCTCACATAATCGACATAAGCCCAAAATCAGCAGCACAATGCAATATTCACACGTTCACATTGACAAAGATGAACGACCTATACCTCAGCATACACGGTTAAAACATTAAGCATACCATTGTGGTCCAACACCGGTAATATTATAAAAAAAAACAAGTTTATCGAGGTATTTGTTCGAATGATAATATAAAAAGAAAAATTCGCGAGTTCGAAAGATTTTGCTGGGGTGAAATCTTGAAAGTACTTTGTTTAATACCTCGGTCATTGAAGTGGGGAACGATACCTAACAACGTATCCCGCCACTTGGGCATACAACCCAGATTTTCTGACGAGAATAATAATATAGCAACTCACTGCACGATTTAACCTCAATACATAAACACATAACGTTCCAAATTACGGAAGCCAAAGTTGTTTTGCAAAACAGAAATTTTCCAAAATCCTTTAGTTCATAAGCAAAATGACGGTAATATTTTACAATGTCCGAAGTATTTTAAAACACATTTTTCAAATACCGTCTGATTGTGTCATTTGAAAATACACGGCCCATTTGTCAAAATTTAACAAATTTTAAAAATCCATATAAACCATGGTTTGACCGCACCACCAAAATATTTTCCAAAAATCGATTTCTACAAAATTCTCAAATCAGAAGTCCTTCAGAAATATTCACAAAATTACCCATAGCGGACAAAAATTACAACATTCCAAAAAATAATTTAAAACCACATACTCAAATGGCAACCAGTGGTCGCCAATTCAATCAAATGCATCTCGTGGTATCAAGTTTAAACACACAAAAATCATTCATCTGAGTTTCTCACAAACTCTACCGCTGGTACCTTCACAGTAACCCATCAAGGTTTACAACCTTCACACCATACCACCCCACGCGGTGGTTCAAAAGTAAAACAATAATACGCCGCCTATACTCATACCATGTGCCACAAGTATTAAACACGACTACATCACACAATGTGTAAAGAAAATCATGCACCGCAATCAACTCACTAAGATAAAATCGAGATACACGTGTATTACGCATAAAGGAGGAGACTTACATCCACAGTCGCACGGAGGTGACAATGCCACGATACTAATCTCGTCCGACAACATAACCGACACGTTGTGACCACGCACAACTCAACTTGTCACCCGACGACTCGAACGACAAGACAACACATTACTCGACAAAACATGACTTGAACGACCCGACACCTCAGGTTTCCGCAAACCCGGCTCGATACCATAATTGTAACATCCCCAAAACCGTATGGGAATATTACACGCCGTAGACCCTTTCCACAAGGATCTACCAAAGCTAAACATCCATAAACAACCAAGTGCTTATTCGACTGTGGTCAAACAATAAAATGATACAGACCGATATGGTCACTTACACGTGAATACACTGCACCGATGAGGTCACACAACCCAATCGATAAAACTCGACTTAAATAACATTACCCACACAGGGGTCGAAATACAATACAACTAAGACCGAAATTAACTCGACAACACAACAAAAATCAAAATAACTCTCGACTCATGATTAGTATCGCAGCTTGTCATCCTCTTGTGCCAATCCCGTGATCGCTCCCCGAATCTGCATGTACCGGACGCAAAACAGACATCCACCCCCGACACTGGGGTTAGTAAAACTCCACTGCTTTACTAGTGCAAGTATCAAATCATACGAAATGTAACAAGCAATTAATAATCGTGATCAAATATAATAATCAAGTATCAAATATTCCCGGAGGTTTTCACAAGAGAAGATAAGCTATGAAGCATTCAAAATAAGATTATCATCTCGGGAATTTTTAGAATTTCAAAACCTTAAGACCTCAAGTCCTTATTCACAAAACCTTTCGAAAACTTAAGGGCCTTAACCCAAAACTTGTTTCATAATTCAACAGCTTTACAATACTGTAAACATTTTCATAAATCTCGTGGGGCTCGGCCCAACATTCTTTCTTAAAACTTTTCCCGTAAAAACTTTGATTTGAAAAGTATCATGCTCATGACACCGTGATCCACCGTCACGTGTCTCCGTAGGTTCAACAACCCGCACGGACTACATCACGCACAATTAAACAAACACAATCAATTCCGACACCGTGATCCATCACGTGTCTCCGTAGGTTCAACAACCCACACGGACTATTAACCAAACATAACCACCGACACCGTGATCCATCACGTGTCTCCGTAGGCATAACAACCCGCACGGACTATATCAATCACAACAATCACACACACGCCCCGACACCGTAGTCCACCGCCACGTGTCACCGTAAGCCCCGCCGAGCTCACCCGGTTGACGACCGTGTCCGAAACTCATGGTCCACCGCCATGCGTTATCGTAGGCCTCGCTGCATCAGCACGATTGACCTCGCACCTCACTAAGTTGTGATCCCGTAGTCCACTGCCACGAATCCTCGTAGGTCCCGTCGAACCAACACGAGTGAACTTAGCGGTCACACACATATTCACATTCACATTACATACAACAACGAGCACAATTAATCAATCACCTTGATCACCACAAAATCGCATATCGCACGCAAATAACACAACCTCGACACTGGCAACAACTATCATCAATCAACGACATTTAACCAACATAACACACATTCGATACACAATACATTGTACAACCAAGTGTACAACCATCCCATATGTACGTCGCATTCCTGCACAAATGGCACAACGCCTAACACGTATACTGATATAACACTATTATCACAAAGCCTTCAAATTGCGGAAAACCCAACCAACTCAAACGGAACATATTTACGAAGACAAGCAAAGTCATTATACATCTCATACGTAATTACTAGTCGCAAGATACAAGTCGTATAGTAAGATACTTGCCTTAATAACCGCTACCGAGCGCTCCGAAGAACACGGTTCGACCGGGAAACTCGAACCCCAAAGAAGGAAACGAACGGAAGGGTTCCGACTCGAGTTCTTCACAAGAATTCGCTCCTAAGTCACAACGATGTCAATTCAATCACAATTCTACGAAAACGTATGGAACTTCCCAAGTTCTACTCATTGAAGCATTTTATCGGACACCTTGAGGGCATAGTCCAATTCAATCGATTATTCAAGGTAATACTCAAATTCGTTTCACAAAACTTCAGGGGTAATGAATGATTTCGAGTATACAACCATGTTCTAACAATAATCTAAACTAAAACGAATCAAATCGGCCAAAACATCAAGAAACCTCACGAACATCCAAAAACCAAAAGTTTAGGTGTTCTTACCTTCGATCCGGGTGGAGATAATGTTAATCCATGAATAAAACATCCAAAACATGTTTTTCTATGATTCTCTTACTCAAATCCATCCATTTATGCTGAAGAAATCGCGAAGGAATGAAGGAAAAATGAGAAATGGCCGGATAACTCAGTCGAGGCCATTAAATAGGCTGATCTGCACTGTGTGCCGCGGCACAGGACAAGTGTGCCGCGCCTGTGGCCACCAAAACGCCCAGGAATCAGCTTAGTGCCGCGCACACTCGAGTGTGCCGCGGCACACGGTACAGCCCCCTTCAACACCAAAAAGGCACACCGTGCAGTCTTGGCTATTTCGACCATAACTCCTTCGTCTGGAGTCCGATTGACTCACCGTTTGAACCATTGGAAAGCTAACTTGATGCTCTATAATGTTGCAAAGATTCAGAGTTTTTGAAGTTTTCAAGAATTTATGGTGATTTTTACAAAGCCGAACTCATACTTAGAAAAGTCGTTTAGTAATCCTGAACTCAACAAAACGACACCGAAACCCGAACCTGAATATGAACCGAAGATACGGTTACGAAGTACTCACAAAGACGAATCTAAGAGCTAGTAGAACACACGATTCTGACCACCCGAAGGCTCAAAATTCGACAACGGAAGGTAATTACCCCAAACTTTTGGAAATTACGAAAATGGCCCAAATGCCCGAAAATCACCATACGCATGCTTCGTAAAGTGGGGAAATCTTCCCAAGGACAGAAGGTAAGGCCGATTGCAAACCAAAGCTCACAACACGTATAACAACGTTAAATGAACTTACGAAAAACCCCAAACGACAGTCTCGAACGAGATTCGCAAGAACCGAACTCAAGCGCGGAAAAGTTGCTAAAAAGCACGGAACTCAACAAAGCAGCACCGAAACGAACTCGGATGACAAAAAGTGCAGAAATAAATATTCTCCGAATGACGAAACGGTCAAAAGAGAGTTTTCGAAACGGACCTCCGCCGAAAAATGAAAATTACCGGAAATCCGAAATTGCGGATATTACATCCACATCTCATGCGGAGTGATAGGAACATATTTGGAAGGACATCTATTTAGGATATAGGCAGCGGTTAGTAAGGCATACCCCCACAGGTAAATAGGTAAATCAGTGTAATTTAACATGGAGCGAACCATGTCCAACAAAGTCCGATTTCTCCTTTCTGAAACACCATTTAACTGTGGGGTTCCTGGAGGCGTGAATTGTGAAACTATTCCATGTTCCTTAAGGAACTCATCAAACTCAGTGCTCATATATTCGCCACCTCGGTCCGACCGAAGTGCTTTGATATGACATCCAGTTTGTTTTTCAACTAGGGCCTTAAATTCTTTGAATTTAGCAAAGGCTTCAGATTTATGTTTCATTAAGTACACAATCCCATACCTAGTATGATCATCTGTGAACGTTATGAAATATTGATATCCGTCTCGGGCTACTTCTAAAGCACCACAAACATCGGTATGCACCAATCCAAGTTTATCGGTAGCCCTTTCAAAAGTCCCTGTGAAGGGGAACTTAGTCATTTTGCCTCTAAGGCAAGATTCACAAGTTGGATAGGGTTCTACACCCAATGGACTTAAAAGTCCATCTTTTTCCATTTTCTGAACCTTGGTCTGACCAACATGACCAAGTCTAAGGTGCCATTTAAGAGCTTGATTAGTATCTTGCCTACCACGTTTCCTAGTTATAGTGTTCACTGCTGTTTTATTTTGCATGTTCAGATGATATAAACCATTCAACAATGTAGCTGTTCCAACCAATTTATTTCGAAAATAAATTTTACAACTGCCATTGCCAATGAAGAAACAAAATCCTTTCCGGTCCAAGACTGGAATGGATACAATGTTTTTATGCCCTTGGGCAAAACAAGTACTTCATCTAATGTCAAAATAAAACCAGATTCTAAACCCAGAAGGATTGATCCAATATCGGTTGCCTCGACACTTTGTCCGCTTCCAACAGTGATCATTATTTCCCAGCCTTCAAGTTTTCTACTTGCTCCAGATCCCGATTCATAGTACAAATGTGAGAAGTGGCACCGAATCTTAATCCATGAAGCGTAATATACAAGAGCGGAACAATTAGTTTCAAAACATAAAGTTCCGCACTGATGAGCCATTAATCTTGGGACAAGTCCTTCGCCAAAGGCCCACTCACCGCATTCAAGGCATTTGTCCGTAGGTTTTGGACCGCCTACCTTTTGAACCTTTCGGCCTTGCCCTTTCCTTGCACCCCTTTCTTGGGTTTGTACCGCTCGTAGGTCTTTTTCTTCTTGTTCTTGGACCTATTAGGCCCAAGAAATCACAAGAGCAAATTCTCTCGGTTTAGTCTTCATGTTAGATCGCGCCGTCACCAGCTTATTCATTAGCCCACTAATGTGCATGTAATTTCATTACAGTTGAAATTCATTACAAACTGCGTGAAAGAGTCGTAGAGATTGAATGATGAGATCAATTTGAAGGGATAAATCCATATTAAAGTTGAGCACATCGAGCAACTCAATAATAGAGATCATCTTGAGGACGTGGTCTCCAACTTTCTCCCCTTCTTTCATCCTAGCACTGAACAATTGCTTTGATATCTCATATCTAGAAGTCCTACTGTGCTCTCCATAAAGTTCGGTCAAGTGTGCGAGAATCTGCCTAGCAGAAGTCATTTTCTCGTGCGCTCTCTGCAGCTCATTAGTCATTTAGCCCATCATAAAACCCAGGACTAGCACATAATCCTTGACCCATTTTTCATGGACGTCAATGTCTTCTGATTACCCTAGTCCGGATTGGAGTCGATGGAATGTCCGCCTCCAAGACGTATCCCAGACTCCATACGAGTACAATCATCGATTCCGCAACCACCAACAAAGTTAGGCCGCTTAGAGATTCTTTTCAAGTAGTATTGCAAGTGGATTTTTAGCCATTTTAGAGAGATTCAATTTCGTTTCGCAAAGATTTAGACAAGATTAAATTAGTGACTTGTTTAATTATGACCGAGTATAGAACTTAAGGTCTTGTATAATTCTTGTCTCGGCTCCCACTAATTTTATCGGAATTATACACTCCCATGTTATAATCCGGAAATCATGGTTAGATCGACTTCTTAGTGGTGATCAAGTTCTTTACAAATTTTAACAGACGCAACCTATCAGGTTTCTTGCCAATTAATTTCTGTAAAGTGGTGTCTAACACCAACCCGTCTAACGGATGATTTGATCTTCTTATACCCCTAGTCTTCATGCCCTCAACCTATCAGGTTTCTTGGCAATCCAGACTATCTAAGTTGTTGACCATCAACGTCTATCAGTTTGACTATTGAATCTCACCCGACAACCTATCAGGTTTCTAGGGGCGAAATTTATCACCAACCGAAGGCATCTAATGCACTCAAGAATTTTTCAACCTCTACCAAATGTACTACCCTGATAACTCGGAAGCATAGCACACCAGCTCGGGTATCAACTTTCTACGAGTTTGATGGAGGGTAGGAAACCTCGTAACCTTTTTCAAACTTAGTTTGTTTGTAGTCGGGAGAATTTCGCGATTAATGTTACACTTTGCACATTAATTCAATTATACGCGCGTTTGTTGGTTTGTCAATCATTCAAAATGAAAAACAGAAAATAGTAACCTAGTTACTACCAACATATAGCTCATGGACCTAATTCCTAAGTACTGGGCCAAGCGAATGACCCAATAATAAGAAACACAGTCTTCGATTCTTCGTCTTCTCGGTCGGTTGTCTTCGGTCTTCTTCATACCCAAAATAATAATTACATCATTGAAAAATTGCATCCTATACAAGTTTTTCTAGTAAATATAAATAGGCTCAAAACGGCCTTTACAACCCAATCGAATCGAACAAATCAAAAAACTAAGTCCACGAGCTATATCACCATCACATAAGGATTCCATACAACATGTAATGGCAACGAAATTAAACAATTAATCTTAATATAAATTAATCTATAAATTAATCTATTCAATTTCTACTATATTAATCCAATTAATATAAAGTGGCATTAAAATTAAATAATCAATTAAGATATTAATCCAATCAATATAAAATTAATCTATTCAATTTTAATGGTATTAATCCAATTAATACTAATAATCGTCATTTAAATTCATTCGAAGTAATCCGGCAAAAATAATATTTTCGTTTAATTTATTTCCTTTAACTAAAAAAATATTCCAAATATTAATTTAGTCAAATTAAAATCCAATTTAAATTTTGGGAAATAATTAAAACGAAATATAAACTTAAAACGAGTCCTGACAATCCGATTTTAGGCCCTTCGCGGCCCGATTCAAAATCGGGCCAAAACCGAGGGTCGCTGGCCGAGCCATCGCTCGGCAGTCGGGCCGATCATTCTCGGCCGTGGCGAGACATGGCCGATCATGGCCGATCATGCTCGGCACCGGGCAAAGCCCAGCAAGGCCGCCCGACACCGCCGACACCCGTTTCTTCGCTTTTTCTACCGCTTCAAAAACGTGATGCTACAACGAACAATTTAAAATCTACAATTATTCCAAACATGATTCTAAATCATAATCATCATCCAAAAGCATTCAAAATGCACAAATAATCGTATATACGGAAACATTGACCTCGCTCCGATACCACTGTTGGGATTCCGAAAATAAAACGAAATACGCAGCGGAAATAAATATGAATCCCAAACAGGATCGATCAAGTAACGTATATACGAAAAAAAAATACAAAGATAAAGATTCATACCCTTGAAGCCTTTGAAATAAATCTTCATAAAATGTAGACGATGATCACGATCCCGTCCCGAACACGAAATTCCTTCGTTCCAAGCACCGAAAATTCGAAGCCTCTACTTCACACATGTCGGAAGTTGCCCGGAAAATTCGACGTAACTTCGTTCTCCAAGAACACGGCTAGGAAGTTACCGTAGGAATTTTCTCTCTATTTTTTTGTTGAATTCCTTTCACCTCTAAGATGAAAATTGAAAAAAAAAATAAAATTCTCTCCCTTCCTCACAATTCTCATGGCCAGAAGAGAGATTTTCAAGCTGAAAATATGTGTGTGTGTATTAGTTGTTATAATGTGTTGTTTTTATATTATCTCAAACATATAATACAAATCATATAATTGAGATAAAATGTCAACACATAATAACAAAAATACAACTAACACATACACATGCATGGAAATGATTCCATGTGATGTGGGGAGAGGGAGGGCGGCCCATGGTGGAAGTTTCCTAGAAAACGAGCCGAGTCACTCGGCTCGTAATGACGCTCACAAACGACTGCTAAATACACTCCGTTTAATCACCTAATGTATTTATATTAATTAATTAATCTAATTAATTAACAATATCAAATACAAATATATTTCTCTAAGAAATATAATTTATGAATTAAATTAATCACCCGGTAACTTAATTTTAATTCATAAGACCGCTATTTTGATTTATCTAATAAATCATAATTAGATATCCAATATCTAATATTTATAGAGAGATAATAAATTCACATTTATCCGTCAACGCTCCCGATGCGCGATCAGAGGTCCGTCTCACCGGCATTGGGAGGAACCAATGAGTGCGGCAAGACTTAGCCACTTAGCGGACCGCACCGTAAACCCCGATCGAGAACGAATGAAGGGATCATTCCGTAACCATTATGTCGTGAATACTATATACGTATAGACCCTTTATCGATGTCGGTCAAGTCTTCGGGTCACGGTAAAGTCAAACCCTACTATTGACTAGACTCTATACATGTGTTAATGCAAATCAAGACCGACTGATTAATAGTGTATCTAATACGACTATATCGTAATGCTTTGCCAAAGACTCATGATCTTATTTGCCATTAACCGTATAGACATACACTGCTCACTAATAGGAGATAAAATCCTTTCTTGGCATACAAGAAAGATCGCTACCGCCCGTATAGTCCGCACTTCGAGGTCGACTCAGCAATTAAGCAAATGAGTCTAACTACTCTAATGACAAACTAAACGTCACAGGCACATCTTCTACTGAATCCTCAAGTCAAAGGTCCACATACACTATCACAACCTTTTGATTCGTCATTGACTCTTCGAGAGTGAATACCGTGTGACTGAATCGAGTATGAGTCGTGTTCGAGTATACTGGTCCCACCAATATACTTTATAACTATGCTATCAAGACGTGCACACGTCCTAGCATCAGTTATACAAGTCTTATTAAAACTTAATGCCCATTTAAGTTTATTGACTTGCGAACGATTTTCGTAAATAAACTTTAAACACTTCTAGTGCATTTTCTCTTATCCCATAACGAGAATGGAATGTTCAGTTTATTTACATGGACTTCACTTCAATGTTTACCAAGTCAAGAATGCAATTGAAATACAATAAACAGTGAATGAATCGAATTGCCTTTTTATTATTTATTCCATAATTACAAGTACAATGCCCCTACTCTCTCATCCCCTGAGTGGCATTCGAGGGCATATTCCTAACACAGACTCCTTCGGGAAATTAGTCTCGTTTCGATCTTCCAACCCTTGGGCGGTGGAATTCCGTATTTGTTCAGCGTTTGACTCTCGTTTTGATTGATGAACCGTTGGGTTGGTCAATCGTATTGATTTTCGTTCATTATGTCTTGTGATTGTTCGGATAATCGACTCGATTGTATTGCCTATTTGATGACGCTTGTCACTTGTTGATTTTATTATGTCTCTATCGGTGGCGTTGTGTTAGTCGCCGTGGAGCGTATTTTCACGCCGTATGTCTCTTTGCATTTCTTTCAGCGTTTCGACGTCGGGCGCGAGTTTTCGATTTTTGTGTATCTCGTCGAGTTTTCCTGACAGGGGATATTGATTCTTCTTACTTATTTTAAGTTTCGGGACGAAACTTCTTTTAAGGAGGGTAGAATGTATTACCCGTAATTTCGATTTCCGATAATTTATTTTTTTTCGGAGGAAGTCTGTTTTGATGACTCACTCATGACCGTTTCATCATTCTGAGAATGATTAATTCTACACTTTTTGACATCCGAGTTCGTTTTGGTGTGATTTTGTTGAGTTCCTTGCTTTTTAGCGCTTTTCCGCACTTGAGTTTGATTCTTGCGAATATCGTTCGAAACTACTGTTTCGAGTTTCCTGTAAGTCCGTTTAACTTTGTTAGACGTGTTTTGAACTTCGGTTTGGTTATTCGATCACGTATCGTGATTTTCGGGCATTTCGGGCCATTTTGTAATTTACCCAAAGTTATGGGTATCCGTATCTGTAATTGTTGTCTCGACCTGTTCCTTGGTCGCATATGATTAATTATTGCATTATGTTTTCATTTCGGGTCGATGATGTTGTCCGCGAGCTTTTCGTCGTGTTCGTTCCGTACGTTTTTGGAAATCGAGTCGTCGGATCATGACGGCTGAGCACTGGCCGGACAAAGCGGCCGCAGACGGCCAAGTCTTGGCACCGCCGCAAGCACGGTAGAACCGGCGAGCGCACGCCACGGCCGGAAGGCGCGCGCTAACCGGGCAGTGTAGCGACGCTATCGGTGGCCCAACAGACGCCGTCAGCCGGGCAGAGGGGTTACTGGAGTACTGGACTCGGGGATGATCGGAAGGTAGCGCACGCTACTGTCGGGCATTGCGCATGCTATGACCGGCAGGTAGCGCACGCTACGGCCGGAAGGATGCGCACGCTACCTGGCCGAGTCAGTAGGGCAGTGGGGGCTCTGGATTGCGGCCTGGGCCGATAGCGCATGCTAGCTCGGCAGCCTAGTGCACGCTAGTCCGGCCCAGTATAAATGTGGCAGAGCAGCCTCATTTTCAATCGTTTTTCATTTCTTTTCTTCTCGATCCGTGGCTGGAGCTTCGGAGGAGGTGAAGCCATGTTGTTGAACAACAAATCCACGACGTTCTTGAGGTTATATCATTGATCAATCATCCTATAACGTCCATCGATCCAGCGAATCAAGGTGAGATTTCCTAGAACCCTATTTTGGGGTTTTTGCGTTTTTGTCCGATTCGTTCCGTATTGTTGATTAATTCATGATGGGTATGATTAATCTTGGTAGTATTCTTGTGTTTAACATCATTTAATCCATTGTTCTTCGTCGAATCGAAGTGTATTTCTTGATTTCCTTCGAATCGACTTTTTGAGCGATTTGTTCTCGATCTCGTTTTCCATCCATTTTTGATGGATCGATTGTGATTAAATGATATTGTTAAACATATTCTATGGATTGTATATCCATATTTCGACTTGGAATTCCGTTTTCGTGTTTTGTCGGGACGAATCGTGTTCTTGGCCGTTTTGGGGAAAACACTTAAACTTTCGTCATTCGTTCTTTGAATTCAACGGCATAGAGTCATGTTATGGAATTCATTTCATTGTTGTTATTGTCCGTCGTAGTTTATGACCGCGAGTTGGCGTTCGGTGGAGTCGGCGGGTTCGTAGTCGGTTCGTGACAACCTACTTCAGTCGTTTCTCCGCGTTGTTCTTATTCGAGGCAAGTACCTTGTCTATACATTTCCTGTTTTGTGGATATGATGATTGGTGATCGTTTTGGTATGTTTGTTTGTTTGTTTGAAATGAGTTTTCAAAAGATTCAGCTAGCCTCATTAAAGGCTCACTTTCAAAACGTGTGTGTTTTGTAAATTGTGTGGGTTGTAAGTGACTACGTGAATCCTTTGAATATGTTTGGTATTGATGTTGCGCTTAATAATGCGTGGGTACGTATATTGCTTCTTTCCGTCGCGTCATGGTTGACGTGCGTGTTGTTATTTATTCGTGTGGTCGTGGACTGACGGATGAATTATGTGAATTGGTGTATTGATTTGATAATTGTTATAACGATGACTGTGTGCTTGATGTTTGTGACAATGTGAATACTTGTTGTGAGAGACGTCATATCCGTTAGCCTCTGAGGGCGGGGCATGCATTCTCCAGCCTGGTGTACGCTGCAATGTGCGGCTCCATATGGTTGGTGAACGCCGGTGTTTAACCTGATGCGTGTGCAAGAGGCGGCCCTATTGGGAGTGACGCCGGCGCAGTGACACGTACAAGGTGCGGCTGACATGTGGAGTGAACGCCGGTGCACAGGTGTTTCAGTGGAGGCACCTGGCAGGCTTATTGGTAACGGATATTTGAGTGATTAGCTAAGACCCCGTTACAGAATGATTATCGTATTTCAAATTCTTTCAACTCTTTTCAAAATGGTGGTCTCGATATAGACCGTGATTCGTGTTTCTGAAAGTGTGTTTCAACTTGTTTTAAATGTTGGTATCAGGGTTAATTAACCAAGGACATTTGACGAGATCTCCGAGGGTTAATTAATCTGGGGTCTTGAGCAGTATTGGGAGGACGAGAGGCTGTGTCTTTGATGGGCTGTGTTGACATTCTGTGTTTTGGGTCGAGGACCCCATGTGATGTTGAGATGATTGATCTCGTGTTGATATTATTTGGATTTGGGTCGAGAACCCCGTGTGATGTTGAGACATTTGATCTCGTGTTGATATTAATTGGATTTGGGTCGAGAACCCCGTGGAAATATTTGTGAAGACTAGCTTGGGTTGATTGAATGGTTTTTCTTGCAAATTGCTTTCCGCCTACTGGTCGGGGACCCTGTTGATTTTTGGAAAGAGGAGGATTTGATAATCCTAAACTGTTTTCTTTTAAAACTCTCGATGGTATCTTTAAACTGTTTTATATATTGTTTTTCCTTGATTTGTGATCTTTCGGTTTTGGAATGTTTTACCCAAACTCTTGCCTCGGGAAGTACTTTTCGATACGTTTGGATCTTTGAGGATTCCTGGTTATTGTTATTCGTGGAATGTGAATTGTATGGCTCGTATTTGCACTTTGTTCTTGCACTAGCAAAACAGTGGAGTTTTGCTAACCCCCGAGTATTCGGGGGGTGGATGTCTGTTTTTGCATTCAGGTTTGGGAGCACAACACAGGGTCGGCACGAAGGATGATGAAAGATGAACGATACTAATCACACGAGGATCCTTATGAGGTCATTGATTTAGCTATAGTTTATTTTCCGCTGCAGTAATTCTTTCCCGTTGTACGGGAGTGTGTTGTATTCGACCCCTGCATGGGCATGTTTTGTAATTGAGTTGTATGTATTTATTGAAAGACCAAATCGGTCTACTGAGTTATTTTAGCCTTAAAGGCATTGTTGAGTTGTTCTATGTTGTTACCAGCCTGGTAGATCCTTGAGGAAAGGGTCTACGGCGTGTAATATCCCTGAGCGGATTGGGGGTGTTACACCGCCTTTGTTAGCTCCTATCGTCTTAAACGACGCGGACTGAGTGGCCTGATTCGGAACCGCTGACTGTTTTGGGGTCTGAGATGTCGCCGGAGTGGTTTGGAGTCCCTTCGGCAAAAATGGGCCCTATGCCCCGCAATTCCACAGTTATGGCATGTGACAGTCTGCCTCGGACACTTGGTACTGAAATGACCCTGTTCTTCACAGTTGAAACAGGTGATGGCCGAACTGGCCGCTCGGGACTGAGATTCCGCGGGTTTAGGCGCCATAGGAGGTCGCTCAAAAAAAGTAGAGCTCGCACGAGGTTTCTTGAAAGTGGCCTGACTGTCGTCAGACTGATTACGATTCTTTGACTTCTTGCCAGCAGATGAAGGTTGTTTCTTAGCAATCTCCTTAGCAGTAAGCTCATAAGTAAGAGCTTTCTCAATGAATTCGGCCAGAGTGGTGCAATAGTGATTAAGCAACTGCATCCGCATACGAGGCTTCAACCTCTTGATGAAATATTTGATCTTGTCTGCCTCAGAATGAATAATAGACGAGGCGAAAGGAAGTAGCTCCTGAAATTTATCGGCGATGTTGAGAACATCGTCGTCTGCTGATGGGTCGGGTGTAACACCCCCAAATCCTATTGAGTTATTACAGTGCCGTGGACCCCACGCCAGGAGATCCACCAGGCGAACATGACTAAAATACGTTAAATTAAACAACAAGGGAAAATCATAGTCCCTACCATGATATCCGACACAATATTCCGATAAGGAATTCCAACGACAATGATGGGCCTACATGGCCAAGAGTAAAATACAACATCCACGAGCATCTGCTCGGGTAATACAAAATGACAATGACTGACAACTGGAGAACACTCCAACTGACTGACCAACATGAACAACTCGAACTAGTATCGCTAGAATGCCTCGTTGCCATCATCATGCCCCTGTGTCTCAACTCTCTCCTCGCAAGCACCTAAAACATGAAAAACATGTTCCGCCCCCACGGTCGGGCCATCCAGATAATGAACATCAAATACATGTATAACATGATATGCATCCAAAGGCAGAATGAAACGGTACAATAATGATAATAATACGAGATGCTCACAAACCAAGGTAAGAACCGAGCATTCGTGAAATACTATGCCCACGGCATACTATTAATACCTGTTCGACAGGTTAGAACATAAATGCCCAACGGCGAATCATAATCACAGAATACCACAATGAATTAAACGACATGAACCAAACCAGAACTGAATTTAATATGAATCATAATGCCCAAAGGCTCCAATGAAAATACCAAGACATTAAAAAAAGCGAAAGTCGCTCAAATGGAAATTAACAAATATCACAAACACTGAAGTCAAAACAAGTCAGATCAATGAGGGCCAAGCCACGACACGGCCGTATCACAATGAGGGCCGAAGCCACGGCATCCAGCCGTATCACAATTAGGGCCGAAGCCACGGCACGAAGCCGTATCACAATGAGGGCCGAAGCCACGACATCCAGCCGTATCACAATTAGGGCCGAAGCCACGGCACGAAGCCGTATCACAATGAGGGCCGAAGCCACGGCATCCAGCCGTATCACAATTAGGGCCGAAGCCACGGCACGAAGCCGTATCACAATGAGGGCCGAAGCCACGGCATCCAGCCGTATCACAATTTATGATAGTGTGCTGCCTTGAGTCGGCCAACACGATGACAGTAATACACGGATAGACACCGTTCTTGACAGTCCCCATTTAACACCTCGGATGCCTTAGGATGGCCAACCGATAACAATGATGCAGCGGACGATTCCATGAATGATTAAGCACTTCGATTGGCTTAGAATGGCCAATCGCTACGAATGATACGATGAATGATTAAAATACTTCGATTGCCTTCGGACGGTCAATCGATAACAATGAGATGGTGAATAATTGAACATTTCGATTTGCCTGGGAACGGCCAATCGATGACAATGATACGAAGGATGCCTCGGCACCTTTAATCGGTGACCAACGACGAAGATGAGAAATGAATAAGCCAATGCCTTAATTCGGCCAATATGGTTTTTAATGACAACTCCCAACATGAATAACGATGATCTGAACGATGTCTTAGATTGACATCAATATTAACAACAATCGATACATCGATGCCGCGAACCGGCTATCGACAATGACATTAATAATGAGTATTACAATGCCTTGAATCGGCCGACAATAAACACTTGGCACAATTGCCGGAAGGTATCGTATCGAACGATCTCTTGATATCAATGAATTCAAGAAGAGACTAAGTCTCGGAATGATACAACACATCCATACACATACATGATGACATTAGCTCATTGACTAGTACAAGTATAAAACTTGCCTCAAACCGAAGGTGAGAAGGTACTTCCACGATCAACGTCCTTAATGAAATTACCGGCCGCTTGAACAACCTTAAACAACACAAAAAACCAACAATTCTCTTAATACACGAATCAAGCATGATCACAACCAACTCAAAAGTCGATACAACAATACCCGAAACTCATTGGGGCATTTAAACAAACGCGTTGTAAACAATCTCCAATTGTTTGCAACCAAAACTCAATTACATCCGAAACCAACTCCCAATGAATGATTCAAACCCACAAAACCTCATGAATACCATCAATAATCCAATAGGAATACTTAAAACGATATTTCAAGAACATTTGATCGAAAACCCCCAAAATTCCAAAGTCAACCCGTAAGGGTTCTTGAACAATTCCTCAATTATTCACAATTTCCGAAATTACACCAATGAATTTGTAGAAATACATGTATCCAAGATAGATAATCCATATCTAACATATTCCAACATAATATCGATTTACACGAAGAGATCGAAAGCAAAACACCCAAGATCCGAAATTCTAGATCCAAGAATCATTACCTTGATTTGGAGTGATGAAACTGATTTAGATGATGATTAATCCAACTTAGGAGCTTGAAGATGAAGTTAGATGATTGCAGCTCGAAAAGACCTTTCCGAATCGCCCGAGCTCGTCCGAAATGATTGAGAAATGAAGAAATGACGAAAGTTGGACCGAACTGTCCTACTTATACTGTCCCAGCTTAGCGCGCGCTAACTCCCGATGTTAGCGTGCGCTAACGCTGTACCGCGTAATCCAAGACCTCTTGATCGAATCGTTAGCGTGCGCTAAGTACCTTTGGTAGCGTGCGCTAACGTACTGCCCTTAGCGTACGTTAACCTTATGTTAGCGTGCGCTACCGATAGTTTATATCGAAAATCACGGAGTCCGTAACCTATCGCCCTCTCGACCGAGCGCTAGCGTGCGCTACTCAAGTCTTAGCGTGCGTTACAAGATAGTTAGCGACGCTACTTACCACTCGTAGCGTGCGCTACGAATTTCCCAAATCAGCCCAAGACTTCTCGGATCGCCGCCTCACTTGCGCTAGCGTGCGCTAATATCAATCATTGCGTGCGTTACATGCACTCATTAACGCGCGCTAACTACAATGTGTAACGTGGCGCTACCTCTCAAATCGAAAATCAAAACATGATGATGATGACAATAATCTCGCTCGATCTCAAACGGTGATGATCCCAAAATACCCGAATGGTGAACATAGTTGATCAATATGAATGATGAATGATTATTACCGAGTGAAAAAATTGAGTGACAAGCATCGAATGATAATAAATGAATTCACAACCGGGTATTACATACTCCCCCCCTTAAAAAGAGTTTCGTCCCCGAAACTGAGGGTAAACAACTCGGGATATGAACTATCCATCACGATCTGAAAACAATAATGCCCAAATAGTCCTCGGGACTAAATCAACCGCAAGCCCAAGTCCCCAAGACTTGACGTCTCGAAGTACAGTGAATGATTCCTCAAATTATCACGAAATCTCGAGCACAACGCCGGAGGGATGAACTCCCAACAAATGACCCAAATCTCAAGATTCTCGAATATGATCATAATAAGATAGATCAACAATAAATGATTCACAGTCACGATACATTATTACGGATAGATATACGCAGTCATCCAAAAACAAGGTTACATCTCAAATGTACCCATCATCGATATCCTCCCATATCATCGATTTCCTCTATCTCAACGATTTAAGGTATATCCGACGATGAACTCGCCGCTAACTAAGATCTCAGAAGGTCACGAGAATGAAAGTGACAAAAATGAATGATGAATGATAAATGACTACAAATCCGACAAGGATTTAGAATGACTCACCAAGGTGAATTAATAACGTCATGAGTGATAGTTCCTTGAAGTGATTGGAACCGCCGTTCCTCGTGAATTGAATGATGAATCGATAATTATGAGTCCCAACATGATTGATATACATGATGAATGAATTATATGAATGAATGAACGACAATGAAATGAATGATTATATTATTAACGAACAAGAATTATTTGTTCAAACCGGTGATGAATGTCCTTACCTCGGGCTCTCGAAGCCTGATAGGTCCTCGGATGATGCACGGGCTGGAGTAACGAAGTCTCTCGAGGCCCTTGAGCTCTCTTGAGATTTACCGGCGTTAGAACCCTGCAGCACTCGCGGTGTCCCTGCCTCCCGCACAGAAAACAAACAATAGCTGGCACCGTACACCGGGTACTAACGTGACCTGCTGAATCACAGTTAAAGCAAACAACAGTCGAACTCGCCGCCAGAGAGGAAGATGCTATCCCAGCACGAAGACGACTAGAAAATGACCCCTTGGACGTCGGAGACCGATGTCCCTCTGAACGAGCCGGCATTCTAGTCCTCTCACCTGAAGAAACTGAAGGATGCTTCTGAGTAAGCTCCTTGATTAAAAGCTCTGCTCCAAGAGCCTTCCCGATGAACTCACTAAGTGAATCACAATTGTGATTGAACAACTGCATCCTCAACTGCGGATTTAGCCTCTTGCTAAAATACTTAATTTTATCCGCCTCAGTACGGATAATTGACGAAGCAAACTGAAGTAGTCCCTGAAACTTCTCAGCAATGACAATAACACCCTCGTCCTCGATGGATTCGGGGTTCAAAACTTCTGACAACTTGGCTTCACGAAGTGGAGCCGGATAATACCTCTCTAACATGAGAGTCTTGAACTCGCTCCAAATACAATCACGATCGAAGGGTTTCACAGAAAGCCACCACGAATAAGCGCCCTTACTCAAGTAATAAGCCGCTACGCCACTTTACTCTCTTAGGACACCGAACCATGTCGAAGAGTTTATCAAAATACTCGAGCCAATGAACAATATCACCGGTTCCGACGAACCTCAAAAGTAGGCGGCATCCGACGAGAGATATCGCCAACAACTGATTCACTCCTCCTGTCATCCATGAAATGGCACTGCATCCTGATGCGGTGGACCACGAACCATCGAGGTCCGCATGGTCTCCACTATCCGCGTCATATGAGTCATCCGGGCCATCATGCCTGCATAAATATGAATGGATCAACCCGAACACCTTCCGAGTGAGATGCCTCTCGGTACGACTCCTGACGGTGAATGATTATCTTCTCGATGAATGAGTAGCCTCGCTATTTGATGAATTAATGATATCCCTCGTTCGTGTGGGCATGCACACGAGATCACGGGTTCCGGCCCGCATCGCGCCTCTTCCCTGCGTCCTCTCGACACTCTATCCATACTGAAGTAGGAAAGTCACATGATGATTATAGATTCCGCATGAATATCGCATTATGATCACGTTACAGAGTGACAATAATGAGCATACACGCTCTAACACAATGAATGCATTAATGATTTAATGAAATGATCGTCGACATTACGTCAGAGTATGATAAGACCGTATGAAACATCAAATGAGATAACATGATTGCCTGATGAAATTCCTGAAATGATTACCTTGAACAAGTTAACAAGGTTGAAAATTCGATCCTCAAGATCAACAACTGAACCGTGAGATGGGCTGAACGATTAATGAATTAACTGAACAATGAGATTGACTGAATGAGGAATGAATTAACTGAGCGATGAGATTGACTGAGTGACGAGTGAATTAGCTAAACGATGAGATTAATTAAGTGATGTATGAATTAGCTGAACGATGAGGTTAATTGAGTAATGAACGAAGCAACTGAGCAATGATATTGACTGAATGATGAACGAATTAACTGAGTGATGAATGAGTTAACTGAGTGATGAATTAACTGAGAAATGATATTGACTGAGTGATGAATGAATTAACTGAGTGATGAATGAATTATCTGAGTGATGTTATTGACTGAGTGATGAATGAATTAACTGAGTGATGAATTAACTGAGTAATGATATTGACTGAGTGATGAATGAATTATCTGAGTGATGATATTGACTGAATGATGAATGAATTAAATGACTGATGAATGAATTATCTGAGTGATGATATTGACTGAGTGAGGAATGAATTAACTGAGTGATGGATGAATTATCTGAGTGATGATATTGACTGAGTGAGGAATGAATTAACTGAGTGATGGATGAATTATCTGAGTGATGATATTGACTGAGTGAGGAATGAATTAACTGAGTGATGGATGAATTATCTGAGTGATGATATTGACTGAGTGATGAATGAATTATCTGAGTGATGAATTAACTGAGTAATGATATTGACTGAGTGATGAATGAATTATCTGAGTGATGATATCAAAATGATGATTGAGAATTATTACTGATAAATGAGTTGATCCTTAATGCTTACACAAGTCACACGTGCTCCAAAACAATTAGTCATGAATCAATCATAACACTAATATCACATATAGGTTTCAGCAAAGCATGAACAATTAATGACATGATGGATGTATGAACACAAAGAGAATCGAGTCCTTACACAGGTCATACGAAGCTTCGAGGTCTCGCGATACTAGTCTTCACTGACGACGACTCGATGAATGAATGACTCGTGCAGTCGCATTAATATTACGACTCACAAAACCTGACTGACTAGATTGTCATAACCTGACAATCCCACTACTACCGCGTCGGTAGGACCACATAACTCACATCTCAGGGTATTTCACAACCCAAAGCTCTGATACCATTTCTGTAACACCCCCAAATCCTATTGGGTTATTACAGTGTCGTGGACCCCACGCCAGGAGATCCACCAAAGAACATGACTAAAATACGTTAAATTAAACAACAAGGGAAAATCATAGTCCCTACCATGATATCCGACACAATATTCGATAAGGAATTCCAACGACAACGATGGGCCTACATGGCCAAGAGTAAAATACAACATCCACGAGCATCCGCCGTAATACAAAATGACAATGATCGACAACCGGAGAACACTCCAACCGATCGACCAACATGAACAACTCGAACTAGTATCGCTAGAATGCCTCGTTGTCATCATCATGCCCCCGTGTCTCAACTCTCTCCTCGCAAGCACCTAAAACATGAAAACATGTTCCGCCCCACGGGTCACCATCCAGATAATGAACATCAAATACATGTATAACATGATATGCATCCAAAGGCGTAATGAAACGGTAATAATGATAATAATACGAGATGCTCACAAACCAAGGTAAGAACCGAGCATTCGTGAAATACTATGCCCACGGCATACTATTAATACCTGTTCGACAGGTTAGAACATAAATGCCCAATGGCGAATCATAATCACAGAATACCACAATGAATTAAACGACATGAACCAAACCAATCGAATTTAATATGAATCATAATGCCCAAAGGCTCCAATGAAAATACCAAGACATTAAAAAAAACTGAAAGTCGTTCAGCGGAAATTAACAAATATCACAAACACCTGAAGTCAAAACAGCCCGAAGCTGTATCAATGAGGGCCGAAGCCACGACACGAAGCCGTATCACAATGAGGGCCGAAGCCACGACATCCAGCCGTATCACAATTAGGGCCGAAGCCACGGCACGAAGCCGTATCACAATGAGGGCCGAAGCCACGGCATCCAGCCGTATCACAATTAGGGCCGAAGCCACGGCACGAAGCCGTATCACAGTGAGGGCCGAAGCCACGGCATCCAACCGTATCACAATTAGGGCCGAAGCCACGGCACGAAGCCGTATCACAATGAGGGCCGAAGCCACGGCATCCAGCCGTATCACAATTTATGATAGTATGCTGCCTTGAGTCGGCCAACACGATGACAGTAATACACGGATAGACACCGTTCTTGACAGTCCCCATTTAACACCTCGGATGCCTTAGGATGGCCAACCGATAACAATGATGCAGCGGACGATTCCATGAATGATTAAGCACTTCGATTGGCTTAGAATGGCCAATCTCTACGAATGATATGATGAATGATTAAAATACTTCGATTGCCTTCGGACGGTCAATCGATAACAATGAGATGGTGAATAATTGAACATTTCGATTTGCCTGGGAACGGCCAATCGATGACAATGATACGAAGGATGCCTCGGCACCTTTAATCGGTGACCAACGACGAAGATGAGAAATGAATAAGCCAATGCCTTAATTCGGCCAATACGGTTTTTAATGACAACTCCCAACATGAATAACGATGATCTGAACGATGTCTTAGATTGACATCAATATTAACAACAATCGATACATCGATGCCGCGAACCGGCTATCGACAATGACATTAATAATGAGTATTACAATGCCTTGAATCGGCCGACAATAAACACTTGGCACAATTGCCGGAAGGTATCGTATCGAACGATCTCTTGATATCAATGAATTCAAGAAGAGACTAAGTCTCGGAATGATACAACACATCCATACACATACATGATGACATTAGCTCATTGACTAGTACAAGTATAAAACTTGCCTCAAACCGAAGGTGAGAAGGTACTTCCACGATCAACGTCCTTAATGAAATTACCGGCCGCTTGAACAACCTTAAACAACACAAAAAACCAACAATTCTCTTAATACACGAATCAAGCATGATCACAACCAACTCAAAAGTCGATACAACAATACCCGAAAATCATTGGGGCATTTAAACAAACGCGTTGTAAACAATCTCCAATTGTTTGCAACCAAAACTCAATTACATCCGAAACCAACTCCCAATGAATGATTCAAACCCACAAAACCTCATGAATACCATCAATAATCCAATAGGAATACTTAAAACGATATTTCAAGAACATTTGATCGAAAACCCCCAAAATTCCAAAGTCAACCCGTAAGGGTTCTTGAACAATTCCTCAATTATTCACAAATTCCGAAATTACACCAATGAATTCGTAGAAATACATGTATCCAAGATATATAATCCATATCTAACATATTCCAACATAATATCGATTTACACGAAGAGATCGAAAGCAAAACACCCAAGATCCGAAATTCTAGATCCAAGAATCATTACCTTGATTTGGAGTGATGAAACTGATTTAGATGATGATTAATCCAACTTAGGAGCTTGAAGATGAAGTTAGATGATTGCAGCTCGAAAAGACCTTTCCGAATCGCCCGAGCTCGTCCGAAATGATTGAGAAATGAAGAAATGACGAAAGTTGGACCGAACTGTCCTACTTATACTATCCCAGCTTAGCGCGCGCTAACTCCTGATGTTAGCGTGCGCTAACGCGTGTACCGCGTAATTCAGTACCTCTTGACTGAATCGTTAGCGTGCGCTAAGTACCTTTGGTAGCGTGCGCTAACAGCCTGTCCTTAGCGTACGTTAACCTTATGTTAGCGTGCGCTACCTGATAGTTTATATCCAAAATCCTGGGGTCCAGAACCTACTGTCCTCTGATCTGAGCGCGCTAGCGTGCGCTACTCTGAAGTCTTAGCGTGCGTTACCAGCATAGTTAGCGTACGCTACTTACCACTCGTAGCGTGCGCTACGAATTTCCCAAATCAGCCCAGTACCTTACGGGTATGCGCCTCACTTGCGCTAGCGTGCGCTAATACTGAATCATTGCGTGCGTTACATGCACCTCATTAGCGCGCGCTAACTACAATGTGTAACGTGCGCTACCTCTCAAACTGAAAATCAAAACATGATGATGATGATGACAATAATCTCGGCTCGATCTCAAAACAGTGATGATCCCAAAATACCCGAATGGTGAACATAGTTGACTGAATATGAATGATGAATGATTATTACTGAGTGAAAAAAAATTCTGAGTGACAGTTACTGAATGATAATAAATGAATTCACAACCGGGCATTACATCGGGAGTGAGTAATTCTGATAACTTGGCCTCTCTGAGTGGGGCCGGATAATACTTCTCCATCATGAGAGTCTTGAATTGTTCCCAAGTACAAAATCCGTCGGTGGGCTTCAACGATAACCACCATGAATGAGCGCTCTTACCCAGATAGTAAGCCGCGACTGAAACTTTGTGTCCCTCAGGACAGTCCACCAAAGCAAACAGTTTCTCGAAATGCTCAAGCCAGTGAATGATATCTGCCGGTTCAGATGAACCCTCAAAAGTAGGTGGTCTTTGGCGAGATATGTCGCCATTGATACTGCTCACACCCCTCTCTTGCCTCTGAGGTGGCGGCGGAGGAGCCTGTTGATTCTGAGTAGCTGAGTTATGCATCGTTTCCATCAGTTGTGCCATCTGAGTCATTTGGGCCATCATGCCCTGCATAAAAGTGAGTGGATCAACCCAAACACCTTCTGACTTAGCTGTGTCTCAGGTACGACTACCTGATAGTGAATGATTACGCTCAGGTGAATGAGTGGCAGCATCACTGCTCGATGAATTAGCATTATTCCTAGCATTCGCACGTGTATTCACACGAGCTCTTGGGTTTCGGCCAGCACCGCGGCCTCTTCCCCCGCGTCCTCTGCCAGCTCTTTCCATACTGAAGTGGGAAAGTCACGAAATGATTATATATCTCGCATGAATATCACATTATGATTACGTTATGAAATGATGAAAATGAGCATACGCGCTCAACACAGTGATTACATGAATGATCAACTGAGGTAACGTGATTATCTGATGAAATTCTTGAAATGATTATTTTGAACAAGTTAACACGATTAATGATACGATCATCAAGATCAACAACAGAACAATGAAATGTACTGAGTGGTTAATGAGTTAACATGATCGACATGATTACAAATGAAAATGATAAATGAGGAAATCTTACTGTTCTTTGGTCTGAAGGGCTTGGCTCTTGCACGGGTCACACGTGATGCGAAAGTCCAATGATACTATTCTGATGAATGATGATTTCAAATGAAACATGACTCAGAAGGTAGTATTCAAAACCACGCTCCGATACCAACTCTGTAACACCCCAAACTAGGCGGATATTACAGTGCCGTGGACCCCCGACTGGGACCCACCAGGCGAGTGAAAATGAATGAAATACACAGGGTTAATGTAGTACCGAACCACATTACATCATTAATTACTCTGATGAGGAGTTTCATACAACACACCCAAGATAATACATAATACATGTATATTTTATATGAAGATAAAACATACGACACTGAATAAAATGAGTATTCAAACGGAAGTCTGCAGGGGAAATAAAATAAAGAAAACACGAGTGAATGAAAAGGACTGGGCCCCCCTACTAGTATCATTTGGACTCCTCGCCGTCAACGTTCTCTTCCCGTGCCTTAGCCTTGCCATGACCTGAAAAACAAAATCCCCCAACGGGGTCAGTTACACAGAATAACAATCCTCAAGAGTTGAATAAACACAATAATATATGATGTATAAACCACAAGTTCAATCAAAAATATCAAACCGTCGAACACATGCGATCAAAAATGAATCGGTCACATTATAACCCAATCCTGTTGAAAACATACGCAATTAAACATGCTGTATGAATCAACTAACGGTACGGATCAAAGGGTGGCACCACACTACGCCCAGAATGGAAATGTGTCCGTGCACTATCGATCGAATACACGTGTGGTCTTGTACCTAATCAGTCTCACGAAGTAATCGTCTCGTGTGCACAGTCCAATGTGAGGCCAACTACCATCACACGACTTAATATGTGCCCGACATAAAAATCCTACACATACCAATCGGCACGCCAGTATGACCCGGAATGCCACGAGATAACAAAAGTGACATCGAAATAAAAAATGACTCACCGAGATGAAATGATAGTGAAATGAATGATAGCTCAATGAAATAATTGGAACCGTCGTTCCTCGTGACTGAAGTGATTAATTGAAAATGACAAGTCTCGATACAATTAATACAATATGAATGAGTTATGATTATGAATGAACAACAACGAAAGGAATGAATATCCCTTTAACTAAGTAAGAATTAACTTACTCAACACCGATGAAGAATGTCCTTCCACGAACAACGTCCTAAATGAGATGTCGGTCGATCGAACAACCTTGAATAATACAAATACCAACAATCCGTTCAACATACGAATCAAACACGAATATAACGAACTCAAAACGTCGATACGACTAAACCAAGTTCATTGGGGCATTTCGACGAACACCTTGAAAACAAATTCCCTTCTTAAACAACTAAACCCATTTGTATCAAAAACTAACTTCTATTGAATGATTCAAACCACCAAAACACCATCAATACAATCGATAATCCAAATGAAATGCTCAAATCGAGTTTACGATATCATTAAATTGCAAAACCCAATTCCAAGTCAACCTTCAAAGTGTTCTTGAGAAAAACATCCAACAATCCGATGATAACTCGTAAAAACTCATAATCATATGTATATCCATCAAAATTCATGATTATACCATCCAAAACATCATTCTCCAACTCAAAATCGAATTCAAGGGTTGAAGAAAGTTACCTTAGATTAGGATGAAAAATCCACAAATATGTTGTTGATCCACACTACAACTTGAAGAAGATGAAATCTCTGAGTTTTGATGATCTTGATGTTAGGAATATATGACCTCGAATGCCACTCAGAGGATGAGATAGTGAGAGCAATTGTATTGTAATTATGAATATTATATTTAATAAGGCAATTATTATTTCTATATTATTGTATATCACTGGAATTGTGATTTGGTATATAGAATAATAGTCCTTGCATTTGAGAGTGAACATTCTACTTCTTTTGGAGATAAGGAGACAGGCACTAGAAGTGTTTAGAGCTCGAATGCTTAACTAGTTCGCAAGTCGATAAAACTTTACAGGACATTAAGTTTTAATAAGACTTGTATAACTGATGCTAGGACGTGTGCACGTCTTGATAGCATAGTTATAAGTATATTGGTGGGACCAGAATACTCGAACACGACTCATACTCGATTCAGTCACACGGTATTCACTCTCGGAGAGTCGATGACGAATCGAAAGGTTGTGATAGTATACGTGGACCTTTGACTTGAGGGTTCAGTAGAAGATGTGCCTGTGACATTTAGTTTGTCACTAGAGTAGTTAGACTCATTTGCTTAATTGCTGAGTCGACCTCGATGTACGGACTATACGGACAGGTAGCAGTCTTTACTGTACGCCAAGAAAGGATTCTATCTCCTATTAGTGAGCAGGCGAATGTTCTATACGGTTAATGGCGAATAAGATCATAAGTCTTTGGCCAAAGCATTCTGATATAGTCGTATTAGATACACTATTAATCAGTCGGTCTTGATTTGTATTAACACATGTATAGAGTCTAGTCAACAGTAGGGTTTGACTTTACCATGACCCGAAGATTTGACCGGGACATCTGATGAAGGGTCTATACGTATATGGTATTCATGACATAATGGTTCTGGAATGATTCGTTCATTCGTTCTCAGTCGGGGTTTCTGATGCGGCCGCTAAGTGGCTAAGTCTTTGCACTCATTGATTCCTCCCAATGCCGGCTGAGATGAACCTACGGAGTCGCGCAACAAGATCATTGACAGATAAATATGAATTAATAATCTCTCTTATAATATTAGATATTAGTGATTTATCGGATAAATCAAATAGCGGTCTTATGAATTGTATGTAAGTTACTGGGTGATTACTTTAATTCATAAATTATATTTCTTAGAGAAATGTATATTTGTGTTTGATATAACTAATTAATTGGATTAATTAATTAGTATAAACACATTGGAAATAAAACGGATTCGTTTGACGGGCATCCGATTCATGAGGGATTCGTTTGACGAACATCCAATACACGAGCCGAATTAACTCGACCCGTTTCTTGGAAGATTCCCTATAAGGCCCCCCCTCCTCTCTACTTTGTCTCTCTCTCATTATACAATATACTTGTGGGATCATGTGAGGTGGAGAGATGCTTTTAAAAGCATCTTCTACATGTGAGGCTTGTAATCATTTTTGTGAAAAAAAGAAAGTCTTTTAATCACAAAAGTCTCCTTCTTCCTTCCCCAAGTGAAGATTTCGTTTTTGAGAGAGCTTCAAGAGTGAGAAAAATTTTCTATAGCATATACTTGATCTTAGAGACAAGTTATTAGTAGAAAAGATCGAGAGAAGAAATTCTTACAAGCTTCCCTAGCCGCATTCTTAGAGAAAGGAAGTTTGCTGATTTTTTCGTCAAGTTCCGGCGTGTGAAGTAGAGGCACCGTGCTTTTGGTGTTTGGAACGAAGGTCTCTTCATCATCATCATCATCATCATACGAAGGTTTTTCAGAGACATCAAAGGTATGGGACTTTGATTCCTTGATCTTCGTATTTCTTTTCGTATATACGTTACTTGATCGATCCTCTTAGGGATTCCGTTTATTCTTCCGCTGCGTTTATTTTCTGTGGAATCCCAACAGTGGTATCGGAGCGAGGTCAAATATATCGTATATACGATCATCTTTGCATTTGGAATGTTATTTGATGATGTTTATGATTTAGAATCATAATAGATATAATCGAAGATATTTAATCGTTCATAGTAAGTCAAGTTTCGACTATTTTATGTGAATTATAAATCTGAAAATTTTGATTTATGTTGATTTATAAGTTCTTCATGAAGTTAAGAATTTTTTTTGTTTTGGAAGCAAGTCGAAAAAATGAGAAAAACGGGGGTTAAACACGAATACCGCACGAAGACGCAGCTGGCGGCTTACGGGCTCTTTGCTGGCCGGCGAGAGTGACTCGGTAGGCTCGTAGCAGCTCGGCCGGCTGCTGCAAGCGGTGGCGAAGTGACTCGGTCCGGCAGTTCTGGGTTTTCGGCCCGATTTTGAATCGGGTGTAATGGGCTCGATACTAGATTTTCCGGGACTCCATTTTTGTGTTTATATTTTGTTGTAATAATTTCCGAAATTTAAATTGGATTTAATTGGATTTAATAAAATATTTGGAATATTTTTTTATTAAGGGAAATTATTAGACGAGAATATTATTTTGGCCGGATTACTTTGAACGGATTAAAATGACGATTATAAATATTAATTTGATTAATATTGTAGAAATTAAATAGATTAATTTTTATATTAATTGGATTAATATATTAGTTGATTATTTAATTTCATTTACCGTTACATGTTGTATGGAATGCCTTATGTGATGGTGATATAGCTCGTGGACTTAGTTGTTGATTTGTTCGATTCGATATGGTTGTAAAGGCCGTTTTGAGCCTATTTATTTTTACTAGAAAATATGTATAATAGGACGTATTGTTCAATGATGTAATTATTCATATGACTATGACGAAGACCGAAGACGACCCACTAGAAGACGAAGAATCAATACTGTATTTTTCCTTTCTTTATTTGGCTTGGCCCAATACTTATGAAAAAGTCCATGAGCTATATGTTGGTAGTAACTAGGTTGCTATTTATTGTTTTTCATTTTGAATGATTGACAAACCACAAACCGCGCTTATAAACGGATTAATGTGCAAAGTGTAACATATAATCGCGTTAATACTCCCACTTACAAACACTAAGTTATAAAGGTTACGAGGTTTCCTACCCTCCGTCAAACTCATGGAAAATTGAAATCTAAACCGGAATATTATTCTTCCGAGTATGTCGGGGTAATATTTTTGGGGAAAATTGATAAATTCCTAGAGTGCATTAGATGCCTTTAGTTGTGACAAATCAAACCCCTATAAACCGTATGGGTTGCCGGGTAAGATTCAATTGTCAGACTAATAGGAGTTGACGGTTTAAACTTAGATAGTTCGGCGAGCCATAGAAACCGAATGGGTTGAGGGCAAGTGAACTAGGGGTAAAAGAAGATCGAATCATCCATTAGATGGGTTGGTATTAGACACCACTTTATAAAGAATAATAGAATATAAACCGTATGGGTTGTGTAATACCCGAGATTTTTGATATGTATTTGGAACTTGTGATATTGTAATTGTTGTACTTGATCTGAGTATTATTCTACGTATTTCATAATCCGATGTTGTCGAGCGTATGATTTCATGTATGTGATTTAAAATTGTAATTCTGCGCATGTAGCGCACGCTATCGGCTATGTGTAGCGTACTGTCACGGACCGCAGATTTGCCCCTATGTCACGCTGGTTGTGCATAACGTATCGGAGGATCGTGCTTCAGTGGTTGTCCCTTCAGTGTTGTAGCAAGAAACCCCTGGAGTTCAGGTATGCCGACCCGGTTCAATTCGGGGAGCTTACCGCTAGTCTTGGACTTAACCTAGAAGGGGGATTCGACCGTCCTTACACAAACTGGTCGGGCCAACTGGTCGGGAACTGGAGCCGTTCTCCTGATGAGCCCATGGCAGGGCGAAACCAGTGACATTGTGCCGATTCCCTAAGGCTTACCCCTGTGCTCCACGCACATATGATCGCATGGGGGTGCCGCACGGGCTTGTCAACTCCCATCCCGTGACAAGTGGTATCAGAGCCGCGCTCGTCCCCTCTCACGATGGCCCTTCCGCATCGCTCTCCATGCACCCCAATGCCGCACCACGCGGGTCCCCACCCTTTGGCGCGCAAGGGTTTGGCTGTGACGAACAGGGGGGAGATCACACATCCCATCCCAAGCGTTCGCACCTCACTATGGTGTCTGCATGCGGGTCCTCTACCCTTCGAGGACGGGTTTCTGAGGCCGGGTCCGAGATCTTTGTGGATGAGGCGGTCCTTTGTGCTTTCGCGGCGGGATAGGCACCTTTTCGGGCGTACTCGAATGCACGAGGACGTGCATGATTATGGCGGTGGGAGGATGTCACGGACCGCAGATTTGCCCCTATGTCACGCTGGTTGTGCATAACGTATCGGAGGATCGTGCTTCAGTGGTTGTCCCTTCAGTGTTGTAGCAAGAAACCCCTGGAGTTCAGGTATGCCGACCCGGTTCAATTCGGGGAGCTTACCGCTAGTCTTGGACTTAACCTAGAAGGGGGATTCGACCGTCCCTACACAAACTGGTCGGGCCAACTGGTCGGGAACTGGAGCCGTTCTCCTGATGAGCCCATGGCAGGGCGAAACAAGTGACATTGTGCCGATTCCCTAAGGCTTACCCCTGTGCTCCACGCACATATGATCGCATGGGGGTGCCGCACGGGCTTGTCAACTCCCATCCCGTGATAGTACGCTAACATGGATCCATAGCGCACGCTACAGGGGAACATTAGCGCACGCTATGCGTGGTCAATTTGATTGAGACGTGCGGTAGGTGAGATCAGGCCGGGGACCCTTGTCGGATTGTGTCGGGATGAACCTGGACGGCTTTCCGGAAAAGCCAAGTCAACGCCTTAGCGCACGCTACAGGCATGTGCATAGCGCGCGCTAAGTGCCGAGTACAGTAAAGTCAGTAGCCGTTAGCGCACGCTACGAACAGGGGTTAGCGCGCGCTAATAATCATTTCCTATAAATAGAACAACATCCTTTTCGTATTTTCAGTCCTTTCTTTTCCCACATCCGAATTCTTATACTTAGAGTATAACTTCCTACATCCTAAATACTTCATATCAGCATCCTAGCTCATGATTGAAGATTGTAGATCATTGAGGAGTGGTGTTCGAGCCTTCGACGTTGGATTGCTTCGATTTCCTCCGTGTTCTTCACTACTTTGAGGTAGGTGATTCTTCACCGATATTAGTGATGTTCTTAAGGACGTTTGATCATGTTTTGATAGCCAGTTATTTCGTTTATAATCGGTCATCACATGTTAGAAGGATACTTTTGACGTATCGGCACTATATATCGTATGAACCCTTGAACCTTTTTAGTTTATGGACTCCTAAGCATTTTCAAACCGATTTGTGATCAGTAAACGGATATTACCTAGATTGTTACGTTTTACTCATTGGAATCATGCGTTTTGGAACGTAGGTCGAACGGAACTTAGAATATTTTCTTGAAGATCTAAGATGAATTATGGTGTTGAGATGATTATCCGTATCTTTGTATCTCATAGTCATTCAGTACGTATAGAACTTCCACAAACCTTATTAGCATGTTATGCTCGGGAATGACTTGTATTATCACCATAGAATTCATGAGTTCATCACCATTAGCTCCAATTTTCTGTCAGTAGTAATTTGTCATGCACGGTTAGCGCACGCTAACATACGTTAGTTAACGTGCGCTATCGGGGATAAGTTAACGCACGCTACGTTTGGTACGTAACGTACGTTATGATATCAGCCGAGTCAGTAGGCTGATCAGAAGAGAACTGTCAGTCCATGGCTAGCGTACGCTAGGCTTAGACGATAGCGTACGCTAACAGGCAGGCTTAGCGCACGCTACGTAGAGTAATGAGCGTCGCTAAGTGGTTCTCGCATCGCATATTTTGAGCTTTTGGGCCGTAGACCGAATTGTTAGGCCATCGTTCGACTTGAGATGATTTGTATATCATTCCATTTGTTAAGGTTCGAGCTTGCTACGCTGATCGAAGGAGGCGGCCTTCGAGTGTGTTGAGATCATTGAAGTGTTTCGTTCTTGCCATCTTCGAGGCAAGTATCGTAATATATTGATATTGGTATTTTGAGCATGCGTGTGATTATTCATGTTGTTGAACATGAGATTTATTATGTTGAGTTGTCATGATATTCGTTATCTAGTGTTTGTATGTTCATGTTGATGAACATAATGATTTGGCATATGTGTATGGATGAGTTGTGTTTGTGTACGTTGTACGATCTATGCTGAGGGCGCTGGATCGGATGTCCACCTCGTGTTGGTCCGACGGGATCATCTTGGGATCTAGGCTGAGGGCGCTGGATCATTGGATGGGTTATTTCCACCTCGTGTTGGTCCGACGGGATCATCTTGGGATCTATGCTGAGGGCGCTGGATCATTGGAATACCCTTGCTGTGTTAATGGAATCTTGGGGATTCGCATTGTCGGATTCCGGTAGCGGAAATCCGTGTGGTGTATCTTGTTATGTATTGTTGATGCATATTCGAATTGTTTAATATGATACTTGTACTAGCATCGTTTTGCTAACCCCTTCGGGGGTGGACATTTGTTTTGATGTTCAGGTAGCCGAGGAGCAGGGGAAGCGACGCGATCACAAGCGTGGCGGACGAAGGGGTTCAGTGATGTTTGTTGTTGTTGGTGATTTGTTTTCTTGTTTTGATTTCAGTACTCGAGTACACGTGTTGAATTAATATTATTTCGATATGGTTGTATTAATTACTCGTTGAACCAGTTGTACGGTTTTGTAAACTTGAATTTCCGCAGTATTGATGTCTTATATTTACATTTCTTTTAAATCAGCCTTGTAAATCCTTACTTAAAGGGTTTACGGCGCTGTAATTATTCCGAATATCTCGGGGTGTTACAGAATATGGTATCGGAGCTAAGATTTATGGATATCTTGGCCGTCGGGTTTTAAGTTGGAGTGCATTTACGTTATTGATTTACGAGTCGTTCGTAACATCACCATTGACCAAAAGTCGTCATGTGGACCGTGGTTGTAAGTCTCCTAATCTCTTATACTACCGTTTTACTTAATTACTGTTTTGTGAGTATTGACGGGTTTTATTTCGAAAACTTTGTCCTGGATATTGAGAAATTGTGTTTACAGTATGTTGAGAGGAGGACGTGGACGCGGACGCGGTCGTGGACGCGGACGGGGTAACATGAGACAGGAGGATTCCGCAACTACCCCGGAATTATCAGCTAGTCGAACCGATTCCCATTCTGGAGGGCAGCAAGGATCAGCGAATGACGATGCAAATCCTAACATGCCGGGAGTGCTTCAACAGGTGGTGGCGCAGAAAAACCAGTTCGCCCAGGTAGTCGATCGCATGCAGACGACGATGGGACAGCAGCACCACGAGGGTAACCGGGGAGACAGATGGCTTGCTGAGGTGGTCAAATTGCACCCGCCAAAATTTGACGGATCTGCTGAGGCAATTACTTGGGATCACTAGCTCAAGGAGTTAGAGAAGATATTCGCGGGTCTTAACTGTCCCGAGGACCGGAAGGTTCCCATTGCCCAGTATTTTCTGACTGGGGAGGCCTTTGATTGGTGGGAAGCTATTCGACCCGAGAATCATAATGCGAATTGGACGGAATTCAAATTAATGATGGAAGCACAGTATTGTCCTCGTCCAGTTAGAGAGGCAAAGATCCGAGAGTTTTTCTCACCACAGAGTTCGGAAGCATCTGTGACAGATGTAATCAAAACTTTTAATCATCAGCTGACTTGTGTGCGACACTTGGTCAGAACGGAGGTGGAAAAGATTTTTCATTTCGATATGCGGATGAAGCCGGAGATTCAGCAGTACATGTCCGGATTCGAGTGTACTACGTTGCGACAGTATCAAGACAAAGCGCTGGCCTACGACATGAAAGAGGCGGCGGTGGAGAAATCAGTGGAGGCAAAGAAGCAGAAGGTGACCGGCAACTTTTTAGAAAACAAGAGGGGTGGGGCCCGCAAGGGCCAGTCTTTCTTTTATTCGGCTAGGAAATCTCCACAGCCTTCCAGAGGTGGAAAGAAGTTCCGGACTACATCAGCAGTTCCGGACGCATCAAAGAAATGCTACAATTGTGGTCGAGTAGGGCATATTCGACGTGATTGCCCCGCATCTTCTGTGACTTGTTACGATTGTGGACAAGAAGGGCACCGTGCGGCCTTCTGTGGAGCCGCTACTAGATCTTTTGGTACCCGCATCCACCGATTCCTAAGGAGATAAGTGAACCAGACCACAGAGTGGATTTCAGTGAGCGTTGGGAAGAGAGAGACATCCAATCTTTGGGTCCGTTCCTCCGCGCTGCATTTAAATGAGGAAATCGACGATCGAACACAGCTGTTGCATCAGGTACGATTCAGATCCTTTTGCAACCAGTTAGTGTTTTATTCGATTCCGGAGCTACACATTCTTTTGTATCATTGAACTGTGTAAATCGTTTAAAAATCTCGTGCTTATCTGATTGTGAACCATATGTTGTGGGTTTGCCGAGTGGAGAGAGAATTGTGGGAACCCTAGAGGCTAGAGATTTTCCAGTATCTATAGGAGGGAGAGATTGGCCATCGAACCTTATTGTAGTTGACATCTACGGTGATGATTTAATTCTCGGAGACGATTGGCTCAACCGTTATGGAGCTATTCTGAATTACCGAGAGAGAGTCGTTTCCATCATTGCTGATGACGGATCTGAACACTTATTCCGAGGATGGAGACCAAGAAGCTCGGGAAAATTGATCAAAGCAATGAAAGCCGTGAAATTACTGAAGCAGGGATGTCACGGACTTTGGTGCTATGCCATGAGGAAAGAGGAAGGAGTAGAGCTCTCGTCTATTTCAGTTGTGAATGAGTTTTCAGATGTATTTCCTGACGAACTACCTGGGTTACCTCCGCAGAGAGAAGTGGAATTCACTATCGAATTAGAGCCTGGAGCAGCTCCTATTTCCAAAGCACCATACCGCATGGTGCCAACGGAGATGTATGAACTCAAGAAGCAACTGGAGGAATTGTTACAAAAGGGCTATATTCAACCTAGCGTTTCTCCTTGGGGAGCGCCCGTTCTCTTTGTCCGGAAGAAAGACGGATCCCTCCGACTGTGTATTGATTACAGGGAGTTCAACAAGATGACGATCAAGAATAAGTACCCTATACCTCGTATCGACGACTTGTTTGATCAATTGCAAGGGGCAAGGGTATTCTCGAAGACTGACTTGCGATCAGGATACCACCAGTTGAGAATTAAGGAATCGGATATACCAAGATCTGCTTTCAGATCCCGGTACGGGCATTGTGAATTTGTAGTAATGCCATTTGGACTTACCAATGCTCCTGCGGTATTCATGCAATTGATGAATCGGGTATTCTTGGAATACTTGGATAAATTTGTGGTCGTCTTCATTGATGACATCTTGATATATTCGAGGGACGCAGAGGAGCATGCCGAACATTTGCATGTGGTTTTGAGCACTTTGACAAAGGAACAGCTGTATGCAAAGCTTTCTAAATGCGAGTTCTGGCTCAGGGAGGTAACTTTCCTCGGGCATGTGATATCAGCTGACGGAGTTCAGGTGGACCCGAAGAAAGTCGAAGCAATCTTGGAATGGGAGGCTCCTATTAACGTGAAGGAAGTCCGGAGTTTCTTAGGACTTGCTGGATATTATCGCCGCTTTGTAGAGGGATTTTCCAAAATTGTTCGTCCGCTCACTCAGTTGTTACAGAAAACTCAAAAGTTCACGTGGAATGAGAAATGTCAGGCTGGTTTTGATGAACTTAAGAAGAGACTAATGACAGCACCTATATTAGCATTACCAGATGGAACTGATGGGTTCATGGTGTACAGCGACGCTTCAAACCAGGGTCTGGGATGTGTGTTGATGCAAAGAGATAAGGTGATTGCCTATGCTTCTCGACAGTTGAAACCATACGAGGTTAATTACCTGACTCATGATCTGGAGCTAGCAGCTGTAGTCTTTGCTTTGAAAATTTGGAGACATTATTTGTACGGTACTCATTGTCAGATCTTTACCAATCATAAGAGCCTCAAGTACATTTTCAGTCAGAAAGAATTAAACATGAGGCAGAGAAGGTGGCTGGAATTGATCAAGGATTACGACTTTGAGATTCTCTATCATCCGGGTAAAGCAAACGTAGTAGCCGATGCATTGAGCCGTAAACCTGTTTCTCTTCGGGTGTTGGAAGCTCTTACGTCCCAAACCAGCATTCAACGAGAACTGATCCGCGAAGGGATTGAAGTATGGGCACCAGGAATCCAAGGGCAACTTTATGTGATGGAACTGACTCCATCACTAGTCGAGGAGATCAAGTCTAAGCAGTTGGACGATTCTCTGATCCTTCGACTATGTGATGAAGTAAAGAAAGGAAAAGCCCCAGGATTCGTGATACAAGATGATAGAGTTCTGAGATTTCACAGTCGACTTTGCGTTCCCGATGATGATTATTTGAGACGGACTATTCTGAAGGAAGCTCACAACGCGCCCTATTCTATTCATCCGGGCAGCAGTAAGATGTATAAGGATTTAAAGCAAAATTTCTGGTGGGGGAATATGAAGAAGGACGTAGAAGAGTACGTTTCGCAGTGTTTGACTTATCAGCAGGTTAAGATTGAACATCAGCGACCTGCCGGAATGTTAAAACCGCTTCCGATCCCTGAATGGAAGTGGGAGGACATCTCGATGGATTTCATCACCAGTATGCCAAGTACTAGAACGGGAATGAACATGATTTGGGTTGTAATTGATCGACTAACCAAGTCGGCTCATTTCCTAGGGATTAAAGATACATGGGGACCCAAGAGATTGGCGCGAGTATTTATTGCGGAGATAGTCAGATTGCATGGGACGCCGAAGACCATTATTTCGGATCGAGATGGTCGCTTCGTGTCACACTTCCGAAAGCGATTCACGTGGCTTTGGGGACTGAGCTCAACTTTAGCACGGCTTATCATCCCCAAACGGATGGTCAGTCCGAAAGGACTATACAAACGGTAGAAGACATGCTTAGAGCTTGTGCATTAGATTGGTCAACTGATTGGGAAGTTCACTTGCCCTTGATCGAGTTCACCTATAATAATAGTTGGCATGCTTCTATTAAGATAGCACCATTTGAAGCTTTGTACGGGAGAAGATTCCGATCACCCCTGTGTTGGGATGATTCTTCGGATTTGATCGGGACGGAATCAGAATTGATTATTCAGACTCGAGAGAAGATAGCTTTGATTCGAGAAAGACTGTTGACTGCCCAGAGTCGACAGAAGTCTTATGCAGATATACGTCGCCGCCTCTAGAGTTCGAATGGGGACCATGTACTATTGAAGGTGTCTCCTACACGAGGGATTTTCCGTTTTGGGAGGAGAGGCAAGCTTAGTCCAAGATATATCGGACCATTCGAGATCCTCGAGAGGGTTGGAGATTTAGCATACAGGTTGGCCTTACCGCCATCGCTGAGTCACGTTCACAATGTGTTTCACGTATCCCAATTGCGGAAGTATGTACCGACCCGACCACGTCATTGATTTCGACGAGATCGAGATAGCTAATGATGGCACCTTCGAAGAGAGACCAATCAAGATACTTGAGAGTCGGATCAAACAATTGAGGAATAAACCAATACACTTGGTTAAAGTACAATGGTCACGACACGGAGTCAAAGAGGCCACTTGGGAAACGGAGGACAGTATGAAGGCTAGATATCCAGAGTTGTTTTCATCTTAAGTTTCGGGACGAAACTTCTTTTTAGGGAGGAAGGATGTAATACCCGAGATTTTTGATATGTATTTGGAACTTGTGATATTGTAATTGTTGTACTTGATCTGAGTATTATTCTCCGTATTTCATAATCCGATGTTGTCGAGTGTATGATTTCATGTATGTGATTTAAAATTGTAATTCTGCGCATGTAGCGCACGCTATCGGCTATGTGTAGCGTACGCAAACATGGATCCATAGCGCACGCTACAGGGGAACATTAGCGCACGCTATGCGTGGTTAATTTGATTGAGACGTGCGGTAGGTGAGATCAGGCCGGGGACCCTTGTCGGATTGTGTCAGGATGAACCTGGACGGCTTTTGGGAAAAGCCAAGTCAACGCCTTAGTGCACGCTACAGGCATGTGCATAGCGCGTGCTAAGTGCCGAGTACAGTAAAGTTGGTAGCCGTTAGCGCACGCTACGAACAGGGGCTAGCGCGCGCTAATAATCATTTCCTATAAATAGGACAACATCCTTTTCGTACTTTCAGTCCTTTCTTTTCCCACATTCGAATTCTTATACTTAGAGTATAACTTCCTACATCCTAAACACTTCATATCAGAATCCTAGCTCGTGATTGAAGATTGTAGATCATTGAGGAGTGGTGTTCGAGCCTTCGACGTTGGATTGCTTCGATTTCCTCCGTGTTCTTCACTACTTTGAGGTAGGTCATTCTTCACCGATATTAGTAATGTTCTTAAGGACGTTTGATCATGTTTTGATAGCCAGTTATTTCGTTTATAATCGGTCATCACATGTTAGAAGGATACTTTTGACGTATCGGCACTATATATCGTATGGACCCTTGAATCTTTTTAGTTTATGGACTCCTAAGCATTTTCAAACCGATTTGTGATCAGTAAACGGATATTACCTAGATTGTTACGTTTTACTCATTGGAATCATGCGTTTTGGAACTTAGGACGAACGGAACTTAGAATATTTTCTTGAAGATCTAAGATGAATTATGGTGTTGAGATGATTATCCGTATCTTTGTATCTCATAGTCATTCAGTACGTATAGAACTTACACAAACCTTATTAGCATGTTATGCTCGGGAATGACTTGTATTATCACCATAGAATTCATGAGTTCATCACCATTAGCTCCAATTTTCTGTCAGTAGTAATTTGCCATGCACGGTTAGCGCACGCTAACATACGTTAGTTAACGTGCGCTATCGGGGATAAGTTAACGCACGCTACGTTTGGTACGTAACGTACGTTATGATATTAGCCGAGTCAGTCGGCTGATCATAAGAGAACTGTCAGTCCATGGCTAGCGTACGCTAGGCTTAGACGATAGCGTACGCTAACAGGCAGGCTTAGCGCACGCTACGTAGAGTACGTAGCGTACGCTAAGTGGTTCAGGCAGACTGCATATTTTGAGCTTTTGGGCCGTAGACCGAATTGTTAGGCCATCGTTCGACTTGAGATGATTTGTATATCATTCCTTTTGTTAAGGTTCGAGCTTGCTACGTTGATCGAAGGAGGCGGCCTTCGAGTGTGTTGAGATCATTGAAGTGTTTTGTTCTTGCCATCTTCGAGGCAAGTATCGTAATATATTGATATTGGTATTTTGAGCATGCGTGTGATTATTCATGTTGTTGAACATGAGATTTATTACGTTGAGTTGTCATGATATTCGTTATCTAGTGTTTGTATGTTCATGTTGATGAACATAATGATTTGGCATATGTGTATGCATGAGTTGTGTTTGAGTACGTTGTACGATCTATGCTGAGGGCGCTGGATCGGATGTCCACCTTGTGTTGGTCCGACGGGATCATCTTGGTATCTAGGCTGAGGGCGCTGGATCATTGGACGGGTTATTTCCACCTTGTGTTGGTCCGACGGGATCATCTTGGGATCTATGCTGAGGGCGCTGGATCATTGGAATACCCTTGCTGTGTTAATGGAATCTTGTGGATTCCCATTGTCGGATTCCGGTAGCGGAAATCCGTGTGGTGTATCTTGTTATGTATTGTTCATGCATATTCGAATTGTTTAATATGATACTTGTACTAGCATCGTTTTGCTAACCCCTTCGGGGGTGGACATTTGTTTTGATGTTCAGGTAGCCGAGGAGCAGGGAAACAGCCACAGTACCGACGTGACGACGAAGGGGTTCAGTGATGTTTGTTGTTGGTGGTGATTTCTTTTCTTGTTTTGATTTCAGTACTCGAGTACACGTGTCGAAATAATATTATTTCGATATGTTTGTATTAATTACTCGTTGAACTAGTTGTACGGTTTTGTAAACTTGAATTTCCGCAGTATTGATGTCTTATATTTACATTTCTTTTAAATCAGCCTTGTAAATCCTTACTTAAAGGGTTTACGGCGCTGTAATTATTCCGAATATCTCGGGGTGTTACAGGTTGCCCTCTATTAAACTTTGTAAAGAAATCGATCACCACTATGAAGTCACCCAAGACTTCCGGATTTAACATGGGAGTGTGTAAATGCCGATAAAATAGTGGGAGCCGAGTTATGAATAAAGAAAGTCCTTAAATTCTTTACTCGGATCATAATTAAACAAACACTAACGAATCTCAAATTATTCTCTGCAGTTAACAAAACTCTCAATATGACAATGAACCCACTCGCTATACTACTTGAAAAGAACGTCCTAACTGGTCCGAACTATGTGGACTGGCTTCGGAACTTGAGGATTGTCCTAACTATGGAAATGCTCGGATACGTCTTGGAGGCGGACATCCCAGCGGCTCCTGCAAGAACCCGAGCCAATCAGGAAGATGTCGATGCCCATGAGAAATGGGTAAAAGACGACATAAGAGTGCGAGTGTACATGTTAGGCTCAATGACCAATGAGCTTCAACGTGCCCATTAAAAGATGATGTCTTCACGAGCCATCTTAGCGCACCTGGCTGAGCTCTATGGAGAGCATAGCCGAACTGCTAGATATGAGATATCAAAGCAATTATTCGGCGCCAGGATGAAGGAAGGATAGAGGGTTGGGGACCAAGTCCTCAAGATGATCTCGATGTTAGGAATACTTGTTAGATTCTGATGACGTCATAAAATCAAATGTTTATTACTTGGCAAAATGTAAGGAAAAACCAAATGAGTATCTTCCGTAGGCCAAATATGTTAAGTATAAAACTTGGCTAAATGTAAAGAAGAACCAAATGAGTATCTTCTGTAGGCCAAAATTAGTTAGGCTGAAAAACGGCAAAGTACTAAGTACAGCTTAGTCCATCAGAGAGGAACAGCCGAGTCCAGTCAGAGTAGCTCTTGGTAACAAAATTTATCAGAGAAGTTTGACCAGACTGCAGCCGAGGTACCTCAGGGAAGTCACCTGACCAGATAAAGTCACAAACAGTGAACAGCCGAGAGGACCTGTCTGCAGAGATGTTAGCTGCATATCAGCCTACTCGAAAGCAGCCAAGTACTCCAAGTCCACGTCAGCATGCGTTGAAAAGTCAAGTATTACGGAAAGCTCACATGCAACGTGAAGAGACAAATTGGAGTGATTCCCGCAAGAGATATGATTTAAATAAATCATCCAGACCCACCTTGAAGACTTTAATCCTTTTATATTCAAAAGATTCGGCGCTCACATGCAGAAGTCTTCACAACGGTCGGAAGATAAAATAAAATAATGGGAATCCAGCCTTACAACGTTCAGAAAGAATAAATAGTGAAGTCTCCCTCCAACGGACGGATTTGTTCAAAAGATTTGCAACGGCTACAAGGAAAAAGCTCAGAGATCTGACCTATATATATATATCCAGAGATTTGAAACTAAGCAATAACCGGTGCGAACATACATTCAAGCGATCAAAGCAATCAAGCAATCTAAAGCAATCAATAGCATCGTGAAAAGAGCAGATCTAAAAGTTCATACTTAAGGAAGCTCTTAAGTTGGAGAAGACAAACACTATTGTCTATAATCTTGAGTACGGGGTACTTCACTGGTTGAAGTAAGAGACTGTAAAGGCATCCGAGGATCGAGGATCAAGAGGTGCAAGGCGATCAGTGTGTACAAAGACGGATTTCCACCGGTTGGAAGTCTTGTAGTGTGGTTTGAATCACTGTAATATTTATCACCGGTTGAAAATTATAGTGAATTCATCTCCAATAGTTTGGAGAAAAGTGGATTAGTAGAGGATTACCCCACCTCCGAGACCACTATAATTGCCGCATTATTCTTCGATTTATCGCATCATACTTTAACTGCTGCATACATTGTTAAGTGTTTCATTAAGTTGATTTCTATTCGTCATCAGCTGACTTCCACACATATCCAAGAACAAACGACTCCAAGTCATTTGTTTAACTATCAGCTGAAGAAACTCACTCTTCGTGAAAAAGAGTTCAAGAGTTTGAACAAGTCTATTCACCCCCCCTCTAGACTTGT
This sequence comes from Orobanche coerulescens, assembly GCA_033398695.1. Classification (NCBI taxonomy): domain Eukaryota; kingdom Viridiplantae; phylum Streptophyta; class Magnoliopsida; order Lamiales; family Orobanchaceae; genus Orobanche; species Orobanche coerulescens. The sequence goes on from CM065819.1 coordinate 65,284,032, forward strand.
TCCTGGACGACTTGTGACCTACAAGTGGTATCGGAGAGGTTGGTTCATTTATTTCACGAACCAGATCTATATTAGATATATATATCTTAACTCTCACTTTATAATGGAACACATGCACTCTAGACTCCCTGTCTTTTCAGTTGATGAGTATGATCTGTGGAAGATAAGGATGCAGGCACACTTATCTTCAATTCATGACGACATGTGGTGCATCATTGAAGACGGTCCATTCATCTTTGAAAAGGACAACACAGCAGAGGAGATCGCAGCTGGGAGGCCAGAAAAGATTCCTAAGAAGAGGACGGAGCTGACTCCCGAAGAAAGAAAGCTGGCTAATCTTGACAACCGGGCCAGAGATGTGTTATATCAAACTCTTGACAAATCCACCATGGTCAAAATCAAGAACTGTAAGAATGCCAAAGAAATTTGGGACACATTAGCTCTAATGTGTGAAGGAACGGAGCTGATCAAGGAAAACAAGCTGTCAATTGCTATCCAAAAATTTGACAACTTTAAAATGAAGAATGGTGAATCCATAGATCAAGTGGACACAAGGTTCACTGAAATTATCAATGAGATCAACTCCCTGGGCAAAACCTATGGCAACAGGGAAATGGCACTAAAGGTCCTCAGATATCTCAACCCCGAATGGAGCATGAAGGCCGTAGCCATGAGAGAGTCCAAGGACCTGAATAAGATAAAAATTCAGGAGCTGTTCTCTGATCTGAAGGCTTATGAGTTCGAGCTTCCAAGTTCATCTTCAACTGAGCCTGCAGAGAAGGGAATCGCATTTGCAGCCGAGTCCCTTGCCAAGAGCCTATCTGATGTGAAACCTCCAAATCCACTAGATTTTGAGGAAGAAATGGCTTTCATAATGCAAAGGTTCAAGAATTTGAAAGAACTACTCCAAGTATAAGAAAAACTACAAGGAGAATCCAAGAAGGAACCAGAAGGCTGGAAGCTGGAAAGTAGAATGCTACAACTGTCACAAAATAGGACACATCCAAATGGATTGTCCCGAGCTCAAGAAGGACGAAACCAAGAAGTAGGTGGGCAGAAAGGAAGATAGAAGAAAGGCCCTCATCGGAGAAGACCAGGAGCATGTCGAATCAAGCAGCGGTTTCTTTTCTGATGAAGACGAGGAGTATGATTGCCTGATGGCAAACCTAGCTGATGAAGAGGTAACTTCTAAACCCACCGGTTCAAATAATAGCTCAGCCATGTCACAAGATATGGATCTACATGAATCGGTAAATAAGTTATTTAAAGATTTTGAAACACTCAAATCTGCACACCAAGCTGTATCAGCAGAGAAGACTCAGCTGCAAGATGAGAATAGGCAGCTGAAAAATGATTTCGAAAAACTCAGCCTAGATTTAAATAAGGTTGAGACAACTACAGCTGACTTTAAAAACCAGGCAAATGTCAATACAGCTGAGATAGATCGGCTAACCATTTTACTTAAAGAAAAATCAGCTGCACTTGCTCATGCCAAAGCTGAGTTTACTAAGCTGGCACAGATAAATAAAACTCAGGCGCAGGAAATAACCTCCCTGAAGGCGTCTTCAACTCTGGGAGAATTGTGTACTTATAAAAGGTCACTATATACCAAATCAGGCCTTGGATATGATTCTCACACTCCCTCTAGTTCTGAAACCAAGTTTATCAAGGGAGAAACAATAGTCTCGACTGCTGAGCCTGTATATAAACCGATATTCAAAAACAGTAACAAAGTCAAACGTCTAGCCGCAATCGAGTTACACTGCATGACCACCTAGACAGCGACAGGCAAAGGCCTGCAAAAGCGGCGGCCAGACAACATGCCCACTATTACCAACAACTCCCCAAAAATAGATTTCATAATGGGAGGGGCAGATGGAAACCTCAAGGTTATCCTAATTACCAAAATGAACAAGTGTGGAGACCACAAAGGTTTAATAAATGGTCTCAGCCTAGATTTAGAAATGGCCCACACTATCAAAATTTTGAGGAATATCCGGTATACAATCCAACCAGAAGATTCAGACCTCGACCACAGACATCTTACAAGGGTTATAATAATAACAATTTCTATAATCCAAGGAGAAATCAATTCTCCAGGAAACCAACTAACCCCAAAGGACCCACACAAATTTGGGAACCTAAATCTCTACTTATTTAATTGCAGAAAAGGTGGAAGGACTCCAACCACATCTCCTCAAGCTCAAATTTTGGAGGTGAAGAATGGTTTGTAGACTCTGGATGCTCGAGGCATATGACCGGGGACAAGAAGATGCTGACCAAATACACCAAAGAAAGAGGTCCCGATGTAACCTTTGGAGATAGCTCTAGAGGACAGACAAAAGGCTTTGGAGAGCTGCACCGAGGAAACAATGTGATATCCAAAGTCCATTATGTCAAAGGGCTCAAGTACAACCTCCTGAGCATAAGCCAGTTCTGTGACGAGAAGAATCTAGTAGTCTTCACCATCTTGAAGTGTATGGTGATAGATATCTTATCTGGAGAAATAAAGCTACAAGGTTTCCGAAGAAGAGATGTCTACATGATTGATTGGAACACAGGAACACCTAACTCCTGTTTTCTATCCAAGACGAGGCGAGAATGGATGGTCATGGCACAAAAGACTATGTCACCTAAACTTCAAAGCCATCAACAAGATTAGCTCTCAGAAGCTGGTCAGAGGACTTCCAAATGAAGCATTCAAGAAGGAAGCACTCTGTGATGCATGTCAGAAGGGAAAGCAGACCAAGGCATCGTTCAAACCAGTTCAGCCTACAACGCTCACATCAAGGGTCTTAGATCTAGTCCACATGGATCTATTTGGTCCTATCAAGCCAAGGACTTTGAGCGTCCGAAAGCATGCCCTTGTAATAGTAGATGATTATTCAAGGTACACTTGGATCATTTTTCTATACAAGAAAAGTGAAACCCTAACCAAGTTACCTGAGCTACTGAGAAGGATCCAGAATGAGAAATCCCTCTCCATAATCAAGATCAGATCAGATAGAGGAGGAGAGTTTCTCAACAAGGCGATAACTGATTACAGCGATCAGAATGGGATCCAAAGATGAGCTCTGCGGCCAGACGCCCAGTGAGAATGGTGTTGCCGAAAGAAGGAACATAACCACGAAGGAAGCAAAGAAGGTCCATGATTGCGGCGAACCTACCTAAAAGGTTCTCGGGTGAAGCCGTTAACACACTGTCACACCTGCATCAGAGTATGATAGTAGGGAGACATGGCAAAACTCCCTATGAGGTTTGGAATAATAGAACTCCTACTGTTGCTTACTTTCATGTCTTTGGTTGTAAGTGTTTCATCCACAACAACGGTAAAACACAGCTAAATGCCTTTGATGCTAAAACTGATGACGGTCTTTTTATGGGATATTCCCAAAGAAGCAAGGCATATAGAGTTTTTAATAAAAGAACCTTAGTTGCGGAGGAAACACCCCATGTTGTTTTTGATGAATCTACCGTTGAGTACAGGAAACAACTTGAGCTAATTGAGAACAAGCTCAAGTCAGCAACCCTTGAAGAAGTCATTATACAGGACACTGGAATGGTGGACTCACCTGCAGACCAGCCTGAGGACCCAACTGTAGCTGATGAAGACCCAAATGCAGATCAGACAGGATCACCAAACCTATCTGATCCAGTTGCTGCTGAAGAAGACCCAAATGTGAGTCGACAAAGACTCATCTGCAGATCAGAACCAAGCTGCAGATGACAAGGCGGTAGCTGATCCAGTTGCAGACCAGAACCCAGCTGATGCAGATAACCACCAGGGCAATCCAACAGGGGGAACAAACCCAGAAGAGGACGATATCCCCAAATGGCTCAAGGATCACCCAATTCAGCAAATTATCGGAAAGTTGACTGATGGAGTTAAGACGAGACAGTCAACCCTACCAGCAGGAATGGCGATGTTCTCATGTTTCATGTCGCAAATTGAACCCAAGACTACAGAACAAGCCTTGGAAGATTATTCATGGATTAATGCCATGCAAGAGGAATTGGAGCAGATGGAAAGAAACAAAGTTTGGGAACTAACAGACAGACCTGATCACAAGAAAGTTATTGGCACCAAATGGGTGTATAAAAACAAGAGTGATGAAGACGGAGCTGTTGTTAGGAATAAAGCCAAACTCGTAGCAAAAGGTTATGCACAGTGTGAGGGAATAGATTTTGATGAAACCTATGCACCTGTTGCAAGATTAGAGGCCATCAGACTATTCCTCGCATATGCTGCATTCAAGGACTTTGAAGTCTACCAGATGGATGTAAAGAGTGCTTTTCTGAACGGAATCCTAGAAGAAGAAGTCTATGTAGAGCAACCCCCAGGTTTTGTCAAAGGAGACAAAGTCTATAAGCTGTTGAAGGCTCTGTATGGACTCAAGCAAGCACCGAGAGCATGGTATGAAACACTGTCTGTGTTTCTTGAGAAAAATGGATTCTGCAAAGGGAAAGTGGACAAGACCCTATTTAGAGTGGAGCACGGAGGCCACATATTAATAGTCCAGATTTATGTGGATGACATCATATTCGGGTCAACCAATCCAGAGCTATGCGAGAAATTCTCCAACCTCATGCAAGGAGAATTTGAGATGAGTATGATGGGAAAGCTTAACTTCTTTCTCGGATTACAAGTTAAGCAGATGGAAAAAGGAATTTTCATCAACCAAGCAAAGTATACCAGAGATCTTATCAAGAGATATGGAATGGAATCAGCCAAGTCCGCAAGAATTCCAATGAGCACAAGTACTCACCTGGATGCAGACGAGGCAGGCATATCAGTGGACTCAACCCACTACAGAGGACTCATCGGATCTCTTCTGTACCTCACTACAAGCAGGCCACACATATCATATTCCGTTGGAGTTTGTGCAAGATTCCAGTCCAAGCCGAAGCAATCACACCTAGATGCAGCCAAGAGAATAATTAAGTACCTAAAGTCTACAATTAATGTTGGACTATGGTATCCCAAGGATGACAACTTCGAGCTATCAGGATACTCAGATGTGGATTTCGCAGGATGTAAAATCAACAGGAAGAGCACTAGTGGAACGTGTCAATTCCTAGGAACCAGACTGATATCCTGGTTTAGCAAGAAGCAGGTTTCTAACTCTATCTCCACTACAGAGTCAGAATACCTGGCTGCAGGTAGATGTTGTGCACAGATTCTATGGATCAAACAACAGTTAAGGGACTATAATATTATTGCCAAACGAAGTTTCTATCTGGTGTGACAACAATAGTGCTATTGCAATAACCAACAATCCGGTTTTGCATTCAAGGACGAAGCATATTGACGTTAAGCACCATTTCATTAGAGACCATGTGCTTAACAAAAAGGTTAGAGTTGAAAGAGTCAGCACAGACTACCAAATAGCTGACATCTTCACTAAACCCTTGCCAGAAGAAAGATTCCTAGAGCTTAACAGAGACCTTGGATTACTAGATTGGGAATCTAGTACTGAAGCAAATTAAAGGAAGGACGGACCCCAAAATCAGCCTAGCTGATGCAGGGGAGAAGACGAAGGCCAGACGAAGCAACTTAGCTGTTCAGAATACCAGGCGAGAAGTCAACTCACCTGTTGCAGAGTGGTCAACAGTCAACAAAACAGACCAGCTAAGTTTTCTAAACTGACCTCTAACTTTTTAATTATTATCTTCCACATTTATAATATTAATTTTGGCTAACAAAATGGCATTTAAATATACATTTTATAAGCCAAGTGGCAATTTTAATACACGCATCAAACGCCTATTAAATCAACCTCTACGATGGCCAATCAGAATCAACCGTCGAATTTTAAAATTGGGCCACCGATTCAAATTTGAAATTCAAAAGAATATCAAAAGGCGTACCACCGTTCAAATACATAATAAACTAATACAAACGTCTTTTCATCTTCTTTATAAGGAAAGAAGACCTTTCACTTTACTCTTTACGCTTACAGAAACCCTAGATTTTACAGAGCAAAAATATACACTAAAAATCCTCTATTTGCAGAAATGGCATCTTTCGAAGGAGTGAATTTGAAGGCGGTGAAAGACCAGGTCATATTCTCGATGGTAGTCGACTTTGAAGGCTTACTAGAAGCCAATCTGGAGGACTACGACATGTTCAATCTGATCCGGGCAATGAAGCTTAATGGGATCTACCCATTTCTCGACATCAACCCGCAACATCTGTTCAAAGAGGATGTCGTTGAGTTCAATCACAATGCTTATCTGATTCAAGACGGGATTCACAGCAAAGTCGGCAGAGTACCTGTCCGCATAGATCGAGAGACGATTCGTTCTGTCTTCGGGATGAAGCACCGTGGTTTGGCGGTCGAAGCTCTCAAGCAATCCGCCGCCGAAACCTGGAAAAAGATTAAGGTCGAAAATATCCCTGAAAAATTGAAATTTACAGCCAAGAGGAATGAACTAAAAAGGATTTACCGTGTTGCGTTGGATATTACCAACAAGATAGTCATGGGGATGGCGGGCAGTTATGATCAACTGTCATCGTCAAAGTTTATGGTGTTGGGTGCGTTAATTCAGGAGAAAGAAGTCGATTGGGCAGACTATATTTTCAGGAAACTCGTGCGCGAGGTGAACAAGTTCGAGTGGCTTGACGATGAGAATAAGTTCAAGACAAAGCTGGCGTTCGGAACACATCTCAGTTGGTTTTTGGAGAAGACCGGAGTGGCTAAGGGAAACACTAACCCCTTCCACCCCAATAAAAGGCTTGGTCATATGGACCATGAGAAGAAGAAAGTCGGAGGCACTGGGAAAGCAGCTCAGTTGTTGAAGGAGCTATCGGACTCAAGAACATACCCAAGATACTACTCATCAGAAGAGTCGGACAGACCTGCATCTAATATCCCAACTGCAGTCGAGTCCGATGCCGAGTCCGACGATACACCCATTGAAATCAGATTCAAGAGACGGGGACCAGCCCCAGAAGGACCCTCTACTCTGCAGTCATCACCGGAACCCTCTCCTAAGAGGCCAAGGAAACTGCAGTTTAGCGAGGGAAAGGCCTCGAACACCTCGCCGCCAAATTTCGCCCGATCACCAATTCATCGGAAGACACACTGCACTGCACACCACTGAAACTCGGATTGTACCTGTTCTCACCCCCCAGTCTACATATCCGAAGAAGAAGAAGTAGGTCTAATAATCTCAATTCCTGAAGATGATTATACTTTTAACTTGTTAGAAAAATAATACCTTCAATCTTTCAATTGAACAACTCCAGCTTGTTAAACCACAAGCAGTAAAACACTCTTTTGTACATATTTTTGAAGAGTGGAAATCTTTCAAAACTATGCCTTTTACAAATCTTCAAACCTACATTGCAACTAGTGGTTGGGAATATCCCCAAGCCACTGAGGAGGTTCTGATTGAATTTTGCAAAGAATCAGATTTAGCCTTAATCCTCCAGGATAAATGGTTCATGTCCCATTTTAAAACAAACATGGACCACTTTATCCATTCTATCATGCTCAGCATTTTTGATGGCATTTTTGGAGAGGAGGAGGAGGTAGTTGAAAAGGAGATTAGGATTGAAGAAGTAGATGGAGATAATGAAATTATTGATTTGGTGGGTGAAGAAGACGAAGAAGAGAGAAAAACAGAAGAAAATATTCCAGTTGAAAAACAGCCAGAAGAAATTGAGAAGACAGAGGAAGTGGCTGATGAAGGAGATGAAGAAGAAGGAGAGGAGGTAGATCAAGAAAAAGATGAAGAAGAAAAGGAGGATGAGGATGATGAAGGAGAAAAGAAGGAGCAGGATGATGATAAGAATGATGATGATGATGATGATAATGATGATGGAGGAGATGCAGGAGCAGAGAAGGAAAATGAAAAAGAAAAAGATGAGGAAGAAGAAAAAGAAAAAGAAGAAGAAGAGAAAGAGGAAGAGAGAGAAGAAGAAAAGGAGCCAGAGCCGGAGCCAGAGCCTATTCACGAAGCTCCAGATAGGACTGTGGTACCTTCCCGGTACACCAGCCTAGACGCAGAGCTGGCTGAAGACTCCAGGTCAGGGACCCCGGAGAAAACCCACTCTGACCTACCAGCTGCAGACAGGAGCCTGCAGTCTAGTGGTTCCTTTGCAGAAGGATCAGGAGAGCACTCTCCATCAGCTCAGATATCCCCTACTATGACTGAGATGATTAGGCAAATCGTCAAAGACACTATTGGAGAGCTGCTATCATCTCAGGTCACTCCTGACCTTCAGTCAATAAATGCCAAGATAGACACCCTTCTACAGAGAGAAATTCCTCAGCCCCCTCCACCTACCAACAACAGAATGCCATTTGGCATGTCTGATTGGATGAGCAGAATGGAACAGCAGTTAACTACCCTTGTTGATGCTGGCAAAAAGGGGGAAGAGAGAGTTCAGGGGGAAGAGAGAGAAATAAGAAGCAAGAAGAAGCAGGATGTCCTTCAAATTGAAGGACCCTCCAGTCTGAAGAGAAAGGAAGCCGTAGATCCAGATGACCAGGCTGACCAGCCTGAAGGAAAGAGAAGAAGAACTAGAGGTGGCTTTGGACCTACTCTAGAATGGGAAGAGAAGGAGCTGTGGTTTGTTGAGGATTTCATTCCATTTGAAGCTCTTGAGATGTGGGGATCTGCTAAGAAGAGATTCATCAAAGACTATTACATCTGGGAACTACTCCAGGATGATAAACTCTCCCCACAAGAAATTTTCATAAACTTCATGGAAGAAATCCATCCGAAGCTTTGGGCTGTTCTGAAGAAGCACGCTAAAGATCAAAATGCTTATCCTATGATTCCCTCATTCAGGGCAGAGGAAGCACCAACCCGTCTGGACGGTGAACTTGATGAGTTAGCGCTTCAAAGAGAAATCAAACATTTGTGTCTTGAGAACAGATTCAGATCCCAGCAAGAACAAGACTTCGCAGCACTTGTTGTGAAGAGAAAATATGGTCTTGCTCCAGTCAAGATAAGACCAATTGGAGCTAAACCATTCAAGCCTTCCAAGCAGCCTATTCGAAGAGGCAGAGGAAGAGGCAGATGACTTTTAGTTATTTCTTTTACTTGTAATTTTATTTTCTGTACTTAAAACTTTCTTGTAAAATTTCAATAATAAGTCAGAAAATTTCATAAACAGTCTGTTGAATGACAATTTCCAGTTGTCTCAATATTAGACTGATTTCAGTTTATGTCTCGCACTTAAGTGCACACTTGGTCATTTGATTTCTTACTTAAAGTTTTGCCATCATCAAAATAGGGGGAATTTGTTAGGAATACTTGTTAGATTTTGATGATGTCATAAAATCAAATGTTTATTACTTGGCAAAATGTAAGGAAGAACCAAATGAGTATCTTCTGTAGGCCAAATATGTTAAGTATAAAACTTGGCTAAATGTAAAGAAGAACCAAATGAGTATCTTCTGTAGGCCAAAATTAGTTAGGCTGAAAAACGGCAAAGTACTAAGTACAGCTTAGTCCATCAGAGAGGAACAGCCGAGTCTAGTCAGAGTAGCTCTGGTCAACAAAATTTATCAGAGAAGTTTGACCAGATCGGCCGAGGTACCTCAGTGGAAGTCACTCCGACTGATAAAGTCACAAACAAGTGAATGTACCGAGAGGACCTGTCTGCAGAGATGTTAGCTGCATATCAGCCTACTCGAAAGCAGCCAAGTACTCCAAGTCCACGTCAGCATGCGTTGAAATGTCAAGTATTACGGAAAGCTCACATGCAACGTGAAGAGACAAATTGGAGTGATTCCCGCAAGAGATATGATTTAAATAAATCATCCAGACCCACCTTGAAGACTTTAATCCTTTTATATTCAAAAGATTCGGCGCTCACATGCAGAAGTCTTCACAACGGTCGGAAGATAAAATAAAATAATGGGAATCCAAATTTTGCAACGCTCGAAAGAATAAACAATGAAGTCTCCCTCCAACGGACGGATTTGTTCAAAAGATTTGCAACGGCTACAAGGAAAAAGCTCAGAGATCTGACCTATATATATCCAGAGATTTGAAACTGAGCAATAACCGGTGCGAACATACATTCAAGCGATCAAAGCAATCAAGCAATCTAAAGCAATCAATAGCATCGTGAAAAGAGCAGATCTAAAAGTTCATACTTAAGGAAGCTCTTAAGTTGGAGAAGACAAACACTATTGTCTATAATCTTGAGTACGGGGTACTTCACTGGTTGAAGTAAGAGACTGTAAAGGCATCCGAGGATCGAGGATCAAGAGGTGCAAGGCAGTCAAGTGTGTACAACGGCACGGATTTCCACTGGTTGGAAGCTGTTGTAGTGTGGTTTGAATCACTGTAATATTTATCACTGGCTGAAAATTATAGTGAATTTATCTCCAACTGGTTTCGAGAAAAGTGGATTAGTAGAGGATTACCCCACCTCTGAGACCACTATAATTGCCTGCGTTATTTACTGATTTACTGCATCATACTTTAACTGCTGCATACATTGTTAAGTGTTTCATTAAGTTGATTTCTATTCGTCATCAGCTGACTTCCGCACATATCCAAGAACAAACGACTCCAAGTCATTTGTTTAACTATCAGCTGAAGAAACTCACTCTTCGTGAAAAAGAGTTCAAGAGTTTGAACAAGTCTATTCACCCCCCCTCTAGACTTGTTCCTGGACGACTTGTGACCTACACTCGATGATTGAGAGATTGGAAGCTCTTGATTTTCAGATGCATGCATCTCTCCAAACTGACCTTATCCTGCAGTCACTTTTTGACTCCTTTTCACAATTTGTCATGAACTTCAACTGCAATGAGATTGCATGTAACTTAGCTGGGCTAATGAACAAACTGACGACTGCCCAGTCTCAGATGAAGACAAAGGGAAAGGAAGCTGCACTTGTGATTTCTTCTGGGACTTGGAAGTCCAAGAATAAGAAGAAAAAGAACAAGAAGCAGTTAGGTCCAGTAGCCAAGATCGACAAGGGAAAGGGAAAGGCCCCAATGGTTCAAAAGAGCAAGGGGGCCAAGAAAACGGATGTATGCCTCAACTGCGGTGAGCTAGGCCACTGGAAGAGGTACTGTCCAAAGCTTGACCGTAATGCGCCTTCAGGTACAGAACTACTGGTTTTAGAAACAAATTGTTCTCAGAATCGTATATTCTACTTCTTGGATACTTGATTAAGTGCGAGTTCTCACATTTGTACAATGAATCAGGATCTGGAACGAAGTAGGAAGCTGGATTCAGGGGAGGTGATGGTCACCGTCGGAAGTGGGCATAGTGTCGAGGCTTCTGATATTGGATCCCTTATGTTGGATTTAGAATCTGGTTTTATTCTTACTTTAGATGATGTACTTGTTTTGCCCAAGGGGCACAAGAATATTGTATCAATTCCGGTCATGGACCGAAAGGGATTTCACTTCTTTATTGGAGATGGGTCCTGTCGTATTTATTTCAGAAATAAATTGGTTGGTACTGCTACATTATTAAATGGTTTATACCATTTAAATTAAAGAATAAAACAACTGTGAACACTATAACTAGGAAGCGTGGTAGGGATGAAACGAACCAAGCACTTAAGTGGCATCTTAGACTTGGTCATATCGGTCAGACCAAGGTTCATAAAATGGAGAAAGATGGTCTTACAGGTCCATTGGGATCAGATCCCTATCCAACTTGTGAATCTTGCCTTCAAGGCAAAATGACTAAGTTACCCTTCGCAGGGACTTTTGAAAGAGCTGCTGAAAAACTTGGATTAGTCCATACCGACTTCTGTGGCCCTTTTGAAGTGGCACGAGACGATTCTCAATATTTCATTACATTCACTAATTACCATACCAGGTATGGATTCGTGTACTTAATGAAACGTAAGTTTGAAGCTTTTGATAAATTCAAGGAATTTAAAGCCCTAGTTGAAAATCAAACATCTAACCGTGTTAAGACTCTTCGGTCAGACCGGGGTGGTGAGTACATGAGTACCGAATTTGATGAGTTCTTAAAAGAACAAGGAATAGTGTCACAATTCACTCCTCCAGCTACTCCACAATTAAATGGTGTATCAGAAAGAAGGAACCGAGCCTTGTTGGACATGGTTCGCTCCATGCTTAACTATACTGATCTACCGATTTATCTGTGGGGTTACGCATTCCTTACTGTTGTGCATATCTTGAACAGATGTCCTTCCAAATCCATTCCTAAGACTCCCCATGAGATGTGGAGAGGTAGGAAACCAAGTCTTAATCACATTAGGATTTGGGGATGCCCTGCTTATGTCAAGAAGACTAAAGTAGAGAAATTGGAAACTAGGTCTGTGAAAGGTCGTTTCATAGAATATCCAGGGGATTCCATGGGATATCTATTCTACATGCACGAAGATCATAGGATCATCGTTGCTATACAAGCACACTTCCTGGAAGATCAGTTTATTCAGGAAGGAGGGGCAGGTAGAAATATTTCTTTGGAAGAAATAAAAGAAACACCAAATGAGACACCTATGCAAGATATTAGAACCGAACCTTCTGAAATACAAACACAACCTCGCAAGTCTAGTAGAATTTCTCAAATACTTGAGAGGTATGGCTATCTGCATCAAGAGGAACTGGGTGTCCATGAGATGACATAAAGTAGTCAAGAGAATGATCCTTCTACATACGACCAAGCGATGGTAGACGTTGACTCCACCAAGTGGCAAGAAGCTATGGAAGCTGAGATAGACTCAATGCATGTTAATCAGGTCTGGACTTTAGTAGATCGTCCTAAAGGCATAGTGCCTATTGGAAACAAATGGATCTATAAGAGAAAGACTGATGGAGATGGCAAGGTTGATACCTATAAGGCCAGGCTTGTGGCAAAGGGTTATTCCCAAAGAGAAGGAATCGATTACTTCGAGACCTTCTACTGTAGCTATGATTAAGTCTATTCGCATGATGCTTGCTATAGCCCACTTAGATTATGAAATATGGCAAATGGATGTGAAAACAAGATTCCTAAATGGATTCCTCGAGGAGGAGATTTACATGGAACTAAGGGATTCATATCTCAAACCAATATTCATAAAGTATGCAAACTTCAATGCCATTTATGGACTGAAGCAAGCTTCACGGAGTTGGAATCTTCGTTTTAACGAGACAGTCAAAGAGTTTGATTTTGTCCAAAACGAAGAAGAGCCCTGTATTTACAAGAAGGTTAGTGGGAGCAAAATTACGTTCTTAATACTGTATGTAGATGACATTCTACTTATAGGAAACGACGTAGGAATGCTCAGTTCTGTGAAAGCTTGGCTTTCTAAAGAGTTCTCAATGAAAGACTTGGGAGAAGCAACCTATATTCTGGGTATTCGTCTCTACCGGGATAGAGCGAAAAGAATGTTAGGTCTTTCCCAAGCCCTATACATAGAAAAGATCCTGAAGCGATTTAGGATGGAAGATTCTAAAAGAGGGTTTCTACCTATGCAACATAGTGCAAAACTTTCCTTAAAGATGTGTCCTCAAGGTGAGGAAGATAGAAAGGAAATGAGCAAGGTACCTTATGCTTTGGCAGTAGGTAGCCTTATGTATGCAATGATTTGCACTAGACCAGACATTGCCTATGCTGTGAGCGTAGTAAGTCGGTTTGACCAAATCCAGGGCAGAACATTGGACTGCTGTAAAGAACATTCTTAAGTACCTAAGGAGGACTAAAGACTTGGTTCTTACATACGGCGGTGGAGAACTAAGAGTGATGGGTTATACAGACTCAGATTTTTCGGGGGACATGGATGCTCAGATGTCCACATCAGGGTATATCTTTACGCTGAATGGTGGGGCAGTTTCTTGGAGAAGTACCAAGCAAAGTTCGACTGCTATCTCTACATGTCAAGCCGAATATCAGGCAGCCACATAGGCTGCTAAAGAAGCTTTTTGGATAAAGAAGTTCATTGAGGAACTTCAAGTGGTTCCTAATGCAGAGAAGCCCGTGACACTGTTTTGTGACAACGACGGAGCTGTTGCACAGGCTAAGGAGCCTAGGGCTCACCACAACACCAAACATATTGCGAGAAAATATCATTTTGTTAGAGAAATGGTTCGGGATGGGAATGTTAAACTGCAGAGAGTCGACACAGAAAGTAACGTTGCTGATCCGCTTACCAAGCCACTATCTCAGAAGGTCTTAGAGAGACATCTAGAGAGTATGGGTATTAGATACCATAGTTTGTGGCATTGAGTGCAAGTGGGAGATTGTTTGGAATATATGCCCTCGAATACCACTCAGAGGATGAGATAGTGAGAGCAATTGTATTGTAATTATGAATATTATATTTAATAAGGCAATTATTATTTCTATATTATTGTATATCACTGGAATTGTAATTTGGTATATAGAATAATAGTCCTTGCATTTGAAAGTGAACATTCTACTTCTTATGGAGATAAGGATATAGACACTAGAAGTGTTTAGAGATCGAATGCTTAACTAGTTCGCAAGTCGATAAAACTTAACAGGACATTAAGTTTTAATAAGACTTGTATAACTAATGCTAGGACGTGTGCACGTCTTGATAGCATAGTTATAAGTATATTGGTGGGACCAGTATACTCGAACACGACTCATACTCGATTCAGTCAGACGGTATTCACTCTCGGAGAGTCGATGACGAATCGAAAGGTTGTGATAGTATACGTGGACCTTTGACTTGAGGGTTCAGTAGAAGATGTGCCTGTGACGTTTAGTTTGTCATTAGAGTAGTTAGACTCATTTGCTTAATTGCTGAGTCGACCTCGAAGTGCGGACTATACGGACAGGTAACAGTCTTTACTGTACGCCAAGAAAGGATTCTATCTCCTGTTAGTGAGCAGGCGAATGTCCTATACGGTTAATGGCGAATAAGATCATAAGTCTTTGGCTAAAGCATTCTGATATAGTCGTATTAGATACACTATTAATCAGTCGGTCTTGATTTGTATTAACACATGTATAGAGTCTAGTCAACAGTAGGGTTTGACTTTACCGTGACCCGAAGATTTGACCGGAATATCTGATGAAGGGTCTATACATATATGGTATTCATGACATAATGGTTCTGGAATGATTCGTTCATTCATTCTCAGTCGGGGTCTACAGTGCGGCCCGCTAGGCTGGCTAAGTGCTGCCCGCACTCATTGATTCCTCCCAATGCCGGCTGAGACGAACCTACGGAGTCGCGCAACAGGATCATTGACGGATAAATATGAATTAATAATCTCTCTTATAATATTAGATATTAGTGATTTACCGGATAAATCAAATAGCGGTCTTATGAATTGTAAGTAAGTTACTGGGTGATTACTTTAATTCATAAATTATATTTCTTAGAGAAATGTATATTTTTGTTTGATATAACTAATTAATTGGATTAATTAATTAGTATAAACACATTGTAAATAAAACGGATTCGTTTGACGGGCATCCGATTCACGAGGGATTCGTTTGACGAACATCCAATACACGAGCCGAATTAACTCGACCCGTTTCTTGGAAGATTCCCTATAAGCCCCCCTCCTCTCTACTTTGTCTCTCTCTCATTATATAATATACTTGTGGGATCATGTGAGGTGGAGAGATGCTTTTAAAAGCATCTTCTACATGTGAGGCTTGTAATCATTTTTGTGAAAAAAAGAAAGTCTTTTAATCATAAAAGTCTCCTTCTTCCTTCCCCAAGTGAAGATTTCGTTTTTGAGAGAGCTTCAAGAGTGAGAAAAATTTTCTATAGCATATACTTGATCTTAGAGATAAGTTATTAGTAGAAAAGATCGAGAGAAGAAATTCTTACAAGCTGATTTTTTCGTCAAGTTCCGGCGTGTGAAGTAGAGGCACCGTGCTTTCGGTGTTTGGAACGAAGGTCTCTTCATCATCATCATCATCATCATACGAAGGTTTTTCAGAGACATCAAAGGTATGGGACTTTGATTCCTTGATCTTCGTATTTCTTTTCGTATATACGTTACTTGATCGATCCTCTTAGGGATTCCGTTTATTCTTCCGCTGCGTTTATTTTCTGTGGAATCCCAACAGTTGAAACACCCCAAAATCCCCCAAAAATTGCCCCAAGGAAGAGGGAAAGAAGTGAAATTAAGAAATGAGCTTGTTCCTCTTAAAAAAACGAAATTATAGAGCAGCCTGCACTGTGTGCCGCGGCCCGGCCGAGTGTGCCGCGGCACAGAGCCAAAATCGCCTCAAAGACTCGTAGTGTGCATTGCCGCCGCCGAGTGTGCCGCGGCACAGGCTAGAAATCGCATGATGACTCAAGACGTGCCGTGGCCCTCTGACAAAGCGGTCACCAAAATCGCAACATGTGTGTGCCGCGCGCACACTCCTCTTGCCGCGCCCACACCCCTTGGGTCCTAAAATGATGAAAAATGACCCGGGAAGAGAATAAAAGCAATAGTAATCAATATTTGGGAAACAATAACACGAAATGGAAGTGCGGAAACCCCAAAACGGTGGTTCCAAGCAATGATTACAAGGGTTCGCCCAACAAAAGCACAATTTGAACAATGAGGCGATCAGGTCATGCTGGCAAACTTACCTCTAGATCGGAGGTGAGCTCGAGCCTCTTTGGGGGGTACTCAGGACAGGGGACAATCCCCCTCGTGTGCGTGTGTAAAAAAAAATGACATGAACTCCAACGTCAACATCGACTAATGAATCAATTACAACAATCAAGATAATACTCTTGTCTTGATTCCCAAGCAAGGTTGAAACAATGAACACTATCGATACACGACTCAAAGTTATTCCGAACGGTGAACACGGATAAATGAATGTGGATGATGAATGATTATTAATAAGTGAAAAATTACATAGTGACAATTACTGAATGAAATTACTGAATGATAATGACCGAATTACAACCGGGTATTACAATGGAGTAGGTCATCATATCAACGGCTATCTGAGGTTGATATAACACACGTAATCAACATTCACTAACGTACGGTATGGTAGATACAGTAGCTACTGGACTTAATTGAATAACAGATAACGTACGCAACATCTATGAATAACTTAAGCTAAAGAGCATTACGTACGCTATATAGGAAGCATAACGCACGCTATGAAGATGGCAGTGACCAACGGCTAATTTAGGCTTTGAAGCCTATAATTACCACTTCATATGGTATTTATCTTACAACAACTTCAAGCAAAGTTTATATACACCAGATATCATTATATACATTATTGTTGTTATAATCGATCTTAATTCCAACGGCTAATTTAGGCTTTGAAGCCTATAATTACTACTTTATATGGTATTCACCTTACAACAACTTCAAGCAAAGTTTATATACGCCAGATATCATTATATACATTATTGTTGTTATAATCGAGCTTAATTGATAAGAGTTCGAGTGTTTAATTCACTCAACCAAGCACGAGGGAAAATAAAGGATTATAGATTTGATTCGGTGTTATTAGGATCGTGGATCCGGTATTATTAGAATCATAATCTAAATCCAAGTGAGGTTCTTCTAGTACCAATAGAAATCTAGAAAGGTTGATTCCTTATCCGATAGAAAAGGAAAATAGTTTATCTTGGACCGACATAGAGAGAAGATTGTAACGGTTTATCTTGACCGATACAAGAAAAGATTGTAACAGTTTACCTCGAACCTATATAAGACAAGGCGGAAAAGTTTATCTTAAGCCTATAGAAAAAGATAAGCAAAGAGGACGTAGGCATATTGTCTGAACCTCTATAAATCGATGTGTCATTTATATTCCGCACTTAATCGCTTCCGCAATCGCAAGAATTCTATTTTCTTAATCGCACTATCTAAACCCACCTTATAGTGGCAGTACCAACCCAACACATATGCTAACGTATATAACAGGTAAAGGCCTACGTACGCTAAGAGTGTAACATATGCTAACGAGACAGCATAACGTACAGCAACAACTAGTTTAGGTTCTCAAGCCCATAAATACCACTTCATTTGGTATTCAAGAGACAACAACTTCAAGCAACTTATATATTCATCTGAGATACTTGTATACATTATTGTTATAATCGAGCTTAATTGATTAGAGTTAGAGTGTTTCATCTCAACCATACATGAGAGGAAAGAAAGGATTGTAGATTTGATTCGGTGCTGTTAGGATCGTGGATCCGGCATTGTTAGAATCATAATATAAATCTGGTGAGGTTTTTCCTGTACGATAAAAAGCTATAAAGGGTATTTCCTTGTCCGATGGAAAAGGAAAAATGATTTGTCAAGGACCGGCAAAAAGACAATATTGTACGGTTTATCTTGGACTAACTGAAGACAATATTGTAACGGTTTATCTCGGACTGATCGAAGACAAGGCGAAATGGGACGAAATTGTGATAATTCACTAGTTAAGGGATGAAAATTGGACAACAAAAATAGTTATGGACCAAAATTAAAAAGATATAGTTATTGGGATGAAAATTGGACAGTACAAAAGTCATGGGACCACAAAAAAATATTTTCTCGCCAAATAATGTGGAAAGTAATGAGGTGGATTTATTTAATGACATGGAACGCCATGTAAGCAGTACAGCCGGAGCATGTGTCAATTCCGGCGACTTTTTAATTTTTCCGACGGGGAGGACTACATTTGATAACGAAAGGACTATATGTGATAAAATTAAAAGATAAAGGACTAATATTGAATTCGGGAAAAAATACAGGATTATTTGTGATTTTTTCTCGTCACAATATACCCATGGGATACCTTAGAGTGGTTGAATAAGTTATGCCCAACTTTCAATTTAAAGTGCCGAGTGGAAGACTTAGTCTTGCTAAAGTGTCGAAGGACAGATACAGCAAATCGATGTCGTCCTGTAAGACTAGCATTTAACCACTTTGCTTACAAGAAATCTATCAGAGTTAGTGTGTTATTTAAACCACGAGTTATATATGATATATGATGACAAATATAAGGTAGCAAGAAAGCAGTAAGACAACTGAAGCAAGACTTAGTAGACAATAATCCTAGAATCTAAGAATACATAACAAATTTTATCTTTCACACCGACTAATACACGATTGGAGTTATGCAGCAACATCGTTCACAAAAAATGGCGCCCAATTAGATTTCAATCTTCCTTTATTCCCAAATAGGTCTGAATCTTGATTCCTTCAATGCAGTCGTACCTCACGATTTAGTGCATTTGAAGTATCAATTACTTTAGGATAAAATATTCCATAAGTCACAATGGTAAAGCTCTTTCGAACTCAGTATTGTAGAGATTAGTGTATTATTCCTTATGTCGAGCCGACAACAATAATTTTTATATCTCGAGGCATCTTCTATTATAGAAAATGTCTCTTCTGTTATGGTCTCCAGTCGCTGTAACTATGTGTTGTATTATGTTATTGTAACTTTTATAATTTCTCATACTTTGATAATGCCAAAACCCATTTCCTGTGTCCTGAATATTCTAACTTAAGCTAAAAGTTGAACAGCTTGCAGATATTTTCTAAAAAGTGTAAGAACATAGCCTAATTCACTAAATTTCACAACTTAAACTATGATCGGCTCATAGATACGGTATTACAGTGAGCTTACACCTTACATCATAAACTATGAACTCCGCATACCTAAGTTCGTACAGTATGTTCCAATGCATAAATACTTTAAGATATTCAATAATTTCAAATTGAAGCATTATGCAGAATGAAAAATTAATTACGAGCTGTAATCTTTTGAAGGCAGGATATGTATATTTATTGATCATTAGTGTGTATAGTTACATTATTTTTGCAAGAGAGAGTATGGAAAAATTCAACGAAGTATAAAACAAGATAGCTTACAGGAGTCAAAAGAAAATAGAATGGTTAATATCTTTAATGTTGTTGGCCTGAGTGCACTACACCAAAAACACCAATTTCTGACTTTTAATCTCCCCAATATTGTGACTGGCCATTGACAGTCGTAATTTTATGACTGCCAATAACAGTCATAACAATTACATAGTGATACACTTGTGACACCTTAGGGTAGTAACATCTGTTGCTGACTGTCGTTGACTGTCATAAATGAAAAAAAAAACTTTCGTATATGACTGCTACTAGCAGTCATTAGTTTGTGCTAAACGACACATGCATTAAGAAGACTTTGATGACACTTTTTCTCACTTTCAATATATCGATCGATCTGACTCCACTGGACTCATAGAATCTCTAGGGTTTCATCGATCTGACTCTATTCACTCTCATAGTATTTCACTCTCTAGGGAAATCTTTTCTTCCTCGTCCCGGTGCAGACGAAAGGTTTCATCGATCTGACTCTATTCACTCTCATAGTATTTCACTCTCTAGGGAAATCCTTTCTTCCTCGTCCAGGTGCAGACAAAAGTCATCTCAGGAAAGGGGAATGAGGATGAAAGCCTTCACAGAGACCAGAATCCACTTCATCTGAAGATTGAGATCGAGGTAATTTTATGCCACTTGTTCTCTTCTGTTCTTACATTTATTGTAATCTTGAATGCTGATTTTAATTATTTTGAGTGGAATTAACTTTGTTTTTTATGTTTAATCAAGCATACAGATTCAATTCTAGTGCTCTTTGTTTTGAGAATTTGAGGTTTATTTCGGATTTCAGATGTGTTTAGTTTTTTTTGCTGGAGAATTAATCATGTATAGTTAGTGTATTTGTGTTTCTTGTATGTTTGCGGTTTAGTATTTCTTGTCGTATTTTTGTTCTTTACTCATAAACTCGATCACATGCGGATTTATTAAAGCAAAACTCACAATTTTTCTTTAAGAGCTCGTCCAGCCTGCGTGTTTTTTATTGCATTACTAATGTGTTTTAGGCAATTTGGTGGCTGTAGTTGTTATGGCTTAAAGTTAAGGTCATAACTTCTGATCTTGCTGACTAGAAGAAGTCCTCTGATGCAAAATTTTGTGTCGGGCTGTATTAATATTTGACATATTCAATGCATTGTGCTAGTAAATAGCGTTTATAAGATATGCAGTATTTGAATTTTAAATTTTCCAGACATATCAGGTCAGGGCTCAAAACTCTGTATTTTGTTTTTGTTGGTTTATTTGTTTGGGTTTTGTTATTACTATCTGCCTCAGTTTTCAAGTACAGAGCTATCTTAGAAATTTTGTGAGGTTTCAATTGCATTACCTAGTTCTTAAAACTTATAGAAAATATCCTTTAGTAGAGAAAATAACTTTGATGTATCGTAGCTGAAAGGTTAGAGTTACATAACTTTGAAATTTTATGAGGTTTTGATTTTGCACTCATTAGTTCTTATCAAGGTTGTTAGTGATGATTGAATGGATGTTTTTATGATGATCATTGCTGTCAACATTTCTTAAATATATCAGTGACAACCTGGTATTCTTAGCCGATTTTTATGTTATAAAAATGAACACTTGGCATTGTTGTTACGGTGGTTGACTAGTCGCGACTAGTCATCGACTAGTCGACCAGGCGGTGGAGGATCAGCGCCTTGCCACTCCGACTCACCTTGTGTACCTCCCTTTGAAAGTTGAAACTTCGGGCAATATATTAATATGATATTATATATATATATATATATATATGTGTGTGTGTGTGTATGTATATAAATATTATATATATTTGTAATATTCAGTATATTAATATATACATATATATATATATATATGTATCACTACGCCATAGATGGCTTTCTACAACACTTAAGGGGGGTGTTACCTTCTTGGATGTTACCATAGCTATGAAATTTTGGACCTACCACAACGTTCGGGTTATGGTGTTACCAAATCCTCAAATATATGTTACTCTAGCTTTAAAAGGTGTAACTCTCAGTAACACCATGAGATGTGTTACCTTAGAGTATTAATAAACAAAATTTTGAATTTTATATAAAATTAATGATTTAATAAATTTTTAACTTTAAAAATAATTAATTTTAATAAAACATTGAATCTATTTTTATAAAAAATTATTCTATCAAATAATGAATTATATATATTTTTATAAATAATAAAATATTTTTAATAAATTTAAACTGAAAAGGTTTTAAAATAAAATAGTATTTTAAAATTAATAAATTTTGATTTGAATAATTAAAAAAATTAAAGCTTGTAATAACTATGAATAATTACAAAATAATTAAAATGACACATTTAATGTCTACATATAATAACAAATTTTAATAAAAATAATGTCGAGTCACTACGCTGACTAAAATAAATGTCCATTAATTAAGGCAACGACATGACATAGATAAGAGGTAATAATTGTGGCGGAAATAAATGTATAAATTAATATTATTAATTAAGATTTTCCTCAATTTTACAACATGTATCCTAAATTTAAACCGTAAATAGAATATCACATAGCAGTCCAATTAAACACCACTACAAAAACAAGCAAAGAGATCACTAATAAAAGACATGTTGGTCAAAGTAACGGGTCTGTTTAATATAAGAGACCTCATATTAGACATAACAGGTCTTTTAAAGTGTCAAAGTCTGCCATTTTTTGTGTGAGAGAAATTAGAGACCCCTTGTTTGATTTAACAGGTCTCTAATGTGTAAGAAATAAGAGACCCGTTGTTCGATTTAACGGGTGTCTTTCCTTCCTCTTTACCAAATCCCTCCCTTCCTCTTCTTCCTCGAGGTATTTACAAGGGTAAATATACGGAAGTTTCTTCCCACATGAAATTCGAAGACCTCACTCTGACACGACTACTGATGAATTACCCACCACCATCGTCGGCGAGTTAACCACCATCAACGACCATCTACTCACCATTTTATCCTCTGCGGCTCCACCCCTCTATTTTCTGCTCCAGGAGAAATCAATGGTTCTAAGTTTGTAATTGAAATTGGTGGTGACGAGGCCGAGATGGACGTTAACAATGGAGGCACATCGGATGTGTCTTTGTAGAAGACCATCCCATCTGTTATACGTGGTTTTCGGTGATCGACCTGGTAATTTGTCAACGAATATATATATGATCTCTTTGTGAATAAATTCGAGATTTTTTTTATGATTTTTTGTTTCTAGTCTTTTTTTTAGATAATTTCAATGATTCTACTTTTGCTCGTTATAATTGTGCTGCCTCAAACAATGGTTAGGTTCCTATTGTTGATTTAACCTAATATCTAATCTGTTAGTAAGAAGGGGGAAATTGAACTGTGTTCCTTTTTGCTCTGTGATTTTTCCCCCATTTAATTAAGAAACTTTATGATTTTGTGAAGCACTTTGCGAATTATGTGTCTTTTTTTCCTGTTTTTCCTTTTCACGTTTCCTTCGTCCTGTCGTCGCATTATTTTTCTTTTTGAATATGTTGTTGTATTTACTTAAGCATGTTTGTGTTTACTACTAATAATTTGTTCATACATAATTTCTGATCATTTTTTTTTTCAAATTTTTATATTGGTCGTCTGTTCGTTCTGCGACTTTCATTTATGTTTCTAAACTGGAGTGCATTGAACTATTTTATCTACACATACTCTACATGGTGTAATTGTACGAGATACAGTGCCCGTAGTCTTTTTGAATTAAAAGACAAGCTTCTTGATGATATTTTTCTAACTATGCATTCCTTTCGTATGACCTTATTCAACAAATTCTTCTCTATGATTGAGTTGATTTGCATATTAGGGCTTCTTTTTGTTTGAGATATTTTGGGACATAGAATTGGAGTAAGCATTGATATTTATGGAAAGACTGTATTCGTGGACTGTAATCAGACTTGATGTAGAAGTTAGCCCTATTGAAGATTGAGATCATATTTTTTAGGAGAGTCGAACACGTAAAAGTGGAGGAAGCTATGATTCTTTTGAAAAGTTTGTACGTGGTGGAATGTAGTCAGACTTGATGTAGAAGTTAGACCTGAGAAGTTAGAACACGAATAATTGGAGGAACCTATGATACAACTGTGCGTATGCATGGACTGTAGCCAGACTTGATGTAGAAGTTAGAGCTATTGAAGATTGAGATCTTATTTTGCCAGAAGTTCTCCTTTTTTACAGTGTGTTATATCTGGCCTCCTTTTTTCAAGCCATTGCACCTCAGGTTGATATTATGTGAAGAGGCTTTCTCAGTTGGACTTCGTGGTTCTACGACGTGATCACGCTCTTTAATAATGTTCTCTTCATCCAGGGTCTTGATAAGGTTTTTTGCCACAATAGATGGTTTTTATGATTTTTATCTTGATTCTTTATACTCTTGGGTAGGTACATTATCCATGCATGCATGTATGACTACAGAAAAAAATGAGGTTTGTTGATTCACCTGGCAGTTTAGTACTGGAGGAGAATCCAATGTTCCAACTTCCATTCGATGAATTTGATCGGCTCTGTAAGTGGCTCGAGCATTAGTTGCCGTTCTCCCTTATATTTCCGTGGGTTCATAGATGTCTTTAGAAACATGGAAGCATATAAGTCTCTGAAGATTCTCTGACCCATCATTGAAGGAACACCTCGAGGAAATAGTCCTCTGGTCATTTGTGAAGGAACATGTTGAGGAGAGTGTTGCGATTGTGATTAATATATTTCCTTGTGCTATTCAGAAGTCAAAAGTTTGCAGTCTATTTGTTTATTCTTCCTGGTGTCTTTGTAGTGAGATGAGATATACATTATTCCTATCTTCATAAATCTTGAAGCTGAATTCTGAAATTTGTAATCGAATCATGATTTGTGTGATTGTAAACATTATAGTTTCACCATGTTGGAGACATTGATACAGAGATCAACATGTCCAGTTTTCCAGGATGTGCTGCCAGTTGGATGTGCTTGACTTCTTGATGCTTTGGGACACTAAGTGGTTCATAATATTATATTGTTGTAGTTTTATCTTTTCCGTATCTTTCTGTGGATTGGAGTTATGGCTTTGAGTGTTGGGTATCTTTCATGTCAGGTGATTATCTGGGCAAAGACAATATCCTTGTATTATCAAGTTTCGATGCGGCCAAGATTATAACCATTAGATTATGATCTTTAGCCATTGTGAATGTCTCTGTCGTTTGAGTAAATGCACATCATTGCCATAGGGCTCCCATGGACAGGCTTGTTTTATATCTCATCTACACCTTACATCCTACGTGAATTTGGTTTTCTTTAGAGTGCATTTTATGTGCTCTAGTTGTTGTGGGTGGTGCGTTAGGGGGTCTAAAGCTTAATGGGTGGATAGTTTTATTTTGTGTGTTTTTTTCATCTGCAGCCATTAACTGTGGCTATCCCTTGTCGGCTCCGTACTGGTTGGAGGTTGTTTTCATTATTTTATTCCTCTTTCTATATTTTTTGTCGACTGTTTCTTTTATTATTTTCTTATTATATTTTAACTTCATTTTGAAGGTCTTATCATCTTCATTTTGTCCAGGACTATTTTTATAGTTTCAGGATTCCTGTTCACTTTTTGATACAACGGATCTGGATTGACAAGTCGTATAGACTATTATCATCTCTTCATTTATGGTTATTGCATTTTTCTCCTGCTAAGAAACTAGTGAAGTTTCCCTTGAAATCCCACTCGTCCTTGATTTTTTTTGTTGCAGCAGATTTGGTAATTTCTGTTTCTAACAGAAATAATTTTCTTATGGTGAATTAGTTTTTTGTTTGTTCAAATTACTTTCTTGATGATATAGGTACTATAATTTGATATTAGAAGTCTAATAATCTTCTAAGATGTTGATGATGATGATGATATGTTGATCTCGTGTGTGGTATTTTAGTTGGTCAAAGTGTCCACATTTCACTCAAAGGATCCAACATGTTTTGGACACGGGTACGGTGACCAAACCCGAAGAGTCGGAGTAACAGATTTCTAGGAACCTAGCCCTTGCATTTAATACATTGATCTATACTTTTCATGTTCTTGCTTGTGATAATAGGATAAAATCTAGTAGTGTTACTCATGCCTAATTGAATAATAAAATAATTAAATGGCTAAGTAACTGCATTGTATAGTCATTCTCCTGGTTACTCATTAGTTTGTGTGTCTAAGCACAATACTATATGTGTTTGTTCTTTTATCTTGTTTGTGCAGACCTTGTTAATTTTTGGTTTTGTTGACTTCATCTGACAGATATCAAAGCAGGAGCATTTGAAAGGGAAGATTATAGACGGAATGATGAATTACAAAAAATCGAATACTCAAAGATGGCACTGGCTCAGCTTTTAAACTTGGTTAGACCTTGTTAATTCTTGGACAAAGTGTTACATAAAATTTAAGAGTAAAAGAACATATATGGTCCAAGCAACTCGATTATAATATGACGCCGACTACCCTACTTGGTGCTCTTAGCCAGAAGGCATGTCAAGGTTGGCAACTTAGCATGCATTCAGTAGGGGTTAGATATTTTGAAGCTTGTTTGATTACTAATTACTGGATCCTAAATGTTGTTGTTGCGATGACACCTCTCTTTCATGTTGACAAGATAGATAGCTAAATGACAGTATGTTATATCATTTTTTTCTTCTCTTGCTAAAGCTAATATTAATGTGCCCATACATTAGTAGTATAAGGGGAAAGTACGTTATGAGTCATTTTTCTGTTACGGTTTTGTCCTCCAAAATGGATCCCTTCTTATAACATGCATATGGACAACATCTTTTCTTTTAGCTGCTTCTTCCTTTTGAACTTCAACAAAGCAAAAAAGTACTATATGCAAGCTTCTTTTGATTAAATTAGAAAAGAGCTGAACGCGGTGATGACGAAATCCAAAATTATCAGTATGCAGATATTGCATATTCTTTACTATGTTACTAGCAAAAACAAAAATGGATAAAGATATCCATAATTATATTTTTTTTTTCAGTTTTTGTTCAACTAAAGTCAGCTAGTTAGGTTTTGTTGCTTAGCTAAGGTGTTCATATGATCCTTAATTGCTTATCAAAGTATTGCTGAATTGAGTTGATTCTTTTATCATAATATTTACTGCCTATAGAATTTTGTTTTGCAATCATATGCAGTGTCTATACAATGCTTTAATAGTTTAATGTATCTGCAACAGGATGTCTATAGCTGACAAACTTTTCAAACTCATGACCAGGCTTGACTTAACGGTATGCTGTCATGTCGCATTAAAATTTTAAGAAATTGAATTTTCTAAGAAACAGTTTCCAGTCGTCCAATGAGCATCCAAATACAAAAATCTATCTATTTTTTCAATATTCTCGCGACTTTATAAGTAGAAATCAATTTACACTGTTCAGGTCCCGACTAGATTAGGGAATTGTGACACTTGTACAAAGGATCAGTTTGTTTGATATTTCTAATTGTTAACTATTCTGAATTCTTACGGTTCTATGGTTTCGTGTCCTTCATTTGCCTGGAAAATGGTCAAAAGAGTATAAGTAAGGCAGCTATGATACTTTACTTGAGTTAAACTGCACTTTCATCCTACTTTCTTGTACATCTTTGGCATATGGATCTTTTACATTGCTGTTCTCCAAAAATATTCAGGAGCAGAGCAGTTACGGCTTAGAGACTGGTTCTAGCTGGAAGGTTTCGGCTGCTTAATGAGTGGTGTAACTTTGTTGAGGTACCAGTTTGTAAAGTTGCGTATGAAGATGCTTAATTAAGGAAATGAAACTATTCATAAGTTTGAAACGAAGATAAATGTGCATGAATTGAATTTAGAGCATAGCTGTGATATATCAAGTTTGGAACCACTGGCTCCTTCCCTTTAGAGCTTCCACCTAATTTTCTCAATTGCTTTATTTTTTCCAGTTTTCCGTTTTAGTTTTAGAGAAAGATATGATTTCCAGGGCGCTATTTTTGGTGTGGATTGGCTGCCGCATCTGAGGTATAGATTAAATCATTATTGGAAATGGCTTTTGTATTCTATTTGATTATCAACTGTCCGACTTTACTCATCATTGTTCTTGTAGATGCGTCTTTGGGGTCCTTGATGACAGAACACTATGGCTACTCAACTTAGAGAAAGTATCACATGATATCCCAGTCACCGGAAAACGTCTTGCCACGACAAAGACGGGTTTAAACAATTTTGACTGTTCCTTATTTTCATTGTGGAGTGCTCGTGCTTCACGGTTGACAGGTCTACACCATCATCTGATGTGACAAATTATTATCAAAAATGTTAAAGTCTATGGTTTTTTACTCTTTCTACTCTCCATTGACTTAGGTATGGTTGCATATTGTGGTGAAGAAGGAAAAACCTTTTGCTTCCAGGTGAATGTTTATTTGATCTGTATATATCTTCATCCACTGTATTTGTATACTTGCCATGATCTTGAATGTCATCCAAAATAACAAGATTTGCCAGCACATTGATTATGGAGAATTTTTATGTTGCAGAATCACATATCTAATATGTGATTCTTAAATTGAAAATAAAGAAAGAGAAAAATTGGCTTATTACTTATTTTCCTTTAAAGAATGTAGTCATGTACCATCCCTGAACTTACTGAGGCAGTTTAGCCTCACTCTTGATATGTCGAAATGTTTATTTATGCTTGTTCGATCTGTCCTTTTACAGGTAACAAGGCTATGCAGTCTAAACGTTACGCAAAAGCAGTTGAGCTATATACTTTTGCTATTGCTTTGTGTGAAGACAATGTTGTTTACCATTGCAACAGGTCATCTAGTTATTGTTATTTATAGTGGTCTATTTTTTTTGTATTTGATCTCATTGCTTCAATTTAGCATCTTAAAGAAGGCTGAGTAGGTTCAAATATGTTCCGTAGGTTAAATGTAGTTTTTGAAGCAAAATGTTCAGTTTTTTCTTTCGTATCTCCCAGTGGCACTAGTGTCACTTAAGATGACCCTTATTATCCCCCCCCAAAGATAAGAAGTCATCAGTTCGGGGCCTTTAAGATAAAAACTATCACTTAAAGGCCTGGAAAATTGAATTGTCAATTAAATACACATAAATCTAATGCATGTTTGGCGTCTTACAATATGTAGTTATTTAAAGATATTTTCAAAATTATAATCCATAAAATATTATCGGTGAATTTGATGTGTACTAAAAAAAAGGAAAGAATAATAATAATAATCAAATATATTCATAATGGTATGAATTGGAAGATCCCTAATGTTAAGGCTGTAACACCCCCAATCCGCTCAGAGATATTACACGCCGTAGAACCTTTCCTCAAGGATCTACCAGGCTGGTAACGACATATAACAACTCAATCATGCCTTTCAGGCTAAAATGACTCAGTAGACTGATTTGGTCTTTCCACAAATACATACAACTCAAATACAACTCATGCCCACGCAGGGGACAAAATACAACCACACCCGTACAACGGGAACAATATAGCAGCGGAAAAATAGAGTACAACTGAACCAATAAACAAAGTACGGTTCCTTATGTGATTAGTATCGATCATCTTTCATCATCCTTCGTGCCGACCCTGTGTTATGCTCCAAAACCTGAATGCAAAAACAGACATCCACCCCCCGAATACTCGGGGGTTAGCAAAACTCCACTGTTTTGCTAGTGCAAGAACAAAGTGCAAATACGAGCCATACAATTCACATTCCACGAATAACAATAACCGAGGATCCTCAAAGATCCAAACGAAACGAAAAGTACTTCCCGAGGCAAGGGTTTGAGAAAACATTTCAAAATCGAAATATCATAAATCAATGGAAGTAATTTATAAAACGGTTTAGAATGCCATCGAGAGTTTTAATAGAAAACAATTTAGGATTATCAAATCCTACTTTTCAAAATCCAAAAGGCAAAAAGGGGTCACCGCCCCAAAGGTTTACTTTCCGAAAAATGACATTAACCAAACCATTGGGATTTTAGCCCCAAATCCGTAAAACAACTTTTACAAAACCATTGGGATTTTAGCCCCAAATCTCATTAACTCACAGTACACAAGAACGACCACAAGGTTCGTCTCCCAACATCAAAATCCACAAATAAAGGATTTAAAACATAAACAACAAAATACTCTAGAGCCATCCTAGCCAAGTAGGGCAACGAACAACTTACCTCTTACACACTTAGTCAATGCATGCAATCATGAAAACCGTTCAAAAACGCTCATTTCCGGAAATGCCATAATCAAATCACATTTGTAAAAATGCACCACAATTAACCGTGGATCCACCCCTCCGTGGACCCCTACCGAGACCCCGTCGGATCTAACCCGTAGTGGTTAAAAGCAAGCTCGCGGATCCACCCCTTCGTGAACCCCTACCGAGACCCCGTCGGATCTAACCCGTAGTGAGCATACACACACACACATTACTCATGCAATACTAATATGCTAAGAATGTAAGTTCATTAAGAATACTCACTAGAGATGGCCATTAACTCGACACCATTATCAAACTCTTCAAAACACAATAACAAGATTAAATACGGAATACACGATTCCATAACTTTAAACAATAGGAGTATCATCATCAAATCCTTCAACGTTCAAAATAATCAAAACATAATAAATTCCCAAAACACAACGTTCACAAAACACACACGCGTTTTGAAAGAGAGCCTTTAACGAGGCCAAACCGAAATCTTTTGAAACTTCATTTCAAATAACCAAACAAACGCATCAAGACGACCACCGATTATCATATCCATAAAACGAGAAAAGTATGGGCAAGGTACTTGCCTCGAATAAGAACAACGCGGAGAATCGACCGAAGTAGGTTGGCCCGAACCGACTACGAACCCGCCGACTCCACCGAACGCCAACTCACGTTCACAAACTACGAAGGACAAATAATAACAATGAAATGAATTCCATAACACGACTCAAAGCCGTTGAATTCAAAGAACGAATGACGAAAGTTTACGGATTTCCCCCAAAACGGCCAAGAACACGATTCGTTCCGTCAAATCACGAAGACGGAATTCCAAGTTGAAATATGGATATACAATCCATAGAATATGTTTAACAACATCATTTAACCATAATCGATCCATCGAAAACGGATGAAAAACGAAATCGGGGACAAATCCCCCAAAAAGTCAATTCGAAGGAAATCAAGAAATATACTTCGATTCGACGAAGAAAAATGGATTAAATGATGTTAAACACAAGAATAATACCAAGATTAATCATACCCATCATGAATTAATCAACAACACGGAACGAATCGGACGAAAATGCAAAAATCCCCAAATTCACGAAATTAGGGTTCTAAGGAAGATTACCTTGATTATTTGGATCAAAGGTTGATAACGGACGATCGATTGATGTTATGAACTCAAGGACTTCATGGATTTGTTGTTAAACAACATGGCTTCGTCACCCATGAATCGCCATTCGCGGAAGGAGAAGGAAGGAAATGAAAAACGAAGTGAAATGTGACTGCTCAGCCATATTTATACTGGGCCAGACTAGCGTGCGCTAGCCTTCCCGGACTAGCGTGCGCTATCGGCCGGTATCGGCCAGTACCCTCGGCTAGAGGCCCACACGACCCGGCATCACCGACCAACCTGCCCGACCAAACCTGCCGAACCGACTCCGCTAGCGTGCGCTACGGCCAGGCTTCTGTGCGCGCTAGCGGCTTTATCCAAGAGCCCTGGATCGAATCGCCCGGCAGTAACGTCGCTGGCCGGCCGGCGTGCGCTTCGCTGCCGACTAGTGCGCTACGCTCGGCGTAGCGTGCGCTACTGCCGATCTTGGCCGAGTCGAGAACCTCGAAACCCCACTGTCGGCCCGATGGCGTGCGATGGTCGACCAGGCTAGCGTCGCTACACTGCCGGTTAGCGCGCGACCTTCCGGCGATGGCGTGCGCTACGCCGGTTCTGCCCGCATCTGTCCGGCGGTACCGCAATCGTCCGGCGATCCATAACCGTCCGGCGATCCCGCAACCGCTGTGGCTCGGCGACCGATTTCGAAAGCGCGGAACGAACACGACGAAAAGTTCGCGGACGACATCAACGACCCGAAATGAAAACATAATACCATAATTAGTCATACGCGACCAAGAAACGGGTCGAGACTGTAATATCCGCAAATTTTCAATTTTCGGAAAATATCTTTTTTCGGCCGACGGCCGTTTTGACGACTCGCTTTTGACCGTTTCGTCATTCGGAGAATATTTAATTCTGCACTTTTTGTGTCATCCGAGTTCGTTTCGGTGCTGCTTTGTTGAGTTCCGTGCTTTTTAACGACTTTTCCGCGCTTGAGTTCGGTTCTTGCGAATCTCGTTCGAAACTGTCGTTTGGGGTTTTTCGTAAGTTCATTTAACGTTTTTATACGTGTTGTGAGCTTCGGTTTGGTTATTCGTTGTCGAATTTCGAGCCTTCGGGTGGTCGGAATCGTGTGTTCTACTAGCTCTTAGATTCGTCTTTGTGAGTACTTCGTAACCGTATCTTCGGTTCGTATTCAGGTTCGGGTTTCGGTGTCGTTTTGTTGAATTCAGGATTACTAAACGACTTTTCTAAGTATGAGTTCGACTTTGTTAGATCACCATTAATTTTTGGTAACTTCAAAAAATTCTGAATCTTTGCAATATTATAGAGCATCGAGTTAGCTTTCCAATGGTTCAAACGGTGAGTCAATCGGAGTCGGACGAGAGTTATGGTCGTTTTAGCTCACCCGCTCGTTATTGGCGATCATCGCCGGCCGAACTCGGCCGTGTCGTCCGACGGCCCGTGCCGTACTCGTCCGGATAAGCGAAGTCTCTACCTCGGGACCCGACCGTGTCGCTGCACGGCCGAGCCGAACTCTTCCGGATAAGCCGGAAGAGGCCCGACCGTGTTCCAGGACACGGTCGAGTCAATGCCGAGCGCCGCGGACAGGTCGCTATCGGTAGGCCCCTTCGCGCCGCGACCGTGTCATGCAGGACACGGTCGAGTCTCTGCCGGCCAACTGCGCGCCACGACCGTGTCAGGCGGACACGGTCGAGTCTGTCAGGCTATTTAAGGCCCAGCAGTCGTTTTTTTGCCATTTTTTCTCCTTCTTCCACTTCTCTTCAGCGGCTGTGGGTGTGTGAATCATCTATAGATGTTGTTGGACAATGAATCTATGAAGTGTTGAGGTTCATATCATCAATCATTCGTCCGATAACATCCTTTGATCGAGCGAATCAGGTCAGATTTTCTAGAAATCTAATTTTGGGGATGTTGGGTATTTTGTTCGATTTCGTCCGTTTAATCCGATTTAACTTAGGATTGTGAAGGATTAATGATTATTTAGATGTATTGTATCATTCCCCTTGTTATCCCATGGTTGGATCGTATCGATTCGTTGTTTTGATCGAGTTCTTGACCGACGCCTTGAAGGTGTCCGGTAAAATGTCATAGAGGGGTTTTCGGGCGTTCTACGATTATTCTTCCTCGTATGATCGATGATTTATTGAATTTATGTTGTTAGGGTCGAATTCTTGTGAAGAACTCGAGTCGAAACCCTTCCGTTCGTTGTCTTCTTCGTGGTTCAAGCTTCCCGGTCGAACCGTGTTCTTCGGGATCTTCGGTAACGTTTATTAAGGCAAGTATACATTTATGATTGTACGTTCTCGACTTTGAAAGTATGAAATATTGATGGTATGATTATTTCTAGCCACTCCGGGACGGGCCTATGGTCCTCTGAGGGTTTCGTAGCCTCTGGTGCGATTCCATGGTTGATATGAACGAACCGTTTCTACGGCATTCATATGAAATAATGTTGGCATGCTTATTTATATCCACTCCGGGACGGACCGACGGGTCCTCTGAGGGTTTCGTAGCCTCTGGTGCGATTCCATGGATAATATGAATTAACCACTCCGGGACGGACCGACGGGTCCTCTCGAGGGTTCCGTAGCCTGCAGTGCGGTTCCACGGTATTAATAT
Source organism: Orobanche coerulescens (assembly GCA_033398695.1). Classification (NCBI taxonomy): domain Eukaryota; kingdom Viridiplantae; phylum Streptophyta; class Magnoliopsida; order Lamiales; family Orobanchaceae; genus Orobanche; species Orobanche coerulescens. Next base: position 65,317,702 of record CM065819.1, read on the forward strand.
ATGTATTGATGAGATGCTATGAGATTTAGTTATTACGGAATACTAGTCTTGAATTGATGAATTGACGGATATTGATGAATTGACGGATATTGATGAATTGACGGATTACATTTACTTTATTGTCGAGAAGTATTATGTTTCATATTGTTATACTTGCACTAGCTATTCGACGGCTAACCCCTTTATGGGGAAATACGTTTCATGTATTTCAGGTTCAAGGAGAGCGGACGGTAGTGCAGGTTGGCATGAAGATGATGGGCAAGTGTGATACTGTGTCTTGTCTCCGGTTATCTCTTTTGGTTTCCTCCATTCAGTGTTGTTGTACTGGAATGGATTTCTAAATACTCGAGTATTGTATTTCAGTTTCCTTGATGTTCCGGCCTGTGTTGCCGAGGTATTGATTTGTGTAGTGATGTATATGGTTTCATTGTTTATGGTTTTGAATACCATTTGTATCGTCTTTCTTTCTATTGTATGTAGACCTTATCGATCAAGTTTATAGTTCCGCGTATGTCTAGCCTTGTGGGTCCCACGGCGGGGCTCACGGCGCTGTAATATACCCTGAATAACTTGGGGGTGTTACAGAATATGGTATCGGAGATTAGGTTTATGGATACCTAGGCTGTCGGTCTTTTGGGTCGATTGAGTCGGCATTTGCCCACAGTATCACTACTCTGCCATCATCACCGTGCGACCGGTACTTGTAAGTCCTCTCACTCTTCTCGTATTTTTTCTTAATCGTTTCGTTTATAGCTTGGTATTCTTGGGAATTGGTCACTTCGAGAATGTGCGATTCGGATTATACTTACGCACGTGTGTGCCCTTGAATGTTGGTGAAAGTAGGAAGAATCGTATTTGTGATCACGGACGTGAACCCTTCCTTGAGATTTTGTTAAATTGCTAATTGCGATATTGGTGTGTAACGGTATTATGTTGAGACTTTGTTTAGAGTCGCATGCTAGTATCACGGGAGATCTTCGTCTTCACAAACCTGTAAGTATGTTGTTCGGATTATTCGAAAATTCTTGGTTATCTTGGTGATTTTGGATTTTCCGTTGAAATGTTGTTTGTGCGAGTGATTGCAAGTTTCGAGGACAAAACTTATTTTTAAGGGGGGTAGAGTGTAATACCCCGATTTTTTTCGGATATATTTTTTTTCGTTTATATATTGGATATCGTGGATGGTTAATTATGCTCGAGGACATTGTGAACGTATGACAATGTTATTGAATTGAGTATATGTATTGATTTTGCCGTATGCTCGTATTTGGCATGTCATGACATTGGACAGGAATTGTTGAAATTGGCTAAGTATGGAATTAATACGTACGTAAGATTGGCATGGTTACGTACGTTAAGGCTAAGGTATTACGTACGTAACGAAGGCATCGGACATAACCGAGTCCTGGTCGGCAGGTGGGACCCTGTTTCGGCAACTTTCGGCGGAGGATGTTGACGGGTGAGTCAACATACGTGTTACGTACGTTATACAGGACGTGTTACGTACGTAACACAACCATTATCTTGTAGCAAGTCAACCGGTATATTACGACGTTATATGGTATGGGTTACGTACGTAATGGATCGCCGGAATGAGACAGTGAGTTAGTTACGTACGTTATGGATATTGGATTACGTACGTTAAAGTTGTTACGTACGTTAAGAAAGGACACTTACGTACGCAATGAGAGTGCAATTTATATATTGAAGTGTTGCCTTTCATTTCTCTCACGATCCTTTGAGTTATTTCTCTCCAAAACTCGTCCCTCTTCACTTTTAAGAGTGTTCTAAACACTTTTAACATGATTGTGAGCTTGGAATCATGGAATTAGAGCTTGGTTATGGAACTATTGTTGATTCTTGAAGTGATTTCTTGTGTTATCCATATTCTATGAGGTTTATGTTGAAGGAAGATAATGATATGCTTTGAATATGTTGATTGTGATTATGGAATCATAGAGATCTTGATGTTCTTGAGGCCATATGATGACTATGATGATTTAATGATTCTTGGAATGGAGTTCAAATTATTCTTTCTTCGTGGTTCGTCCATGCAAGGTAATCCTCGCATCCCTTTGATAGTAGCTCATTTTTTTTTCTTTTTGGGTTACTACTTGGGAGGGAGTATGTTGGGAATCGTGTATTTTGATGTTCGTCTTATTTAAATAAAAATGCATAAATTGGACTGTACTTTTATCCGCTGCGTGAGTATTTTTGAAATGGATTTTTGGTATTTTGCCAACTGAAATTTTATTTTGTAAAACCGATTCCCTAAACTGAGTTTTTGGCATTTTAACCTTGATCGTTTTGACGGTATTTGGAAAATGATTTTTTTTGTATTTGAAAAATATTACCGTCATCGTTCTTTTTAGCATTTTTGGAATGACGTGGAAATTGTGCTTAGCCTGGTAAATCCTTGTGAGAAGGGTTTACGGCGTGTAATATTCCCAGGAGGATCTGGGGTGTTACAATTATGGAATCATCTGATAATGTTATACGAGATTTGTTGGAATTGTAATAAGAGATTTCGGATGTTGATATGATCATTGAGATCTTCTTCATATGGTGATAAGGGTTTTGTTGCGATTCTTGAGATTGTATGAATGACATGATGAAGAAAATGGTAACATGGAGATATATACCTCGGATATGTTGTTCTGAACGTGATTTCGGATATTTCATGTTCTTGAAGAACTCTTGAATTATACGAGGTGATGAAATTTTTTTTAGAAATGTTGATGTTTTGAAAATGAATATGGAATATTCATATCTAGAGCTAAACTATGTGTTGGAAATAATATTCGTATAGGAATACGAATGTGATTACGAGTTTGATGATACTATTATTCATCTCTGAATTTGGAAACCCATACGTATGGAGCAAATATTCTAATCGAATGATTGGATTGTTTGATAACCTTTTTAATATGATTATCTATTGTTTTGAACCAGTCGGATGATTCGAATTGATGACGGTCATAAGTAAATTTTAACGATGGAATTACGAGAAGGGAACCTTGTCAATTCGTATTTAAGAATTGAGTTTGGAACATTTAGACCCTTATTATTGGTCCGAATTGGTTGCTGATATGATCATCATATTTCGACTCGTATTGTGGACAGGATTTGTAAATGTTTGAGTTGGATTGTTCAGACTATGATTAGTCGAGATATGGTAAAACGATTGAGTTCGTGGTTTGGTGGTATTGATATTGGTCGTCATCGAACCGGTTGATTATCAATCCTTCGTTTTACAATAAGGTATGATGTTTGATCGTGAATTATGACTGTTGTGTTGCGGTTAAGGTTGAAGGGTTCGTAGATTAACTTGGTCGAGACTGAGGGAATTCGTAAGACGAAATCAACTGAATTGGTAACAGTACGTTGTATTGATATCGAGACAAGTTTTATACTCGTACTAATCAATGAGACTAATGTTGTCGTGTAGGCGTACGATTGTGTGTATCATTTTGGGACTTGGCCTCTTTATGATCGTATTGATGTCAAGGGATTGGTTGACACGACGCCGTCGGCAAATTATGCCAAATGTTACTGTTGTTTGTAAATGGCCGGTTCAAGGCATTACGATACTTGTTGGTAAAGTTGCTATCGATAGCCGGTTCGCGGTATCGATGTATCGATTATTATTGTTCGGGATTAATGTCGTTCTGAGACATCGTTGAATCTTTGTCATCGAATTGGATCTGTTGCTATGATGTTGCGTTAACCGATTGGGGACGTTTGATATATCCTTTTGTCATCTCCGTTTCGGTGGTCGGTTTAAGACACCGGGACATCTATTCTATCGTATCATTGATTATCGATTGACCGTTCTAAGGTAATCGAGGTATTGAATTGGGATTATCGAAGATAATTCCCATCCGTTATCAAAGATAATTTCCATCAGTTGTATAATTGTTATCGATTGGCCATCCTACGGTAATCGAAGTATTGAATTGGGATTATCAACGATAGTTCCCATCCGTTAAATTATTATTGTCGTGTTGACCGATTCAAGGCAGCACACTATTATTCTTGTGAACTCGGTAATTTTTTAATCGTTGAAGGTTGAGGATTTTCCCGAACTGTTGTGTTGTGATCGTTGTTCGTGTTATTCGATCCTTAGGGAATTCTGATCCCAGGATGGTTGTTTTGAATATCGTTGGTCGTGTCGATCTTTCATTATTCGTGTGTTATCGTTCACTTGGTGAGTCGTATGATCCGTATTGGATGTTTTATCCCTTGAGTTTCGTTGTCATGTTGTATCGTGGCATATCTGGAATCATGTCTGCGTGCCGATTGGTTATGTGTAAGATTTTTAGCCAGGCACCCGATGGTCATGCGTGGATATTTCCGCATTGGACTGTGCACACGAGACGTAGTTCTTGAGGCTAATTAGGTACATTGTCACCCGTATATTCTGGATTCCGTATACGGGGTGGACATGTGCACGAACACATTTCCGGATCGGGCGTACTGTGATGTCCCTCTTGAGCTTTATTGATTGATCGTTCATAGTCCATGTTGTATTGGATATGTCCGACGATTTGCGACTGGTTGTTCATACGCCGAGGGGTATGTCCGACAGTCAGGTTTGCTTCTTTGAGATCTCTATTGTGATGATTTACAGCTTTGGGCTGTTCGGCTTTCAGGCCATTGTGATGTATTGGTATTTCCGTTGGAGCCTTCGGGCATTGTGAATTCGTATCTTTTTCGGCATTGGTTTGGTTTACCTTCGGGTAATGTATTGTTGTGTTCTATATTGATGATTCGCCGTTTGGGCGTATGTTTCGGTTCTTGTGCATCTTGTTGAGTTTTTCCTGGCGGAATATTTCTTCCCCCTACTTGTTTTAAGTTTCGGGACGAAACTTCTTTTAAGGAGGGTAGAATGTAATATCCGCAAATTTTCGATTTTCGGTAAATTTCTTTTTTGACGGCCGTTTGTGACTTCGCTTTTGGCCGTTTCGTCATTCGGAGAATATTTAATTACGCACTTTTTGTGTCATCCGAGTTCGTTTGGTCGCTTTGTTGAGTTCCGTGCTTTTTAACGACTTTTCGCGCTTGAGTTCGGTTCTTGCGAATCTCGTTAAAGCTGTCGTTTGGGGTTTTTCGTAAGTTCATTTAACGTTTTTATACGTGTTGTGAGCTTCGGTTTGATTATTCGTTGTCGAATTTCGAGCCTTCGGGTGGTCGGAATCGTGTGTTCTACTAGCTTTTAGATTCGTCTTTGTGAGTACTTCGTAACCGTATCTTCGGTTCGTATTCAGGTTCGGGTTTCGGTGTCGTTTTGTTGAATTCAGGATTACTAAACGACTTTTCTAAGTATGAGTTCGACTTTGTTAGATCACCATTAATTTTTGGTAACTTCAAAAAATTCTGAATCTTTGCAATATTATAGAGCATCGAGTTAGCTTTCCATTGGTTCAAACGGTGAGTCAATCGGAGTCCGGACGAGAGAGTTATGGTCGTTTTAGCTCACCCGCTCGTTATTGGCCGATCACTGCCGGCCGAACTCGGCCGTGTCGTCCGACACGGCCCGTGCCGTACTCGTGCCGATAAGCCGAAGTCTCGCCTCGGGACCCGACCGTGTCGTGCAGCGCGGCCGAGCGAACTCTTAGGATAAGCCGGAAGAGGCCCGACCGTGTTCCAGGACACGGTCGAGTCAATGCCGAGCGCCGCGGACAGGTCGCTATCGGTAGGCCCCTTCGCGCCGCGACCGTGTCATGCAGGACACGGTCGAGTCTCTGCCGGCCAACTGCGCGCCACGACCGTGTCAGGCGGACACGGTCGAGTCTGTCAGGCTATTTAAGGCCCAGCAGTCGTTTTGTCGCCATTTTTTCTCCTTCTTCCACTTCTCTTCAGCGGCTGTGGGTGTGTGAATCATCTATAGATGTTGTTGGACAATGAATCTATGAAGTGTTGAGGTTCATATCATCAATCGTTCGTCCGATAACATCTTTTGATCGAGCGAATCAGGTCAGATTTTCTAGAAATCTAATTTTGGGGATTTTGGGTATTTTGTTCGATTTCGTCCGTTTAATCCGATTTAACTTAGGATTGTGAAGGATTAATGATTATTTAGATGTATTGTATCATTCCCCTTGTTATCCCATGGTTGGATCGTATCGATTCGTTGTTTTGATCGAGTTCTTGACCGACGCCTTGAAGGTGTCCGGTAAAATGTCATAGAGGGGTTTTCGGGCGTTCTACGATTATTCTTCCTCATATGATCGATGATTTATTGAATTTATGTTGTTAGGGTCGAATTCTTGTGAAGAACTCGAGTCGAAACCCTTCCGTTCGTTGTCTTCTTCGTGGTTCAAGCTTCCCGGTCGAACCGTGTTCTTGAGGATCTTGATGCGTTTATTAAGGCAAGTATACATTTATGATTATGCGTTCTCGACTTTGAAAGTATGAAATATTGATGGTATGATTATTTCTAGCCACTCCGGACGGGCCTATGGTCCTACGAGGGTTTCGTAGCCTCAGTGCGATTCCATGGTTGATATGAACGAACCGTTTCTCGGCATTCATATGAAATAATGTTGGCATGCTTATTTATATCCACTCCGGGACGGACCGACGGTCCTCCGAGGGTTTCGTAGCCTGCAGTGCGATTCCATGGATAATATGAATTAACCACTCCGGGACGGACCGACGGGTCCTCCGAGGGTTCCGTAGCCTCCAGTGCGGTTCCACGGTATTCATATATGTATTGATGAGATGCTATGAGATTTAGTTATTAGGAATACTAGTCTTGAATTGATGAATTGACGGATATTGATGAATTGACGGATATTGATGAATTGACGGATTACATTTACTTTATTGTCGAGAAGTATTATGTTTCATATTGTTATACTTGCACTAGATATTCGACGGCTAACCCCTTTATGGGGGAAATACGTTTCATGTATTTGAGTTCGGGAGAGCGGACAGCGGAGTGCAGGTCGGCATGAAGATGATGGGCAAGTGTGATACTGTGTCTTGTCTCCGGTTATCTCTTTTGGTTTCCTCCATTCAGTGTTGTTGTACTGGAATGGATTTCTAAATACTCGAGTATTGTATTTCAGTTTCCTTGATGTTCCGGCCTGTGTTGCCGAGGTATTGATTTGTGTAGTGATGTATATGGTTTCATTGTTTATGGTTTTGAATACCATTTGTATCGTCTTTCTTTCTATTGTATGTAGACCTTATCGGTCAAGTTTATAGTTCCGCGTATGTCTAGCCTTGTGGGTCCCACGGCGGGGCTCACGGCGCTGTAATATACCCTGAATAACTTGGGGGTGTTACAGAGACAACAATTACAGATACGGATACCCGTAACTTTCAAGAAATTACAAAATGACCCAAAATGCCCGGAAATCACGATACGTGATCGAATAACCAAACCGAAGTTCACAACACGTCTAACAAAGTTAAACGGACTTACGGGAAACTCGAAACAGCAGTTTCGAACGATATTCGCAAGAATCGAACTCAAGCGCGGAAAAGTCGCTAAAAAGCACGGAACTCAACAAAGCGACACCGAAACGAACTCGGATGTAAAAAGTGTAGAATTAATCATTCTCAGAATGACGAAACGGTCATGAGCGAGTCGTCAAAACGGACTCCGACCGAAAAAAGAAATTTACCGAAAATCGAAAATTGCGGATATTACATTCTACCCTCCTTAAAAGAAGTTTCGTCCCGAAACTTAAAACAAGTAGGGAGAAGAAATATTCCGCCAAGAAAAACTCAACGAGATACACAAGAATGCGTAACTAACGCCCAACGGCGAAATGTTACAAACAACGCAAAGGAACATACGGCGTGAAAACACGCTCCACGGCGACCAACACAACGTCGCTGTTAGGGATATAATAAAACCAAAAAATGACAAGCGTCATCAAATGGATAATATAGCCAAGTCAATTATCCGAACAATCGCAAAACACAACGAACGAAAATCAATACGATTGACCAACCTGACGGTACATTGATCAAAACGCGAGCCAAACGCTGAACAAATACGGAATTCCACCGCCTAAGGGCTGGAAGATCGAAAACGAAACTAATTTCCCGAACTGAAGGGAATTACGAAGGAGCTTGAATGTTCACCAATCACGGAACGAGGTCAATAAAAACCGAACAATCAAAATATCAAACCACAACGATCGAGACAACAAAAATCGGAGAATCATGTTCGAATCACGAAGAACAATAAAATTTCAAACAACAACTCCAAGGTTCACATCTCGACTCGAGACAATATATGATCCGGTGAAAACAACAGGATGTGCATTCACATAAGATCCACAGGAAAGGGAATAGCAATTAAAAAGTCACAACGACAAACGAGTTATTCCGAAACAATACCACACTCGTTCGATAAACAAAAACAAGGGGCAGGACAAGCTCAGAAATGTCAACGAACATAATGAGTCGACAGAGTCGGAAACACAAGAGTTCCAAATCCGATCCACTTCGAATAAAAGAACTGGTAAAACCAGATGATGTCACTCCCAAACAAGGTTCACAAGAATCGAACTGAACCCGAAAAAAGTAACATCGATAACCAGATCGACCCACAACAAGATCACAGCTCGTTCGGACGATGAAATCGAAATACAGAACAAGTTCATAAAGTGCCAACGAACATGAGCGAATCGATAGACTGGATAAAGAGAAAATACAGAAGTCAAAATAGTACGGGTATTACCTCCGACCTCGTCCACGAAATTCACAAAAACGGGAACAAGGTAACAAGACATTAAACAATCGACTCATAACAGAACCATCACCGATGCACACGGTCATACCAAACCAAGCTCTAACAGCTCGCACATGCGCGACAACGCAGGAATCACTACGAGGCGATAATATTCAACACCAACATCCCGCCTCTCACAGGGGGCTAACACAACAAATGTGTGGAAAGCGACTCAACGCTCACACCGCCAATTCGATCATACTCGGGAGAAAGTATCAAAATGACAACGCGAACATCACACATACATACCCAGCCCTCAAACGGGAATGGATAGGTTTTAAAAAATGAAAAACCTCATTTTGAAAATAATTTGAAGAATACCGGTTGATCTTGAGTATCACCTTACAAAAAGTACAAACGTGAAATATCGTTATCGAGACATTGGAGAACCATTTCGCATTTGCTAAAAATGAGGACACTTTCTCTTAGTGAAAACTTTCAGAATATTCGACCCTCGGGTCTAAATAAAAAAAAAGTTTCTAAAACATTAAAAATACCTCAAAGCATTTTGGTCCTCGAAGTAGAAAAATTTCTTGAAATATATTGTGGCACCTAGGATGTACCACAAGAAAATAACTCATTTGAAAAGTATGTCTCGAAATTTATTTTTCTAAGATACTCAAGGTTTTCAAAAATCCAATAGGCCAGAATGCCCAAAACTCACACATATCGACGTTTACTAAAACAACTCCTAGCACACGCATCAAAAGGTTTAAAATCAAGACAATACATGTCTTTAAACGGAAATAAACGATAAAATACCACATTCAGAACAAAACCACTGATAAAATACCCTCCCGCACTGGCTAGTGAACAAGTCGAACGCGTATAAGCACAAAGCTTCCACAATAGAACTTGTAAAACGTGCAAATCGATTCGAAAATCATCAACAACGGACAAAAACAACAATAAAAAGACATCACAAGCGATTTACACTCCTCGTATAAATCAAATACGAGAGTCGACTAAATACATATCGTGAAATCAAAATTCACATAAGGATTCCACCACTTAACAAATAATCATAAAAATAGCTCGTGTCACACGAGGCACAACACAAAGAAGGGAGACTTACTTCCACAGGTTGCACGAAGATGATGATCGCCCCACGATACTAATCACGACCAACAAAATCAAACGACGCGTCGCGACACGACTCAGTCAGATAAAATCCAACGAAACAAGACTCAAACAACACGACTTGACCCGACAGCCTAGGTTTCCTCAACCTAAGCTCCGATACCATTTATGTAACACCCCCAATCCGCTCAGGGATATTACACGCCGTAGAACCTTTCCTCAAGGATCTACCAGGCTGGTAACGACATATAACAACTCAATCATGCCTTTCAGGCTAAAATGACTCAGTAGACCGATTTGGTCTTTCCACAAATACATACAACTCAAATACAACTCATGCCCACGCAGGGGACAAAATACAACCACACCCGTACAACGGGAACAATATAGCAGCGGAAAAATAGAGTACAACTGAACCAATAAACAAAGTACGGTTCCTCATGTGATTAGTATCGATCATCTTTCATCATCCTTCGTGCCGACCCTGTGTTATGCTCCAAAACCTGAATGCAAAAACAGACATCCACCCCCCGAATACTCGGGGGTTAGCAAAACTCCACTGTTTTGCTAGTGCAAGAACAAAGTGCAAATACGAGCCATACAATTCACATTCCACGAATAACAATAACCGAGGATCCTCAAAGATCCAAACGAAACGAAAAGTACTTCCCGAGGCAAGGGTTTGAGAAAACATTTCAAAATCGAAATATCATAAATCAATGGAAGTAATTTATAAAACGGTTTAGAATGCCATCGAGAGTTTTAATAGAAAACAATTTAGGATTATCAAATCCTACTTTTCAAAATCCAAAAGGCAAAAAGGGGTCACCGCCCCAAAGGTTTACTTTCCGAAAAATGACATTAACCAAACCATTGGGATTTTAGCCCCAAATCCGTAAAACGACTTTTACAAAACCATTGGGATTTTAGCCCCAAATCTCATTAACTCACAGTACACAAGAACGACCACAAGGTTCGTCTCCCAACATCAAAATCCACAAATAAAGGATTTAAAACATAAACAACAAAATACTCTAGAGCCATCCTAGCCAAGTAGGGCAACGAACAACTTACCTCTTACACACTTAGTCAATGCATGCAATCATGAAAACCGTTCAAAAACGCTCATTTCCGGAAATGCCATAATCAAATCACATTTGTAAAAATGCACCACAATTAACCGTGGATCCACCCCTCCGTGGACCCCTACCGAGACCCCGTCGGATCTAACCCGTAGTGGTTAAAAGCAAGCTCGCGGATCCACCCCTTCGTGAACCCCTACCGAGAGCCCGTCGGATCTAACCCGTAGTGAGCATACACACACACACACATTACTCATGCAATACTAATATGCTAAGAATGTAAGTTCATTAAGAATACTCACTAGAGATGGCCATTAACTCGACACCATTATCAAACTCTTCAAAACACAATAACAAGATTAAATACGGAATACACGATTCCATAACTTTAAACAATAGGAGTATCATCATCAAATCCTTCAACGTTCAAAATAATCAAAACATAATAAATTCCCAAAACACAACGTTCACAAAACACACACGCGTTTTGAAAGAGAGCCTTTAACGAGGCCAAACCGAAATCTTTTGAAACTTCATTTCAAATAACCAAACAAACGCATCAAGACGACCACCGATTATCATATCCATAAAACGAGAAAAGTATGGGCAAGGTACTTGCCTCGAATAAGAACAACGCGGAGAATCGACCGAAGTAGGTTGGCCCGAACCGACTACGAACCCGCCGACTCCACCGAACGCCAACTCACGTTCACAAACTACGAAGGACAAATAATAACAATGAAATGAATTCCATAACACGACTCAAAGCCGTTGAATTCAAAGAACGAATGACGAAAGTTTACGGATTTCCCCCAAAACGGCCAAGAACACGATTCGTTCCGTCAAATCACGAAGACGGAATTCCAAGTTGAAATATGGATATACAATCCATAGAATATGTTTAACAACATCATTTAACCATAATCGATCCATCGAAAACGGATGAAAAACGAAATCGGGGACAAATCCCCCAAAAAGTCAATTCGAAGGAAATCAAGAAATATACTTCGATTCGACGAAGAAAAATGGATTAAATGATGTTAAACACAAGAATAATACCAAGATTAATCATACCCATCATGAATTAATCAACAACACGGAACGAATCGGACGAAAATGCAAAAATCCCCAAATTCACGAAATTAGGGTTCTAAGGAAGATTACCTTGATTCGCTGGATCAAAGGTTGATAACGGACGATCGATTGATGTTATGAACTCAAGGACTTCATGGATTTGTTGTTAAACAACATGGCTTCGTCACCCATGAATCGCCATTCGCGGAAGGAGAAGGAAGGAAATGAAAAACGAAGTGAAATGTGACTGCTCAGCCATATTTATACTGGGCCAGACTAGCGTGCGCTAGCCTTCCCGGACTAGCGTGCGCTATCGGCCGGTATCAGCCGAGTACCCTCGGCGGGGCCCTACGACCCGGCATCACCGACCAACCTGCCGACCAAACCTCCGACCCGACTCCCGCTAGCGTCTTGCTGGCGGAAGCTCGCGCTAGCCGCTTTGTCCAGTAGCCACCGGATCGAATGCCGGCCAGTAACGTCGCTAGCCGGCGGCGTGCGCTACGCTGCCCGACTAGCGCGCGCTACGCTCGGCGTAGCGTGCGCTACTGCCGATCCCGATCGAGTCGAACACGAGAAACCCCATCGGCCCGATGGCGTGCGTTGGTCGACCAGGCTAGCGTCGCTACACTGCCGGTTAGCGCGCGACCTTCCGGCGATAGCGTGCGCTCGCCGGTTCTGCCGCATCTGTCCGGTCGGTACCCGCAATCGTCCGGCGATCCATAACCGTCCGGCGATCCGCCAACCGCCAGGCTCGGCGACCCGATTTCGAAAGCGCACGGGCGAACACGACGAAAAGTTCGCGGACGACATCAACGACCCGAAATGAAAACATAATACCATAATTAGTCATACGCGACCAAGAAACGGGTCGAGACAACAATTACAGATACGGATACCCGTAACTTTCAAGAAATTACAAAATGACCCAAAACGCCCGGAAATCACGATACGTGATCGAATAACCAAACCGAAGTTCACAACACGTCTAACAAAGTTAAACGGACTTACGGGAAACTCAAAGCAATGATTTGAGCGATATTCGCAAGAATCGAACTCAAGCGCGGAAAAGTCGCTAAAAAGCACGGAACTCAACAAAACGACACCGAAACGAACTCGGATGTCAAAAAGTGTAGAATTAATCATTCTCAGAATGACGAAACAGTCATGAGCGAGTCGTAAAAACGGACTCCGACCGAAAAAAGAAATTTACCGAAAATCGAAAATTGCGGATATTACAAAGGCTGCCTATTTGGAAGCTTAGTAACCATCACTAATTATTGACTCTTCTTTCTTGTTTCATTCTGCAGCTCCCTCGTTCAAAGAAGGTGAAGTTTGTGAATGGACACCAACTCAGGCAAATTGGCTAATCCTTGGCTAATTGAATAAGTGTTCCACATAATAGTTTCTTAGAGCCTTTTTGTATATTAATCTTAGACGCCCACTAATGTAATTGGTTAAAAATAACCAAGTTATTTTCTTCTAGTACTTGTATATATGTAGTTGGTTGGTTTTGTGATTGGATATAGTTGTTTTTTATGATGGGATTATGTAGTTGGATGATGTAGTTGGTTTCTGTGAATTTGTTTGTTGGTTTTTTAATGGGAAATGCTAAATTTAAAATTTACATTTTTATTTTGTTAAAATGAAGGTGTTACCCTCGGTACTATATATATGTTGCAAATGTCTTTCATTTGTAACTCCTAGTGTGTTGCAATTGGTAATATAGAATATACTAAAAATTGCTGCACAATTGTGGCCCCATCCGTGGGCCCACAAAGTAGGCCCACTAACAGACCCAAGAAAAGTGGGTCTCACATATGGGCCCCACCAGCTGACCCCACTACATGGATCCCATCGGTGAGCCCGGCCTGTGGGACCCACAAAATGGGCCCCGCATGTGGAACCCACTAAATTGGCTATATATTTTACAAAATTATAAAGTCTATTGCAACACGAATATGATGTTGTTGTAGGGTCATTAGGATGTTGCTGTAGGGTACTTAGGTAACCAATAATTTTATGTTAGCTTAGGATGATCCACATGTTGCCTTTGAGTCCAAAGGTTACTGCTCACAGAGCAACATAGCTAAAATGTTAACTTTGCCCATTTTGGGTCTGTGGCAACAGAAAATTGACTCTAAGGTAACACGGTTATGTGGTTGCCGAATGCCATTTATGGCGTAGTGTATGTATACTAGTATACATAAGCCGACTCCACATTATATATTAGACGATTAGTGTATATATATATATTAGTATACATACAGTCAGTATATATATATATTAGTTTATATACATATATGAATATATATATATATATATATATTATTTATAATTAGTCGACTAGTCTCGACTAGTCTACGACTCGCCATGCCGGACCTCCGTCGACTCGACTCTACTTACTGCCGTAACAACCATGACTCTTGGATTGTAGCTGCTTTGTCTTATATATTGTATTCCGGTAGTATATGTCTTATTTTCTTAGTGAAGAAGTGGAATATCTTTATTAAAGTTCATTTCAAAGATATAGTGTGGTTATTATACGAATACCTTTTAAATAAATAAAATAACAATCTAATGTGGTGCATATTATTTTTATATTTGTAGAAGCTAGTGATGGTGTATCCACCTTATAAAGAGTGGATGGGCGAAAATAGTAATAGAATGGGAGATGTGTATGTCACTGGTGTTAGAGAATTTGTTAAGTTTGCGAGAAGAAATCTAGGAGATGATTTTATCTCATGTCCATGCACGCATTGTAAAAATGGTAAAAATGTGAATTGGGAGAACGTTGAGGTACATTTGATCAAGTGGGGAATGCAAGAAGATTATTTATTCTGGAATTATCGTGGGGAGCGAAACTATCCTTTTATTCCTGATCAAATACCAGTGAATGAAGCATTTCATGAAAAGGGTGAGGTACTACGACATAGTAGGTTGAACAACCTTCTTAATGATGCTTATGGACTTCACATGAATCAACCTAATAATGAGAGTTCATTGCATGATAATAGTTGTGAAGTAGAACATCTTAGTCAAGATAAGGATTATCTCAAGTTAAAAGCTGCGGCGGCAAGACCTTTATATCATAATTGCAACCCAGAGCACACAACATTATATGCTACTGTTGGTTTGCACAACTTGAAGAGTCGTTTCGGTTTATCAGGAAATAGTGTGACAGAAATCCTAAAGTGGGCAAAAGACTTGCTTCCAAAGGATAATACACTTCCTAATACCTATCCGAACATGAAGAGCAGCTTAAAGGGTTTAGGGATGAAATATAAATCTATTCATGTGTGCAAGTTCGATTGCATTCTATATTGAAAAGAGCATAAGCATAAATTGAAATGTCCAGTTTACAATGAATATAGGTATGTCCAAAAAGTAAATCTAAATTGTAACATAAAAAGAGATACAAAAGTACCACATAAGGTACTTAGATATTTTCCTCTAGGACCAAGATTGTCGAGACTTTACACTGTACCTTGGATAGGAGAGGCAATGACCTGGCATGCTCGGGCACAGGTGGGTGAAAATCTCATGCGTCATCCAACTGATTCTTCAATGTGGAAGGCTGCAAGTTTGCGGCACCCAGAGTTTGCACAAGAAAGTCGTAATGTCCGCCTTGGAATATCAACTGATGGGTTTAATCCTTTTGGTAATTTAAGCACAACCCACCGTATTTGGCCCATCTTTGTAGTTCCATATAATCTCCCACCATCTCTATGCATGAAAAAAGAGTTTTCTATATTGTCGTTGATTATATCGGGGCCTAAAGCTCCAAGCGATGACATAGATGTATTTTTGGCACCACTAGTTGAAGAATTGAAAGATTTGTGGGTTGAAGGCGTGCAAGCATTTGATTCATTCAAACAAGAGACGTTCACTTTGAGGGCTATGTTGTTATGGGCCATTCACGATTTTCCAGCATATGGCACTTTTTCTGGCTGTAATGTGCATGGTTACTTGGGCTGTCCGATTTGTGCAGAGGAAACGGAAGCCACATATTTAAAAAATAGTCACAAAGTATTTTATCATTCCCATAGGAGATTTTTACCACCTAACCACAAGTTTAGATCAGTAGAAAGTAATTTTCTCCCAGATGGGGCAGAACCAAGGCCAGCTCCTAGAAAGCTCTCTGGGGCAGAAGTTGAGCAAAAGTCATCCTTGGCTTGTCAGGCTCTTAGGGGTAAACACCCCAAAATTTTGGCTGAGAAACATAAATTAAAGGATGAATATATGAAAAACAGCTTGGTCTAGGAGGTCAATATTGTTTGATTTGCCATACTGGAAAGAATATTCGGTACGACACATGCTAGATATAATGCATGCTGAGAAAAATATAATTGAGCACATAGTGGGAACATGTATTGATAGGGGTCACTCGAAAGATGGGGTAAACGCTCGAAAAGATCTTCGTACGTTGAAAACAAAAAGATCGTTATGGCTAAAGGAAGATTCTAAAACTGAGAAAACTATAATGCCTGTTGGACCATTTTCTTTGTCTACGAATGAAAGGAAGCTGTTACTAAATACATTGTATGAGTTGAAGGTCCCCTCGAATTTCTCTTCTAATTTGCGTAGGGTTGTCCATCATGCAACCAATGATTTGAAACAGTGTAAGTCTCAAGATTGGCATGTAATTATGCAATTAGTCCCACTGTTGTTTGGACACTGTTTTACGAAGCACAAGGATCTCCGGAAGGCTGTTATGCAGATAAGTTTGTGCTTTACCATACTGTGCTCAAAAGTTGTCAATAAGAAGCACGTGACTGCAGCAAAGACTAGTGTAGCTGAGGCTACATGTGTATTGGAGAAGTACTTCCCTCCCGCATTTTTCGACATTAGCACCCATTTACTAGTGCATTTATGTGATGAGGCGCTGCAATGTGGGCCGGTTAGGTATCGTTGGATGTATCCTTTTGAGCGGTTGATGAAAACCTTCAAAGATTATGTTAAAATGCACGATATGTTGAAGGTTCAATTGCAGAGGAATATATCATAGAAGAAGCTTCCATATATGCGAAGGAGTACATTCCCAATCTAGCTAATGAGACACGAGAATGTTTTGTTGATGAATCAGATGGTTTTGCTGATGATGAGGCTTTGGGGAACGGAAAATCAGTGACACTAACAAGTGTCCAATATGAACAAGCAAGCCGATATATTTCTGAAATGCACGAAGATATAGACTACTGGAAAGAGTGAGAATTCATAAGCTTATATAAAATTAATTACTAAATTTATTGTTTCTCAGGCATCATAATTCGCTTATTTATCATATAGGAAATTTGACCGATCTGACCCTGGAAGAAAAAGAAAAAGAACAGGGAATATAAACATCGAATTCAGGCATTGGGTAGCAAAAGAGGTATGCTAGCATAAAGTTCACTCTAATTTTATAGATGGTGTTAGTAAATGAGCTTGACTAATTATTAATGCATGCATGCCCTTTTTAATTTCAGTTGTTGAAAAGTAAAGATGTCTCGTCGAAGCTTGCACGCTATGCCACAGGCCCCAACTTTGTGGCTAAGGAATATGGGAGATATCGTCTTAATGGCTTTATGTTCTCAACTAGTACACATGATTCACATCTTGTGGCTAAACAAAATAGTGGTGTTTCAATTAATGCTCTAACCCACTTTAGGTCTAGTTCGAAAGATAAAAAGTTGGTTGAGGCTGCGATTACGTATTATCACTACTACAAAAAAGATATTCAACATCGCTCGTTTAACATCGGTTTTGTAAAAACTGATGTTAAAAAAGACGCGGTGGCATAACTGAAAATTTTAAAACAAATTAACATCGGTTCTGCTAAAAACCGATGTTAAATTAACAATTAACATCGGTTTTTAAAAAACCGATGTTAAATTAATCCATTTCACATCGGTTTAGAAAAACCGATGTTAATTTTTAATTTAACATCGGTTTTTAGAAAAACCGATGTTAATTTTTAAATAAAGTTTCGATTTTTTTAAAAAAATTCCAAATTTTTTAAAAAATTTGACATCGGTTATACTAAAACAGATGTTAAATTAAAAATTAACATCGGTTTTTTATAACCGATGTTAAATTTTTAAAAAATCTGGATTTTTTAAAAAAAAATAGAAACTTTATTGTTTTTAAAAAAATTCGGAATATTAATATTAAAAATTGGATATTTATATTTATTGTTCAAAAATAAAAGGTAAAAATTGGAAGTTTTTATTTTGATGTTCGAAAATAAAAAATAAACATTAGTTCGAAAATAAAAAATAAAAATCGGTTGTTCTTATTTAAAGTTTGAAAATAGAAAATAAAAATTGGATGTTTTTATTTAAAGTTTTGAAAAAAAGTGGAATATTATTTTTCATAAATAAATAAAAACTGAATTATTATATATATTTTAAAAACCTGCTTGGTTTTGTTTTTGTAATTTTATATTTTTCATAAAAAAAAACTATTTTATGTTTTTACAGAAAATCTAAAAATAAAAAAAAACTGATTAAATATTAATTATAAATCAGATCCAGATTTTTTAATTTTTTATTTTTTATTTTCGAGGTTTAAATAAAAACATCCGACTTTTAATATTAATATTCTATATTTTTTTTAAAAAATAAATTTTCGATTTATATATATATATATATATATATATATTAAATTATCTTATATTTATATAAATTTATAAATGTATGTAGTATATAAATATAACACATAGCAAAAAATATACAAGAAGTTCATCTGGCGGAGTGGTAATATCACACTTCCAAAAGCAAGAGGTGGTGAGTTCGAAACCCACCAAAAACGAAATTTAATTGTATTTGTTGTAGGTTGGTGGGCCTTGGTGCGGGGGCTGGTGCGGGTGGTTGGGGCGAGTGTCTGGTTGAAATGGGTTGGGCTAATTTGGGTTAGCGTGATCAGATAAAATTTTAAAATCGCGAAATTTAACATCGGTTGTCCCAGAACTGATGTTAAATATCGCGATATTAAAATTAACATCGGTTGTTATAACAACTGATGTTAAAATCGAAGTTTAACATTGGTTATTAGAAACCGATGTTAATTTTAACATTGTGACATTTAATGTCTATTTTGTAGTAGTGTATGGTATTATAAGACAAATTCTTGTATTAGACTATGTAACTGAGAAGGTAACGACATTTTACTATGACTGGGTAAAAGTAGAAGATAAGGCAGCTTGTATGGTCGACCCAGACACTAACATGGTCATGGTAAATTTGAATAAGATGAAGAGCAAAGACAATATAAATGATGAACCATTTATTTGTGCATTCCAGAATTTGAAGCAAGTATTCTATGCAAAGAGCCCGAAGGATGGGCCGTGGTCTGTTTTTCTATACTCCCCCAAGCGTTTGACTACATCTGTAGATGACTTGGAAGCACCTTCTCAATATCAATCTGCTTTAGATGACAATCCAGAATTGAAGAAATTTCTTGATTATCTAGATGAATAAATGTTTAATTTTGTGAGTATACTTTATGAATTTTTGTTATATTCGTACTACTCTAAACCTCTCATTGTAATTATGTTCCCTATTTTCATTTAAGTCTATAGGCTCAAATATAATTTTGGAAAAGTGCAGTCTAGTCCTATTTTATTTGAATTTGAAAGAGCAGATGACTATTATTGTTGAAATTCATTCCAATTATGATGTGAAAAGATTATTTTGACAAGTATATATATTATATGCATAAATTTGTCGAATATATGATTTCGAGGGTTATATATGAATCTGTAAATTTGGGTGCATTGTAATGTGTATTTTGGTGTGTATTTCAGATCTTTTGTACTCAGTTCGAAGATCGAAACTCAGGGCGCTTTCATAAGCGAAAAGAGAGGGCCAAGGAAAGAGCCTGCTCCCTGATCCAGAATAAGGTAAAACATAATGTTCGATGAAATTCGCTTCTTAGCTGTACTGTACCTTTTGGAAGAGCAGACTTGAATATGTAAATTTCAAAATTCACCCCCAACACTTTAAATTCTATCCTAGTTCAAAAATAGGTATTCCCTATTTTCATTTAAGTCCATTGGCTCAAATATAATTTTGGAAAAGTGCATTCTAGTCCTATTTTATTTGAATTAGAAAGAGCACATGACTATTGTTGTTCAAATTCATTCCAGTTATGATGTGAAAAGATTATTTTGACAAGTATATATATTATATGCATAAATTTGTCGAATATATGATTTCGAGGGTTATATATGAATCTGTAAATTTGGGTGCATTGTAATGTGTATTTTGGTGTGTATTTCAGATCTTTTGTACGCAGTTCGAAGATCGACGCTCGGGGCGCTTTCATAAGCGAAAAGAGAGGGCCAAGGAAAGAGCCTGCTCCCTGATCCAGAATAAGGTAAAACATAATGTTCGATGAAATTCGCTTCTTAGTTGTACTGTACCTTTTGGAAGAGCATACTTGAATATGTAAATTTCAAAATTCACCCCAACACTTTAAATTCTATCCAAGTTGAAAAATAGGTATTTCCTATTTTCATTTAAGTCCATGGGCTCAAATATAATTTTGGAAAAGTGCAGTCTAGTCCTATTTTATTTGAATTTGAAAGAGCAGATGACTATTGTGATGTGAAAAGATTATTTTGACAAGTATATATATTATATGCATAAATTTGTCGAATATATGATTTCGAGGGTTATATATGAATCTGTAAATTTAGGTGCATTGTAATGTGTATTTGGGTGTGTATTTTGATACATAAGAGAAATTCTATCCTAGTTCAAAAACAGGTATTTCCTATTTTCATTTAAGTCCATGGGCTCAAATATAATTTTGGAAAAGTGCAGTCTAGTCCCATTTTATTTGAATTTTGGAAGAGCAGGGCCTGTTATCCAGTTCATTCCAGTTACAACTGATTCTTTGGACAAGTATATATATTTTATGTTAACTGCTCGAATATATATATATATATATGTGTGTGTGTGTGTGTGTGTGTGTGTTAACTGATTCCAGATTTTAACTGCTCGAATATATGATTTGATGAGGCTTTTTTTTTGTGATACATAAGAGATAATGACAGCTTCATCAAGTCAGCAAGAAGGTGAACCGAAAACTCCAACGAACTCCCAAGCATCTGCCAATGAGGGGCACTCGATTATTGATAAACAGACTGTCGTTACCTATAATAGCACAGGACAAATAGTTGGAAATAAGGATAAGTTCAAGGCTCGATGTTTAGTCCTACTAAAAATACAAGTAGGGTTAGAGTATGATGACTAGAGGCAAGTTGATCAAGCCATAAAGGACGATATGTGGATGACTCTCTATCGGGAATTTAATGTCCCGGTTGTTAGAAAGGAAGATGTTTTAAAAGAGATGGATGGGCAACTAAAAACTTGGAGATGGTACATGCGACAAAAGTATTTAAAGAATCTGGATGCTACTGGAATACTGGCTTTGAAGGACCACGTACCCCTGAAAGAGAACATTCGCACCAGCCAATGGAATGCATTTATTGAACATGAAGCAACGGCCAAAAAGTTTCAACAAAGAGAGGTTCTAAAAGCAATCAGGGCTATTAAGAACGATGTGCACTGTCTTGGCAGGACATCCTATGCCGAGAAAGCTATCAAAATGGTATATACATAAAATTTTAATATATATAATTAATGTAATCAACAAGTCTTCTTTTTCCGCTTATACATGTAAAGTGGAGTTAAAGTTTCAACTTATATTTCTACGCTTCCTCTAATTATAATCATCAAAATAGGCTTATGCAATCTTATTTTGCAGCATAAAGTTATAGAATTCCATAGTAGCCAAGACTCGTCAAGCCAGACTTCTTTAGAGGATGATGCACTTACCCAGATTTTCGGAAAGGATTCTATAGGAAGGACACGTGGTGTTGGTCGAGTCTCTAAGGGCACCGTGAAGGCTATTCAACCTATTAAGTCAAACATTGACATGGTCCTTAATAGTAATCAACACTTGGAGAAGGTTGTTTACAACATGCAAGATCAACTTAGTAGTTTTATAGCAGCATTCAACCATTCTCAAAAGTTATTTTCGCCACAAACTTCTACGCCCTCACAAATTTCTGCTGGGTCAACCTTTCACTTAACAATTCCAAGTGCAACAGGTACGCCACAAACAACCCATGTTCTTATTAAAGATGTCATTTCAACCAAGGTCATTGCTCAAGGAGATGTATTTCCAACTTTGAAAGGCGAAAAAGTACACGGGCGCAACATTCAAGACCATGAAAGCAAGATTAGTGTTATAAGTGTGGAGGATGACGAGAATGACACTCAATTATATTTAGGTACCCAAGGTTGTGCCACCACGATCGGGGAAGTTGTTGGTAGGTTCGTGGTGTGGAATGTTTCCTCGAAGAAATATAATTTAACTTGAATTTGTGGAGTTGTAATATTTTGTGAATTTGGAAGTATTTTAGGTTTATTTATGAACTTGTAATTTGTGGACTTGGTGGTACTTTGAATTTATTTTTGAACTCGTAGTAATTTGTGGACTCCGTAATACTTTGGGTTTATAAGGATGTGTAGCATTTTGGATTTTGTGGAATATTGTGAAAAAGATTAGGTGATTTTTTTCTTGGTTTGCACATTTTATTTCTGTTTTTTTTTTCTACATTTATGACTGTCTAAGACAGTAACAAACTCTAATATTGTGAAAACTCTATTTGACTGTCCATGACAGTCATAATATTAAATTTCTAACTTTAATATTGTGACTATAAAAACTCTATTTTTGACAGTTTTAAGAAGTCATAAAATTTAATGTTGTGACTGTTTAAAGCAGTCGTAACTTTTAAGCTATGTGACTGTCATGGACAGTCACATGATTAAATTTTGTGACTTCTTTAAATTGTCACAAATAGAGTAATTTGCGACTTTTGATAACAGTCAGAAAGTGTGTTTGTGACTGCCATATAAAGTGGCTTTGGAAAGTCATAAAACTGAGTTTTGTGACTGTTTTGTGATTGTCATTAACAGTCACAAAGAATTTTGTGACAGTTGATTCTGTGACATTTATTTGTGACTGTTTTTGCCATTTGTGACTATTTTTGGCAGTCACAAAATCGTGATTCTGGTGTAGTGGTGCCTGTCGGATCTCATTCTATAGGGATCATACTGACTAGGGGTGGCATTTCGGAACCGAAAATCTAAAACTGAACCGAAAAAACCCGAAAAAATAACCGAAAAACCGAAACCGAAGAAGACCGAACCGAAAAACAAAAAAACAGAACCGAACCGAACTAATTTGGTTCGGTTCTCGGTTCGGGGTAGAGCGGAACCGAACCGGACCAAAATGGACCGAAGTCAAATTTCAACATACTAAAATGACCTTGTTTTTGTGATTTTGGTGTGTTTCGAATTTTAGTATAATTCGGTTTTCTTTTGTAAGACCCTCATGGGTCCAAGAAGGACCGATAATATGCTCATGAATTTGTGATTCAATTAATTTAGGTTGAGAGAATGAGCTACTGTGGTTTACGATTGTTATATATTTTGAGATATTTGGAAATTGCTATTCAACTCTAGCTTTTATCTTGAACACACACACTGTAATATCCGAAAATTCTACTACTGTTATTTGATATTATTTTATCCGAGTTATATTGTACAGCGTGGAATCTGTACAGTAAGGATAAAATAAATAAAGGACTGAGACATCTGTATTGGTATAATTGTCATATTTGGTTAACAATTACATTTAAGAAGTATATGTATTCAGTATGCCGTATGTTCGTATGTTGAGACGTTGGACGAGAAGAGTTGGAAATGGCTAAGTATAGCCTGACTAGCGCGCGCTAATGGTCAAGTATAGCGCACGCTATCGTTCATGGTTAGCGCACGCTAGAGGCAGAATGTAGCGCACGCTAATGCAGTCAGGTCAGAAGGAATCTACGCGTGGACTAGGCCACTTTTGGCGCACGTTATGATAAGTCAACGGATGTTGTAATGTAGTGTTAGCGCACGCTAATGCATGTTGATTAGCGCACGCTAACTATATATCGGTCAACAGGGAATCTTGGCTTTATTGGTCGATTTCGGCTTGTGGGGTCACGAGCATCTTCGTGGTAGGTGTAGACTGTAGCAAGTCAACTGGTATTAGCGCACGCTAAGGTAAATGACTTGCGTACGCTAAGCAGGATGATTTACGTATGTTAATGCATGGGCATTATGTACGTAAGTTAGTTTACGAAGCAAGACAGTAGCCTCTGGGCCTCGATAGCGCACGCTAACAAAGTCAGTTAGCGTACGCTAAGGCGGTAGCACACGCTAAACATGAGATGTTAGCGCACGCTAATAATGAATATTATAAAAAGGGACAGAAGGGTGTTATTAAACATTTCGTCATTCTTCCTTCTTTCAGCCGAGAGAGAGAGTTGGGATATATTTGAGGTTCCAAACACTGGATTAAGGTGAAGTTAATCATCCATAACAACGTTTAAAGCTTGAAATCATTGGTGATTCTTGGAAATGGATTCAACCTTGGAAATCAATCCATTCCTTCAAAAAGGTAATTACTCTTCACTTTGAGATTTCGTTTTGGATTGTATATGATGTTCTTGAGCTGATGATTATCATATAAACAAGTTCATAAGTATGATTATGAGTTGGATTACCGGATTATGATAATGTTATTGTTGATATGAAGATATTGATATGAATTGGATGGTTTCGAATGTGTTGTTATCTTCAAAGAGATATGTTGGATAATGTCTTCCTTCAATTTGGATCTGTGATGTTGTTATTGTTGGTTCCTACATATGATTGTGAACATGGCATGATTATGAGTCCTTGGTGTTTAGGTTGTTGATATTAAGAGAGATGAAATATGAATATATGACTTGAATTAAAAGTCGGATGATTACCCATATGTTAAAGGATATTGGATTTCGTTGTTTGATAGCTATGAACATGATTCAGAATCACTTAGAGTTTTTGATAATCGCCAGATGTTGATCGGTATCCGAAATGCATGTAACTGCACGTTATTAGCGCACGCTAAGCCTACTGGCTAGCGCACGCTATCGGGAACAACTTAGCGTACGCTACGATTAAAGATTAACGTGCGCTAAGTAGGCAGACAGTACAGTATTTTTGTGTTTCGATTATGAATTCGTGATGGTTTGACTTGGTTGGTTCTGACTGTGTTTATTCGAGGTTGCGTTGAACCGTTGAGTTCGGTTGGTTAGTTTTTTCGGTTGTTGATTGTTATCGGATATGTGTTATTTGATTTCTTCAATAGGTTGAGATTATTGATCGGTGATTATAACCGGATATTGCGGTCATGTTCGAGTATGTCCATTGTATTGCTTTTGATCGGGGCTGAGGAGCTCGTAGACAAAGGCAATGTGTTCGGCAACTTTCGTGGTATTGGTATCGAGGCAAGTTATTACTTGCTCAGTTATAATATTTAATGAATGGTTTCAGTTTCATTTCGTTTATATTGCATATAGCGATGATTATTATTGTGAACTCTGGGTATTCGGATCGCATATCGTTCTTTCGATTCTGGGAGGTAAACCATAATGTATATGCTTTATCTCAGTTATTGGTATGTTCGAATATCTAGGTTACATTATGGTAAAGACGAGGATATGAGTATCTATAGTTCATCGTACGTTTGGATCGCCGAGCATTGAGGATAATCGTCGGTGATGATTGGACATCGAGGTTGCTCCCGAAGGACTCGGGGCAAGTATTCCATATTGATTATGGTTTAATGTTATTTATTTTGGTCTCGTACACTTTCATGTTGTTGAACATGAAGTCGTCCTAGTAAATTGTCATGCTATCTTGCATGTTATGTTGTTCATGTTGATGAACATATTGAGTTGCATATGTGTATGCATAATTGTATTGTTTATGTTGTGTTGATCCTGTGAGATCATGTGAGTTATACGTTGTGTTGATCCTGTGAGATCATGAGATCTATGCTGAGGGCGCTGGATCGGATGTCCACCATGCGTTGGTTCGACGGGATCATCATGGGGATCTATGCTGAGGGCGCTGGATTGTTGGACAGGTTTTCCACCATGCGTTGGTTCGACGGGATCATCATGGGGATCTATCTCGAGGCTGGATCGTTGGATTACCAGTATTGTGTTGATGGAATCTTGTGAATTCGCATCATTGATTTTATCATGTGTTGTTGTTCACATGTGTATTGTTAGTTATCCATCTTATGTTGATCTGATAGGATCAACAAAGGGATCTATGCTGAGGGAGCTGGATCGTCGGATTTCCATTGAGTAAACATGATTGTTATTGTTGTGATCATATTGACGTGGTCATATGAGTATGTATTTGAAGATCTTGTGTTAGGACCTTGTCCGTATTGCATTGATCTGATCTCGGATTAGACTGGTATGATTGTCGTGGCACTTCATATCTCGAGGTATGTTCTGTATTTCCTTTGGTATTTGTCTTGATGGACGATCGGTTATCGTCTTGTGATTTGATGGTGTTATTCGATGGATCGTATTGTTCAGAAATGGTATATTTCCGTATCGTGAGTTGGTTATGATAGTTTGAGAACCTTGAGTATTGTTTGAGGTACAGTACTTATATTATGTTCGAGTTTATTGGTAAATCGAGTACAGGATGTGAAATGTGATAATGGTTACTCTGATGAGAATCACTTGAGAAAGCAAAGTTATGGCGGTAAGATTACATTGGTCGTATTCTTATGTCGTATTCTCATTGGTATGTTATTATTAATGTGATGTGACGGTTATCATTGTTGGATATTATGGCTGACCCCGTCGTGGGATTTCTTTTTAGGTTCTTGGAGTATCAAGCTTGTAGCGGTCGTGAAGAGATGAGCTTCCCGGAGGATACTGGCTAGGACATGTTGTGTGCATTGAGTTTCTTGATTGGTTCTTGTATTCCGCTGCTAGAGTATCTTCATGGTTGGTCTTTTCCGCTGCGTGAGTATTTGAAATGCTCTTTTGGTATCTAGTAACTAAGGTTACCTTGGAAATCGTTTTCTAAACTTTTGAGTGTCGACTGTTTGGCCTTGCGATTTCAAATGAGTTTTTACGACGATTTTTGATAAATGGATTTTATAAGTCTTTGTGAATTTTTAAAGATAGTACCGTCGTTGGCCTCTTGGGCATTTGTAAATGTTTGCGAAATTTCTTTTAGCCTTGTGGGTTCCATCTCGGGGCCCACGGCACTGTAATATTTCCGGTTAAATCTGGGGGTGTTACACACACACACACACACATATATATATATATATATATATATATATATATAATTCTTGTTGGCTTATTGTTATATATAACTTATTCTATTGCATATAATATTTGAATTTATATTGTGAAGAACCGAAAAAACATCAAACCAAATCGAAACCAAACCGAATATTTATAAAACCAAACTTAACCGAACCGAACTTCAAAAAGAATCGAACCAAACCGAAACTGAATATTTAGTTCGACTCTCGATTTCGATCAAAAAACGAACTGAATGGAACCGAGTCCACCCCTAATAGTGATTGTCCTTCCCTCTATTGACAAACTGGTCGCTCAATCTATCCTTGTCGAAACTTATGCCATATTCGAATTTATCGTGCCCAAACATCCAGTCCTCCAGATGTAATATCCGCAATTTCGAATTTCGGTAATTTTCTTTTTTCGGCGAAAGTCCATTTTGACGACTCGCTCATGA
The DNA here is from genome assembly GCA_033398695.1 of Orobanche coerulescens. NCBI lineage: Eukaryota > Viridiplantae > Streptophyta > Magnoliopsida > Lamiales > Orobanchaceae > Orobanche > Orobanche coerulescens. The sequence goes on from CM065819.1 coordinate 65,345,352, forward strand.
CCTTTCATCATTTCGAGAATGATTAATTCTGCACTTTTTGTCATCCGAGTTCGTTTCGGTGTCGTTTTATTGAGTTCCGTGTCCTTAATCGACTTTTTCACGTGGGAGTTCGACATTGTAAAGTCACCATTAATTTTTAGTAACTCCAAAAATTTTAAATCTTTGCAATATTATAGAGCATCGAGTTAGCTTTCCAATGGTTCAAACGGTAAGTCAATCGGAGTCCGGACGAGAGAGTTATGGTCGTTTTAGCTCACCCGCTCGTTATTGGCCGATCACTGCCGGCCGAACTTGGCCGTGTCGTCCGACACGGCCCGTGCCGTACTCGTCCGGAAATGCCGAAGTTTCTGTCTCAGGACCCGACCGTGTCGTCCGACACGGCCCGTGCCGTACTCGTCCGGAAATGCGAGCCATCGCCGACACGCCCGGCCGTGTTCCAGGACACGGTCGAGTCATGCCGAAGTCATTTGTCGGACGGGTCACTATCGGAAGGCCCTCGGCGCGCGACCGTGTCAAGCGAGGACACGGTCGAGTCCCTGTCGGCGGTATGCGACACGGCCGTGCCCGATCGGCACGGGCCGTGTCCGGCGAGCGATCAACCCTATAAATTGATTTTTTGAGCATTTCAGCTCATTTCTTTCCCTTCTTCTTCTCCTCTTCCGCAGCTGGGCGTGTTCTAAGCTTGAAGCCATGTTGTTTAGCAACATATCCATGGAGTTCTTTGGGTTATATCATCAATCATTCGTCCGATATCATCCCTTGATCCAGCGAATCAAGGTTAGATCTTTAGAACCCTACTTTTGGGAAATTTGGGGGTTTTGGTTGTTTTCATCCGATTAATCCGATTTAACTTAGGATTTTGATGTATTGATGAATATTTAGATGTATTATATCATTTTCTTTATTATTCCATGGTTGGATCGTATCGAATCGTTGTTTGAGTCGAGTTCTTGACCGACGCCTTGAAGGTGTCCGGTAAAATGTCTTAGAGGGGTTTTCGGGCGTTCTACGATTATTCTTCCTCGTATGATCGATGATTTATTGATTGTATGATGTTAGGGTCGTGTTTCTTGCGAAGAAACCGTGTTGAACCCTTTCGTTCGTAAATCGTCTTCCGTTTCGATAGCATTGGGCGTTTCGAAGCTTTCCGGTTGAGCCGTGTTCGTCGGGATACTTGCGTGCCGATTTTGAGGCAAGTACCTCGTCCATACAATTCTTGTTTTGTGAATATGATAATTGGTGATCGTCTTTATATGTTTGTTTGATTGTTTGAAACGAGTTTTCAAAAGATTCGATTAGCCTGGTTAAAGGCTCTCTTTAAAAACGCGTGTGTTTTGTAATTGTGTGGGTTGTAAGTGACTACGTGGATATTTGGATATGTTTGGTGTTGATATTGCGCTTGATAATACGTGTGTACGTATATTATCTCTTTTCGGTGCGTTTTGGTTTGATGTGGTGTTGTGCTAAGTGTTTGATTCCTCTGGTTGAATTGTTTGGATATCCTTGTTGTGACGTGTTAATTGTGTGAATGTATTTCGCTCACCTCGGGAGGGTCCGACGGGATCACGGAGGGAATCCAATGGTATAGCCCTGGATTCACGAGTGCGGTTGTTTGTTTTGTGAATGTATTTGCTCACCTCGGGAGGGTTCGACGGGGCCACGGAGGGAATTCCAATGTTATAGCCCTGGATTCACGAGTAAAACTTCACGAGTGCGTGTGTATGTTTGGTGAATGTATTTTCTCACCTCGGGAGGGTTCGACGGGGCCACGGAGGGAATTCCAATGGTATATCCCTGGATTCACGAGTAAAACTTCACGAATTGGTGTATATGATTTCGAAAACGCATTCTACTCACCTTGGGAGGGTCCGACGGGGCCACGAAGGGAATCCAATGGTATAGCCCTGGATTCACGAGTTGATGTTTTCTTTTTGGTGACCAAGTTTTACGTATATTGGGTGATTATTTTGTATTGATTTTATGTCCTCCGAGGACACGTGACGTTGGTTTTAACCTGAAGCTGTTGTCGGTTTTCTATTGGCGAAAACAAAACCTTTGTTTGTGACCACTGTTGATTTTTGGAAAGATAAGGATTCGGTAATCCTAAATTGTTTTCTATTAAAACTCTCGATGGCATTTCAAACTGTTTTATAAATTGTTTCCCTTCAACTTGTGGTCTTTCGGTTTCGGAATATTTTACCCAAACTCTTGCCTCGGGAAGTATTTTTCATTATGTTTGGATCTTTGATGATTCCTGGTTATTGTTATTCGTGGAATGTGAATTGTATGGCTCGTATTTTTGCACTTGTACTTGCACTAGCAAAACAGTGGAGTTTTGCTAACCCCCGAGTATTCGGGGGGTGGATGTCTATTTTTGCATTCAGGTTTTGGAGCATGGCACAGGGTCGGCATGAAGGATGATGAAAGATGAACGATACAAATCACACGAGGATCCGTTGATGTCGTATTGGTCTAGTTGTATTTTTCTTTTCATTTGCGATTTGTTTCCGTTATGCAGATGCGGTTGTATTTTGACCCCTGCGTGGGCATGAGTTGTATTCGAGTTGTAAGTATTTATTGAAAGACCAAATCGGTCTACTGAGTCATTTTAGCCTTAAAGGCATGGTTGAGTTGTTATATGTTGTTACCAGCCTGGTAGATCCTTGAGGAAAGGTTCTACGGCGTGTAATATCCCTGAGCGGATTGGGGGTGTTACACCAGATGGTTTAGGTGGGCTCCACCATATATTTGACTTTGATTGAGGTATTGATAACTCCTTAGGATGGTGGCAGTCATGCTTTCGAAATTATCCATACCTCCCAAATCCACCAATAATATCATTCCACCTCATTCCACCTCATCCATACTTTTTTCATACCTCCCAACCCCTTTTTAGTGGCAACCATGCCTTTTTCATACCTCCCAACTTTTTTTTTTCATAAATTATATTAAACAATTTAATAAAAACAAGCATTGCTTTTCTAAAAAAAAAAAAAAACAAGCATTAAAAAAAATGTAAAAAACAAAGATTTTTTATCGGGGTTGGGGTTTCCTGTGATTAAAAAAAAACAAGCATTAAAAAAAATGTAAAAAAAATGTAAAAAACAAAGCATTTCCTGTGATTTTTTATAGTGGCTACCATTGCTTTTTCTACTACCTCCGAAGCATCAAATGCCTCCGAAACCAAACCGCTGGCCATACCGCCGAGGTGGCGGCGGTGTTCACCGGCGGTATGGCCATACCGTTGGTGATGCCGCTGTCCACTGCCACCACCCTTAGAAACTCATTGAGAGTCTTAAATTTGCCATACATCTAAGATTCTTTCACAAGAGTACAAAAGTACCTATTAAGATCAATCTGTTTGAATTTCTGAATATCTTGAGTTGTATGCGGTTTGTCGATAGGTTCCAGCGGCCATGTAACTGCTAGAGGAACCTTGTACAAGATTAGCCAGTCGATTGATGGCGTTCGCCATCGAGTCATACAATATGTTGTTTGAAATATTAGATATAATAGAGGAAATAGCTGTTTTGAGCAGCCCACTTAAGAGGAAATTTTGAGTAGGCTCGACTACAAGTTAAAGTCGGGACTTAGTTGGAATACGTAGTACTCCGTATGAGGTTTCCAAAACATGTAAGAACACTCAAAATGATTAAGGTATGAATGAGATATAATGTTCCAAAGTGAACCCTTTAGAAATGGGTTTGGGATGCTATCCCACATTGGAAAAAGAAGGGAAAAATTATGAGTATATAAGGAGACGTGGACAAAGTCATGTCAAAAAGTGAGACATGTGTGGATGTGTGACTAAGCGCCCCTCGTGCGCACACACACACGCATGGCGTTCCGCTGCCGCCGTCCGTCCGGCCGGCTCGGTCGAAGGACGAAATGTCTCGGCGTCTCGAAGTTATCTTTTTACTGCAATTTTATTCGATAAAAATATATTTTACTGAAAATACCTCAATTAATAAATTCCGAATTTTTTGGATCCGGATAAACATCAATTGATTGATAATTATCGAATTAAACAGATCTGGATAAGTATTGAGATACCAATCCTGATCGGTTTAGAGTCCCTTCAGATACCAGTCCTGGTCGGTATAGAGTTTCTAGCACACAACCTCCTCCAGCCTTCACCTATAAATACCCGGCTTGAGGGGCTCGTTTTTTACACACTTCAGAGGTACACTTCGAGAGCCTTTCCTAGACCGATTTCTTTTTCCTTCTTCGTTTTTCTTTCGGATACTTTCAGTCGGTGATAGTAGACAGATTTGTTCTAGTTCGTTGAGGGTGCAACACATCATCAGTTCACTGCATCGAGCTATTGTTTTATCCTGGGAGGCAGACGTCTTACACCATGATGAGAGCGAATTTGCTTTAAGGAGACAAATACTCTCTCAACAGCAACCCTTCCGCTCGTTTATGCGAACGGGAATTTTCCTTTATTGCTAACCGATTTTTTGCAGGATTAAGATAAAATTTATATTCGATATATATTTATATTCTGTTATTTTTCAAGTAAGCGTTTTCAAATTTATTCAACAATCTTAAAGCAAAATTTTTTTTGTTTACTTGATTAAAACAGATCTATTTTCGAAAAGTTAAGCAATATGGATTCTCAAAACCAAACACTATCTACGGACGTTTCTGGCGGTGCGCCTCAGAAAATTGGCTTGGGTTCAGTGACTGGAGGTGCGCCTCTAACTGGATTGGGTTCAGCGACTGAAGGTGCACCTCTAACTGGATCAGGTTCAGCAAACCACTCTGCCTCAATTCCGATAACTAATTCGGTTTCGCTTCCGGTCAACCATGCGGACAAACCATAGAAATTCAACGGGCAGAATTTCAAAAGATGGCAGCAGAAGATGATGTTTTATCTGACCACTCTAGGCTTGTCTCAATTCCTCAAGGAGGATGCGCCAAAATATGACGAAGACAGTGACCAACAAAATTGATGGCCATTGACGCTTGGAAAACTTCTGACTACTTGTGTCGGAACTATGTGATGGATGGCCTTGCCGATTCACTGTACAACGTATACAGCAGTGCTAAATCAGCCAAGGCATTATGGGACTCACTAGACCATAAGTACAAGATCGAGGACGTCGGTGGCAAGAAGTGGATTATTGTAATACCCATACTTTCTATTTCTATATTTTTCGATTCTAGTGACTTGCTTGTGTTCATTGACACATTTCAGACATGGTTTGTTCAGCACATTTCGTCATTCGAGCAAGTTTTGATATTGTTTCGGATTAATCGACGTATTAGTTCGACTTTGTAAAATCACCATCGATTCTTGGAAAGTCCAAAAGTTCTGAATCTTTTCAGTATGATAGAGAATCAAGTTAGCTTTCCAATGGTTCAAACAGTGAGTCAATCGGAGTCTGGACGAAGGAGTTGTGGTCGAAATACCAAAGACTGCACAGTGTATAATTAGCGCACGCTAAACGCATGTATTAGCGCGCGCTAACGATGTCTGGCAGAGGGTTCTGGTGCATTTTTGAGGACGATAGCGCACGCTACACATACCTTAGCTTGCGCTAACTATTAACAGTATATATAGGACTGCAGAGGTCAACTTTCGTCATTTCTTCCTCCCCTTTCTTCCTTCCGGCGATCTAGACGATCTTGAGGGCGTATAAGCATAGATTTTGGCCAGATATCATCACCCATCAACATCTTTGAGTTTCCAGTATGGATTTAACAACATTCCAACATCTTTCCCCATTTTAATCAAGGTAAAATTCTTAGAACCCTAATTTCGGGTATTTTGGGGGTTTTCTTCATGATTCGTTGATTTTGTCCGAGATTGATGAATTGTTCTTGGTATTCTTGTTGTATTGATCATGGTCTTCGGATTTTGTGACACATTTATCAATTTTATCACCCGGAACTTGATTCTCGATTTGTCTTGAAGAAACCCTCGGATCCATGTTGTTTTTCGAGTTGATTCGAATTCCGTTTAGCTTTATTGATTCGTGGTGATGTTATTTTCGTAGTTTTCTGGAGTTGTCGAGTTCTTGTTCGTTCTTGGAGGTTTGAGGGATACCCGACCATTTCCGTTCGTCGTTTCATTGCTTGTGGTATCGAGGCAAGTATCTTGCCCATACTTTTCATGTTTCGTAGACGGAATCATTGATAAATGATTTTATGAGCAATGTTTAAATGAACTTTAAAAAGGATCGGTATGTTCTCGATAAATGTTGTCTTTCAAAAGATAACTAGTATACTTCGTAAACAATTGTGTTTTCGGTATATGTTTGTTGGTTGCATATGTTTGGTGATGTTACAATAATATTTAGTGATGTTAGTAGACCGAAATTATTTGCCGAGGATTGTGTATTGATGTGTGTAAATGTTCGGTAAATATGTGACGTTGTGTGATATTAGTTGTTATTCCTTCGTAAGGAGGTTGTGGCGCTTGGTGTTGTTTGGTACTGGTAATTGCTTGTGGTTGTGTGACATTAGTCGTGAGTATACGTCGACTAAAGTGGCCATTCTAGCGAAGTACCTAGCATTTGTATGCATATTCTAGTATTCGAATTATGGCTTTCCGTGGCGTTGTGGATGATATGTGTATGTTCACCTAGGGACGGTCTGACGGGGCCTCTAGGGATACGTATTGCCGTGTGTGTGCGTATCGCGAACTAGGGTTAACCACCCAGGGATGTCCGACGGGGCTCTGCGGGGTACGGCGGCCGTGAGTCTCGTACCAACGGTTAACCTTGAAATGTTTTGTTGGAGAACTGTGATTTTTGGCGCATATTTCGTCTGATTAGAATGGCAGTCCAAATGTTATCGTACTTGGCTGGAATGGCACCAGTAAATGTGTTGTGTGTGATTTGTCCCTTGACTGTGATAATTTGGTAAGGGTACGTGAGTCCTGTGGTTGCTTTGTGTATTGTAGCTCTGTGGTGTGTGGAGTTTGGCCGTATGGTCAAGTTGCAAAGTTGTGCTCTCTGTTGTCGTTCTGTGAGACTTGTCATAGTAATGTTTGACATGGTGTAGTTTATGTCGGGTTATTCTTGTGAGTATGTGATGTGAATAAGTTGATTCACGGACCCCCGTGCTTGTGGTTAGAATGTTATGATTGGGTTGTAGACCCCGTATTTTGTTATCGGAATCGTATTTTGAAATAAATGATTTTTGGGCTGTGTCCCTAAGTGTTTCGAAAGGCTTGAAAATTCTTAAACCCCAAATGCTTTCAAAACTCCTGAGATTGTAAAATGTTTTGTAAGATATAAAATGGTTTATTCCTATCTTTCATAATTCAAACTGTTTCGATCAAGCGAATTATCTTGGAAAGTATATTCACGATTTCTATGTTCTTGGAGTATGATATGTATGTCTCGTCTTTGTATTTATACTTGCACTAGCAAAACAGTGGAGTTTTGCTAACCCCCGAGTATTCGGGGGGTGGATGTCTGTTTTGCATCCAGGTACTTGCAGGTTGCTGGGGGCAATTCACAGGATCGTTACGAATAATGATGGAAGACGGCGATACTAATCACATGAAGACCGGTGTTGGGTATTTGGTGATGTCTGGTTTTGTCCTTCCGTTGTGTTTATTTTCCCCTATGTGGGAACGTTGATTTATGTTAACCCCCACGTGGGTATGAGCTACGAGAAAGAGTAATGTATGGTTGATGTGTAGGTTGTGGTAAAAGAGCAAATCGGTCTAATGGTCTGTTAATTACCCATGTCGATATGTATTGTGTTGTTGTGTTTTCTGTATTTAGCCTGGTAGATCCTCACGGAGAGGGTCTGCGGCGCTGTAATATTCCCGAACGGTTTGTGGGTGTTACATAATATGGTATCAGAGCTTAGGTTGTGGAAACCTAGGCTGTCGGGTTGAGTTGTGTGTTGTCGGGCCTTGTCTTATCTTGTCTTGTCAGATTTTGTCTGACTGAGTCGTGTCGCGACGCGTCGTCTAAGGTGTCGGTCGTGATTAGTATCGAGGTGCAGCCATCATCTTCGTGCGATCTGTGGATGTAAGTCTCCCTACTTTGTTGCTCTCGTGTTATACGAGCTTGTGTGATTATGTGTTATTATGTGGAGTTTAAATGTGAATTGTGAATATGCAATCCATGTTTGTTGATTCTTGTGTTGTACTGGAATGAAAAGTGATATCGGTGTATAAATGTGTATATATATTGTGTGAATCGTTTTACTGGAGTAACGGCTTGGTGTGTTTCCGCAAGGAAAGTTTGTCAATGTGATATTTCAAAGTTTAGTTATTTTTGAAGAGTCACGTAAATTTTGTTTTAAAACATCTTTCAAGAAAGGAAAAATTTTGATTTCGTATGATGACCTCGAGACCGGACTTTTTTTAGAACTTAACTACTTATATTTTATTTTCATCTTGCATTGCAAGTTTTCAAAATTTGATTTTAAAGACTCAAATGAGGTCTACCAAAAATTTACTCGAAACGTGGCTCTTGCTTTCGACTTTTTGATTTCATGATCGTCGGTTCGGGGGTATGTAGTGATGTTGGCATTATTATTTGGTCAATAATACTCAAAATTGTGATTAAGTTGGTGGTGTGAACATTAAGTCGTCCTAAATGCACTTGTTGTGAGAGTCCTCGTTACTGAGAGGTTGTATTTCAGTTTTAGATGTTAATTATCTTTTGACGGTTGCTTGTGCGATACTGTAATTATGTAGATATATGATGTTGACGTGTAATTGGATTTGATGGTAATGGATCGTATTTTGATAAAATGGTAAATTATGTCTGTTGTGTGTGTATTCGAAAACGCTTTTCTGAAAATTTTATAAACTTGAGCAAGTTGTGGAAAATTAAATTTCATAAAGTTTTGACGGTTCGCTTAATCGGCGGCTTCGTGTGGACTTTGAAAATCGTTTAAAATTGGCGAGCCGGCCTTGAATTTCCTAAAGGAACCCCGACGGTATTAAAAGAGTCGTTTTAAAGTATCTTTGAACATTTTGTAAAATGTTACCGTCGTTGATTATTGTGTAGTGTTGAGAAGATTTTCAAAAATGATTTTTGACGTACTGTTGTATTTTCAAATGATTCGAGTACATGATTTTCAGAAATCTTTCACAATATCAAAATTTTTTATTTTCAAAAACCAATACAATTTTTATTTTCAAAAATATATTGTGAAAGATGAAGGATCTTACTCGATTTAAACTTCAAACTCGGATTTAGAAAAGTTTTCTATACTGAGCCAGTTATCATGCGTGATCTTGAATCACCCCAAAATGATTGATGATTGGTGGGAATATTTAGTGCTTGTACGAATGGTTTGAGGATCTTGTGTGGTTACCTTGTTTGTTATTAACGGTGATGATGATGTGTAGTGGCATGGTTATTTTAATAGTGGCAGTTGCAAGGATATATTATTTTGCAAATAATTCCAAAAGGAGACGGTTAAAGTCTTTTGTTTACAAGTTTTGACAAAAAGCTCGAGGTGCCAAAAATACTCTCAAAGTTTTATTTTGAATAAACATGCAAATCCAAGTATTTTCAAAGGATATCATGTAAAAGGATACCTCGTGGATCTTCTTATCGAGTTGCTATTAGTTGTCTTATGTGATATGTAAAGCCGAGTTGGCAATTTGGTATATTATTTTGCGATGTTGTACCATTGTATTGAGTGAGTATCCGCTTAATATGCCGAGGGGCAAAGGGCGCGGTCGTGACCGCGGTATAGACAGTCATGGAGATCAGATGCGGGACCAAGAGAAGGTTTCCGGGAAGGTTGCTATTCTAGCACTTCGTTCTTGTTGTTTAGGTTTCGGGGACGAAACCTCTTTTATAGGTGATATGGTGTAATACCCATTTTTTTTTTCTTTTCACTTTTGTTTTGTTCGACTCTATCGACTCGTTTGTGTTCGTCGATATTTTCTGGACTTGTTCTACTCATCACTTTTTGTTGTTCGAACGAGTTGCAGTATTGTTTCGGGTTAATCCATTTGTCGTTGTGACTTTTCTAAATTCGGCTCCGCTCCTGTGAATCTTATGAAAATGTATATCATGTCGTTTTTATCGGATCATATATTGTCTTGATTCGTGCTGTGGACTTCGGGGATGCTATTCGATTTCTGTTATTCGTTATGATTCGGATATGATTGTTCGACTGTTGATGTCTCGATCGTTGTTGTTCGATCGATCGTTGTCCGGTATTCGTTGATCTCGTATCATGATTTTTGAGCGTTCAGACCACTTCGTAATTTCCTTAAGTTCGGGAAATTAACTTCGTTTTCGATCTTCCAATCCTCGTGTTGTGGAATTTCGTATTCGTTCAGCGATTAACTCGCGTTTTGATTGATGTACCTGTTTGGGTTGTTCAACCATACTGATTTTTGTCCGTGCGTTTTGTTATCATTCTGAAATGGCGATGTGGATGTTAGCAGCCACGTGCTGCATGTGATTCGTTGCAAGTCGTTGGCAACGGACAAAGTGTGTTATCTGGATTGTTTTATATTGATCGTTTTAGGTTTTAAATTTCGGGACGAAACTTCTTTTTAGTGGGGTAGAATGTAATACCCATACTTTCTATTTCTATATTTTTCGATTCTAGTGACTTGCTTGTGTTCATTGACACATTTCAGACATGGTTTGTTCAGCACATTTCGTCATTCGAGCAAGTTTTGATATTGTTTCGGATTAATCGACGTATTAGTTCGACTTTGTAAAATCACCATCGATTCTTGGAAAGTCCAAAAGTTCTGAATCTTTTCAGTATGATAGAGAATCAAGTTAGCTTTCCAATGGTTCAAACGGTGAGTCAATCGGAGTCCGGACGAAGGAGTTGTGGTCGAAATACCAAAGACTGCACAGTGTATGATTAGCGCACGCTAAACGCATGTATTAGCGCGCACTAACGATGTCTGGCAGAGGGTTCTGGTGCATTTTTGAGGCCGATAGCGCACGCTACACATACCTTAGCGTGCGCTAACTATTAACAGTATATATAGGACTGCAGAGGTCATCTTTCGTCATTTCTTCCTCCCCTTTCTTCCTTCCGGCGATCTAGACGATCTTGAGGGCGTATAAGCATGGATTTTGGCCAGATATCATCACCCATCAACATCTTTTAGTTTCTAGTATGGATTTAACAACATTCCAACATCTTTCCCCATTTTAATCAAGGTAAAATTCTTAGAACCCTAATTTCGGGTATTTTGGGGGTTTTCTTCATGATTCGTTGATTTTGTCCGAGATTGATTAATTGTTCTTGGTATTCTTGTTGTATTGATCATGGTCTTCGGATTTTGTGACTCATTTATCAATTTTATCACCCGGAACTTGATTCTCGATTTGTCTTGAAGAAACCCTCGGATCCATGTTGTTTTTCGAGTTGATTCGAATTCAGTTTAGCTTTATTGATTCGTGGTGATGTTATTTTCGTAGTTTTCTGGAGTTGTCGAGTTCTTGTTCGTTCTTGGAGGTTTGAGGGATACCCGACCATTTCCGTTCGTCGTTTCATTGCTTGTGGTATCGAGGCAAGTATCTTGCCCATACTTTTCATGTTTCGTAGACGGAATCATTGATAAATGATTTTATGAGCAATGTTTAAATCGGTATGTTCTCGATAAATGTTGTCTTTCAAAAGATAACTCGTATACTTCGTAAACAAATGTGTTTTCGGTATATGTTTGTTGGTTGCATATGTTTGGTGATGTTACAATAATATTTAGTGATGTTAGTAGACCGAAATTATTTGCCGAGGATTGTGTATTGATGTGTGTAAATGTTCGGTAAATATGTGACGTTGTGTGATATTAGTTGTTATTCCTTCGTAAGGAGGTTGTGGCGCTTGGTGTTGTTTGGTACTGGTAATTGCTTGTGGTTGTGTGACATTAGTCATGAGTATACGTCGACTAAAGTGGCCATTCTAGCGAAGTACCTAGCATTTGTATGCATATTCTAGTATTCGAATTATGGCTTTCCGTGGCGTTGTGGATGATATGTGTATGTTCACCTAGGGACGGTCTGACGGGGCCTCTAGGGATACGTATTGCCGTGTGTGTGCGTATCGCGAACTAGGGTTAACCACCCAGGGATGTCCGATGGGGCTCTGCGGGGTACGGCGGCCGTGAGTCTCGTACCAACGGTTAACCTTGAAATGTTTTGTTGGAGAACTGTGATTTTTGGCGCATATTTCGTCTGATTAGAATGGCAGTCCAAATGTTATCGTACTTGGCTGGAATGGCACTAGTAAATGTGTTGTGTGTGATTTGTCCCTTGACTGTGATAATTTGGTAAGGGTACGTGAGTCCTGTGGTTGCTTTGTGTATTGTAGCTCTGTGGTGTGTGGAGTTTGGCCGTATGGTCAAGTTGCAAAGTTGTGCTCTTTGTTGTCGTTCTGTGAGACTTGTCATGGTAATGTTTGACATGGTGTAGTTTATGTCGGGTTATTCTTGTGAGTATGTGATGTGAATAAGTTGATTCACGGACCCCCGTGCTTGTGGTTAGAATGTTATGATTGGGTTGTAGACCCCGTATTTTGTTATCGGAATCGTATTTTGAAATAAATGATTTTTGGGCTGTGTCCCTAAGTGTTTCGAAAGGCTTGAAAATTCTTAAACCCCAAATGCTTTCAAAACTCCCGAGATTGTAAAATGTTTTGTAAGATATAAAATGGTTTATTCCTATCTTTCATAATTCAAACTGTTTTGATCAAGCGAATTATCTTGGGAAGTATATTCACGATTTCTATGTTCTTGGAGTATGATATGTATGGCTCGTCTTTGTATTTATACTTGCACTAGCAAAACAGTGGAGTTTTGCTAACTCCCGAGTATTCGGGGGGTGGATGTCTGTTTTGCATCCAGGTACTTGCAGGTTGCTGGGGAGCAATTCACAGGATCGTTACGAATAATGATGGAAGACGGTGATACTAATCACATGAAGACCGGTGTTGGGTATTTGGTGATGTCTGGTTTTGTCCTTCCGTTGTGTTTATTTTCCCCTATGTGGGAACGTTGATTTATGTTAACCCCCACGTGGGTATGAGCTACGAGAAAGAGTAATGTATGGTTGATGTGTAGGTTGTGGTAAAAGAGCAAATCGGTCTAATGGTCTGTTAATTACCCATGTCGATATGTATTGTGTTGTTGTGTTTTCTGTATTTAGCCTGGTAGATCCTCACGGAGAGGGTCTGCGGCGCTGTAATATTCCCGAACGGTTTGTGGGTGTTACAATTATTAGACGGTTTCTCGATTAGAAGATGATGGAATCCAAGACTGTAGTGAGTCAGGTACAAGAGCTACAAGTGATCATTCACGAAATCCATGCTGAAGGAATGATCATTAGCAAATCCTTCCAAGTGTCTGCTGTGATCGAAAAACTGCCCTCGACTTGGAAAGATTTCAAGAATTATCTCAAGCACAAGCGCAAGGAGATGAGCATGGAAGATCTGATCGTTAGACTTCGCATAGAGAAAGACAACCGAGGATCAGAAAATAAGGTAAATGCTGCTGTAGCAAAAGCCAATGTTGTGGAAACTGGACAGACATCCAAGAAAGGCAACACTGGAAAGGGAACCAAGCTGGGACCTAAAGGAGGAATTGGGAAAAAGAAGGAAAAATTCCTTGGTAAATGCTACAACTGTGAAAAGATGAGTCATAGAGCGGCTGATTGCAGGCTGCCAAAGAAACCAAAGAAAAAGGAAGGTAATGCAACACATCTGATTACTGAACAAGTGGAAAATCTTGACTTATGTGCTATGATCTCCGAAGTGAACCTAGTTGGCTCAAATCCGAAAGCGTGGTGGATCGACACTGGAGCAACTAGATATATATGTGCCAACAAGACAATGTTCTCCTCCTTGGAAGAAACGGCTGTCGGCGATATGTTGTATATGGGAAATTCTGCAACCTCAACTATCTTGGGCGAAGGTACGGTGATTTTGAAGATGACATCTGGAAAGGAAGTGACTCTTAAACGAGTGTTATATGTGCCTGATATCTACAAGAACCTTATTTCTGGTACCTTGTTGATGAAGCACGGCTTTAGATCATTTTTCGAGTCCAATAAAGTTATTTTGTCGAAAAATGGTGTGTTTATAGGCAAGGGATATGAACGTGATGGGCTAGTTAAGCTCAATGTAATGACTATAAAAATAATGAAATGAAGAATTCTTTTGCTTACTTGCTTGAGTCTCCTAATTTATCGGATGCTAGATTAGGACATGTTAATTTTATGCAATGCGTAGACTAATTGCATTAGATAACATACCAAAGTTTAAAATTGATTTAAACCACAAGTGTGAAACTTGTGTAGAGGCAAAATTAACTCGATCTCCATTACGACAAGTGGAAAGAAACACCAAACCTTTAGAATTAATACATATCGACCTATGTGATTTGATGTTTGTTCAAACTAGAGGTGGAAATAAAAATTTTATTACTTTCGTGGATGATTGTACTAAATATTGCTATGTATACTTGCTTAAAAGTAAAAATGAAGCCATAGAGAAATTCGTTCTCTATAAAATGGAAGTTGAGAATCAATTGAATGCTAAGATAAAAGTTTTGAGGAGTGACCGTGGACGTGAATATGTGGAACCATTCGGCGAATTTTGCTCGCAACATGGATTACTCATGAAGTCACTGCCCCATATGCACCACAGTCAAATGGCGTGGCGGAACATAAGAATCGCACTCTGAAAGAGATGATGAATGCGATATTACTAAATTCAGGACTGCCGCAAAATATGTGGGGAGAAGCCATCTTAACAACGAATTATCTCTTAAACAAGATATGCCATAAGAACGGGGATAAAACTCCTTATGAATTGTGGAAAGGAGTCAAGCCTTCCTATAATTACATGAAAGTGTGGGGGTGTCTAGCAAAGGTGCTGATACCTACTCCTAAGAAAGTTAAAATAGGCCCAAAAACGGTTGACTGCATTTTCATTGGATATGCACACAACATCAATGCTTACCACTTTCTTGTGCATGAATCCAAAGTGCCTGAGATTCACAAGAGTACGATTATGGAATCAAGGAATGCGTCATTCTTTGAGAATATCTTTCCTTGTAAGACTGCAAATGAACCCCTTATCTCATCCAAACAGACTTCTAAACTAATGGATGAAGATAATGAAGACCAAATAATGGATAATGAGGACAAACCTAGAAGGAGCAAGCGACAAAGGACGGAGAAATCTTATGGACCAGATTTCATCACCTACTTGCTCGAAAAGGCACCTCAGACTTACAAAGAAGATGTAAGCTCGACGGATGGACCTCTATGGAAGGAGGCTATCAAAGAAAAGATTGATTCTATATTACAGAATCATACTAGGAAACTAGTGGAATTACCTCCTAAGTGTAAACCATTAGGAAATAAGTGGATTTTCAAGAAGAAATTGAAAGATGGAGCAGGTGATAAATATAAGGCTAGGCTCGTAGCGAAGGGATATAACCAACGCAAAGGCCTAGAATATTTTGATACTTATTCTCCTGTGATGAGAATAACTTCCATCAGGATGATACTTGCCATCACCGCATTACGAGGTTTAGAAGTTCATCAAATGGATGTTAAGACTGTCTTTTTTAATGGGGACTTAGAAAAGGAAATCTACATAGAACAACCCGAGGGGTTCTCTGCTCCTGGACAAGAAAGGAAAGTCTGCAAGCTGGTAAAATCCTTGTACGGATTAAAGTAGGGACCAAAACAATGGCATGAAAAATTTGATCATGTCATGATAAGCGGTGGCCTCAAAATTATGAATCCGACAAATGTGTATATGTGAAAGACAGAAGATGGCTATGTCATTTTGTGTCTATATGTAGATGACTTGCTCATTACCGCCAGTAATGAAAGAATAATCAAATTGACCAAAGACATGCTGAGGTCGAGATTTGATATGAAAGATATGGGACTCGCAGATGTAATTTTAGGGATTAAAATCACACGAACGTCGGAAGGTATCATACTGAGTCAAGCCCACTATGTGGATAAAATCCTTGAAAGGTTTAATAAAGATGACTCCGGCACAACCAATGTAATATCCGGATTTATTATTGTGTATTTCATCTGTTGTTGAACCCTGTATTATTCGGAATTGTGATCTCGATAATTGGAGTATGATATTTCCTATATTTGTATCCTTGCACATGAGTATAACAACATGTAATTTTCTCATGCGAACACATGATAACGTACGCTAAGAATGTAGCTTAACGTATGTTATCGGCTAAAACTAGTGTACGCTACGAATGAAGAATTGCGTGCGTTAGGAAGTCAATTATTGAGCTAGGAGGCTAGCACATGCGCCAGTCGTACATGGGTCCGGATAAGATTCTCTCGGGTGAACCTGGACAGTTTTGGAGTCAACGCTAACTAGCGTGCGCTAAGGACAGTAAGATAGCGTGCGCTAACCAGCTAACGTGTAGAAACATTATATAAGGGACAACACCCTCATTTCATTTGGTTTACGTTTTCTTCACTTGTTCTTCATTCCTTGGAAGTCCAGAGAGCCTTCCCTACTTCTTAAACACATATAAACCCTCCTTACATGATCATTGAAGATTGGAGAGTACTTACACTTGATCATTGAAGAAGAAACTCACTTTGGAGCGACACACAAGCAACCGGGGTTGAAGTCTACCTATTGTTTCAGTGTTTTCTTCATCTTAAGGTATGTTAATACTATCTCCCACCTTGGATTCCTGTTATTAAGGATATGAGGATTATGCTATCAAGATATTGAGTTCCATTGATGAATCATCCAAACAACATCATGTTTATAAGATGGAATATGGTGTTGTGATGATTATACGTATCCTTGTATCTCGAAGATGTTTGAATCCGTGAGATCATTTGTAATAAGATGAACGTAACATGCATGGAGTTAACGTATATTAAACACTGAGGATTTCGTAAGTTTCATCACAATTAGAACAGTCGACTGCCCAGGGAAGAACTGTCATACATGTTTAGCATGTGCTAAGCTTTATAGTTAATGTGAGCTATCGGGCATAAGTTAACGTACGCTACGCTTGGAACGTACCGTGCATTATATCATCAGACGAGTCAATCGACTGATCAGTGAGGTACTGACGGTGCATGGTTAGCCTACGATAGACTTCGTATTATTGCGTGCGCTAACAGGTAGCCTTAACGTACGCTACATAGGATACGTAGTGTGCGTTAAGCAAGCCAGGCAGATTACGTTTTATGAACTTCCGACCATTATTTGGATTATTAGATGTCCGTACGACATGATATGAACTCTATATTATTTCTTTTGTTTAAGGTTCGAGCTTGATACGTGATTGATCGAAGGGGCGACCTTCGAGTGTTTCGTTTTTCGTGGAAGTAGTATTCTTGTCTTCGAATCGAGGCAAGTACCTTAATTGTTTTATGTATTGATGTTATACATATTGTTGTACATGTATGTCGTTGTTGTATGTCCACCTCGTGTTGGTCCGACGGGATCATCGGGGGATCTATGCTAGCGTGCGCTGTATCATTGGACGGGTTTTTACACCTTGGGTTGGTTTGACGGAATCATCGGGGGGTCTAGGCAGTGAACGCTGGATCATCGGAATTACCATGTGTATGTTGTGATTATCATGTGTATGTTATTATTGAATTTCTCGCAGGAGAAAACTCTTTGGTTCTTTTGTCATTTATGTTATTATTATTCTTCGTGAGATGTTGAATAATATGTTGTGGTACTTGTACTAGCATCGTTGTGCTAACCCCTTCGGGGGTGAACATTTGTTTATGTTCAGGATCCACGAGAGCGGGGAAACAACCACTGGAGTTGCATGACGACGAGGGTGCAGAGTGATGTTCCGGCCGGGTTTATTTGTCTGTTGTTTGCATTGTTTTCATAAGTACTCGAGTACGTCGTCGTTTGTGATGATTTGGATTTGGTGATGTATTAATACTTTTCTTTTGGACATTTGTATTTTCAGTATTGGTCAGAACTGTTGTATTTTATTTCAGTTACTTTCATACGTTGGTATCTGTTATTGTCTTTTCATTTCTTCAGCCTTGTGAATCCCTATGTAAAGGATTTACGGCGCTGTAATATTCCTGAATATATCGGGGGTGTTACAGCCAAAACCCTGGTGGATATGACGTTGAGGCTATCCAAGAATAAGGGTGAAGGAGTATCTAAACTTGAGTACTTACGCATAATAGGAAGTCTGATGTACTTGATGAGCTGTACAAGACCATATATAGCCAACTCAGTTAGTAGATTAAGTAGATACACGAGCAACCCCGGAAAGGATCACTGGAAGGCGATCATAAGGGTACTAAGATACTTAAGGGGTACTCGTAAGTATGGGATGCACTATACCAAATATCCAGCAGTACTTGAAGGATATAGTGATGCAAATTGGATATCTGATATAAAAGACTCCAAGTCAACAAGCGGATATGTATTCACACTAGCCGGTGCAGCAGTGGCATGGAAATCTTCGAAATAGACACTTATATCTCGATCAATGATGGAATCCGAGTTTATAGCGTTAGATAAATGTGTTGAAGAGGGAGAATGGCTACACCATTTTCTAGAAGATATTCCAAGATGGGCAAAGCCTGTGACCGCAATATAATCATTGCGATAGTCAATTTGTGATTGGCAGGGCACAAAGCGTAATGTACAATGGTAAGTCTCGTTACATAAGGAGGAGACATAATACCATTAGACAATTAATATCAACAGGAGTTATCACTATTGATGATTATGTGTCATCAAAGGATAACATTGCGGATCCGCTAACCAAAGGGTTATCAAGAGGCCTTGTTGATAAATCATCAAGAGGAATGGGTCTATTGCCTTGAGCTAATGGTTTTATGGAGGATACCCAACCTAAACTGACTGGAGATCCCAAGATCTAGGTTCAATGGGACAACCAATCCATAAAACTGGGCACGATCACTGTGGGGGTTACCCCGAGCCGACCATTCCTAGGATGAAAACAGTGATACCCATAGGGAGAGGTTAAGCTTATGCTTTTAATGATTCTTAAGTCGGCAACGTATAGTCGGGTGAAGTAAAATACGGGTTTACTCAAAACACTTAAAGAGAATCACCTATGTTATAGAGAAGAGGGGTCGCTTCAAAGGAGAATTGCTAAGGCATAATTCTTTAGAAACTCTCGTAGAACCAGGACGGTGTCCACGACCAAAATGGGCACAATAATGAGAAGAGAACAAATCAGGAAGGGCACTTGTGAAGGATATACGATCACTTACACAAGCGATCGAACAGTTCAAAGGCATCTAGTCACACTGTCTAGCCAGTAAGGAGAATATATCTTTTCGAGGGAAGGTTCAAGGAGCATACTCAACCTTTCCTATGCAATGCCTAACCGTAGTAATTATCACCAAGTCAACTCCGTGTTTGACGTGTGCTGCTGGACCATCAATCTCATTCATGTGGAGGATTGTTGGAAATATTAGATATAATAGAGGAAATGGGATGTTTTGAGCAGCCCACTTGAGAGGAAATTTTGAGTGGGCTCAACTACGATTTAAAGTCGAGACTTAGTTGGAATACGTAGTACTCCGTATGAGGTTCCAAAACATGTAAGAACACTCAAAATGATAGAGGTATGAATGAGATATAATGTTCCAAAGTGAACCCTTTAGAAATGGGTTTGGGATGCTATCCCACATTGGAAAAAGAAGGGAAAAATCGTGAGTATATAAGGAGATGTGGACAAGTCATGTTCAAAAAGTGAGACATGTGTGGATGTGTGACTAGGTGCCCCTCGCGCACACACACACACACACGCGCGCGCCGCCGCCGCCGCCGCTGTCCGTCCGTCCGTCCGGCTCGGCTCGGCTCGGTCTCGGTCGAAGGGTGATTTGGGCGAAATATCTCGGCGTCTCGAAGTTATCTTTTTACTGCAATTTTATTCGGTAAAAATTTATTTTACTGAAAATACCTCAGTTAATAAATTCCGAATTTTCGGATCCGGATAAACATCAATTGATTGATAATTATCGAACTAAACAGATCTGGATAGGTATTGAGATACCAATCCTGATCGGTTTAGAGTTCCTCTAGATACCAATCCTGGTCGGTATAGAGTTCCTACAGCACACAACCTCCTCCAGCCTTCACCTATAAATACCCGGCTTGAGGGGCTCGTTTTTTACACACTTCAGACGTACACTTCGAGAGCCTTTCCCAGACAGATTTCTTTTTCCTTCTTCATTATTCTTTCAGATACTTTCAGTCGGTGATAGTAGACAGATTTATTCTAGTTCGTTGAGGGTGCAGCGCATCATCGGTTCACTGCATCGAGCTGTTGTTTTATCCTGGGAGGCAGACGTCTTACACTAAGGTGATGGCGAATTTGCTTTAAGGAGATAGATACTCTGGACTCAACAACAACCCTTCTGCTCGTTTACGCGAACGAGAGTTTTCATTTTTTGCTAACCGATTTTTTGCCGGATTTAGATAAAATTTATATTCGATATATATTTATATTCTGTTATTTTTCAAGTAAGCGTTTTCAAATTTATTCAACAGTTGTTCCATTCGAGATCCTTGTCTTTTAGCCACTTATTCACAGCTTCTCGTTTATCTTCCCTCTTTTTGGCATTATTGAGGAAAGTGATAGCTTCCCAGATCTCCCGGAAGTGGAAGTATACAACATTTATGACTTTGTTCTTCTTTTTCGCCTTTAGGGTGAGCTCACTAACTGTAGTGAGTTTCTCAATTTTTTGATCTTACGCTGTCAGTCTGTCCCTTGTGAATTCTATAGCTTGAACAGTCTTGGATTCATCTGTTGGTATTTGGGCCTAAAATTAAATATGCAGCAAAAGAATAAATAATCATGTGAAACGTGAACGAGGATAGGTCAAGCATTGTGTGCACGCATTAAAATAAAAGGGTAAGAAGAATTATACCCTTGACAAACTTGGTTTATTGTATTGAGTTGATGACGAATCCAATTTTAAAAGCTTCTTGGAATTCCAACACCAAAAGCATGACATATGTTGGTCACTAAGTATACTGGATACAGCTTGGAAAGTGTTTTAAACAACAAGTTGTACGCTTTGTTGATCATTGATGTATCCATATGAGAATATATGAATGAAAAAGACTGTTTTATAAAAATAAGTGACTTTGGATCTGATTCGGTTAAAAATACGAATGATTCTTTTTAGAATCAACCGCTCCGACACCACTTGTTGGCCACTAAGTATACTAGATACAGCTTGGAAAGTGTTTTAAAGTTGTACGGTTTTTAAATCTGAGTGCGTAGCGGAAGTCTTTAATACAATAAGTTGCTGAGGATACAGCAACTCGGTGTGCAGTGTATACTTAAATAATCACAATTAATAAAACAATAAAGACATAAGGTAAATAACATAATATTTAAAGTGGTTCGAGGTAAACCCCTCTACGTCCACTGGTCCTCCACACAGGAGTAAAAAGTTTATTATAATTACTGCGTACACAACTACGTAATTATAACAACACTTAATCAATATATCGTTCACACAGATTGATATAAAGATCTTAGCTTTCAACCGTTCACACAGATTGGTTTGAGCTAACACTTGATTGGCTTCTTTACACACAGTTCTGAAGCTTCATCTTCTTCAATGCAAGTCCGTCACACACAGTTCGGGAGTAGCAAGGATTCCTCAGTCCACACAGGGCTGATATGAGTTTGTTCAAAGATAGAACAGAGTTTGAACAACAGCTATGACTTTCTGGGCTTTAAGCTGATAATGTGTTGTTCAAGGTTTGAGCATTGTATATCTCTTCTATCAGAATAGCAGAAAGCTTAGGGAGATATGTTTTGCTCTGAATATTTCTTGTAAGCTTTTGAACGTTTGTAAGTCGTGAATATTCTGTATATATTCTGTAGACGATCTGTGTATCTTGATCTTCAAACTCTGGAGATATATATAGCCTCTGAAATATATCCGTTTGAAATATATCCGTTGAGCAAGATTCTACATCAACTTGATATTTGACTGAGATCCGGATATTGCGGGATTTGAAGATCTTCTGACTTACAGTATTTAAATACTTTATCCTTTAGTATTTAAATACTTCTTTATCAATGGGACTTGACTTCTAGCGAATACTGAAGATTCCTTCTTCTCCTGTTTGAGGGCTGTATGGAACGATTGCTGTATTGATATTCCGAGACAGCTTCCATACTTAGCTTTGCGGGACTCTTTGCTGTATGATAGATTTGTTGTATGGTTGAGACTGCGAGAAGTCTTCGATACAGGTTGATACTTGATCAGCTTTTCGATACAGTTATTGGCAGTATTCAGGATTTGGCATATTGTCAAAACATTCTGACAATACAATCGATACAGGGATTGTTTATCCAAACAGCATAGATACAGGGTTTTTGTTATCCCAATAATTTCCCCCTTTTTGATAATTTGCCAAGTCCTTCCGAGTCTTCTTTTAAAATCTTATGATGTTATCCAAACATCCTTGATGATGCCAAAACTTTGACACTTAGCGGTTTGAAGTAGGGCAGACATCTTGGTCTTCTTTCGAATGTTCTGGCCTTCGGCATTTGGCTTAACATTTAAGAACTGCTCGCAAGCAAGTTCAGCTTTTATCAAAAGAAAGCTACATTGAAAACTTATGATTGGCGCGCAGGCACAATCTTACATTGTTTTCTAGTTGCATACAACTTACACTATGAACTGTTCGCAAACAAGTTCTTACAACTTGTGTATGAGATAGGTTTCATAATATGAATAAAGTAAGAATAAATAAAGTGAGTGTAAACATATAAGAACATAGTAGATTACGAGTTGTAATCTTTCAAGACAGGCAAAAATTTTATTGATATTGAAATGAGGAGTACAAAATTTTGCTGTTCGGAAGATAAGTTTACAAAAACTATAATACTAAGAAATTTTAACTCCTATAGTCTGAATGCCTCCAAGGTCTTTTTGGATCATTCTTGGTGTTCTTCCATCAGTATTGATGGGCTTCCTTGTCTCGATTCTGATAAACGGCTCGACCGTCATATGATTTATCGAAGACAAGAATCCAATCCTCTGGGTGGGTCACCAAGTCACCATTCTTGTGCTTTGATTTCATATGCAGCTGTAGCGGGAGCGTTCCACCTTCCAGCTTCGTCTTGAATTCCTCTGCGGCTTCCTGCACCGTTCTGCATCTATTAAATAATGGAGAATCCCTGATAAGTACAACAAAGTATCTTAACAGTTCATTTCTCCTCCAGTCTTTAATCTCTGCAGCGGTAAGTTGTCGGTCTGCCGAGAGGTTCATAGATTGCGGCTTTCGGACTAGTCTTTTCCAAGGATACTTAGGATCCTGTAAATCTGGTCTTTCTCCCTGTATCCTCACGTTCGGCATTGAGATACGGGCTATGTCTGCAGTGATGGAGTCTTTAAATGGAGCTAACAACTCTTTCTCTTGGTGCAACCTCGTTCTCCTAGCGGCTTCCCTTGCTTCTTCCCCCTTTTTGGCATCATCAAGGTATGACACCTTTTCATCAAGACGTTCCAGGATTTCCAAAGCGGCATCCTGTTTCGTCTCAATATTAGACATTCTCTCAACGAGGGAGGAGAGCACCTGCGACATATCTTTTATGTTCTTGTCATGGGCTCATAGTTGGGAACTGGATTCGATCAGAGCAGATGCGGTCTTTGCCTCAGACACGCGGAATTTCGATTGCTCTTCTTTCAGGATCTGTTTTTGCTTCTCTTGCAGTTGGCTCAGAGCTTGCTTGAAGACATGTGGCAAGATAGTGAAGGCTTTGACTACTCGAGAGACTTCATGCCTTAGTCCGGTCATTTCTTCAACAGCAGATGTGTGAAGCCAATCAAGAGCCTTTTCTACAAAGTATAGAGCATTGACTGCGTCCTGAATAAAGACAGTTTGGAGGCCAAGAGCACGTAATCGCTCTTTTCTTGCTTCGGTGCTGGGAGAGTCTGAGTAGGCAAAGTCCTCGACTCCATTTAACCTTTTCAAATTCACATTAGGGCGTGAATTGAGTTGGACATCCTCAGGTATAGCACCATCGTCGGATTCCAAGGCGGTTGATGGGGCGGGAATAACTGTTTCGGGTTCGGCGGCAGGGGGTGTGGCATCCTCCTGTGTTGAAATGATTTCTGTAGACATGGATACAGGAGGGACCAATTCCTCCTGGTGTCTCTCAAAGATCACTTTGTTCGGAGAGGGTGATTCCTCTTGCTGGATGGTGCTAGATCTTTCTTCGGCTGGGGCAACGACAAGCTCGGGTGCCTGTTGCGAAGCATGTTGTTCCTCCTAGACATGAGGGACTGAATCCTCATTGTCGGGAACATTGGCTTGCTGTGGCGAAGGGGGCGACTGATGGGTAGATGTCTCTTCATCTCTCTTTGCTTGGGCTTCCTCTCGACTCATCCGCAGACCAGCCTGGAGTGCGTCGTCATCGTCGTTGGAATCAGGATCGGACTTTGGACTATCGGGACTTTTCTTGGACGAAGCTTTTTTTTTTTTTTTGAGTGGACAGGGGGTTGAGGCCGGACCCACCAACCTGTAGATAAGAAAATCAAGAAATACAAAGTATCAACCCCGAGTTATGACCAAAAAGGGCCATAATTCGGGTCCAAACATCGGAGAAATCTACGTTCCGCTAAATAACAACAAAGTGCACCACAAATCGTGGGCTAATGTGCGGACCCGTAGAACAAAACAACTCAACCCCGAATTGTGACCAAAAATGGGCCATAATCCGGAACCTAAAATCTAAAGTGCCTACTGCCCGCTAGATCAGTACAAGCTGCACCACTAAAACCGTGGGCTAATGTGCGGACAGTAGGCAATCAAGCAATCGATTAAATTAAAACCTATCTAAATCTAAATGACGGATAACCAAGCTGATCCATCCGTATAAGGGAGAGGAGGAATGGAGGAGCAGTATCGTAAGTATAGGTCTGAATGCCGAGGGACGACATGCCGAGCTCAGAAAGATAGTCGGCCAGCCTGTTGCCCTCCCGGAAAATATGAGTGACTCGGGCGAATATTTCGAGAATGTCGGATACGCATAAGAGTGTGACAAACCTGCCAAGAGCCCCGATGGCCAGATGATAGCAGGGTCACCACAGCAGCAGCATCAAGCTCAATCCAAACATATCTCGATCTCTGGGAAGCTAGAATCAAACCAATCGCCAACGCCTGGACCTCTGCATCAAAACTCGAAGAGGCCTGAAAAGAGGAATGGAAAGCAAGAAGGAGCTCTCCGTGATGATCTTTAATCAGACCTCCCACACCCGCAATCTGTGTGTCTCTATCAAACGAACCATCCGTATTCAGCTTGATCCAAGGGGTCTCGGGTCGAAGCCAAACCACCAGAACGGGGCGACGAGTCCGAGCAGGGGAAGGTGAAGCTCGCTGGAAGCGATCAGGCGGCGAGTTCCTTTCCTTCTAGCTTCAGCCTTATCAAGTAGATGACTCTCAATAAGCTCCTTAACGAATAAGTTGTCCCATTGGATCAGGACAGCAATTTCTTGAGTGTCCGTCACTTCCAAACGAATTTTTCTTCGTTACACCACTCGCTCCAGTTGTACAAAGTTTCGTATGGAGCAAGTTTAAAGATCTTCCATTGGAGAAACCGCTCGAAAGACTGTTCAATCTGCACGGAAAGCAGGGTCTTGGAAATGATTTTGTTCGGGGAGGGACTCCGTACAACGTCTGGGTTTGCTGTAGGAAGGGGTTCCTCTACAGGTGTGGGATCCTGTATTAGAGAGGTATTCCTTACAGAGGATGGTACCCCGAAGGAAGATGGATCCTGAACGGGTGTGGAATACCGTAAAGGAGAGGTAGCTATTGGCTCGAAACATGCAACCGACTCGCCAGAGTCTTTTGAGTTGGCAGATGTCCTAGTATCCATTGTAGCCGCCAAGGGCTCGGGATCTACTATCGATACAGTAGTGGGTATCTCTTCCGCAGGGATGGGTCCCTGGGGTAGTTGATCAGTAGGTTGCGCCACGAGAGGACCATCCTCGGAGGGTTCTGTAGCTTTAACTTTCGTAAGCCTCCTTAGCTTCCTTTTTGGCTTCTCAACAACAACTGGAGTTTTGCTGTGAGATCTTTTTCTCTTCTTCGAAGATTCGACACTTTGGGACTTAGAAGAAACATCCCTCGGATCTGCATACAGCGGCAAATTTCGGATAAAAGGTCTGTTGCTAATCAGGACGCTCTGGTTGAAGGCAGTGGGCCTGACGCCTCCTAAGAATATCCGTGAACTGATCTTCTTTGCTTCTGCGGTTTGTTGAAGTCCGCACTTCGTCAATACATGGTTTAAGAAAAAACCAAACGATTTATTCTAAGAAGCAGGTTTAGACACCTCTTCCTGCAAACGCTTAAGGATGACCTGACACCAATTGACCTTCTCGCAGGTCATTATAGCGACCATCATCCTGAATCTGAGATTGGTGCACATCTCAAAAGCCCCTGTACGATTCTCAATAATACGGCAACAAAAATCATGTAAGTAAACGAAGGGTAAAGAAAAATTCTTCTTATGGCATGTAGTGTGAACCACTTCCACCGTTGCTGAACTGGTGAATAAGCCATAATACTGAGTCAGTAGTTCTTGGGACCCAAAGGTCTCAAGTTCTTCCATAGTCAGGCCAGCAGAAGGTAGCCTGAAGATGTTTTGGAGAAGCTCTTGGTCAACGCGGATCTCCACTCCGCGGATAATAGCTGTGATGTCAGCGACATGACCTCCTTGAGCCAGTGACAAAAAACGAACTACGGCGTTGGGGTAGAATTCCTCAACCAGATGAGTGTCATAGTTCTCGGCGGTGTGGCTCCCAAGGCGGTGAGGCCTTGTTGACGGATTCTCGTAGTGACGACCTCCATGGCATCAACGTCATCACCTTCAGCGTGAATACGTTCCAGCACGACAGATCTGGAGAAGATCCGTCCGTCGATGAAGTTGAGTGACTTCTTGAGAGAGGTGGAAGATGTCTGAGTAGACGCCATTGATGATTTTTCAAGTAACGGTGAAAAATATACAAGGAAAATATGCAGTAAACACAGAAAAAATCTTGTAGGCTGAATGCTCGAGTGCTCTTAAAATATGCAGAAGGCGTAAAGAGTCTCAAATGGCATTTACAGTCCTTTTATAGTAGGCGGCGAAGAAGGGTTTTCAGAGAACTAATGGTCATATTTAAGGGATGGGAACCGGTGTTTAAAATGAACTGACACGATGGACTGAGTGTAACTGGTACACATATCCATTGAATTTTAAAATAGGAGTGGGTCCCACTTATGACATTTCATATTACCCTTAATGCCTGAAACGGGGGTATTAAATATTAAACAATTTGAAAACATCGCGGGTTTTGAGATTCGATTGTCCATATGTCGTGTAAGGCATTTAATGTAAAAGACGTTTGACATGAAAACACGGCACGTGACAAAAATTGTTTTTAAAATGAAATATTATAATATATAATGAAGTGAATTCCCATAGTATGTGTTGTATCCGCGACGATACAGTGTTCCCCCTTAAAAGGTACATATAGGTTTCAATTCCATACATCAACTTTTGGATTAATGCTGTATTCATGGGTCATACTGTATTCCCCCTTAATTATTGCACATGTCAGCTGTTGGATGATTCATATCGCTTTGTTCCCTACAGTGCTGTATTGGAGGCTCTGAGTGTACAGATAATTAATGATGGATACTGTATTCTTGGGTCTTACAGCATTCCCCCTCAATTGTTGAGTAAAAACAGTAAATACTTACAGGGAGTCAGGCTGTAGCAATCCTAATTCTTATCGAAACATGTTGAATCTTGCTGTGTCAAGAGGCTTGGTGAAAATGTCGGCCAACTGAATATCTGTATGAACTTTTTCTAGCCGAATATCATTTTTCTCGACATGATTCCTAATGAAATGATGCTTCATGTGGATATGCTTAGTGGGCGAGTGCAATACAGGGTTGTGCATTATTGCAATTGCACTCGTGCTATCGCACATGATGGGCGTTTCCTTGGCTTCAATCCCATAATCTGACAATTGTTGCTGCATCCAAAGGATCTGCATACAGCAACTACCAGCAGCATAGTACTCTGATTCAGCCGTGGAAAGTGAGTTTGCCAATTGCTTCTCACTGAACCAAGACACAAGTCTAGGTCCCAGAAAGTGACAAGTTCCACTTGTACTCTTCCTATCTAGCTTGCAGCCTCCGAGATCCGAGTCGCTGTAGCCAACTAAATCGAATCCGCCTTCTTTAGGATACCACAGTCCTACATCGACTGTTCCTTTAATATACTTCAGGATTCGTTTAGCTGTAAGTGTGATTCTTTGGGTGCTACTTGATATCTCGCACACACTCCTACAGCAAACTGGATATCGGGCCTGCTAGCCATTAGGTATAGGAGAGAGCCAATAAGCTTCCTGTAGAGTGATTGGTCAACCGGATTTCCGGCTTCATCAGCACTAATTTGCACGGAAGTGCTCATGGGGGTTGACGATGATTTGGAAGTATTCATTCCAAATTTGTTGAAAAGCTCCTTGCTGTATTTTTCCTAGTTGATGAAAATCCCTGTAGGCAACTGCTTTACCTGCAAACCTAGGAAATAACTAAGTTCTCCCATCATACTCATTTCAAATTTACTTTGCATGAGATGAGAGAACCTTTGACATAAAGCAAGGTTAGTTGAACCAAATATAATGTCATCTACATGTATTTGAACCATTAGAAGGTCATCGCCTTCCTGTATTTTGAACAAGGTCTTGTCCACAGCACCTTTCTCAAATTCATTATCGGTTAGATACTGGGACAGGGTTTCATACCATGCTCTAGGGGCTTGCTTAAGTCCATACAGTGCTTTCCTTAGCCTGTATACTAGATGTATGCCGTCTGTGTTGGCAAACCCTGGTGGTTGTTCAACATAAACTTCTTCGGCAAGGTCTCCATTTAGGAATGCACTTTTGACGTCTATTTGGTATACAATGAAGCTCTTATGGGCGGCAAAGGCTAAAAATATTCTAATAGCTTCTAGTCTGGCTACAGGGGCAAACGTTTCACGTAGTCTATGCCTTCTTCCTGTCTGTAGCCTTGTGCGACTAGTCTGGATTTATTCCTTATAATTAGTCCATTTCGATCCTTCTTGTTACGAAATACCCACTTGGTTCCAATAACTGATTGGTGCGTAGGTCTGGGTACAAGATACCATACATTGTTTCTTTCGAAATCGTTAAGCTCTTCTTCCATAGATGTTATCCAATGGGAATTATTAAGAGCTTCTATGGTAGAAACAGGTTTGTACTGGGCTAAGAATACAGCAATGGTGCACATATTAAGTCTTCTAAGCTCGGATTGAGATTTCCATTCAGGTAATGGTGATATCTCAGTATCTGGTTCTTCTTGTGCACACAGTACATTTCCTTGTGTACTCTTTATTCTCCTACAAGTAGAAATGCCAGCATTAATGTTTCCAATGATCAGCTCTTGCGGGTGATCTCTCAACCATCTTCGGTCGAGTTCTAATTCGGGGTCCCGTACTGTATCTTGAGTTGCTGTAGTTTTAGCTTCAGCTTGTTGATAAGTGTCAGTTTTGTATACTTATCCATGGTTTGTCTCGATAAAATTCACCCATAATTGAGCTAGTCTACTCGTTTTTTGCTTTTACTTTATTAGTTTTAAATAATTTTATTTTTATCGAATGATGATCGGATTAAATAACTAAATTACTCAAGAAACAACATGTTTAATAAATATTCTCTTTATTGAATTTTGATATATTCATGTTGTAGGGCTTTCCGAGACGAATTCGGCAGTCTTTCCGGATTCAAAATCAGAGTTATATATCAAAAGTTATCATCCGAAGATGATCTGAGGCAAAACGCAAAGTCGAGAAATTATGGGCCGAAAGCGTAACTATCCAAGCTTCAAATGAGCAAATTTACGAAGCCACGTTACGGTAGTAACATTCGGGAGTTACGGCCGTAAGTCACCCTTATTACGGCCGTAACTCCTGAATGTTACGGCCGTAACTCTTGAAAGATTACTATGATTTGTCTAATTTTTTATACTTTTTGTGTATTATTGAGGGTATGGCTGGCATTGATCCGATCTAATGTAATAATGCTGGAGTTTTGGAGCTATTAGATGACTTTAGGTGTATAAATAGACCCCTTAGTGTAATATCCGACTGTAACTTTTCATTTTTACCTGTCGTTGTATTATTCGGATAATCTGATTATCATAAATCGTTGCATTTAGTATTATGTTGAGGTATTATAGATTTGAATATCATATCGTTGTTATTTCATTTCATATGTGATGATTCGATGTTAATTAGAGTGTTGCATTTTCGAATTTTTCTGTTGATGTAGCGTACGCTACACAGTACGATTAACGTACGCTAATCATGTGCCTTAGCGTGCGTAAGGTTTCCTCTGTTGCGTACGCTAAGAGGGAATCTGGCATCAGTTGACTTCAGCACGTGAACTCCATAGCCGTTAGCATGCATGTGATCAAGGTCTGAGCTGTCGTGTGGGTGAGGATCTACTTTTATTAGCGTGCGTAACCCATTTCTCGTTAGCGTGCGCTAACGGCCTGCGATCATTCAAGACAGTAGCCACTGTAAGCCGCTTACGTACGTAATATCGACCGGATAGCGTACGTAAGTGCATTAGCGTACGCTAAACTGTTCCGATAGCGTGCGCTAAGTCTGCACAGTCTATTTATAGGACCAGCCTGTTTTTCATTTCTTCACAACCCCAAACCGAATTTCTCTCTTCACATATCATACCTCTGCACTACCAAAACGATATCAACCTTCACCAACTTGTTTCTAAGCCTTGAATCTTGGAGTGGAGCTCATTTCCTTGGAGATTTGGAGTTATTTTTGAGCTTGGAATATACTCTCTCATAACATTGAAGTTGTTCTTCATTTCTGGAGGTAGGTGTGCTTTCTTCTCTGCATTATTTTCTTATGTTGATGTTAATGACGAATTATACTTCACCTAGAGTTAGATTAAGCAAGTAAAACATAGTTTTAATCCAACCTTTTTAACACTTCTTGATGAATATGATAAATGAGGGTTTAGATTAGATGAGTTCTTGATGTTGTAGTGATGGTAACCATGTTTGTAGTTATCATTACTCATCTTACTGGAGGAATTTAGCTCAGTAGAACATTGTTGGATCGGTTAGCTTCATCATAGCTGGATTTAATCAAGAACTTGATATCATTAGAGTGTTTAAACACCATTTTAGGTATTTAATTACCTTGGGAAGAACTTGATAATGTTAAAGATAGGATTAGATGATCTTGTTCAGAAATCTTAGGAGCTTTAAATCATTATGGTTCAGATTCACAAGTCTTTGAAGAATGATAAGGATCTTGATAGTTACAACAATAACTTTTCATTAATCTAATGTGTTGATAACTTAGAATGTGGTTCATCACCATGCTAAATAGATAGTGTTCGTAAGAAGATGATGCTGTTTATGAACTATATCAAATTCATTATGACTATCCTTTTATAATAGTAGATGTTGTAGAACATGAGAATTTGATTTAAACCCATTTTATTGGCAAATTGAAGATGTTTTTGTTCATAGAATAACAAGAGAATTAAAGGACACTTTTGGTATGGTAATCCGATTTTGGAAGATGAATTAGATGTATTGAAACCTTTCATTAATCGTTAAGGTATTCATTAGGGTGGAATGAATTATTCGAGTAGGTTGCGGGCGTCGTTTCCTACGAACTGATATTAATATTATGTGAATATGTTATTGAATGAATTACGTTTCATTCAAGGTTGCTTGTTCGATTGAGTGTTTAACCGAGGATACCGTCCGTTTGATCATTTGGAGAACGACTATCTTTCGCTTACGGAATCGAGGCAAGTTATCTTGCTTGGTTATAATGATGATTAGATTTCTTGTGATGGTTATATCTTTCATATGTATGAATTGTTCATGAAATGTTTGTCGTGATTTGACATTGTCCTTGACGTTATTCCGTTCTCTTCATGGGGTTGCATTCCCAAGTATGTCGTTTTGAATCGTTGATCTCGTTGGCCTTATTTTCACTTCGGTGAGTTTTCTTGCTCCTTAATCGGATATGTGATTTGTTGAATTCGTTGTCATGTTGTATCGTGACATATCCGGAATCATATCTGCTTTCCGATTGGTTATTGTGTAGGATTTTTAGCCAGGCACATATATAGTCATTGGTGGATATTATTCCGCATTGGACTGTGCACACGAGACGTAGTTTCGTGAGGCTAATTAGGTACATTGTCCCACGTATATTCTGGATTCCATATACGGGGCGGACATGTGCACGGACACATTTCCGGATCGGGCGTACTGTGATGTCCATCTTGAGCCATACTGTTAATCGTCCATAGTATTGGATGCTTGTGACTGATCGTTTCATACGCCCGAGGGGTATGATTGATAGTCGGAATGATTTCTTTGAAATCTATATATATGTGAATTGTATAATGTCAGAAGAATTGATTATCATGTATATCTGACCCTGTGTTGGGCGAAATACTTGTATTGTATTTTAGGTCAAGGCAAAGGCAAGGCACGGGAAGAGCATGTCGACGGCGAAGGGTTCGAAGGATACTAGTTCGGGGGCCCCACACCTTTTGTTGTCCGGTTATGTTAAACCGTGTTATGTTATTTCCTGTTTCATTTAAATTGCTATTTGGTTGTATTTGACATTTGAAGTATTTTCCATCCCCATATGGTTTATACTTGTTTTTCGGATCCTGTGTATTGTAAGGCCGTTGGCCATATTTTAATAAACTCCTAATCGGAGTAATGACTATTCATTGTGGTTCGGTATCACAAATAATATTTGTTTAATCTGTTTTGAATATCGCCTGGTGGGTCCCAGTGTGGGATTCACGGCACTGTAATAGCCGCATTTTGGGGTGTTACAGAAGATGGTATCGGAGAGTTGTTTCCTTTTTATGAGTCATTGAGAAATGAACTAGTATCAAGAGACCTTCGTGTCACGTGTGACCTGTGCAAGCGCCTGACCCTACGAGCCAAATACGGTATGTACTTTATGAGTCATGATTTAATTACTGGCATAATATTGATATCAGCATGGGTCTCCTTGTTGATCATGTTACTTCAAGTAATTGTGACAGGATTTATCTGATTGGTAATCCGAGGTAAATGCTGAATTGATTATACAATTGAAATTGTTTGACTTGACACCGATATGATATTCGGTGCGATATTTGTGGTATCGATAACCGTTTTCCTTGAATATGTGATTCGTTGTTGCTATTAACTTAGCATGAATTTTAGTATCTTGAATTGTACTTATGATTATCACTATGATTGATTCTTTCAGTATGGAAAGAAACCTGAGAGGTCGTGGCAGAGGGGGACGAGGCCGCGGTAGGGGCCGAATCCCGATACCTCGAGCCAACAGACGCGCGAATGCGGATCAGAGTTCCGCAGAAAGTGGTTCACCTTCTAGGGAACAATCGCACCACAGTGGGCGCGGGGATGCGCGTGTCGATCCTTACGTCGTAATGCAGGGCATGATGACACAGATGACCCAGATGGGTCAACTAATGGAAGCTATGCAGAGGGCCGCTACTGGCCAGCAGCAGGGGGCTCATCCTCCTCCTGTGATTGGCGGACCCGTGAGTCGGATTATCAGCGACATCTCTCGCCAGCGACCACCGACTTTTGAAGGCTCCTCTGAGCCTGCTGACATTGTGCATTGGATCGAGCATTTTGAGAAACTTTTTCAGATGGTGGACTGCCCGAAAGAGAATCGCGTTTCGGTAGCCGCGTATTACCTTGGCAAAGGCGCTCACACCTGGTGGCTTTCAGTAAGGCCAGCTGATGGTGTTTACACTTGGGAGGAATTTAAAAACCTCATGCTAGACCGTTACTATCCAGGGCCACTCCGTGAGGCCAAAGCTGAATCAGGCTCTTGAACCCAGGCCGTCTGAAGACGATGATGTATTATCTGTTGCTGAGAAATTCCAGGCACTCCTTCCTTTTGCCACGACAATTATCCGATCAGAGGCCGATAAGATCAAATACTTTCTCAAGAGGCTTAAACCCCGAATGAGAATGCAGCTGTTGAATCACCACTGTACTACCTTACCAGAGTTCATCGAGAAGGCTCTGGAGTACGAACTCACCGCGAAGGAGATTTTCAAGAAATAACCACAGTCCAACAACAAAAGGTCCAAGAACCAGAACCAGACTGAAAGTAATCGGGGGACATTCAAGAAGCCCCAGTCATTGCCAAACCCTTCTAATCAACCACCCATGGCGGCAAAGCCCGCCGGATCGCACTCTCGAGCGGTTCCCTCTTCCGTGGTGTGTCATAACTGTGGGGGCCAGGGGCATATCAACTTCAATTGCCCAAAGCCTGTCATCACATGCCATACTTGTGGGAAGAATGGTCACCGTGCTCGTTTTTGCAGGAGTGGACCCAGACTTGATCCAGTAGCGTCTCATACTCCAGTTCAATCCTCTGTCCAGAACCGGACGCCTCCATCCGCTTCCTATCAGACCACCGGGGCGAATAGGGGAATGGGCCGTGGGAATCAGAGTGGTACACCTGGTGCCGGAACTGCGAAACCCAGGATTTACGAGATGAAGAAAGCTGACGATCCCGAGGCCAGCATGATTTCAGGTATACTCGTGATCCACTCCCAACCTTTATGTGTTCTTTTTGATACCGGTGCTTCACACTCCTTTATATCTTCTACTTGTTTAAGTCGTTTGCCTCTAGACCATGTTATCGATTGCGAGCCCTACGTGATTGGTCTACCTGATGGTAGAAGAATTATTGGAAATCGTGAAGTCCAGGACTGTCCGATTCGTTTGAACGACCGTGAGTGGTTGTCAAATCTGATTGTAGTTGATCTACCTAAGGATGATATAATCTTGGGTATCGATTGGATGGACCGTCACGATGCAATACTCAGTGTCCGCAAGCGGATGGTTACCGTCACTTCTGATGATGGATTCGAGTGTATTTTTCGAGGTGATAATCCCAGTCGTTCTGGGAGAGTCATCAGCGCTATGAAAGCAGTGAAACTGCTTAATCAAGGGTGTATTGGTTATTGGTGCTACATGACCAAAACAGCAGATCGACCAGTTGAATTAGCCGACATTCCGGTAGTCCGAGACTACCCCGATGTATTTCCAGACGAGTTACCAGGCTTACCTCCTCATCGTGACATGGAGTTTATTATTGAGTTAGAACCAGGTATGTCCCCGCTCTCAAAAGCACCGTACCGTATGGCTCCGACTGAGATGGAAGAATTGAAGAACCAGCTTGAGGAATTGACTGACAAAGGCTATATTTGACCTAGTGCGTCCCCTTGGGGAGCACCAGTGTTATTTGTACGGAAGAAAGATGGATCTCTACGCTTATGTATTGATTACCGTGAGCTGAATAGGGTAACCATCAAGAACAAGTATCCCTTGCCTCGTATTGATGATTTATTGGACCAACTTCAGGGAGCCGCCGTGTTTTCTAAGATCGACTTGAGATCTGGTTATCATCAGTTGAGGATTCGAGAGTCTGACATTTCGAAGACAGCATTCCGTACTCGCTATGGGCATTATGAGTTCGTGGTGATGCCATTTGGACTGACTAATGCACCGGCAGTATTCATGGAGTTAATGAATCGAGTTTTTATTAACTATCTGGATCGCTTTGTAGTCGTTTTCATTGACGACATTCTGATTTACTCTCGCGAATACGAAGAGCACGAGCGTCACCTTCACCAAGTTCTCGATACATTGAGGCGGGAACAACTTTATGGGAAATTTTCTAAGTGTGAATTCTGGATGCCTGAGGTTGTCTTTCTCGGGCATGTGATATCAGCCGAAGGGGTGAGAGTGGACCCACAAAAGACGGAAGCCATTCGAGATTGGCTACCACTGAAGAACGTGAAGGAAGTTCGTAGTTTCCTCGGCTGTGAGTTACTACCGACGATTCGTAGAGGGATTCTCTAAAATTGCGCAACCAATGACTAACTACTGCGAAAGGACAAGAAGTATTTGTGGTGAAACATGTCGTGAGTTTTGATGAGCTCAAGAGTCGATTGATTTCGCCCTGTTTTGGTCTTACCGAAAGGAACGGAAGGATTTGTGGTGTATAGTGACGCGTCGAGGCGAGTGCAGGATGTGTATTAATGCAGGAAGGGAAAGTGATTGCCTATGCATCGTTACAATTGCGACCCTATGAAGTTAACTATCCGACCCATGACTTGGAGTTAGCAGCCGTGGTGTTTGCTTTGAAAATCTGGCGTCACTATCTTTATGGGGTTACCTGCCAGATCTTTACAGACCACAAGAGCCTAAAGTACATTTTTACTCAGAAGGAGTTGAACATGAGGCAGAGAAGGTGGCTAGAATTAATCAAGGACTATGATATCGAGATCCTTTATCATCCGGGTAAAGCTAATGTGGTTGCCGACGCATTGAGCCGTAAAACCGTGCAGGAGCAGATGCTGAGCCGTTTGATAGCACAGAGAGAGTTGCAGTTGGACCTTATGAGGTCAGAAATTGAAGTTTGGTTACAGCGTGTTCAGGGACAACTTTGCACCCTTGAGATTTCTTCGTCTCTTGATGATATGATCAAGTCGAAGCAAGTTACGGACCCATTCTTATCTCGAGTTTGGGATGAAGTAACCCAGGGGAAAGCCCCTGGATTCGTGATCCACGGGGATGGATTGATAAGTTTTAGAAATCGAGTTTGTGTACCCACTGACGAAGAATTGAGGAACTCTATCATGAGGGAAGCCCATGCTACCCCATACTCTATTCACCCGGGCTCTAGCAAGATGTATAAGGATTTGAAGCAGAATTATTGGTGGGGGAATATGAAACGTGAGGTTGCCGAATTCGTTTCGAGGTGTTTAACACATCGTGAGAGTTAAGATTGAGCACCAGCGACCCGCAGGAATGCTGAAACCGCTCCCGATTCCTGAGTGGAAATGGGAAGACATATCTATGGATTTTATCATTAGCTTGCCGACGAGTCGTCGAGGAATGAATACAATATGGGTGATTGTGGACCGTATGACCAAATCAGCCCACTTCTTGGAGATTAAGGACACGTGGGGCCCCGAGAGATTGGCCCAGCTGTTTATTAAGGAAATTGTGAGACTACACGGTACCCCCAAGAGCATTGTATCAGACCGTGACGGGCGATTTGTGTCACACTTCTGGAAGGCAGTTCATCGTGCGATGGGCACGCAGTTGAATTTCAGTACGGCTTTTCATCCACAGACCGATGGTCAGTCAGAGAGAACCATCCAGACTCTAGAGGATATGTTGAGAGCATGTGCTCTTGATTGGAAGAACGATTGGGAAGCCCAGCTGCCTTTGGTAGAATTCACTTATAATAATAGTTGGCACGCTTCGATTCAGATGGCACCGTATGAGGCATTGTATGGCCGTCGCTGTAGGTCCCCTTTGTGTTGGGACGAACTGTCAGAATCTCTGGGTACGGAACCCGATATGTTGTTAGTAGCCCGTGAGAAGATCACTTTGATTAGGAGTCGGTTGTTAATGGCTCAAAGTCGACAGAAGTCTTATGCTGACCACCGTCGACGACCGCTTGAGTTCGAGGTTGGTGACCATGTGTTAATGAAGGTGTCTCCTACACGAGGTGTTTTTCGTTTCGGGAAGAGGGGCAAGCTGAGCCCAAGGTACATTGGGCCGTTTGAGGTTCTGGAGCGTGTAGGTGATCTGGCCTATCGACTAGCCTTGCCACCGGCTTTGAGTAAGATTCAAAACGTGTTTCATGTCTCCCAGTTGAGGAAATATGTTGCTGATCCGAGCCATGTACTTCAGTTCGAAGAGATTGAATTAGCAGAGGATCATTCGTACGAGGAGCGTCCTGTACGGATACTCGAGAGAAGGATCAAGCAGTTGCAGAACAAGACAATTTCCCTACTGAAAGTTCAGTGGTCACGACACGGAGTCGAGGAGGCTATGTGGGAGACCGAGGATAGTATGCGAGCGAGATACCCCGAGTTATTTACCCCTTAGTTTCTAGGATGAAACTCCTTTTAAGGGGGGGAGTATGTAATATCCGACTGTAACTTTTCATTTTTACCTGTCGTTGTATTATTCGGATAATCTGATTATCATAAATCGTTGCATTTAGTATTATGTTGAGGTATTATAGATTTGAATATCATATCGTTGTTATTTCATTTCATGTGTGATGATTCGATGTTAATTAGAGTGTTACATTTTCGAATTTTTCTGTTGATGTAGCGTACGCTACACAGTACGATTAACGTACGCTAATCATGTGCCTTAGCGTGCGTAAGGTTTCCTCTGTTGCATACGCTAAGAGGGAATCTGGCATCAGTTGACTTCAGCACGTGAACTCCTTAGCCGTTAGCATGCATGTGATCAAGGTCTGAGCTGTCGTGTCGGTGAGAATCTACTTTTATTAGCATGCGTAACCCATTTCTCGTTAGCGTGCGCTAACGGCCTGCGATAATTCAAGACAGTAGCCACTGTAAGCCGCTTACGTACGTAATATCGACCGGATAGCATACGTAAGTGCATTAGCGTACGCTAAACTGTTCCGATAGCGTGCGCTAAGTCTGCACAGTCTATTTATAGGACCAGCCTGTTTTTCATTTCTTCACAACCCCAAACCGAATTTCTCTCTTCACATATCATACCTCTGCACTACCAAAACGATATCAACCTTCACCAACTTGTTTCTAAGCCTTGAATCTTGGAGTGGAGCTCATTTCCTTGGAGATTTGGAGTTGTTTTTGAGCTTGGAATATACTCTCTCATAGCATTGAAGTTGTTCTTCATTTCTGGAGGTAGGTGTGCTTTCTTCTCTGCATTATTTTCTTATGTTGATGTTAATGACGAATTATACTTCACCTAGAGTTAGATTAAGCAAGTAAAACATAGTTTTAATCCAACCTTTTTAACACTTCTTGATGAATATGATAAATGAGGGTTTAGATTAGATGAGTTCTTGATGTTGTAGTGATGGTAACCATGTTTGTAGTTATCATTACTCATCTTACTGGACGAATTTAGCTCAGTAGAACATTATTGGATCGGTTAGCTTCGTCATAGCTGGATTTAATCAAGAACTTGATATCATTAGAGTGTTTAAACACCATTTTAGGTATTTAATTACCTTGGGAAGAACTTGATAATGTTAAAGATAGGATTAGATGATCTTGTTCAGAAATCTTAGGAGCTTTAAATCATTATGGTTCAGCTTCACAAGTCTTTGAAGAATGATAAGGATCTTGATAGTTACAACAATAACTTTTCATTAATCTAATGTGTTGATAACTTAGAATGTGGTTCATCATCATGCTAAATAGATAGTGTTCGTAAGAAGATGATGCTGTTTATGAACGATATTGTCATGGTAGATTGAGTATCAAATTCATTATGACTATCCTTTTATAATAGTAGATGTTGTAGAACATGAGAATTTGATTTAAACCCATTTTATTGGCAAATTGAAGATGTTTTTGTTCATAGAATAACAAGAGAATTAAAGGACACTTTTGGTATGGTAATCCGATTTTGGAAGATGAATTAGATGTATTGAAACCTTTCATTAATCGTTAAGATATTCATTAGGGTGGAATGAATTATTCGAGTAGGTTGCGGGCGTCGTTTCCTACGAATTGATATTAATATTATGTGAATATGTTATTGAATGAATTACGTTTAATTCAAGGTTTCTTGTTCGATTGAGTGTTTAACCGAGGATACCGTCCGTTTGATCATTTGGAGAACGACTATCTTTCGCTTACGGAATTGAGGCAAGTTATCTTGCTTGGTTATAATGATGATTAGATTTCTTGTGATGGTTATATCTTTCATATGTATGAATTGTTCATGAAATGTTTGTCGTGATTTGACATTGTCCTTGACGTTATTCCGTTCTCTTCATGGGGTTGCATTCCCAAGTACGTCGTTTTGAATCGTTGATCTCGTTGGCCTTATTTTCACTTCGGTGAGTTTTCTTGATCCTTAATCGGATATCTGATTTGTTGAATTCGTTGTCATGTTGTATCGTGACATATCCGGAATCATATCTGCGTTCCGATTGGTTATTGTGTAGGATTTTTAGCCAGGCACATATATAGTCATTGGTGGATATTATTCCGCATTGGACTGTGCACACGAGACGTAGTTTCGTGAGGCTAATTAGGTACATTGTCCCACGTATATTATGGATTCCATATACGGGGCGGACATGTGCACGGACACATTTCCGAATCGGGCGTACTGTGATGTCCATCTTGAGCCATACTGTTAATCGTCCATAGTATTGGATGCTTGTGACTGATCGTTTCATACGCCCGAGGGGTATGATTGATAGTCGGAATGATTTCTTTGAAATCTATATATATGTGAATTGTATAATGTCAGAAGAATTGATTATCATGTATATCTGACCATGTGTTGGGCGAAATACTTGTATTGTATTTTAGGTCGAGGCAAAGGCAAGGCACGGGAAGAGCATGTCGACGGCGAAGGGTTCGAAGGATACTAGTTCGGGGGCCCCACACCTTTTGTTGTCCGGTTATGTTAAACCGTGTTATGTTATTTCGTGTTTCATTTAAATTGCTATTTGGTTGTATTTGACATTTGAAGTATTTTCCATCCCCATATGGTTTATACTTGTTTTTCGGATCCTGTGTATTGTAAGGCCGTTGGCCATATTTTAATAAACTCCTAATCGGAGTAATGACTATTCATTGTGGTTCGGTATCACAAATAATATTTGTTTAATCTGTTTTGAATATTGCCTAGTGGGTCCCAGTGTGGGATTCACGGCACTGTAATAGCCGCATTTTGGGGTGTTACACTTAGATCCTTCATCATTCATGATTCATCTTATAATTTTCCATTTTTTGTAAACTTTTCTTTTTGTGTGAAGAACACACTTGTGTTCTTGAGTGATCTTTGTAAGTGTGGTATAGTATATGTTGTTCAGAGAGTTTATTGCTTCTATCTCCTTTATCTACTAAGGGAGTTAGGATCAATTCTTTCTCTTGATTCAACTAAAAATGACCACAAAAGCTTGTAACATGTATAATAAATCCTTCATGGGCTAAGTAATCTTTAGTTGGGATTATAAACAAGGTTAGTCATGTTATTTATGTTTGTATAAAGATCTATTATGAATTACTTATTATTGTGTGTGATTTTCATTGTTTGAACAATCTTTATTTATTTAGCCAATAAATGACGATATTAATGGTCTTCATATGTTTCGAAAGAAAATATGTTTGATTAGATCAAATGATCTTCACTCTAAGTTGTTCTAGGGGATAGAAATATACCCCTAGTCCTTAGATGATTCTTTGAGTTATTTTCATAAATCCTAATGCTATTTAAGCCAATCAACATAGAAATATAGTGGATTGATTCAATATGTAAGGGGCGTTTTATAGTTCGAAAGAGAAACCGTCTTTTTAAGGAAAATCGAATCTACACAACATAATAAGTAAATTCATCTTATGATCTCCAATACATCTTTTATAACTAATGACGAACTAAGTTTGTAATCCCAACTATTTCATTTTATCGATAATCAATCTATTATTATTGCTATCTTTTTATTTCCTTATAATATTAGAACTATTATTGCAATTTCTTTGCAATTATTAAACCAAACTTTTTAATTGTGTGTTTAACTCATCTTAAGTATCTATAAAAATAGACTAATAGTGTATAATTCAAATTATAACAAAACTTCCTTGTGGGATCGATAAACCGGACTCAAAAAGTCCACTTTACTACTTGATACGATATCGTGCACTTGCGATAGTTACACTAAAATCGTGTCAAGTTTTTGGCGCCATTGCCGGGGACGTATAAGTTATATTTGAAATCTTACATTGTAAACTATTTTTATAAGTACAAATTTCTTGACGTTGTAACTTAGTACTAAATTGTGTTTGTCCGGTCAAGTGGCGGATAACGGTACTCCGTGACTATTAAAGTCGGATTTTTCAGTTTCCCACAACAACTGATATTTGTAGATATTTTCTTCAATTATTTTCATTGTCATTTTATTTTTACTTTTTTTTTTGTTGTTGTCATGGAAGAAACATTGTATAAAATCGAAAAAAGATTTCCCTTTCTAAGTAAAAATGCAATTTTAAAAATTTACAAGACAAGGCTTGAAAGGATGAGGTTGCTTACAAATAAAAGCATACCTTTTGACATAAGATTCATTATCGAAGCCAAAGTAAGAATAGAAGGTGAATTCACAGAAACACCAACTAGATTTTTACCAGGGCTTGGAAAAAGTTCATATGCCAAGAAACGACGAGCAAAGATTCTAGCCGTTTGCTATAAATGTGCTAGATGGAACTGTAATGCAAAATGTCGATCTTTAGGAATTCCATCTACAAACAGAGAAGATAAAATTCAGTTCATTAATGATGGTCTGAACAAGGAGAATTTAGATAATATCGAAATTTCTCTTGACACGCATCCTAGTCGACTTGTATATTAAGGAATTCAATGTTTGTGGAATAAATTCAAACCAGAATATGAACAACGTCTTGGGAATCTGACGTTAAAAGACCCTGTTTGCCAATTTGTAAGAAAATTGGATGGGAAGCTTCTCCCCGACTCATAGAAGGCGTTTAGGCCGTTTCTGAACGTAAAATCAGAGGAAGATGTGAGCCACAATCACAACTACTGTACATACGCGTAAGTATCTTTTATTTTTGTCGTGTGGTGAGATTTTCTGAATAAAAAATTTGATA
The DNA here is from genome assembly GCA_033398695.1 of Orobanche coerulescens. Classification (NCBI taxonomy): domain Eukaryota; kingdom Viridiplantae; phylum Streptophyta; class Magnoliopsida; order Lamiales; family Orobanchaceae; genus Orobanche; species Orobanche coerulescens. Next base: position 65,388,077 of record CM065819.1, read on the forward strand.
CGCGATAAAAGCTTTCATTATTCTATTGAGTAGTTGAAGCACAATCAAACGCAATCACAAACTTGTTAAACAATTTTTACCTTCTTTTTATTCTATAAATAAACTTTCTACTGGTTTCTTTCATTCATCCCTCAAACTTGCACTTTTCTCTGTTTCTCTCTAAGAATTTTTTTTTTCTTTTCAAAAATGGAGTCATCATCTTCAAGAAAAAAAATTTAACACGGTATGCATTTTTGGTGGAGCTAATTCTGGAAAAGAGGCATGCTTTACTGAAGCAGCCCACAACTTGGGTCGTACCTTAGGAGAAAAATACATTCATGTAGTTTACGGAGGAGGAAGTCTAGGATTAATGGGACGAGCTGCTGCTTCTGCCTATATGGAAGGAGTAAGAGTGTTGGGAATAATCCCAAAACCTCTGGCTGAAAGTAAAATCACCGGGTCAACTATTGGAGATGAGTTTAGATCTGTGAATATGCAAGATCGCATAACTCACATGATAAATAATTCTAGCGCCTTTATTGCCGTTCCCGGTGGTTTTGGCACCCTTGAGGAACTTTTTCATGTGGTTACCAGAGCCCAGCTAAATGTTCATCAAAAACCAATAGGTGTGCTTAATGTCAATGGTTTCTTTGATGGTTTACTGTCTTTCATCGACTACTCTGCTGAAAAGGGCTTTATTTCCGAGCGTGCAAAACGAATCATAGTCGTTGCAACAACACCAGAAGAACTAATCAAAAAACTCAATGAATTTGTTCCTCAACCAGATCCAGCTCTAGCTAAAATTGTCTGGGTAGAAGATTTTACCGTGAGAAAACGAAAAGTGGATTCATTCCTCTCCCTTTGATAACCCATGTCAGACCTCTTGTATTTTTACTTTCTGTCGTGTGTAATAATCGTGCTAAATGATGGCAGCTTAAGGAGTTTCATCTTGATATCTTGACGCGCATCTATTCGCGATTTATGTATTGCTGTAATTTTTATTTCGTGTTTTACTTTTATAAAAACTTTGATGGCAGCGTAAGGCGACTCTTCGGACTTTCTTGATGCGCATCTTAAAAATTGTTTTATACTTACGACTATATTTTATTTTCTTTTGTTGTGTGCCTCGTATATTTATTCTCTTGCAGATTCTAAAAGGCGTTAACTCAGACATCAACTTTCTTAACAGGGAGTATTCTGTTTTTTTGCATTGATTTTTTTTTTTTTAAAAAAACTGAGGACAGTTTTATTTTCAAGTTTGGGGGTGGTTTGTTTTAGTATTTTGGTGTGTTGTAATTTTGGTGTGTTTTGATTGATTTGGTTATTTGCCTTAATTTTTTTTTATTTTATATATATATATATAGTATTTTGATTTTTGAGATTTCTAGATCTAGCCATAACACCAATAAATTAGCTATATACAAGCTTCTAAAATCGTTTTAACCGGTAAAAAAATTGTATATTCCAAAATTTTTTTGAGCCTTAATCTCTCTTTCCAAGCCTTGTAATTATCATATAAAATCGAGTCATTTGTTACCTTGAGAAAAGAAGAATCAATTGGTTGATGAAAATAAAACTGAAATTTACTTAATTTGTGGAGTTTTTGATTTTTCATGCTTAACTAAAAAATGATTTTCTGCAAAAATTCTATTCCCTAAAAAAAAAAAAGGAGTCATTGGTGAAAAGAGCTACACGTTAGCACATAACGGTGTGAAAGCTATCACCTAAAAAAATAAATGACGAAAAGGAGAAGTGTTGAGCAGCAACAGCTGCCTAATTTTGGAAGTCTTAAATTTTGCGAAAAATAAAGGACTAACCATTGTTGGTGCGTAGCTGCCGTCTCAGAAAAATTGGTAAAAAGAGCTACACGTTAGCAAATAACGGTGTGAAAGCTATCACTAAAAGGGATGTAGTTTATGAGCAGATTTGAATTAATTAGCAGCTGAATTTCAATACACTCAATTTTGTGAAAATCACAATGTTTGATGACGCCAATAAAATTCTTCTTCATATTGAGTCGAAAAATAAACGAGTGATCGAGAGCAACCATTAAAGGGAGTCGTGTGTATCAAGAGTGGGAAAGAAATAATCAACCTATTGGGGGGAAACCTTACATTTTGGAATTACAAAATAAAAACCGTGTTTTAACTTCAAAAACATTAGTAGATTTATTTTGAATCTTGATTCATTTCTATCTACTGTATAAAGCTGGTTGTTGTTTATTAATGGCATTTTGATCTTCTTTTCTCTTTTTATATTTTAATTTATGTGTCTATTAATTTTCTTATTTTTTTTTTTTTATTTTTTTTTATTTTTGGAGTGTGAATAATAAAGAGTCTTGCTCGGGACTAGCAAGAATTCAAGTTTGGGGGTGTGATAAGTGTCAGTTTTGTACACTTATCCATGGTTTGTCTCGATAAAATTCACCCATAATTGAGCTAGTCTACTCGTTTTTTGCTTTTAATTTATTAGTTTTAAATAATTTTATTTTTATCGAATGATGATCGGATTAAATAACTGAATTACTCAAGAAACAACATGTTTAATAAATATTCTCTTTATTGAATTTTGATATATTCATGTTGTAGGGCTTTCCGAGACGAATTCGGCAGTCTTTCCGGATTCAAAATCAGAGTTATATATCAAAAGTTATCATCCGAAGAAGATCTGGGGCAAAAACGCAAAGTCTGAGAAATTCTGGGCCGAAAACATAACTATCCAAGCTTCAAATGAGCAAATTTACGAAGCCACGTTACGGCCGTAACATTCAGGAGTTACGGCTGTAAGTCACCCTTGTTACGGCCGTAACTCCTGAATGTTATGGCCGTAACTCTTGACAGATTACTATGATTTGTCTAATTTTTTATACTTTTTGTGTATTATTGAGGGGATGGCTGGCATTGATCCGATCTAATGTAATAATGCTGGAGTTTTGGAGCTATTAGATGACTTTAGGTGTATAAATAGACCCCTTAGATCCTTCATCATTCATGATTCATCTTTTAATTTTCCATTTTTTGTAAACTTTTCTTTTTGTGTGAAGAACACACTTGTGTTCTTGAGTGATCTTTGTAAGTGTGGTATAGTATATGTTGTTCAGAGAGTTTATTGCTTCTATCTCCTTTATCTACTAAGGGAGTTAGGATCAATTCTTTCTCTTGATTCAACTAAAAATGACCACAAAAGCTTGTAACATGTATAATAAACCCTTCATGGGCTAAGTAATCTTTAGTTGGGATTATAAACAAGGTTAGTCATGTTATTTATGTTTGTATAAAGATCTATTATGAATTACTTATTATTGTGTGTGATTTTCATTGTTTGACCAATCTTTATTTATTTGGCCAATAAATGACGATATTAATGGTCTTCATATGTTTCGAAAGAAAATATGTTTGATTAGATCAAATGATCTTCACTCTAAGTTGTTCTAGGGGATAGAAATATACCCCTAGTCCTTAGATGATTCTTTGAGTTATTTTCATAAATCCTAATGCTATGTATTGAAGCCAATCAACATAGAAATATAGTGGATTGATTCAATATGTAAGGGCGTTTATAGTTCGAAAGAGAAACCGTCTTTTTAAGGAAAATCGAATCTACACAACATAATAAGTAAATTCATCTTATGATCTCCAATACATCTTTTATAACTAATGACGAACTAAGTTTGTAATCCCAACTATTTCATTTTATCGATAATCAATCTATTATTATTGCTATCTTTTTATTTCCTTATAATATTAGAACTATTATTGCAATTTCTTTGCAATTATTAAACCAAACTTTTTAATTGTGTGTTTCACTCATCTTAAGTATCTATAAAAATAGACTAATAGTGTATAATTCAAATTATAACAAAACTTTCTTGTGGGATCGATAAACCAGACTCAAAAAGTCCACTTTACTACTTGATACGATATCGTGCACTTGCGATAGTTACACTAAAATCGTGTCACTTGTACAGCATCGGCTTCATCTACGTCAATTCTTACAGCTGCGGGGTTGATTTCTAGGTCAACAACAGGTTCTATGGGAGTTGATGGATCTAAGATGGAAAGATGTCGGATGTTCTGAGCAACAACTTCTACTCCTGTAGGGTCATGGTGAGGTTCGTCGAACACTACATGAACTGATTCCTCGATCGTCAGCTTCCTTTTATTAAAGATCCTGTAAGCTTTGCTGACGGAGGAATATCCTACAAATATTCCTTCATCCGACTTCTCATCACTACGCCATAAGTGCACATAGGCAAGCCCTGTTTATTGTTGCAGAAGACACGAAAAGTGTTGCCATAGGCCAAAGGCAACACCAAACCCTTGTTGCAATACGGCCGTTGCCTTTGAACCCTAAGGCAATACTTTTTCTCTCTAGTGCAACATCAATAAAATATTGCATTATGCCTATAAGGCAACATCATAACCAATCAAGGCAACAAGAAACGGTGTTGCCTAAGATTGCCAAAAGCAATAAAATATGGGCACGCATATTGCTTCGTCATCAGTGAGCCTATATTGGTACCACATTAGCAGTGGGTCCCACCTTGGTGCCACGTCATCAGTGGGTCCCACTTTGCTGCCAAGTCAGCAATTGACTTCTAATACAAAATAAGCAGCAAACCACCAATTTAACTTCTAAAGTACCAAAACCAAACAAACCACCAATTTAACTTCTAAAGTACCAAAACCAAACAAACACCACCAATCTAACTTCAAAAGTACGAAAGTACCAAGTCTAAATACAAGTTATTGAAAGTTACATATTAAAATAACTAAGACGTAGTGCCGCCTTGAGTCGTAGGAGTACCATTATCATCTTGATCACTTGATATCATTGCACAAAATTCTCCTAGTTGAGGTCGGGATTAGCTTCTCCCAATTTTTTCAGCAGAAAAGTCATGTTCTCTTGCACCTTTATGTTCACCTTCGCTTCTAATTCAATCTCAAGATCATTCCTTATCTTTGTCGTCAACTCAGTTACGTCTTGAGTGCGTAGGAGGATCTGCGTTGATGTTGAAGCGCCTTTTGCCTCTCCTTCCCACTAGCCAGTTTCGTGCATGAGACTTCCCTTTAGAAGCGATTGCATCCGCTTCGGCATCATTTCCCGTACTTAGCATCTTCTGAATCTCAGTCAACAAGGAATGGCAATATTAATTTTAGAAATCAAACATCAGTAAGTGCTCATGTATATTAAACTACTTACAATTTTTGACTTCACTACATAAGGATCTGTCTTATATGTCCGTCCTGGTTTTTGCTTACGAGTTTCCAAATAAATTAGACCATCATGGCGGGGCAAGATTTTGATCGCTCTTTTTATGTCATGTATGGGATAACAGGAGATTAAAAAGGATATTTAAAATAATAATAATAACATAAAAGTGGCCAAAGCTTTCTTTTAACTTAGAAGCCAATATAATTGTACAAAGATTTAATAAAAGCAATTTTTGACTTTGAAGAAAATAAGAAATTTAACCAAAACAATTTCTGACTACCATCTATGTGAAACATACAACATCATTTGTCACAATATATCAAATATTTTAATTTTTCTTCTAAAACAGATTGTAGCTCAGGTAACTCACTTGAGAATTTCCTTATTAACTAACTTCTAATTTGACTACAAGAAGTTTTTTTTTACACTACCCAAATTATATTTAGAAAATAAAACTTTACATTATTTCATGCAGAACCTTGCATTATTTCAAATAACCTCAAGACTTTTTTTTATAATTTTCTAAGGCCTTTGGGGTTTTCCTGTAATTGACTCAAACCTCCGGGTTTCTTTTGTAATTTATCCCTAAACATTTTAACCAACGAACTACATCAGCCACAAATAAACATCTAAAGTACTCATCATGACTTTAGTGTTGAAGCATCACTTCTTGGCCTGGTGTGCTTGATATCAGGTCTTGTGCTTAATATTCACAAGATTTTCAATTAATTTAATCTAATAAATTTTTAAAATTCCATGACATCTATAATTAGCCCAGATTTTTAATTCTATTCTTATTCATTTCTTTCTAGCTAAATCGTAAACTCGTATTATTTACCGTAAATATAACTCATGGGCCAAAACACATACCAACTTTTCTCTAACTAGCGATAGAGGTTTCGGACCCATTGTATGTGTCTCAGTTAATCCTTTACGATGTGCTACAATATCCTCCGCGAGTTTCTGTAGAATAAAAACAAATTATGTACATAGTTCCAATTCTGTACCAACTACAAAATTATTAATTCTATTTTAAGGATAGAGATGGAGCGATGAGAGCGAATTTTAGGTCTACTGTCGTACATGATTGCATTAATGCTGTGAGTTAAACGATACTGTGAAGAAGAATGAAGACCAACGACAAAATTACATCCAAACAAGAGTAGAAAGCATTTATACGTGGACCACCGAATGATCCGTGCCTGCCTTATTAAAAATCAGCAAGCAGGTCCATCTAACATTATTTTTATTTTCATAGAAAAAAACTACCAGATACTTCTTCCTTGGTATCCTGAAGAGCATATCCACATTGATAGTTTTACTTCCTAGCTCCAAATTCCAGGAATATCTAACCTTTTAAGTTAAATATTATCGGATAGCCAGATTCATGTTCAGGCATTTTATTTAAAGCTCTACAACTTCATATAAGATAAATCAATATGAATTTCACAAGACATCAAGAATTTGACAAAGATAAACCAAGTGAAAGGTTTTAGGCATACCATGTGATGAAATTGATTTTAGCACCAGCGGGGAGGCCAGATATTTCCTTTTCAGGGCCCAGAGTACCATCTTCCATTATCCGGTGAACTCCAATACCAGTAGAATATGACCTGGAAATGAATATTACAACATTTTTTATCCAGAGGAACAAAAAAGTCGAACAGATCCAGCAAAATACAATCCCATTCACACTGTTGGTTATGTAAAAAATAAAAGTGATCGACCTTGAAAAAAGTACAGATAGTGTATTGTTACTCACATTCAACTCTGTGAGTTGCATTTTCCATCACCAGCAAGCTTCTCTTCAGGTCTTGCCAATTCTGCCAAAGGAGGCAATGAACTCCTCTTGAGGAAAAGTATTTTATCCCTATGAGGAGAGAATGATAGTGTGGGAAGCGGAGGAGCATCAACGATATCTCTGATATCTGGTGGAGGAAGGCAATATCCATTTGAATCTGCAAGAATATAAAATATGAGAAATTGGAGAATATACAGCTCAGAGGAACTACTGCATGGTGGTGTATGTTTGATATGAGCATCTAGTTTCATATTTGGTAATTGGTACCAACACTAAAAGAATATGTTTTCTAGAAAACTCGGGCATGGTATTGATAAATCCTCTTCGTTCCGACTACACAAAAACAGAAAAAAGATGAATCCACAACTTGCAGAAAATCCCTAAACCAGATAATACAACTAAAAGTTATTCATGAGATTTTGCGAGATGGGAGAATACAATATGCAGGTTAATTGACATTGAGAATCTGTAAAAGAATCAGGTCCCGTGCAACTAAAACTTCCTCATGCTCTGTGAACGCAGATTCCCAAGTTGGAAACATCTATCAGCGGAACTGTCTATTCCCAAGAAAGATGAAATTTCACCTAAAAAACTTGCAATATTCGTATTTATTTTGACCTAATTATGCTTTGTAAGTCAAGAACTTCATAGAGGTTTTCTCAAAGCCAATCTTGACATCGAGGCTTGCCAGTAACAGTAATTCATCAACACCTTTAAAACAGATCAAATGCGTAAAGAAGACAGTGATAAACCTTCACCATCACAAAACAACATACCCTGCTAGGAAAAACTAACCAGTAAAAGCTCAATAAACAATAGCTTTCATCCCCATCCATCCTCCCCCACATCCCACATCCCACACCCAAAAAAAAGGGGAAAGAAACGAGATTCTCCTAGTCCACATCAGCACATTCGAGCAAATTCAGCTGAGACGACAGTAAACCTAAAATTAATGCAATCATGTGCAGAGATAGAGAGCCGGAGAGAGATAGAGATGGAGCGATGAGAGTATGAGGGGGAGGGAGTACCAGGGGGAGAGCGAGAGAGTGAATCTGGGAAGGGAAAGTAAACCTAGTTTCGTTTTGGAGGGAAATGTTAGCGCTTGGGACTGAATGTTAGAGCGAGGCTGTATAATTTTCTTTTTTTTTTTGGTGAGAGCTGTATACTTTTTATGTACCCAGATTGATTTGTTTTTTTTAAAAAAAAAATTGTATTATTTTTATTACCTTAAAATCTTGAAATTCTAATATTAAAATTTATAATGTGTATTTATAATATATAAATGAAATTGTATAAGTTAAAAATTATTTTATCTTATATATCAAACTTTCAAAATAAAACATAGATCATTATTTAAATTTCGTTATATGTATATATTTTTGATAATATATTAAACTTTAATAAAAAAATTAAAAATATGATAAGTAAGTATTATATTAAATATAAATAATTCTAGTCAAATTTATCCTATGTTATATATCAAACTTTAAGAGTAAAATAATATCAAAATTTAAGTTTCATTTCAATATAATTATATTTGTATTTGACAATAACATTAAAATACTATTAAAAAATTAGATATAATGCAACAAAATCAAAGGTGTTGCAAGTTTCACAACACCATTTTTATTTTGCAACAACAAATGTATATCTAGTGCAATACTATTTCAGTAATGTTTCACAAGATCAAAAATCAACAATCTATTGAAACGCTTTGGGGGCAACACTTGCTAAAAGTATTGCCTATTAGCACTTATGGCGTAGTGCATCAAAGGTTCTAAGTTGATCCTTCACATTGTTCAACACATAGCACCTGCATCAAAAAATGTGAAAATACGAAACTAACGGAGTTTTGTTGTTCCATACCTCATATGCTGTTTTGTTGTGGTTCTTGTTGACGATACAGCGGTTTTGAGTGTAGCATGCTGTATTGGTTGCTTCACCCCATAAACGCTGTGGCAACTTGCTTGCGGCAATCATTATCCTTATTGCTTCCTTCAGTGTCCTATTCTTTCGCTCGGCAACACCATTTTATTGAGGTGTACGGGCAGCTGAGTATTCGTGTTGTATCCCATTTTCCGAACAGTATTTATCTATAAAGCGGTTAGTAAATTATGTACCTCTATCGGAACGAATGGACACGATACTCCATCCTTTTTCATTTTGAGGCTTTCTCAGGAGCTCGGACAACTTTGATGTTGTTTCCTTCTTTTTGCTTAAGAAAATTGTCCAAGCATACCTGGAGTAATCATCAACAACAATGAGACAGTATTTCTTACCTCCCAAACTTACTGGATCTACAGGACTATAGAGATCCATGTGTATCATTTCCAACACTCTGTGGGTTGAAAGCTAGGATTTGCTCTTCAGGGTGGACTTGATTTGTTTGCCTTTTTGACATGGTCCACAGACACTGTCTTTTTAGAATGATACATTCGGCAATCCTCTAACCAGTCCCTGTCTTGAGAGCTTGTTGATTGTCTTGAAGTTGATGTGTGACATCCTCTTATGCCATAGCCAGCTTAGATCTGCAGTGCCTTTGGCAACTAAACAAGGAATTGTGGAGCCCGTAGGCATCTAGTCAGCAATATACATATTACCTGATCTGCTTCCTGTGAGCACAACTTTTTTGGTTAGGATGTTCTTGACTCTACAGTAATCTATATAGAATTTCACCGAGAACTGTTTGTCACAGAACTGGCCAATACTAAGTAGATTGTACTGTAACCCTCCAACATGAGCTACATCGGTGACTTTGAATTTTTCGACAAGAAGGTTTCCTTTTCCTCTTGTTCTTCCTTTAGATTTATCACCGAAGCGCACTTTTGGACCGCGACCTTCTACAAAATCTGATAGCTTGCTTCTCTCTCCTGTCATGTACCGGGAGCATCCGTTGTCGAAGTACCATATGTTCTTTTCCAAAATGTCATGTAGCACACAAATTAGGTAGTTTTAGGTCCCCTTTGATCGTTGGGTCCGTGAATGTTAGTACCTTTTGGTACCCAAATTTTCCTGACAGCAATTGGTTTACTGTAGGTTACATTTGGTACAAATTTGCGGTATCTACGTGGGGCATGTACGTAGTTACTGTATCTATGATAATCATTATGCATGTATAAATCAGGGTTATTATTATTAATCCAGTACGTATGCCGTCTCAAAGGTGGAGCCATTTTCTTTGACCTTACAGCTTGCCTTCTGGGTTTCCAGTTAGATTCCCACAGCTGTTGTCGATGCTGTGCGGACACCTGCTTTCTTGATGGATAATGAGGCTCATGTATCCATTGCACAGGCGTCTTTATCTTGAAATCTTGCCGTGCGGGCCTTTGGTATTTGGATACAGCCTTCTTTATGAACGGCTGTTGGCGCAATTGATATGATCGGGGAGCATGCTGTTGCGTGCGCCTTACCGGTTGGAATAGCTTATGAGTCCGCTGTCTTGAATAGGATTGTGGGGGCGGAATGGCAGCCTTTGCTTTTCGATGTGCAGCAGGTTCCTTCACAGGACTTGGAGTTTCTTCCGATACATGAATATGATCCACACTGTTGACAAACACAGTACTAGTTTTCCCTTTGTTGGAAAATGAGTTGTATCCTAAGCCACTTTTATCATGAGCATGTTGCCCAGTGCTTAGAATTTCTTCCATTCTTTTAGATGATTTCTCGAAAGATTTCAGAATGGTCTCAAGTTCTCTTTCTCGCTTTTCGAGAGTATTAAATTTTGCTTGAAGTAGAACAAAATCATTTGTCTTGCTTCCATTTTGAGACCTAGTCTCACTTAGTTCATGAGCAAGTTGATGATTGCTCTCCACGAGTTTTTCATGCTCGACCTTGCTGTTTTCACAATCAATTGACATATTTTCATAGTTTATCTTCAGCAAGTCGTTTTCTTCTTTCAGCTCTATGTTGGAAAGTTGAAGCTGAATGTTTTCATTTTTCAAAGTCTCGTGGGATTTTTGAATGTTCTTAAATTCATTCATCATGTTTTCGAAAGTATGCGATGCATTTACTGGAGTAATTGAGGTTGAGCTTACCTCATCATCGCTATCTTCTTCTTCCGGAATGTCTTTTGCCATAAAGCACATATATGCCTTATCTTCGAATTCATCGTCAGATGAGTCACTGTCAGTGACTACCTGAAGACATTCTTCGGATTTGGATGGTGTGGGGGAAGCTTCTGATTCTCCTATCAGGGCCTTGAACTTGTTTTTCCAAGCACGTCTTCGCTCATCCCTCTCTTATTGCTCGGCTTAAGGCAACTGTTGAACTTTGGGATGAGGACATTTGTTTGCATAATGTCCTAGTTTCCTGCAATTATAGCACATGTTAGCGTCGCCAGAGGAGGTTTCAGTACTTATCTTGTGAACAAGCTTGGGCCTGTAGGGAGTCTTTCCAGACTGCTTGATGAACTTTTTGAATTTGTGCATGAGGAGCGCGATTTCATCTTGTGACAGGATATCATCGTCGCTGTCAGCATTCTTGTAATTTGGCTTTGATGGGCTGGGCATGCTGTGTCGACGGTTGGATACATAGGCTAAGGCTGTAGTCCTGGCGGGAGATTCTTCAGCTTTCTCTCTCCTGTCTATATCGTACTCAAATGCTTTGAGGCCAAAAAATAGATCAAAGGTAGATATTTCGTTAAGATTGCAAGACACACACATAGCTGTGGTCTTAATGTCCCATCGGGAGGGAGAGATCTGAAATTTTTTAGATTTTTCTCCTTTTGAGTATAAATTTTGCCCAAAGCTTCAAGTTCACCAACAATTCCAGTGAATCTGAGGTTAAGTTCCTCAAGTGTTTCAGTTGGTTCCATTTCAAAAGATTCAAATTGATGAGTTAATTTGGAAATCTTATTTTCTTTGGAGAGCTCAGTTCGCTCACGAATCAACTTGAGTTTTTCCCAGATATGCTTGGCTATTTTACAGCTCTTTACCTTCGAGAATGTGCCTTTGTCGAGGGTGAGAAACAGCGCATTTTTCGCAACATTGTCGAGGTTGGCGCACTTTCTTTCGTTTGTGGTCCATTGATCGTGCTTCTTCTCGAGCATCTCAGCATGGGCTTGGCCTTCAATCCTTTCAGCCCGATTTACCTTCATTATCTTGATGGGTCCATCCTGTATAACAAAAATCATCTCTTCGTGCATTGCTGCAAGATGAGCCTCTATCCTAATTCTCCAATCATCAAACTCATTAATATAAAACATAGAAACTTTGTTGATCATTGATGTATCCATATGAGAATGTAGGAATGAAAAAGACTGTTTTATAAAAATAAGTGACTTTGGATCTGATTCGGTTAAAAATACGACTGATTCTTTTTAGAATCAACCGCTCCGATACCACTTGTTGGCCACTAAGTATACTAGATACAGCTTGGAAAGTGTTTTAAAGCTGTACGGTTTTTAAATCTGAGTGCGTAGCGGAAGTCTTTAATAGAGTAAGTTGCTGAGGATATAGTAACTCGGTGTGCAGTGTATACTTAAATAATCACAGTTAATAAAAAAATAAAGGCATAAGGTAAATAACACAATATTTAAAGTGGTTCGAGGTAAACCCCTCTACGTCCACTGGTCCTCCACACAAGAGTAAAAAGTTTATTATAATTACTGCGTACACAACTACGTAATTATAACACTTAATCAATATATCGTTCACACAGATTGATATAAAGATCTTAGCTTTCAACCATTCACACAGATTGGTTTTAGCTAACACTTGACTGGCTTCTTCACACACAGTTCTGAAGCTTCGTCTTCTTCAATGCAAGTCCGTCACACACAGTTCGGGAGTAGCAAGGATTCCTCAGTCCACACAGGGCCAATATGAGTTTGTTCAAAGATAGAACGGGTTTGAACAACAGCTATGACTTTCTGGGCTTTAAACTGATAATGTGTTATTCAAGGTTTGAGCACTGTATATCTCTTCTATCTGAATAACATAAAGCATAGGGAGATGTGTTTTGCTCTGAATATTTCTTGTAAACTTTTGAATGTTTGTAAGTCGTGAATATTCTGTATATATTCTGTAGACGATCTGTGTATCTTGATCTTCAAACTCTGGAGATATATATAGCCTCTGAAATATATCCGTTTAAAATATATCTGTTGAGCAAGATTCTGCGACAACTTGATATTTGACTGAGATCCGGATATTGTGGGATTTGAAGATCTTTTGACTTACAGTATTTAAATACTTTATCCTTTAGTATTTAAATACTTCTTTATCAATGGGACTTGACTTCTAGCGAATACTGAAGATTCCTTCTTGACCTGTTTGAGGGTTGTATGGAACGATTGTTGTATTGATATTTCGAGACAACTTCCATACTTAGCTTTGCGGGACTCTTTGCTGTATGATAGATTTGCTATATGGTTGAGACTGCGAGAAGTCTTCGATACAGGTTGATACTTGATCAGCTTTTCGATACAGCTATTGGCGGTATTCAGGATTTGGCATATTGTCAAAACATTCTGACAATACAATCGATACAGGGATTGTTTATCCAAACATCATCGATATAGGGTTTTTGTTATCCCAACAACATCTATGTGTCGGATAGTGGAAAGGAGAAAATCACCACCTTCAAACACCACTATGGTGAACGGCTAAGAGGAGGAGGAGGATGGATTATTTTTTCTCTTTTTCTCTCTCTCTCTAGGAGTGAAGAATGATGGTCTTCAAAGTGTAAGACTATACATGCCTTACCCTTGTTACTATACTCATCATAAGTTAAGATATCTAATGAGATAAGATAATGTTATGCATTTTAGATACCGATCAAAACAACGAAATCCGATATCCACTTCATATAATCACATATCATCTTCTTCCTCAAATATCAACATCTTAAACACCAAGAACTCATAATCATTGCCATGTTCACCATCATATGAAGAAACCAACAACAACAACATCAAAGATCCGAATTGAAGGAAGATATTAGCTAACATATCTCTTTGAAGATAGACAACACAATTCGAAATCATTCGAATCATATCAATAACCGTATATCAACCGTAACATCAACATAACTCAGTAACCAATCTCATAATCATACTTATCAACTTGCTTATATGGTAATCATCAACTTAAGAACATCAACATTTAATCCAAAATGAAATCCAAAGATGAAGAGTAATTGACTTTTTGAATGAATGGATTGAATCCCAAGTTTGAATTCGTTTCCAATCGATTCTAAGATTCAAATGTCGTTATGGATGATTAACTCCACCTTAGTCCAGTGCTTGGAACCTCAAATACTTCTCAAGGCGCTCTCTATCGGCTCACATGAAGAAATGGATGAAAATGAAGAAGAATGGCCAATTGCACTGTCCGTATGTCATGACTATTCTTCCATCACATGTGAATGAAAACCCCACATTAAAATATTGAGTCTTATCTGAACATAAGTTTTCATGAAATAAAAGCAAGACTCAAAATATATGAATGATGGGGGTTATGGATGTGACTGGGCTAGGTAGTCGAACCACAGTACATGAAAATGGACCTTCGTGTGTCTAGTCCGTTAGATACACCTTGGTATGTCTCTATAAATTTAAATAGTTAATTAATCTAATTAATTAATTATATTAAATATAAATTCCCCAAGAAATAATTATTTCTGAATTAAATTACTTTTTTAGTAATTTATTTTACATGACAAAATTATTTTATCGAATAATTAAATTAGAAATCTAATATCAAATATTAACAAAGAGAGAATGTGCTCAATTAATCCATCATATATCTTACTTGTACGACTCTGTAGGTTCATCTCAGTTACCAATGGGAGGACCAAATAGTGTGAGTAACACCTAACCCGTCTCGTTGATCACATTATATCCCAACTGAAAATCAATGATAGAGATTATTTCAAAATATTTATCCATTATGAATATCATATAGATATAAACCCCTAAATGAGATGTCCCGATCAAAATTAGGGTCACGGTAACGTCAAACCCTGATATAACTTGATGCTATGCATGTGTTAGTGCAAATTGATATCACTGAACTTTCGTGTATTAAATACAACTGGCTCTATATGCTTTGATCAAAGACTTATGATCTCATCTGCCGCTACCAGCATATGACGTTCACCTGTTCACTTACCATGAAAAAGAATCATATCTTAGTATCTAATAGAGACAGCTACTTGCCCACCAAGTCACACTTTGAGGTTGTCCCCACGGGCACGTGATTGGAGGGTACTACTCTAGTGACTAACTTAATATCACGAGCACATATCCTACTGAATCCTCAAGTCAAAGGTTGACATATATGTAACACCACCATATACTACATTGGACGTTTCACACCATAGACCATGCTCACAAGGATCTACCGGACTTGATACCAAAATCCAAACCATAATATTTGACCACCAGGATCAAAATACACGTTAATATAGACCGACAAGGTCAAACAATGGAAGGAGCGGACCATCATGGTCACATTACGACATGAATCAAGCAAAGCCAATAAAATTACATTATACTCATACCCAGAAAGGGGTCAAAACACTGCAGTGGAAATGGATTGCACCTAAACAATCTAACTAAATAAATTCAATTTTTGTTTGATCATTATCGCAATTTGTCATCTTCATGCCGATTCTGTGACTATTCCCTCGAACCACAAGTACCTCGAATGCATAAAAGGTCTCAATTCCAGATTGGAGGTTAGCACTGGAATCGTTAATACAAGTATTCTAATTATACAAATTATCTCACGCATACATCAGTCATGAATCAGACAGTAACAATCATTCACAAGAAATTCCCAAGAGGTTTCTAAATTTAGAAATCCAACTCAAGTCTTTGAAAAACATTTGGAAAATCTCGGAGGTTTTGAAAGGGGAAAGCCTTTGGGACTTTAAGCCATAACTTTATGAAATCTTTTAAAAAACAGATAGGGTCTCAGCCCTAAGATCATTTCATATCAACAGAGTCCACATTACAAACACGGGATCAACGGCCCAACATTATCAAACCATAATATACACTCATGGGTCATCGGAGGTGTGTTTTCCCTCATTCTCCTAAAATCCCGAACCCACACTCACAATTGCGTAACCAACAGACCCGGTCAGATCATACATGGTTGGATACCTCATGGTCAAACATTATACATACTCACAAGTGATGAACTCCAGATGCCTCGTTGGACCCTGCCTGGTAGCATAGATATTGGATTTCGATCGTAATCGCAAGTACTGAGTCCCAGAGACCTCGTCAAGCCTTACCTTATTAAATCCAATACAACACCATTGTACATCCACACTTTCAAGTACCGAATTTCTGAGATGTCGTTAGACCATACCTTGTTGAACACAACACCACAAGGATTCACAATACACATTAATATCAACACCAATCATCACGAGTGAACGCATCATTATCACAACATAAATCACCGATCATATTGTAATATCCGCAATTTTCGATTTTCGGTAAAATTCTTTTTTCGGCCGGAGTCCATTTTGACGACTCGCTCATGACCGTTTCGTCATTTCGAGAATGATTAATTCTGCACTTTTTGTCATCCGAGTTCGTTTCGGTATCGTTTTGTTGAGTTCCGATCTTTTTAGCGACTTTTCCGCACTTGAGTTCGATTCTTGCGAATCTCGTCCGAAACTGTTGTTTCGAGTTTCTCGTAAGTTCATTTAATGTTATTATTCATGTTGCAAGCTTTGGTTTGGTGTTTCGATCGCGTATCGTGATTTTCGGACGTTTTGGGCCATTTTCGTAATTTCCCAAAGTTTTGGGTAATTACTTCCGTTGTTGAATTCCGAGCCTTCGGGTGGTCGGAATTGTGTGTTCTCTTAGCTCTTAGATTCGTCTTTGCGAGTACGTCGTAACCGTATCATCGATTCGTATTCAGGTTCGGGTTTCGGGGTCATTCGGGCCGTCGGAGTTGGCCCCGGCCGAGTCATGGCCGTGCAATCTGGGCCCAGGCCGGCACTGGCCGAGTCACGGCCGGTAGTGCTCGGCAGCTTCTGGCCGAGTCACGGTCGGCAGTGATCGCGGCTTCCGGCCGAGCGAGCCGCACCGTAGGGCCGCGGCACATCTTTGGCGGGGCGCGGCACACTCTGTGGCATTTTTCGGCCAACCCGATCTGACGGTGCCGCGGCTGCCCGGCCGAGCAGCTGACACCGCCGACCACGGGAGCCATTTTTGGGCCTATGCCGCGCACACTCCCGGCCCGGGCGCGGCACACTGTGCGACTTATTTATGGTCCTGCACACGGGTTTTCGCCATTTTCTCCTTCTTCTCATTTCCTTCCGCGGCTGAGGGTGATACCAACATGGAGCCATGTTGTTTGACAACAAATCCATGAAGTTATTAAGTTCATATCATCAATCAATCATCCGTTATCATCCTTTGATCCAGCAAATCAAGGTAATCTTCCTTAGAACCCTAATTTCGTGAATTTGGGGGTTTTTGCGTTTTTGTCCGATTCGTTGCGTATTATTGGTTAATTCATGATGGATATGATTAATCTTAGTAGTATTCTTGTGTTTAACATCATTTAATCCATTGTTCTTCGTCGAATCGAAGTATACTTCTTGATTTCCTTCAAATTGACGTTTTGGGGGATTTGTCCTTGATCTTGTTTTTCATCCGTTTTTGATGGATCGATTATCCTTAAATGATGTTGTTAAACATATTCTATGGATTGTATATCCATATTTAAACTTGGAATTCCGTTTTCGGGTTTGGACGGAACGAATCGTGTTCTTGGCCGTTTTGGGGAAAGCGGCAGGCGTTCGTCATTTGTTCTTTGAATTCAACGGCTTTGAGTCGTGTTATGGAATTCATTTCATTGTTGTTCTTGTCCTTTGTAGTTTATGATCGCGAGTTGGCGATCGGTGGAGTCGGTAGGTTCGTAGTCGGTTCGTGTCAACCTACTTCGGTCGATTCTCCGTGTTGCGATTATTCGAGGCAAGTATCTTGCCCATACATTTCATATTTCATCGGCATAATTATTGATAAATGATTTTATGCGAAATCCAATGTTTAATGAACGTTAAAAAGGATCGGTATGCCCTCGATAAATATTGTCTTTCAACGATAATTCGAATACTTCGTGAATGGATATGTTCTCGGAATATGTGTTAGTTTCGTACGTTGAGAGACGTTATAATCGCATTGAGTGAATATAATAGACCATAATTGTTTGCCGAGGATTGTGTATTGAATTGTATGTTTGTTCGGTGGGTATTCGACATGATGTGATGTTAGTCGTTACTCCTTTGAAAGGAGGTTGTGATGCTTAATGTTGCTTGTCTTGATAATCGACTATTGTTGTGTGCTTTTTGTATGTGATGTGCCTCCGGGTAGGATTGTTGAATCTCCGGGATCCATACTTGCTAGTATGGGTCGGGCGAAACCGTAGGGTTATCCAATACGGGTATGTCTTGCGGGGACTCCGAGGTTCGGGGCTTGCTAGCCCGATGCCGGGATATCTTGTGGGGTTATCATCGGGTATGTCTTGCGGGGACTCCGAGGTTCGTGGCTTGTTAGCACGATGCCGGGATAACTTATGGTTGTGGTTTGGTTGTGATATTCGTGTCGTGGAGAGATGTGATTTGATATGTTTTTCCTATTGGGTTATTCACTCGGGTTTGTTCTTCGGGAGCATCTGAGGTTCGTGGCTTGTTAGCACGGGACACGAATAATCCTTAGGAACATGTGATTTGTGATTTGGGTCACGGACCCCGTGTTTTGTGAAATGGGTTGTGGACCCTGCGTATTGTTACCGGAACTTGAATTTTGGAAAATGACTTTTGGGCTGTGTCCCTAAATGTTTTCGAAAGGTTTTAGAATTTTTATATCCCAAATGTTTTCTAAACTCCCGAGATCGTCAAATGTTTTGTAATGTGGACATTGGGTTATTTCCTACCTTTCACGTTTTGAATGGTTTGATCAAGTGAATTTTCTCGGGAAGTATATTCGCGATTATTCTGTTTTTGTGGAGTATGATATGTATGGCTTGTTTTCGTATTTATACTTGCACTAGCAAACCAGTGGAGTTTTGCTAACCCCCGAGTATTCGGGGGGTGGAGGTCTATTTTTGCATTCAGGTTTTGGAGCATAGCACAGGGTCGGCACGAAGGATGATGAAAGATGAACGATACTAATCACACGAGGATCCGTTGATGTCGTATTGGTCTAGTTGTATTTTTTTCCGCTGCAGTATCTTTTCCCCGTTGTACGGTAGTTTATTGTATTTTGACCCCTGCGTGGGTATATGTTGTAAT
This sequence comes from Orobanche coerulescens, assembly GCA_033398695.1. Taxonomy (NCBI): domain Eukaryota; kingdom Viridiplantae; phylum Streptophyta; class Magnoliopsida; order Lamiales; family Orobanchaceae; genus Orobanche; species Orobanche coerulescens. The sequence continues at coordinate 65,407,332 of CM065819.1, forward strand.
TAAGCTGTTTATTTTTATTGAAAGACCAAATCGGTCTACTGAGTCATTTAGCCTTGAAGGCATTGTCGAGATGTTAAATATTGTTACCAGCCTGGTAGATCTTCGAGGAGAGGGTCTACGGCATGTAATATCCCTGAGTGGATTGGGGGTGTTACATAAATGGTATCAGAGCTTAGGTTGAGGAAATCTAGGCTGTCGGGTCGAGTTATGTGTTGTTGAGTCTTGTATTGTCAGATTTTGTCTGACTGAGTCGTGTCGCGACGCGTCGTTTGAGTTTGTTGGTCGTGATTAGTATCGTGGGGCGATCATCATCTTCGTGCGACCTGTGGAAGTAAGTCTCCCTTCTTTGTGTTGTGCCTCGTGTGACACGAGCTATTTTTATGATTATTTGTTAAGAGATGGAATCCTTATGTGGATTTTGATTTCACGATATGTATTTAGTCGACTCTCGTATTTGATTTATACGAGGAGTGTCGTCGCTTGTGATGTCTTTTTATTATTGTTTTTGTCCGTTGCTGATGATTTTCGAATCGATTTGCACGTCTTACAAGTTCTCTTGTGGAGGCTTTGTGCTTATACGCGTTCGACTTGTTCACTAGCCAGTGCGGGAGGGTCCTTAGAGGCCTCGAATGGGGTCATTGGTTTGTTCTAAATGTGGTATTTTTTTTTTCGTTTATTTCCGTTTAAAGACATGTATTGTCTTGGTTTTAAACGTTTTGATGCGTGTACTAGGAGTTGTTTTAGTGAACGTCGATATGTGTGAGTTTTGGGCATTCTAGCCTATTGGATTTTTGAAAACCTTGAGTATCTCAGAAAATTAAATTTCGAGACGTACTTTTAAAAACGAATTATTTCCTTGCGGTGTTTTCGAGGTGCTTTCTCGTGCCGCAATATATTTCAAAAAAAAAAAAATTTCCAATTGAGGACCAAAAGTATTTTGAGATATTTTCGATGTTTAGAAACACTTATACTTAAACCCGAGGGTCGAATATTTCTGAAAGTCTTTCGCTAAAAGAAGATGTCCTCATTTTTACCAAGTGCATGATGGTTTTCAAAGTCTCGATAACAATGTTTCACGTTTGTACTTTTTGAAAGGTGATACTCAAGATCAACCGGTGTTCTTCTAAATTATTTTCAAAATGAGGTTTTCGTTTTTAAAACCTATCCATTCCCGTTTGAGGGCTGGGTATGTATGTATAATGTTCGCGTTGTCATTTTGATGTTTGCTCCCGAGTATGACCGAATTGGCGGTGTGAGCGTTGAGTCGTTTTCCACACATTTGTTGTGTTAGCCCCTTGTGAGAGGCGGGATGTTGGTGTTGAATATTGTCGCCCCGTGGTGATTTCTGCGTTGTCGCGCATGTGCGAGCTGTTAGAGCTTGGGTTGGTATGGCCGTGTGCATCGGTGATCGTTCCGTTATGTGTCGGTTGTTTAATGTCTTGTTACCTTGCTCCTATTTTTGTGAGTTTCGTGGATGAGGTCGGAGGTAATACCCGTACTATTTTGACTTCTGTATTTTCTTTTTCTCCATTCTTTCGACTCGCTCGTATTCGTTGATACTTTCTGAACTTGTTCTGTATTTCGGTTTCATCGTCCGAACAAACTATGATCTTGTTGTGGGTTGATCTGGTTATCGCTGTGATTTTTTCGAGTTCGGTTCGATTCTTGTGAACCTTGTTCGGAAGTGACATCATATGGATCTATTAGTTCCTTTATTCGAAGTGGATCGGATTTGGAACTCCTGTGTTTTCGACTTTGTCGACTCATTATGTTTGTTGGCATTTCTGAGCTTGTCCTGCCCCTTGCTTTTGTTGATCGAACAAGTGTGGTATTGTTTCGGAATAACTCGTTTGTCGTTGTGACTTTTCAATCGCTATTCCCATTCCGGTGGATCTTATGGGAATGCATGTCTTGTAGTTCCCACCAGATCATCCTGGGAGTTGTTGTTTGAATTTTATTATCCTTCGTGGTTCGGACATGATTGTTCGATTTTTGTTGTCTCGGTCGTTTGTTTGTTCGGTTTTTGTCCTCGTTTCGTGATTGTTGAGCATTCAGGCTCCTTCCTAATTTCCTTAAGTTCGGGAAATTAGTCTCGTTCGATCTTCCCACCCTTGGGCGGTGGAATTCCATATTTGTTCAGCGATTGGCTTGCGTTTTGATTGATGTACCGTTGGGTCGGTCAATCCTATTGATTTTCGTTGTGTTTTGTGATTGTTCGGATAATTGACTTGACTATATTATCCGTTTGATGACGCTTGTCATTTGTTGGTTTTATTATATTCCTAACGGCAACGTTGTGTTGGTCGTCGCGGAGCGTGTTTTCACGCCGTATGTCTCCTTGCGTTTCTTGCAGCGTTTCGCCGTCGGGCGCGAGTTTTCGGTTTTTGCGTATCTCGTCGAGTTCTCCTGGCAGGGGATATTGCTTCTTCCTACTTATTTTAAGTTTCGGGACGAAACTTCTTTTAAGGAGGGTAGAATGTAATATCCGCAATTTTCGTTTTTCGGTAAATTTCTTTTTCGTAGAGTCCGTTTTGATGACTCGCTCATGACCGTTTCGTCATTTCGAGAATGATTAATTCTGCACTTTTTGTCATCCGAGTTCGTTTCGGTATCGTTTTGTTGAGTTCCGAGCTTTTTAGCGACTTTTCTGCACTTGAGTTCGATTCTTGCGAATCTCGTCCGAAACTGTTGTTTCGAGTTTCTCGTAAGTTCATTTAATGTTATTATTCATGTTGCAAGCTTTGGTTTGGTGTTTCGATCGCGTATCGTGATTTTCGGACGTTTTGGGCCATTTTCGTAATTTCCCAAAGTTTTGGGTAATTACTTCCGTTGTTGAATTCCGAGCCTTCGGGTGGTCGGAATTGTGTGTTCTCTTAGCTCTTAGATTCGTCTTTGTGAGTAAGTCGTAACCGTATCATCGATTCGTATTCAGGTTCGGGTTTCGGGGTCGTTCGGGTCGTCGGAGTTGGCCCCGGCCGAGTCATGGCCGGCACTGGCCGAGTCACGGCCGGCAGTGATCGGCAGATTCCGGCCGAGCAGGCCACACCGTAGGGCCACGGCACATGCTGGCAGGGCCACGGCACACTCTGTGGCATTTTTCGGCCAACCTGATCAGATCGTGCCGCACACGCTGGCCGAGCCATGCACACCGCGCCACCAGGGAGCCATTTTGGGCTGTGCCGCGGCACACTCGGCCTTGGCATGCGGCACTGTGCAGCCTATTTATGGTCCTGCACACGGGTTTTTGGCCATTTTTCTCCTTCTTCTCATTTCCTTCCGCGGCTGAGGGTGATACCAACTTAATGTTGCCTCCGGGTAGGATTGTTGAATCTCCGGGTAGGATTGTTGATAATCGACTATTGTTGTGTGCTTGTTGTATGTGATGTGCCTCCGGTTTGAATACTCCAATAGCCAAAACGATTGTTGTATTGATATTTCGAGACAACTTCCATACTTAGCTTTGCGGGACTCTTTGCTGTATGATAGATTTGCTATATGGTTGAGACTGCGAGAAGTCTTCGATACAGGTTGATACTTGATCAGTTTTTCGATACAGCTATTGGCGGTATTCAGGATTTGGCATATTGTCAAAACATTCTAACAATACAATCGATACAGGGATTGTTTATCCAAACATCATCGATACAGGGTTTTTGTTATCCCAACAACATCTATGTGTCGGATAGTGGAAAGGAGAAAATCACCACCTTCAAACACCACTATGGTGAACGGCTAAGAGGAGGAGGAGGATGGATTATTTTTTCTCTTTTTCTCTCTCTCTAGGAGTGAAGAATGATGGTCTTCAAAGTGTAAGACTATACATGCCTTACCCTTGTTACTATACTCATCATAAGTTAAGATATCTAATGAGATAAGATAATGTTATGCATTTTAGATACCGATCAAAACAACGAAATCCGATATCCACTTCATATAATCACATATCATCTTCTTCCTCAAATATCAACATCTTAAACACCAAGAACTCATAATCATTTCCATGTTCACCATCATATGAAGAAACCAACAACAACAACATCAAAGATCCGAATTGAAGGAAGACATTAGCTAACATATCTCTTTGAAGATAAACAACACAATTCGAAATCATTCGAATCATATCAATAACCGTATATCAACCGTAACATCAACATAACTCAGTAACCAATCTCATAATCATACTTATCAACTTGCTTATATGGTAATCATCAACTTAAGAACATCAACATTTAATCCAAAATGAAATCCAAAGATGAAGAGTAATTGACTTTTTGAATGAATGGATTGAATCCCAAGTTTGAATTCGTTTCCAATCGATTCTAAGATTCAAATGTCGTTATGGATGATTAACTCCACCTTAGTCCAGTGCTTGGAACCTCAAATACTTCTCAAGGCGCTCTCTATCGGCTCACATGAAGAAATGGATGAAAATTAAGAAGAATGGCCAATTGCACTGTCCGTATGTCATGACTATTCTTCCATCACATGTGAATGAAAACCCCACATTAAAATATTGAGTCTTATCTGAACATAAGTTTTCATGAAATAAAAGCAAGACTCAAAATATATGAATGATGGGGGTTATGGATGTGACTGGGCTAGGTAGTCGAACCACAGTACATGAAAATGGACCTTCGTGTGTCTAGTCCGTTAGATACACCTTGGTATGTCTCTATAAATTTAAATAGTTAATTAATCTAATTAATTAATTATATTAAATATAAATTCCCCAAGAAATAATTATTTCTGAATTAAATTACTTTTTTAGTAATTTATTTTACATGACAAAATTATTTTATCGAATAATTAAATTAGAAATCTAATATCAAATATTAACAAAGAGAGAATGTGCTCAATTAATCCATCATATATCTTACTTTTACGACTCTGTAGGTTCATCTCAGTTACCAATGGGAGGACCAAATAGTGTGAGTAACACCTAACCCGTCTCGTTGCTCACATTATATCCCAACTGAAAATCAATGATAGAGATTATTTCAAAATATTTATCCATTATGAATATCATATAGATATAAACCCCTAAATGAGATGTCCCGATCAAAATTAGGGTCACGGTAACGTCAAACCCTGATATAACTTGATGCTATGCATGTGTTAGTGCAAATTGATATCACTGAACTTTCGTGTATTAAATACAACTGGCTCTATATGCTTTGATCAAAGACTTATGATCTCATCTGCCGCTACCGGCATATGACGTTCACCTGTTCACTTACCATGAAAAAGAATCATATCTTAGTATCTAATAGAGACAGCTACTTGCCCACCAAGTCACACTTTGAGGTTGTCCCCACGGGCACGTGATTGGAGGGTACTACTCTAGTGACTAACTTAATATCACGAGCACATATCCTACTGAATCCTCAAGTCAAAGGTTGACATATATGTAACACCACCATATACTACATTGTACGTTTCACACCATAGACCATGCTCACAAGGATCTACCGGACTTGATACCAAAATCCAAACCATAATATTTGACCACCAGGATCAAAATACACGTTAATATAGACCGACAAGGTCAAACAATGGAAGGAGCGGACCATCATGGTCACATTACGACATGAATCAAGCAAAGCCAATAAAATTACATTATACTCATACCCAGAAAGGGGTCAAAACACTGCAGTGGAAATGGATTGCACCTAAACAATCTAACTAAATAAATTCAATTTTTGTTTGATCATTATCGCAATTTGTCATCTTCATGCCGATTCTGTGACTATTCCCTCGAACCACAAGTACCTCGAATGCATAAAAGGTCTCAATTCCAGATTGGAGGTTAGCACTGGAATCGTTAATACAAGTATTCTAATTATACAAATTATCTCACGCATACATCAGTCATGAATCAGACAGTAACAATCATTCACAAGAAATTCCCAAGAGGTTTCTAAATTTAGAAATCCAACTCAAGTCTTTGAAAACATTTGGAAAATCTCGGAGGTTTTGAAAGGGGAAAGCCTTTGGGACTTTAAGCCATAACTTTATGAAATCTTTTAAAAAACAGATAGGGTCTCAGCCCTAAGATCATTTCATATCAACAGAGTCCACATTACAAACACGGGATCAACGGCCCAACATTATCAAACCATAATATACACTCATGGGTCATCGGAGGTGTGTTTTCCCTCATTCTCCTAAAATCCCTAACCCACACTCACAATTGCGTAACCAACAGACCCGGTCAGATCATACATGGTTGGATACCTCATGGTCAAACATTATACATACTCACAAGTGATGAACTCCAGATGCCTCGTTGGACCCTGCCTCGTAGCATAGATATTGGATTTCGATCGTAATCGCAAGTACTGAGTCCCAGAGACCTCGTCAAGCCTTACCTTATTAAATCCAATACAACACCATTGTACATCCACACTTTCAAGTACCGAATTTCTGAGATGTCGTTAGACCATACCTTGTTGAACACAACACCACAAGGATTCACAATACACATTAATATCAACACCAATCATCACGAGTGAACGCATCTGTAATATCCGGATAAATTGTTGAGTATTTTCATCTGTATTTGAACCCTGTATTACCTGAAATGGTGCTATCAATAATCGAAGTACGACCGTTTCCGTATTCGTATCCTCATGCATGATAATATCAACCTTTAATCCTTTTCATGCAACTCGTCGTAACGCACGCTAACAGGTAAGCGTAACGTACGTTACGATCTGGAAATAGCGTACGTTACGAGCTAGACGTAGCGTACGTAAGGAGGTCAATAATTGAACAGATTGGCTAACACATGGACAGCTGGTGGTGGGGCTCGGAAATATTCCCGGATGAACACGGCTTTTGGGGTCAACGGTGTTAACGTACGCTAAGGCTTGTAACTAGCGACGCTAATATGTGTAGCTTACGACGTAATGCATAGGGTGTAACGTCGTAAGCTAGTACAAAACGAGACGGAAGCTATCGGTGATCGATAGCGTACGCTAATATCGAATGGTAGCGTGCGCTAAGTATATTACGACGTAAATGGCTGAGGCTAACGACGTAAATCTCAAGATATTATATATATGGACAACACCCCATTTCATTTCTCTTCGTCCCTTTCACTTGTAATTCGTTTTCCTCCATTTCTAGAGGGTCTCCAGCCCTCTAAAACACATATAGAACACGTAGACTCGATCATTTAAGTTACGAAACATCTTGCATTGACATTCAAGCAATCGGAATTGGATGCTACCTCGTGTCTCTGCGTTTCTTTCATATTAAAGGTATGTTAATGCTACCTCAACCTTGATTTCGTGTTCTTAAGGATGTTTTGAACATACCACCAGGATTATTAAGCTCCATAAGATGATTTTTATCCGAACGCCATGTTTTTGGAAGTTGGAATGATTCATGCTTTAGTTAACCGAGTTAAGAACGTTATAGTCCGACTCTTGTTATGATAATCAAGTAAGGTAAAATCCTGAGATTAATAAACCATATTGTATGGTGTTTCCATAATGATCATAGACTTAATGTTGGTAACAACCCGATTTTCCGAACTACCTTTGAGGATCTATAATCAATATTTGGAGTGAGTCTTATGATGGGAGGATTAACCGGGAATTCGTAGACATCAACACCATAGGGTTATCCTGATTCACATGAGTGAGATATGTGTGAATATAACGTACGTTAAGCTCTATGCATTACGTACGTTATACCTCGTGCAAGGCAAGCGATCAACCGAGAAGAATCGTCTAATGCATGCTTAGCGTGCGCTAATCCTTGTAGCTTACGTGCGCTAACGTGCAGACGTAACGTACGTTACGTATGTGTGTAACGTACGTTACGAAGAGAACAGTTAGGGTTCGGCCATCTTTTTATGCTTTTCCTTGTGTGATTGGTTGTTTATTTTATGATAGGATATTAAGGACGAATTTCCTACGATAATCCAGTGTTGAGCCTCTCCGATCGTCGTTTTCGTTGGAGTTCTGGATTGTTCCAATCAATCGTATTTCCGGAGTATACGCGAGAGAATACCAAGGCAAGAACCTTGAAATACCAATTATAATTACGTGAAATCATTGTTGCTGAAGTGTATGAATCATGTTATGAATATCTTTATTTACATTATATATATATATATAGATATGTGTGGATAATTATGTAGTATTAATTGATAGTGTTGAAGGCCTAATGTGCTAAGTCTTGATGAATAACGTGCGAGTTATTGTTTATTTTGCGTAGTTGCGTACTGGCGAATAAATTATGTGGATTGATGAATTGATTTGATAATTGTTTCAACGGTGATTGTGTGCTTGGTATTTGTAATAATGTGAATACTTGTTATGAGAGACGTCATATCCGGTACCTCGAGGCGGGCGTGCACTCCGGCTTTGTTATGCAGCTGCAATGAGCGGCTCCATATGATTGGTGAACACCGGTGTTACTTAATGCGCGAGCAGGCGCTCTGTGGGAGTGAGCCGCGCGGTGACATGTGCAATGGGCGGCCAATATAGTGGAGTGAACGCCGTACAGTGTGTAAGGAGGCGCCTGGCAGGCTTATTGGTAACGGATATTTGAGTGATAGCTAAGACCCCGTTATCAAATGATTTTCGAAATTTAAATCTTTGCAACTTGCTTTGAATGTTGGTCTTGATGTAGACCACGGATTGTGTTTCTGGAGTTCGTTCCAATTTGTTTTAAATGTTGGTATCAGGGTTAATTAACCAAGGATATTTGACGAGATCTCCGAGGGTTAATTAATCAGGGGTCTTGAGCAGGATTTGTCGAATGAGAGGCTGTGCCTTTGATTATCCGTGTTGATTATTCTGTATTGGGTCGAGGACCCCGTGAGATGTTGAGATTTGATCTCGTGATGATATTATTTGGATTGGGCCGAGAACCCCGTGAGATGTTGTAATGATTCACTTGTGATACTGCTTTATCATTTGGGTCGAGGACCCCGAATAACGTTGTGATAGTTTTCTTGCAAATTGTTTTCCACATGTTGGGTCAAGGACCCGAGAGCTTTTGAAGTATTTTCGAAAGTATTTCCATTTGATTTTCAAAACCCCTAGATGGCCCGAGTCAATATTAATGTTTTCGAACTTTCTTATCAAAATACTTTTCCTTTTATAAAAAGGGATTTCTCTGACTCCTTGGGCTCGTTTAAAGTTTTATTGGTGTTATGTTCAGACGGAGAATATGAAAATGTGATTATCTTTCACCTTGTGTATGTAATACTATTCTGTGTTGACCATTTGAGTGTGTGGTTCGTGTTAAGGTTTCACGACTATTGAGTTTTGTGTTATTATTATTCGTATATCTTGTGTATTGTGTACTTGCACTAGCAAAATTCCAGTTTGCTAACCCCCGAGTTTCGGGGGGTGGGTGCCTGTTATGCGCTCAGGTTTTGGCAGCTCGGGAGCAGTCACGGGATTGGCTGGGAAGGAGATGAAGGACAATGATACTAATTACACCAGAGTTAGAGTCTTTTCTTTTGTTTCATTTTGGTCGGTATTACTCTGTCGTTCGAGTATTCACCCTTGCATGGGTGTAGTTTTCATTTATTAAATTGAGTTGTCGTTCTTTTCTGTGTTCAAGTTTATTTTTGTCATTGAGATGTAAAGTTCATTTGTTTCCGAATTGTTTAATGACCTTGTCGGTCTGCGTTGTATTTAGATTGACCCGGTCGGTCAATCATTTTGTAGTCTATTAGAGTTTAGCCTTGTAGATCCTTGTAAGAAGGGCTACGGCGTGTAACATTTCCGGATGTATTCGGGGTGTTACAAATATGGTATCGGAGCTTAGGTTTGCGAAAAACCTAGGCCGTTGGGTCAAGTCCATGTCTTGTGTAAGTCGCGCGTCGAGTTGTGATTAGTATCGTGGTTCCAACATCATCTTCAAGCAATCCGTGATGATAAGCCTCCCGAATCGTAAGTCCCCTTATATACGTATTTGATTATATTGTGCTTAACGTGAACCTAGGGTTTGAACTTGTTAGAGATTATATTGTTTTACGATATCACTGCGTATACGGTTCGAGTGAGAATGGTTATGTAGTATACTTCGGTAGTCGAACATATTTATCGGATTCTGCATTTTAGTAGGATAAATCTTTGAGTGTTAATTTTATCCATTGCGTGAGTATTTTTAAATGACTCTTGACATTTTGGCATTTTTAGTCTTGCACATTTTAACGGTATTTAATATTTTACAAATGATTTTGTAAGTTTTGGAAAATGCTACCATCATCATTGTTTGGCATATTTTGAAATGATTTTTAATGGTATTTAGCTTGGTAGGTTCCGGCAAGAATTCCCGGCATGTAATATTTCCGCCAAATTACGAACATTTCAAAGTAGTGTTTTAAAATTTTCCTAACATTGTAAACCTCATGATTTAATGTAGTCGTGTCGAATGATCACGTATTTTGGTGAAAAGTTCTTTCGAATAAACATTTTGGTAGAAGAGGAAGGATTTTTAAAATTGTGGTATTTGGGACTCAACACTTTTGAAATATTTTAAATTAGTTACAATTCGATTTTCAATTTCCTTGTAGGCATTACTCGAAAATAAATTTTTAGAGTCATTGTATAAACTTCCTCTTCCAAAACAAAGAACAAGATTTACAAGTTCGAGCACAACGTGACTCGGCTTTTGTTTCAAATTTTTTTAAAGCATACACATAATGATCGTCTAGACGAAGGACTGAAGTTGATTTGAAAATTTCGTGCTTTACGATATTACCGTTATTCTAAGGATGCTAATTAAACCTTATGTTGATAATCGTGGTATACCGTACAACCGACTATGTGATAACAATAAACGGTACTATCTCGCATTAGCATGTCGAGCCACTGGCGGATGTAGACGTAATATAGGAAGCGGAAGCGGTGAGGTGGTTCGTGCGACAACGATTCATGTTACGGTGAAGGAATATCAAGATCGACGATAACCTATGAAACCTCCTCGGTGGCCGAGCCAACGAGCGGAGAAAAGAGACCAAGGACATCGGGAAAATTTTTGGGCGTGTGAGACTAAGGTTCTCAAACCCCACGTCGCTCGAATGCGTCGTCTTCGCGGTCGAGAATGAGCATTGGGAATCCCCAACCGGCATCGGTGACTCTGGTAAGAAGAGAGTGTGCTTCAACCGCAACCGTCACGGGACACATCCGTGTAAAGCTGTCCCTCACCACTCTTGACTTGTCATCGGTGCGGGTGTGAAGGCCATCGGGAGAAACATTGTGAGATAATTTCGAATTGGCAAGGAATGCTACTCTGCCGGTGAGCGAGCAAGTGGTCGGAGAATGTCCCGAAACCTTATGTCTTCTGTCAAGAGCCTATCATAGGCGAATGAAGATTTTGTGCCGTGTTCTAGTCGTTGCTGTTTCCAACAATCGTGACTTTGATTGTTTTTCATTTTAATTGCTTTTCGTTTCCAACTCCTGCTGTTTTCAGTTTTGGGGCTGACATGTCTTCTTAGTATGGAGGAACGTAATACCCATACTCTTCTTAGTATGTTCGGTGTTGGGAGACTTTCATTGTTGATGATTCATCTGTGACCCACTTGACAATTTTAAACTACCATGTTCTATCGAACCTACCGTCACCAAACGAAATTGAACCGATTTGTTAGACTCCGTGAATTATTGTGGTATATTCACATCCGAACTTAATCTTTGCAAAATTTTGTTCGAAACTATTTGTTCCCACTCGTGCGATTAATATTTCCATGTGTTATGAAATTGAATATGGTGGGTCGAGCTCGACACGCGATTTTAGTACATCTGAGTCGTTTGCGAATTTCCTTAATTCCGTGAGCTTCTACTTCTCCACTCTAACTTCTCGTGTTCACGTGTAATTTATTGCCTCATTTGACGTGCCTGATACTTCCTAAGTCCAATCATTGTAATTTTTTTAGAACCTTGTATTCGCGCATCGCTCATGATGTTTTGGGGCTGAGCAAGTAGTACTTTTTCTTGGTTGTTCCACCACTCTACTTTAAGTTTCGGACGAAACTTCTTTTAAGAGGGATAGTATGTAATATCCGGATAAATTGTTGAGTATTTTCATCGTATTTGAACCTGTATTACCCGAAATGGTGCTATCAATAATCGACGACCGCTTCCGTATTCGTATCTTCATGCATGATAATATCAACCTTTAATCCTTTTCATGCAACTCGTCAGAACGCACGCTAACAGTAAGCGTAACGTGCGTTACGATCTGGAAATAGCGACGTTACGAGCTAGACGTGGCGTCGTAAGGAGGTCAATAATTGAGCAGTTGGCTAACACATGGACGGTGGTGGTGGGGCTCGGAAATATTCCCGCGGATGAACTCGGACAGCTTTGGGGTCAACGGGTGTTAACGCACGCTAAGGCTTGTAACTAGCGACGCTAATATGTGTAGCTTACGACGTAATGCATAGGGTGTAACGTCGTAAGCTAGTACAAAACGACGATGAAGCTATCGGTGATCGATAGCGACGCTAATATCGAATGGTAGCGTCGCTAAGTATATTACGATTTAAATGGCTGAGGCTAACGTACGTAAATCTCAAGATATTATATATATGGACAACGTCCCATTTCATTTCTCTTCGTCCCTTTCACTTGTAATTCGTTTTCCTCCATTTCTAGAGGGTCTCCAGCCCTCTAAAACACATATAGAACACGTAGACTCGATCATTTAAGTTACGAAACATCTTGCATTGAAATTCAAGCAATCGGAATTGGATGCTACCTCGTGTCTCTGCGTTTCTTTCATATTAAAGGTATGTTAATGCTACCTCAACCTTGATTTCGTGTTCTTAAGGATGTTTTGAACATACCACCAGGATTATTAAGCTCCATAAGATGATTTTTATCCGAACGCCATGTTTTTGGAAGTTGGAATGATTCATGCTTTAGTTAACCGAGTTAAGAATGTTATAGTCCGACTCTTGTTATGATAATCAAGTAAGGTAAAATCCTGAGATTAATAAACCATATTGTATGGTGTTTCCATAATGATCATAGACTTAATGTTGGTAACAACCCCAGATTTTCCGAACTACCTTTGAGGATCTATAATCAATATTTGGAGTGAGTCTTATGATGGGAGGATTAACCGGGAATTCGTAGACATCAACACCATAGGGTTATCCTGATTCACATGAGTGAGATATGTGTGAATATAATGTACGTTAAGCTCTATGCATTACGACGTTATACCTCGAGCAAGGCAATGTTCAATCGAGAAGAAGCGTCTAATGCATGCTTAGCGTGCGCTAATCCTTGTAGCTTACGTGCGCTAACGTGCGGGCGTAACGACGTTACGTATGTGTGTAACGACGTTACGAAGAGAACGATTAGGGTTCGGCCATCTTTTTATGCTTTTCCTTGTGTGATTGGTTGTTTATTTTATGATAGGATATTAAGGACGAATTTCCTACGATAATCCAGTGTTGAGCCTCTCCGATCGTCGTTTCGTTGGAGTTCGACTGCTCCAATCAATCGTATTTCCGGAGTATTCGCGAGAGATTACCAAGGCAAGTACCTTGATATACGAATTATAATTACGTGAAATCATTGTTCTTTGAAGTGTATGAATCATGTTATGAATATCTGTATTTACATTATATATATATAGATATGTGTGGATAATTATGTAGTATTAATTGATAGTGTTGAAGGCCTAATGTGCTAAGTCTTGATGAATAACGTGCGAGTTATTGTTTATTTTGCGTAGTTGCGTCTCGCGAATAAATTATGTGGATTGATGAATTGATTTGATAATTGTTGCAACTACCGATCTGTGTGCTTGGTATTTGTAATAATGTGAATACTTGTTATGAGAGACGTCATATCCGGGTACCTCTGAGGGCGGGGCGTGCACTCCTGCCTGTTGTACGCTGCAATGAGCGGCTCCATATGATTGGTGAACACCGGTGTTACTTAATGCGCGAGCAAGGGGCGGCTCCTGTGGGAGTGAACGCCGGCGCGGTGACATGTGCAATGGGCGGCCAATATAGTGGAGTGAACGCCGGTACAGTGTGTAAGGGAGGCGCTGACAGGCTTATTGGTAACGGATATTTGAGTGATAGCTAAGACCCGTTATCAAATGATTTTGAAATTTAAATCTTTGCAACTTGCTTTGAATGTTGGTCTTGATGTAGACCACGGATTGTGTTTCGGAGTTCGCTCCAATTTGTTTTAAATGTTGGTATCAGGGTTAATTAACCAAGGATATTTGACGAGATCTCCGAGGGTTAATTAATCAGGGGTCTTGAGCAGGATTTGTCGAATGAGAGGTGTGCCTTTGATTATCTTGTGTTGATTATTCTGTATTGGGTCGAGGACCCGTGAGATGTTGAGATTTGATCTCGTGATGATATTATTTGGATTGGGCCGAGAACCCGTGAGATGTTGTAATGATTCACTTGTGATATCGCTTTATCATTTGGGTCGAGGACCCCGAATAACATTGTGATAGTTTTCTTGCAAATTGTTTTCCACATGTTGGGTCAAGGACCCGAGAGCTTTGAAGTATTTTCAAAGTATTTCCATTTGATTTTCAAAACCCTATATGGCCCGAGTCAATATTAATGTTTTCGAACTTTCTTATCAAAATACTTTTCCTTTTATAAAAGGGATTTCTCCGACTCCTTGGGCTCGTTTAAAGTTTTATTGGTGTTATGTTAGACGGAGAATATGAAAATGTGATTATCTTTCACCTTGTGTATGTAATACTATTCTGTGTTGACCATTTGAGTGTGTGGTTCGTGTTAAGGTTTCACGACTATTGAGTTTTGTGTTATTATTATTCGTATATCTTGTGTATTGTGTACTTGCACTAGCAAAATTCCAGTTTGCTAACCCCGAGTTTCGGGGTGGGTGCTGTTATGCGCTCAGGCTTTGGCAGCTCGGGAGCAGTCACGGGATTGGCTGGGAAGGAGATGGAGGACAATGATACTAATTACACCAGAGTTAGAGTCTTTTCTTTTGTTTCATTTTGGTCGGTATTACTCTGTCGTTCGAGTATTCACCCTTGCATGGGTGTAGTTTTCATTTATTAAATTGAGTTGTCGTTCTTTTCTGTGTTCAAGTTTATTTTTGTCATTGAGATGTAAAGTTCATTTGTTTCCGAATTGTTTAATGACCTTGTCGGTCTGCGTTGTATTTAGATTGACCCCGGTCGGTCAATCATTTTGTAGTCTATTAGAGTTTAGCCTTGTAGATCCTTGTAAGAAGGGCCTACAGCGTGTAACATTTCCGGATGTATTCTGGGGGTGTTACAGCATCATTATCACAACATAAATCACCGATCATATTGTAATATCCGCAATTTTCGATTTTCGGTAAATTTCTTTTTTCGGCCGGAGTCCATTTTGACGACTCGCTCATGACCGTTTCGTCATTTCGAGAATGATTAATTCTGCACTTTTTGTCATCCGAGTTCGTTTCGGTATCGTTTTGTTGAGTTCCGAGCTTTTTAGCGACTTTTCCGCACTTGAGTTCGATTCTTGCGAATCTCGTCAGCTGTTGTTTGAGTTTCGTAAGTTCATTTAATGTTATTATTCATGTTGCAAGCTTTGGTTTGGTGTTTCGATCGCGTATCGTGATTTTCGGACGTTTTGGGCCATTTTCGTAATTTCCCAAAGTTTTGGGTAATTACTTCCGTTGTTGAATTCCGAGCCTTCGGGTGGTCGGAATTGTGTGTTCTCTTAGCTCTTAGATTCGTCTTTGCGAGTACGTCGTAACCGTACCTTCGATTTATACTCTAGTTCGGGTTTCGGGGTCGTCCGGGCCGTCGAAGTGGCCACGGCCGAGTCACGGCCGGGCAATCTGGGCCCAGGCCGGCACTGGCCGAGTCACGGCCGGTAGTGCTCGGCAGCTTCTGGCCGAGTCACGGTCGGCAGTGATCGGCAGCTTCCGGCCGAGCAGGCCGCACCGTAGGGCCGCGGCACATGCCTCTGTGGCATTTTTCGGCCAACCTGATCACGGTGCCGCGGCACACGCCGGATGAGCCGCGGCACCGCCGACCACTGGAGCCATTTTTGGGCTCGTGCCGCGGCACACTCCCGGGCCGCGGACACTGTGCGGCTATTTATGGTCCTGCACACGGGTTTTTGGCCATTTTTCTCCTTCTTCTCATTTCCTTCCGCGGCTGAGGGTGATACCAACATGGAGCCATGTTGTTTGACAACAAATCCATGAAGTTATTAAGTTCATATCATCAATCAATCATCCATTATCATCCTTTGATCCAGCGAATCAAGATAATCTTCCTTAGAACCCTAATTTCGTGAATTTGGGGGTTTTTGCGTTTTTGTCCGATTCGTTGCGTATTATTGGTTAATTCATGATGGATATGATTAATCTTAGTAGTATTCGTGTGTTTAACATCATTTAATCCATTGTTCTTCGTCGAATCGAAGTATACTTCTTGATTTCCTTCAAATTGACTTTTTGGGGGATTTGTCCTTGATCTTGTTTTTCATCCGTTTTTGATGGATCGATTATCCTTAAATGATGTTGTTAAACATATTCTATGGATTGTATATCCATATTTAAACTTGGAATTCCGTTTTCGGGTTTGGACGGAACGAATCGTGTTCTTGGCCTTTGGGGGAAACGCTTGAACGTTCGTCATTTGTTCTTTGAATTCAACGGCTTTGAGTCGTGTTATGGAATTCATTTCATTGTTGTTCTTGTCCTTCGTAGTTTATGATCGCGAGTTGGCGATCGGTGGAGTCGGTAGGTTCGTAGTCGGTTCGTGTCAACCTACTTCGGTCGATTCTCCGTGTTGCGATTATTCGAGGCAAGTATCTTGCCCATACATTTTATATTTCATCGGCATAATTATTGATAAATGATTTTATGCGAAATCCAATGTTTAATGAACGTTAAAAAGGATCGGTATGTCCTCGATAAATATTGTCTTTCAACGATAATTCGAATACTTCGTGAATGGATATGTTCTCGGAATATGTGTGTTAGTTTCGTACGTTGAGAGACGTTATAATCGCATTGAGTGAATATAATAGACCATAATTGTTTGCCGAGGATTGTGTATTGAATTGTATGTTTGTTCGGTGGGTATTCGACATGATGTGATGTTAGTCGTTACTCCTTTGAAAGGAGGTTGTGATGCTTAATGTTGCTTGTCTTGATAATTGACTATTGTTGTGTGCTTTTTGTATGTGATGTGTCTCCGGGTAGGATTGTTGAATCTCCGGGATCCATACTTGCTAGTATGGGTCGGGCGAAACCGTAGGGTTATCCAATACGGGTCTGTCTTGCGGGGACTCCGAGGTTCGGGGCTTGCTAGCCCGATGCCGGGATAACTTGTGGGGTTATCATCGGGTATGTCTTGCGGGGACTCCGAGGTTCGTGGCTTGTTAGCGCGATGCCGGGATAACTTATGGTTGTGGTTTGGTTGTGATATTCGTGTCGTGGAGAGATGTGATTTGATATGTTTTTCCTATTGGGTTATTCACTCGGGTTTGTTCTTCGGGAGCATCTGAGGTTCGTGGCTTGTTAGCACGGGACACGAATAATCCTTAGGAACATGTGATTTGTGATTTGGGTCACGGACCCCGTGTTTTGTGAAATGGGTTGTGGACCCCGCGTATTGTTCTAGGAACTTGAATTTTGGAAAATGACTTTTGGGCTGTGTCCCTAAATGTTTTCGAAAGGTTTTAGAATTTTTATATCCCAAATGTTTTCTAAACTCCCGAGATCGTCAAATGTTTTGTAATGTGGACATTGGGTTATTTCCTACCTTTCACGTTTTGAATGGTTTGATCAAGTGAATTTTCTCGGGAAGTATATTCGCGATTATTCGTTTTTGTGGAGTATGATATGTATGGCTTGTTTTCGTATTTATACTTGCACTAGCAAAACAATGGAGTTTTGCTAACCCCCGAGTATTCGGGGGGTGGATGTCTATTTTTGCATTCAGGTTTTGGAGCATAGCACAGGGTCGGCACGAAGGATGATGAAAGATGAACGATACTAATCACACGAGGATCCGTTGATGTCGTATTGGTCTAGTTGTATTTTTTCCGCTGCAGATCTTTTCCCGTTGTACGGTAGTTTATTGTATTTTGACCCCGCGTGGGTATATGTTGTAATTGAGTCGTTTATTTTTATTGAAAGACCAAATCGGTCTCTCGAGTCATTTAGCCTTGAAGGCATTGTCGAGATGTTAAATATTGTTACCCGGGTAGATCTTCGAGGAGAGGGTCTACGGCGTGTAATATCCTCGGTGGATTGGGGTGTTACATAAATGGTATCGAGCTTAGGTTGAGGAAATCTAGGTGTCGGGTCGAGTTATGTGTTGTTGAGTCTTGTATTGTCGATTTTGTCCGATCGAAATGTGTCGCGACGCGCCGCTTGAGTTTGTTGGTCGTGATTAGTATCGTGGGCGATCATCATCTTCGTGCGACTGTGGAAGTAAGTCTCCCTTCTTTGTGTTGTGCCTCGTGTGACACGAGCTATTTTTATGATTATTTGTTAAGAGATGGAATCCTTATGTGGATTTTGATTTCACGATATGTATTTAGTCGACTCTCGTATTTGATTTATACGAGGAGTGTCACGCTTGTGATGTCTTTTTATTATTGTTTTTGTCCGTTGCTGATGATTTTCGAATCGATTTGCACGTCTTACAAGTTCTCTTGTGGAGGCTTTGTGCTTATACGCGTTCGACTTGTTCACTAGCCAGTGCGGGAGGGTCCTTATAGGCCTCGAATGGGGTCATTGGTTTGTTCTAAATGTGGTATTTTTTTTTCGTTTATTTCCGTTTAAAGACATGTATTGTCTTGGTTTTAAACGTTTTGATGCGTGTACTAGGAGTTGTTTTAGTGAACGTCGATATGTGTGAGTTTTGGGCATTCTAGCCTATTGGATTTTTGAAAACCTTGAGTATCTTAGAAAATTAAATTTCGAGACGTACTTTTAAAAACGAATTATTTCCTTGCGGTGTTTTCGAGGTGCTTTCTCGTGCCGCAATATATTTCAAAAAAAAAAAAAATTCCAATTGAGGACCAAAAGTATTTTGAGATATTTTCGATGTTTAGAAACACTTATACTTAAACCCGAGGGTCGAATATTTCTGAAAGTCTTTCGCTAAAAGAAGATGTCCTCATTTTTACCAAGTGCATGATGGTTTTCAAAGTCTCGATAACAATGTTTCACGTTTGTACTTTTTGAAAGGTGATACTCAAGATCAACCGGTGTTCTTCTAAATTATTTTCAAAATGAGGTTTTCGTTTTTAAAACCTATCCATTCCGTTTGAGGGTCGGGTATGTATGTATGATGTTCGCGTTGTCATTTTGATGTTTGCTCCCGAGTATGACCGAATTGGCGGTGTGAGCGTTGAGTCGTTTTCCACACATTTGTTGTGTTAGCCCCTTGTGAGGCGGGATGTTGGTGTTGGATATTGTCGCCCGTGGTGATTTCGCGTTGTCGCGCATGTGCGAGCTGTTAGAGCTTGGGTTGGTATGGCCGTGTGCATCGGTGATCGTTAGTTATGTGTCGGTTGTTTAATGTCTTGTTACCTTGCTCCTGTTTTTGTGAGTTTCGTGGATGAGGCCTGAGGTAATACCGTACTATTTTGACTTCGTATTTTCTCTTTCTCCATTCTTTCGACTCGCTCGTATTCGTTGATACTTTCGAACTTGTTCAGTATTTCGGTTTCATCGTCCGAACGAACTATGATCTTGTTGTGGGTTGATCTGGTTATCGCTGTGATTTTTTCGAGTTCGGTTCGATTCTTGTGAACCTTGTTCGGAAGTGACATCATATGGATCTATTAGTTCCTTTATTCGAAGTGGATCGGATTTGGAACTCCTGTGTTTTCGACTTTGTCGACTCATTATGTTTGTTGGCATTTCTGAGCTTGTCCTGTCCCTTGCTTTTGTTGATCGAACAAGTGTGGTATTGTTTCGAAATAACTCGTTTGTCGTTGTGACTTTTCAATCGCTATTCCCATTCCGGTGGATCTTATGGGAATGCATGTCTTGTAGTTCCCACCAGATCATCCTGGGAGTTGTTGTTTGAATTTTATTATCCTTCGTGGTTCGGACATGATTGTTCGATTTTTGTTGTCTCGGTCGTTTGTTTGTTCGGTTTTTGTCCTCGTTTCGTGATTGTTGAGCATTCAGGCTCCTTCCTAATTTCCTTAAGTTCGGGAAATTAGTCTCGTTTTCGATCTTCCAACCCTTGGGCGGTGGAATTCCATATTTGTTCAGCGATTGGCTTGCGTTTTGATTGATGTACCGTTGGGTCGGTCAATCATATTGATTTTCGTTCGTTGTGTTTTGTGATTGTTCGGATAATTGACTTGACTATATTATCCATTTGATGACGCTTGTCATTTGTTGGTTTTATTATATTCCTAACGGCAACGTTGTGTTGGTCGTCGCGGAGCGTGTTTTCACGCCGTATGTCTCCTTGCGTTTCTTGCAGCGTTTCGCCGTCGGGCGCGAGTTTTCGGTTTTTGCGTATCTCGTCGAGTTCTCCTGGCAGGGGATATTGCTTCTTCCTACTTATTTTAAGTTTCGGGACGAAACTTCTTTTAAGGAGGGTAGAATGTAATATCCGCAATTTTCGATTTTCGGTAAATTTCTTTTTTCGGCCGGAGTCCGTTTTGATGACTCTCTCATGACCGTTTCGTCATTTCGAGAATGATTAATTCTGCACTTTTTGTCATCCGAGTTCGTTTCGGTATCGTTTTGTTGAGTTCCGAGCTTTTTAGCGACTTTTCCGCACTTGAGTTCGATTCTTGCGAATCACGTCCGAAACTGTTGTTTCGAGTTTCTCGTAAGTTCATTTAATGTTATTATTCATGTTGCAAGCTTTGGTTTGGTGTTTCGATCGCGTATCGTTATTTTCGGACGTTTTGGGCCATTTTCGTAATTTCCCAAAGTTTTGGGTAATTACTTAGTTGTTGAATTCGAGCCTTCGGGTGGTGAATTGTGTGTTCTCTTAGCTCTTAGATTCGTCTTTGTGAGTAAGTCGTAACCGTATCATCGATTCGTATTGAGTTCGGGTTTCGGGTCGTTCGGGTCGTCGGAGTTGGCCGGCGAGTCATGGCCGGCACTGGCCCCAGATCGGCCGAGTCATCACGGCAGCGATGATCGGCAGCTTCCGCGAGCAGCCGCACCGTAGGGCGCGGCACATCTTTGGCAGGGCTGCGGCACACTCTGTGGCATTTTCGGCCAACCCGACCGTGTCTGGTGCCGCGGCACCGCCGACCACCGGGAGCCATTTTTGGGCTCGTGCCGCGGCACACTCATTGGGCCGCGGCACACTGTGCAGCCTATTTATGGTCCTGCACACGGGTTTTTGGCCATTTTTCTCCTTCTTCTCATTTCCTTCCGCGGCTGAGGGTGATACCAACATGGAGCCATGTTGTTTGACAACAAGTCCATGAAGTTATTGAGTTCATATCATCAATCAATCATCCGTTATCATCCTTTGATCCAGCGAATCAAGGTAATCTTCCTTGGAACCCTAATTTCGTGAATTTGGGGGTTTTTGCGTTTTTGTCCGATTCGTTCCGTATTATTGGTTAATACATGATGGATATGATTAATCTTAGTAGTATTCTTGTGTTTAACATCATTTAATCCATTGTTCTTCGTCGAATCGAAGTATACTTCTTGATTTCCTTCAAATTGACTTTTTGGGGGATTTGTCCTTGATCTTGTTTTTCATCCGTTTTTGATGGATCGATTATGGTTAAATGATGTTGTTAAACATATTCTATGGATTGTATATCCATATTTAAACTTGGAATTCCGTTTTCGGGTTTTGACGGAACGAATCGTGTTCTTGCCGCTTTGGGGAAACGGCAACGTTCGCCATTTGTTCTTTGAATTCAACGGCTTTGAGTCGTGTTATGGAATTCATTTCATTGTTGTTCTTGTCCTTCGTAGTTTATGACCGCGAGTTGGCGATCGGTGGAGTCGGTAGGTTCGTAGTCGGTTCGTGTCAACCTACTTCGGTCGATTCTCCGTGTTGCGATTATTCGAGGCAAGTATCTTGCCCATACATTTCATATTTCATCGGCATAATTATTGATAAATGATTTTATGCTAAATCCAATGTTTAATGAACGTTAAAAAGGATCGGTATGTCCTCGATAAATATTGTCTTTCAACGATAATTCGAATACTTCGTGAATGGATATGTTCTCGGAATATGTGTGTTAGTTTCGTACGTTGAGAGACGTTATAATCGCATTGAGTGAATATAATAGACCATAATTGTTTGCCGAGTGTTATTGCCCAAAATATTTATCCGAAGATTAATACTGCTGGATGACAGGCAACAAACAACAATTGCGGGAGCACTTCCGAGAGTAGATAAATAATACAAGATTTTCCGGGTTTGTTAGGCCCGGGCTTGAATGCTCTCGCGAGATGATATTAATACGAATATTCGTGGATACAAGTATTAATGAGAGAAATCGAAATACAATGAGTGTAAAAAGACTGTTAATCCGGCTCTTGAGCGAAGCTCGGTGTTCTTCGTCCCCGCCGATAGTCTGCTCGAGGAGAGAGGCCGGGAGAAGTAAGACCGAATGATAGCTGTTGCCAAGAGTTGGAGAATAGCCAAGTGTTGTATATTGTTTCTGTATTGTGTGCTTGAATCGCGATATTGACAGAGAGCGTTTACAAATGGAGGGGGCCTTGTATATATAGGAGTAGCCGGGTCCTGTCCTTTGGCGGGCGATCGCCTTCCGGCCATTATAATAATGTGTCGATCGCCTGCCGGCCAATATTATAATGTGTCGATCGCCTGCCGGCCAATATAATAATGTGCCGATCTCCTGGGCTGTCGGGCTAAAGTTCAAGGTAGTGGCTGGCAGTCCGAATAAAGTCCAATGCAGTGGCGCCCGGCTGGCGGTCAATAAGGGGCGAACGTGTCCGAGTCGACCAACATGTAGCCCTACTGACAGCTTTCGGCGGAATCAAAGTCACATGCGGCCCTACTTGACAGCTTACGGCGGCTTGTCGGCTGGTGGAGAGATTCTGCCAGGCTGTGGTCAATGGCCCATGATTCGCGGATCTTGTCCTGGCCCTTGCACGTGGTGCCAGTCTTGAGGCTCGACCTTTGCCGATTGGATGGCCATCGGCCCTGATCGACATGAGGCGATCGTCTCTATCTGGTCATCAGAGGTCGCCATCGGCCAGTTGCTGAGGGTCGGCATTGGTCGGTCACCAAGTGTCGGTCGGAAGATGCCGAGAGAGGATCGTCCGCTAGTCGATCGCCAGGAGTCGGTCGCCGAGTACCGAGAGGCGATCGTATCTGAGGTCGATCGCTCGGCATAGGGACTTGTCCTGGGACCTTCGGTTGGTCGATATAGCTTGTCCGCTGGGTTAAGGCTTGGCCGCCTGGTCGCTGATCGGCAGATCTGCCTTGGCCGCTCGGCAGTGACTCGGTCGCCCGACCTCCTAGGCGATCGCCGGTCGGAAGGTGTTAATTCTTGACACAACACCGAGGATTGTGTATTGAATTGTATGTTTGTTCGGTGGGTATTCGACATGATGTGATGTTAGCCGTTACTCCTTTGAAAGGAGGTTGTGATGCTTAATGTTGCTTGTCTTGATAATCGACTATTGTTGTGTGCTTGTTGTATGTGATGTGCCTCCGGGTAGGATTGTTGAATCTCCGGGATCCATACTTGCTAGTATGGGTCGGGCGAAATCGTAGGGTTATCCAATACGGGTATGTCTTGCGGGGACTCCGAGGTTCGGGGCTTGCTAGCCCGATGCCGGGATAACTTGTGGGGTTATCATCGGGTATGTCTTGCGGGGACTCCGAGGTTCGTGGCTTGTTAGCGCGATGCCGGGATAACTTACGGTTGTGGTTTGGTTGTGATATTCGTGTCGTGGAGACATGTGATTTGATATGTTTTTCCTATTGGGTTATTCACTCGGGTTTGTTCTTCGGGAGCATCTGAGGTTCGTGGCTTGTTAGCACGGGACACGAATAATCCTTAGGAACATGTGATTTGTGATTTGGGTCACGGACCCCGTGTTTTGTGAAATGGGTTGTGGACCGTGCGTATTGTTACCGGAACTTGAATTTTGGAAAATGACTTTTGGGCTGTGTCCCTAAATGTTTTCGAAAGGTTTTAGAATTTTTATATCCCAAATGTTTTCTAAACTCCCGAGATCGTCAAATGTTTTGTAATGTGGACATTGGGTTATTTCCTACCTTTCACGTTTTGAATGGTTTGATCAAGTGAATTTTCTCGGGAAGTATATTCGCGATTATTCTGTTTTTGTGGAGTATGATATGTATGGCTTGTTTTCGTATTTATACTTGCACTAGCAAAACAAGAGTTTGCTAACCCCGAGTATTCGGGGTGGATGTCTATTTTGCATTCGTGTTTTGGAGCATAGCACAAGGTCGGCACGAAGGATGATGAAAGATGAACGATACTAATCACACGAGGATCCGTTGATGTCGTATTGGTCTAGTTGTATTTTCTTTTCCGCTGCAGTATCTTTTCCCCGTTGTACGGGAGTTTATTGTATTTTGACCCCTGCGTGGGTATATGTTGTAATTGAGCTGTTTATTTTTATTGAAAGACCAAATCGGTCTACTGAGTCATATAGCCTTGAAGGCATTATCGAGATGTTAAATATTGTTACCAGCCTGGTAGATCTTCGAGGAGAGGGTCTACGACGTGTAATATCCCTGAGTGGATTGGGGGTGTTACACATATATCATAACAAAATACACTTCCAAGTGTATATACAAACTAACACAATAATCACAGTACCACAATTTCACGATAAGAGATACTCGAGCGAAAATGAACACAACAAGGCATCAATACCCTTCAATCGCAACAATTCACACAAATCAAAATTAAAGGGAGCTATCAATCAATAATAGTCCAAGAGATAACTTCAATCATGTAATAAAAAATGTATATGCAAGGTACTTGACTCGAATATTTACATGCAGGTGATTCCACAAGAAGGTCCAACCAAATAATCATGAACCACTTCTTTGCCAGAAAAACGCACCTCCATCGTCAATCTCCCAAAATAAAGCTTCTGTCAAGAACCATATCTCTTATATAGACTTTCGAACTCGATCTCCACCGTTCAAATTGTTCCTCAAGATGTTCTAAATGATATATCTAAAGCTTAGCCCAATCTAACGCTTAACATTCCTTACTTTCTCTAATACCGAGATCACGCAACACAGATCTGGATAGCAAGAACCTCTCGGTTCCACGAACGAACCACTAAAAACTCAAATCCAATCTCCATCATTCAGAATATACTTCAAGGTGTTATGCACGTCCCATAAAAATCTCACACAGATCCAACATTTGTATTTTAGTAGGTCTCATCTGCAAAATCGCTGCGTAGATGAACTTCTGCATCAGTCGTAGCCCGATATCATGTTAAAATTAGGGGTTCCATCTGAAAATTAATTAACAATAAAGATAGTTGCTCAAATCATTACATATTGAATGTAATGCTTATATTTCCATGCTTATATTTTTCCGAGATTGGATTATTACTTCAACGTTACTGATGCTAAAATATTTTCTTTATTATATCCGAAAGTCATATTTGCTATTAATGACTGAAAATATCCCAACCAGACCTTACTAAGACAAACTGTCACTACATTCCACAACAGAAACGAAATACCAGTTTGGTATTGGTGTAAGCCACTCGCATATCCTTTTTTTTCGGCAGATAACCTTCCCCCTTCATGTTTTAGAGATTCTCGTCTAGCTCTCGTGGACGATGGACTACTTTGGGTGACTTATGTTTTCTTTTAGTTAGACACAGGTTAATTCCATTTATGCTTGACTAACCAAGCCACAATCCATCCTCTAACTATGGTGCTGAAAAAATTATCTTCATAACATGATGGTCACATGCAGTGCACTTTTATCCTAATCTAATTAGTATTTCTCCTTAAAATGGCCGATAAATAGGAAATGAGATCTTGTATCATTGCAAACACTTAACATTGTATAGTTAGAAACTAATCACGTAACTATAAGCTAAATAAAATAAGTGAAAAACTAACAAAAAAAATATCAACTAATGTATGTTTGCAATAATTTCAATGGCAATAAGCCCTTGAAACCAAATTAAGTTACATTTACTACATATTATAAAAATCAATATCTTAAAGAAATAGAATAAAGAATCAACAACAAATGAAAATTATAAAAGTAACGTTACTAAAATTCTTCGAGTACAATTAGTTGAAAATTATCATTTTATAGAGGAATAATTATTTCCATATTATAATCTTCATAAAACATGGAAATAATTAATACTGTTATCTTTAGGATATACCTTTATTTTTCATATTAGATGAATTATTAATAATTACATTTGTTAACAATTAATCATTACATGCTATTCATACAAATTTGTTAAAGTAAATACACATGTGTGTGCTTAGTCTACAGGTTAATGAGCTTCTCCGAGTTAGAGTATGACTAGACCTGTTAGAATGTTCCGGAATATGTAATCTCCCCCTATTTAAAGAGACCTCATCAATGAGAATATACACATCTTCGATTCTAGTTCTTGTCTTGTTTTCTTTTACTTTAACATGTTATCAGAACGTACTCTACCAATAGAGCAAGAAACATTCGACCAAAATTTTGAAAATTCGGAAAAAGAAAAGGAAACTCGAATTTTTTTCTGTAAATCCTAGTCGTCGCCGTCTTCTGCTCATCCCATCCATAGCCCACTGCCATCACCGGCCGCCAACCCCAAACCCTAACCTACGCCACCCTCTTCAACAAGAAGATCACCGACCTACAAGCACACCCGCTCGTCTGCAACCTTCAGCTGTGCCTCGCACCGGTCAGAATTCACCCCCCTTCTTTATCTGCAACGGGCCATCCACCATCGTCGCCGAAGTCAGACGCGAGAGCTTCAATCCGTCTGGCAGTCCAGATCGCGTCGTAACTCCTTGTCTATGCAGATCGGATTCTCTCTGATTCTGACTTCCAGAGTCAAATGCGAGAGCTCCAACCCGGCCGCCCGTCCAGATCACGACGCAACTCATCGTCTGCACAGATAGAATTCCCCAGCCCACTGCTTCCAGCCCACGCCCGGCCAGTTCGCACCTATTTTTTCAGCCCGACCCGCACGACCCATAAGTAGATCCCCTATTATCTTTTGGCCTGTCCCTGTTTGTAACCTGACCCGATAGCTGTCCAGCCTGAGCTGACATATTTCAATCAAATTATTTTTACCCCAATCATGAAGCCAGGTACACATTTCGAAGCCCATAATTTGCTTCATGTCTTATTTTATATGTTTTATGTGATTTAATAGCATAATATGATCAATTAGATTTAATTTAATATGTCTAATTAAATCAAATAAATTAAGTAACCATTTGAATTAAAATGGTTTAATTCATATCTTAAAATCAATAACTAATCATTATTACGCCATAAGATACCTATTTGACTGCATAATGTGTATCTAGTTATATCTCATAGGAATTATATGTTTATATATAATTATATATATAATTTGCATGCATATATATAGATATGACATGCAATTAGGCTACATTCCTAGTCTAGTTTGGATGACTGTATTTCTACTACCCACATAGTACCATGATAACGAAATTTCATGAATATCGCATAGAAACCATGACCATATCTTGGTTCTAAAATAAAATAATCTCATTATTGAATAATTTATCATGGACGAGCTCATGATTATGTGAAACTTATTCTTTTCCTCATGTTGTATAGATGGCTGTTCCGACTCATCTGGAATTCGACATCCTGGACTCAGAAGGACTTGAGTACCATCGATGGGTATCCGACGTCGAGACCACATTTGTCGCTAAGGACTATAGTGTAACACCCCCGATATATTCAGGAATATTACAGCGCCGTAAATCCTTTACATAAGGATTTACAAGGCTGAAGAATTTAACAAGCATTAAAAGGTACTAACGAATGGAAATAACGGAATTTCGGTACAACAATTCTGACCCAATACAGAAATAGTACAATCGTTCAACGGAACTCAATAATACATCACCAAATTCAAATCATCACAAATGACTTCGTACTCACGTACTTATTGAAATAAAGAGTAAACAACAGATAAATAAACCCGGTCGGGACATCACTCTGCACCCTCGTCGTCATACAGTTCCAATGATTGTTTCCCCGCTCTCCTGGATCCTAAAAACAAACAAAATGTTCACCCCCGAAGGGGTTCGCACAACGATGCTAGTACAAGTACCACAACATATTATTCATATCTCACGAAGAATAATAATAACGTAAAAGACAAAATACCAACGAGTCTTCTCCTACGAGAAACTCAATCATAACATTCACAAATGTTAATCACAACATGATATCATAACATACTCATGGTAATTCCATCGATCCAGCGTTCACTGCCTAGAACCCACGATGATCCCGTCAGACCAACCCGTGGTGGAAAAACCTGTCCGATGATCCAGCGCACGCTAGCATAGATCCCCCGATGATCCCGTCGGACCAACACGAGGTGGACATACAACAACGACATACATGCACGACAATATGTATAACAACAATACATAAAACAATTAAGGTAGTTGCCTCGATTTGAAGACAATAACAATACTTCCATGAAAATGAACACTCGAAGATCGTCCTCCTCAATCAATCACGTAACGAGACCAAACCTTAACAAAAGAAATGATATAGGATTTATCTCACGTCGTATGAATGTTTAACAATTCGATTTACGGTCAAAAGTTCATAAAATGCAATCTGCCCGAACAGCTTAGCGCACGCTAAGTACTCTGTGTAGCGTGCGTTAAGTCTGCCCGATAGCGCACGCAAACAACAAAGCCTAGCGTACGCTAACTATGCATGGTCAGTACTTCACTGACCAGCCAACTGACTCGTCTGATGGTCTAGCGTACGTTACGTACCAAATGTAGTGCACGCTAACTCGTGCTCGATAGCGCACGTTAAACTCCATAGCATAGCGTGCGCTATCTCTGCATGGCAGTTTACTGCTGAGCAGTAAACTGTTCTTGCCATGATTGAAACAATGAAATCTTGCGTGATAATTCATGTTACTTCCATGAATACCATGTTCATACCCTTATGAATGATTTTACGGATAAAGATAACTTCGGATTCAAGGATATGCATACCAATATAAAACCATATTCCATTCCGACTTCAAATCTTCATACGACAATTCGAAAAGCTTAACGGTTGATATCAACACCTTATATCAATCAATATTATCATGCTGAAGTTGTTAAACGTTCCATCTATACTAGATAAATCTTTCCATGATCAAACCTTTAGATTTATCCAACAATAATGATTGTTAAAGTCAAGTCCATGATTATTATGAAGTCATCTACTAGATTCGAATTACCAATGATAGAAGCTTCTCTTCACATATTCAGTGTAATAAGATTCGAATCATGATGATTATAATCAAGGTACTTAAGGCTTATTCATCTCACTATTCCAAACATTATATACTTGGATAATTCAACTATGAAAATCCATATCTTGTTAACATGATCATCCAAATCGTTAGAATCCAACTCTAAGTCTTGAGATAGATTGAACATACCTTAATATGATGAAAATCACCGAACCGTAAGGTAGAATCCAACTCCGATTGGTTGTATGCCACTCCAAGGTGCTATTCCACTTCCATGAACATTCCCAAGTGATAACCAATATATAAACACCAACAAGATATGTTCTAAGTGTATAGGAGTATTATTACAGCTCTCTGAACTCTCAAGGATGAAGAATGGGCGAAAGAAATGAAAGCCAAAACGGTTGTTGTCCCATTTATAATATTCTGCATTATTGACAAGTTAGCGCACGCTACTAAGCATTCCTTAGCGTGCGCTAATAATGGTTGACTTCAGGATTGTCCGGGTGCATCCGCGGGAATCTTATCCGGACCCATGTCCCGGCTGGCGCATGTGCTAGTCGTCCCGCTCAATAATTGAGTTCTTAGCGCACGCAACTCCTATCTTCATAGCGTGCGCTAATAATGGCCCGATAGCGCGCGTTAAGATACATTCTTAGCGTGCGCTATCACGAGGTTGCTTGAGCAATTTTGCAAGTTTCTATACTTATGTACAATGATATCAATGCACGAAATATCATACTCCAATAATCAAAATCACCAATCCGAATAATACAGGGTTTGAATACAGATGAAATACACCGTAATAAATTCGGATATTACATACTCTCCTACTAAAAAGGAGTTTCGTCCCGAAACTCAAGACGAAAATAACTCGGGATATCTAGACTTCATATCAGCTTCCGTTTCCTAGGTGGCTCCTTCCATTCCGTAACGTGACCACTGAACTTTGACCAAAACAATTGGTTTGTTCCTCAGCTGTTTAACTCGACTCTCAAGTATCTTGACCAGTCTTTCTTCAAACGTCCCATTCTGTGCGACTTCGATCTCGCCGAAATCAATGATATGACTGGGATCTGGTATATACCTCCGTAACTGGGATACGTGGAACACGTTATGAACATGGTACAATGACGGCGGCAATGCCAATCTGTATGCCAACTCCCCAACTCTCTCGAGGATCTCAAATGGTCCGATATATCTCGGACTCAGCTTTCCTTTCCTTCCGAAACGAAAGATTCCCCGAGTAGGAGAAACCTTCAAAAGTACGTGCTGAACTCCAATGGGCGGCGGCGTACGTCCGCATAGGATTTCTGGCGACTCTGGGCGGTCAACAACCTTTCACGAATCAGGGCTATCTTCTCTCGAGTCTGCTCGATCAACTCTGGTTCTGTCCCGATCAAGTCTGACGAATCGTCCCAGCATAGAGGCGATCTGCATTTCCTTCCGTATAATGCCTCAAACGGTGCCATCTTAATGGAAGCATGCCAACTATTGTTGTAGGTAAATTCAATCAACGGTAGATGAACTTCCCAATCGTTTGACCAATCTAAGGCACAGGCCCTTAGCATGTCTTCCACCGTTTGTATAGTTCTCTCAGATTGTCCGTCAGTCTGCGGGTGATAAGCTGTACTGAAGTTCAGTTCGGTCCCCAAGGCTTTATGAACTGCCTTCCAAAAGTGAGACACAAAACGGCCGTCTCGATCAGAAACAATAGTCTTCGGCGTACCATGCAATCGAACTATCTCCAAAATAAATACTCGTGCCAACCTCTCAGGTCCCCACGTATCCTTAATGCCTAGAAAATGAGCTGATTTGGTTAAACGATCAACTATCATCCAAATCATGTTCATTCCTGTCCTGGTTTTCGGCATATTAGTGATAAAGTCCATCGATATGTCCTCCCACTTCCATTCAGGAATCGGGAGCGGCTTCAACATTCAATGAGCCGTTGATGCTCGATCTTAACTCACGACAAGTCAAACATTTGAAACATAGTCCGCTACGTCTTTCTTCATGTTGCCCCACCAGAAATTCTGCTTTAAGTCCTTATACATCTTACTGGTGCCCGGGTGGATAGAATAGGGCGAACTATGAGCTTCCTTCATAATCGTCTGTTTCAGAAGATCAACATCGGGAACGCAGAGTCGGTTCTGAAATCTCAAAACTCCATCGTCATGAATTATGAATCCGGGGGCCTTTTCTTTGATCACTTCATCATGTAACCGAATCATCAGAGGATCATCTGCCTGTCTAGATTTTATTTCTTCGGTTAAAGATGAAGTTATCTCCATCACGCACAGTTGTCCTTGGATTCTTTGTAACCATACCTCAATTCCTTCACGAATCATCTCTCGTTGAAGGCTAAGTTGGGATGTCAGCATCTCCAGCATCTGAATAGAGACAGGCTTGCGGCTAAGTGCATCGGCCACTACATTCGCTTTGCCTGGATGATATAAAATCTCCAAGTCATAGTCCTTAATCAGTTCTAACCATCTTCTTTGCCGCATGTTCAACTCTTTACATTGAATATGTACTTGAGACTCTTATGATCCGTAAAGATCGGCGGTGAGTCCGTCTGAGATAATGCCTCCAGATCTTCAAAGCAAAAACTACTGCTGCTAGCTCCAAATCATGTGTCGGGTAATTCACTTCATAAGGTTTCAGCTGTCGTGACGCATAAGCGATCACCTTATCATTCTGCATCAATACGCACCCAAGTACTTGGTTCGAAGCATCACTATAAACTATGAATCCTCCAGTTCCCTGCGGAAGTGATAGAATCGGTGCTGTCGTCAATTTCTTCTTTAACTCATCAAAACTAATCTGAAACAACTCGTTCCACTCAAACTTTTGAGTTTTCTGCAGAAGTCGAGTAAGTGGGCGGGAAATTTTAGAAAACCCTTCCACGAATCGACGATAATATCCATCAAGTCCTAAGAAGCTTCGGACTTCTTTCACGTTCTTTGGAGGCTCCCAATCCATAATTGCTTCGATTTTCTGAGGATCTACTCGGACTCCTTCAGCTGACACTACATGGCCGAGGAACATTACTTCTTTTAGCCAGAATTCACACTTAGAAAGTTTGGCGTACAATTGTTCGTTTCTCAAAAGTTCCAATACAATCCGCAAATGCTGCACATGTTCTTCCGGACTCTTAGAATACACCAGAATGTCATCAATAAATACGACCACAAATTTATCCAAAAATTCAATGAACACACGGTTCATCAATTGCATAAATACAGCAGGTGCGTTAGTGAGACCAAACAGCATCACTACAAACTCATAATGCCCGTAGCGAGTTCTGAACGCTGATTTCGGAACATCAGATTACTTAATCCTCAGCTGATGGTATCCTGATCTCAGATCGATTTTAGTAAATATCGTTGCCCCTTGCAGCTGGTCAAACAGATCATCAATCCGTGGTAACGGATATTTGTTCTTAATCATCATCTTGTTTAGCTCTCGATAGTCAATACACAGTCGGAGCGATCCATCCTTCTTTCGGAAGAAAAGAACTGGCGCTCCCCAGGGTGAAACGCTTGGCTGAATATAGCCCTTGTCCAGTAACTCTTCCAACTGCTTCTTTAGTTCGTACATCTCAGTAGGTGCCATACGATACGGCGCCCTAGAAATTGGTGTAGCTCCGGGTTCCAGCTCAATGGTAAATTCCACATCTCTTCGTGGAGGTAGTCCAGGTAACTCGTCAGGAAACACATCTGGAAATTCATTCACAACAGGAATGGATGAAAGTTCCACAATTTCATTTTCTTTCTTCATTGCGTAACACCAGTACCCGGTACAGCCCTGTTTCAACAATTTGACAGCTTTCATCGCCTTGATCAATTTTCCTGAGCTTCCCAGTTTCCATCCCTCAAACAGAATCTCGGAACCACCGTCAGTGATCAGCGAGATATTCCTCCTTCGGTAGTTTACAATTGCTCCATATCGATGAAGCCAATCGTCTCCGAGTATCAGGTCATCTCCTTGCATTTCTATCACGATTAGATTTGAGAGCCACTCTCTGCCTCCAAATGATATAGGGAAATTTCTAGTTTCTAAATTTCCGATAATCCTCTCTCCACTCGGTAAACCAACAACATAAGGTTCACAAGCATGAAAACCGGAAACATTCAAATGATTTACACAAGACAAAGATATGAAAGAATGTGTAGCTCCTATATCGAATAAAACGCTAACTGGCTGGGAAAGGATGCGGGCCGATGCACGATGCGGCAATGACATCTTGATCGTCTGTCCTCCTCATCTCAAATGCAGACGTGGGAGCAGATCCGGCACTCGATGTCCCCTTTCGGTCCCATTGTCCTCTGCCTCGCCTGCGGCCAAAATTCGAGGCATCTGAACACTTTCTGCGTCTGTGGAATACTTGGCCTCCTTACGGGTATTTGTGGTGTACGGGCTCTAAAAGACTTCTGACCTCTTCACAAAACACCGCCCGATGTCCTCTCGTCCACAATCAAAACAAGTCACGGCGGAAGGGGCAATTCCGTCGATAGTGCCGTCTGGCGCAGCTTAAAGCATTTCTGGTAACATCGGTAATAGTTGATGTCGCTCCGAAGTTCTTTCCGCTCCTAGTAGTGCGGAGGTTTCTTGAAAGAGTGAAAGGATGACTGGGCCTTACGGGCATTGTTCTTGTGCTCTGTAAAAGTACCGGAGACTTTCTGTTTCTTGGTTTCGCAAATTTTCCATGGTGCTTCCTTGATCTCATATGCCAACGCCTTATCTGGTATTGGCGGAGTGTGGTACATTCGAATCCGGACATGTACCTATGAACTTCTAGTTTCATCCTCATATCGAAATGGATCATCATTTCTACATACATTACGACCGGATGTCGAACAAATGCCATTCTTTGGTTAAACGTCTTGATCGCCTGGGATACTGGCACATCAGAAGGCTGAGCGGAGAAAAACTCCCGAACTTTGGCTTCCCTCACAGGACGAGGGCAATACTGAGCTTCCATCATCAATCTAAACTCTGTCCAATCGGCATCATGGTCTACAGGCCGGATGGCTTCCCACCATTCGGATGCTTCCCCTATCAGAAAATATTGAGCGATAGAGGCCCTCCGGTCGTCTGGGCAGTTGATTCCGGCAAAGATTTTCTCCAGTTCTTTCAACCAATGATCCCAGGTGGGAGTCTTAGAAATACCGTCGAACTTGGGTGGTTGCATCTTCTCCACCTCTTGCATCCACCGGTCACCTCGATTTCCCATGTCTGGGATCCCTTGCTGTCTCTCTCCCTGCTGTAGTCCCACCGCCACTTGCATTCGGTCCACGACCTGGGCGAACTGAGTCATCTGGTTCACCACTTGACGAAGGATCTCTGGTACAGCAGGATCTGGTTCATTATTAATAGATTGTTGCGGCTCGCCTGAGTTATGAATGGCCTGGTTAGAAGGCGACGCTTCCCTTTCGGCATTTCTCCGTCCGCGTCCACGACTGCGACCACGTCCACGTCCGCCTCTCAACATACTGTAAGCATAAATACTCAATATACAGG
The DNA here is from genome assembly GCA_033398695.1 of Orobanche coerulescens. Lineage (NCBI taxonomy): Eukaryota > Viridiplantae > Streptophyta > Magnoliopsida > Lamiales > Orobanchaceae > Orobanche > Orobanche coerulescens. The sequence continues at coordinate 65,442,275 of CM065819.1, forward strand.
AAACAACATCGTTCTAATATTTGAGTATAAAGAGATTCAATATGTACAGAACGAGATAGAGTTTAGGAACTTACAACCACTGTTCGCATGAAGACGTAGGCAGTGCAGTGATGTCATTCACTGACGGTTACCTCAAAAGACATAAATGACCCCTATTTTAACCCAACGGACAATATATCCATAATCTTGGCTCTGATACCATATTCTGTAACACCCCCGATATATTCAGGAATATTACAGCGCCGTAAATCCTTTACATAAGGATTTACAAGGCTGAAGAATTTAACAAGCATTAAAAGGTACTAACGAATGGAAATAACGGAATTTCGGTACAACAGTTCTGACCCAATACAGAAATAGTACAATCGTTCAACGGAACTCAATAATACATCACCAAATTCAAATCATCACAAATGACTTCGTACTCGCGTACTTATTGAAATAAAGAGTAAACAACAGATAAATAAACCCGGTCGGGACATCACTCTGCACCCTCGTCGTCATACAGTTCCAATGGTTGTTTCCCCGCTCTCCTGGATCCTGAACACAAACAAAATGTTCACCCCTGAAAGGGTTAGCACAACGATGCTAGTACAAGTACCACAACATATTATTCATATCTCACGAAGAATAATAATAACGTAAAACACAAAATACCAACGAGTCTTCTCCTACGAGAAACTCAATCATAACATTCACAAATGATAATCACAACATGATATAATAACATACTCATGGTAATTCCATCGATCCAGCGTTCACATCCTAGAAACCACGATGATCCCGTCAGACCAACCCGTGGTGGAAAAACCTGTCCGATGATCCAGCGCACGCTAGCATAGATCCCCCGATGATCCCGTCGGACCAACACGAGGTGGACATACAACAACGACATACATGCACGACAATATGTATAACAACAATACATAAAACAATTAAGGCACTTGCCTCGATTTGAAGACAATAACAATACTTCCACGAAAATGAACACTCGAAGATCGTCCTCCTCAATCAATCACGTAACGAGACCAAACCTTAACAAAAGAAATGATATAGGATTTATCTCACGTCGTATGAATGTTTAACAATTCGATTTACGGTCAAAAGTTCATAAAAAGCAATGCCTGACGACTTAGCGCACGCTAAGTACTCTGTGTAGCGTGCGTTAAGTCCGCCCGATAGCGCACGCAAACAACAAAGCCTAGCGTCGCTAACTATGCATGGTCGATTACTTCACCGACCCGGCCAGTGACTTTCGTCTGATGGTCTAGCGTACGTTACGTACCAAACGTAGCGCACGCTAACTCGTGCTCGATAGCGCACGTTAAACTCCATAGCATAGCGTGCATAGCAGTTTACTGCTGAGCAGTAAACTGTTCTTGCCATGATTGAAACAATGAAATCTTGCGTGATAATTCATGTTACTTTCATGAATACCATGTTCATACCCTTATGAATGATTTTACGGATAAAGATAACTTCGGATTCAAGGATATGCATACCAATATAAAACCATATTCCATTCCGACTTCAAATCTTCATACGACAATTCGAAAAGCTTAACGGTTGATATCAACACCTTATATCAATCAATATTATCATGCTGAAGTTGTTAAACGTTCCATCTATACTAGATAAATCTTTCCATGATCAAACCTTTAGATTTATCCAACAATAATGATTGTTAAAGTCAAGTCCATGATTATTATGAAGTCATCTACTAGATTCGAATTACCAATGATAGAAGCTTCTCTTCACATATTCAGTGTAATAAGATTCGAATCATGATGATTATAATCAAGGTACTTAAGGCTTATTCATCTCACTATTCCAAACATTATATACTTGGATAATTCAACTATGAAAATCCATATCTTGTTAACATGATCATCCAAATCGTTCGAATCCAACTCTAAGTCTTGAGATAGATTGAACATACCTTAATATGATGAAAATCACCGAACCGTAAGGTAGAATCCAACTCCGATTGGTTGTATGCCACTCCAAGGTGCTATTCCACTTCCATGAACATTCCCAAGTGATAACCAATATATAAACACCAACAAGATATGTTCTAAGTGTATAGGAGTATTATTACAGCTCTCTGAACTCTCAAGGATGAAGAATGGGCGAAAGAAATGAAAGCCAAAACGGTTGTTGTCCCATTTATAATATTCTGCATTATTGACAAGTTAGCGCACGCTACTAAGCATTCCTTAGCGTGCGCTAATAATGGTTGACTTCAGGATTGTACGGGTTCGTCCGCGGGAATCTTATCCGGACCCATGTCCCGGCTGGCGCATGTGCTAGTCGTCCCGCTCAATAATTGAGTTCTTAGCGCACGCAACTCCTATCTTCATAGCGTGCGCTAATAATGGCCCGATAGCGCGCGTTAAGATACATTCTTAGCGTGCGCTATCACGAGGTTGCTTGAGCAATTTTGCAAGTTTCTATACTTATGTACAATGATATCAATGCACGAAATATCATACTCCAATAATCAAAATCACCAATCCGAATAATACAGGGTTTGAATACAGATGAAATACACCGTAATAAATTCAGATATTACATACTCTCCTACTAAAAAGGAGTTTCGTCCCGAAACTCAAGACGAAAATAACTCGGGATATCTAGACTTCATATCAGCTTCCGTTTCCTAGGTGGCTCCTTCCATTCCGTAACGTGACCACTGAACTTTGACCAAAACAATTAGTTTGTTCCTCAGCTGTTTAACTCGACTCTCGAGTATCTTGACCGGTCTTTCTTCAAACGTCCCATTCTGCGCGACTTCGATCTCGCCGAAATCAATGATATGACTGGGATCTGGTATATACCTCCGTAACTGGGATACGTGAAACACGTTATGAACATGGTACAATGACGGCGGCAATGCCAATATGTATGCCAACTCCCCAACTCTCTCGAGGATCTCAAATGGTCCGATATATCTCGGACTCAGCTTTCCTTTCCTTCCGAAACGAAAGATTCCCCGAGTAGGAGAAACCTTCAAAAGTACGTGATCTCCAGTACTGAACTCCAATGGGCGGCGGCATACGTCCACATAGGATTTCTGGCGACTCTGGGCGGTCAACAACCTTTCACGAATCAGGGCTATCTTCTCTCGAGTCTGCTCGATCAACTCTGTTTCTGTCCCGATCAAGTCTGACGAATCGTCCCAGCATAGGGGCGATCTGCATTTCCTTCCGTATAATGCCTCAAACGGTGCCATCTTAATGGAAGCATGCCAACTATTGTTGTAGGTAAATTCAATCAACGGTAGATGAACTTCCCAATCGTTTGACCAATCTAAGGCACACGCCCTTAGCATGTCTTCCACCGTTTGTATAGTTCTCTCAGATTGTCCGTCAGTCTGCGGGTGATAAGCTGTACTGAAGTTCAGTTCGGTCCCCAAGGCTTTATGAACTGCCTTCCAAAAGTGAGACACAAAACGGCCATCTCGATCAGAAACAATAGTCTTCGGCGTACCATGCAATCGAACTATCTCCGAAATAAATACTCGTGCCAACCTCTCAGGTCCCCACGTATCCTTAATGCCTAGAAAATGAGCTGATTTGGTTAAACGATCAACTATCACCCAAATCATGTTCATTCCTGTCCTGGTTTTCGGCATATTAGTGATAAAGTCCATCGATATGTCCTCCCACTTCCATTCAGGAATCGGGAGCGGCTTCAACATTCCATGAGCCGTTGATGCTCGATCTTAACTCTTGACAAGTTAAACATTTGAAACATAGTCCGCTACGTCTTTCTTCATGTTGCCCACTTGAAGTGCTTTAAGTCCTTATACATCTTCTTGGTGCCGGGTGGATAGAATAGGGCGAACTATGAGATTCCTTCATAATCGTCTGTTTGAAGATCAACATCGGGAGCAGTCGGTTCTGAAATCTCAAAACTCCATCGTCATGAATTATGAATCCGGGGGCCTTTCCTTTGATCACTTCATCATGTAACCGAATCATCAGAGGATCATCTGCCTGTCTAGATTTTATTTCTTCGGTTAAAGATGAAGTTATCTCCATCACGCACAGTTGTCCTTGGATTCTTTGTAACCATACCTCAATTCCTTCACGAATCATCTCTCGTTGAAGGCTAAGTTGGGATGTCAGCGTCTCCAGCATCTGAATAGAGACAGGCTTGCGGCTAAGTGCATCGGCCACTACATTCGCTTTGCCTGGATGATATAAAATCTCCAAGTCATAGTCCTTAATCACTTCTAACCATCTTCTTTGCCGCATGTTCAACTCTTTATGACTGAATATGTACTTGAGACTCTTATGATCCGTAAAGATCTGACAGTGAGTCCCGTACAGATAATGCCTCCAGATCTTCAAAGCAAAAACTACTGCTGCTAGCTCCAAATCATGTGTCGGGTAATTCACTTCATAAGGTTTCAGCTGTCGTGACGCATAAGCGATCACCTTATCATTCTGCATCAATACGCACCCAAGTCTTTGGTTCGAAGCATCACTATAAACTATGAATCCTCCAGTTCCCTGCGGAAGTGATAGAATCGGTGTTGTCATCAATTTCTTCTTTAACTCATCAAAACTAATCTGACACAACTCGTTCCACTCAAACTTTTGAGTTTTCTGCAGAAGTCGAGTAAGTGGGCGGGAAATTTTAGAAAACCCTTCCACGAATCGACGATAATATCCAGCAAGTCCTAAGAAGCTTCGGACTTCTTTCACGTTCTTTGGAGGCTCCCAATCCATAATTGCTTCGATTTTCTGAGGATCTACTCGGACTCCTTCAGCTGACACTACATGGCCGAGGAACATTACTTCTTTTAGCCAGAATTCACACTTAGAAAGTTTGGCGTACAATTGTTCGTTTCTCAAAAGTTCCAATACTATACGCAAATCTTTGCGTTCTTAGGACTCTTAGATACACGAGAATGTCATCAATAAATACGACCACAAATTTATCCAAAATTCAATGAACACACGGTTCATCAATTGCATAAATACGGTGCGTTAGTGAGACCAAAGCGGCATCACTACAAACTCATAATGCCCGTAGCGAGTTACGACGCTGATTTCGGAACATCAGATTCCTTAATCCTCAGCTGATGGTATCCTGATCTCAGATCGATTTTAGAAAATACCGTTGCCCCTTGCAGCTGGTCAAACAGATCATCAATCCGTGGTAACGGATATTTGTTCTTAATCATCATCTTGTTCAGCTCTCGATAGTCAATACACAGTCGGAGCGATCCATCCTTCTTTCGGACGAAAAGAACTGGCGCTCCCCAGGGTGAAACGCTTGGCTGAATATAGCCCTTGTCCAGTAACTCTTCCAACTGCTTCTTTAATTCGTACATCTCAGTAGGTGCCATACGATACGGCGCCCTAGAAATTGGTGTAGCTCTGGGTTCCAGCTCAATGGTAAATTCCACATCTCTTCGTGGAGGTAGTCCAGGTAACTCGTCAGGAAACATATCTGGAAATTCGTTCACAACAGGAATGGATGAAAGTTCCACAATTTCATTTTCTTTCTTCATTGCGTAACACCAGTACCCGGTACAGCCCTGTTTCAACAATTTGACAGCTTTCATCGCCTTGATCAATTTTCCTGAGCTTCCCAGTTTCCATCCCTCAAACAGAATCTCGGAACCATCCCAATTTCACCAAAGATATGCCCCGCCTCAAGGCACACCTCAACTTCTGTGGGAAGGAAATTACAGAGGACGACATTATCCAGAAAATGCTTTCAACTTTTCCTACTGCGGCATTGATACTAGGGAACCAGTATCAATTGGAGTACGATAACAAGTGTATCACCACATTCAGTAAGATAATAAACCTACTTCAGGTAGCTGAAAGGCATAATGAGGTGCTGGTGAACAATAATGCCAGGCCATCCGGGACAAAGCAAATTCCCGAGGCCAGTTTTGGAAATATGAAATGTGGAAGGTAAGCCGACGAATAGGGTACTGGACTGGCTAATTCTAAACCACATGGAACGAAACCGCGTGCTAGTAAGGGACGTGGCGGTCGTAGATGTAGTCAAGGTCGTGGAGTCTCTTCTAGCGGAGAAAAAAAATATAATGCTCCCGGATTGCTAGGCCATGGGATCAAGAAGCAAGTACCTCCTAAGACTCTTGCTCCCACATAATGATTACACGACACCCTATGCTTTCGTTGTGGAATTACTGGGCATTGGTTTAGAAATTGCCACACAAGCAAACACGTCGCAGTTGCATACAAAAAATATAGAGAGACCAACGCAGATGCTCAATATATGGAGGAAAATGATTACGGCATTCCTCCCAGTGTCAATTTCAAAATCATCGATTATCATAATAATAAGTACGAGCCGGAGTCATTAGCTGCCCCACTCTATGACTAAATTATATTTATGTTTCAGTTGACAATTTTCGTTTTGGCTGTTTTTGCCTTAGACGATTTTATTCATTAAAAGTGTGATGAATTTTGTTTTTTTTTAACAAGACATTATTGTTGCTTAAGTTATATGTGTGATTGGATTTATTCTACGTCTTGAATATTCTTTTTTATGCTTGAGTTTGTAAGTTCATCAGTTTCTACACTTTCCGTAGGAATGAATCGTGGGGAACTTGAATGCTTGGTAGATAGTGGGACCACCCATAATATCCTTAGAAATAGGTTATTATTCATCGAACTAATAGCATGTCACAGATCAGTGATAGTGATGATTGGATCATCTCAGCTCATTAAAGGACGCATCATTGGCCGGTTCTTGATGCCTAACGACACGGCTTTTATCGTCAGTGATTCTCTATATGCACTCGAACCTCACTAAGCTTCAAAGATATACGTAGCAATGGTTTTCATATTAAAACACATTGTGAGAATGGAATAGAATTTCTCTATATCACCTCTAATGAATGCGGATGAAAATGCATCTTAGGAAAACTTACGAGTCGATCGAGTGGACTTTACCTCACTAGGATTAGGGTTGTTGAATCCTATGCAATTACCCAGAATGAACTCTGGGATGCTGACTCGTACAGGCTTTGGCACGATAGATTTGGACATCCTGGTCGTGACATTATGATTCGCATCCTTAATAATATGCACGAACATCCCTTCTTTCGCGTGTAAAGTAGAAAGGGACAACAACCCAACATAACGAACTTGTCAGTTTTCCCCTCGCCATGTCGTCCAAAGTACCGGAGACATCAGCCCATTCTACAAACTTGACTTTGTCAAATGCACATCGTCATTTTTGCAAAGCCTGCTCTTTAGCCAAAGTTGGAGCGAGCACTACTACAAAACAGGCTTTTAACAGCAGTTATATGGGCCAATTAAAAACGGTTCTGGAACCGCTATTATATGTACCGCTGTTAATTTTAACAGCGGTTTTCCGAACCGCTGTTGAATTTGACAAATAACGGCGGTTCATTGTAACCGCTGTTAAACATGCCATGGTGGTTCTTTGTAACCGCTGTTAAACATGCCATTTAACAGCGATTTTAGGTAACCGCTTTTACAGCTGATACTTAACGGCGGTTCGAGAACCGCCGTTATTTTTACAAATTAACAGCGGTTTTGGCGGAACCGCTGTTGAAGTTTCAAGATGTTTAACTGCAGTTTTGCTGAACCGCTGTGATTTTGTCCAGATTTTCCCTAGATTTTGGCATTATTTTGCACAATCCAGTACCTGAACTCGGATCAAACTGTAATAATCAATAAACCACTAATTTATCGAATCCAAACACACCGAAAAGAACTAACCAACACCAAATTCATTGAACCACCAATTTATTGAAAAAGATAATACAAAAAACACCAATTCATCCAAATAATTCATACAAATATCAAATGTATAATTCATACAAATAATTCACACAAAACACCAAAATCATGTCGCAAGACGATTTCAAACCTCTAAGAAATAGTGTCCCCATTCAGCTCGAATTTTATTAATAACTCATGAGACAGTGCTCCAACATCATCAAACATCTGCACATATAAATGTGTAATAAACAAACTTTAAATGTAAACGAGTAAAGAGTTTTATCACCAATTCAGGTTAAAAATATACTACCTCCATCCAACCATCCAAAATACGCGCTCAGATGATAGTCAACATCCAGTGCATAACATAATAACCACACTCCCAACCTCCATTTTGTTTATTACACTAAAACAAAATAAGACACAATTATATGAGTCGCTTTCAGTAAATAAAATCAAAACACATCATACACAGTTAAAAACACACACACTGACACAAACACACAACCACACAAACACACAGCACACACAGGACACAAACACACACAAACACACACACACACACAACACACAAACACACACATACACAGTACAAACATAATACACACATAGCACATAAATACACACTGGACACAAACAAACATGCACAAACACACACACACACACACACACACACACACACATATATATATATATATATATATATATATATACAATACAAACAACACACAAACACACACAGACAAAACAAAACAGCACACACACAGCACACAAACACACACACACACAACACACAAACACACACACACACAGTACACACACAGTACACACACAACACACAACCAAACATACACAAACACACACACACACTGCACACACACTGCAAACAGTAAACACACACACACACTACACACACTGCACAAACAGGAAACACACACTGCCACTGCACACACAAAACACACTACTACACACACACAACACAGAAAAAAAGGCACCAACACAAACAAACGGACACTTCATACAAGATATGTTGGGAGAAGATCCTTAAGACGAAAGTTAACATCTATTCCAAAGGGAGAATATCCTTACGACGTTAACCACATCTATCCCAAATAATTCGTGTTTCCAAACAAAAAACCGCACACATCACACAAACACACACAGCACACAAACACACACAACACACAAACACACACAACACACAAACACACACAGCACACAAACACACAGTACACACACAGCACATAACACACACACACACAGAACAACACACACACACACAGTACACACAACACACACACACACACACACACACAGCACACAGCACACAAACACAAACACACACACACACTGAGCGTATACAGACACACTGCACACACACACACACTTCACAGAAAAAAAAACACCAACACAAACAAACGGACACTTCATACACGATATGTTGGGCGAAGGTCCTTAAGACGAAAGTTAACATCTATCCCTTAGGGAGAAGATCCTTACGACATTAACCACGTCTATCCCAAAATAATTCATGTTTCCAAAAACAATATTGTCGTACACACTCAAATATTTACACACACAAACACACATATTTACACTCGTGTAATTAAATGTATTACCCTGGGATATATCCAACTAACCGCCTGCTTCGATTTACTTCTATGCATACCATCCATGGTCTTGGATGCGGTCACAGCACTGCTTAAAAGTAACAATAATATATTGAGTCGTCGATATAAAATTTTCAAGCAAAATGTTATAAATAAAATCTTACTTTTTGAGTATGGACTTAATGCGAGAGTCAGGCTAATTATGTTATGAGAAAAACCATATAATAGTTCCTCTTGCTGGTATAATGACCAGAAGTTGCCAATGATGCCTACATTGATAAATGCATTTGAAAGAAAAAACATATTATTAAACTATGTTGTAAAAAAAACTATGTTGTAAAAAAAATAAAGAAATAGTTTTGTTAAAAAGAAAATATTTTGAAATTTACAATCTTTAACTTACTTATGATGGTAAGCTCCCATATATATTTGCTTCTTCGACTCAAGCATACGCGTCGATATATATCTCGAGATCTCCTCTCCCCTCTGTCCCATATTTTGTATCGATTAAGGATCAAAATATCCATACAAATCCTCGTCCATCGTTCCCGCATTCATATTAGACAAATACCTAATTTTTTAAGCAAAATATTAATATAAAAAAAACACATTCCATATATTGCACACAAACACACACACACTACCACATAATAAAAATACACACATACTGCACACACACTGCCACACAATACAAACACACATAAACACACACTGCACACAAACACACACATACACACACCGCCACACAATACTGCACACACAAACACATACTGCACACACAAACACACACTGCACGCAGTAAAAAAACACACACTGCCACATAGTCAAAAACACATACACACACACACTGCACACACACACACATTGCACACACAAACACACATTATACACGCACACATACTACGAATGTAAAAAAAAATCCATAAAAGAAATCACTTACATAGTCAAAAGCTGTAAAACTGAACTAAGCCACTCGTTTCCTTGAACGATCTCTAAAATATCAGTGTGAGCGATATACAATGGAACATCATCACCACCACAGCCAAAGATAGCTGGATCCTACGGCACTGATAACAGATTATTGTAAAGACTCGACGCAGTACTAAGTCAGTCTTTCATGATGTCATCTTTGGTCCTCGACCCGTCATTGTGACGAGCCTGCTTCCTAGGTCGCTGAATATCCTATTTCATATAGTAGAGTGTAAAATACAAGTACATTTGAAATAATTTATTTTTTTGAGTTACTAAAAAGAAAAAGAAAATATTTACCTTTGAAAAATCAGAGAAAACAAAATCTCGTGGCCATTCAATAAATCCACCTAAAGCTTCCCCCACGACTCTCACCTCATCAGTCGCTACAGGGACTTCATCGTTGGCATCTACGGCCTCCTCAACCACTACCTTAACCAAATGAGCTGGTAAAGGAGCACAATGTAGGGTCGAATCGCCCTGAATAACCCTACCGATAGCAACTAGACTGGGAGGATGCTCGTCCATATAAAATCCAACTCGATGAGTGTCTCCAGTCGGAGTCCTCTCTCCGGAAGGGCCAGAAATAGCATCAGCACAACTCCCATTCGTGCTGACACGAGTAACCTCACCAGGTGTATGAATATCAACAGGCCGCTGGAACTAGCACCCACTGTCTGGCCGAACTCTTTCATCAAAGTCTGTGTGACATCAAGGGTGATCTTCTTCCTTAGCTGCTCCAACACACCTTCACTTACGGAAGACGTCGGTCCACATGATCGTCCATAGTAATCGTGAATACCCACACCAAAACCAATGCCACAAACACGACCAGGGTGCTCGGGACTCCCAATAGCAGCTGCCAATATATCCTGTCATCCCTCAGGAATGAAGGTACCTTGTGTATACTGCTCCTCCAAATCATCCTACAAAAATTTAATTTGGCACCATATAACAAAATTTTGAAATATGCAAACAACTAATACAAGTTGATGAAGGAGAAAAGCCAATACAAGAATGTAGATAAAAGTAATTGGGTAGAAAAGTGGTTATTTACATTTAATAAAGCAAATAATTTACCTCAAAATTTTGAGTGTTTGCTAACACTTAGCAACAAAAAAATGGAGCTTTTTATTTTTCTTACAAGAAAAAATAATTCTTAAAAAAGAACTTACAATGCTCTCGACAATCTCCCATGCAGCATCGGATAACGTACCCCCCGTCTTTTTGTATGACCAAGCTTCCACCTTTGATGACGCGTAGGTGGAGACGGGGGATCAATAACAATATCTTCTTCAGATTTAGATGCTTCTCGATGCTCCTTCATCTTCCTCTCCATCTCCTGTATATACACCAAGTCGTACCCTCCTCGAGCCATATAATGTGGAATGTTCATTTTTGCTAATTCTTGTTTCTTACTTCTTTGTTCCTGTTACAACTATCAAATAATCCATAAAAAATTTTATAAATATCTTCAAATTTAAAATATTTTTTTCAGATTTTATGTTCTTAATTAGAAATATGTTATTAATTAGAAATTGTTTTATTTGATTCTTGTAAAATTATTTTCAGATTATTGTACAATCCTTTTATGAATATTGTAATATATATATATATATATATATATTATCAATATTTTCAAATTTAAAATATTTTTTTATTTCAGATTTTATGTTATTAATTAGAAATTATTTTATTTGATTGTGTGTTCATTATTTTCAGCATTGAACTTTAAAAAAAAAACATAAAATATTTTTTTCGGTTATACATCCCAAGCGGAGTCCTCATGAATCTTTTTGAAGTCTCTCCAGTCCTCATCGGAGATACCATACTTGTCACAAGGAGATTTTCCTTTGCTTGGACCATATATGTATTCACCAGTCAAATCAGACTTAAATTGCCTCCATTTTACGCCAATTGACTGTAAAGACTTCTTTTGAAAATAACCAAGATTGCTAATCTGGCTGATATCAAAATTGGCCTACATATTGACAATAAAAACTAGAGTTAGCCACACACACATTACACACACATACACACAAACACACACACACACACAAACACACACATCACACAAAACACACACAGTGCACACAAACATAAACAAACACACTGCCACACACACAAACACACACAAACAACACATAAACACACACAAACACACACAGACAACACACAAACCCACACACACTGCCACACACAAACACACACACATTGCCACACACAGACACACAGTACACACACGAATAAAAAACGCACACATCACACAAACACACACAGCACACACACACACACACACACACTAACATAGACACACAACACATAAACACACACTGCACTGGATCAATGTCAAGAGGTAATTTGTTTCTATCAACACAGCGTTTCAACATACTTCAACATCGCGTGGAATTTCTCGATGTAGAAGTTATACATGTATGAGCATCGGGAGACCGGGAGGAATGAGGAGACCGAGCGGGAGGAGGAGTGTGAGGGGAACGAGAAGGAGACGTCATGTGCCTGCATAAACAAATAAATTTAATCATCAACTACAATATACACTGCACACATAAAACACACACACACACTGCACACATATAACACACACACTGCACACACACACACACACTACACACACTGCACTCTCACACACACTGCACTCTCAAACACACACTGCACTCACACACACACACACACAGACTGCACATACTCACACACACTGCACACACACACACTACACACACTGCACTCTCAAACGCACATTGCACTCTCTCTCTCTCTCTCTCACACACACACACACACACTGCACTCTCACACACTGCACACAATCACACACTGCACACACACACACTACACACTATAATACCCGATATCTGATGTGTATTTAATCTGTATTTGAACCTTGTGGCATTGTATATATCCTATTTTGATATGAGTATAATCCTCCATATTTCATGATCCTGTATTGATGAGCGTATGATTTCATTGATGTTGTTTCATGCATGTACTTATGCACATGTCGCACGCTAACGTTTAAGTGTAGCACCCGCTAAATGTGTAAGCTAGCGAACGCTACAGACGAGGCTTAGCGCGTGCTATACGTGGTCAGCACGATTGAGATAGGTTGGTAGGTGAGATCGGACCATGGATTTTGTTGGGGACATGTCGGGATGAATCTGGACGGCTTTTGGAAAAGTCGAGTCAACAGTGCTTAGCGCACGCTAAGGGAGTGATGCTAACGCATGCTAAGTCGAGTACAGTGAGGTCAGTGAGCTTCGTAAAGTCATTAGCGCACGCTATATTAGCGTGGTAGCGTACGCTAACTGTTGTATTTAACGTACATAAGGGATGTTTAGCGCACATTAAGCCAAGAATAGACAGAGACAGTAGGCTGTGAGCCCGTTAGCGCACGCTAAAAAGGAGCAGTAGCACGCACTAATAACCATTTTCTATAAATAGGACATCAGCTCATTTTATTTTTCAGTTTTCACTTCACCCCACACTCGATTTCTGAGACATAGAGAGTTACCCTCTCCATCTTAAACCTTCGTATCAGCCTCTAAACATCATTATTGAAGGCAATGAGCTTTGAGGATTGGTGTTCTAGCATTTGGCGTGGAGTTCATCAAGTGATTTCATCTTTTCCTTCCGTGTAAGGTATGTGATGATTCACCAAGCTGAATTATGTGTTCTTGTTATCGAATATGATCATGCTACGGGAGTTGTTAAGTTTATCACTGAGATTATTCAGCTTCTTACGTACAACTTGAACAAGCAATGCGTATAGGGGAACTTAAGGGATTGAACTTATGGTTATTCCTTGAAGAAGAAGATGATAATCATGTGAACCTAACAACCGAGTTTTATGGTGTTCTTCTAGATATCTCCAAAATCTTGCTAAGTTGGATTAATGGAAGTTATGGTTAGGATCAATGTTAGATGAACTACCTTGTGTTATAGTTGTAGAATCCGGCCGAATGATGTGTTTAATCTTGTTTGGAAGATTATGGAATTGTTGTTCGAATTAGTAGCGTAGTGATGATTCAAATAGTTTGGGTTGGGGCAGATTCATATATTTTTATGATCGGGTAGATTACGCCTCTTGATGCTAGCATGATGTTTAGAACAATTATCCGGAACCGTTAGTTATATTGGTACTATTGTTCAATGAAGGTTCGGATTGTTAGTGAAGTGATCGAGTGAGAGTTCTTCCACCGGGTTGAAGGTTATTCGTAGTATCTATCCTTGTCGCCATCTTTGAGGCAAGTATCATAACGTGATTTTTGGTTTAACATTGATGATTTGATCATGCATATTATCATTCATGTTTATGAATATGAGATTACCCTAGACGAATTGTCATAATGTCGTTCATGTTTTGATTCATGTGTATGTTCGTGTTGATGAACACATTGTTTTGTATATATGTATGCATCGTTGTATCGCGTGTGTTGTTTTGATCCGAAAGGGATCGTGTGATCTATGCTGAGAGCACTAGATTAGATGACCACCTCGTTTTGATCCGACGGGATCATCTTGGGATCTATGCTGGGGGCGTTGGATCATTGGATAGGTTTTCCACCTCGTGTTGGTCCGACGGGATCATCTTGGGATCTATGCTGAGGGCGCTGCATCATTGGAATACCCACTGTTGTGTTGATGGAATCATGTGGATTCGCATCATTGGATTCCGGTAGCGGAAGTCCGTGTTCTGTATTTGGTTATGCATCGTGTTGCATATTTGCTCTTGTATATTATGATACTTGTACTAGCATCGTTTTCCTCACCCCTGTGGGCTGGACATTTATTTTGATGTTCAGGTAGCCGCGGAGCGGGGAAGCAACCACAGTACCGGCATGATGACGAACGGGCACAATGATGTTGTCCGTTGTATTGTTTTGTTATTCTGGTTTGGTATTTAGTACTCGAGTACGTGTGTCTTTTGATGATTTGACAAATTTGTAATAAGTGAATTGTGTTGAGATGGTTTAACCGGTTATTAAATTACGCAACTATTGGTGGTATTTTCGTATTGTTCAGTTATTCTCTTAATTTAGCCTTGTAAACTCTTATATAAAGGGTTTACGGCGCTGTAATTATTCCGAATATCTCGGGGTGTTACATACTGCACTCTCTCTGTCTCTCTCTCTCTCTCTCTCACACACACACACACACTGCACTCTGCACTCTCACACACACAATGCACACACACACACACACACACGCACACACACACACACACACACTGTGCACACACTCACTGTAATACCCGAGATTTCTGATATGTATTTGGAACTTGTGATATTGTAATTGTTGCACTTTGATCTGAGTATTATTCTCCGTATTTCATAGTCCGGTGTTGTTGAGTGCATGATTTCATGAGTGTGACTTAAATTTGTGATTCTGCGCATGTAGCACACGCTATCGATTAAGTATAGCGTACGCTAACTTGGATCCATAGCGCACGCTACGAAGGAACCTTAGCGCACGCTATACGTGATCAATATGATTGAGACGTTGGTAGGTGAGATCAGGACGGGGATCTTGGTCGGATTGTGTCGGGATGAACCTAGACGGCTTTTGGGAAAAAGCCAAGTCAACGCGTTAGCGCACGCTACTCACATGAGGGTAGCGCACGCTAAAGGCTGAGTACAGTGAAATCAGTAATGTTTCAAATAGCCGTTAGCGCACGATATGAATATGGACTAGCGCGCGCTAATAACCATTTTCTATATATAGGACAGCATCCTTTTTCATATTTTCAGATTTTTCACTCCCCCATTCGAATTCTTGAACTTAGAAAGACACTCTCTTCATCCTAAACACTTCTTGCCGGCATCCTAACTTGTGTTGAAGATTGTAGATCTTGGAGGATTGGTGTTCAAACCTTCGGCATTGGATTGCTCCGAATTTCCTCCTTGTTCTTCACTACTTTGAGGTAGGTGATTCTTCACCAATATTAGTAGTATTCTGAAGGACGTTTGATCATGTTTATCTAGTCAGTTAAATTCGTTAATAGTCGAACATCATGTGTTAGAAGGATATTTTTGATGTTTCGGCACTTATTCATCGTATAATCCTTTGAACCTTTTTAGTATATGGACTCCTAAGCATATTCATACTGATTATGACCAGTAGGTGGAGATTATCAAGTTGTTATGTTTTACATATTGGAATCATGCGTTTTGTAACGTAGGACGAAGGGAACTTAGGATACTTTCTCGAGATCAAGATGAATTATGGTGTAGTAATGATGATACGTATCCTGGTGTCTCGTAGTCATTTAATCCATAAAGATCTTTCATAAACCATATGAGCATGATATGCACGGAGTTGGCATGTATTAACACTCAGGATTTCATGAGTTTTCATCACCTTTAGCTCAAGTTTTACCAGAGGATCGCCATGCACGATTAGCGCACGCTAAGATGTATATATTAACGTGCGCTATCGGGAATGAGTAACGTGCGCTACGTTGGATACGTAACGACGTTATATCATTAAGCGAGCGATCGGCATTGAGAGAAGATCGATTACACAGCTAGCGCACGCTAAACCTGGTCATTTGCGTACGTTAACGTGCAGGCTTAGCGCGCGCTAAGTAGTTCAGACAGAATTCATTTTTTTAGAGCTTGCGGCCATAAACCGGATTGTTAGACGTTCGTACGAATTGAGAGGAATTCTTTATTATTTCTTAGGTCCGAGCCTTTCATAGGGGACGATCGAGGGGCGGTGACATACGGACGCGTCATTTGTTGGAGTATTTCCATTCTTGCCATTTTCGAGGCAAGTATCAATTGTTGAGTTTGATTTATATTGGAACCTTGATCATGCTTATGGTTTTGTTCATGTTGTCAAATATGAGATGTATTTCTGTAATTTCTCATGGTATTCGTTGTTAATTGTTCGTATTGATGAACATATTGAAATGCATATATGTATGCATAATTGATTGGTTTATGGTATAAATGATCCGAGGGGATCATGAGGATCTATGCTGAGGGCGCTGGATCGAATGTCCACCATGCGTTGGTCCGACGGGATCATCATGGGGATCTATGCTGAGGGCGCTGGATCGCTGGACGGTTTTTCCACCATGCGTTGGTCCGACGGGATCATCATGGGGATCTATACCAAGGGCGCTGGATCGCTGGATTACCCCGTATTGTGTTGATGGAATCGTGAGGATTCACATCGTTGGATTCCAATGACGGAAGTCCGTTTTGTATGTTTTATGATGCACTGATGATTTATGTATTATGATACTTGTACTAGCATTGTTTTGCTAACCCCTTCGGGGGTGGACATTGTTTGGATGTTCAGGTAGCCGAGGAGCGGGGAAGCAACCACGATCACAAACGGAGACGATAAATGGCTCGATGATGTGGTTGATGTTTATTGTTATTGTGATTTGTCTTCTTGGTTCATTTAGTACTCGAGTAAATGCTGTTTTAATAATGTCATTTCGCTATGGTTGTATAAGTTAACTCATTGGATCAGTTGAACCAAATCTGTATTTTGAACTTCAGTTGTACGATTGGATTATATTTACATTTCTTTTAAATTAGCCTTGTAAATCCTTACTTAAAGGGTTTACGGCTGTAATTATTCGAATATCTCGGGGTGTTACGAATATGGTATCGGAGCTAAGATTCATGGATATCTTGGCGGTCGGGTTAGTTGGGTGCATTTCGTTATTTGATTATGGTTCTTTTGTAACATCACTGCTAAGCGAGAATCGTCGTGTTGACCGTGGTTGTAAGTTTACTAATCTCAAATACTACTGTTTTATTTAATTCATGTTTTGTTAACATTGATGGAAGTACTTTTATAAAGTTTGCCTGGATATTGAGTATTTGTGTTTACGGTATCTTGAGAGGAGGTCGTGGACGCGGGCCAGGTCGTGGACGCGGACGTGGAAATGCGAGACAAGAAGATTCGGTGTCTACCCCGAAATAACCGCTAGCCGACGGATTCCCATTCAGGGGACAACGAGGATCGGCAAATAATAATGCGAGATCCTAACGTGCGGGAGTGCTTCAGTGGTTGCTCGAATAAACCGGTTTGCTCAAGTTGTGGATCGCATGCGGGCAGCGATGGGACAAAGAAAGATAACGTGGATAATCGGGAGATAAATGGCTTCTTGAGGTGATCAAATTGCATCCTCCAAAATTTGGCCAGTTCTGTGAGATGCTTTCTTGGGATCACCGGTCAAGGAGTTAGAGAAGATTTTGCGGGGATTAAGCGTCCCAACAGCGAAGGTTCGGTCGCCCAGTATCTTCTGACGGGGGAGGCTTTCGACTGGTGGGAGGCCATTCGACCTGAAGAGCATAATGTCGACTGGACAGAGTTCAAATTAATGATGGAAGCGCAGTATTGTCCCCGTCCAGTTAGAGAGGCCCGAGTCCGGGAGTTTTTCTCACCACAAAATTCAGAAGCATCTACGACGGACGTGATTAAGACTTTTAATCACCAACTGACTTATGTGCGTCACTTGGTCAGAACCGAGGCGGAGAGGATTTTTCATTTCGACATGCGAATGAAGCTGGAAATTCAGCAATATATGTTCGGATTTGATTGCACCACTTTGCGACAGTATCAGGACAAGGCGCTGGCCTATGATATGAAAGAGGCGGCAGTAGAGAAATCAACGGAGGCAAAGAAGCAGAAAGTGGCTGGCAACTTCACGGAGAATAAGAGTAGTGGGCCTCGCAGGGGCCAATCCTCTTTTCATTCATCCAGGAGGCCTTCGCATCCTTCTCGAGGAGGAAAGAAGTTCCGGGCAGCACAAACCGTTTCAGACGCAGGGAAGAAATGTTATAACTGTGGAAAAGCGGGACATGTTCGACATGATTGTTTCGCGCCTGCTGTGACCTGTTTCGAGTGTGGACAGGAAGGGCATCACGCAACATTTTGTGGGAATGCGACCCGATCTTTTGGTACTCGCACTCCTGTACCGGTTCCGAAGGACACTAGTGTAAACCAGACGCAGCAAAGTGGTTTCCCGCAGCAGAATGTTGGGAAAAGAGAGGCATCCAGCGCTGGGTCCGTTCCTCGGCGTATTTACGAGATGAATAAGGATGATCAGAACGCAGCTGTTGCATCAGGTACGATTCAGATCCTTTTGCAACCAGTTAGTGTCTTGTTCGATTTGGGAGCTATGCATTCTTTTATATCTCTGAACTGTGTTAATCGTTTGAAAATCTCATGCTTGTATAATTGTGAACCTTATGTTGTGGGATTACCGAGCGGAGAGAAAATTGTGGGAATCCTAGAAGCTAGAGATTTTCCAGTGTCTATAGGAGGGAGAGATTGGCTATCGAATCTTATTGTAGTTGACATCTACGGTGACGATTTAATTCTCGGAGACGATTGGCTCAACCGTTATGGAGCTATTCTGAATTACCGAAAGAGAGTCATTTCTATCATTGCTGATGACGGATCTAAACACTTATTCCGAGGATGGAGACCGGGAAGCTCGGGAAAATTGATCAAAGCAATGAAAGCCGTGAAATTGCTGAAGCAGGGATGTCATGGACTTTGGTGCTATTCCATGAGAAAAGAGGAAGGAGTAGAGCTCTCATCTATTCCAGTTGTGAATGAATTCTCCGATGTATTTCCTGACGAACTACCTGGTTTACCTCCGCAGACAGAGGTGGAATTCACTATCGAATTAGAGCCTGGAGCCGCTCTTATTTCTAGAGCACCATACCGCATGGCGCCAACCGAGATGTATGAGTTAAAGAAGCAATTAGAGGAATTATTACAGAAGGGTTATATTCAACCTAGCGTTTCTCCTTGGGGAGCGCCCGTTCTCTTTGTCCGGAAGAAAGACGGATCCCTCCGACTGTGTATTGATTACAGGGAGCTCAATAAGATGACGATCAAGAATAAGTATCCTATACCTCAGATCGACGACTTGTTTGATCAACTGCAAGGGGCAAGGGTATTCTCGAAGATTGACTTGCGATCAGGATACCATCAGTTGAGAATAAAGGAATCGGATATACCAAAGTCTGCTTTCAGGTCCCGGTACGGGCATTAAGAATTTGTAGTGATGCCCTTTGGACTTACAAATGCTCCTGCGGTATTCATGCAATTGATGAATCGGGTATTCTTAGAATACTTGGATAAATTTTTGGTCGACTTCATTGACGACATTTTGATATATTCGAAGGACACAGAGGAGCATGCCGAACATTTGTGTGTGATTTTGAGCACCTTGAGGAAGGAACAGCTGTATGCAAAGCTTTCAAAATGCGAGTTCTGGCTTAAGGAAGTAACTTTCCTTGGGCATGTGATATCAGCTGACGGAGTACAGATGGTGTAATATCCGGTATTTTTCTTTCCCTTGTATTTTCATTTTTGGTATATTTCTCGGTCATAGTGACCCTCGTGTATCTTTCAGTATGTCCTTCCGGTCAACTGTTGAACTGTATTCTCGTTATTGTTCATTGTTTCAACTTTCCTCATATGAGTTCGACTTTGTTAGATCACCATTAATTTTTGGTGACTCCAAAAATTCTAAATCTTTGAATATTATAGAACATCGAGTTAGCTTTCCAATGGTTCAAACGGTGAGTCAATCGGAGTCCGGACGAGAGAGTTATGGTCGTTTCAGTTTTTGTCCGATCACTGCCGACCGGACCCGACCGTGTCGTCCGACACGGCCCGTGCCGTACTCGTCCGGAAATGCCAAAGTTTCTGCCGACCGAACTCGGCCGTGTCATCCGAAACGGCCCGTGCCGTACTCTTAGGATAAGCGAAGCGGCCCCGGGCGCGGCCGTGTCCTGGACACGGCCGAGTCATGTCAGTCGGCGTCGGACGGGTCATTGTCGGAAGGCCCTCACAGCTGCGACCGTGTCAAGCGGGACACGGTCGAGTCCTGTCGGCGGTATGCGACACGGCCGTGCCCGATCGGCACGGGCCGTGTCGGCAGACGATCCCCTATAAAAGGCCCTGCAGACGTTTTTCTTGCCATTTTTCACCTTCTTCTTCTCCTCTTCCGCAGCTGGGCGTGTTCTAAGCTTGAAGCCATGTTGTTTAACAACATATCCATGGAGTTCTTGAGGTTATATCATCAATAATCCGTCCGATATCATCCCTTGATCCAGCGAATCAAGGTTAGATCTTTAGAACCCTACTTTTGGTAAAATTGGGGGTTTTCGTGTTTTTGTCCGATTCGTTCCGTTTTGTTGATTAATTCATGATGAATATGATTAATCTTGTTGGTATTCTTAGTTTCCCTACGGATTCATGGTATATTTCGTGATTTTTACGGAATCGATAGGGCTTAGTTGTGGTCCGCCCTCATTGTTGTTTATATACGAATATACATGAATCGTAGGCGGGTTTTCGAGTGTATTCCAATTCCGTATTCATTTAGAAATGGTTGTGATTGTATTCTTCGAATCGTTAGGTTCGGTTTCATTGGTTCCTAGCGTTCGTCGGTGACTTTCCTTTCCGTTCGTTGCGTCGTCAAATATTCAAGGCAAGTATTTTTGGAAACCTTTATGCTTAACGTGAAATAGTAATGTATATTGTGTGTGATTGCTCACCTCGGGAGGGTACGACGGGATCACGGAGGGAATCCAATGGTATAGCCATGGATTCACGAGTTTGTTTCGCTAGCCAGCTCGGGAGGGTCCTTAGGGATCACGGAGCGGGATCAATGGTATAGCCCTGTTCCCAAGGCGATGCGTGTGCGTGATTTGTTTTATAATATGGCCAGCTCGGGAGGGTCCTTAGGGATCACGGAGCGGGATCAATGGTATAGCCCTGTTCCCACGGCAAATTGTTTGACTGTTTATTTCTGGAAAAGACATGTCTTGTTTTGCTTTTCGAAATGATATTGGTGCATGTACTATGAAATGTGTAAGTGATTGGTTTGCCTTGATTACTTGTACTAGCGTAATTGCTAACCCCTCTGGGGACCCGTTTTGGGGAAATTCTTGTTATGGATTTCAGGTTATGATCATCCGGACGAGCGAGCACTGGGACAGTACGAGGATGCTGGCCAGGGTCGTTGACATGTGCACTTGGGTTTACTTATTTCTTTTGTCCATTTCGATTTGGTTGTTTTCTATATTTATAAACTTATAGACTGTACTCGCGAGTACTTAGGCTTTTCAATTCAAACCCTGTGTTGTATCATTTTAAATTGCTACGTTGTCGATGGTTGCTCATTTCGTCGGTTGCTTCGGGTGTATTTTTCACATGATGTATTATTTGATTGTGTATCCCCGCTAACCGAGATGGTTAGTCGAGGGGTACCCGCTTGTTGTAGCCTGGTGGGTCCCATGTAGGGGTCCACGGCGCTATAACATACTCCGAATATCTTGGGGTGTTACAGAAAATGGTATCAGAGCTCTAGGTTTATGGATACCTAGGCTTGTTGGTTATTTGGGTCTAGTCGTATTTGTTTTGCACATTGTCACACCGCTGCCAGCATCCCAGTACTTCCAGTGCTCGTAAGTTTTCTTATTCGGCTCTTTTGTTTCTTGCATTGTATTTCCACTTTTGAATCGTAGTTGCTTTTCCTCCCTTACTCATCATCGATATACTTCTGTTATCTCTCAACTTCAGTATGGATGCCGGAGGAAACCGTGGTCGTGGTCGTGGCCGTGGACGCGGCCGAGGACGTGGGGCAGCCACGTCGCACTCTTCAGGAGCCGGCAGTACCGGCGACCGTCACAGTCATGCTTCTTCTCAGGAGCGCGCCGATCTTGGTATTGCGGCTGTTATGCAACAAATGGTTAACCAAATGGCGGCTATAGCTCAGGCGGTCCAGAACCCCAACCAGGCCCATGCTAATTGGGGCGGAGCGGATCAGCCGTGGATGTCATCAAGATGCATCCTCCCCAGTTTTCGGGAGCTTCGGACCCGATCGGCTGGGAAGGGTGGATCAAGGAGATATCCAAAGTATTCACTGCTACCAACTGCCCCGAGGACCGTAAGGTCCCTATTGCTCAATACTTTCTCACGGGAGATGCTACAGATTGGTGGGAGGCCGTTGGTCCCAAAGATCATGTTGCTTCGTGGGCCGAGTTTCAGGAGTTGATGGAGACCGAGTATTGTCCATGGCCGGTCAGACAGGCTCGAGTGCATGCTTTCTTTGATGCTCAACCACGGGATATCCCCGTATCCCAAGCTATTGCCGATTTTAACAAGGAGTTGGGTTATGTGAAGACCCAAGTTGTCGAAGAGAGCGACAAGATTTTCCATTTTTCCAGGAGAATGAAATTGTCCATTCGGGACTATATGTCTGGGCTCGTCTGTACTACCTTGAAGGATTATCAGAGTCGAGCTCTTGCTTATGATATGTCGGTGACCGCTAGCGATTTGGCTCGCGAGAGCAAGAAGCAGAAGTCGGTCGGAAACTTTTCTGGTCCCAAGAGTGGAGGCCAGCAGAAATCTCGAGCTGCGAATATTTCTACGGGCGGTTTGGCTCGTTTCTCTGGGAGCTTTCGGGGTGCCGCCGGAACCCCCACTCGTGAGCTCACATGCTTTAACTGCGGCTTTTCGGGTCATAAGAACCGGGATTGTCCTCGTCCACCTTTGACTTGTCATACTTGTGGTCAGTCGGGCCACAAGGCTTCTTTTTGTGATCAGCTCAGACAGCCGCGGTGCCGTTCTTCTCACCCGGCACCTATGGAGCCGAGTGTGAACAAGTGCTCATTTGCTCCGCCGCCTCCACCGAGTGCCGGCCGAGGTAGAGGTCGGGGTCAGCCCGCTAGGGGTGGAGCTTCGATGTCGGCTCACTTGACGCGTATATACGAGATGAGGAGGGCGATGACCCGGCGGCTCACGTGGCGGCAGTACCGTTCATATCCATTCTCATTCTGTCGGTGTGCTTTTTGATTCGGGTGCTACGCATTCATTCATTTCTCTAGAGTGTGTACGCCGTTTGAGTCTCGACTGCTTGTCACCTTGCGAGCCTTTCATCGTTAAACTTCCTAGCGGTGATAGAATTGTCGGTGATCGGGAAGTCCGGGACTGTTCTGTGATTATTTGTGAGAGGGCTTGGCTCTCTAATCTTATTGTTGTGAGTATCGAGGGCGAGGATTTAATTCTCGGGAATGATTGGCTCGAACGGCATGGTGCAATCATGAACTACCGCACGAGGATCATTACCATGTTAGCCGAGGACGGCACTGAACACTCTTTCGCGGGGCGAAACAGAAACCAGAAGTTTGTTATTAACTCCTTGAAGGCGATGAAACTCCTGCGAAAAGGGTGTACTGGTTATTGGTGCTACGCCTTGAAGGCGGAGAATGGTGGAGTCGAGCTTTCATCGATTCCAGTCGTTAGTGAGTTTCCTGATGTATTTCCTGATGAGTTGCCGGGATTGCCACCGGATCGTGAGGTTGAGTTTGCTATAGAGTTAGAGCCGGGTGCGGCTCCGATTTCGAAGGCGCCGTATCACATGGCACCTTCAGAGATGTCAGAGTTGAAGAAACAGTTGAGTGAACTTCTTGAGTCGGGGTATGTTCGACCGAGCGCCTCGCCTTGGGGCGCACCGGTCTTGTTTGTACGTAAGAAGGATGGTTCACTACGTTTGTGTATCGACTATCGTGAACTGAACAAGGTGACCATCAAGAACAGGTATCCTTTGCCGAGAATTGACGACTTGTTCGATCAGTTGCAGGGAGCGGCGGTATTCTCAAAGATTGATTTGAGATCGGGGTACTATCAGCTCCGGGTGAGGGAGTCCGACGTGCCGAAAACAGCTTTTCGGACGAGATACGGACATTATGAGTTTGTAGTTATGCCTTTCGGGTTAACTAACGCATTTGTGTTCATGCAGTTGATGAACAAAGTCTTTATCGAGTATTTGGATAAGTGTGTCGTCATCTTCATTGACGATATTCTTATTTACTCGAGGAACGAGGAAGAGCATGCCCATCATTTGCGGGTAGTGTTAGACATTTTGAGGACCGAGCAACTCTATGCGAAGTTCTCGAAATGTGAGTTCTGGCTGAAGGAAGTGATGTTTTTGGGTCACGTGATTTCGGTAGGGAGTTCGAGTGGATCATGAGAAAATTGAGGCGGTGTTGGATTGGGCATCGCCACAAATGTGAAGGAGGTCCGTAGTTTCTTGGGTTTGGTGGCTACTATCGTAGGTTCGTCGAGGGTTTCTCAAAACTAGCTCGACCACTTACACAGATTGCTCGAGAAATCAGAAGTTAAATGCGGACCGATGAGAGGCGATCGAGTTTTGAGGAATCAAGAAGCATTTGACTTGACTCGGTTACGCGTTGCCATATGGCAACGAGGGATTCGCCGTGTATAGCGATGCTTCGGGTCAGGGTCTTGGGTGCGTATTGATGCAGCACGGCAAGACCATTGCCTATGCGTCGAGACAGTTGAGGCCGTATGAGCTTAACTACCCTACTCACGATTTGGAGTTAGCGGCGGTTGTCTTTGCACTCAAGATTTGGCGTCACTATATTTTCGGCTCTACATGTCATATTTTTACCGATCATAAAAGTCTGAAATACATATTTACTCAGCGGGAGTTGAATATGAGGCAGAGGAGGTGGTTAGAGTTGATTAAGGATTATAACCTCGAAATCCTTTATCATCCGGGTAAGGCGAATGTCGTGGCCGACGCCTTGAGTTGGAAACCGATTGCGTTGCGAACGCTTGAGGTCCTTACGCCTCAGTCTGAGTTTCGGCGGGCTTTGATCGGGTTAGATGTTGAGGTTTTGCTGCCTGGATCTGTCAGGCAATTTTGTGACTTAGAAATTTCGTCGTCTTTGATCGATGAAATTAAGCTGAAGCAATTAGAGGATCCGATGATTACTCAAATCCGAGAGAACGTTCTTAAAGGAAAGTCTCCTGGGTTTGTGATTCACGAGGATGGTGTTTTGAGATTCCAGAGTCGGCTTTGTGTGCCGAACGATCCAGGGTTGCGACATGGTATTTTGCGTGAGGCCCATTCCACACCCTATTCTGTTCATCCTGGCTCGAGTAAGATGTACAAGGACCTGAGGAGGAACTTCTGGTGGAATGATATGAAGGAGGAGGTCGCACAGTTTGTGGCGAGATGTTTGACTTGTCACAGTCAAAATCGAGCATCGACCACCGGGTTATTGCAGTCACTTCTGCTCCGAATGGAAATGGGAAGATATATCGATGGATTTCATTACGAGTTTGACGAGATAGAGATCGGTAATGTATATGGTTTGGTTTATTGTTGATCGTCGACCAAGTCGGCACATTTTCCGGGCATCAAGGACACTTGGGGCCGGAGAAGTTGGCCCGTATATTTATCGCCAGATTGTGAGGCTTCACGGTACTCAAGTCTATCGTTTCGGATCGTGATGGCCGTTTCGTATCGCACTTTGGCAAAGCGGTGCATAAGGCGTTGGGTACCGTTTGCATTTGAGTACCTCTTTCCATCCTCGCCGATGGATGGTGAACGCACTATCCAGACATTCGAGGACATGTTGCGTGCTTGTGCCCTCGATTGGAGTAGCGACTGGGAGGAGCATTTGCCATTGATCGAATTCACGTACAACAATAGTTGGCACGCGTCGATTCGGATGGCACCATATGAGGCACTTTATGGGCGACGATGTCGATCGCCGATTTGTTGGAATGAGGCGTCCGATTTAGTCGGGACCGAGCCGGATGTCGTTTTAGAGACGAGACGGAAGATAGAATTAATTCGAGAACGGATGTTGACTGCCCAGAGTCGACAGAAGTCATATGCCGATGTCCGTCGTCGACCTTTAGAATTCGAGGTGGGAGACCACGTTTTGCTGAAGGTGTCGCCAACGAGAGGAGTTTTCCGTTTCGGGAAGAAGGGGAAGTTGAGTCCGAGATTTATTGGACCCTTCGAGATTCTCGAACGAGTCGGTGGGTTAGCATACCGTTTGGCGTTACCCCCGGCCTTGAGTCATGTTCATAGCGTTTTTCATGTTTCCCAACTGAGGAAATATGTTCCGGATCCTCGTCACGTCATCGATTATGGCGAGATTGATATTGCTGAAGATATTACTTTTGAGGAGCGTCCTTTGAAGATTTTGGAGCATCGTGAGAAACGACTGAGGCATAAGACCATCCCTTTGGTCAAAGTGCAGTGGTCGAGACACGGTGTCGAGGAGGCAACTTGGGAAACCGAGGATAGCATGCGTGCTAGGTACCCTGAGTTGTTTGTTTCTTAAGTTTCGGGACGAAACTTATTTTTAGAGGGGTAGAATGTAATATCCGGTATTTTTCTTTCCCTTGTATTTTCATTTTTGGTATATTTCTCGGTCATAGTGACCTCGTGTATCTTTCAAAGATGTCCTTAGGTCAATTGTTGAACCGTATTCTCGTTATTATTCATTGTTTCAACTTTCCTCATATGAGTTCGACTTTGTTAGATCACCATTAATTTTTGGTGACTCCAAAAATTCTAAATCTTTGCAATATTATAGAACATCGAGTTAGCTTTCCAATGGTTCAAACGGTGAGTCAATCGAGTCCTGACGAGAGTTATGGTCGTTTGATTTTGGCCGATCACCGCCGACCGGACTCACCGTGTCGTCCGACACGCCCGTGCCGCACTCGTCCGAAATGCCAAAGTTTCGCCGACCGAACTCGGCCGTGTCATCCGACACGGCCCGCTGCATTTCTTCCGGATAAGCTCAAGCGATCGCTAGACGCCCGACCGTGTCCCGTGACACGGCCGAGTCATGCCGAGTAGCCGCTTGA
Source organism: Orobanche coerulescens (assembly GCA_033398695.1). Classification (NCBI taxonomy): domain Eukaryota; kingdom Viridiplantae; phylum Streptophyta; class Magnoliopsida; order Lamiales; family Orobanchaceae; genus Orobanche; species Orobanche coerulescens. The sequence continues at coordinate 65,470,296 of CM065819.1, forward strand.
CGGAGTCATTGTCGGAAGGCCCTCCGCGCCGCGACCGTGTCAAGCGAGGACACGGCCGAGTCCCTCGCTGCCATGGCGACACGACCGCGTTTGGCCGGGCACGGCCGTGTCCGGCAGATACCAACCCCTATAAAAGGCCCCGCAGACGTTTTTCTTGCCATTTTTCACCTTCTTCTTCTCCTCTTCCGCACTGGGCGTGTTCTAAGCTTGAAGCCATGTTGTTTAACAACATATCCATGGAGTTCTTGAGGTTATATCATCAATAATCCGTCCGATATCATCCCTTGATCCAAATAATCAAGGTTAGATCTTTAGAACCCTACTTTTGGTAAAATTGGGGGTTTTCGTGTTTTTGTCCGATTCGTTCCGCTTTTGTTGATTAATTCATGATGAATATGATTAATCTTGTTGGTATTCTTAGTTTCCCTACGGATTCATGGTATATTTCGTGATTTTTACGGAATCGAGGGGTTTGGTTGTGGTCCGCCTCGTTGTTGTTTATATACGAATATACATGAATCGTAGGCGGGTTTTCAGTGTATTCCAATTCCGTATTCATTTAGAAATGGTTGTGATTGTATTCTTCGAATCGTTAGGTTCGGTTTCATTGGTTCTAGCGTCGTCGGTGACTTTCCTTTCCGTTCGTTGCGTCGTCAAATATTCAAGGCAAGTATTTTGGAAACCTTTATGCTTAACGTGAAATAGTAATGTATATTGTGTGTGATTGCTCACCTCGAGGGTCCGACGGGATCACGAGGGAATCCAATGGTATAGCCATGGATTCACGAGTTTGTTTCGCTAGCCTCGGGAGGGTCCTTATGTATCACTGAGCTGGATCAATGGTATAGCCATGATACCAATGCGATGCTAGTTCGTGATTTGTTTTATAATATGGCCAGCTCGGGAGGGTCCTTAGGGATCACGGAGTGGGATCAATGGTATAGCCCTGTTCCCACGGCAAATTGTTTGACTGTTTATTTCCGGAAAAGACATGTCTTGTTTTGGTTTTCGAAATGATATTGGTGCATGTACTATGAAATGTGTAAGCGATTGGTTTGCCTTGATTACTTGTACTAGCGTAATTGCTAACCCCTCTGGGGACCCGTTTTGGGGAAATTCTTGTTATGGATTTCAGGTTATGATCATCCGGACGAGCACCGGGACAAGACGAGGATCTTGGCTGTGGTCGTTGACATGTGCACTTGGGTTTACTTATTTCTTTTGTCCATTTCGATTTGGTTGTTTTCTATATTTATAAACTGATAGACTCTACTCGCGAGTACTTAGGATTTTCAATTCAAACCCTGTGTTGTATCATTTTAAATTGCTACGTTGTCGATGGTTGCTCATTTCGTCGGTTGCTTCGGGTGTATTTTTCACATGATGTATTATTTGATTGTGTATCCCCGCTAACCGAGATGGTTAGTCGAGGGGTACCCGCTTGTTGTAGCCTGGTGGGTCCCATGTAGGGGTCTACGGCGCTGTAACATACTCCGAATATCTTGGGGTGTTACAGATGGACCCAAAGAAAGTCGAAGCAATCTTGGAATGGGAAGTTCCTAATAACGTGAAAGAAGTCCGGAGTTTCCTAGGACTTGCTGGATATTATCGCCGCTTTGCAGAGGGATTTTCCAAAATTGCTTGTCCGCTCACTAAACTGTTACAAAAAACTAAAAAGTTTACATGGGATGAGAAATGCCAGACTGGTTTTGATGAACTTAAGAAGAGACTGACGACAGCACCTATATTAGCGTTACCAGATGGGACTGATGGATTCATGGTATACAGCGACGCTTCAAATCAGGGTCTGGGATGTGTATTGATGCAAAAGGATAAGGTGATTGCCTATGCTTTTCGGCAATTGAAACCGTACGAGGTTACTTACCCGACTCATGATCTGGAGCTAGCAGCTGTAGTCTTTGCATTGAAAAGTTGGAGATATTATTTGTACGGCACTCATTGTCAGATCTTTACAGATCATAAGAGCCTCAAGTATATTTTTAGCCAGAAAGAATTAAACATGAGGCAGAGAAGGTGGCTGGAATTGATCAAGGATTACAACTTGGATATTCTCTACCATCAGGGCAAAGCAAACATAGTAGCCGATGCTTTGAGCCGTAAACCTGTTTCTCTTCGAGTGTTGGAAGCACTTACATCCCAAACCAGCATTCAGCGGGAACTGATCCGCGAAGGGATTGAAGTATGGGCACCAGGAATCCAAGGGCAACTATATGTGATGGAACTGACTTCATCACTAGTCGAGGAGATCAAATCTAAGCAGTTGAACGATTCTCTGATCCTTCGGTTATGTGACGAAGTAAAGAAAGGAAAAGCCCCAGGATTCGTGATACAAGATGATGGAGTTCTGAGATTTCATAGTCGACTTTGCGTTCCCGATGATGATGATTTGAGATGGGCAATTCTGAAAGAAGCTCATAGTGCACCTTATTCTATCCACCCGGGCAGCAGTAAGATGTACAAGGATCTAAAACAAAATTTCTGGTGGGGGAATATGAAGAAGGACATAGCAGAGTACGTTTCGAGGTGTTTGACTTGTCAGCAGGTTAAGATTGAACGTCAGCGACCTGCCGGAATGTTAAAGCCGCTTCCGATCCCTGAGTGGAAGTGGGAGGATATCTCGATGGATTTCATCACCAGTATGCCAAGGACTAGAACGGGAATAAACATGATTTGGGTTATAGTTGATCGACTAACCAAGTCGGCTCATTTCCTAGGAATTAAAGATACATGGGGACCCGAGATATTGGCGCGAGTATTTATTGTGGAGATAGTCAGATTGCATGGGACGCCGAAGACCATTATTTCAGATCGAGATGGTCGCTTCGTGTCGCACTTCTGGAAGGCAGTTCACAGGGCTTTGGGGACTGAGCTCAACTTTAGCACGGCTTATCATCCCCAAACGGACGGTCAGTCCGAAAGGACTATACAAACAGTAGAAGACATGCTTAGAGCTTTTGCTTTGGACTGGTCAACTGATTGGGAAGTTCATTTGCCATTGATTGAATTTACCTACAATAATAGTTGGCATGCTTCTATTAAGATGGCACCATTTGAAGCTTTGTACGGGAGAAGATGCCGGTCACCCCTGTGCTGGGATGATTCTTCGGATTTGATCGGGACGGAACCGGAGTTGATAGTTCAGACTCAAGAGAAGATAGCTTTGATTCGAGAGAGACTGTTGACTGCCCAGAGTCGACAGAAGTCTTATGCAGACGTACATCGTCGCCCTCTAGAGTTCGACGCTGGGGACCATGTACTATTGAAGGTGTCTCCTACACGAGGGATTTTCCGTTTTGGGAGGAGAGGTAAGCTAAGTCCGAGATATATCGGGCCATTCGAGGTCCTAGAGAGAGTTGGGGATTTAGCATACAGGTTGTCCTTACCGCCATCGTTGAGTCATGTTCACAATGTGTTTCACGTATCCCAATTGCGGAAGTATATACCGGACCCCAGTCACGTCATTGATTTCGATGAGATCGAGATAGCTAATGACGGCACCTTCGAAGAGAGACCAATCAAGATACTTGAGAGTCGGATCAAACAATTGAGGAATAAACCAATACACTTGGTTAAAGTACAATGGTCACGACACGGAGTTGAAGAGGCCACTTGGGAAACGGAGGACAGTATGAAGACTAGATATCCGGAGTTGTTTTCATCTTAAGTTTCAGGACGAAACTTCTTTTTAGGGAGGAAGGATGTAATACCCGAGATTTCTGATATGTATTTGGAACTTGTGATATTGTAATTGTTGCACTTTGATCTGAGTATTATTCTCCGTATTTCATAGTCCGGTGTTGTTGAGTGCATGATTTCATGAGTGTGACTTAAATTTGTGATTCTGCGCATGTAGCGCACGCTATCGATTAAGTATAGCGTACGCTAACTTGGATCCATAGCGCACGCTACGAAGGAACCTTAGCGCACGCTATACGTTGTCAATATGATTGAGACATGTGGTAGGTGAGATCTGTAACACCCCCAAGTTATTCGGGGAATATTACAGCGCCGTAATCCCCACCATGGGACCCACAAGGCTAAACATACGCGGAACTATAAATTTTGACCGAGAAGGTCTACACACAATGGAATGAAAAACAATACAAAGGTATTCAAAACATAGCCAATGTATTCACAGACGTCACAACACAAATCAATACCTCGGCAAACACAGGCCGGAACATCAAGGGAAATGGAAAACAATACTCGAGTATTCAATAGCCAATCCAGTACAACAACACTGAATGGAAAACTCAAAACATAACTGGAAGAAAGACACAGTATCGCACTTGCCCACCATCTTCATGCCGACCCGATACCTGCCTGTCCGTTCTCCTGGAACCTGAAATACATAAAACGTATTTCCCCCATAAAGGGGTTAGCCGTCGAATAGCCAGTACAAGTATATCAAATATGAAACACAATACTCCTCGACAATAAAGTAAATGTAACCGTCAATTCATCAATTCAAGACTAGTATTCCGGAATAACTAAATCTCATAGTGTCACATCAAGACGTATGTGAATGCCGTAGAAACAGTTCGTTCATATTATCCGTCAATACATGTATGAATGCCGTAGAAACGGTTCGTTCATATCATGCCATCAATACATATATGAATGCCGTAGAAACGGTTCGTTCATATTATGCCATCAATATATCTATGAATGCCATAAAAACGGTTCGTTCATATCATACCATCAATATTTCTTACTTTCAAAGTCGAGAACGTACAATCATAATTATATACTTGCCTTTGAGACATCGAGAAATCGAACGGAGGAAGGGTATGAGTTCGGTAGGTCCAAGAACGCGCTTCCGGCACCTAAACGATTCGCAAGGAATATGATAGTCAAATATCCATACTCAAATTACACGAAGAAACCCCCGAAACCCGTCTACGATTCACGAAAAATACACGGGTAAACAATTAGAGGTTGGAAAATCGCTCAAACTCCCAAAAGTCCGAAAAATCGTAGGAAAGGCGTGTATACGGTATAGATACATCATAATCTCAAGGTTCTCAAGCTTCAAATCGGATAAATCGGACGAATCTACGAAAAACCCCAAAATCCAACACAATATTCAAAGTGTCCTTGAATAATCTTTCAATAATCCGATGAATACTCAAACATGTCCATAATCATGAATATATCACTTCATACACCATGACTTTAACATCCAAAACGTCAATACCCAATACAAAATCGATAACCAAGATGTTGAGGAAATTACCTCTTGAATATCCAAGCTCTATGATCCGAGGAAGACGCGTTAGATCGACTATCCGGGCTTCCCAACCGAAAGAAAATGGTAAAAATCCAACACACAAGTGATAGATGGTGAGAAGCTCCTCCCCTCAAGCTCTCTCTCGCAAGTACAAGAAGAAAATGGAGAAATGAGCTGCATCTCGCTCAAAAAGCACAAATTATGCAGTTGACCGCATTGTGTGCCGCGGCTCAGCCTAGGTGTGCCACGGCACAGGCCCAAAAATTGCTCCTGTGGCTCAAGGTCATGTCGGCCGGGCGTGCAGCCGCAAGACCGGCATCGGTTTGGCTGAGGATGCAACACAAGTGTGCCGCGGCTCAGCCTAGGTGTGCCACGGCACTGACTCGGCAGTATGCCGCGGCCCTGCCGGCATGTGCCGCGGCACCCGGTACAGTCCGCTCGGCCAGTTCTAGAAAATGTGTGTGCCGCGGCGCTCCATTCCTTGTGCCGCGGCCCACACCCTCCTCGGGTCCTAAAATGATGAAAAATGACCGAGGAAGAGAATAAAAGCAATAGGACTCAATATCGGGGAGACAATAACACGAAATGGAAGTATGGAAACCCCAAAACGGTGGTTCCAAGCAATGATTTCAAAGGTTCGCCCAACAAAAACACGATTCGAAAAATGAAGAGATTTGAAATGACATGAATTTCAACCGGGTATTACATTCTCCCCCTCTAAAAAGGAGTTTCGTCCCGAAACTTAAGAAATAAATAGTTCGGGGTATTCCACCCGCATATTCTCTTCCGTCTCCCAAGTCGCCTCCTCGACTCCATGCCTCGACCATTGCACTTTATCCAGTGGAATGGTCTTATGCCGAAGTTGTTTCTCGCGGCGCTCAAGAATCTTCACGGGTTTCTCCGGAAAGGTAATATCCTCGGCTACGTCAATCTCACTGTAGTCGATAATGTGGTTCGGATCCGGTACGTACTTTCTCAACTGAGACACATGAAAAACACTGTGGACGTGGCTCAAAGCTGGAGGCAACGCCAAGCGATAAGCTAAATCTCCAACTCTGTCCAAAATCTCGAAGGGTCCGATATACCTCGGACTAAGTTTCCCATTTTTCCCAAAGCGGAAAACTCCTCTGGTCGGCGACACTTTGAGCAAGACATGATCCCCCACTTCAAACTCCAAGGGTCGACGACGAGTATCAGCGTAAGATTTCTGACGACTCTGGGCAGCCAGCAATCGGTCCCGGATAATAAAAATCTTCTCCTTAGTCTCCATCAACATATCCGGCTCCGTCCCAACTAGCTCAGAAGCCTCGTCCCAACATAATGGCGACCTACATCGCCTACCATAGAGTGCCTCAAAGGGTGCCATTTTGATCGACGCATGCCAACTATTATTGTAAGCAAACTCGATCAACGGTAAGTGAAGCTCCCAATCATTACTCCAATCCAAGGCACAAGCCCGTAACATATCTTCCAACGTCTGAATCGTCCTCTCTGTTTGACCGTCCGACTGAGGATGAAAGGAAGTGCTCAATCTCAACTCCGTACCCAGAGCCTGATGAACGGCCTGCCAAAAATGAGATACGAAACGGCCGTCTCGATCAGAAATAATGGTCTTGGGGGCACCGTGTAACCTTACGATCTCAACAATAAAGTTTCGAGCCAGTCTATCCGGTCCCCAAGTATCCTTAATACCCAAGAAGTGTGCAGACTTGGTCAATCGATCGACAATCACCCAAATCATATTCATTCCGGCCCGAGTTCTCGGCATGCCAGTGATGAAATTCATCGAGATGTCTTCCCACTTCCACTCGGGAATGGGAAGTGGTTTCAACAACCCCGACGGTCGTTGATGTTCGATCTTGACTTGTTGACACGTCAAGCATCGTAGTACAAACTCCGTAACATCCTTCTTCATGTTATTCCACCAAAAATTGCGCTTCAAATCTTTGTACATCTTACTCGTTCCGGAGTGAATTGAGTAAGGCGTAGCATGAGCTTCTCGGAGAATCCTCTGTCTCAATTCCAAATCGTTCGGAACACAAAGCCTACCCTGAAATCTCAGAATACTATCCTCGTGAACCATAAAGCCAGGAGCTTTTCCTTTAATTACATCTTCCTTCAGTTGAGAAATCATCGGGTCACTCCACTGCTTCCCTTTGATGTCATCAACTAAGGACGAAGTAATTTCGAGAGCACACAATTGTCCCTGTACTCGTCGAAGCCAAACTTCTATCCCTTGTTCAATTAAATCCAGACGAATTTTTGTCTGGGATGTAAGAACCTCGAGCATTTGAAGAGATGCAGATTTGCGGCTCAAGGCATCTGCAACGACATTAGATTTTCCGGGGTGGTAAAGAATTTCCAAATCATAATCCTTTATCAACTCTAGCCAACGTCTCTCTCTCATATTCAGCTCCTTCTGACTGAAAATATACTTCAGGCTCTTGTGATCGGTATAAATCCGGCACGGTGAACCATACAAAGAATGTCGCCAAATCTTGAGTGCGAAGACAATTGCGGCCAACTCTAAATCGTGAGTAGGATAATTCATCTCATAAGGCTTTAATTGTCGTGACGCAAAAGCTATTGTCTGATCATGCTGCCTAAGTACACAGCCCAGGCCTTGACCCGAAGCGTCACTATAGACTGCAAAGCCCTCGCTACCATGTGGTAAAGTTAGAATCGGCGCTAAAGTCAATCGTCTCTTCAGTTCATTAAAGCTCTGTTGTCTCTCATCCGTCTAAATAAACTTTTCGGTCTTGTGGAGTAATTTCGTAAGTGGCCGAGCGAGTTTCGAGAACCCCTCGACAAACCGACGGTGATATCCAGCAAGGCCCAAAAAGCTACGAACTTCCTTAATATTTTTAGGCGGTGCCCAATCTAGCACTGCCTCAATCTTCTGCGGGTCTACACGAACCCCTTCGGCCGAAATCACATGGCCGAGAAACATAACTTCTTCCAACCAGAATTCACATTTCGAGAATTTTGCATAGAGGTGCTCGGTTCTCAAAATGTCCAAAACCAAACGTAAGTGTTGGGCATGTTCCTCCTTATCTCGAGAATAGATTAAGATGTCGTCAATAAAGACGACTACACACCTGTCGAGGTACTCGATGAATATCTTATTCATTAACTGCATGAATACTGCCGGCGCATTAGTCAACCCAAAAGGCATAACTACAAATTCATAATGCCCATATCTCGTTCGAAACGCCGTCTTCGGAACATCGGACTCCCTCACCCTGAGTTGATAATACCCGGATCTTAAATCAATCTTCGAGAAAACCACAGCTCCTTGCAATTGATCAAATAAATTGTCTAAATCAAATAAATTGTCTATACGAGGCAAAGGATACTTTATTTTTTAGGCGGTGCCCAATCTAGCACTGCCTCAATCTTCTGCGGGTCTACACGAACCCCTTCGGCCGAAATCACATGGCCGAGAAACATAACTTCTTCCAACCAGAATTCACATTTCGAGAATTTTGCATAGAGGTGCTCGGTTCTCAAAATGTCCAAAACCAAACGTAAGTGTTGGGCATGTTCCTCCTTATCTCGAGAATAGATTAAGATGTCGTCAATAAAGACGACTACACACCTGTCGAGGTACTCGATGAATATCTTATTCATTAACTGCATGAATACTGCCGGCGCATTAGTCAACCCAAAAGGCATAACTACAAATTCATAATGCCCATATCTCGTTCGAAACGCCGTCTTCGGAACATCGGACTCCCTCACCCTGAGTTGATAATACCCGGATCTTAAATCAATCTTCGAGAAAACCACAGCTCCTTGCAATTGATCAAATAAATTGTCTATACGAGGCAAAGGATATTTGTTCTTGATGGTTACTTTATTCAGCTCACGGTAGTCGATGCACAAACGTAGTGAACCATCCTTCTTCCTCACGAAGAGAACAGGCGCGCCCCAAGGCGAAGCGCTTGGTCTGATGTACCCTTTTTCCAAAAGTTCTCCCAACTGAGTCTTCAATTCCTGCATCTCGGAAGGTGCCATCCGATAAGGTGCTTTAGAAATCGGAGCCGCATCTAGCTCTAAGTCTACGGTAAATTCTACCTCTCGATCTGGCGGTAATCCCGGGAGATCATCCGGAAAAACGTCAGGATACTCATTAACAACCGGAATCGAAGAGAAACCGACTTCATTTCCTTTTGTTTTCAAGGCATAACACCAATAGCCCGTACAACCTTTATTCAAAAGTTTTAAGGCCTTCATGGCACTGATAATTAACTTGGATTGGCCCGACTTACGTCCTAAAAATGAGTACTCAGGTCCGTCTTTAGTCATCATGGTGATAACCTTGGTATGGTAATTCATAATCGCTTGGTGATTATCGAGCCAATCCTCGCCGAGGATCACGTCCTCGCCTTCCATATCAACTACAATCAGATTCGATAACCATTCCATACCGGATATGATCACCGAAAATCTCTAATCTCTCGATTCCCCACAATTCTATCCCCGTTAGGCAGTCTCACGATAAAGGGATCGCAAGCAGTCAAACAAGTTATATTCAAACGGCGTACACACTCCAAAGAAATAAAAGAATGTGTAGCACCCGTATCAAAAAGTACACGGACTGGATAAGATGAAATATGGATGGTTCCTGAAGCCACCGCCGTGTCGGGTTCGTCTGTTCGACGCATCTCATAAACCCGTGGTTGCTGTAACACCCCCAATCCGCTCAGGGATATTACACGCCGCAGAACCTTTCCTCAAGGTTCTACCAGGCTGGTAACAAAACCGAACAACTCAACAATGCCTTTAAGGCTAAAATAACTCAGTAGACCGACTTGGTCTTTCAATAAATACTTACAACTCAAACACATTACATGCCCACGCAGGGGTCGAATACAACACACTCCCGTACAACGGGGAAAGAATACTTCAACGGAAATAAAATATAACTAAACCAAAGACCTCATATGGATCCTCGTGTGATTAGTATCGTTCATCTTTCATCATCCTTCGTACCGACCATGTGTTATTCTCCCAAACCTGAATGCAAAAACAGACATCCACCCTCCGATTACTCGGGGGTTAGCAAAACTCCACTGTTTTGCTAGTGCAAGTAAAAGTGCAAAAACACGAGCCATACAATACAAGTTCCAAGAACAATAATAATCAGGAATCCTCAAAGTTCCAAACGTAACGAAAAGCACTTCCCGAGGCATGAGTTTGGTAAAACATTCCAAAACTGAAAGATCACAAATCAAGGGAAACAATTTATAAAACAGTTTAAAATGCCATCGAGAGTTTTAATAGAAAACAATTTAGGATTTCCGAATCCTTCTCTTTCCAAAAATCAACAGGGGTCACAGCCCAAAGGTTTTGTTTTCGCAAATAGAAAACCGACAAGAATTAACAGGGTTAAAATCAATATCAACTCGTGAAGTTTTACTCGTGAATCCAGGGCTCTACCATTGGACTCCCGCCGTGGCCCCGTCGAACCAACCCACGGTGAGTAAAATACATTCACTAAATATACACCAACCTGTGAAGTGTTTGCTCGTGAATCCAGGGCTCTACCATTGGACTCCCGCCGTGGCCCCGTCGAACCAACCCACGGTGAGTAAAATACATTCACCACTCATGAATCCAGGGCTCTACCATTGGATTCCCGCCGTGGCCCCATCGAACGAACCCACGGTGAGCGAAACAATCATGCACAAATAACATATCACACCAAGGATATCCAAACAATTCACCCAGAGGCATCAAACACTTAGCAAAACACCACGTCAAACCACAATGCACCGAAATGAAACAATATACATCCACACGCAACACCAAGTGCATCATCAACACCAAACATATCCACAGGAGTCACATACTCGTTCATGAAACACACCAATCACAAAACACACGCGGTTTTGAAAGAGGGCCTTTAACAAGGCTAACCAAATCTTTTGAAAACTCATTTCAAACAAACAAACAAACACACCAAGACGATCTCCAATCATCATATCCATAAAACAAGAATTGTATGGACAAGGTACTCGCCTCAAAATCACGATCGCAACGAGACGACGGATAGGACGCGGTCGAATAGCCCCGAACGCCCGAACACCATCAAGAACGCGATAACACCACGAGTATTACGAGAATAACACCACACAAATCATCAATCACCAACGAGATTCAACATCGGAATCCTCGAACACCTATAAACCTCCGGAAGGAACAATAACACATGGTTACGACGAGAATCAAGGCCAAAACAACGGAAATCCCAACAAACTATCGAAGGGAAACTCATTGGGACATTTAATCGAACACTAAATGTTCAATAATTCCCAAGAACACTCGAATCGTCAATCGAGTTAAAGAAACTCGATATATGGATATACAACCCATAGAACACGATTAATAACATCATACTACACCAACCGATGTATCAAAATCGGACTAGAATCGAAATCAAGAACAATTTCCCAAAAAGTCAACTTGAAGGAAAATCAAGAAATATACCTTGATTCGACGAAGAACACGGATTGGATGATGATATAATCAACAAGATTCTTCCAAAATGCCTTGGAAATGATTAGAATCGGCCAAGAACTCGATTTCCCGTCGCACCCGTCCGATAGCCGCGAGAAAAGTGAAGAAATGAGTAAAATCGGGCTGTCAGGCCTTATATAGCCGGTCACTGCCGGACACTTACGGTCGTAACCGGCAGTGACTTACGGCCGTAACTCGGCCCATACGGCCGTACTTGGCAAGCCTTACGGCCGTAACCGGCATTCGTCAAAAAATCATCCCAAAGAATCGTCGGGCACTTACGGCCAGAATCGCACACATTACGGCCAGAATCGCCTTCGTCCGGAAGATGCCCAGCGCCCGTACGGCCGTACCCGATCACACATACGGCCGTAACTGGCACACCTTACGTCCGTAACCGGCACCTTACGGCCGTAACTCGGCCAGGCCAGGCCCTGCTCCGGCCGTGACTCGACCGTGGCCAGTCCGACGGCCCGGACGACCCCGAAACCCGAACCTGAGTAAAAATCGGAGATATGGTTACGAAGTACTCGCAAATACAAATCTAAGCGCTAAGAGAACACACGATTCCGACCACCCGAAGTGTCGGAATCCGACAACGGAAGTAATTACCCCAAACTTTGGGAAATTACAAAAATGGCCCAAAACACCCGGAAATCACGATACGTGATCGAAACACCGAACCAAAGCTCGCAACATGAATAATAACATTAAATAAACTTACGAGAAACTCGAAACAACAGTTTCAGACGAGATTCGCAAGAATCGAGCTCAAGTGCGGAAAAGCCGCTAAAAAGCACGGAACTCAACAAAACAACACCGAAACGAACTCGGATGACAAAAAGTGCAGAATTAATCATTCTCGAAATGACGAAACGGTCATGAGCGAGTCGTCAAAACGGACTTCCGCCGCAAAAAAAGAAAATTACCGAAATTCGAAATTGCGGATATTACATTCTACCCTCCTTAAAAGAAGTTTCGTCCCGAAACTTAAAACAAGTAGGGGGAAGCAATATACCCTGCCAGGAAAACTCGACGAGATATGCAAAAACCGAAAACTCGCGCCCGACGGCGAAACGCTGCAAGAAACGCAAAGAGACATACGGCGTGAAAACACACTCCACGACGACCTACGCAACGTCGCCATTAGGAATATAATAAAACCAACAAATGACAAGCGTCATCAAACGGATAATATAGTCAAGCAATTATCCGAACAATCACAAAACGCAACGAACGAAAATCAATATGATCGACCACCCCAACGGTACATCAATCAAAACGCGAGCCAATCGCTGAAGAAATACGGAATTCCACTGCCCAAGGGTTGGAAGATCGAAAACGAGACAAATTTCCCGAACTTAAGGGAATTACGAAGGAGTCTGAATGTTCAACAATCACGAAACGAGATCAACAAAAACCAAACAATCAAATGATCGAACTCAACGATCGAGACAACAAAAATCGAACAATCATGTTCGAATCACGAAGAACAATAAAATTCAAAAAAACAACTCCTGTGTTCACGCCTCTCGAGACAAAGATATGACCCGGTGAAAACAACAAGATGTGATTCACATAAGATCCACAGGAAAGGGAATAGCAATTGAAAGGTCACAACGACAAACGAGTAATTATGAAACAATACCACACTTGTTCGATCAACAAAAACAAGGGACAGGACAAGCTCAGAAAATGTCAACGAACATAAACGAGTCGACAGAGTCGAAAACACAGGAGTTCTAAATCCGATCCACTTCGAATAAAAGAACTAATAGAACCAAATGATGTCACTTCCAAACAAGGTTCACAAGAATCGAACCGAACTTGAAAAAGTCACAGCGATAACCAGATCGACCCACAACAAGATCACAGCTGGTTCGGACGATGAAACCAAAATACAGAACAAGTTCATAAAGTATCAACAAACACGAGCGAGTCGATAGACTTGAGAAAGAGGAAATGCAGAAGTCTAAAAACAATACGGGTATTACATTCGACCTCTTATAAAAGAAGGTCGTCCCCGCTACTCACAATAATGGAAACAAGACAACAACACAAAATCAGCTGACGGAAACATTCTTCGAAGGCCTCTCAAAGCCGATTCTGATAACTGTGCTGAAGTGCGAACTCCGAAAGTCTCGGTAGCCACCCGCAAAATCAATTCGTGTCCTCGAGTCCTCACTTGAAACGCGTTACTGACGAGAAGGACAATTTACACGTGCATGCCCCGGCACATCACGGTTGAAACGCCTCGACTCGACATACCGAAAATACAAATGCTAGATACAATGGGGCATAACGTCGCAAAACAACATAGCGGAGATGCCAACTCAGCACAACAAAGAATCATAATACATACCGTATACAACGATTACCATCGTAAAGTAATACACACACACAAACACTACAGCAACGACGGTATCGTTCGGCGACCTCAAAGGTCCGAACAATAACCAGCACATGATTACAAACATCATGAAACAATCACACATGTACACAAACGTACAAACCCAAGCTTTAACAGTTCACACAGGTGCGACAACACGCAAATCACCACGAGGCGACAATTAGTAAATACCAGTTCACACCTCTCACAGAGGGCTAGTACAACAAATGCGTGGCAACGCCTCGACGTTCATGCCACCAATTCGATCAAACTCGGGAGCAACATCATAATCGACAAAGCAAACATCATACATACATTCCCAAACGCAAACGGGAATTGATAGATTTAAAAAAAATGAAAACCACCCTTTGAAATAATTTAGAAAAACACCGGTTGATCTTGAGTATCACCTTTCAAAAAAAATACAAATGTGAAACATCGTTATCGAGACTTTGGAAAACCATCTTGCGTTTGAACAAAAATGAGGACACCTTTCTTTTAGTGAAAAACTTTAAAAAAAAATATATTCGACCCTCAGGTCTAACCAAAGCATTTCCAAAATTACTGGAAAGAAAAAAAAATATATATTGGTCCTCAAGGTAGAAGAATTTTGAAACAGATAGTTGCGCTAGTAGGCGCCTTGAAAATACAATCCATTTAAAAGTACGTCTCGAATTTTATTTTCTAAGATACTCAAGGTTTTCAAAGATAATTCAATGGGCTAGAATGCCCAAAAATTTCAGGTAATTACACGGAACATTATAGCGCCGTGGGTCCCACGCCGGAACCCACCAGGCTAAAAACCAATTACAAGAACGACAAGAAGGCCGATGACGGTGGTATTTTCCAAAACTCACAAAATCATTTGAAAACACCCAACTACCGTCAAAACGATCAAGGCCAAAAACTCGGTTAAGGGAATCGGTTTTCGAAATAAAACTCAATCGGCAAAATACCGAAAGTCATTACAAAAGAACTCACACAGCGGATAAAAGAAATACAGTTCAACATGCACAATCCAGCAACACTACTCCTCATATGAACGAAATATGAGAGTCAAATAACCACATATCACGAAATCAAAATCCATAAGAGGATTCCGTCACTTAACAAATAATCATAAAAATAGCTCGTGTCACACGAGGCACAACACAAAGGAGGGAGACTTACATCCACAAGTCGCACGAAGATGATGATCGCCCACGATACTAATCACGACCAACAAACTCAGACGACGCGTCGCGACACGACTCAGTCAGACAAAATCTGACGAGACAAAACTCAATAGACACCACTAACCCGACAGCCTAGGTTTCCACAACCTAAGCTCTGATACCATTTATGTAACACCCCCAATCCGCTCAGGGATATTACACGCCACAGAACCTTTCCTCAAGGTTCTACCAGGCTGGTAACAAAACCGAACAACTCAACAATGCCTTTAAGGCTAAAATAACTCAGTAGACCGACTTGGTATTTCAATAAATACTTACAACTCAAACACATTACATGCCCACGCAGGGGTCGAATACAACACACTCCCGCATAAACGGGAAAGAATCTTGCAATGAAATAAAATATAACTAAACCAAAGACCTCATATGGATCCTCGTGTGATTAGTATCGTTCATCTTTCATCATCCTTCGTACCGACCATGTGTTATGCTCCCAAACCTGAATGCAAAAACAGACATCCACCCCCCGATTACTCGGGGGTTAGCAAAACTCCACTGTTTTGCTAGTGCAAGTACAAGTGCAAAAACACGAGCCATACAATACAAGTTCCAAGAACAATAATAATCAGGAATCCTCAAAGTTCCAAACGTAACGAAAAGTACTTCCCGAGGCATGAGTTTGGTAAAACATTCCAAAACTGAAAGATCACAAATCAAGGGAAACAATTTATAAAACAGTTTAAAATGCCATCGAGAGTTTTAATAGAAAACAATTTAGGATTTCCGAATCCTTCTCTTTCCAAAAATCAACAGGGGTCACAGCCCAAAGGTTTTGTTTTCGCAAATAGAAAACCGACAAGAATTTACAGGGTTAAAACCCACGTCACGTGTCCTCGACGGACATAAAAATCAATATCAACTCGTGAAGTTTTACTCGTGAATCCAGGGCTCTACCATTGGACTCCCGCTGTGGCCCCGTCGAACCAACCCACGGTGAGTAAAATACATTCACTAAATATACACCAACCTGTGAAGTTTTTGCTCGTGAATCCAGGGCTCTACCATTGGACTCCCGCCGTGGCCCCGTCAAACCAACCCACGGTGAGTAAAGTACATTCACCACTCATGAATCCAGGGCTCTACCATTGGATTCCCGCCGTGGCCCCATCGAACCAACCCACGGTGAGCGAAACAATCATGCACAAATAACATATCACACCAAGGATATCCAAACAATTCACCCAGAGGCATCAAACACTTAGCAAAACACCACGTCAAACCACAATGCACCGAAATGAAACAATATACATCCACACGCAACACCAAGTGCATCATCAACACCAAACATATCCACAGGAGTCACATACTCGTTCATGAAACACACCAATCACAAAACACACGCGGTTTTGAAAGAGGGCCTTTAACAAGGCTAACCAAATCTTTTGAAAACTCATTTCAAACAAACAAACAAACACACCAAGACGATCTCCAATCATCATATCCATAAAACAAGAATTGTATGGACAAGGTACTTGCCTCGAAATCACGATCGCAACGAGACGACGGATAGGACGCGGTCGAATAGCCCCAAACGCCCGAACACCATCAAGAACGCGATAGCACCACGAGTATTACGAGAATAACACCACACGAGTCATCAATCACCAACGAGATTCAACATCGGAATCCTCGAACACCTATAAACCTCCGGAAGGAACAATAACACATGGTTACGATGAGAATCAAGGCCAAAACAACGGAAATCCCAACAAACTATCGAAGGGAAACTCATTGGGACATTTAATCGAACACTAAATGTTCAATAATTCCCAAGAACACTCGAATCGTCAATCGAGTTAAACAAACTCGATATATGGATATACAACCCATAGAACACGATTAATAACATCATACTACACCAACCGATGTATCAAAATCGGACTAGAATCGAAATCAAGAACAATTTCCCAAAAAGTCAACTTGAAGGAAAATCAAGAAATATACCTTGATTCGAAGAAGAACACGGATTGGATGATGATATAATCAACAAGAATCTTCCAAAATGCCTTGGAAATGATTAGAATCGGCCAAGAACTCGATTTCCCGTCGCACCCGTCCGATAGCCGCGAGAAAAGTGAAGAAATGAGTAAAACCGGGCTGCCAGGCCTTATATAGCCGGTCACTGCCGGACACTTACGGCCGTAACAGGCAGTGACTTACTGTAACACCCCCAAGTTATTCAGGGATATTACACCGCCGTAAGCCCCGCCGTGGGACCCACAAGGCTAAACATACGTGGAATCATAAAATTTGACCGATAAGGTCTACACACAATGGAATGAAAAACAATACAAAGGTATTCGAAACATAACCAATGTATTCACAAACATCACAACTCGAATCAATACTTCGGCAAACACAGGCCGGAACATCAAGGAAAAGGGAAAACAATACTCGAGTATTCAAAAGTCAATCCAGTACAACAACACTGAACGGGAAACTCCAAACATAACTGGAAGAAAGACACAGTATCACACTTGCCCACCATCTTCGTGCCGACCCGATACCTGCCTGTCCGACCTCCTGGAACCTGAAATACATGAAACGTATTTCCCCCATAAAGGGGTTAGCCGTCGAATAGCTAGTGCAAGTATATCAATATGAAACACAATACTCCTCGACAATAAAGTAAATGTAACCGTCAATTCATCAATTCAAGACTAGTATTCCGGAATAACTAAGTAACACTTATGTAACACTAGAGAGTATGTATAATTATTTGAAGTTATATTATCACTTTTTTGAGTTATAATAATATTATTGTTAACTACACATTAACAATATATAACAATAAGGATGGATATATATATATATATATATATTAAAATTCGATTTATCTTATATATCACTAAATGTAACAAAATAAAAATATAAAACGTTTAAAATATAACACAATGCCTCCTAGTATTTTACGGTTGATGATTAATTAAATATTATTAAATAAAATATGGTCGGTGCGGTTATATCCAAAATTTCAAACTTTAAATTAGATAATGCAAAATAAAATCGGGTTTACAAAAATTTCATACAAACTGATCCATATTAGAAAAAAACATTGAACTAAACTATTCAAAATTAATTGATTTTGGTCGGTTTTTGATTTCGGATCTGTTTTGCTCACTGCTCGACGACAATATCATCATTATCAATATATTTTATAAAAGAAAACAATTCATACTATCAAAATATCATACGTGGCACCTTCTCAATCTACCATTCTTATTTATCTTTCTTCTAAAATTTTTATGTATTAATAATATATTAGTAATTGTAATCTTCCATCTCATAGGGTCTTTCTATTGAACTTCGCTATTGGATTACCAATTAAATTTTCGATATCGACGATGTTTAAATGAAGTATATATTTTATTTGGTTTATTATAAAAATAGAGTGAGATAATTTTTATAAACATATTTTCCTCTCTTTTGTTGTACAAATTTTTATACTTTAATAAATAAATTGTGTAGTAATTTATTGCTATTTAAAATTTATAATTTCTTCTTAAAAAAAAAGAACTTAACAAATATTAATAAAATAATTTATAATCTTCAATATACAAAATAAATGCCAAACTGAACCCCCAAATTGAAACTCCTACCCACAAACCCACCCACCGCGCCGCTCGATGATTCTTCTTCGGCAAAACTCGCCGCCGTCCACCATTCACCACCTCCGCTTGTCCTCCTCCTCGGTACGTTCTCTCTCTCTCTCTGTTTCTCGCTTTCTCTCTTTCTCTATCTGAGCAGGTCTGACTCCCTTTCGCTTTTCCTCCGCTGCAGACGAGAGTGCCTCCGTTGCCCCGCCCCACAGCTGTCGTCCCAACGTTCTGACGCCTCTGCCCTAAAGGTAAGCCCTCCTCCCTCTGTTTCTACTCTCTACCTGACCCTCTCTCTGACCCATCCTCTCTCTTTCTCTCTCCCTCTCCTTGCCCGTTGCCTCTGCATCGTGTCCTTCTCTTCCTCCCCTTGCTGAAATTTTCTACTACGAGGTTAGTATAATTGTATTGCTTTAAATTTTGGGGCGTTAGTCCTAGTCAATTAGAAACATTGGTTAACATAGCTGCATTGAGTCGAACATTTGGTAGTTAGGTTAGGATAGTGGTGTTATGCTTCTGTTTGATTCAATTAATTAATGCATGCATTTGTTATTTTTTCTTATAATTTTTACAAGAATGAGTGATCATTCTTTCAATATGTTGCGTGTTGCGTCCTTTTGGGTTGTTGTGCATGTCATCACAACTAAAATCATATGCTTTTCGGGCGTGATGGCTATATCATTTGAGAATCAATTACGCTACATTTTTCAGTAATTTGTTGCAAAATGGTGCTTAGAAGCTCACTGCTTAGATGCTCTGGTCTCCACATCTTTTGCTTTTTTTGTGGAATGGATATTTTGCTGAAACTATCATCTCCTCTTATTTATATTAGCAATTTTTAACTCTTGATCTGTTAAATTCCATTGCAGATGACACATGAACAGAAGTAGATTTGAAAAAATTTATCATTTTTGTAGCAGATCATGAGGAGGAACTTCATCAATCTCTTGGCAGGCATTGTATTCCTATCAAAGGCTTTTGTTTGATAATCAAAAGTTTCTCTTCTGTTTGAATGTAAAACCTAGGGAATTCTGGTCTGTCTGAAATGTCTCAGATTTGTGAAACTGCATTTGGAGAATTGGAAAACACATTATATGGATGAAGGTCGAAGAATAAGAGAGCGCCTCGAAAAGAAAAGTTACACCTCAATGGGTTTCAAGGTAAGGGCCTTCTGTCATTGCCTTTCAAGAGTTATATAGACTTCCATGTCATACCGCTGTTAATGTGAAATTTTCTCATTTTTCACAGATTTAGTAGATGTGTGATTGCTATGGTATTGTTATGAGATAATGCGAATTTATGATATCCTTCAATACAGATTGCTAACTGCGGTATGAGAAAATTGAGGGTAATATATTTATTCGTGCTTTTTAAGGGTACTGTTAAACTTGTTTTCCAACCTGCCGAAGAAGGTTATGCCGATGCCTATTATATGATAAAAGATGGAGCTCTAAATGGAGTTAAGGCTATGTTTGGCTTACATGTTGACCCAAAGATGCCCATGGGTACTCTCATTTCTAAACCGGGCCCATTGATGGTTGGGTCGGCGAGGTTTCATGTTACAATTCAAGGCAAAGGGGGACATGCTGCGAGCCCACATAAAACTAGAGATCCTATTCTCGCTCTCTCGATGGCGATTATCGCGCTCCAACATATTGTTTCATGAGAAACCGATCCCATTGAGCCAAGGGTAATTTTTTTATTTATGTTTTTGGTTTGTTCTCTTATTTTTTGTTTAGTTTCTCGTCTTGACTCTTGAGCGGTTTTTGAAGTGTACTGTTGTTATGTGGGTAAAGAAATCATTTACATTTTTTTTAAAACAATTTTATATTTGATATGTCATAATGGTTAGGTAGTATCAGTTGGATATGTACAAGGTGGTGAAGAGTTAAATGTAATCCCCGAGACCGTCGAATTTGGTGGGACTTTCCGGTTCATGAGCTCGGAGAGTTATTCCTACGTTAAGCAAAGGATTAAAGAGGTACTTACCAATTTTCCAATGGTCCCGAGACACATGGGATCTTCTATCCCATTACCATGTTTTTTTTCATTTATTTGTCCGGTTCACTAAAAGAATGGCATAATGCGTAGAAGATGATGTCATAATTGTACACACGTGCCATTCATTGAATAAGGGTACGGGTAGTAAACATATAGAAGAAATAAAAGTTGATTGAACGAATGCTATGTTACATCAAAATTTCAACGTATTCAACCTTCTCTAAGTTGTCATTTTGAGTCGTCTGTGCATTGCTAAGTATTTTATGGAGTCACACATGCTAATGCTATGTAAATGTTTAATACTAATAGTTAGGAATTATTATGTAAAAAAACTCAAGGTTTGTGCTAATTACGAAAAAATCATAGGTTTTTGAAATTTACAAGCACTCTGCGTGTTTCAGGTTTGATTTTATATTTTATATTTATGGGGGATGACTGCAATATTTCTATAAATGTACATAGAGTTATTGAAATGCTTTTTGCTTATAAATGGTGAACTGCAAAACGGAATCAATTTTTTTTTGTTAATATTTTTTACAGGTGATAGAAACTAAATCAGCAGTGCACCAATGTTCTGCTGTAGTTGACTTCATGGAGGATAAACTGATACCATATCCGCCAACCATCAACCATCCGTCGATCTACGAACACGCTAAAAGGATCGGACAGAACTTGCTCGCAGAGGACAGCGTGAAGCTCCACCCGATGACTATGGGAGCGGAAGATTTTAGCTTCTACGCCGAGAAAATCCCATCAGCATTGTTCATGATTGGGACGATAAACGAGACAATGACGTCTGTCAAAGGCTGGCACTCGCCCCATTTCGTCATCGACGAGGATGTTCTTGTGAACGCCATATACATAGAGGCCGACCCCGTTCATGAAAGCATGTGGAAGTTCAAGACAACAACAACAATAGCATCGTTAATATTAACAACGAATTGAAGATATATGGGAGTTTATACAAGTTACAAATTAGACAACAATTAGGTTATTGTTTTTTTAGTTATTGGATATGTGTTTGACATACTATGATCTATGTCTTATTGTTATTGGATTATTTATTTGAGTTTTATCAATATATTTTCTCGTTATTTATATATGAAAAAATGGTTCCTTCTAGTTTTCTTATTATTGATAAATATTAATCAGAATAATAATAATAATAATAATAATAATAATAGCAAGTGTTACTTAATAATGAATAAGGTATTACCTAAGCTAGCACCCATATAATCGTAAGTGTTCTTTAAGGTATTTAAAGTGTTACTTAAAAAAATAGATACATTTAAAAGTGTTACAAAGGTGTTACAATAGTATTCCTTAAACAATCTGAAAGTGTTACCAATGTGTTACCTAAGAAATTTTTAAAGTGTTACTAAGGTGTTCCTTAAGATGACTTTGGGGAACACGTTTTAAAGTGTTACCAGAATTGATCAAAAGTGTTGCCTAAGAGAATAGGAAACACGAGCAGAGGTAACACCCAAAATGTGTTACCTATGGTCTATCGGAACACTTTAGGCTATTTAGGGAACACTTTATGGGTGTTACCTAAAGGCATTTTTCTACTAGTGTATCAAATGACGAATCAAAATAACAGGGTAAAAATATTTGAAGATGCAAAGCCAATCTGTGATGGCGATAAATTCACTCATATAAACGATATGTTGGAAATTGACTTAAGAAAAATGAGTTTTGACTCAATTTTATAAAAATTTAATGATAATAAAATATTTATTTCTTGGAATTAAATATTAAATTGTGAATCTTGATTTTTAGGGAATAAACATAGAATTTTATTTTTCTCAAATCAATTTTATGTGAATGAGAAATCAATCTTTAAAATTGGCCACTTAATTTAATTAAGTATTAGATTAAATTTTCTGTCAATAATTTTTTGAAAACTAAGAAAAGAATTTTTACTGTCTCTCACAAATGTGTTCAGCCGTTCACTTTTTTTAAAGGGCAGTGGTGTTGATCTATTATATCACCTACCACACACTTTTCAAAGTCTTCCTCTATAATATATTCAGTCACGTGTGAAGCAAAGACATAACAAAGTCTTGGCATTCGCCAAATAAGGGAAGATTCGGTAAAACATGTGAGGATGAGAGATGGGGCGGCCAAGTGTAGCGGTGTCGAACGGTTCGGTTCCGGTTAATCGGACCGAAAAAATAGGTTAATCGAAACTATTTTAGCCAAAAAAATGAAACTGTAAACTGAATCGTTTTACACTTTCGGTTAACCGGAACCGCACCGAATTAGTTCGGTTCCGGTTCGGGTAACCCGTAAGAACCGTTTTTTTTTTTTTTATAAATTATAAATTATAAAATATAAAATTAATATTTAATACATATATAATATATTATTATACATTTTTAACAAAATATAAAATATTTATTTAACAATATTAGAGTTCTAAATTTTTAATTTACAAAAATTAAAATAATAAAATATATAAGTATAAAATATAAAAATAATATTTAATAAATATATTATAAAATCGGTTTTCGGTTCGGAACCGTTCGGTTCCGGTTCCGAACCGTAAACCGAAAAATTTTGTAATGAGGAACCGAAAACCGAACCTTTAACCGATTATATTTAGGTTAGCTAACCTAAGTTCGGTTGGCCTAAGTTCTAGAAGCAACCGGAACCATTTAGACACCCCTAGCCAAGTGGTTCTAGATGGTCCAATCACCTAGTCGGAGGTCTGGACCATTGTGTATCTTGTCCGTTAGATAAATCTTGATGCATGATAATATATTTATAACAATTAATTAATTAAATTAATTAATTATATCAAATATAATATAATTAATTTCTCTAAGAAATAATTATACTTGGACTAAATTAGTTACCCAGTAATTTATTTAATTTGCTTGATCGACTTAATTTATCTAATAAGTTACATTATATTAGAAATTCAATATTCAATAAGAGAGAACAAACTTAATTTAATCCATCATCGACCATGTATCTGCGACTCTGATAGGTTCGTCTTATTTGGTATATTCTTTGTAGTATATTTATTAATTTTTAATATATGTGTGTGTGTTTTGTATGATAATTTATAATCTTTTATCATATATTTTTATTATTTTACTTTTTTCTAGAATTTTCTATTTGTCTAATTCTTGCATAACTAATTGAAATTAAATTATATATGCAGGTTAACCAACCGGTACAAGACATATCAATTGATTCAAATGCAATATTTTTTCAGAATTCAAATATAGTCACGACTGTAGGTCACAAGTCGCCAGGAATAAGTCTAGAGGGGGGTGAGTTTCAGGTGATTTTTCAGCTGAATCTCAGGTGAGTTTCTCAGCTGTGATTAAGTACAGATGACTTATGTCGTCTGCAGACAGATAATGCGGAAGACACAGCTGATGACGATACAGATAACTAATGTTGTCTACAGTTAACTTCTAATGGAACAGTAAATATGAATGCAGCAGTTAAGTATGATGTGTAAAGCAGTAAATCACACAAGCACTTATAGTGGTTTCAGAGGTGGGATAATCCTCTACTAGTCCACTTCTCTCCAAACCACTTGGAGATAAATTCACTATAACTGTCAACCAATGATAAAGGTTACAATGAACTTCTTCCTTGTTACAACAGCTTCCAACCAGTGGAAACCCGCGGCCGTTGCAACTCCCTTGACTGCCTACCACCTCCTGATTGAAAACCCGTGGATGCCTCAACAACTCTCGAGCTGTCTATCACCTTCCAATCAAGAACCCGTGGATGCCTTATCAGTTGCGAAACTTCTGAAACCTCGTTCAAAGAAGTACCCCTTACTCAGCTTTAAAGACAAGAGTGTTTGTCTTCTCAAACTAAAGAGTTTCTCAGAATATGATTGTTTATGCTTTGCTCTTTCACGATGCTATAGATCTCTTTGATAGCTTTGTTTGCTTTGATTACTTTGTTCGCTTGTAAGTATTGTTCGCATCGTACTTTGGTCAATTCATATCCTCAGATATTTATAGTACGATCCTTGAGCTTCCTTCATAGCCGTTGCGCCACTGTAACAAATCCGTCCGTTGGAGAGTGGACTTCTTTGTTTATCTTATCATTCCGTTGCACGGCTTGATTCTTTTCAATTCTGACCGTTTGAAAGACTTTCTTTGTTATCGCCGTTATTCTTGATTAGAATAATCATAAGTCTTCAAAAATGCGGATCTCAAGGAATATTTTATTCCTAGCTTTCCGGGAATCTTTTCGGCTTGTCTCCTTACGTCTTGCATGTGGCTTTCCATGATTGTTGACTTTCAACGCTTGCTGACGTGGACTGAGTATCTTGAACTTGGCTGATATCTTGACTGAGAACCTATCTGATATCTCTTGGTCAAACCTGCCTAATGTGCAGTCAACCTTATCTGATGTGAAACTTCTCTGATATATCTTGGTAGAAGTTCTTTGAGATAAAGTTCTCTGCTCTGGACTTCTCTGAGATAAAGTTCTCCGTTCTGAGATAAAGTTCTCTGCTCTAAAGTTCTCTGATATGAAGTCCTCTGATATGAAGTTCTCTGACCTGATGAATGTTCTCTGATGGTCAAACTTCAGCTGATATTTGTTGACCAATTCTCGTTTGATAACTCGAATGTAGATGGGTTTTGATCAAACCTCTCTGATATTCTGCGTTGACCAAAACTTGTCTGATGTAGTGCCATTTTCAGAATTTATCTGCAGCTTGGTTTTGGTCAAACCTCTCTGGTATTCCTGTTGACCAAATCTTCTCTGATGATGAACTTGCCTGATAACATCTCTGATAAATGGCAGTTCTATACTTAGTCGATTTTGTACTGGTCAACAAGACTTAGCCTAAATTTAAAGGCCTATAGAAGATACTCATTTGGTTCTTCTTTACAATTGCCAAGTACTTAAAAACGTACGTTTGAATAAATCACAATATAGGGATGACATCATCAAAATCTAACAAGTATTCCTAACAAGTGGCCTCATTTTATTCGTCTCATCGAGATGATCATTTTAAAAAAAATCATCCGAATTCGAGTTCGTATGAAGAATTTATGATTGTTCGAAGGACAATGACATAGACGAACCATATCGTATCATGTGTCAACGTCGGATTAGAGAGTCAAGTCTACTATCAACTGACATCATCCATGACGTCAACTTTTCCTTTGGTAGCCATGAATTATTGTTTAGTAGCAACTAAATATTATAAAAAGTTAGTACTTTATTGATTTTGAAGTATTATAAATAGGGAAGGAATGTGTAGAGAGAAAGGGAGGAGAGAAGGAAGTATACAGAGATTATATTGTAGACAAAGAGAAAAAAATAGTGTGTAGTGAATTTATATTTGAGAAATAATATTATGGAATATTTGTTTATTTGTATTTATTATTATGAGTGAGTATTTACTGATGTTATGATGAAACCATGTTTAACATATTATTAATATGTATCTAATAATTTCAATTGTATGTTTTAATGATTATCATTTTCGCCTCAATAGGATAATATTATTTCATCAATAATATCATATATTTTTTACAATTATAAACTCCCTATTGCTTTGTGATTATCGATATTAGTTAATTTCTTTAATTATTTATTTTTCATTAAATTTGATACATATAATCTTATAAATTACAACTATCAAATGAAGAAAAATCTATATTCAAATAATAATTTTATAATTACAGCTAAATCTATAGGGAAATAGTGAGATTGATTTCAAAATCTATTCCCTTAATTTCTTGGAATTAATATATAAAATAAATAATAAATAGACACCGGTGGATTCTAAACCCTAGTATTTTATTTATAAATCTATTTATATAAAATTCACTTAAAAGCTGTTGTTATTTATTGCAATTATTACAACTCCAACAATCAAATTATTTGAGACTAGGTTGGAATGTAATGTGATTAGGTTTAATACGATATATGTATTTTTACTTCACCATCATAGTCCTTCTTGTGGAATCGACATTGCACTCCATATCTATATCGAACGAATCGTGCGCTTGCGAGTATTAGACTTTAGAGACAACAACACGTCTCAGTCAGCAATAGAAGGATCCAATTAGTGTGAGTAACACCTAGTCAGTCACATGGCTCACACCGTAACCTAACTGAGAATGAATGATGAGAATTATTCCAAAACCTTTTCATTATGAATACCGTACACATATAAACCCTTCAATCCTTTATCCCGATCAAGTTTTGGGTCACAGTAAATTCAAACCATATTTTAACTTGACTCTATGCAATGCGTTAATGCAAATCAAGATCTAGAGCTCTCGTGTATCAAATACAACCAGTTCAGTTGCTTTGGCCAAAGACTTTTGATCTCATTTGCTATTAACCACGTAGGACATTAAACTGTTCACTTATAGAAGAAAGAATCTTATTTTGATATTCAATAAAGACTGCTACTTGTCCATCAAGATGGACTTCGAGGTTGATCTCACCGATAGGTGATTGGATTGAACTACTCTAGTGACCAACTTAATGAAACAAGCATATCTTCTACTGAATCCTCAAGTCAAAGGTTCACGTATACCTATCGTAACATTATGATTCAGTTGTAATATTCGGAATTTCTACTACTGTGGTTTAATATTATTTTATCCGAATTATGTTGTACAGCGTGGAATCTGTACAGTATGGATAAATAAATGAAGGACTAAGACATCTGTATTGGTATTATTACCGCACTTGGTTGACAGTTGTATTGTAAGACATTGTGTGTCGGTCTTATCGTATGATAATATTGTTGGAAGATGTATATGTATTCAGTATGTCGTATGTTCGTATTCTGCATGTCGAGACATAGGACAAGAGTAGCTGAAAATGGCTAAATATAGCCTGATTAGCGCACGCTAATGTTCAAGCTTAGCGCACGCTATCGTGTAAGATTAGCGCATGCTAAAGGCAAATGATAGCGCACGCTAGTACAGACAGATCAGAAGGAATCTATGTGTGGACCCGGCCACTTTCGGCACATATGCCGACGAAGTCAACGAATTTTTGTTGTCAAGGATTAGCGCACGCTAATGCATATTGATTAGCGCACGCTAATCAGATCGGTCCAAAGGAATTTTGGCTTTGTCAGGTTACTTTCGGCATGTGGGGACATGGGGGTAGGTGCAGACTGTAGCAAGTCAACTATGAGTAGCGCACGTTATGGATGAAAGTTTGCGTATGCTAAGTAGAGGCCTTTACGTACGCTATTACATGGGCATTCCGTATGTAAATCATTGTATGCAGTAAGTAAGTAGCCTCTGGACCTCGATAGCGCATGCTAACAATGTAAGTTAGCGCACGCTAATAATGTACAGTATGTAATATCCGCAATTTTCGATTTTCGGTAATTTTTCTTTTTCGGCGGAAGTCCATTTTGGTGACTCGCTTGCGACCGTTTCGTCATTCTGAGAATGTTTAATTCTACACTTTTCGACGTCCGAGTTCGTTTCTGTGTCGTTTTGTTGAGTTCCGTGCTTTTTAGCGACTTTTCCGCACTTGAGTTCGATTCTTTCGAATCTCGTCCGAAACTGTTGGTTCGAGTTTCTCGTAAGTTCATTTGATGTTATTTTTCATGTTGCGAGCTTTGGTTTGGTTATTCGATCACGTATCGTGATTTTCGGACGTTTTGGGCCATTTTCGTAATTTCTCAAAGTTTGGGGTAATTACTTTTCGTTGTCGAATTTCGAGCCTTCGGGTGGTCGGAATCATGTGTTCTCTCAGTGTTCGGATTCGTATTTACGAGTACTTCGTAACCGTGCTTTCGGTTTACGTTTAGGTCTGAGTTTCGGGATTTTTCGGACCGTCGGATCGACCGAGTCATGGCTGGCCGGACCTATATGCGAAACGGCCCTGGAAACGGCGCTGCCCAGCGCCGTGTCTTGCGCCGGGTCGGCCAGGACCAGCAGCCTGCCGAGACACGGCCGAGACACCCGGCGCTGGTCTGGGCCGTTTGCTGCGCCGTGTCCGGCAGGGGTATAAATATGGCAGAGCAGTCGGGTTTCACTCATCTTTCTCACTTCTTACTTCCTCTTCCGCGGTTGGAGACTTGTGGAGCATGGAGGCATGTTGACATACATTCAATCCACGAAGTTCTTGAGTTTCTAACATCAATCAATCATCCCGTAACATCCTCCGATCGACCGAATCAAGGTTAGATTTCCTAAAAATCTAGTTTTTGGAAAATTGGGGATTTTGTTCGAATTGTCCGTTTAATCCGATTTAACTTAGGATTATGATGGATTGATGATTATTTAGATGTATTATATCATTTCCCTTGTTATTCCATGGTTGGATTGTATTGATTCGTCGTTTTGGTTGAGTTCTTAGTCTACGCCTTGAAGGTGTCCGACAAAAGGTCTTAGAGGGTGGTTTGGGCGTTGTGCGATCATTATTCATCGTACGATTGTTGATTTATCATTGATATGACTTAGGGACGAAATCCTTGTGAAAAACTCGAGTCGGAACCCGTCCGTTCGTTGTCTTCTTCGGGGTCCGAGCTTCCCGGTTGAACCGTGTTCTTCGGAGTATTCAGTAGCGGTTATTAAGGCAAGTATTTTACTATACGAATTGTGTCTTGTGAATAGGGACGTCGTATTATGTTTGTGATGCATTGGTTTACTTTCGTGTATATGCTTCGTATGAATTGATTATTACGAACAATTGATGGTAACGATAATACCTTCACTTAGTTAACATCGTGGAATTGTGTTGGATGTGCAAATCATCTAAGTTTGTGCCGGGCATGGTTGGTCATTGTTGAGTTGTTGTGATGATCATGATATTTGTGTTGTTTTGGTTACATACTTGATTGTACATTTCGGTGTAATGTGGAATGGCTTGACATTTGATGATTTTGAGTTGTGTCGTGTTGATGTGTGTGTGTGTGTTCCAGGTAGGGTCTGACGAGGCCTCTGGAGTTCGGTACATGATGTGTACGAACAAGGTGTGTGATCCAGGTAGGGTCTGACGAGGCCTCTGGAGTTCGGTACATGATGTGTACGGACAAGGTGTGTGATCCAGGTATGGTCTGACGAGGCCTCTGGAGTTCGGTACATGATGTGTACGAACGATGTTTGTGGCCGGGTAGGGTCTGTCGAGGCCTCCGGAGTTCGGTACATGATGTGTACGAATGATGTTTGTGGCCGGGTAGGGTCCGTCGAGGCCTCCGGAGTTCGGTACATGATGTGTACGAACAGTGTGTGTGGTCCGGGTAAGGTCCGTCGAGGCCTCCGGAGTTCGGTACATGATGTGTACGAACAATGATCGTGTAATAGTGCTTGCTTGGGTAACATTTTAAATATGGGTCTCGGACTCATAATGATATCTTATCTAGTGTGTGTTGAAACGAGAATTGGGCCAAGGCCCTAATGTTTACGAAAAGGTTTTGTAAATTGGGACTCGAGGTCCAAAAGAATTTCTGCTTTAAAAATCCCCGAGATGATGTGTTCCTTTTCAAATATCTCTTGCTTGAGTTCGAATTTCTAAAACTCCTCGGGAACATTTTGATAATTGATTTCCGTATTAAATTTGTAGTTGCTATTTACTTGTTGCATTTCGTATCATATTATACTGGCACTAGTAAAACAGTGGAGTTTTACTAACCCCCGAGTAATCGGGGGGTGGATGTCTGTTTTGCGTCCAGGTACATGCTGGTTCGAGGGAGCAGTCACAGGATCGGCACAACTGAATGACGAGTTGCGATACTAATCAAGAGTCGAGAGTTGTTTTGATTTGTGTTGTATTGTTAGAAGTTGATTCCAGTCTTCCGCTGTATTGTGTTTCGACCCCTGTGTGGGTAATGTTGCTTTAGTCAGTTCTATTGATGGAGTTGTGTGACCTCATCGGTCCGTGTATTCATGTGTAAGTGACCTTAACGGTCTGTATTATTATATTGTTTGACCCTGGCCGGGCGAGCATTTGGTTGTTTATGGATGTTTAGCCTGGTAGATCCTTGTGGAAAGGGTCTACGGCGTGTAATATTCCCATACGGTTTTGGTGGTGTTACATTTATGGTATCGGAGCTTAGGTTGCGGAAACCTAGGCTGTCGGGTCGAGTCGAGTCGTGATTTGTCGAGTAATGTGTTGTCTTGTCGTTCGAGTCGTCAGGTGACAAGTCGAGTTGTGCGTAGTCACGACGTGTTGGATATGTTGTCGGATGAGATTAGTATCGTGGGCGACCGTCATCTCCGTGTGGCCTGTGGACGTAAGTCTCCTCTTTTATGCATAATACCTGTGTTCATGATTTCATTTAGGTGTGATATTTGTGGTGCATAATTTTATTTACACGGTGTTGTGTAATGAAGTTGTATTCGATACTTAGATACGCTGTATGTGTATAGTACTGGATGTATTGATGTTTGGCCCTTGAACCACCATGTGGGTTGGTATGGTGTGAAAGTTGTGAACCTTGATGGGTTTCACAGTAGAGTTCGCGAGAGACTCCGATAAATGGTTTTGTTGCATATTTAAACGTGATGCCATGAAATGTATGTGATTGAATTGGCGACCCTGTTTGCCATTTGGGCATGTGGTTTTAATGTCGACTATTTTGGATTGTTGTAATTATACCCGCTACGGGTAGCTTTGAAAACGTTTTTCCTTAAAGACTACTGATTTGAGCATTTTTGTGGAAATCAAAATTTTTGGAAAAAACTTGTTTTGCAAAACGACCTTAATTTTCGGAATTTAAATGTTATGTGTTTGTGTGTTGGGGGCTACTGTGACAATTCTCGATCCTGCGGCTAGATGTTACTACCGTAAGATGTTTTCCATTACGGCCGTAAGTTCGAGTTGTTACGGCCGTAAACTACATGTTGTTACTACCGTAAACTTTGACGACAGGTAGAAATTTGTTATTACAGTTGTACCTGTGCCCCTTGATTATTTAATCTCTGTTGATATATTAGTGATGGATGGCGTGGTAACATGTTGTTACCCCATATAACGCTAGTAAAGATAATGATATATTGATAAGGTCATTTTGACGATATCGTCTAGCGAAAAGATTGAAGCCTCAACGTATTGTTTCGCAAATAGCTTCAATCAAAACAGTTTTGATAATGAGATACATAGTTTTGATTAAACGACCGAGGTATTATAAGTGTTTTCAAAAATTTCATTTCACCAATTTTTTTTTTCAAACGTGAGAATTTTAAAATTTTTCCATTTGAATAATACCCCGGAAACATTTTATTTTTGTTGTTAGTGTTTGATCCCTGCGATACGTGTGTGGTTTTGACCGTGTTTGATTTGGTAGAATCCAAACATCTCTGTTGATGTGACTGTGTGGATTATTTTTGAATGAAGTTCTAAAATTACAGTGTTAGTTCGTGCACCTGTGTGATGACTTGGAGTTGATGTTTTAACGTGCTGCTATTTATTGTCTTATCTTGACGTTGTGATGTTTGTTTAGATGTGTTATTCTTATTGGTCGTCCATCTAGTATGCCGAGAGGCCGTGGCCGAGGACGTGGTCGTAGTCATGGTCGTGATCAGCAGCAATCATCCAGAGGTAATGTTGATATTGGCGCCGCCACCATCCTTCGTCAGGTGACTGACCAGTTGGCGCATATGAATCAGACCGTACACTGAGACGGGATTCCGGATGAAGATAACGGAGCTACTAAGTGGTTACGAGATGTGATGAGAATGCACCCGCCCCATTTTGTAGGTTCTTCGGACTCGTTAGGCTGGGAGAATTGGCTCTTCCAGTTGGACAGAACATTTGATGTTGTAGCTTGCCCCGATGAGAGAAGAGTGCCTATTGCTCAATACCTACTCGACAGGGAAGCTGCAGACTGGTGGGAGGCCGTAGCGCCTAGTGATCGTACCGCTACTTGGACTGAATTCAAAACTGCCATGGAGGCCAAGTATTATCCGCCGCCTGTTAAAGAGCATAGGATTGTCGAGTTTTTCTCGGATACGCCCCGAGACATGTCGATATCCCAGGCGATAGTCGATTATAATCGACAGCTGTGTTATGTTCGGGATCAGGTGAAAAGTGAGGCAGATAAGGTTCGTTATTAGATATGCGTATGAAACCTCAGATTCGGCAGTGTATGGCTCCTTTTATGTGTACAACCTTGAAGGACCATCAGGATCGAGCATTGGCGTTTGAGATGGCTATAATGTCTACCAAGTCTGTAACAGTAGCGAAAAAGCAGAAGATTTCCGATGACGCATCGGGAAGTAAGGGAATTCCACACCTCAACCCTCGTATCAGCCGAGTATGGGACCTTCTCGGTCAGTTAGAGAACCCAAAAGACCCAAGTCGGTGTCTTTGAGTTCTGGTAATGCTCCTAGGTGTTTCAACTGTAACGTTTTAGGCCATGAACGCGCGCATTGTAAGAAACCGCCAGTGACTTGTTATAATTGTGGACACGAGGGGCATCGAGTTCAGTACTGCGAGATTGTTGCCGAGATGATAAGGGACCGGAATTCCATTCCTACTTCCGGAGGGCCCAGTGATGTCTATTGATGGTGTTTTTGGTACTCGCTGCACGGATTGTTTCGCGTGTAGAGATGTATTTTGTGACGCTTTTACATTTGGAACTTGTTGAATGATATTTTGTTTTGTGTAAGTTCTCGTTTAGTTGTTGAACCTACGGAGGCATGTCAGTGGGCCGCGGGGTCATGAGCATGGTATTTTATTATGTGTCTTTATATTTTGTTTCGTATCACTGTGATAACATTAGTTTAAGTTTCGGGACGAAACTTCTTTTAAGGAGGGTAGTATGTAATATCCGCAATTTTCGATTTTCGGTAATTTTTCTTTTTCGGCGGAAGTCCATTTTGACATCTCACTTGCGACCGTTTCGTCATTCTGAGAATGTTTAATTCTGCACTTTTCGACGTCTGAGTTCGTTTCTGTGTCGTTTTGTTGAGTTCCGTGCTTTTTAGCGACTTTTCCGCACTTGAGTTCGATTCTTTCGAATCTCGTCCGAAACTGTTGGTTCGAGTTTCTCGTAAGTTCATTTGATGTTATTTTTCATGTTGCGAGCTTTGGTTTGGTTATTCGATCACGTATCGTGATTTTCGGACGTTTTGGGCCATTTTCGTAATTTCCCAAAGTTTGGGGTAATTACTTTCCATTGTCGAATTTCGAGCCTTCGGGTGGTCGTAATCATGTGTTCTCTCAGTGTTCGGATTCGTATTTACGAGTACTTCGTAACCGTGCTTTCGGTTTACGTTCAGGTCTGAGTTTCGGGATTTTTCGGACCGTCGGATCGACCGAGTCATGGCTGGCCGGACCTGTGCGAAACGGCCCTGGAAACGGCGCTGACCAGCGCCGTGTCTTGCACCGGGTCGGCCAGGACCAGCAGCCTGCCGAGACAAGGCCGAGACACCCGGCGCTGGTCTGGGCCGTTTGCTGCGCCATGTCCGACAGGGGTATAAATATGGCAGAGCAGTCGGGTTTCACTCATCTTTCTCACTTCTTTCTTCCTCTTCCGCGGTTGGAGACTTCTGGAGCATGAAGGCATGTTGTCATACATCCAATCCACGAAGTTTTTGAGTTTCTAACATCAATCAATCATCCCGTAACATCCTCCGATCGACCGAATCAAGGTTAGATTTCCTAAAAATCTAGTTTTTGGAAAATTGGGGATTTTGTTCGAATTGTCCGTTTAATCCGATTTAACTTAGGATTATGATGGATTGATGATTATATAGATGTATTATATCATTTCCCTTGTTATTACACGGTTGGATTGTATTGATTCGTCGTTTTGGTTGAGTTCTTAGTCGACGCCTTGAAGGTGTCCGACAAAAGGTCTTAGAGGGGGGTTTGGGCGTTGTGCGATTATTATTCATCGTACGATTGTTGATTTATCATTGATATGACTTAGGGACGAAATTCTTGTGAAGAACTCGAGTCGTAACCCGTCCGTTCGTTGTCTTCTTCGGGGTCCGAGCTTCCCGGTCGAACCGTGTTCTTCGTAGTATTCGGTAGTGGTTATTAAGGCAAGTATTTTACTATACGAATTGTGTCTTGTGAATAGGGACGTCGTATTATGTTTGTGATCCATTTGTTTACTTTCGTGTATATGCTTCGTAAGAACTGATTATTACGAACAATTGATGGTAACGATAATACCTTCACTTAGTTAACATCGTGGAATTGTGTTGGATGTGCAAATCATCTAAGTTTGTGCCGGGCGTGGTTGGTCATTGTTGAGTTGTTGTGATGATCATGATATTTGTGTTGTTTTGGTTACATACTTGATTGTACATTTCGGTGTAATGTGGAATGGCTTGACATTTGATGATTTTGAGTTGTGTCGTGTTGATGTGTGTGTGTGTGTGTTCCAGGTAGGGTCTGACGAGGCCTCTGGAGTTCGGTACATGATGTGTACGAACAAGGTGTGTGATCCAGGTAGGGTCTGACGAGGCCTCTGGAGTTCGGTACATGATGTGTACGGACAAGGTGTGTGATCCAGGTATGGTCTGACGAGGCCTCTGGAGTTCGGTACATGATGTGTACGAACGATGTTTGTGGCCGGGTAGGGTCTGTCGAGGCCTCCGGAGTTCGGTACATGATGTGTACGAACGATGTTTGTGGCTGGGTAGGGTCCGTCGAGGCCTCCGGAGTTCGGTACATGATGTGTACGAATAGTGTGTGTGGTCCGGGTAAGGTCCGTCGAGGCCTCCAGAGTTCGGTACATGATGTGTACGAACAATGATCGTGTAATAGTGCTTGTTTGGGTAACATTTTAAATATGGGTCTCGGACTCATAATGATATCTTATCTAGTGTGTTTTGAAACGAGAATCGGTCCAAGGCCCTAATGTTTACGAAAAGGTTTTGTAAATTGGGACTCGAGGTCCAAAAGAATTTCTGCTTTAAAAATCCCCGAGATGATGTGTTCCTTTTCAAATATCTCTTGCTTGAGTTCGAAATTCTAAAACTCCTCGGGAACATTTTGATAATTGATTTCCGTATTAAATTTGTAGTTGCTATTTACTTGTTGCATTTCGTATCGTATTATACTTGCACTAGTAAAACAGTGGAGTTTTACTAACCCCCGAGTAATCGGGGGTGGATGTCTATTTTGCGTCCAGGTACATGCTGGTTCGGGAGAGCAGTCACAGGAACGGCACAACTGAATGACGAGCTGCGATACTAATCAAGAGTCGAGAGTTGTTTTGATTTGTGTTGTATTGTTAGAAGTTGATTCCAGTCTTCTGCTGTATTGTGTTTTGACCCCTGTGTGGGTAATGTTGCTTTAGTCAGTTCCGTTGATGGAGTTGTGTGACCTCATCGGTCCGTGTATTCATGTGTAAGTGACCTTAACGGTCTGTATTATTATATTGTTTGACCCTGGCCGGGCGAGCATTTGGTTGTTTATAGATGTTTAGCCTGGTAGATCCTTGTGGAAAGGGTCTACGGCATGTAATATACCCATACGGTTTTGGTGGTGTTAGACAGTATATATATAAGTGCAGTTGGCCATTATTCGTCATTTCCATCCATTTCTTCATGTGAACTGATAGAGAGAGCCTTGAGAGGTATTTGAGGTTCCCAAACACTGAGAGATGATGATCTTTAACAAGATTCAGGTGGAGAGCATGTATTAAAGCCTTGTTCTTGAAGTTATTCATGATTATTGGAAAGGAGTTCAATTGTTCTTCTTCTTGGTTCATCTATACAAGGTAATTTCGTATCCCTTTGATAGTGGTTCATTTTTAAGGATGATTACTTGTGAAGAAGCGAGTTGGATTATCTTGTGATGATGTTATATGAGATTTAATGGGATTTTGATAAGAGTTCTTGGATGTTAATTGAGATTTCTCCATACTTTAATAATTGTGTTTCGTTTAACCCGATGAAAGATGGATTTCTGAAGTATGTTGATTTCATATGAATCATGATATGAGGTTGTATTCCAGATTAATTATGATATGATCCTTGTTATCGGGTTGGTCTGATTATTGATGTTGTCGTTGATATGTTCTTCATGATGATATATACATCGGGCTATGTAGTTTTGAATGTGATCTCGGATATTTTATGTTATTGAAGAACTCTTGAATAATATGATATGATGATTATTTATAGGAGGTGTGGCGTTTTGGATATGAATATGGGATATTCGTATCTAGAGCTAAGATATGTGTTTTGATATAATATTCGTATAAGAACACAAATATGATTTCGAGTATGGTGATGAGATTGAATTTGGAAAAGTTATTGTTAATCTTGGAGCATGATTTCCTTTTCATTCGTATTCATAGTCGCAAGGTGTTAGTCGATGCTTGGAATGCATGCAACTGTACAGCATTAGCGCACACTAAGCTTACTGTCTAGCGCACACTAACGGGAGCGACTTAGCGCACGCTACGGTATATGATTAATGTGCGCTAAGTAGGCAGAAAGTGCAGTATTTTCGTGTTGTGGTTGTGAATTCGTGCTGGTTTGAGTTGGATTGGTCAGCCTAGTGGTTATTCGAGAAATTGTTGAGCCATTGGGTTTGTGAATTGGTTTTATTGATTGTTGATTGTTATCGAACTTGTTGTTTATCGAATTATTGTAATAGGTTGAGATTATTGATCGGTGATTAGAACCATGCATTGCGGTCGTGTTCGAGAATATTCGTGAATTGCATTGATCAGGGCCGAGGGACTTGTAGATGACGGCAATGGATTTGGCAAATGGCTTCATCGGTATCGAGGCAAGTTATTACTTGCTCAGTTTATAATATTTAATGAATGGTTTTCGTTTCATTCGTTTATAATTCGTATAGCAATGTTTATAATCGTAATCACAGGAGATTTGGGATTATAAGTTGTATTTGAGTTTTGGGAATTAAATTATAATGTATATGATTTATATTTGTTGTTGGTATACTTGGTATCAAGGATACATTGTGGTATAGACGAAGACGTGAATTATCTACCGTCCGTGACATTTTGGATCGTCGAATATTCAGAATAATGGTTCGTGATGGTTTAGACATCGAGATTGCTCTCGAAGGACTCGGGGCAAGTACTCTAATCATTTTTATCATTTGTTCATGTTGTGATACATGCATGTATCGTTGTTGTCATGCATTGTGTATCATTGTTATATGCATTTGTGCATTATTGTTATGTCCACCTCGTGTTGGTCTGACGGGATCATCGGGGATCTATGCTAGCATGCGCTGGATAATCGGATAGGTTTTTCCACCACGGGTTGGTCTGACGGGATCATCGTGGGATCTAGGCAGTGAACGCTGGATCATCGGATTACCATGTGTTGTTGTTATTGTGCATATGTATATTATAGGTTTGCCATAAGTATACATTGTTGTTATTGATGTGAGCATATTGACATTGTCATATGAGTATGCATTTGTAGGTCTTGTGTTAGGACCATGTCCGTATGTTGTATTGATATGATCTTGGATTAGACTGATGAGATTTGCCGTGGCATTGCGTATCCTGAGGTATGTTCTGTATTTTCCTTCTTGGTTCTTATCCTGGGATGGACAATCGATTATCGTGTTGAGATTTGATGATTTTTATTTCCGATGGATCGAATTGGTTAGAGTTGGTATATTTCCGTATTGCGAGTTATGATGATGTTTTGAGAATTTTGGGTATTGCTTGAGGTACCGTATGGACGTTATATTTGAGTTAATTGATTAATCGAGATTACGAAATGTGCATTGCGATAATGGTTATACTGATGAGAATTATTACGAGTTTGGTAAAGTTATGACGGTAAGATTATATTGGTAGTATTCTTACTTAGTATTTTTCATTGGTATGTAATTATTGACGTAATGTGATGGTTATCATTGTTGGATATTATGGCTGACCCCATCGTGGGCTTTCTTTTTAGGTTCTTGGAATATCCATCTTGTAGCGGTCGTGGAGAGATGAGCTTCCTGGAGGATACTGGCTAGGGCATGTATTTGTGTATTGAGTTTCTTGATCAGTTGTTGTATTCCACTGCTAGAGTATTTTTAATTGGTTGTCTTTTCCGGTGCGTGAGTATTTTTAAATGGCCTTTTGGTAGCTGGTAACTTAGGTTACTTTGGCAATCATTCTCTAAACTATTTTGTTGGTACGTGTAAGCGATAGCTTAACATATGTTTTTAAACTATTGAGTTTTGGCATTTCGGGCCTTGTGGTTTCAAATGAGATTTTTACGACGGTTTTGACAAACGAATTTTATTAAATCTTCGAATGTTTTTAAAAGATAGTACCGTCGTTAGCCTCTTGGGTATTTGTAATTGTTTGCGAAAATTTCCTTCAGCCTTGTGGGTTCCATCTCGGGGCCCACGGCGCTGTAATATTCCCGGTGGGATCTGGGGGTGTTATAGAATATGGTATCGGAGCTTAGGTTGTGAAAACCTAGGCAGTCGGGTCGAGTTGGGTCGTGTTTTGTTGCGTCATTCGAGTTGTCGATTGACTAACACTAGAGCTCTATATTTTTGTTGTTCACTTGGGCTTGTGCGTTATATGATTTACCAGTCTGGTACTGGGGTTGTTGTAAACTTTTCCAAATGGTATTAATGTGTTTCTTCGG
This sequence comes from Orobanche coerulescens, assembly GCA_033398695.1. Classification (NCBI taxonomy): domain Eukaryota; kingdom Viridiplantae; phylum Streptophyta; class Magnoliopsida; order Lamiales; family Orobanchaceae; genus Orobanche; species Orobanche coerulescens. The sequence goes on from CM065819.1 coordinate 65,509,802, forward strand.
ATAGAGCCGTGTTGTGTTCTCGAGTTGAACTGAGTTTGCAAAATATAGGTTTTGTAAATATCTGTGTCGAGTATTTTCTTGAGTCGAGACATGTGCCAGTATCACGGGGAATCGTCGGCTTCACAATCTGTAAGTATTTGGATTTTTGAATTGCATTGAGATTTATTGTCATTCTAAGTCGATATTATGCATTACAGTATAAGACGGTAGAGTTGGGATAGGATTGATGATCTTGAGAAGTTATGATTTTGGAAATCAATATGTCGGTTAAATTTTGGAAACGGAGTTGTGCATTTGGGAGGAATGTTGGGAATGGTTGAGAAGAACATGTAGTCATGTTAATTCATTTTGAGATATATGAACTATTTTTGAGCATTTGAAAATGATACTTTTTGAAATGAATGTTTTACGGATGTTTTACCGTAAATGAATTTTGGGCCGAGACCCAATCGATTTTGAAATAGTTTTATAACTCAGGACTTGGGGTCCAAAAGAGTTTTCTACTTTAGAAATTTCTTGTTATGTGGAAAGGAATATGGGCTGAGACCCTAATGTTTCAAAAGGCTTTCCTGTTTTCTAAAACTCCCGAGATTTGTAAAACGCTTCACAAATCACTTATCTATTTTCCTACTGCTTTTTGGGGTTTTGGTTTACTTATTCAAATGAAACTTCTCGGGAAGTCTTTCGCTGTGTTTGACTTGCTGATTATTCAATGTTTTGTCATATCATAGTTGAGGTGATCCAGGATGGGTTAATGGTTGACGTTGCGAGTCATATGTGGGAAAAGGAGTTTTTGTCGGAGTTTATAGATTAAGTTTTTGGAACTCTATCGTGTGGTTTTCCGATGGAATGTCATTGGAATGGGTGACGAACCGAATTGGTATACAGGAGTATGGATGTAGTCAATCATTTGCATGATTCCATTTTTTTCGTGTGTTTTCGAAAAGAATTTTCATCGAGAACTTGACACCAGTGAGGCAGTTTAATTTTTCGGGAATTGATTTTGTGGTCTTACCAAAATTTATGTTTTGAGTTTTGAATTTTTTTTGAAAGAACTTTCGAAAATTTGTCTTCTTGACAAGACTATATGATTTCAAACTGGTTTTGAAAATGTGACTGATATACATACGCATTTAGTGCATAGTGCATAAGTTATGAGTGTGACTCACAAACCGGATATCATATCGATGGTACAAGGAAAAGAGATTCGAACTTTAGTATGGCAGTTTGGTTATCCAGGGATGATCAGTTGATTTATCGAATAAGAGAAATATGGTGCGTGTTGTAGATTCATGCACAGGATGTAATTTTAAAACTCTGAATTTTGTGAAACCGAGACATATGTGCTATGTGATTCCGTTGGTATGGTAGTAGCGTGACTCTACCATAGTGATTTTTGAATGATTTCTTTAGATTTGGGGATGGTAACCCCATGCTGGTTGTTCTGGGTAATGATTGGTCGTTCTCAGTTCATGTATGATTGGATATGTTCGACGAGTTGTGATTGGTTGTTCGTATGCCGAGGGGTGTGTTCCTTGAAATCCACTATATGTGATTGGCGTGTCGTTTTGAGAACTTTATTCATTCGTATATCTATTTTTGTGGTTCTGTGTTGATCGTGTTGAAGCTTACCGTATGTATTCTCGATTTTCATTGATCGTTCATTGGTAATATTGGAGTTTATCATGATGATGATATTCTCGATTGTGTTTTGACCTCTGGTTGGTCATATTGGAGCTTATCATGTTGATGATATTCTCGGTTGTGTTTTGACCTTTGGATTGTTCGTATTAGAGTTTATCATATCGATGATATTCTCGATTAATTTATTGATTGATCATTGCTGGTGATCATCTGAGCGTTCAGATTTTGTATCGATGTTTTGGGACTCGTTGCCATTGTGTTGGGCAGTTGTTTCACAGATGTATTGTGTATTATTGATTTGTATCAGAATTGGGACTTGATTGTATAATCAGGCAGACAGAATTTGATACGGGGAGATTATTTCATCCGAAGATGATATATTTTTGGTTGAGACTTATGAAATTGTGATTGTAAGCGCGTTGAGGCTTTACAGTGAAGTCACTTGCTAGTATCTCAGGAGATCGTCGACTTGGCACATATGTAAGTGTACTGTTTTGGTTACTCGTTAATGATGATGATTGATCGTTGTTATGATGGTTTCGGAATATTTTGGTTGAACGGTTTGTTTGTTTTCTATGACGGATTGCAGGTTTCGAGGACGAAACTAATTTTAAGTGGTGTAGTATGTAATATCCGGAATTTCTACTACTGTGGTTTAATATTTTTTTATCCGAGTTATGTTGTACATCGTGGAATCTCTACAGTATGGACACTACGCCATAAGTGCTAATAGGCAATACTTTTAGCAAGTGTTGCCCCCAAAGCGTTTCAATAGATTGCTGATTTTTGATCTTGTGAAACATTACTGAAATAGTATTGCACTAGATATACATTTGTTGTTGCAAAATAAAAATGGTGTTGTGAAACGTACAACACCTTTGATTTTGTTGCATTATATCTAATTTTTTAATAGTATTTTAATGTTATTGTCAAATACAAATATAATTACAATATTGAAATGAAACTTAAATTTTGATATTATTTTACTCTTAAAGTTTGATATATAACATAGGATAAATTTGACTAAAATTATTTATATTTAATATAATACTTACTTATCATATTTTTAATTTTTTTATTAAAGTTTAATATATTATCAAAAATATATACATATAACGAAATTTAAATAATGATCTATGTTTTATTTTGAAAGTTTGTTATATAAGATAGAATAATTTTTAACTTATATAATTTCATTTATATATTATAAATACACATTATAAATTTTAATATTAGAATTTCAAGATTTTAAGGTAATAAAAATAATACATTTTTTTTAAAAAAAACAAATCAATCTGGGTACATAAAAAGTATACAGCTCTCACCAAAAAAAAAAAGAAAATTATACAGCCTCGCTCTAACATTCAGTCCCAAGCGCTAACATTTCCCTCCAAAACGAAACTAGGTTTACTTTCCCTTCCCAGATTCACTCTCTCGCTCTCCCCCTGGTACTCCCTCCCCCTCATACTCTCATCGCTCCATCTCTATCTCTCTCGCGCTCTCTATCTCTGCACATGATTGCATTAATTTTAGGTCTACTGTCGTCTCAACTGAATTTGCTCGAATGTGCTGATGTGGACTAGGAGAATCTCGTTTCTTTCCCCTTTTTTTGGGTGTGGGATGTGGGATGTGGTGGAGGATGGATGGGGATGAAAGCTATTGTTTATTGAGCTTTTACTGCTTAGTTTTTCCTAGCAGGGTATGTTGTTTTGTGATGGTGAAGGTTTATCACTGTCTTCTTTACGCATTTGATCTGTTTTAAAGGTGTTGATGAATTACTGTTACTGGCAAGCCTCGATGTCAAGATTGGCTTTGAGAAAACCTCTATGAAGTTCTTGACTTACAAAGCATAATTAGGTCAAAATAAATACGAATATTGCAAGTTTTTTAGGTGAAATTTCATCTTTCTTGGGAATAGACAGTTCCGCTGATAGATGTTTCCAACTTGGGAATCTGCGTTCACAGAGCATGAGGAAGTTTTAGTTGCACGGGACCTGATTCTTTTACAGATTCTCAATGTCAATTAACCTGCATATTGTATTCTCCCATCTCGCAAAATCTCATGAATAACTTTTAGTTGTATTATCTGGTTTAGGGATTTTCTGCAAGTTGTGGATTCATCTTTTTTCTGTTTTTGTGTAGTCGGAACGAAGAGGATTTATCAATACCATGCCCGAGTTTTCTAGAAAACATATTCTTGTAGTGTTGGTACCAATTACCAAATATGAAACTAGATGCTCATATCAAACATACACCACCATGCAGTAGTTCCGCTGAGCTGTATATTCTCCAATTTCTCATATTTTATATTCTTGCAGATTCAAATGGATATTGCCTTCCTCCACCAGAGATCAGAGATATCGTTGATGCTCCTCCGCTTCCCACACTATCATTCTCTCCTCATAGGGATAAAATACTTTTCCTCAAGAGGAGTTCATTGCCTCCTTTGGCAGAATTGGCAAGACCTGAAGAGAAGCTTGCTGGTGATGGAAAATGCAACTCACAGAGTCGAATGTGAGTAACAATACACTATCTGGACTTTTTTCAAGGTCGATCACTTTTATTTTTTACATAACCAAATAGTGTGAATGGGATTGTATTTTGCTGGATCTGTTCGACTTTTTTGTTCCTCTGGATAAAAAATGTTGTAATATTCATTTCTAGGTCATATTCTACTGGTATTGGAGTTCACCGGATAATGGAAAATGGTACTCTGGGCCCTGAAAAGGAAATATCTGGCCTCCCCGGTGGTGCTAAAATCAATTTCATCACATGGTATGCCTAAAACCTTTCACTTGGTTTATCTTTGTCAAATTCTTGATGTCTTGCGAAATTCATATTGATTTATCTTATATGAAGTTGTAGAGCTTTAAATAAAATGCTTGAACATGAATCTGGCTATCCGATAATATTTAACTTAAAAGGTTAGATATTCCTGGAATTTGGAGCTAGGAAGTAAAACTATCAATGTGGATATGCTCTTCAGGATACCAAGGAAGAAGTATCTGGTAGTTTTTTTCTATGAAAATAAAAATAATGTTAGATGGACCTGCTTGCTGATTTTTAATAAGGCAGGCATGGATCATTCGGTGGTCCACGTATAAATGCTTTCTACTCTTGTTTGGATGTAATTTTGTCGTTGGTCTTCATTCTTCTTCACAGTATCGTTTAACTCACAGCATTAATGTAATCATGTACGGCAGTAGACCTAAAATTCGCTCTCATCGCTCCATCTCTATCCCTAAAATAGAACTAATAATTTTGTAGTTGGTACAAAATTGGAACTATGTACATGATTTGTTTTTATTCTACAGAAACTCGCGGAGGATATTGCAGCACATCGTAAAGTATTAACTGAGACACATACAATGGGTCTGAAACCTCTATCGCTAGTTAGAGAAAAGCTGGTATGTGTTTTGGCCCACGAGTTATATTTACGGTAAATAATACGAGTTTACGATTTAGCTAGAAAGAAATGAAAAAGAATAGAATTAAAAATCTGGGCTAATCATAGATGCCATGGAATTTTAAAAATTTATTAGATTAAATTAATTGAAAATCTTGTGAATATTAAGCACAAGACCTGATATCAAGCACACCAGGCCAAGAAGTGATGCTTCAACACCAAAGTCATGATGAGCACTTTAGATGTTTATGTGTGGCTGATGTAGTTCGTTGGTTAAAATGTTTAGGGATAAATTACAAAAGAAACCTGGAGGTTTGAGTCAATTACAGAAAAACCCCAAAGGCCTTAGAAAATTACAAAAAAAAAGTCTTGAGGTTATTTGAAATAATGCAAGGTTCTACATGAAATAATGTAAAGTTTTATTTTCTAAATATAATTTGGGTAGTGTAAAAAAAAAAACTTCTTGTAGTCAAATTAGAAGTTAGTTAATAAGGAAATTCTCAAGTGAGTTACCTGAGCTACAATCTGTTTTAGAAGAAAAATTAAAATATTTGATATATTGTGACAAGTGATGTTGTATGTTTCACATAGATGGTAGTCAGAAATTGTTTTGGTTAAATTTCTTATTTTCTTCAAAGTCAAAAATTGCTTTTATTAAATCTTTGTACAATTATATTGGCTTCTAAGTTAAAAGAAAGCTTTGGCCACTTTTATGTTATTATTATTATTTTAAATATCCTTTTTAATCTCCTGTTATCCCATACATGACATAAAAAGAGCGATCAAAATCTTGCCCCGCCATGATGGTCTAATTTATTTGGAAACTCGTAAGCAAAAACCAGGACGGACATATAAGACAGATCCTTATGTAGTGAAGTCAAAAATTGTAAGTAGTTTAATATACATGAGCACTTACTGATGTTTGATTTCTAAAATTAATATTGCCATTCCTTGTTGACTGAGATTCAGAAGATGCTAAGTACGGGAAATGATGCCGAAGCGGATGCAATCGCTTCTAAAGGGAAGTCTCATGCACGAAACTGGCTAGTGGGAAGGAGAGGCAAAAAGGCAGTTTCAACATCAACTCAGGATCCTCATACAGACCACTACGTAACTGAGTTGACGACAAAGATAAGGAATGATCTTGAGATCGAATTAGAAGCGAAGGTGAACATAAAGGTGCAAGAGAACATGACTTTTCTGCTGAAAAAATTGGGAGAAGCTAATCCCGACCTCAACTAGGAGAATTTTGTGCAACGATATCTGTAACACCCCCAATCCACTCAGGGATATTACACGCCGTAGACCCTCTCCTCGAGGATCTACCAGGCTGATAACTAAATCAAACATCTAAACATCGCCTTTAAGGCTAAAATGGCTCAGTAGACCGACTTGGTCTTTCAATAGTAACATACCACTCAATTCCAAACACATACCCACGCAGGGGTCAAAATACAATAAACTCCCGCATAACGGGAAAAGATACTGCAGCGGAAAAGAAAATACAACTAGACCAATACGACATCAACGGATCCTCGTGTGATTAGTATCGTTCATCTTTCATCATCCTTCGTGCCGACCCTGTGCTATGCTCCAAAACCTGAATGCAAAAATAGACATCCACCCCCCGAATGCTCGGGGGTTAGCAAAACTCCACTGTTTTGCTAGTGCAAGAACAAAGTGCAAATACGAGCCATACAATTCACATTCCACAAATAACAATAACTAGGAATCCTCAAAAAATCCAAACGTAACGAAAAGCACTTCCCGATGCAAGAGTTTGGTAAAATATTCTAAAACCGAAAGGTCACAAATCAAGGGAAAACAATTTATAAAACCGTTTAAATGCCATCGAGAGTTTTGATAGAAAACAACTTAGGATTTTCAAATCCTTATCTTTCCAAAAATCAACAGGGCCACAACCCAAAGGTTTTGTTTTCGCAAATAGGAAACCACCAACAATTTACAGGGTCAGAGCCCAACATCACGTGTCCTCAACGGACATAAAATCAACGAAACATAATCACGCACGCGCATCGCCTAGGACCGGGACGCTACCACAGACATCCCACCCGAGGCCTCGAAGGACCCTCCCGAGCTGGCTAGCGAAACAAATCACACACATCTCACGGTTGGATCAATCACTTGTTGCATCCTGGCCACATGATCGCATGCCATGTGCCACCGTAGATTATCTCAGGCTCTCACGGTTGGATCAATCACTTATTGCATCCTGACCACATGATCACGTGCCATGTGTCACCGTAGACCTTCAACCATATCCACACATTCACACAAATAACATATCACATCAAGGATATTCAAACAATTCGCCCAGAGGCGTCAAACACTTAGCAAAACACCACGTCAATCCACAACGCACCGAAATGAAATAATATACGTCCAAACGCAATACCAAGTGCAACATCAACACCAAACATATCCATAGAATTCATATAGTTATTCACAAACCACACCATTCACAAAACACACGCGTTTTGAAAGCAAGCCTTTAACAAGACTAAACCGAATCTTTTGAAAGTTCAATTCAAATGACCAAGCAACCACATTTAGACGATCACTAATTATCATATCCATAAAATAAGAATAGTATGGACAAGGTACTTGCCTCGAATAAGAACAACGCGGAGAATCGATCGAAATAGGTTGGCACGAACCGACTACGAACTCGCCGACTCCACCGAACGACAATCCACAACAAAGAACTACAAACGAAAACAATAACAATGAAAATGAATTCCAAAGTACGACGCAAAGCCGCTAAATTCAAAGAACAAATGACGAAGGTTCAAGGATTTCCCCCAAAACGGCCAAGAACACGATTCATTTAACCATAATCGATCCATCGAAAACGGATGAAAAACGAGATCGAGGACAAATCCCCCAAAAAGTCAATTCGAAGGAAATCAAGAAATATACTTCGATTCGACGAAGAACAACGGATTAAATGATGTTAAACACAAGAATACTACCAATATTAATCATACCCATCGTGTATTAATCAACAACACGGAACGAATCGGACAAAAACGCAAAAACCCCAAATTTTCCCAAAATAGGGTTCTAGGAAATCTCACCTTGATTCGCTGGATCAAAGGAGGTTATTGTAATATCCACATTTTTATTTCCCTTGTATTTTCATTTTTGGTGTACTTCTCGATCGTAGTGACCCGCGTGTACCTTTCAGTGTGTCCTTCCTGTCAACTGTTGAACTGTATTCTCGTTATTGTTGTGCGGGACCGCCGTTTCGGGGTTGCCGTGGATCCATTTCGTGTTATTGGTTCCCAAATATTGATTCCTATCGTTTTTATTCTCTTTCCGGATCATTTTATCATTTTGGTACCCAAAAGGGGTGTGGGCCGCGGCACAAGGTGTGTACGCCGCGGCACACAAATTTCTCCAGTTGTTGGTCGAGCGAACTGTACTGTGTGCCGCGGCACACCCATCCGGTGCCGTGGCACAGTGCCGAGTCAGTGCCGCGGCACACCCGTCCGGTGCCGCGGCACACCCGTGTGACATCTGCGACCAAAACCCGACTGTACCGGGTGACGCGGCACACGCAGGCCGTGCCGCGGCACACTGCCGAACCCTGGGAGCAAATTTTCGGCCTGTGCCGCGGCACACTTCGGCTATGCCGCGGCACACCAAGCGGTCAACTGTATAATATCGTTCTTATTAGACGGATCGGCCATTTCCTCCATTCTTCACCTGCGAGAGAGAGAGAGAGAGATCATAGGGGGAGAACTTCTCAAGCATTCGTCATTTGGGGGTTGATTTTCATCATTCTCCTTCGGTTGTGAGGCCCGGATAATCAATCTAACGCGCGTTTTACGGATCTTAGTACTTGAATCTCCAAAGGTAATATCTCTTAGAACCCTATTTTCGATTAATTTGGGGGTTTTGGGTTTTTCTTCCGATTCGTTCTGTTTTGTTGGTGGATTCATGATGTATACGATTAATATTGTTAGTACCTTTAGTTTTCCTACGAATTCATGGATATTTTGTGGATTTTTACGGAATCGAGAGGGTTTGATTGTGGTCCGCCCTCGTTGTTATTTTTGGTACGAATATACATGAATCGTAGGCGGGTTTCCGGGTGTATTCCATTTCCGTAATCGTCTAGAGTTAGTTGTGATTGTGTTATTCGAATCGTTAGGTTCATTTCTGCCGGTTCCTTGCGGTCGTATTCGATTCTTCCTTTCCGTTCGTATCACCGTCTATTAACCGAGTCAAGTACCCTTATGAACTTACAATCTTAATGTATTAGTATTGCATGAGAATGGTGTGTGTGTGTGTATGCTCACTACGGGTTAGATCCGACGGGGTCTCGGTAGGGGTCCACAGAGACGTGGATCGACGAGCTTGCTTTTAACCACTACGGGTTAGATCCGACGGGGTCTTGGTAGGGGTCCATAGAGACGTGGATCGATGGTTAATTGTGGTGCATTTTACAAATGTGATTTGATATTGGCATTTCCGGAAATGAATGTTTTGGAACTATGTTCTCTTGAATTGCATGCATTACTATTTGTGTAAGATGTAAGTCGTTCATTTGGTTACTTGTACTAGCGTAATTGCTAACCCCTCTGGGGACCCGTTTTGGGGAAATTCGTTTTATGAATTTTAGGTCGGGTTCATCGAGACGAGCGGGTGCTGGACCAGTATGCGGATGATGGCCGTGCGTGATGATTGTGCACGAGTGGTGTCTTATTGCTTTCTATCTTTTTATTTTTGTGGTCTTTAAACTAGTAGAAGTACTCGAGTACTTAAGAACTTTTACTCGTCGGGATTGTATTATTGTTTATTATGTTTGTGTCGGATTATGGTGTTATGATTAGACCGGTTGAACCGGGTGGATTATTTTGTCAGCGTCTTTATGACGAGATATTTTTTCTGCTTTCGTGAGTCGATGAGTATGATGCTTGATCACCGGTGGGTCCCATATAGGATTCACTACCGTAATATACCTCTGATATCCCGGGGTGTTACGTAAAATGGTATCGAGCGCTGTGTTTATGGATACCTAGGCTTGTCGGTTTATCGGGTCTTGTTGTATTTTGTTTTGCACATCATCATCACGCCGCCATGATTCCAGATTACCAAAGGCCCGTAAGTTTTCTTTCCCTCTGTTTCTTATATTCTTGTATCGTACCTCTAGTTCTCGATTTGCGATCATTCTTTTCTTGTACTTACCATCGTATGGCTTTTGCTACTTATTTAACTCCAGTATGGATGCTGGAAGAGGTCGTGGTCGTGGTCGTGGATGCGGCCGGGGACGTGGGCAGCCGGTGGGGCGGCCACGTCGCAGTCTTCGGGAGCCGGCAGTACCGACGACCGTCACAGTCATGCTTCTTCTCAAGAGCGCGCCGACCTTGGTATTGCGGCTGTTATGCAGCAAATGGTGAACCAAATGGCGGCAATAGCTCAGGCGGTTCAGAATCCGGATCCGGCCCATGCTAATCAGGGCGGAGCGGATCGTTGGCTTCAGGATGTCATCAAGATGCAGCCTCCTCAGTTTTCGGGAGCTTCAGACCCGATCGGCTGGGAAGGGTGGATCAAAGAGATATCTATGGTCTTCACTGCTACCAACTGTCCCGAGGACCGTAAAGTCCCTATTGCCCAGTACTTTCTCACAGGGGACGCTACGGATTGGTGGGAGGCCGTTGGGCCCAAAGACCATGTTGCGTCGTGGACTGAATTCCAAGGACTGATGGAGACTGAATATTGCCCGTGGCCGGTAAGACAGGCTCGAGTACATGCCTTCTATGATGCTCAACCACGGGATATCCCCGTATCTCAGGCTATTGCCGATTTTAATAAGGAGTTGGGTTATGTGAAGACCCAAGTTGTCGAGGAGAGTGACAAAATTTTCCATTTTTCCAGACGGATGAAATTGTCGATTCGGGACTATATGTCGGGGCTCGTCTGTACTACCTTGAAGGATTATCAGAGTAGGGCCCTTGCTTACGATATGTCAGTGACAGCTAGTGAGGCGGCCCGCGAGAGCAAGAAGCGTAAGTCCACGGAATTTTTCGGGCCACAAGGGAGGGGGTCGGCAGAAATCCCACCGCTAACTTCCCACGGTGGTGGTCCACTGCTCACTGGGGTCCTCGTGGAACTACCGGTGCTCCTTTACGTGATGTGAAGTGTTTCAATTGTGGCCGTATAGCCACGCTACCATACTTGTTTGAGCCCTTTGCCGACGTGTAATCGGTGTGTCCACCGGTCACAAGGTCGTCAGGCCGAGAGGGAGAAAATCCTTGGTGCCCGGCTTCCATTCCAGCGCTAGGGAACCAAGTGTGAATCAAGGATCGCTTGCTCCTCAATCTCCGCCGAGTGCTAGTGGGGAGAGGTCTGGCCGCCTCTAAGGGGGAGCTTCCGGCTCGGCCACCCCACCCGCGTATCTATGAGATGCGAGAGCCGATGATCCAAATGGCTACCGTGGCGGCAGTGCACTGTTCATATTCTTTCTCATCCCGTCAGTGTGCTTTTCGATTCTGGTGCTACGCATTCATTCATATCTCTGGATTGTATGCGCCGTTTGAGTCTCGACTATTTGACGCCTTGTGAGCCCTTCATCGTTAAGCTTCCTAGCGGTGATCGGATCGTTGGTGATCAGGAGTTTCGAGACTGTTCTGTATTTATTTGTGAGAGGGCTTGGCCCTCTAATCTTATTATTGTGGGTATTGAGGGTGAGGACTTAATTCTCGGGGATGATTGGCTCGAGCGTCATGGTGCAATCATGAACTACCGCACGAGGATCATCACCATGTTAGCTGATGACGCAAGATTGAGCACTCTTTTCACGGCGAAAGAGGGGGAAACAGAAATTCGTTATTAACGCCTTGAAGGCGATGAGACTCTTGCGAAAGGGGTGTATTGGCTATTGGTGCTACGCCTTGAAGGCGGAGAGTGGTGGAGTCGAGCTTTCGTCGATTCCAATCGTTAATGAGTTTTCTGATGTTTTTCCTGACGAGTTACCGGGATTGCCACCGGATCGTGAGGTCGAGTTCGCTATAGAGTTAGAGCCGGGTGCGGCTTCCTATTTCAAGGCGCCTATCGCATGGCACCTTCAGAGATGTCCGAGTTGAAGAAGGCTGAGTGAGCTTCTTGAGTCGGGGGTATGTTCGACCGAGCGCCTCGCCTTGGGGCGCACCGGTCCTGTTTGCGGAAGAAGGATGGATCACTACGTTTGTGTATCGACTATCGCGAACTAAACAAGGTGACCATCAAAACAAGTATCCTTTGCCGAGAATTGACGACTTGTTCGACCGGTTGCAGGAGTGCGGTATTCTCGAAGATTGATTTGAAATCGGGTACTATCACTCCAGTGAGAGAGTCCGATGTGCCAAGACAGACTTTTCGGACGAGATACGGACATTATGAGTTTGTAGTTATGCCTTTCGGGTTAACTAATGCGCCGCGGTGTTCATGCGCTTGATGAACAAAGTCTTTATCGAGTATTTGGATAAGTGTGTCGTCGTCTTCATTGACGATATTCTTATTTATTCGAGGAACGAGGAAGAGCATGCCCATCATTTGCGGATAGTGTTAGACATTTTGAGGGCCGAGCAACTCTATGCGAAGTTCTCGAAATGTGAGTTCGGGCCAAGGAAGTGATGTTTTTGGGGTCACGTGATTTCATCGAGGGGGTTCGTGTAGATCCGCGTAAGATCGAGGCGTGTTGGATTGGGCACCGCCCAAAACGTGAGAGAGCCCGTAGTTTCGGGTTTGGGCCGCTACTACCGTAGGTTCGCCGAGGGTTTCGAAATCGGCTCGACCACTTACACGCTTGCTCCGTAATCCGAGAAGTTCGTCTGGAATGACGAGAGGCGTCAGCTTTGAGGAGTCAAGAAGCGTTTGACTTCACTCCGGGCTTTGGCGTTGCCATGTGGCAACAAGGGATTCGCCGCTTATAGCGATGCTTCAGTCGTGGTCTTGGGTGCGTATTAATGCAAGACGGCAAGACCTTTGCCTTTGCGTCGAGACGCTTGAGGCCGTATGAGCCGAACTACCCTACTCATGATTTAGAGTTAGCGGCGATGCTTCGCACTCAAGATTTGGCGTCACTATCTTTTCGGCTCGCATGTCGATTTTTACCGATCATAAAAGTCCAAATACATATTTACTTAGCGGAGTTGAATATGAGGCATAGGAGGTGGTTAGAGCCGATTAAGGATTATGACCTCGAAATCCTTTATCATCCGGCAAGGCGAACGCTGCCGCGACGCCTTGAGTCGGAAACCGATTGCATTGCGATCGCTTGAGATCCTTACGCCTCAGTCCGGGCTTCGGCGAGCTTTGATCGAGTTAGATGTTGAGGTTCTGTTGCCGGGAACTGTCGGGCAATTTTGTTCTTTGGAAATCTCGTCGTCTTTGATCGATGAGATTAAGATGAAGCAGTTAGAGGATCCGATGATTACTCAAATCCGTGAGAACGTTCTTAAAGGAAAGTCTCCTGGGTTTGTGATTCACGAAGATGGTGTTTTGAGATTTCGGGGTCGGCTTTGTGGGCCGAACGACTCAGAGTTGAGACAGAGTATTTTGCGTGAGGCCCATGCTACACCTTATTCCGTTCATCCTGGTTCGAATAAGATGTACAAGGACCTGAGAAGGAATTTCTGGTGGAATGATATGAAGGAGGAGGTCGCGCGGTTTGTTGCAAGGTGTTTGACTTGCCAGCAAGTCAAAATCGAGCACCAGCGACCGGCTGGGCTTTTGTAGTCACTTCCCGTTCTGGAATGGAAATAAGAAGATATATTGATGGATTTCATTACGAGATTGCCGAGATCGAGGTCGGGCATGAATATGGTATGGGTGATTGTTGATCGTCTGACCAAGTCGGCACATTTTCTGGGCATCAAGGACACTTGGGGCCCGGAGAAGTTAGCTCGTGTGTTTATCGCGCAGATTGTGAGGCTTCACGGTACTCCGAATTCTATTGTTTCGGATCATGATGGCCGTTTTGTATCGCACTGGGCAAAGGTGCATAAGGCGTTGGGTACCGTTTGCTTGAGTACCTCTTTTCATCCCCACGATGGGATAAATAACGCACTATCCAGACGTTCGAGGATTTGTTGCATGCTTGTGCTCTCGATTGGAGTAGTGACTGGGAGGAACATTTGCCATTGATCGAATTGACGTACAACAACAGTTGGCACGCGTCGATTTAGATGGCACCGTATGAGGCACTTTATGGGCGGTGATGTCGGTCACTGATTTGTTGGAATGAGGCGTCCGATTTGGTCGGGACCGAGCCGGATGTCGTTTTAGAGACGAGGCGGAAGATAGAATTAATTCGGGAACGGATGTTGACTGCCCAGAGTCGACAGAAGTCGTATGCCGACGTCCGTCGTCGACCTTTGGAATTCGAGGTGGGAGACAACGTTTTGCTAAAGGTGTCGCCGACGAAGGGAGTTTTTCGTTTCGGGAAGAAAGGGAAGTTGAGTCCGAGATTTATCGGCCCCTTTGAGATCCTCGAGCGAGTCGGTGGGTTGGCATACCGTTTGGCATTACCTCCAGCCTTGAGTCATGTTCATAGTGTTTTTCATGTTTTCCAGCTGAGGAAATATGTCCCGGATCCTAGTCACGTCATCGATTATGGCGAGATTGATATCGCTGAAGATATTACTTTTGAGGAGCGTCCTTTGAAGATTTTGGAGCATCGTGAGAAACGACTGAGGCATAAGACCATCCCTTTGGTCAAAGTGCAGTGGTCGAGACACGGTGTCGAGGAGGCAACTTGGGAAACCGAGGATAGCATGCGTTCTAGGTACCATGAGTTGTTCGTTTCTTAAGTTTCGGGACGAAACTTATTTTTAGAGGGGTAGAATGGAATATCCGCATTTTTCTTTCCCTTGTATTTTTATTTTTGGTGTACTTCTCGATCGTAGTGACCCGCGTGTACCTTTCAGTGTGTCCTTCCTGTCAACTGTTGAACTGTATTCTCGTTATTGTTGTGCGGAACCGCCGTTTCGGGGTTGCCGTGGATCCATTTCGTGTTATTGGTTTCCAAATATTGATTCCTATCGTTTTTATTCTCTTTCCGGATCATTTTATCATTTTGGGACCCAAAAGGGGTGTGGGCCGCGGCACAAGGTGTGTGCGCCGCGGCACACAGATTTCTCCAGTTGTTGGTCGAGCGAACTGTACTGTGTGCCGTGGCACACCCATCGGTGCCGCGGCACAGTGCCGAGTCAGTGCCGGGGCACACCCGTCCGGTGCCGCGGCACACCCGTGTGACATCTGCGACCAAAACCCAACTGTACCGGGTGCCGCGGCACACTGCCGAACCCTGGGAGCAAATTTTCGGCCTGTGCCGAGGCACACTTCGGCTGTGCCGCGGCACACCAAGCGGTCAACTGTATAATCTCGTTCTTATTAGACGAGATCGGCCATTTCCTCCATTCTTCACCTGCGCGAGAGAGAGAGAGATCATAGGGGGAGAACTTCTCAAGCATTCGTCATTTGGGGGTTGATTTTCATCATTCTCCTTCGGTTGTGAGGCCCGGATAATCAATCTAACGCGCGTTCTACGGATCTTAGTACTTGAATCTCCAAAGGTAATATCTCTTAGAACCCTATTTTCGATTAATTTGGGGGTTTTGGGTTTTTCTTCCGATTCGTTCCGTTTTGTTGGTGGATTCATGATGTATACGATTAATATTGTTAGTACCTTTAGTTTTCCTACAGATTCATGGATATTTTGTGGATTTTTACGGAATCGAGAGGGTTTGGTTGTGGTCCGCCCTCGTTGTTATTTTTGGTACGAATATACATGAATCGTAGGCGGGTTTCCGAGTGTATTCCATTTCCGTAATCGTCTAGAGTTAGTTGTGATTGTGTTATTCGAATCGTTAGGTTCATTTCTGCCGGTTCCTCGCGGTCGTATTCGATTCTTCCTTTCCGTTCGTATCACCGTCTATTAACCGAGGCAAGTACCCTTATGAACTTACAATCTTAATGTATTAGTATTGCATGAGAATGGTGTGTGTGTGTATGCTCACTACGGGTTAGATCCGACGGGGTCTCGGTAGGGGTCCACAGAGACGTGGATCGACGAGCTTGCTTTTAACCACTACGGGTTAGATCCGACGGGGTCTTGGTAGAGGTCCACAGAGATGTGGATCGACGGTTAATTGTGGTGCATTTTACAAATGTGATTTGATATTGGCATTTCCGGAAATGAATGTTTTGGAACTATGTTCTCTTGAATTGCATGCATTACTATTTGTGTAAGATGTAAGTCGTTCATTTGGTTACTTGTACTAGCGTAATTGCTAACCCCTCTGGGACTGCTTTTGGGGAAATTCGCTTTATGAATTTCAGTCGTTCATCGAGACGAGCTGCCGGACCAAGATATGGATGATGGCCGTGCGTGATGATTGTGCACGAGTGGTGTCTTATTGCTTTCTATCTTTTTATTTTTGTGGTCTTTAAACTAGTAGAAGTACTCGAGTACTTAAGAACTTTTACTCGTCGGGATTGTATTATTGTTTATTATGTTTGTGTCGGATTATGGTGTTATGATTAGACCGGTTGAACCGGGTGGATTATTTTGTTGGGCGTCTTTATGACGAGATATTTTTTCTGTTGCTTCTGTGAGTCGATGAATATGATGCTTGATCAGCCTGGTGGGTCCCATATAGGGATTCACGGCGCTGTAATATACCTCGGATATCCTGGGGGTGTTACAGTTATGGAGGGATTAATCGATGATATGAACTCCCAATCTTCGTGGATTAGTTGCTTGACAACATGTCTCCTGGATTGCCAAGTCTCCAGCCGCGGAGAGGAAAAGATGGAAATGAAAAACGGGTGAAAATATGGCTACTCACATATTTATACAGTACGGCCTAGCGTGCGCTACACCTTCCTGACTAGCGCTGGCTAACGGGCACTCGGCCGATAACCTCGGCCGTGGCCCGCAAGGCCCCGGGCATCAAGACTCAATCACGGCCGATCTCGCCGCCCGATCAAGGAGAGAAGGCGGCTACGCGGACGCTAGCGTGGCGCTAGCCGATCTGGCCCGTAACCCTTCGATCGAATCGCCGGCCAGTAACGACGCTAGCCGGCCGACAGGCGCTACGCCGCCGCGACTAGCGCGCTACGCCGCGTAGCGTGCGCTACCCGCCGATCCTTCCCGATTCCGTAACCCTAGAAACCCCACCGTCCGCCCGATAGCGTGCGTTGGTCGACCAAGCTAGCGTGCGCTATACCGCCGAGCTAGCGCGCGCAGACTTCCTGGCCGTAGCGCACGCTACGCCGGTTCGCCACACTCGTCCGGGCCGGTACCCGCAATCATCCGGCCAACCCACAACCGTCCGACCAGCCCCCGCAACCGCCGTGGCTCGACGACTCGATTTCAAAACGCATTTTAACGAACATGACGAAAAGTTCATGGACAACATCAACGACTTAATGAAAACATAATACCATAATTAGTCATACGCGACCAAGAAACGGTCGAGACAACAATTACAGATACGGATACCCGTAACTCCAAGAAATTACAAAATGGCCCAAAACGCCCGGAAATCACGATACGTGATCGAATAACCAAACCGGTTCACAAAGACGCCTAACAAAGTTAAACGGACTTACGGAAACTCAAATGTTAGCCAACGAGATTCGCAAGAACCGAACTCAAGTGCGAAAAGTCGTTAAAAAGCACGGAACTCAACAAAACGACCAAACGAACTCGATGTCAAAAAGTGTAGAATTAATCATTCTCGTAATGACGAAACGGCCATGAGCGAAGTCGTCAAAACGACTTCGCCGAAAAAGAAATTTACCGAAAATCGAAAATTGCGATATTACATTCTACCCTCCTTAAAAGAAGTTTCGTCCCGAAACTTAAAACAAGTAGGGGAAGAAATATTCCGCCAAGAAAAACTCAACAAGATACACAAGAATGCGTAACTAACGCCCAACGGCGTAATGTTACAAACAACGCTAAGGAATATACGGCGTGAAAACACGCTCCACGGCGACCAACACAACGTCGCCGTTAGGGATATAATAAAACCAACAAATGACAAACGTTATCAAACGGATAATATAGCCAAGTCAATTATCCGACAATCACAAAACACAACGAACGAAAATCAATATGATTGACCAACCCAACGGTACATCAATCAAAACGCGAGCCAACCGAACAAATACGGAATCCCACCGCCCAAGGGTTGGAAGATCGAAACGAGACTAATTTCCCGAACTTAAGGGAATTAGGAAGGAGCCCGAATGCTCAACAATCACGAAACGAGAACAAAACCGAACAAGCAAACGATCGAGACAATAAAGATCGAACAATCATGTCCGAAGCACGAAGGATAATAAAATTCAAACAACAACTCCCAAGATGATCTGGTGAGAACTACAAGACATGCATTCCCATAAGATCCACAGGAAAGGGAATAGCGATTGAAAAGTCACAGCGACAAACGAGTTATTCCAAAACAATACCACACTCGTTCGATCAACAAAAGCAATTGACAGGACAAGCTCAGAAATGTCAACGAACATAATGAGTCGACAGAGTCGAAAACACAAGAGTTCCAAATCCGATCCACTTCGAATAAAAGAACTAATAGAACCTGATGATGTCACTCCCGAACAAGGTTCACAAGAATCGAACTGAACCCGAAAAAGTCACATCGATAACCAAATCGACCCACAATAAGATCACAGCTCGTTCGGACGATGAAACCGAAATACAGAACAAGTTCATAAAGTATCAAAGAACATGAGCGAATCGATAGACTGGAGAAAGAGAAAATACCGAAGTCAAGATAGTACGGGTGTTACCTCCGACCTCGTCCACGAAATTCATAAAAACGGGAGCAAGGTAACAAGACATTAAACAACCGACACATAACGGAACCATCACCGATGCACACGGTCATACCAAACCAAGCTCTAACAGCTCGCACATGCACGACAATGCATAAATCACCACGAGGCGACAACATTCAACACCAACATCCCGCCTCTCACAGGGGGCTAACACAACAAATGTGTGGAAAACAACTCAACGCTCACGCCGCCAACTCGATCATACTCGGGAGCAAACATTAAAATGAAAATGCGAACATCATACATACATACCCATCCCTCAAACGGGAATGGATAGGTTTTTTTTTAAAAAAAAAATGAAAACCACCTTTTGAAAATAATTTAGGAAAAACACCGGTTGATCTTGAGTATCACCTTTCAAAAAAAAGTAAAAACGTGAAACATCGTTATCGATACTTTGGAAAACCATTTCGCATTTGATAAAAACGAGGACACTTTCTTTTAGTGAAAAACTTTCAGAATATTCGACCCCCGGGTCTAAGTAAAAGTGTTTATAAAATATTGAAAATATCTCAAAACATTTTGGTCCTCGAGGTAGAAAATTTTTGAAATATATTGTGGCACCTTGGATGTACCATAAGAAAATAACTCATTTGAAAAGTACGTCTCGAAATTTATTTTTCTAAGATACTCAAGGTTTTCAAAGATAATTCAATGGGATAGAATGCCCAAAATTTCAGATAATTACACGGAACATTATAGCGCCGTGGGTCCCGCGCCAGAACCCACCAGGCTAAAAACCATTTACAAAACGCCAAAAAGGTCGATGACGGTAATATTTCAAAACTCACAAAAGCCATTTATAAAATAGTAAATACCGTCATAAGAATTTCACCAAAACGATCAAGGCCATAATGCCAAAAACTCGGTTAAGGGAATCGATTTTTCGAAATAAAACTCAGTCGGTAAAATACCGAAAGTCATTACAAAAGGACTCACGCAGCGGATAAAAGAAATACAGTTCAACATGCACAATCCAGCAACACTACTCCTCATATGAACGAAGTATGAGAGTCAAGTAACCACATACCACGAAATCAAAATTCATAAAAGGATTCCGTCACTTAACAAATAATCATAAAAATAGCTCGTGTCACACGAGGCACAACACAAAGAAGGGAGACTTACAGCCAAAGGTCGCACGAAGATGATGATCGCCCCACGATACTAATCACGACCAACAAACTCAGACGACGCGTCGCGACACGACTCAGTCAGATAAAATCCGACGAAACAAGACTCAAACAACACGACTCGACCCGACAGCCTAGGTTTCCTCAACCTAAGCTCTGATACCATTTATGTAACACCCCCAATCCACTCAGGGATATTACATGCCGTAGACCCTCTCCTCGAGGATCTACCAGGCTGATAACTAAATCAAACATCTAAACATCGCCTTTAAGGCTAAAACGGCTCAGTAGACCGACTTGGTCTTTCAATAGTAACATACCACTCAATTCCAAACACATACCCACGCAGGGGTCAAAATACAATAAACTCCCGTACAACGGGGAAAAGATACTGCAGCGGAAAAGAAAATACAACTAGACCAATACGACATCAACGGATCCTCGTGTGATTAGTATCGTTCATCTTTCATCATCCTTCGTGCCGACCCTGTGCTATGCTCCAAAACCTGAATGCAAAAATAGACATCCACCCCCCGAATTCTCGGGGGTTAGCAAAACTCCACTGTTTTGCTAGTGCAAGAACAAAGTGCAAATACGAGCCATATAATTCACATTCCACAAATAACAATAACCAGGAATCCTCAAAAAATCCAAACGTAACGAAAAGCACTTCCCGAGGCAAGAGTCTGGTAAAATATTCTAAAACCGAAAGGTCACAAATCAAGGGAAAACAATTTATAAAACCGTTTAAATGCCATCGAGAGTTTTGATAGAAAACAACTTAGGATTTTCAAATCCTTATCTTTCCAAAAATCAACAGGGCCACAGCCCAAAGGTTTTGTTTTCGCAAATAGGAAACCACCAACAATTTACAGGGTCAGAGCCCAACATCACGTGTCCTCAACGGACATAAAATCAACGAAACATAATCATGCACGCGCATCGCCTAGGACCGGGATGCTACCACAGACATCCCACCCGAGGCCTCGAAGGACCCTCCCGAGCTGGCTAGCGAACAAATCACACACATCTCACGGTTGGATCAATCGCTTGTTGCATCCTGGCCACATGATCGCATGCCATGTGCCACCGTAGATTATCTCAGGCTCTCACGGTTGGATCAATCACTTGTTGCATCCTGACCACATGATCACGTGCCATGTGTCACCGTAGAACTTCAACCATATCCACACATTCACACAAATAACATATCACATCAAGGATATTCAAACAATTCGCCCAGAGGCGTCAAACACTTAGCAAAACACCACGTCAATCCACAACGCACCGAAATGAAATAATATACGTCCAAACGCAATACCAAGTGCAACATCAACACCAAACATATCCATAGAATTCATATAGTTATTCACAAACCACACCATTCACAAAACACACGCGTTTTGAAAGCAAGCCTTTAACAAGACTAAACCGAATCTTTTGAAAGTTCAATTCAAATGACCAAGCAACCACATTTAGACGATCACTAATTATCATATCCATAAAACAAGAATAGTATGGACAAGGTACTTGCCTCGAATAAGAACAACGCGGAGAATCGACCGAAATAGGTTGGCACGAACCGACTACGAACTCGCCGACTCCACCGAATGACAATACACAACAAAGAACTACGAACGAAAACAATAACAACGAAAATGAATTCCAAAGTACGACCCAAAGCCGCTAAATTCAAAGAACAAATGACGAAGGTTCAAGGATTTCCCCCAAAACGGCCAAGAACACGATTCGTTCCGTCAAATCACGAAAACGGAATTCCAAGTTGAAATATGGATATACAATCCATAGAATATGTTTAACAACATCATTTAACCATAATCGATCCATCGAAAACGGATGAAAAACAAGATCGAGGACAAATCCCCCAAAAAGTCAATTCGAAAGAAATCAAGAAATATACTTCGATTCGACGAAGAACAACGGATTAAATGATGTTAAACACAAGAATACTACCAATATTAATCATACCCATCGTGTATTAATCAACAACACGGAACGAATCGGACAAAAACGCAAAACCCCAAATTTTCCCAAAATAGGGTTCTAGGAAATCTCACCTTGATTACCGGATCAAAGGAGGTTATGGAGGGATTAATCGATGATATGAACTCCCAATCTTCGTGGATTAGTTGCTTGACAACATGTCTCTGGATCGCCAAGTCTCCACCGCGTAGAGGAAAAGATTGAAACGAAAAACGGGTGAAAATATGGCTACTCACATATTTATACAGCACGGCCTAGCAGGCGCTACACCTTCCGGACTAGCGCGCTAACGGGCAACCTCGGCCGATAACCCTGGCCGTGGCCCGCAAGGCCCCGGTATCAAGACTCAATCTGGCCGGATCTCGCTCGCCCGATCAAGGAGAAGGGCGCTGCGCGGACGCTTAGCGTGGCGCTTAGCCGACCGCCCGTAACCTCTGATCGAATCCGCCGCCGTGTAACGTATGCTAGCCGGCCGACAGCGTGCGCTACGCCTTCCGACTAGCGCGCTCTACGCTCGGCGTAGCGTGCGCTACCTGCCGATCCTTCCTGATTCCAGAACCCTAGAAACCCCACTGTCCGGCCCGATAGCGTGCGTTGGTCGACCAAGCTAGCGTGCGCTATACCTGCCGAGCTAGCGCGCGCAGACTTCTGACCGTAGCGTACGCTACGCCGGTTCCTGCCGCACTCGTCCGGCCGGTACCCGCAATCATCCGGCCAGAACCCACAACCGTCCGGCCAGTCCCGCAACCGTCCGGCCAGTCCCGCAACCGTCAGGGCTCGACGACTCGATTTCCGAAAACGTACGGAACGAACACGATTTAAAAGTTCGCGACAACATCAACGAATTCTAATGAAAACATAATATCATAATTAGTCATACGCGACCAAGAAACGGGTCGAGACAACAATTACAGATACGGATACCCGTAACTTCCAAGAAATTACAAAATGGCCCAAAACGCCTGGAAATCACGATACGTGATCGAATAACCAAACCGAAGTTCACAACACGTCTAACAAAGTTAAACGGACTTACGGGAAACTCGAAACAGCAGTTTCGAACGAGATTCGCAAGAACCGAACTCAAGTGCGGAAAAGTCGTTAAAAAGCACGGAACTCAACAAAACGACTCCGAAACGAACTCGGATGTCAAAAAGTGTAGAATTAATCATTCTCAGAATGACGAAACGGTCATGAGCAAGTCGTCAAAACGGACTTCGGCCGAAAAAAGAAATTTACCGAAAATCGAAAATTGCGGATATTACATTCTACCCTCCTTAAAAAGAAGTTTCGTCCCGAAACTTAAAACAAGTAGGGGGAAGAAATATTCCGCCAGTAAAAACTCAACAAGATACACAAGAATGCGTAACTAACGCCCAACGGCGAAATGTTACAAACAACGCAAAGGAATATACGGCGTGAAAACACGCTCCACGGCGACCAACACAACGTCGCCGTTAGGGATATAATAAAACCAACAAATGACAAACGTCATCAAACGGATAATATAGCCAAGTCAATTATCCGACAATCACAAAACACAACGAACGAAAATCAATATGATTGACTAACCCAACGGTACATCAATCAAAACGCGAGCCAACCGCTGAACAAATACGGAATCCCACCGCCCAAGGGTTGGAAGATCGAAAACGAGACTAATTTCCCGAACTTAAGGGAATTAGGAAGGAGCCTGAATGCTCAACAATCACGAAACGAGAACAAAAACCGAACAAGCAAACGATCGAGACAATAAAGATCGAACAATCATGTCCGAAGCACGAAGGATAATAAAATTCAAACAACAACTCCCAAGATGATCTGGTGAGAACTACAAGACATGCATTCCCATAAGATCCACAGGAAAGGGAATAGCGATTGAAAAGTCACAGCGACAAACGAGTTATTCCAAAACAATACCACACTCGTTCGATCAACAAAAGCAATTGACAGGACAAGCTCAGAAATGTCAACGAACATAATGAGTCGACAGAGTCGAAAACACAAGAGTTCCAAATCCGATCCACTTCGAATAAAAGAACTAATAGAACCTGATGATGTCACTCCCGAACAAGGTTCACAAGAATCGAACTGAACCCGAAAAAGTCACATCGATAACCAAATCGACCCACAATAAGATCACACTGCTCGGACGATGAAACCGAAATACAGAACAAGTTCATAAAGTATCAAAGAACATGAGCGAATCGATAGACTGGAGAAAGAGAAAATACCGAAGTCAAGATAGTACGGGTGTTACCTCCGACCTCGTCCACGAAATTCATAAAAACGGGAGCAAGGTAACAAGACATTAAACAACCGACACATAACGGAACCATCACTGATGCACACGGTCATACCAAACCAAGCTCTAACAGCTCGCACATGCGCGACAATGCATAAATCACCACGAGGCGACAACATTCAACACCAACATCCCGCCTCTCACAGGGGGCTAACACAACAAATGTGTGGAAAACAACTCAACGCTCACGCCGCCAACTCGATCATACTCGGGAGCAAACATTAAAATGAAAATGCGAACATTATACATACATACCCATCCCTCAAACGGGAATGGATAGGTTTTTTTTTTTTTAAAAAAAAATGAAAACCACCTTTTGAAAATAATTTAGGAAAAACACCGGTTGATCTTGAGTATCACCTTTCAAAAAAAAGTAAAAACGTGAAACATCGTTATCGATACTTTGGAAAACCATTTCGCATTTGATAAAAACGAGGACACTTTCTTTTAGTGAAAAACTTTCAGAATATTCGACCCCCGGGTCTAAGTAAAAGTGTTTATAAAACATTGAAAATATCTCAAAACATTTTGGTCCTCGAGGTAGAAAATTTTTGAAATATATTGTGGCACCTTGGATGTACCATAAGAAAATAACTCATTTGAAAAGTACGTCTCGAAATTTATTTTTCTAAGATACTCAAGGTTTTCAAAGATAATTCAATGGGCTAGAATGCCCAAAATTTCAGATAATTACACGGAACATTATAGCGCCGTGGGTCCGCGCCCGTAACCTGTGCTAAAAACCATTTACAAAACGCCAAAAGGTCGATGACGGTAATATTTCAAAACTCACAAAAGCCATTTATAAAATAGTAAATACCGTCATAAGAATTTCACCAAAACGATCAAGGCCATAATGCCAAAACTCGGTTAAGGGAATCGATTTTTCGAAATAAAACTCGATCGGTAAAATACCGAAAGTCATTACAAAAGGACTCACGCAATGGATAAAAGAAATACAGTTCAACATGCACAATCCAAAGAACACTACTCCTCATATGAACGAAGTATGAGAGTCAAGTAACCACATACCACGAAATCAAAATTCATAAAAGGATTCCGTCACTTAACAAATAATCATAAAAATAGCTCGTGTCACACGAGGCACAACACAAAGAAGGGAGACTTACACCAAAGGTCGCACGAAGATGATGATCGCCCACGATACTAATCACGACCAACAAACTCAGACGACGCGTCGCGACACGACTCGATCGGATAAAATCCGACGAAACAAGACTCAAACAACACGACTCGACCCGACAGCCTAGGTTTCCTCAACCTAAGCTCTGATACCATTTATGTAACACCCCCAATCCACTCAGGGATATTACATGCCGTAGACCCTCTCCTCGAGGATCTACCAGGCTGATAACTAAACCAAACATCTAAACATCGCCTTTAAGGCTAAAATGGCTCAGTAGACCGACTTGGTCTTTCAATAGTAACATACCACTCAATTCCAAACACATACCCACGCAGGGGTCAAAATACAATAAACTCCCGTACAACGGGGAAAAGATACTGCAGCGGAAAAGAAAATACAACTAGACCAATACGACATCAACGGATCCTCGTGTGATTAGTATCGTTCATCTTTCATCATCCTTCGTGCCGACCCTGTGCTATGCTCCAAAACCTGAATGCAAAAATAGACATCCACCCCCCGAATGCTCGGGGGTTAGCAAAACTCCACTGTTTTGCTAGTGCAAGAACAAAGTGCAAATACGAGCCATATAATTCACATTCCACAAATAACAATAACCAGGAATCCTCAAAAATCCAAACGTAACGAAAAGCACTTCCCGAGGCAAGAGTTTGGTAAAATATTCTAAACCGAAAGGTCACAAATCAAGGGAAAACAATTTATAAAACCGTTTAAATGCCATCGAGAGTTTTGATAGAAAACAACTTAGGATTATCAAATCCTTATCTTTCCAAATCAACAGGCTACGCCAAAGGTTTTGTTTTCGCAAATAGGAAACCACCAACAATTTACAGGGTCAGAGCCCAACATCACGTGTCCTCAACGGACATAAAATCAACGAAACATAATCATGCACGCGCATCGCCTAGGACCGGGATGCTACCACAGACATCCCACCCGAGGCCTCGAAGGACCCTCCCGAGCTGGCTAGCGAAACAAATCACACACATCTCACGGTTGGATCAATCGCTTGTTGCATCCTGGCCACATGATCGCATGCCATGTGCCACCGTAGATTATCTCGTGCTCTCACGGTTGGATCAATCACTTGTTGCATCCTGACCACATGATCACGTGCCATGTGTCACCGTAGAACTTCAACCATATCCACACATTCACACAAATAACATATCACATCAAGGATATTCAAACAATTCGCCCAGAGGCGTCAAACACTTAGCAAAACACCACGTCAATCCACAACGCACCGAAATGAAATAATATACGTCCAAACGCAATACCAAGTGCAACATCAACACCAAACATATCCATAGAATTCATATAGTTATTCACAAACCACACCATTCACAAAACACACGCGTTTTGAAAGCAAGCCTTTAACAAGACTAAACCGAATCTTTTGAAAGTTCAATTCAAATGACCAAGCAACCACATTTAGACGATCACTAATTATCATATCCATAAAACAAGAATAGTATGGACAAGGTACTTGCCTCGAATAAGAACAACGCGGAGAATCGACCGAAATAGATTGGCACGAACCGACTACGAACTCGCCGACTCCACCGAACGACAATACACAACAAAGAACTACGAACGAAAACAATAACAACGAAAATGAATTCCAAAGTACGACCCAAAGCCGCTAAATTCAAAGAACAAATGACGAAGGTTCAAGGATTTCCCCCAAAACGGCCAAGAACACGATTCGTTCCGTCAAATCACGAAAACGGAATTCCAAGTTGAAATATGGATATACAATCCATAGAATATGTTTAACAACATCATTTAACCATAATCGATCCATCGAAAACGGATGAAAAACAAGATCGAGGACAAATCCCCCAAAAAGTCAATTCGAAAGAAATCAAGAAATATACTTCGATTCGACGAAGAACAACGGATTAAATGATGTTAAACACAAGAATACTACCAATATTAATCATACCTATCGTGTATTAATCAACAACACGGAACGAATCGGACAAAAACGCAAAAACCCCAAATTTTCCCAAAATAGGGTTCTAGGAAATCTCACCTTGATTCGCTGGATCAAAGGAGGTTATGGAGGGATTAATCGATGATATGAACTCCCAATCTTCGTGGATTAGTTGCTTGACAACATGTCTCCTGGATCGCCAAGTCTCCAGCCGCGTAGAGGAAAAGATTGAAACGAAAAACGGGTGAAAATATGGCTACTCTGTCATATTTATACAGGCACGGCCTAGCGTGCGCTACACCTTCCGGACTAGCGCGCGCTAACGGGCAACCTCGGCCGATAACCCTCGGCCGTGGCCCGCAAGGCCACAATCAAGATTCAATCTGGCCGGATCTCGCCGCCCGATCAAGGAGAAGCGCGCGCTGCGCGGACGCTAGCGTGCGCTAGCCGATCTGTCCAGAACCCTCTGGACTGAACTGCCCGGCCAGGTAACGTATGCTAGCCGGCCGACAGCGTGCGTTACGCCTTCCGACTAGCGCGCTCTACGCTCGGCGTAGCGTGCACTACCTGCCGATCCTTCCTGATTCCAGAACCCTAGAAACCCCACTGTCCGGCCCGATAGCGTGCGTTGGTCGACCAAGCTAGCGTGCGCTATACCTGCCGAGCTAGCGCGCGCAGACTTCTGACCGTAGCGTACGCTACGCCGGTTCCTGCCGCACTCGTCCGGCCGGTACCCGCAATCATCCGGCCAGAACCCACAACCGTCCGGCCAGTCCCGCAACCGTCCGGCCAGTAGCGCAACCGTCAGGGCTCGACGACTCGATTTCCGAAAACGTACGGAACGAACACGACGAAAAGTTCGCGGACAACATCAACGACCCGGAATGAAAACATAATACCATAATTAGTCATATGCGACCAAGAAACGGGTCGAGACAACAATTACAGATACGGATACCCGTAACTTCCAAGAAATTACAAAATGGCCCAAAACGCCCGGAAATCACGATACGTGATCGAATAACCAAACCGAAGTTCACAACACATCTAACAAAGTTAAACGGACTTACGGGAAACTCAAATGCTAGCCAACGAGATTCGCAAGAACCGAACTCAAGTGCGGAAAAGTCGTTAAAAAGCACGGAACTCAACAAAACGACTCCGAAACGAACTCGGATGTCAAAAAGTGTAGAATTAATCATTCTCAGAATGACGAAACGGTCATGAGCGAGTCGTCAAAACGGACTTCGGCTGAAAAAAGGAATTTACCGAAAATCGAAAATTGCAGATATTACAATATCAAGTGATCAAGATGATAATGGTACTCCTACGACTCAAGGCGGCACTACGTCTTAGTTATTTTAATATGTAACTTTCGATAACTTGTATTTAGACTTGGTACTTTCGTACTTTTGAAGTTAGATTGGTGGTGTTTGTTTGGTTTTGGTACTTTAGAAGTTAAATTGGTGGTTTGTTTGGTTTTGGTACTTTAGAAGTTAAATTGGTGGTTTGCTGCTTATTTTGTATTAGAAGTCAATTGCTGACTTGGCAGCAAAGGGGGACCCACTGATGACGTGGCACCAAGGTGGGACCCACTGCTAATATGGTACAAATATAGGCTCACTGATGACGAAGCAATATTCGTGCCCATATTTTATTGCTTTTGGCAATCTTAGGCAACACCGTTTCTTGTTGCCTTAATGTTGGGATTCGGTGCCTAAAACGAAGGCCCAGCGGAAGCGGTAAAACGAAAATTAATTCGATCCGAATCCCTACGAGGATCGATCGAGCTACGTATATACGAATATCAAAACGAATAACAAGAGATATAGAAACTCACCCTTGTAGTCCGTTGATTATATGGATAACTTTCTCTTGAGCTATTCCCCAAGCTTTGCTTTATCTCTACGAATCTATTCTGCTTCAAGCCCTTGAACGATCCAACACCGAAAGCACCGCGTCTCTACTTGCCACGCGCCAGAAAAACGAACGGAATGACAACACTTTGCTATCCTCCGAGGATACGGCTAGAGCTAGGTGATGAAGCTATTGATTTTGATGAATATACTCCAAGTATGTTTATCAAAATTCTCTCAATAATTTTTTCTCAATTTTCTCCAAGAAAAATGAAGAAGAAGTTAGTGAAGAAGATGAAGATGAGTATGAACACCATGAAATGAACTCTAAGTTCTATTCTCTCTCTCCTTCAAACTCACTTACGTATATCTCTCCTCCAAGGTGTGAATTATATATGTTATATGATTTAGTCTTCTCAATCACAAGCTTACATATATATTCTTTATTCACCTTCCACCAAACTTTATACAACTCATTCACATGAGTTGGTATCCCCACCATGTCAATATCATCCATATAAAATGGAAACAAAAGACAAGGGGAAATTAGGTGGAAAAGAGGAGGGTGGCCATGATGAAAAATGGACGAGTTCGGTTCGTTTCGGACTCCCGAAAGTCCAAACAGATAAACTCCGATTCCATTTCGATGTATTTATATCGATTAATTAATCCAATTAATTAAACATATCAAATACAAAATAATATAATTAATTTCTCCAAGAAATAATTATATACATGAATTAAATTAATCACCCAAGAATTTATTTAATTCATTAAAGCCGTAAATCAATTTATCCAATAAATCAAATTAGACATCTAATGTCCCAAATTTAGATATCCAATATCTAATACACATAATGAGAGAATTAGCTTGATTCATTTCGTCAATCCTAATGCGCGACTCGGAGGTCCGTCTCGCTTAGCAATGGGAGGACCCAAAGCGTAGTATCACCACCTAGCTAGCCCGGCGGCCTACACTGTACCCCAACTGAGAACGAATGATTGGGATCATTCAAGAACCATTCTGTCGTGAATACCAAGATACGTATAAACCCTTCTTTCAAATGTCCCGATCAAGTTATAGGGTCACGGTTAGTCAAACCCTATCTCAGACTTGACGCTATGCATGCGTTAATGCAAATCGAGATCATCGAGCTCTCTTGTATCTAATACAGCTAGCTCCAAAGCTTTGGCCAAAGACTTATGATCTCATCTGCCAATAACCGCATAGGACATATAACCCGTTCACTAAAATGAGAAAGAATTCTATCTTGGTATTCAGTAGGACCTGCTACTTGCGCATCAAGATGCACGTTGAGGTTGACCCCCGCCTTCCGGTTTACAGGGTCGAACTACTCTAATGAAAATCTTGACGTCACAAGCACATCCCTACTAAATCCTCAAGTCGAAGGTTCACGAATACCTATCACAACCTTTCGATTCCATCATTGACTGTCCCGGAGTGAAATCCGTGTGACGAATCGAGGGTGAGTCGGTTCGAGTATACTAATCTAATTAGCATACCTATAATGTGTGCTCCCACTAACCATTTGTGTTCAACAGGCACTCTCCTTGTCAAAGAACATGTCATACAAGTCTTTACATAAACTTAACGCCCAGTCAAGTTTCATCGACTTGCGAACGATTAAGTATTTGAGCTATAAACCTTTCCAGTGCCGACCCCCTTATCCAATAAGGAGTGGAACGTTTTGTTCTCAAATACACGGACTAGTTTCTATATGTATATTTACGAGTTAGGAATGCCAGTAACTACCAGTAAATAAAGAAACATTCATTGCCTTATATTAATGATTAACATAATTATAAGTACAATACCCTCACTCAACAACCTCTGAGTGGCATTCGAGGGCATACTCCTAACAATCTCCCACTTGCACTCAATGCCACACACTATGGTATCTAATACCCATGTTCTCCAGATTATGCTCCAAGCTAATCTGAGAATGTGGCTTGGTCAGTGGATCAGTGACGTAGTCGGCTGACTCTACTCTATGCAGCACAATGTATCTCTTTGCGATCAAATACTCTTACGAGATGATACTCTCTCAATATGTTTGGTACTGTTGGGAAACCTCGGCTCTTAGGCCTGTGCTACCGCTCTGGCAACAAGAAGACAAGGTGTCACGAGAAGTTTACCTAGTAACTTCTTAACCCTTCCTTTGGAGGCCTCCGTGGCCGCTTTATACTCAAACTAACCGGTGGAATCGAAATACGCTATACTAGGCACTATGCCAAGATACTGCTCTTCCATTAAGAGTAAATGTAGCCAGAAGTAGACATATAATCGTCTTTCTGTCTTTGGAAGTCCAATACAGTGAATCCCACCACATTCTGTACTCCACCACCATATATAAGAATTAGATCTCTTAGTACTTCTAAAGTACTTGAGAACATTCTTTACGGCGGTCTAATGTTCCCTGACTAGGTTAGCCCGAAACCTACTTACCACGCTTCCAGCATGCGCAATGTCAGGCCTTGTACACAATAAAGCATATGTAAGGCTATCCACTTCCGAAGCATATGGTATATAACTCATTTCCTTTCATTGTTCCTCACTATGAGGACACATCTTCAAGGTGAGTTTTATTCCATGTCGCATCAGAAGGAACCCTCTTTAAGATCTAATCTATATAGAGGGCTTAGGAAAAACATATCATTCTCTTCGATCTATCCCAGTAGAGTCGAATACCAAGAATACAGGTTTCTTCTCCCAAGTCTTTCATGGAGGAATTACTTGAAAGCCAAGCTTTCCCAGAACTGAGCATTCCCACATCATTTCCTATTAGTAGAATGTCATCTACATATAGTACTTAGAATGTGATCTTGCTCCCACTAACCCTCTTGTATACACAAGATTCCTCTTCATTTTGCACGAAGTCAAACTCTTTGACCGTCTCATCAAAATGAAGGTCCCAACTACATGAAGACTGCTACAGTCCATTTCATGGAGTCTACATCCACCATTGCTAGGTCATTGGTTGCGGGTCGGTCTCTTGTTTATCACTTGGAACCTCGAGGAAACCCAGTTCCTCTAAGGGCATAAAACTATACCTCTCAGGTAAATGAGACACCCTACTAGACCTACGAGGTGGTTGTACTTGTGTTTCAGAAAGTTCAGTTCCAGTTTCTTGCACAGGTGTCTCCTGAGGAGTTTCATTGTATTCTTCTAAAGAAATACTTCTACCTGCTCCGACTTCCTGAATTAACTCATCTTCCAGGAAGTGTGCTTGTAAAGCAACAACGATCTTTCGATCTTTGGGCATGTAGAATAGATATCCCATCGTCCCAGATGGGAATCCAATGAAACGTCCCTTCGCGGACCTAGCTTCCAACTTCTCCACCTTAGTCTTCTTGACATAGGCGGGACATCCCCAAATCCTAATGTGATTAAGACTTGGTTTCCTTCCCTCCCACATCTCATGTGGAGTTTTAGGAATGGATTTGGAAGGACATCTGTTCAAGATGTAAGCGGCAGTCAGGAGTGCATACCCCCATAGTTAAATCGGAAAGTCAGTATAGCCTAGCATGGAACGGACCATGCTCAACAAGGTCCGGTTCCTTCTTTCTGACACACCATTTAACTAAGGAGTACCTGGAGGTGTTAGTTGTGAAACTTTTCCATGTTTCTTAAGGAACTCGTCAAACTCCGTACTCATATACTCGCCACATCGGTCCGACCGAAGTGCATTAATATGATTACCAGTTTGTTTCACGATTAGGGCCTTGAATTCCTGAAATTTCTCAAAGGCCTCAGATTTATGTTTCATTAAGTATACATAACCATACCTAGTATGATCATCTGTAAACGTAATGAAATATTGATATCCGTCGCGTGCTGCTTCCAAAGCACCACATACGTTGGTATGGATTAATCCCAGTTTATCAGCGGCTTTTTTCAAATGTCCTTGTGAAGGGGGACTTAGTCATTTTGCCTTTAAGGCAAGATTCACAAGTAGGGAAGGGATCTGATCCCAATGGACCCATAAGTCCATCTTTTTCCATCTTGTAAACCTTGGTCTGACCAACATGATCAAGTCTAAGATGCCATTTCAAAACTTGATTGGTTTCATCCCTACCACGTTTTCTAGTCATAGTATTCACAACTACGTTGTTGTTGAGATTTAGATGATACAATCCATTTAACAATGTAGCAGTACCAACTAGTTTATTTTAGAAATAAATTTTGCGGGAACCATCACCAATGAAAAATGAAAAGCTTTTTCGGTCCATGACCGGAATGGATACAATGTTTTTGTGCCCCTTGGGCAAAACAAGTACATCTTCTAAAGTCAAAACAAAGCCGGATTCTAAACCCAAAAGAAGTGATCCTATGTCGGTCGCCTTGACACTATGCCCGCTTCCGACTGTGATCATAACTTCTCCAGCTTCAAGCTTCCTACTTTGTTTCAGATCCTGATTCACGGTACAGATATGAGAACTAGCACCAGAATCCAGTACCCAGGAAGTAGCAGAACAATTTGTTTCCAAAACTAAATGTTCTGTACCTGAAGTGCCATGAAGAATCGGACAGTCTCTAGCCCAGTGGCCCAGCTCACCGCACTTGAGACAAGTATCTTTCTTCTTCTTGCATTTTGGAACCATTGGGGCCTTGCCCTTTCCTTTAGGGTCCTTAACTTGTGGTCCAGTATGCTTCTTGGTCTTTTTCTTTTATTCTTAGACTTTCGAAGTCCAGAAGAAATCACAAGGGTAGACTCCTTCATCCACGGAGTCTTCATTTGAGACTGAGCGGTCACAAGTTTGTTCATTAGCCCAGCTAAATTACATGCAATATCATTGCAGTTGAAGTTCATAACAAACTGTGAGAAGGAATCAGGGAGAGACTGTAGGATAAGGTCAGTTTGGAGAGAAGTATCCATTTTAAAATCAAGAGCCTCCAATCTCTCGATCATAGATATCATTTTGAGGACATGTTCCCCAACCTTCTCACCTTCCTTTATCCTTGCACCGAACAGTTTCTTGGATATCTCATATCTAGCAGTTCTGCAGTGCTCACCATAAAGTTTGGTTAAGTGAGATAGAATCTGCCTAGCAGAAGTCATTTTCTCATGAGATCTCTGAAGCTCATTAGACATGGAAGCCATCATATAAGCACGGACTTTCACGTCATCCTTAACCCACTTTTCGTGGTTTTCAATCTCTTCCTGATTGGCTCGGGTCCGCACAGGAGGTGCCGGAATGTCCGTCTCCAAGACGTATCCCTGTGCCTCTACACTGAGGACAATCATCAGATTGTGGAGCCAATCCACAAAGTTAGGTCCTATTAAGGTGTTCTTTTCGAGCAGAATTGCGAGTGGATTCATTGTCATATTGAGATTTGAGTCTGCATTAAGTACGATAGATTAATTAGTGACTCATTCAATTATGTTCTGAGTATAGAATTAAGGTCTTTTCTATTCTTGTTACCCAGATCCCAATATTTTTATCGGAACAACACACTCCCATGTGAAATCCGGAAGTATCGCCGCTCTACTTCATAGTGGTGATCGAGTTCTTTATAAATCTTAATAGAGGGCAACCGAACAGGTTTCTAGTCTATTAATTTTCATAAAGTGGTGTCCAACACCAACCCATCTAATGGATGATTCGATCTTCTTTTTCCCCTTGTTCACTCCCCTCAACCTATACGGTTTCTATAGTTCGTGAACAAGTTAAGTTTATACCATCGACGCAAATCAGTTTCACAATTGAATCTTATCCGGCAACCTATCAGGTTTCTAGGGATAAAATTTGCTCCAACCGAAGGCATCCAATGCGCTCCCGGTAATTTATCCATCCTCCCCGAACGACTACCCCGATAACTCGGAAGCATAGCACCTCTGGTTTGGATTTCAATTTCCCGAAAACTCGATGGAGGGAAGGAAAACCTTGAAACCTTATAAACTTAATTATTTATTATGGGAGAATTTTCGCGATTAACGTTACACTTTGCACATTAATCATATTAGCGCGTTTGTGGTATTCATACAATATGAAAAAACCATTCACAACCTAGTTGCTACCAACATGTGGTTCATGGACCGTTCTTAGAAAACAAAAAACTTCGTAATCTAATTACAAGTCTTCGTCTTGAATCTTCGTTTTCTCGAAACGGATCTTCCTCCGGTCTTCGTCATTACATATAAATTTTACATCGAAAATTGCATCCTAGATACAAACATTTCTAGTAAAATAAATAGGCTCAAAACGGCCTTTACAACCCAATCGAATAAAACGAACGTTTCAAAACTAAGTCCACGAACCACATCCCCATTAAAAAGCATTCATCAAATAAAGACTATATAAATGGAAAGCGTAGATATACATTGATCCAATCAACAATACGAACCGATCCAATCGATTCACACAACCGGTAATATGATAACGTTCAAAATAATTCGGTCGACCACAATTATTCCAATTAATCGAATTTTCCTTATAAAATGAAATACCATAAATCATTTTAATCATATTAAATCTAATTTAACATGCGGGAGATTAATTTTCAAGAATACACGAAAAATCGAGCCGGGTGAAAAAATGGCACTGCTGGCGAAGTCATCGCCGGCACTGCCGGCAGACACGGCCCGTGTCGCCAGACACGATCGGGTCATGCCGGCAGTGTCCTGCACATTCTGCCCGGACACGGCCGTGTCTCGACA
The DNA here is from genome assembly GCA_033398695.1 of Orobanche coerulescens. Taxonomy (NCBI): domain Eukaryota; kingdom Viridiplantae; phylum Streptophyta; class Magnoliopsida; order Lamiales; family Orobanchaceae; genus Orobanche; species Orobanche coerulescens. The sequence goes on from CM065819.1 coordinate 65,545,815, forward strand.
CGATCGAGTCACTTCGAAGCCTTCGGCCAGACACGCCCGTGTCGCCCGACACGGTCGGGTCTCCTGTGCGATGCTTTGGCAGATCGCCGGACAAGACCGAGTCACCCAGGACAGGGTCGAGTCACTCTCGGCCAGAATGCACCTTTTGACCAAAAAGTCGTACGACGACGATTCGGGGCTAGATTTTCGACTGGATATCCAATATCAATATTTTCCGACTTTCATATCTTCAATATAAATCATATTTCCCAAAAATTTAAGATTTATATTTAGACATAAAGTTACGAAAAATACAATTATTACGAACGAAAAACATATACCACGATTATGACTAAAATGATTCCAAATCATTCACCATCTAATCGAGCATTCCAAATGCCAATATTGTATATACGATCGCAAGACCTACGCTCCGATACCACTGTTGGGATTCGGTGCCTAAAACGAAGGCCCAGCGGAAGCGGTAAAATGAAAATTAATTCGATCCGAATCCCTACGAGGATCGATCGAGCTACATATATACGAATATCAAAACGAATAACAAGAGATATAGAAACTCACCCTTGTAGTCCGTTGATTATATGGATAACCTTCTCTTGAGCAATTCCCCAAGCTTTGCTTTATCTCTACGAATCTATTCCGCTTCAAGCCCTTGAACGATCCAACGCCGAAAGCACCGCGTCTCTACTTGCCACGCGCCGGAAAAACGAACGGAATGACAACACTTTGCTATCCTCCGAGGATACGGCTAGAGCAAGGTGATGAAGCTATTGATTTTGATGAATATACTCCAAGTATGTTTATCAAAATTCTCTCAATAATTTTTTCTCAATTTTCTCCAAGAAAAATGAAGAAGAAGTTAGTGAAGAAGATGAAGATGAGTATGAACACCATGAAATGAACTCTAAGTTCTATTCTCTCTCTCCTTCAAACTCACTTACGTATATCTCTCCTCCAAGGTGTGAATTATATATGTTATATGATTAAGTCTTCTCAATCACAAGCTTACATATATATTCTTTATTCACCTTCCACCAAACTTTATACAACTCATTCACATGAGTTGGTATCCCCACCATGTCAATATCATCCATATAAAATGGAAACAAAAGACAAGGGGAAATTAGGTGGAAAAGAGGAGGGTGGCTATGATGAAAAACGGACGAGTTCGGTTCGTTTCGGACTCCCGAAAGTCCAAACAGATAAACTCCGATTCCGTTTCGATGTATTTATATCGATTAATTAATCCAATTAATTAAACATATCAAATACAAAATAATATAATTAATTTCTCCAAGAAATAATTATATACATGAATTAAATTAATCACCCAGTAATTTATTTAATTCATTAGGCCGTAAATCAATTTATCCAATAAATCAAATTAGACATCTAATGTCCCAAATTTAGATATCCAATATCAAATACACATAATGAGAGAATTAGCTTGATTTATTTCGTCATCAATCCTAATGCGCGACTCGGTAGGTCCGTCTCAGTCAGCAATGGGAGGAACCAAAGAGTAGTAGCACCACCTAGCCAGCCTGGCGGCCTACACTGTACCCCAGCTGAGAACGAATGATTGGGATCATTCAAGAACCATTCTGTCGTGAATACCAGTATATGTATAAACCCTTCTTTCAAATGTCCCGATCATGTTATAGGGTCACGGTTAGTCAAACCCTATCTGTACTTGACGCTATGCATGCGTTAATGCAAATCGAGATCATCGAGCTCTCGTGTATCTAATACAGCTAGCTCCAATGCTTTGGCCAAAGACTTATGATCTCATCTGCCAATAACCGCATAGGACATATAACCCGTTCACTAACAGGAGAAAGAATTCTATCTTGGTATTCGCAGGACTCGCTACTTGCCCATCAAGATGCACGTTGAGGTTGACCCCCGCCTTCCGGTTTACAGGGTCGAACTACTCTAATGAAAATCTTGACGTCACAAGCACATCCCTACTAAATCCTCAAGTCGAAGGTTCACGAATACCTATAACAACCTTTCGATTCCATCATTGACTGTCCCGGAGTGAAATTCATGTGACGAATCGAGGGTGAGTCCGTTCGAGTATACTAATCCAATTAGCATACCTATAATGTGTGCTCCCACTAACTATTAGTGTTCAACAGGCACTCTCCTTGTCAAAGAACATGTCATACAAGTCTTTACATAAACTTAACGCCCAGTCAAGTTTCATCGACTTGCAAATGATTAAGTATTTGAGCTATAAACCTTTTCAGTGCTGACCCCCTTATCCAATAAGGAGTGGAACGTTTTGTTCTCAAATACACGGACTAGTTTCTATATGTATATTTACGAGTTAGGAATGCCAGTAACTACCAGTAAATAAAGAAACATTCATTGCCTTATATTAATGATTTACATAATTATAAGTACAATGCCCTCACTCAACAACCTCTGAGTGGCATTCGAGGGCATACTCCTAACACTTAATTGGTTATGCTGTTGACTTATAAGCATAATGCAATATTTTATTGATGTTGCAGTGGAGAGAAAAAGTATTGCCTTAGGGTTCAAAGGTAACAGCCGTATTGGCAACAAGGGTTTGGTGTTGCCTTTGGCCTATGGCAACACTTTTCGTGTCTTCTGCAACAATAAACAGGGCTTGCCTATGTGCACTTATGGCGTAGTGTGATAAAATAAATGAAGGACTAAGACATCTGTATTGGTATTATTACCGCACTTGGTTGACAGTTGTATTGGAAGACATTGTGTGTCGGCCTTATCGTATGAGAATATTGTTGGAAGATGTATATGTATTCAATATGCCGTATGTTCGTATTCTGCATGTCGAGACGTTGGACAAGAGTAGCTGAAAATGGCTAAGTATAGCCTGATTATCGCACGTTAAAGTTCAAGCTTAGCGCACGCTATCTTGCAGGATTAGCGCATGCTAAAGGCAAAGGATAGTGCACGCTAGTACAGACAGATCAGAATGAATCTATGTGTGGACCCGACTACTTTCGGCGCATGTGCCGACAAAGTCAGCGGATGTTTATTGTGAAGGATTAGCGCACGCTAATGCATATTGATTAGCGCATGCTAATCAGATCGGTCCAAAGGAATTTTGGCTTTGTCAGGTTACTTTCGGCATGTGGGGACACGGGGGTAGGTGCAGACTGTAGCAAGTCAATTATGAGTAGCGCACGCTATGGATGAAAGTTTGCGTACGCTAAGTAGAGGCCTTTACGTACGCTATTACATGGGCATTCCGTATGTAAATCATTGTATGCAGTAAGTCAGTAGCCTCTGGACCCCGATAGTGCATGCTAACAATGTAGGTTAGCACACGCTAATAATGTACAGTATATATATATAAGTGCAGTTGGCCATTATTCGTCATTTCCATCCATTTCTTCATGTGAACCGATAGAGAGAGCCTTGAGAGGTATTTGAGGTTCCCAAACACTGAGAGATGATGATCTTTAACAAGATTAAGGTGGAGAGCATAGATTAAAGCCTTGTTCTTGAAGTTATTCATGATTCTTGGAAAGGAGTTCAATTGTTCTTCTTCTTGGTTCATTTATACAAGGTAATTTCGTATCCCTTTGATAGTGGTTCATTTTTAAGGATGATTACTTGTGAGGAAGCGAGTTGGATTATCTTGTGATGATGTTATATGAGATTTAATGGGATTTTGATAAGAGTTCTCGGATGTTAATTGAGATTTCTCCATACTTTAATAATTGTGTTTCGTTTAACCCGATGAAAGATGGATTTCTGAAGTATGTTGATTTCATATGAATCATGATATGAAATTGTATTCTAGATTAAGTATGATATGATCCTTGTTATCGGGTTGGTCGATATCTTCTTCATGATGATATATACATCAGGCTATGTAGTTTTGAATGTGATTTCGGATATTTTATGTTCTTGAAGAACTCTTGAATAATATGATATGATGATTATTTATAGGAGGTGTGGCGTTTTGGATATGAATATGGGATATTCGTATCTAGATCTAAGATATGTGTTTTGATATAATATTCATATAAGAACACGAATATGATTTCGAGTATGGTGATGAGATTGAATTTGGAAAAGTTATTGTTAATCTTGGAGCATGATTTCCTTTTCATTCGTATTCGTAGTCGCAAGGTGTTAGTCGATGCTTGGAATGCATGCAACTGTACAACATTAGCGCACACTAAGCTTACTGTCTAGCGCACACTAACGGGAGCGACTTAGCGCACGCTACGGTATATGATTAACGTGCGCTAAGTAGGCAGAAAGTGCAGTATTTTCGTGTTGTGGTTGTGAATTCGTGCTGGTTTGAGTTGGATTGGTCAGCCTAGTGGTTATTCGAGATATTGTTGAGCCATTGGGTTTATGAATTGGTTTTATTGATTGTTGATTGTTATCGAACTTGTTGTTTATCGAAATATTGTAATAGGTTGAGATTATTGATCGGTGATTAGAACCATGCATTGCGGTCGTGTTCGAGGTATGTTCCGTGTTCTCCTTCTTGGTTCTTATCCTGGGATGGACAATCGATTGTCGTGTTGAGATTTGATGATGTTTATTTCCGATGGATCGAATTGGTCAGAGTTGGTATATTTCCGTATTGTGAGTTATGATGATGTTTTGAGAATTTTGGGTATTGCTCGAGGTACCGTATGGACATTATATTTGAGTTAATTGATTAATCGAGATTACGAAATGTGCATTGCGATAATGGTTATTCTGATGAGAATTATGACGAGTTTGGTAAAGTTATGACGGTAAGTTGTAATACCCGTACTTTGTAATCTCCTTTTATTGACTGTTTAACTTTGTCGTCCTCCTTATGTTGTCGTTCTGTAAATGCTTGGAGATGTTGTGGATATTGTTATTGAGTTTCGTATCTCGTTTGGTTTTTGATCATGTCGTTTGGACCTTTCGGAAATGTTCTGGACCAGAGATATAACGCACGCTAGGCCTAGGCTAACGCACGCTAATTCTGCTCGATTAGCGCACGCTAGCTTTGAGCCGTAGCGCGCGCTAGGAGGATCAGTCAGGTCAGAGCCAGTATTTCGGACTTCTCTCTGGACGGGCGGATTAACGCACGCTAGGGGTTGCTAGCGCGCGCTATTCTTGGTTAGTAGCGCACGCTAACATCCGTCCGTAGCGCACGCTACCGGGCTGGTCAGCAGAGGCAGTGAGGTTGCCAGGTTTTCTGGACTATCAGATAGCGTACGCTAGGCTTTGGCTAGCGCACGCTAAAGCTATTGCATAACGCACGCTAAAAAATAGCGGTAGCGCACGCTAAGTTTTGAGCAGGGCAAAGACAGTAAGTTCTGGACTCCAGTACTGGATGCCACATTTTGGGCTAGCGCACGCTAGGGACAGACGATTAGCGCACGCTAACGGAGCCGTCAGAAGCCACTGGACTATCCGGTGACTTCGCTAGCGCACGCTAATTGAGGATGCGTAGCGTGCGCTAGACTGGACAAATATATATATGGCAGTTGACTTTATTTTCGTCATTTCTCACCTTCTTCACTCCTTTTCGACGGGAATCACTCGGGAGAGGCGATCTTAGGCGATTGGAAGCGATCTTCCTTCTAACAACAACATATTTGGTCGGAGAACAAGGATTTCTCAACATCTAATTCCTCCTAACGTCCGAATCAAGGTAAAAATCCTTAGAACCCTACTTTTTGGGAATTTTGGGGTTTTTCGTAGATTTGTCCGATTTATCCGTTTGGAAGCTTGAGAACCTTGAGATTATGATGTATCTATATCGTATGCATGCTTTTCCTACAATTTTATGGTTGGATTGTGCCGTTTTCGGACTTGTGAGATTTTGGACGATTTTCCAACCTCTAGTTGATTATCTGTATATCTTTATGAATCGTAGACGGGTTTCGAGGGTTTCTTCGTGTAATTTGAATATGGATAAGTGATTATCATATTCCTTGCAAATCGTTTAGGTGCCGGAAGCGCGTTCTTGGACCTACCGATCTCATACCCCTTTTTCTGTTCGTTTTTCTCGATGTCTCAAAGGCAAGTATATATTTATGATTGTACGTTCTCGACTTTGAAAGTAAGAAATATTGATGGTATGATATGAACGAACCGTTTCTACGGCATTCATAGATATATTGATGGCATAATATGAACGAACCGTTTCTACGGCATTCATATATGAATTGATGGCATGATATGAACGAACCGTTTCTACGGCATTCAAACATGTATTGACGGATGATATGAACGAACCGTTTCTACGGCATTCATATACGTCTTTATGTGACACTATGAGATTTTAGTTATTCCGGAATACTAGTCTTGAATTGATGAATTGACGAATATATTTACCTTATTGTCGAGAAGTATTGTGTTTCATACTTGATATTCTTGCACTAGCTATTCGACGGCTAACCCCTTTATGGGGGAAATACTTTTTATGTATTTCAGGTTCCGGGAGAGCGGACGGGCAGGTATCGGGTCGGCATAAAGATGGTGGGCAAGTGTGATACTGTGTCTTTCTTCCAGTTATGTTTGGAGTTTCCCATTCAGTGTTGTTGTACTGGATTGGCTATTGAATACTCGAGTATTGTTTTCCCTTTTCCTTGATGTTCCGGCCTGTGTTTGCCGAAGTATTGATTCGAGTTGTGATGTTTGTGAATACATTGGTTATGTTTTGAATACCTTTGTATTGTTTTTCATTCCATTGTGTGTAGACCTTATCGGTCAAATTTTATGGTCCCGCGTATGTTTAGCCTTGTGGGTCCCACGGCGGGGCTTACGGCGCTGTAATTGTTAGGAATATGCCCTCGAATGCCACTCAGAGGATGAGAGAGTGAGAGCAATTGTATTGTAATTATGAATATTATATTTAATAAGGCAATTATTATTTCTATATTATTGTATATCACTGGCATTGTGATTTGGTATATAGAATAATAGTCCTTGCATTTGAGAGTGAACATTCTACTCCTTATGGAGATAAGGATATAGGCACTAGAAGTGTTTAGAGCTCGAATGCTTAACTAGTTCGCAAGTCGATAAAACTTAACAGGACATTAAGTTTTAATAAGACTTGTATAACTGATGCTAGGATGTGTGCACGTCTTGATAGCATAGTTATAAGTATATTGGTGGGACCAGTATACTCGAACATGACTCATACTCGATTCAGTCACACGGTATTCACTCTCGGAGAGTCAATGACGAATCGAAAGGTTGTGATAGTATACATGGACCTTTGACTTGAGGGTTCAGTAGAAGATGTGTCTGTGACGTTTAGTTTGTCATTAGAGTAGTTAGACTCATTTGCTTAATTGCTGAGTCGATCTCGAAGTGCGGACTATACGGGCAGGTAGCAGTCTTTGTTGAACGCCAAGAAAGGATTCTATCTCCTGTTAGTGAGCAGGCGAATGTCCTATACGGTTAATGGCAAATAAGATCATAAGTCTTTGGCCAAAGCATTCTGATATAGTCATATTAGATACACTATTAATCAGTCGGTCTTGATTTGCATTAACACATGTAAGGAGTTTAGTCAACAGTAGGGTTTGACTTTACCGTGACCCGAAGACTTGACCGGGACATTTGATGAAGGGTCTATACGTATATAGTATTCATGACATAATGGTTCTGGAATGATTCGTTCATTCGTTCTCAGTCCGGGTTTACAGTGCGGCCCGCTAGGCTGGCTAAGTGTTGCCCGCACTCATTGGTTCCTCCTAATGCCGGCTGAGACGAACCTACGGAGTCGCGCAATAGGATCATTGATGGATAAATGTGAATTAATAATCTTTCTTATAATATTAGATATTAGATATCTAAGTTTGATTTATCGGATAAATCAAATAGCGGTCTTATGAATTGTAAGTAGGTTACTGGGTGATTACTTTAATTCATAAATTATATTTCTTAGAGAAATATATATTTGTGTTTGATATAATTAATTAATTGGATTAATTAATTAGTCCAAACAAATTGGAAATAAAACGGATTCGTTTGACGAACATCCGGTACACGAGGGATTCGTTTTGTGAACATCCAAGATTACGAGCCGAGTAAATTCAACCCGTCTTCTTGGAAATTTCCCTTAAGGCCGCCCCCCTCCCTCTCTTGTCTCTTTTAAACTTATTTTATGTCACTAGGTGACATATGTGAGGTGTATTTGATACCCTCAATCATGTGTTAAAGGAAGACTTTCATTTTTTTATAAATAAAAGTCTTTAAAAAGGAGAGATGACAACTTCTTCTTGTAAGAACTCAAAATCACGAATTTGAGAGAGAGAGTAAGGTTGAAAACTTCATCTTGATCTTAGAGACAAGATATAAGAAGAATACATTGAGAGAGAAAATTCCTACAAGCTTCCCTAGCCGCATTCTTGAAGAAAGGAAGCTTGTCGATTTTTCCATCAAGTTCCGGCGTGTGAAGTAGAGGCATCTTGCTTTAGGTGCTTGGAACGAAGGGCTCTTCATCATCATCATCATCATACGAAGGTTTTTCAGAGACATCATAGGTATGGGACTTTGATTCCTTGATCTTCGTATTTTTCTTTTCGTATATACGTTACTTGATCGATCCTCTTAGGGATTCCGTTATTCTTCCGCTGCGTTTATTTTCTGTGGAATCCCAACAGTGGTATCGGAGCGAGGTCAAATATATCGTATATACGATCATCTTTGCATTTGGAATGTTATTTGATGATGTTTATGATTTAGAATCATAATAGATATGATCAAGAAATTTAATCGCTCGTAGTAAGTCAAGTTTCGACTATTTTATGTGAATTATAAATCTGAAAAATTTGATTTTTGTTGATTTATAAGTTCTTCATGAAGTTAAGAAACTTTTTCGCTTTTAGGCGAGTCGAAAAAATGAGAAAACGGGGTTAAACACGAATACCGCACGAAGACGCAGTGCCGGCAGCTTGATCGGGCTCGCTGGCGGCCGAGAGTGACTCGGTAGGCTATCGTAGCTGCTCGGCCAGCCTGCCGGGCGGTGGCCGAGAGTGACTCGGTCCGGCGTTTCTCGGGTTTTCGTCCCGATTTTGAATCGGGCCGTGGTGGGCCCGAGCATCGATTTTCCGACTCCATTTTTGTGTTTATATTTCGTTGTAATAATTTTCGAAATTTAAATTGGATTTAATTGGATTTAATAAAATATTTGGAATATCTTTTATTAAGGGAAATTATTAGACGAGAATATTATTTTGGCCGGATTACTTTGAACGGATTAAAATGACGATTATAAATATTAATTTGATTAATATTGTAGAAATTAAATAGATTAATTTTTATATTAATTGGATTAATATATTAATTGATTATTTAATTTCATTTACCGTTACATGTTGTATGGAATGCCTTATGTGATGGTGATATAGCTCGTGGACTTAGTTGTTGATTTGTTCGATTCGATATGGTTGTAAAGGCCATTTTGAGCCAATTTATTTTTACTAGAAAATATGTATTATAGGACGTATTGTTCAATGATGTAATTATTCATATGGCTATGACGAAGACCGAAGACGACCGACTGGAAGACGAAGAATCAATACAGTATTTTTCCTTTCTTTATTTGGCTTGGCCCAATACTTAGGAAAAAGTCCATGAGCTATATGTTGGTAGTAACTAGGTTGCTATTTATTGTTTTTCATTTTGAATGATTGACAAACCACAAACCGCGCTTATAAACGGATTAATGTGCAAAGTGTAACATATAATCGCATTAATACTCCCACTTACAAACACTAAGTTATAAAGGTTACGAGGTTTCCTACCCTCCGTCAAACTCATGGAAAATTGAAATCTAAACCGGAATATTATTCTTCCAAGTATGTCGGGGTAATATTTTTGGGGAAAGTTGATAAATTCCTAGAGTGCATTAGATGCCTTTGGTTGTGACAAATCAATCCCCTATAAACCGTATGGGTTGCCGGGTAAGATTCAATTGTCAGACTAATAGGAGTTGACGGTTTAAACTTAGATAGTTCAGCGAGCCATAGAAACCGAATGGGTTGAGGGCAAGTGAACTAGGGGTAAAAGAAGATCGAATCATCCATTAGATGGGTTCGTATTAGACACCACTTTATAAAGAATAATAGAATATAAACCGTATGGGTTGCCCTCTATTAAACTTTGTAAAGAAATCGATCACCACTATGAAGTCACCCAAGGCTTCCGGATTTAACATGGGAGTGTGTAAATGCCGATAAAATAGTGGGAGCCGAGTTATGAATAAAGAAAGTCCTTAAATTCTTTACTCGGATCATAATTAAACAATCACTAACGAATCTCATATTATTCTCTCAGCTAACAAAACTCTCAATATGACAATGAACCCACTCGCTATACTACTTGAAAAGAACGTCCCGATCGGTCCGAACTATGTGGATCGGCCGGAACTTGAGGATTGTCCTAACTATGGAAATGCTGGGATACGTCTTGGAGGCGGACATCCCAGCGGCTCCTGCAAGAACCCGAGCCAATCAGGAAGATGTCGATGCCCATGAGAAATGTGTAAAAGACGACATAAGAGTGTGAGGGTACATGTTAGGCTCAATCACCAATGAGCTTCAACGTGCCCATGAAAAGATGACGTCTTCACGAGCCATCTTAGCGCACCTGGCTGAGCTCTATGGAGAGCATAGCCGAACTGCTAGATATGAGATATCAAAGCAATTATTCGGCGCCAGGATGAAGGAAGGAGAGAAGGTTGGGGACCATGTCCTCAAGATGATCTCGATGATTGAGAGATTGGAAGCTCTTGATTTTCAGATGCATGCATCTCTCCAAACTGACCTTATCCTGCAGTCACTTCCTGACTCCTTTTCCCAATTTGTCATGAACTTCAACTGCAATGAGATTGCATGTAACTTAGCTTGGCTAATGAACAACCGACGATCGCCTAGTCTTAGATGAAGACAAAGGGAAAGGAAGCTGCACTTGTGATTTCTTCTAAGACTTGGAAGTCGAAGAATAAGAAGAAAAAGAACAAGAAGCAGTTAGGTCCGATAGCCAAGATCGACAAGGAAAGGGGCAAGGCCCCAATGGTTCAAAAGAGCAAAGGGGCCAAGAAAACGGATGTATGCCTCAACTGCGGTGAGCTAGGCCACTGGAAGAGGTATTGTCCAAAGCTTGACCGTAATGCGCCTTCAGGTACGGAACTACTAGTTTTAGAAACAAATTGTTCTGTAACTGTATATTCTACTTCTTGGATACTTGATTCCGGTGCGAGTTCTCACATTTGTACAATGAATCAGGATCTGGAACGAAGTAGGAAGCTAGATTCAGGGGAGGTGATGGTCACCGTCGGAAGTGGGCATAGTGTCGAGGCTTCTGATATCGGATCCCTTATGTTGGATTTAGAATCTGGTTTTATTCTCACTTTAGAAGATGTACTTGTTTTGCCCAAGGGGCACAAGAATATTGTATCAATTCCGGTCATGGACCGAAAGGGATTTCACTTCTTTATTGGAGATGGGTCCTGTCGTATTTATTTCAGAAATAAATTGGTTGGTACTGCTACATTATTAAATGGTTTATACCATTTAAATTTAAAGAATAAGACAAGTGTGAACACCATAACTAGGAAGCGTGGTAGGGATGAAACGAACCAAGCACTTAAGAGGCATCTTAGACTTGGTCATATTGGTCAGACCAAGGTTCATAAAATGGGGAAAGATGGGCTTACGGGTCCATTGGGATCAGATCCCTATCCAACTTGTGAATCTTGCCTTCAAGGCAGAATGACTAAGTTACCCTTCGCAGGGACTTTTGAAAGAGCTGCTGAAAAACTTGGATTGATCCATACCGATATCTGTGGCCCTTTTGAAGTGGCACGAGACGGCTTTCGGTATTTCATTACATTCACTGATGACCATACCAGGTATGGATTCGTGTACTTAATGAAACATAAGTCTGAAGCTTTTGATAAATTCAAGGAATTTAAAGCCTTAGTTGAAAATCAAACAGGTAACCGTGTTAAGACTCTTCGGTCAGACCGGGGTGGTGAGTACATGAGTACCGAATTTAATGAGTTCTTAAAAGAACTAGGAATAGTGTCACAATTCACTCCTCCAGCTACTCCACAATTAAATGGTGTATCAGAAATAAGGAACCAAACCTTGTTGGACATGGTTCGCTCCATGCTTAACTATACTGATCTACCGATTTATCTGTGGGGTTACGCGCTCCTTACTGCTATGCATATATTGAACAGATGTCCTTCCAAATCCGTTCCTAAGACTCCCCATGAGATGTGGAGAGGTAGGAAACCAAGTCTTAATCACATTAGGATTTGGGGATGCCCTGCTTATGTCAAGAAGACTAAAGTAGAGAAATTGGAAACTAGGTCTGTGAAAGGTCGTTTCATAGGATATCCAAGGGATTCTATGGGATATCTATTCTACATGCACGAAGATCATAGGATCATCGTTGCTATACAAGCACACTTCCTAGAAGATCAGTTTATTCAGGAAGGAGGGGCAGGTAGAAATATTTCTTTGGAAGAAATAAAAGAAACACCAAATGAGACACCTATGCAAGATATATGAACCGAACCTTCTGAAATACAAATACAACCTCGCAAGTCTAGTAGAATTTCTCAATTACCTAAGAGGTATGGCTCTGCATCAAGAGGAACTGGGTGTCCATGAGATGACAAAAAGTAGTCAAGAGAATTATCCTTCTACATACGACCAAGCGATGGTAGACGTTGACTCCACCAAGTGGCAAGAGGCTATAGAAGCTGAGATAGACTCAATGCATGCTAATCAGGTCTGGACTTTAGTAGATCGTCCAAAAGGCATAGTGCCTATTGGAAACAAATGGATCTATAAGAGAAAGACTGATGGAGATGGCAAGATTGATACCTATAAGGCCAGGCTTGTGGCAAAGGGTTATTCCCAAATAGAAGGAATCGATTACTTCGAGACCTTCTCGCCTGTAGCTATGATTAAGTCTATTCGCATGATGCTTGCTATAGCAGCCCACTTGGATTATGAAATATGGCAAATGGATGTGAAAACGGCATTCCTAAATGGATTCCTCGAGGAGGAGACTTATATGGAACAGCCTAAGGGATTCATATCTCAAACCAATATTCATAAAGTATGCAAACTTCAGTGTGCCATTTATGGACTGAAGCAAGCTTCATGGAGTTGGAATCTTCGTTTTAACGAGACAGTCAAAGAGTTTGATTTTGTCCAAAACGAAGAAGAGCCCTGTATTTATAAGAAGGTTAGTGGGAGCAAAATTGCGTTCTTAATACTATATGTAGATGACATTCTACTTATAGGAAACAACATAGGAATGCTCAGTTCTGTGAAAGCTTGGCTTTCTAAAGAGTTCTCAATGAAAGACTTGGGAGAAGCTACCTATATTCTGGGTATTCGTCTCTACCGAGATAGAGCGAAAAAAATGTTAGGTCTTTCCCAAGCCCTCTACATAGAAAAGATCCTGAAGCGATTTAGGATGGAAGATTCTAAAAGAGGGTTTCTACCTATGCAACATGGTGCAAAACTTTCCTTAGAGATGTGTCCTCAAAGTGAGGAAGATAGAAAGGAAATGAGCAAGGTACCTTATGCTTCGGCAGTAGGTAGCCTTATGTATGCAATGATTTGCACTAGACCGGACATTGCCTATGCTGTGAGCGTAGTAAGTCGGTTTCAGTCAAATCCAGGGCAGGAACATTGGACTGCTGTAAAGAACATTCTTAAGTACCTAAGGAGGACTAAAGACTTGGTTCTTACATACGGCGGTGGAGAACTAAGAGTGATGGGTTATACAGACTCATATTTTTCGGGGGACATGGATGCTGAGATGTCCACATCAGGGTATATCTTTACTCTGAATGGTGGGGCAGTTTCTTAGAGAAGTGCCAAGCAAAGTTCGACTGCTATCTCTACATGTCAAGCCGAATATCAGGCAGCCACGGAGGCTGCTAAAGAAGCTTTCTGGATAAAGAAGTTCACTGAGGAACTTCAAGTGGTTCCTAACGCAGAGAAGCCCGTGACACTATTTTGTGACAACGGCGGAGCTGTTGCACAGGCTAAGGAGCCTAGGGCTCACCACAACACCAAACATATTGCGAGAAAATATCATTTTGTTAGAGAAATAGTTCGGGATGGGAATGTTACACTGCAGAGAGTAGACACAGCAAATAACGTTGCTGATCCGCTTACCAAGCCACTATCTCAGAAGGTATTAGAGAGACATATGGAGAGTATGGGTATTAAATACCATAGTTTGTGGCATTGAGTGCAAGTGGGAGATTGTTAGGAATATGCCCTCGAATGCCACTCAGAGGATGAGAGAGTGAGAGCAATTGTATTGTAATTATGAATATTATATTTAATAAGGCAATTATTATTTCTATATTATTGTATATCACTGGCATTGTGATTTGGTATATAGAATAATAGTCCTTGCATTTTAGAGTGAACATTCTACTCCTTATGGAGATAAGGAGATAGGCACTAGAAGTGTTTAGAGCTCGAATGCTTAACTAGTTCGCAAGTCGATAAAACTTAACAGGACATTAAGTTTTAATAAGACTTGTATAACTGATGCTAGGATGTGTGCACGTCTTGATAGCATAGTTATAAGTATATTGGTGGGGCCAGTATACTCGAACATGACTCATACTCGATTCAGTCATACGGTATTCACTCTCGGAGAGTCAATGACGAATCGAAAGGTTGTGATAGTATACGTGGACCTTTGACTTGAGGGTTCAGTAGAAGATGTGTCTGTGACGTTTAGTTTGTCATTAGAGTAGTTAGACTCATTTGCTTAATTGCTGAGTCAACCTCGAAGTGCGGACTATACGGGCAGGTAGCAGTCTTTGTTGAACGCCAAGAAAGGATTCTATCTCCTGTTAGTGAGCAGGCGAATGTCCTATACGGTTAATGGCAAATAAGATCATAAGTCTTTGGCCAAAGGATTCTGATATAGTCGTATTAGATACACTATTAATTAGTCGGTCTTGATTTACATTAACACATGTATAGAGTTTAGTCAACAGTAGGGTTTGACTTTACCGTGACCCGAAGACTTGACCGGGACATTTGATGAAGGGTCTATACGTATATAGTATTCATGACATAATGGTTCTGGAATGATTCGTTCATTAGTTCTCAGTCGGGGTTTACAGTGCGGCCCGCTAGGCTGGCTAAGTGCTGCCCGCACTCATTGGTTCCTCCCAATGCCGGCTGAGACGAACCTACGGAGTCGCGCAATAGGATCATTGATGGATAAATGTGAATTAATAATCTCTCTTATAATATTAGATATTAGATATCTAAGTTTGATTTATCGGATAAATCAAATAACGGTCTTATGAATTGTAAGTAGGTTACTGGGTGATTACTTTAATTCATAAATTATATTTCTTAGAGAAATATATATTTGTGTTTGATATAATTAATTAATTGGATTAATTAATTAGTCCAAACACATTGGAAATAAAACGGATTCGTTTGACGAACATCCGGTACACGAGGGATTCGTTTTGACGAACATCCAGTACACGAGCCGAGTAAATTCAACCCGTCTTCTTGGAAATTTCCCTTAAGGCCGCCCCCCTCCCTCTATTGTCTCTTTTAAACTTATTTTATGTCACTAGGTGACATATGTGAGGTGTATTTGATACCCTCAATCATGTGTTAAAGGAAGACTTTCATTTTTTTATAAATAAAAGTCTTTAAAAAGGAGAGATGACAACTTCTTCTTGTAAGAACTCAAAATCACGAATTTGAGAGAGAGAGTGAGGTTGAAAACTTCATCTTGATCTTAGAGACAAGATATAAGAAGAATACATTGAGAGAGAAAATTCCTACAAGCTTCCCTAGCCGCATTCTTGAAGAAAGGAAGCTTGTCGATTTTTCCATCAAGTTCCGGCGTGTGAAGTAGAGGCATCTTGCTTTAGGTGCTTGGAACGAAGGTCTTTTCATCATCATCATCATCATCATCATCATCATCATACGAAGGTTTTTCAGAGACATCATAGGTATGGGACTTTGATTCCTTGATCTTCGTATTTTTCTTTTCGTATATACGTTACTTGATCGATCCTCTTAGGGATTCCGTTATTCTTCCGCTGCATTTATTTTCTGTGGAATCCCAACAGTAATATCCCCGAATAACTTGGGGGTGTTACAAAGATTACATTAGTAGTATTCTTACTTAGTATTTTTCATAGGTATGTAATTATTGACGTGATGTGATGGTTATCATTGTTGGATATTATGGCTGACCCCGTTGTGGGCTTTCTTTTTTGGTTCTTGGAATATCAAGCTTGTAGCGATCGTGGAGACATGAGCTTCCCGGAGGATACTGGCTAGGGCATGTATTTGTGTATTGAGTTTCCTGATCAGTTGTTGTATTCCGCTGCTAGAGTATTTTTAACTGGTTGACTTTTCCGCTGCGTGAGTATTTTTAAATGGCCTTTTGGTAGCTGGTAACTTAGGTTACTTTGGCAATCATTCTCTAAACTATTTTGTTGGTACGTGTAAGCGATAGCTTAATGTATGTTTTCAAACTGTTGAGTTTTGGCATTTCGGGCCTTGTTGTTTCAAATGAGATTTTTACGACGGTTTTGAGAAATGAATTTTATTAAATCTTCGAATGTTTTTAAAAGATAGTACCGTCGTAAGCCTCTTGGGTATTTGTAATTGTTTGCGAAAATTTCCTTCAGCCTTTTGAGTTCCATCTCGGGGCCCATGGCGCTGTAATATTCCCGGTAGGATCTGGGGGTATTACATCAGTCGTTGACTATCTTAGAGTAAAATCCTTATGACTGAATCGAGGTGAGTTGTATCCGAGTATACTAATCCAATTAGCATACTTATATCTAATGCTCCTATTACTACTGGGTGAAGACAAACTCATGTCGAGGCATATGATATACAAGTCTTACTGAATTTAATACTTAGTTATGTTTTATGGACTTGCGGATAAGTTAAGCAATTTAGTTCTAAACACTTCCACTGTTAGTGTAATATCCTGAATTTTAGGAATACATACCGACTAAATACGGGACTTATAAATTTATTCGAATGTATTGGAGATACATTTCTAGTCTTGGAACATTTAAAATAAGAAAGGGATACCAGAAATGTTAGTAGAGACAAGATTGGACATTTTCTCGGAGGTGTCGTGGACAAGTATCAACTTTGAAAAATCACCACGAATTTTTGGGATGTT
The DNA here is from genome assembly GCA_033398695.1 of Orobanche coerulescens. Classification (NCBI taxonomy): domain Eukaryota; kingdom Viridiplantae; phylum Streptophyta; class Magnoliopsida; order Lamiales; family Orobanchaceae; genus Orobanche; species Orobanche coerulescens. Next base: position 65,563,002 of record CM065819.1, read on the forward strand.
CAAAAATTCTGAAAATTTATAGTATTATGTATATTTGAGTTAGCTTTCCAACGGTTCAAACGACGAGCCAATCGGAGTTCGGACGAAGAAGTTATGATCGAATTAGTGGAAGATTGTCAGCTGTCGGGCACCGTGCATCACTGCGTGCGTCAGCGCCCGACAGGCGTCCGAGAATCCCGCGCGACCGAGGCACGGGTCGTCACTCATAATGCCTAGTCATGATGCTGTCTTATCCAACTAGGCGAGTTTGAACCCGAAAATAGTGGCCTTACCTTTAAGACTGTACCATAACACTTATCCATACCTGTAGAAAGTTTACACGACTTAAAGGACATACGTTTATATCCTACATTGGAGATTCATATATCCTCCAAAATGCTCAAAGACTCGGCGAATCAGAGCAGCCTTGTCCAGGAGACGCCCGGTAGATGTTTGATGAAATTCCCCAGAGAGTCTGTAAATTCCAGTCTGGGTTGCCTCCATTGAACTCGATTATCTCTCAATATGTAAGTTATTTTACGAATATATATCGAGCATATTATAAATAAAATTCATATAAGTGAAAATTTTATTTGGACCATAGGTATTGAGTCAGAATACCTGCTTAATTTGAACTGCTTTATAGTGAGTCAGCCCTGATATTTTCAGTCACTTCCAGCAACATTTCTTTTGAAGTTGATCGAGTTGTCTAGTTTGAATACGTATATCTTTGAATCTGCAAGTCTATTTTTGATAAAGTTTCAGGAAATTTGTACCAGAGATACATGTTATCACAAATCAGTTTTTATTTTGATTTTTATGAAATGTTTAGACTCCTGTATTTATCAATACATTACCGAGTCAGCTCTATATTTTTTGTTTGTATCGAACGGGTTGAATACCTTATATTTGTGTTTAAGGATGGAAAATTTAATACTATGATTATTAATATTTTTCCATATGAAAATCATGAGTTTTCAAAATTGATGACTTTGGAATATTTTTCGTATTTAAATAGTACGAAGTTTTTATTCGATCAAATAATGGTTATATCATAAATACAACCGAAAAATATTGAATATTATTTTTTATATTTAAAATAATATTTTGGAGTTTTAGTAATGAACTTGTTAAAGTTCAGATCGTCACTTTTGAGAAAGAGGAAAACAAAATTATAAAATTGGGATAGTCGTTGATCGTGTGTTGTTGCCCAAAATATTTATCCGAAGATTAATACTGCTGGAAGACGGACAACAAACAACAATTGCGGGAGCACTTCCGAGAGAAGATAAATAATACAAGATTTGCCTGGTTTGTTAGGCCCGGGCTTGAATGCTCTCGCGAGATGATATTAATACGAATATTCGTGGATACAAGTATTAATGAGAGAAATCTAAATACAATGAGTGTAAAAAGACTCTGTTAATCCGGCTCTTGAGCGAAGCTCGGTGTTCTTCGTCCCTTCCGATCGTCTGCCTGATGAGAGAGGCCAGGAGAAGTAAGACCGAATGATAGCTGTTGCCAAGAGTTGGAGATAGCCAAGTGCAATGTGTTTTACTTGTGATGTATGCTGAAATGCGAGAATGCCAGAGAGTGCAGAAGAATTTCCGTGCGTGGACAAGTGCTGGGAGCCTTGTATATATAGGGGCAGCCGGGTCCTGTCCTCTGGCGGGCGATCGCCTTCCGGCCATTATAATAATGTGCCGATCGTCCGCCGACCAATATTATAATGGGGCGATCACCCAGGCTGTCGGACAAAAGTCCATGGAAGAGGCTGGCGCCAGCTGGGTGGTCCAATGAGGAGCCAGCACGCGTCCGAAGTCAGTCAACATGCGGCCCTACTGACAGCTTTCGGCGGAATCAATGGTCACATGCGGCCCTACTGACAGCTTTTGGCGGCTTGTCGGCTGGTGGAGAGATTCTGCCAGGCTGTGGTCAATGACCCGAGATTCGCGGATCTTGCCTCGGCCCTTGCACGTGGTGCCAGTCTTGAGGCTCGGCCTTGACCGACTGGATGGCCATCGGCGCCGATCGACATGAGGCGGTCGTCTCTAGATGGTCATCAAGGGTCGCCATCGGCCAGTTGTCGAGGGTCAACATTGGTCGGTCACCAAGGGTCGGTCGGCAGATGCCGAGAGAGGTAGGTCACCAAGGGTCGATCGGCAGATGCCGAGAGAGGATCGTCCGCTAGTCGATCGCCAGGAGTCGGTCGCCGAGTACCGAGAGGCGATCGTATCTGAGGTCGATCGCTCGGCACCGGGACTTGTCCTGGGACCTTCGGTTGGCCGATATAGCTTGTCCGCTGGGTTAAGGCTCGGCCGCCTGGTCGCTGATCGGCAGATCTGCCTTGGCCGCTCGGCAGTGACTCGGTCGCCCGACCTCCTAGGCGATCGCCGGTCGGAAGGTGTTAATTTTTGACACAACAATTGCCCCCCAGCTTGCTCCTATGTTGAAGACTTGGGGCGAGGTGGTTCTTGCTGGCGATCGTGTAAGGATGAGGACGGGCGATCTTGCTGAGCTGAGTTAGGATTCGGACTTGGGCTATCATGGTCGATTGGCTAGCTATCTTTCGGTCTTGTACCTGCAAAAAACAACATTGGCCGATCCCCCTCGGAAACTTGGTGGTTTCGCTTGTTTTGAGGAATTGTGCACAGTCGTGGAAATCGATGGACTGACTCCATGACCGTGTCTTGGTGCGCGAAGACATTGAGTGTCTCGTGACTCACTTTATTATGAGGGTCCTCTGTTAGGCTGCGTCTCACCTCATATTAAACGAAGGGCGTGCGGTCTCGGTCTAGAGGAGTCCTTGCGCGGGGCAGCGTCGGATGAATCAACTCCACGCCCGCGGCTTGTTAGCTATGCTTCCACCTCGGCCAGCCATGGAGATGGCCGACCTCGACGGTATACGTTGAGACGGGGTTGTGTCATGTGTCCACTGATTAATGTTGGAGAGCCCTTAGACTACGTCGGCCTCGTATTTAAACGAAGGGCAGGCGATCTCGGCCGAAAGGGACGTTGCATGGCCGAAGTAGCCGGTTCCATCGACTGCCAGAACCATGGCTTTATGATGTGCGGTGGAGGCGATTGCGAGCCTTAGTTCCTCACGTTAAATGCTGGACTGTAGATGGCGATCGTGTCCTCCGGATTGCTGAAGATGTAGCGCGACGATCGGCGATCGGGCCGGAAGACTGGCGATCGTCGCTCGGCAGCCGATCGCTTTATTCGTAGGTCGATATCGGCGATCGGGCGGGAGTTAGTCCCTCATTTAAAATGGTGGACTGTAGGCGGTGAGCGAGTTCTCCGGCACTGCTGGATAGTAGCGATCGGGCTGGGAGACTGGAGGTCGTCGCGCGGGCGCCGATCGCTCTACTCCTAGGCTAAGGAGAAACCTTTGCCTGGACAGGAAATCTGCGGCTCTAGCCCGGAAGGTCGCGTAGGTCGTCGGTAGGGTCTTCGTGAGATGCCTGAACATAGGCGAGAAGCCCTGAAAACCTCCTAGGACCGCGTAGAGGGCGGTCTCATCGTTCACGGGCTCGCCGTTGAGGATGATCACATCTACCCGGTCGATGTAGTCCGAGTCGGACTCCTCTTCTCCCTGCTTGATTTGCATCATGCGAAGGCGACTTTCTGGCCGGACGACCCTGGTGGCGAAGTGTTCCGTGAAGACGTGCGCCAGCTCGTTGAAGGAGCCAATGGACCGAGGTGGCAATGAGGTGTACCACCGGTGGGCGAGGTCGTCTAGTGTCAGAGGGAACATTCCGCACCTGGTCGCGTCAGATGCCCCACACCCGGTCATATAGATGTTGAACTTGTGTAGGTGTGTTTGGGGGTCCGATCGCCCCTCGTACACGGGTGTTTGTGGGGGAGCGATCTTGTGCTGCACGGGGGCGAGCTCGATGTCGATCGCGAGCGGCTCGCTTGGCTCGGCGATCGTCTTCATGGAGCCTGCCCTGGATTGCAGGAGCGCCTTCACGTCGTCGAGCTGACGTTGCAATGCGGCAATCGCCGTGGCTCGGCTGCTTGCTGATCGGCTTTGGGAGCGGGGGCCTAGGCGATCGTGTACCGATCTCCGGACTCCGCTGCTGCCGACCTCGGCAATATGGCGAGCGGGAGCCAGACGGCTGGGTTGCCTTCTGGGAGCCGGGTAGGCCGAGCTCCTGGTGACGGACTCAAACTCCGTCGTCTCGTAGGCCGGGCCGGGCCGCCCGGCCGCGAGTCGGGTCATTGCCCAGGCGATCGAAGACAGACGTGCCCCGGCTGCCGAGTGCCTCTTCTTGCGGGCGAGAGCCTCCTGGCGATCGCTCGGCCAGTAATGCCTTGTGCTTCCTCTTGGACTTCCGGCGGGCGGCCGAGGGGGTGATAGCAGGAGGTGCGTCGAGAGCACTCCGTCGCTCCTGAAGGGCGGCTATGGCCTCTTCGATCTGTTCATTGGTCCGGAACTGATCGAGCGAGAGGCTCGGGCCGCCGTCCCGGGACGGGATCGAGCGTCTCGATCATGGCGGCGCCTTCCACCATCGGATGCGGCTCGGGCCCAGGACGAACAGGGTCCGCCATTGGTCGGCTTTCTTCGACGCGGAGGCGGAAGACATGATTTCTGAAGGATTTCTTTGAAGTGCAGTGAGTGTCACTTCAAGTAACTGCCCCGAGAACAGTGAGTGTTCTTCGGGACGGTAGGTATAAAAATTTGAGGGTTGGATGCCCCTTCCTCTAGCGCCAATTGTTGTTGCCCAAAATATTTATCCGAAGATTAATACTGCTGGAAGACGGACAACAAACAACAATTGCGGGAGCACTTCCGAGAGAAGATAAATAATACAAGATTTGCCGGGTTTGTTAGGCCCGGGCTTGAATGCTCTCGCGAGATGATATTAATACGAATATTCGTGGATACAAGTATTAATGAGAGAAATCTAAATACAATGAGTGTAAAAAGACTCTGTTAATCCGGCTCTTGAGCGAAGCTCGGTGTTCTTCGTCCCTTCCGATCGTCTGCCTGATGAGAGAGGCCGGGAGAAGTAAGACCGAATGATAGCTGTTGCCAAGAGTTGGAGATAGCCAAGTGCAATGTGTTTTACTTGTGATATATGCTGAAATGCGAGAATGCCAGAGAGTGCAGAAGAATTTCCGTGCGTGGACAAGTGCTGGGAGCCTTGTATATATAGGGGCAGCCGGGTCCTGTCCTCTGGCGGGCGATCGCCTTCCGGCCATTATAATAATGTGCCGATCGTCCGCCGGCCAATATTATAATGGGGCGATCACCCGGGCTGTCGGACAAAAGTCCAAGGAAGAGGCTGGCGCCAGCTGGGTGGTCCAATGAGGAGCCAGCACGCGTCCGGAGTCAGTCAACATGCGGCCCTACTGACAGCTTTCGGCGGAATCAATGGTCACATGCGGCCCTACTGACAGCTTTTGGCGGCTTGTCAGCTGGTGGAGAGATTCTGCCAGGCTGTGGTCAATGACCCGAGATTCGCGGATCTTGCCTCGGCCCTTGCACGTGGCGCCAGTCTTGAGGCTCGGCCTTGGCCGACTGGATGGCCATCGGCGCCGATCGACATGAGGCGGTCGTCTCTAGCTGGTCATCAAGGGTCGCCATCATCCAGTTGTCGAGGGTCGACATTGGTCGGTCACCAAGGGTCGGTCGGCAGATGCCGAGAGAGGTCGGTCACCAAGGGTCGATCGGCAGATGCCGAGAGAGGATCGTCCGCTAGTCGATCGCCAGGAGTCGGTTGCCGAGTACCGAGAGGCGATCGTATCTGAGGTCGATCGCTCGGCACCGGGACTTGTCCTGGGACCTTCCGTTGGCCGATATAGCTTGTCCGCTGGGTTAAGGCTCGGCCGCCTGGTCGCTGATCGGCAGATCTGCCTTGGCCGCTCGGCAGTGACTCGGTCGCCCGACCTCCTAGGCGATCGCCGGTCGGAAGGTGTTAATTCTTGACACAACATCGTGGAAATCGAATTTCATAGTATACTGTTATTGATATCGGGGTATAAATATTTTGTCAAGGTGTGGGAATCGAACCTCGGGACTGATTTGCTTTACCGACCCGGCTATTTGAGGCAAGTGTTTACTTGTTCGGTTGTAATGTTTTGATGAGTAATTCCATTTACATTTCCTAAGTATTTTATGTTGTATTCCATATTGACGAATGTTCAGTGATGTTCTAAAAGGATTAGAATGCACAGTTGATGATTGTTGAGATACTTGGACAATCTTGGGAAGATCGTAGTATTCGGATATTGTTGATGTCATTTTTGATATTCTTGGTCTATGGTATGCATTTCGGAAGGACGTCCGGATAGAGGTATATTTTATGGTAATCGTACATAGAGGATTATGTACGAGAAAGTATTCGGTATTGAGGTATTATATGGTATTGTTGTGATACTGGGATTTTTATGGTATTATCGTGATATTGGGATTTTGACGAGAATCGTTGGATTACCGGAGGTGGTAAGGTTATCGTTGAGGTTATTATTCTCATGATGCATGGCATGTGAATATTTATGTTTATGTACTTGCGGTTATTTGTCGGACATTATTGCTGACCCCGTTGTGGGACTTGTTTTTCAGGCAGAGATGATTTTCGATGGACAGCGGTCGTGAAGAGTCGAGGACCCCGGACGATACTGGCTATGGCTATTGTTGGGGAATCGTGTATTTTGTTGTGTATATCATTATTGATGTATATGTATCTTGGACTATATTTCTATCCGCTGCGTGAGTTCTTTCAAATGGCTTTCGGCTTTATGCCAACTAAGTTTGATTTCAAAAACCGATTCCCTTAACCGAGTTTGTGGCCTTGATCGTCTTGACGGTAGTTGGGCGTTTTCAAATGATTTTGTGAGTTTTGGAAAATACTACCGTCATCGGCCTTTTTGGCGTTTTTGTAAATGATTTTTAGCACAGTGGGTTCGGCTGGGCCACGGCGTGTAATACTCCCGTAAGGTTTTTGGGGTGTTACAAATATGGTATCGGAGCCCAAGGTTTTGTGATAACCGGGCATGTGTGTTATGTGGCTCTACCGGTGTGGTAGTAGCGTGATGTTTGTGATGTTTTGGAACTGTATGATTTTTGAGTACTGTCGTGGTGATGTGTGGGTTTGGGGATTGTTGGTGTTCCCGAGACCAACGAGGCAGGGAGTGAACGCCGGTGCCGTGTGTTGTTGCCCAAAATATTTATCCGAAGATTAATACTGCTGGAAGACGGACAACAAACAACAATTTGCGGGAGCACTTCCGAGAGAGTATGATTAAACACTAGATTTGCCGGGTTTGTTAGGCCCGGGCTTGAATGCTCTCGCGAGATGTTATTAATACAAATATTCGTGGATACAAGTATTAATGTGAGAAATCTAAATACAATGAGTGTAAAAAGACTCTGTTAATCCGGCTCTTGAGCGAAGCTCGGTGTTCTTCGTCCCTGCCGATCGTATGCTTGATGAGAGAGGCCGGGACAAGTAAGTACCGAATGATAGCTGTTGCCAAGAGTTGGAGATAGCCAAGTGCTGGGAAAATCTCGTGAAAATGCAGAGAATGCTTGTTCAGAGAGTAAAAATTGTTGGGTACCAAATCGGATATTTGCGCCGTTTGTGCGGAAGCGTAAATAAAATTGCAGGAAATAAATCACACAAGGATTTATAGAGGTTCGGCTATTAACGAAGCCTACGTCCTCTCTCGATGTATCTTTTTCTTTAGGCTTAAGATCAAAACCTCTACGCCTCTCTTCTATCGGTCGAGGGATTACCGTTACAAGCTCGTCTTCTATCGGTCCGAGTAAAACCGTTTTTCCTTTTCTATTGGATAAGGAATCAACCACTCTAGCTTTCTATGGGTACTAGATAAACCTCACTTAGATATCGATTGCGATTCTAACAATGTCGGATACTTGATCCTAATAACACCGAATCCAATCGATTCTTTTCTTTTACCTCTCGTGTATAATGTTGAATGTATAAACACTCAAACTAACAAAATAGGCTCAATATTACAACAACAATGTAAGTATATGATTCTCAGATGTATGACTTGTTTGCTTGAAGTTGTTGTCCTCAAACAATACCATAGGGATGGTATTTATAGGCATTTCCCATAAACTAGCCGTTGCTGGCTGTTTTGACTTGCTAGCGTGAGCTAGCCTTCTTTTGTACCGTGCGCTAGATATTTCCAGTTTCAGTCCAGTAGCTTCGTTTCTTCTTTAGCGTACGTTATGCCTCCTTCCTTACGTACGTTATTTCACTTACTTAGCGTACGTTAACCATGATTGAGTAGCGTCCGTTAACGTAATATATCCGTTGCCTTTCCTTGTCAAACTATCCGTTTGATGCTTGACTTTGACTTGCTTTTCCCAACGTTCGGATTGACTAGATTCAAACAACTTAGCGTGCGCTAATCATACTGTGTAGCGTGCGCTAATGATGACTTCATTGCATACGTTATTCTGTGTTTGAATTCTTCCACAACAGTAACATGGCTCGATAGCGTGCGTTAATACTTATGTGTAGCGTGCGCTATCGTTCAGCTTTTCTTCACTGCAGCTTACTTCGAAACTTGGCTGGGATGCAGCTTACTCCGCGTTAGCGTGCGCTAACTAATATGCCTTAGCGTGCGCTAATGCAGTCCAGATTGTAACTTTTTGCGACTTCGTCTGCTTCGTTGTTTTGCTTCGCCTCGATGTTGTTTTGTAGTTTAGCAACTTTAATCATCAAAACATAAATTAAATAATGTGTGGAATAAATATTCCAACAATCTCCCCCTTTTTGATGATTACAAAACAACTCTTGAATTGGATAATCTATAAAAAATAATATATGTATATTTATACGAATCAAAGTTTTCGGCTTTGATCGTTTCGTTAGTTTCTCCAATCCTTTTCTTTTCGACATCTCCTTTATTTTTCAACTCCCCCTATTTGTATGCTTTTCTTCTCTTTTCGACTTGTGCGATTTTTCTCATTTTTATCTCAATTCATCTCCTTCTCCCCCTTTTTGTCTTCTTCAAAAAGTAACAAAAATGTAAAGGATACCAAATGAAATATAAATATGCATGATATCAATTTATGCATAAGGGTAAAACTCCCCCTGAAAATATTATTTCCTTCTCCCCCTTTGTAAAATATCATTTGTCAAAATTTATTTTTGGGGATCCAACCGATAGTTGGTTTTTCTTTTGAAACGTAGACGATGTTTGAAACGTTTGTTCCTTTAGGAACCCAAATCCTTTTAGTTTTTATCGTCCGTCTTGGGCTTTTGCAATTGTAAATATGATGCCCGATTTTTAAACACTTTTCGCAATGGGGTATATTGAAATTAACGAATTCGTTTTTCGAACGTGATTTGAATCCTAACCCCTCTTTATTTAGAGTATATATTTGAACACATAACATTTGTTCAAATTTATCGTTACCCATACGAAAATTTCTTTGTCAAAATTTTTAGTTCATCTTGAACTTTTAAAAGATCATTTTTCAAAATATTTTCATTTTCAAGGCATTTCGAATGATCAATTTCGACAAATTTCCCTTTTTCAAGTATTTTGGAATTTTCAATTTCCAAAGTTTTATATTTAGACTTGAGGGACTTAATTTCATTTAAAGCATTTTGATAGTCCGTATGTAGTAACTCGAATGCTTCAAAAGTTCGTCGTAAATTACTTACTTGACTTTCGTCGCTATCGTCGAATGAACTCCGGGCCATGAGTGCGAGATTATTTTGTTCAAGAAAATCTTCATCGGGATCTTCGTCGCTCCATGTTGCGATTAGAACCTTCTTTTGCTTTACTCGACAGTTCTTAGCAAAGTGGCCTGGTTTACCACATAATCGACAAGTGTTGTCGAATTTTTCAGGTTCGCCCGCTTGAATGTCCTTCTTCCTCCGGTTTAATAAGTGTTGGAACTTATTAATATTTTTGGCATAATATGCCATTTCTTCGTCGCTTTCGTCCACCGGGGTTTCTTCTTTCTTTTTCGACATTTTAGCCTTGAAGGCTATCGACCTCTCCTTCGGTTTCGGTTTGGCATTTCGAGATTTTAGAACAATCTCGTAGTTGATAAGAGAACCAACGAGAGCACTAAAATCGAGAGTATTTAAATCTTTGGATTCCATTATTGCCGTAACTGTACCGTCCCATTCTCGAGGTAGTGATCGGAGAATTTTCTTTACTTTCTCACTACTCGAAAGTGGTTTTCCGAAACATGCTAATCCATTAGTAATGACCGAGAATCGGTCGAGCATAATCGAGATGGATTCGTCGTCCTTCATTTGGAATAATTCATAGTCGTGAAGGAGCATGTTTATCTTCATCTCTTTGACTTGAGACGTACCTTCGTGTGTTACCTCAAGCATTTTCCAGATTTCTTTGGCACTATCACACGATGATATCCGGTTGTGTTCTTCCGGATTTAAGGCACAATAAAGAAGTTGAGTTGCCTTACAATTGAAGTGGTCGTTTTTCCAATCGGAGTCGTCATATTCTTCAAAATTTTTAAGCGTACCGTTGGAATTCATTGGGATTTTTGGACCAAGACAAATCACTTTCCAAAGTTCGATGTCGTAAGCTCGAATGAATATTGACAACTTCTTCTTCCAAGTCATGAAGTTTGCGCCATCAAAGAATGGTGGTCGGTTGAGAGCAAGGCCTTCGGCTGGAGAGATTTGAAACGCCATTTTTGATCTACTCCTCGGATGTTAAGCCGCGTATTGGAGAACCGCTCCGATACCAATTGTTGGGTACCAAATCGAATATTTGCGCCGTTTGTGCGGAAGCGTAAATAAAATTGCAGGAAATAAATCACACAAGGATTTATAGAGGTTCGGCTATTAACGAAGCCTACGTCCTCTCTCGATGTATCTTTTTCTTTAGGCTTAAGATCAAAACCTCTACGCCTCTCTTCTATCGGTCGAGGGATTACCGTTACAAGCTCGTCTTCTATCGGTCCGAGTAAAACCGTTTTTCCTTTTCTATTGGATAAGGAATCAGCCACTCTAGCTTTCTATGGGTACTAGATAAACCTCACTTAGATATCGATTGCGATTCCAACAATGCCGGATACTTGATCCTAATAACACCGAATCCAATCGATTCTTTTCTTTTACCTCTCGTGTATAATGTTGAATGTATAAACACTCAAACTAACAAAATAGGCTCAATATTACAACAACAATGTAAGTATATGATTCTCAGATGTATGACTTGTTTGCTTGAAGTTGTTGTCCTCAAACAATACCATAGGGATGGTATTTATAGGCATTTCCCATAAACTAGCCGTTGCTGGCTGTTTTGACTTGCTAGCGTGCGCTAGCCTTCTTTTGTAGCGTGCGCTAGATATTTCGAGTTTCAGTCCAGTAGCTTCGTTTCTTCTTTAGCGTACGTTATGCCTCCTTCCTTACGTACGTTATTTCACTTACTTAGCGTACGTTAACCATGATTGAGTAGCGTGCGTTGACGTAATATATCTGTTGCCTTTCCTTGTCAAACTATCCGTTTGATGCTTGACTTTGACTTGCTTTTCCCAACGTTCGGATTGACTAGATTCAAACAACTTAGCGTGCGCTAATCATACTGTGTAGCGTGCGCTAATGATGACTTCATTGCATACGTTATTCTGTGTTTGAATTCTTCCACAACAGTAACATGGCTCGATAGCGTGCGTTAATACTTATGTGTAGCGTGCGCTATCGTTCAGCTTTTCTTCACTGCAGCTTACTTCGAAACTTGGCTGGGATGCAGCTTACTCCGCGTTAGCGTGCGCTAACTAATATGCCTTAGCGTGCGCTAATGAGATCAGTTGTAACTTTTGCGACTTAAATGCCTTCGTTGTTTTGCTTCGCCTCGATGTTGTTTTGTAGTTTAGCAACTTTAATCATCAAAACATAAATTAAATAATGTGTGGAATAAATATTCCAACAAAAATCCGAGCGAAGTCCAAGTGGAGGGATCCGTGTATATATAGAGGCAGCCGAGTCTTGTCTTCAGGCGGGCGATCGCCTTACGGCCATTATAATAATGGGGCGATCATCTACCGGCCAATATTATAATGGGGCGATCACACGGGCTGTCGGCCTAAAGTCCAAGGTAGACGCTGGCATCCAGCTGGGCGGTCCAATGAGGAGCCAGCACGCGTCCGGAGTCACTGTCACATACGGCCCTACTGACAACTTTCGGTGGGCCTGTCGGCTGGTGGACGGATGCTGACAGGCTGTGGTCAACGATCCGTGAATTGCGGATCTTGTCTCGGCTCTTGCACGTGGGTTCAGTCCTGAGGCTCGGCCTTTGCCGACTGGATGACTGTCGGCATGATGCGGTCGTCTCTAGCTATTCACTGAGGGTCGTCATCGGCCAGTCGCTGAGGGTCGGCATCGGTCGGTCACCAAGGGTCGGTCGGCAAGTGCCGAGAGATGATCGTCCGCTAGTCGGTCGCCAGGAGTCGGTCGCCAAATATCGAGAGACGATCGTATCTGATGTCGATCGCTCGGCCCCGGGACTTGTCCTGGGACCTTCGGTTGGCCGATTCATCTTGCCTGCGGGGCTAAGGCTAGGTCACCCGGTCGCTGGTCGGCAGTTCTGCCTCAGCTGCTCGGCAGTGGCTAGGTCGCCCGATCTCCGAGGCGATCGCCGGTCGGAGAGTGTAATTCTCGACACAACAATTGCCCCCCAGCTTGCTCCTATGTTGAAGACATGGGGCGAGGTAGTTCTTGCTGGCGATCGTGTAGGATGAGGACGGGCAATCTTGCTGAGCCGACTTTGGATTTGGACTTGGGCTATCATGGTCGATTGGCTAGCTATCTATCGGTCTTATACCTGCAAAAAACAACATTGGCCGACCCCCTCAGAAACTTGATGGTTTCGCTTGTTTGAGGAATCGTGCACAGTCGCGGAATTCGATAGACCGACTCCATGACCGTGTCTTGGTGCGCGAAGACATTGAGTGTCTCGTGACTCATTTTATTATGAGGGTCCTCTGTTAGGCTGCGCCTCGCCTCGTATTTAAACGAAGGGCGTGCGGTCTCGGTCTAGAGGAGTCCTTGCGTGGGGCAGCGTCGGATGAATCAACTCCACGCCCGCGGCTTGTTAGCTCTGCTTCCACCTCGGTCCACCATGAAGATGGCGAACCTCGACGGTGTACGTTGAGACGGGGGTTGTGGCACGTGTCGCATTGTCCGAGTAGATCATCTTTAGATGGTGAACCTTGAGGGCGGCGATCGTGTCCACTGATTAATGTTGGAGAGCCCTCAGACTACGCCGGCCTCGTATTTAAACGAAGGGCGGGAGATCTCGGCCGAAAGGGACCTTGCATGGCCGAAGCAGCCAGTTCCATCGACTACCAGGACCATGGCTTTATGATGTGCGGTGGAGGCGATCGCGAGCCTTAGTCCATCATGTTAAATGGTGGACTGTAGATGGCGAGCGAGTCCTCCAGGTTTTGGTGATGTGGCGTGATGATCGGCGATCGGGCTGGAAGACTGTCGATCGTCGCTCGGCTGCCGATCGATTTATTCATTGGTCGATATCGGCGATCGGGCGGGAGATCGTCGCTCGGGCGCCGATCGCGCTGCTCACAGGCTAAGAACAAACCTTTGCCTCGCCAGAAAATCTGCGGCTCTAGCCCGGAAGGCTGCGTAGGTCGTAGGTTGGTTCTTCGTGAGATGCCTGAACATAGGCGAAAAGCCTTGAAATCCTCCTAGGACCGCGTAGAGGGCGGTCTCATCGCTTACGGGCTCGCCGTTGAGGATGATCACGTATACCCGGTCGATGTAGTCCGATTCGGACTTTTCTCCTCCCTGCTTGATTTGCATCATGCGAAGGGGACCTTCTGGTCGAGCGACCCTGGTGGCGAAGTATTCCGTGAATACGTGCACCAGCTGGTTAAAGGAGCCAATGGACCGGGGTGGCAATGAGGTGTACCACCGGTGGGCGAGGTCGTCCAGCATCATAGGGAACATTCGGCACCTGGTCGCGTCTGATGCCCCACACCCGGTCATGTAGATGTTGAACTTGCTCAGGTGTGTTTGGGGGTCCGATCGCCCCTCGTATAAGGGTGTTTGCGGGGGAGCGATCTTGTGCTGCACGGGGGCGAGCTCGATGTCGATCGCGAGCGGCTCGCTTGGCTCGGCGATCGCCTTCATGGCGCCTGCCCTAGATTGCAGGAGCGCCTTCATGTCGTCGAGCTGACGTTGCAATACGGCAATCGCCGTGGCTCGGCCGCTCGCTTATCGGCTTTGGGAGCGGGAGCCGAGGCGATCGTGTACCGATCTCCGGACTCTGCTGCTGCCGACCTCGGCTATTTGGCGAGGGGGAGCCAGACGGCTGGGCTGCCTTCTGGGAGTCGGGTAGGCCGAGCTCCTGGTGACGGACTCAAACTCCGTCGTCTCGTAGCTGGGGCCGGACTGCCCCGGTCGCCAGGTCGGGTCACTGCCCAGGCGATCGAAGACAGAGGTGCCCCGGCTGGCGAGCGCCTCTTCTTGCGGACGAGAGCCTCCTGGCGATCGCTCGGCCAGTAACGCCTTGAGCTTCCGCTTGGACTTCCGGCGGGCGGCCGAGGGGGTGATAGCAGGAGGCGCGTCGAGAGCACTCCGTCGCTCCTGTAGGACGGCCATGACCTCGTCGATCTGTTCCTTGGTTCGGAGCTGATCGAGCGAGAGGCTTGGGCCGCCGTCCAGGGACGGGATCGAGCGTCTCTGACCGCGGCGGCTGCCTTCCACCATCGGCTGCGGCTCGGGGCCGGGCCAGGCAGGCGTCGGCCGGGCGGCAGCGGCTTTCTTCGACGCGGAGGCGGAAGACATGATTTCAGAAAGATTTCTTTGAAGCGCAGTGAGTGTCACTTCAAGTATATGCCCCGAGAACAGTGAGTGTTCTTCGAGATGGTAGGAATAAAAATTTGAGGGTTAGATCCCCTTCCTCTAGCGCCAATTTTTGTTGCCCAAAATATTTATCCGAAGATTAATACTGCTGGAAGACGGACAACAAACAACAATTTGCAGGAGCACTTCCGAGAGAGTATGAATAAACACTAGATTTGCCGCGTTTGTTAGGCCCGGGCTTGAATGCTCTCGCGAGATGTTATTAATACAAATATTCGTGGATACAAGTATTAATGTGAGAAATCTAAATACAATGAGTGTAAAAAGACTCTGTTAATCTGGCTCTTGAGCGAAGCTCGGTGTTCTTCGTCCCTGCCGATCGTCTGCTTGATGAGAGAGGCCGGGAGAAGTAAGTACCGAATGATAGCTGTTGCCAAGAGTTGGAGATAGCCAAGTGCTGGGAAAATCTCGTGAAAATGCAGAGAATGCTTGTTCAGAGAGTAAAAATCCGAGCGAAGTCCAAGTGCAGGGAGCCGTGTATATATAGAGGCAGCCGAGTCTTGTCTTCAGGCGGGCGATCGCCTTCCGGCCATTATAATAATGGGGCGATCGTCTGCCGGCCAATATTATAATGGGGCGATCACACGGGCTGTCGGCCTAAAGTCCAAGGTAGACGCTGGCATCCAGCTGGGCGGTCCAATGAGGAGCCAGCACGCGTCCGGAGTCACTGTCACATGCGGCTTTCGATGTGGAGTGGAACGCCGGTGATACGTGCATGTGACAAGGAGCGGCTCATGCGCTTTAGGTGAGGAGACACAGCGTCACAGATCCCACAAAACTCGACAGTGCTCTAAACTTATTGTGGTCTTGGAGGAGACCAATTGTTTTCAAATTATGATTGATTCTGTTTTGCACTCTTTTTGTGTCGAGATTTTTGAAATGGTGTCATATGCTAGTATCACGGGAGATCATCGACTTCACAGACCTGTAAGTATATTGTTCCAATTGTTCGATAATGATTGTTTACTTTTGGTGATATTGGATTTTCTGATTAAACGGTTGTTTGTAAGAGGATTGCAAGTTTCGAGGACGAAACTTATTTTTAAGGGGGGTAGTATGTAATATCTTGAATTTTAAGAATACATACCAACTAAATATGGGACTTATAAATTTATTTGAATGTATTAGAGATACATTTCTGGTCTTGGAACATTTAAAATAAGAAAGGGATACCAGAAATGTTAGTAGAGACAAGATTGGACATTTTCTCGGAGGTGTCGTGGACAAGTATCAACTTTGAAAAATCACCACGAATTTTTGGGATGTTCAAAAATTCTGAAAATTTACAGTATTATGTATATTTGAGTTAGCTTTCCAAAGGTTCAAACGACGAGCCAATCGGATTTCGGACGAAGAAGTTATGATCGAATTAGTGGAAGACTGTCAGCTGTCGGGCACCGTGCGTCACTGCGTGCGTCAGCGCCCGACAGGCGTCCGAGAATCCCGCGCGACCGAGGCACGAGTCGTCACTCATAATGCCTAGTCATGATGCTGTCTTGACCAACTAGGCGACTTTGAACTCGAAAATAATGGCCTTACCTTTAAGACTGTCCCATAACACTTATCCATACATGTAGAAAATTTACACGACTTAAAGGACATACGTTTATATCCTACATTGGAGATTCATATATCCTCCAAAATGCTCAAAGACTCGGCGAATCAGAGCAGCCTTGTCCAGGAGACGCCCGGTAGATGTTTGATGAAATTCCCCAGAGAGTCTGTAAATTTCAGTCTGGGTTGCCTCCATTGAACTCGATTATCTCTCAATATGTAAGTTATTTTACGAATATATATCGAGCATATTATAAATAAAATTCATATAAGTGAAAATCTTATATGGACCATAGGTATTGAGTCAGAATACCTGCTTAATTTGAACTGCTTTATAGTGAGTCAGCCCTGATATTTTCTGTCACTTCCAGCAACATTTCTTTTGAAGTTGATCGAGTTGTCTAGTTTGTGTTAGAATTCAACATGGTTGATCCTTTCACACCATGGTTTCACACCATGTTTACTACCTATAAATAAGACTTGTTTGTAGCATTTGTAAACATCCCATCTCCAAGAGTGAGTTCAAAGAGTGAATAACAATCCAAGTTGAGATTGAGTGAGTTTGAGAGTTTTTCTATTTTGTGAGTTTGTATCTATTCTTGAGTGATAATAGAACAAATATTTTTCTCTCAAATCATTAGAAATTCACTATAGTGATTCGTTAATTTCCAACAAGTGGTATCGGAGCAAGGTTTGGAGTGCTAATCGGAAATGGTAGAGGGTTGAAAATTTCGAGTTTTACAAAGGTGGTCGAAACTCAGTTTTGAGGATATCGTTAGATTCCTTGCGTCGAGACGAGTTCGGAGGTATTTTCGGAATACAAAACCGACGTCAGACGAAGCCGTGCCGAAAGAATAGTCTCAAGGTTGAAGATGATGAACAGTAATTTCTGCAAATAAGTTTTCCAGAAATTACATACTGGTCCCTGAACTTTCGAAATTTTTTAATTCAGTCCCTAAATTTCCGAAATTTTTTATTTTGACCCCAAAAAATTCAAAAACTATACTTTTGGTCCCAGAAGCTTTGTTAAAATAATGGCTGATTTTACGACCTCTATTGAGAAGCTCAATAACAATAATTATGGGTCATGGAGTACCCGTATGAAGTTTTACCTGCTCGGGCAAGACTTATGGGATATCGTGAACGGAGCTGAGACAACACCACCAAGGGAGGCCAAAAGCACAGACACAACCTCCGACATCTCAACCTCAACACCGGTACGACCAGATACTGCACATCAAAGGCCAGCTGCCGACCCTGATGCTTTAAAGAAATGGAAGGTTAAGGCAGGCAAAGCTATGTATGCCTTAACTGTAGCTGTAGAAGATGAATTTCTCCAGCGGATCAAAGATGTCCGAACACCGAAGGAAGCTTGGGATACATTAGCGGCTATTTTCGCGAAGAAAAATGATGCAAAATTACAAAGGCTTGAAAATGAGCTTTTGTCGATCTCCCAGAGAAATATGTCTGTGAGTCAATATTTCTCAAAGGTGAAATCACTTTGTGATGAGATTTCTAAACTAGATCCTGAAAATGGCATTACACAAACCAGGATGAAAAGAATTATCATCCACGGATTGAAGCCGGAGTATAAGAGTATTATCACGGCAACTCGGGGCTGGGCCACCGAGCCTACTTTAGCAGATCTGGAGAATTTGCTCATTAATGAAGAGGATCTAGATAAACCCACATCTAGTCGAGCAACCAATAGTGAAGAGACAGCCCTTTTCACTAATAGAAGAGACAATCAAGGACGCGGACGAGGACGTGGTCGTGGTCGAGGACGAGGACGTGGTTTCGGGAGATTCAATAGTCAAGAAAGAGATGTTCGAGGAAACCAAGATAGAGGTTTCCAGTCAGGGGGAGCTCGAGGATCTCAACATAATCGAAATGGTCAGAACCGGTGGCAACAAAAGAATCGTCAAAGTGACGAATGTTTTAATTGCGGCAAGAAAGGACATTATGCAAAAAATTGCTGGTCCAAGAGAGTTGAAGGAAATGCAGCAACAACATCTAAGGACGAAGCTCCAGGATAAGAAGATTGGGATTTCGAGACTTCCTTCTATGCCGAGGAGGTAGATACTACCGATACACGAGGGAAAGGCCCAAGAGAGGAATTCGCACTTACTGCGGTATGTGAGAAGTTAGTCGATTACAAGAATGATTGGATCGTTGACTATGGTTGTTCCAATCATATGACCGGAGATGAGTTGAAACTTGTAAGTATGACCAAGTACAACGGAGATCGAGTTATTGTGACAGCTGATAACACACAATTACCAATAGCCCATGTTGGCAAGACACAACTGCCACAAAGGTACGGACATGAAGAAGTACAACTCGACAATGTCTATCATGTCCCAGGGATGAAGAAGAACCTGTTGTCAGTACCACAATTAACTACTTCAGGTAATTATGTGTTGTTTGGACCGAACGATGTGAAAGTGTATCGTGAATTGAAAGTCATAGGTACACCGTTTGTGGAAGGACCAAAAATGAAGGCTATCTATGTGATGTCAGCTGAAGAAGCCTATGTTGAGAAGGCTAGGAGAAGTGACACTGGAGACCTATGGCATGCACGACTTGGGCATGTCAATTATGGCAAGCGAAAATTATGATGAAGAAGTCCATGCTGAGGGGACTTCCTCAACTCGAGATCCAACATGACACTGTGTGTGCTGGATGTCAATATGGTAAGGCACATCAACTGCCTTACAAAGAGTCAAAGTTCAAAGCAAGGGAGCCGTTGGAATTGGTCCACTCAGATGTGCTTGGGAAGATCAAACAAAAGTCAACAAGCGGTTATCAATATCTGATAACCTTTATTGATGATTTCTCAAGGTATGTATGGGTATATTTATTGAAGCATAAAGATGAGGCTTTTGAAAAATTCAGGAAATTCAAAGATACGGTAGAACGTGAGTTTGGAAGGAAGATCAAGTGCCTCCGTACTGATAATGGAGGAGAATACACTTCTAATGAATTCAACAACTACCTCAAGAAGTGCAACATCCGAAGGCAACTAACTTGTGCAAAAACTCCACAGCAAAATGGAGTAGCGGAGAGGAAGAACCGTCACCTAACAGAGACATGTAGAAGTCTTCTACATGCAAAGAATGTTGATACAAGATTTTGGGCAGAATGCATGAAGACAGTAGTCTATATCACCAACAGGCTACCACAACCGAGGCTGGAATTTATTTCACCATTTCAAAAATTATATAATGTAAAACCAACAGTGAATTATTTTCGAGTGTCTGGTTGTGTATGTTATGTGTTTATTACAGATGAAGATCGCACCAAGTTCGACAAGAAAGCTGTCTGCTGCATATTCGTTGGATATGATGAACAAAAGAAAGGCTGGAGATGCTGCGATCCAAATACAAACAAGATTTATATCTCACGAAATGTTGTATTCGATGAGGCATCTTCATGGTGGGCAAACAAGGTGGCATTACCAGATACACATGAGCTGCAAGGAAAGCTACAAAGCAAGTTGCAGCTACATTCCTCTCAAGACAACAATGACATAGAAGAACCAAGATCCCCGTCGGATCAAGTTGAGGTACGGTCCAAATCAAGAAGCCCTTGGAGAACAGTGTACATGAAACACCGGATGAAGTACGAGACTAGTCAACCGGAAGAGCAGGAACCTTCACAACCTCAAGTGCGAAGGTCAACCGAGAGAAAGACGGCCAAATCCAAAGTATGTAGATGCTGCTTATGTTGAAGTCAAAGAGCCAAGTACATTTGAAGAAGCATCAAATAGTCCAGAGTGGAGAAAGGCCATGGAAGAAGAGATTTTGGCATTAAAACAAAATCAAACTTGGAATTTAGTGCCAAAACCTGAAGGTGTTAGACCCATATCCTGCAAATGGGTTTACAAGTTGAAGATTCGTCCAAATGGTACAATTGAGCGGTACAAGGCTCGATTAGTTGTTCGTGGATTCTCTCAAGAGTATGGCATAGACTATGACGAGGCGTTTAGTCGATTGCAAAGATTACTACGATTCGTGTCTTACTAGCCTTAGCAGCAAGTAAGTCTTGGAAATTATGGCAAATGGATGTGAAGAATGCGTTTTTACATGGGGAACTTGATCGTGATATTTATATTGATCAACCCAAAGGATTTGTGAATCATGAAAAGCCTGAGTACGTGTGCAAGTTGAAAAAGGCGTTGTATGGCTTGAAGCAGGCACCGAGCATGGTACGGGAAAATTGCTGAGTTTCTAATCCAAAGTGGTTATCATGTTGCCCCAGTAGATTCAAGCTTGTTCGTGAAAACTCAAGGAGGCAAGCTAGCAGTAGTCCTTGTATATGTGGATGATCTAATCATCACTGGCGATGACGAAGACGAGATTCAACAAACAAGGGCAAACTTGTCAGTCCGATTTCAAATGAAGGAACTTGGTGAACTGAAACACTTCCTAGGATTGGAAGTCGAAAGAACAGATGATGGTATATTTCTTGATCAGCAGAAATATGCAAAGGATTTAATCGAGAAGTTTGGGCTTACTGACTGCAAGCCAATATCTACCCCAATGGAGCCAAACTTGAAGCTGTGTGCCTACGATGGGAAAGACTTGGAGGACACAAGAATGTACCGACAGATAGTAGGTAGTCTTATCTATCTAACTCTTTACAGACCTGATATATTCGTTGTAGGTGTTACTAGCAGGTTCATGCAGAAACCTAAGAAGCCACATCTCGAAGCAGTCAAAAGGATCATGAGATATGTTAAAGGCACAATTAATTGGGGACTTTTCTACAAGAAGGGAGTACAAAGCAAGGTCAGCGGCTATTGTGATGCTGACTATGCCGGAGACTATGGTACCAGGAGATCGACTACAGGATATATATTCAATATTGGTTCGGGAGCTATATCATGGTGCAGTAAGATACAACCTACCATTTCTCTTTCAACTACTGAAGCGGAATATAGAGCAGGGGCGATGGCAGCACAAGAGTGTGCTTGGTTGACTCAACTCATGAAGGATTTGAACCAACCAATAGAAGATGGAGTTGCATTACACTGTGACAATCTGTCAGCAGTTCGTTTAGCTGAGAATCCAGTATTTCATGCTCGGACCAAACATGTCGAAGTACATTATCATTTCTTACGAGAGAAGGTACTCCAAGGAGATATTGACATGAAACCAGTCAATACAGAAGATCAAGTTGCACACATATTTACGAAGAGCTTATCCGCAACAAAGATTTATGAGTTTCGAAAATTACTCGGAATGCAAAGTCGGGTTTGAGGGGGAGTGTTAGAATTCAAACCCTTCTAGAATGGAGGCTAAGTAATTAAACATGTGAAGCCATCTACCTTTGAACAATTAGTTGGCAAGTTTGACAAGAAAAGTATGGGAAACTTCACAACACCTCATCATGGTTGATCCTTTCACACCATGGTTTCACACCATGTTTACTACCTATAAATAAGACTTGTTTGTAGCATTTGTAAACATCCCATCTCCAAGAGTGAGTTCAAAGAGTGAATAACAATCCAAGTTGAGATTGAGTGAGTTTGAGAGTTTTTCTATTTTGTGAGTTTGTATCTATTCTTGAGTGATAATAGAACAAATATTTTTCTCTCAAATCATTAGAAATTCACTATAATGATTCGTTAATTTCCAACAGTTTGAACACGTATATCTTTGCAGTTGCAAGTCTATTTTTGATAAAGTTTCAGGAAATTTGTACCAGAGATACATGTTATCACAAATCAGTTTTTATTTTGATTTTTATGAAATGTTTAGACTCCTGTATTTATCAATACATTACCGAGTCAGCTCTATATTTTTCGTTTGTATCGAACATGTTGAATACCTTATATTTGTGTTTAAGGATGGAAAATTTAATACTATGATTATTAATATTTTTCCATATGAAAATCATGAGTTTTCAAAATTGATGACTTTGGAATATTTTTCATATTTAAATAGTACGAAGTTTTTATTCGATCAAATAATGGTTATATCATAAATACAACCGAAAAATATTGAATATTATTTTTTATATTTAAAATAATATTATGGAGTTTTAGTAATGAACTTGTTAAAGTTCGGATCGTCACTTTTGAGAAAGAGGAAAACAAAATTATAAAATTGGGATAGCCGTTGATCGTGGAAATCGAATTTCGTAGTATACTGTTATGGATATCGGGGTATAAATATTTTGTCAAGGTGTGGGAATCGAACCTCGGGACTGATTTGCTTTACCGACCCGGCTATTTGAGGCAAGTGTTTACTTGTTCGGTTGCAATGTTTTGATGAGTAATTCCATTTACATTTCCTAAGTATTTTATGTTGTATTGCATATTGACGAATGTTCAGTGATGTTCTAAAAGGATTAGAATGCACAGTTGATGATTGTTGAGATACTTGGACAATCTTGGGAAGATCGTAGTATTCGGATATTGTTGATGTCATTTTTGATATTCTTGGTCTATGGTATGCATTTCGGAAGGACGTCCGGATATAGGTATATTTTATGGTAATCGTACATAGAGGATTATGTACGAGAAAGTATTCGGTATTGAGGTATTATATGGTATTGTTGTGATACTGGGATTTTTATGGTATTATCGTGATATTGGAATTTTGACGAGAATCGTTGGATTACCGGAGGTGGTAAGGTTATCGTTGAGGTTATTATTCTCATGATGCATGGCATGTGAATATTTATGTTTATGTACTTGCGGTTATTTGTCGGACATTATTGCTGACCCCGTTGTGGGACTTGTTTTTCAGGCAGAGATGATTTTTGATGGACAGCGGTCGTGAAGAGTCGAGGACCCCGGAAGATACTGGCTATGGCTATTGTTAGGGAATCGTGTATTTTGTTGTGTATATCATTATTGATGTATATGTATCTTGAACTGTATTTCTATCCGCTGCGTGAGTTCTTTCAAATAGCTTTCGGCGTTATGCCAACTGAGTTTGATTTCAAAAACCGATTCCCTTAACCGAGTTTTTAGCCTTGATCGTCTTGACGGTAGTTGGGTGTTTTCAAATGATTTTGTGAGTTTTGGAAAATACTACTGTCATCGGCCTTTTTGGCGTTTTTGTAAATAATTTTTAGCCTGGTGGGTTCCGGCGCGGGGCCCACGGCGTGTAATACTCCCGTATGGTTTTTGGGGTGTTACAGTTAGACTCCTCATCTCATAAGGAGTGGAATATTCTACTCAATTGTATGGACACTATTGCCGTTTGTTTACCAAATCAAGAACGCTAATGACATTTAGTAAATAAACAAATAATCACTGTCTTTTATTATTTCATCATGAGCTCATAATTACATATAAATTTCCTAACTCTCTCATCCTCAAAGTGGCATTCGAGGGCATACCCTAACAATCTGTCACATAGACCGAAGGCCATATACCATGATATCTAATACTCATATTATTCAGCTGTCGTTCCAAGACAATTTGCGAGAGTGGCTTGCTAAGTGGGCCAGCAAGATTATTCGCTGAGTCAACTCTCAACAATTAAACCTATCTATTTTTCAATATATCTATGACGACTGATACTTTCTCTCAAGGTGCTTGGTCCTTTGATGAGACATGAGTTCTTTAGCACGTGCAACAACTCTTTCATTATCGTAGTAAAATGGCACTAGTAGCTTTGTGATTGGGACCACTTATACTTCTTCAAGATACTTCTTGATCCAAAATGCTTCCCTTAATGCCTTTGAGACAGCCTGGTACTTAGCCTGGCGAGTAAAATGAGCAGTCGCAGGTTACTTGGAACTCATTCAAGAAACTGCTCTACCATTCGAAGTAAATATGTGCACTAAAGTGGGTCTCCCTTTATCCACTCCGCACCTGAAATTTGAGTCCATGAATCCATCCACTTTTAGTTATCCACCACCGTATGGAAGAACTAATTCTTTAGTCTGTTTAAGGTACTTTAGAACATGCTCTATGGCTGTCCAATATTCTTTACCCGGGTTTGCATGAAACCGACTGGCTATGCTCACAACATATGCAATATCCGATCTCGTGCACAATATTCCATATATTAGGTTACCCACAGTCGAGGCGTATGGTACCTATCTCGTTTCCGTTCCATCTTCCACACTTTAAGGACACTTAGCTTTGGAAAGTTGTATACCATGTCATATAGGTAAGAACCGCCTTTTAGAACCTTCAATCAAAAACCTTTTTAGGATCTTTTCTATATAGAGGGCTTGTGAAAGTCCTATCATTCTCTTCACCCTATCCCTGTACATATGAATTCCCAGAATATAGGAGGCTTCTCCCAAATCCTCCACGGAGAACGTATTTGAAACCCAAGATTCCACTGCAGTGAGAAGTCCAATTCTGCTTCCTATTAGAAGAATATCATCTACATATAGTATTGAGAATGCGATCTTGCTCCCGGTAAACTTTATGTAAACACAAGGTTTCTCCTCATTTTGCACGAAGTCAAATCTTTGAGTGCTTCGTCAAAACGGTGATTCCAACTTCGCAAAACCTGCTTTAGTCTATAAATGGCTGAAGCTTGCATACTTAGGCTGTGTTTAGCATTAGCTTTTCAACTAGCTTTTCAGCTCGAGTAGCTTCTTTAACCTTTGACTAAAAAAAGCTTGTTACGTGAACGTGCAGCTTCTTAAACCAGCTAGCTGATCAGCTAGCTTTTCAGCTAGCTGGTTGAGAAGCTAACTAAGTTAGATTTTTTTTTGAAAAAAAGCTCCTTTTATATTTTCTATTCCAGAAATATCCCTGACCTAAATTAGAAAAACAAAACAAATGTTATGGATGTCGTTAAGAATTCCAGTCAGAAAAATAAAAAGTAAAAAAAATTCTAGAAATTCTGGAAATTCTAAAAAATCTGAAAAAAATAAAAAAATCAAAATTCGGAAAATTACATAAAATTTAAAAAATCTGAAAAATAATCGGAACTTTTATTTTTTAAGAAAAATTATCTTGAATAATAATATTAAAAATCAGATCTTTTATTTAAAATTAAAAAACTAAAAAGTAAAAAATAAAAAAAAATCTGGAAAATTTAAAATAAAAGTTCCGATTCTGAAAAATTCTGGAAAGTTTAAAATAAAATTCTGAAAATTCTGAAAATAATAATATAAAAATCAGAACTTTTACTTTTTATTTTTGAATTTTAAATAAAAGATCTGACTTTTAATATTATTATTTCAGATAATTTTTTCGGTTTATATCAATACACAATTTAAATTCTTAAAAAAATGGACTATAATATGATGATAGAGTTTAAAAGAAAAGAAAAATAAAAGTAATGCCCTTAAATGTCATTTTACAAAATATCAGCTACTTAATCAGCTAATTTGCTAAACACCTACATTAAAATCAATTATTTATCAATTTCTAACCAATTTCTACCTAAATTTCAATTAATCACTATCACCTAGCTTTTCATTCTAAATTTCAAGCTAATTAGTTTTGCTAAACACAACCTTAATGAATATTGGTAGCGGACACGAAACCTATATGTTGTTCCATATAGATTTTCTCTTCGAGGTATCCATTGAGGAACATCGTCGTCACGTCCATCTGCCATATTTCATAATCATAATAGACGGCTATTGTAATACCCAAGCACTTAAATTGAAATATTGGGGGCAGTAATTTTTTATTATTAATAATTTATTTTTATTTTTAATTTTATTTTAGTTAACTGACAATTTATAAATCGGGCGGACTCTTGAGAAATGAGACTAAAGTATTGGTGAGTTATTGATAATTGCTATTATACATTATGAATAAATCGACAATCGAGCTAAGAGATTGAACAATAGAGGTGAATTTTATAATAGAGAAAATTGTGGAGCTTAGATTTTAGTTTACCAAAGATGGAAATTATAGGGTATTACTAAACACCGCCCAAAATTACTAGCCACCGCCCTATAAGATTACCTTTTTATCCATTTCAAGTCTTTCATTATTTCTAAACACCACACCACACCAAAATCTTTCAAGCTCAAGTTTTTCGAATATAACACACAATCAAATATATATTGTCAATATTATCGACAACTACGAAAGTGGACGAGAATTCGCATCTGGAGGTAATTTTTGGGAGAAAATGACGCAGGCGTCTGATTATTCCGCATGTTCCATGGTACAGACGTCCCCAGATTCCACCTGGACCATGGTACAGGCGTCTGGTGCGGACGATCGGTCCTAGGTCTAGGCGTCTAAATCGGACGCCTGAACCATGGTCGGGACGTCCGATTCAGACGCCTGTACCATGGCTAGGCGTCCGATTCGACGTCAGCCGTGGCAGCGTCAGCGACGCCTCGGCCATGGTCCAGCGCAATTTTGACGATGGACCCTTTTTTACGATTTTAAATATTAATAATAATATTATTGGTATTATTATTAACATTGTGTCAATTAAAAATTTCAGGTTATATTGGAAGAATTTGAAGGCGACAGCGTTGATTATAGTGGTTATTTCGTTAATGACGAAATATTCGCTAGTGATTGTGATGCGATTGCTTGGGCGAAAAAAATTGCTCTTCAAATTGGTTTCGAGTTGATCATTTCATCGTACAAGAATAAAGGAAAGACAAAGCTATTGATATGTAACCGTGGTGAACGGTACAGAGGGATATTAAGAGATTTGGATGTCGCTGTTCGAAAGGACATAAAGACGAAAGCATGCAAGTGTACATTTCATGTCTCACTGTGCTGCCGTTGAAAGCGCCCTCAACGGCAACACGACCTAGCCAAAAGATTGTCATTTGTCATTTAGGAGATACGTACAAACATTTTATTTGTCTAGATTTAATGCCTAATTTTTCTGTACCGCCCATAGCGAGTAACTTGGTTTAGAATCCATGATAGTAGTGTTGGTGGCTGGGAGAATTTGTATACGAGCAGGAGAGAAAAATGGAATAGATTAGTCGGTATGATGTAAAACTTTATTTGTTGTATGTTCCTTAATTAATAAAATTTTCATTTTTGTTGATCTTTATAGTTGATAGTTGATTTTCTTTTATGTTGATCTTGATAGTTGACAGAAAAATTTTCATTTTTGTAAGCAGAACAGAAAAAAACAAACAAAAGTAAAGTGCCAAATGCAAAACAAAAGTGTCAATCAATATACGAAATACAAAAAAAAAAACGAAAACGCCAAACAAAATACCGTCACAAACAAAATATAAAATACAAAATCAGTTGGCCAAATGCCAACCCCTCATGAACTCCTCGAGCATCGTCGTCGCTTCTTCCGCCTGGTCTGGGGGAAGGTGTCTGATACAGTGCTGGGTAATACCGACGGATCGACTCACCTACTGTAAAAAATAGAGACAATATAATACAATGAGTAATGTATGATGAAATCAAACAAAGTACAAAGTTAAAGAACATACGTAATCGGTGCTGGAACGAGAAGGGATCACTGATCCAGGTGCTGCACCATCGTTCAGTAGCTGAGGGTGCGAATACCGATAATACCACTCAATGTAATCATCGGCGCAAGCAGCCTGATCATGAGTAGCCGCCTCATAGTCAGCGAGAGGAAGCCTGTATGCAACCGGAAACATCATCCAAGCATCAGATGACATCCGGATGGGATAGTCAACTCGGTACAATCTGCTCGACCACGCCCGAACCGCTTTCTCCGGTCTGGTGATCGGGAAAGGGATGGTCTGCACATAACCGAGCTGCCGTAATGCCCGACCAGGCATGTATGGCTCGATAATATCCCGATATCATAGCCATCCAATGAATGTGGTCCTCGGGACATCCCTCACCGGATCAGGGCCATAAGGCAACCACTGTATCTGCGTACATGTAATCAACAAGTTATACAAGTTATTTTTAAATGAATTGTGAAATTGTTAGAAGGAATCGTTATACCTCTGCGGCTGTCAACTGATCAATGCGGCGATGCAAAGACTGGAGGCGGTGCTCTTCCCTACCCTCGGGCTGGACACTCCATGTAGAAGCTCGAGGCTGCGTGGAGTCAACAATCATACGCTCTCGATGAGGTCGAAAGCAGGGAAAATACTCATAAATCCAAGCCTGGACGAGGGTAAGGCATCCACAAATCCCCATGGAGTCGCCGCGACTAACGATACCGAGCTGACGGTACATGAAAGCCAATGCGGCCGAACCCCATGAATACTGACCGGTAGTATCCATACCGTCCCTCACCTCCAATATGCAGGAAGGCCTAATCCGGTTACCACTCTTGTCAACAAACAAGGTGGATCCAAATAACAACCACATCCAAGCTACGGCCTGGGTGCCCTCCACTCGACCTCCATCGCAACATGACCTGAAAATCGAGTCCATAAGTACGCCGCCACCCCCCAGTGAGTACTCAGTAGCTCCAACCGCGATACTCCAAGAACCTCCATCACATCCACCTGCAACTGTGTAGATGTGCTATCGGCATCAACCAATCGCCCCTCGACAGGAATGCGAAGGATCTGCCACACATCATGTAACATGATGGTCATCTCTCCGAACGGCATGTGAAAAGAGTTCGTATCGGGCTGCCACCGCTCAACGAACGCAGAAATCAACGGGGAGTCAATATGTCTGAACATGGCGTCCGTCAGGTGGGATAACCCAGTCCCACTGATCCGACTCACTAAAGAGGGTGACATAACTGAGCGCCACTGACTCAAGCTCTGACAAGCAGCAGTCCTGGTGTGACACTTCAGCAAACCTCTCATATCTCCAGTCCAGATACGCGTGGCGACATGCCCACCGAAACTCGGGATAACGCTGCCGTCGATAGGGCCACCAGGCATCTCCTCAGAAACCATCCAAGATGTCTCATCCTCTGCCCCACGCCGTTTACTACTGGTAGACCCAGAAGTCACAAACCTCCCCCCTCTCCCCTTTTGAACCCGGCACGAAAATGAAGAAGAATCATCACCGCCCTCCTGGTCGTCGGCCTCATCGTGCGAATAATACTCGCTCGAATCCTCAGTACCAAAATCAGTATAAGGTACGTCCTCGAATCCCCTACGCTCTGCCTCCCGTCTCTGACGGAAGCATCAACACCACGAGCTCTGGTGTGACGCGCTCCAGAACCCATCAACTCTGTGACTAGCGGCATAGATTTGCCCGCTCCTCCTCTCATCTGCATTTAGCAAACAATACAACTAATAACAAATAATCATACAAAGAATACACATTATTAATTATTAACTGAAAATTTTATTTTTTTTCCAAAAATATGGCTGGGGCGTCCGGAACGGACGCTTGAACCATGGCACAGGCGTCTGGTCTGGACGCCACTTCCATGGTCCAAGCGTCCGAGGCAGACGCTTATCCAGCGGCTAGGCGTCCGATCTGGACGCCTGGGCATGGTTTGGACGTGTTGTGTCAAGATTTAACACCTTCCGACCGGCGATCGCCTCCGAGGCCGAGCGACCGACTCCCTGCCGAGCGTCCGAGGAAGAACCGCCGACCAGCGACCTGGCGACCGAGCCTCCACCCAGCGGACAAGCTAAAACAGCCTACTGAAGGTCCCAGGACAAGTCCCGGTGCCGAGCGATCGACCTCAGATACGATCATCACTCGGTACTCGGCGACCGACTCCTGCCGATCGACCCTTGGTGACCGACCTCTCTGGGCATCTGCCGATCGACCCTTGGTGACCGACCATTGCCAACCTTCAGTGACTGGCCGATGGCCATCCAGTCGGCCAAGGCCGAGCAACAGGACAGCACCCACGTGCAGATCCACAAAGCGGCGACAAACCTGTCACCTACCTCACCAACCAACAGGGCCTGGACTGCGAAAGGAGGCAGCGGACAAGACATGTGACTACGGCTGTCACCTACCCCGACAAAGTCCGCGAAAGTAGCAAAGTGGGACCTCCTGTGATACTTAGGACGCGTGCGGCTCCTCATTGGGCCACTCGGCTAGGCTGCCCATTGGATCTATGGACTTTGGCGGGCGGCCACGTGCCCTTTAGGACGATCGCCCCGTTACATTAAATGCCGAAAGGCGATCGCCCACTAGGGGACAGGGCCCCTCAGCCTCTATATATACAAGGCAGCAGGCACTTGTAAAAGGGACCGAGATTTTGACTCTCTAAACACTCTGCATTCTCGCTTTTCACACTATACAGAAGCAAATACTTGCACTTGGCCAACATCCAACTCTTGGCAACAGCTTTCTTTCGGTCTTACTTCTCCCGGCCTTTTCTCCTCGAGCAGATTATCGGCGGGACGAAGAACACCAAGCTTCGCTCAAGAGCCGGATTAACAGAGTCTTTTTACACTCATTGTATTTAGATATCTCTAATTAATACTTGTATCCACGAATATTCGTATTAATAACATCTCGCGAGAGCATTCAAGCCCGGGCCTACAAACCCGGCAAATCTTGTATTATTTATCTTCTCTCGGAAGTGCTCCCGCAATTGTTGTTTGTTGTCCGTCTTCCAGCAGTATTAATCTTCGGATAAATATTTTGGGCAACAACAATTGGCGCTAGAGGAAGGGGTTTCAACCCTCGATTTTTTATACCTACCGTCCCGAAGAACACTCACTGTTCTCGGGGCAGATACTTGAAGTGACACTTACTGCACTTCAAAGAAATCCTTCAGAAAACATGTCTTCCGCCTCCGCGTCGAAGAAAGCCGGCCCGGCCAAACCCCTGTTCCGTCGATCGAGCCACGGCCGATGGTGGAAGGTAGCCGCCGTGATCGAGACGCTCGATCCGTCCACGGACGGCGGCCCAACCTCTCGCTCGATCGGTTCCGAACCAAGGAACAGATCGAAGGGGCCCTGGCCGTCCTACAGGAGCGACGGAGTGCTCTCGACGCGCCTCCAGCTACCGCCCCCCCGGTCTCTCGCCAGAAGATCAAGCGGAAGCTCAATGCACTACTGGCCGAGCAATCGCCAGGAGGCTCCCGTCCGCAGGAAGAGGCGCTCGCCAGCCGGGGCACCTCTGTCTTCGATCGCCTGGGAAGTGACCCGACACAGCTCACGGGCGATCCGGCCCGGCTACGAGGCAGCGGAGTTTGAGTCCGTCACCGGGAGCTCGGCCTACCCGACTCCCGGAAGGCGATCTGGCCGTCGGCTCCCCCTCGCCGAATTGCCGAGGCGGCGGAGCCCGGAGATCGGTACACGATCGCCTCGGCTCCTGCTCCCAAAGCCGATCTGCAAGCGACCAAGCCACGGCGATGGCTGCAATGCAACGTCAACTCGACGACATGAAGGCGCTCCTGGAATCCAGGGCAGGCGCCAAGAAGACGATCGCCGGGCCAAGCGAGCCGCTCGCGATCGACATCGAGCTCGCCCCGTGCGGACAGAGATCGCTCCCCCGCAAACGCCCGTGTACGAGGGGCGATCGGACCCCCAAGTGCACCTGAGGAAGTTCAACATCTACATGACTGGGTGCGGGGCATCTGACGCGACCAGATGCCGAATGTTCCCTCTGACGCTGGACGACCTCGCCCACCGGTGGTACACTTCATTGCCACCTCGGTCCATTGGCTCCTTTAACGAGCTGGCGCACGGCTTCACTGAGTACTTCGCCACCAGGGTCGTCCGGCCCGAAGGTCCCCTTCGCATGATGCAAATCAAGCAGGGAGAAGAAGAGTCCGACTCGGACTACATCGACCGGGTAGACGTAATCATCCTCAATGGCGAGCCCATAAGCGATGAGACCGCCCTCTACGCGGTCCTAGGAGGTTTTCACGGTTTTTCGCCTATGTTCAGGCATCTTACGAAGACCCAACCTACGACCTACGCAGCCTTCCGGGCAAGAGCCGCAGATTTTCTGGCCAGGCAAAGGTTTCTTCTTAGCCTGTGAGCAGCGCGATCGGCACCCGGACGACGATCTCCCGCCCGATCGCCAATATCGACCTACGAATAAGCGATCGGCAGCCGAGCGACGATCCCGAGTCTTCCGGCCCGATCGCCGATCATCACGCTACATCATCCGCAGTCCGGAGGACACGATCGCCATCTACAGTCCAGCATATAACATGACGGACTAAGGCATAAGATCGCCTCCACCGCACATCATAAAGCCATGGTCCTGGCAGTCGATGGAACCGGCTGCTTCGGCCATGCAAGGTCCCTTTCGGCCAAGATCGCCCGCCCTTCGTTTAAATACGAGGCCGGCATAGTCGGAGGGCTCTCCAACATTAATCAGTGGACTCATTCCACAACCCCGTCTCAACGTACACCGTCGAGGTCGGCCATCTCCATGGCTGGCCGAGGTGGAAGCAGAGCTAACAAGCCGCGGGCGTGGAGTTGATTCATCCGACGCCCGCGCAAGGACTCCTCTAGGCGAGACCGCACGCCTTTCGTTTAAATACAAGGCGAGGCGCACTGCAGAGGACCCTCATAATAAAGTGAGTCACGAGGCACTCATTGTCTTCGCGCACCAAGACACGGTCATGGGGTCGGTCCATCGATCTCCGCGGCTGTGCACGATTCCTCAAACAAAGCGAAACCACCAAGTTTCCATGGGGGATCGGCCAATGTTGTTTTTTGCAGGTACAAGACCGAAAGATAGCTAAGCCAAATCGTCTATGTTAGCCCAAGTCCGAGTCCTAAGTCAGCTCAGATCGCCCGTCCTCATCCATACACGATCACCGGCAAGAACCACCTCGCCCCATGCCTTCAACATAGGAGCAAGCTGGGGGGCAATTGTTGTGTCAAGATTTAACACCTTCCGACCGGCGATCGCCTCCGAGGCCGAGCGACCGACTCCCTGCCGAGCGTCCGAGGAAGAACCGCCGACCAGCGACCTGGCGACCGAGCCTCCACCCAGCGGACAAGCTAAAACGGCCTAGTGAAGGTCCCAGGACAAGTCCCGGTGCCGAGCGATCGACCTCATATACGATCATCACTCGGTACTCGGCGACCGACTCCTGCCGATCGACCCTTGGTGACCGACCTCTCTGGGCATCTGCCGATCGACCCTTGGTGACCGACCATTGCCAACCTTCAGTGACTGGCCGATGGCCATCCAGTCGGCCAAGGCCGAGCAACAGGACAGCACCCACGTGCAGATCCACAAAAGGCGCTGACAAACCTGTCACCTACCTCACCAACCAACAGGGCCCAGACCTGCGAAAGGAGCTGACGGACAAGACATGTGACTACAGCCTGTCACCTACCCTGACAAAGTCCGCCGAAAGTAGCAAAGTGGGACCTCCTGTGATGATGCCAGGACGCGTGCGGCTCCTCATTGGGCCACTCGGCTAGGCTGCCACTGGATCTATGGACTTTTGGCAGCGGCCACGTGCCCTTTAGGACGATCGCCTGTTACATTAAATGCCGAAAGGCGATCGCCCACTAGGGGGAGGCCTCGGCCTCTATATATGAGCGGCGAGCACTTGTAAAAGGGCCAAGATTTTGACTCTCTAAACACTCTGCATTCTCGCTTTTCACACTATACGAAGCAAATACTTGCACTTGGCTAACATCCAACTCTTGGCAACTTTCTTTCGGTCTTACTTCTCGGCCTTTTCTCCTCGCAGATTATCGGCGGGACGAAGAACACCAAGCTTCGCCAAGAGCGGATTAACGAGTCTTTTTACACTCATCAGATTTAGATATCTCTAATTAATACTTGTATCCACGAATATTCGTATTAATAACATCTCGCGAGAGCATTCAAGCCCGGGCCTAACAAACCCGGCAAATCTTGTATTATTTATCTTCTCTCGGAAGTGCTCCCGCAATTGTTGTTTGTTGTCCGTCTTCCAGCAGTATTAATCTTCGGATAAATATTTTGGGCAACAACAGGACGTCCGCTGTGGACGTCTGTACCACAGGCTGAGCGTCCGCCGTGGACGCCTGCGCCATGGACAGGCGGAATCGGCGGACGCGTGTGCCATGGCCAGGCGTCATCGTCGGACGCCTGTAACAAAATAACGGCCGCGGCCTCTGCCGTGCACTCCGGCACGGCGGCCGCGGCCAATGACACAGTAGAACGAAAAAATAAAATTACCGACGCTTTTCCTTTTCCGGACATGGCGGCGGTGCGGCAGCAGACGGCAGCAGACGGCGACTACGCGACGGTAAGATGGCGGCGGACGGCGGCTTATCGGCTGTAGTGTGGTGGCGGTTCGGCTGCGTCGGGTGGGTTGTTTAGAGAGAAAAATATTGTTAAATTAGGATCCAAAATTTAATTAATAGAAATTAAGGACAAAAAGATAATCTTATAGGGCGGTGGCTAGTAATTTTGGGCGGTGTTTAGTAATCCAGAAATTATACTACATTGCACATGATTTGTTTATTTTTAATTTTCCTTTCTCTCCCACTTCCCCCCACCCACGTTTTTTCCTCTCTCTCTCTCTTCCATTCTCACCTACTCCCCTACGGATGAAAACAACCCACCAACACCCCTCTCTTCATTAGAGCAGCAGCGGCGATTGAAGGGCCTAGTGGCGACCTCAGGCTGACGTCTTCACGGGGGCTTGCTGTTCAGAACGGGCGACTGTAGGAGGAGCTGGGTTTCAACAATGATGAGCCGTAGACGTCAACAGCTGCAGGCTGGTGTCTCCAGCGGCAACAACTGGAGCTCGGCGGCAGTATGGTGGCCTGTGACTGGAGGAGCAACAATCTGGCCGGACTTTCAGGCGGATCAGACCTGTGGAAGTCGAGTTGGCCTGTTACGGTTTTGAGGTTCTGATGGCGGGTTTTTCTTCATGGTGTCCGTCAGTGGACATGATTTCAGTATAGATACGGGTCGATTAGTGGTGTTCCGATCGAGCTAGAGTTCCGGCGACCGAAGATGCTTTTAACAGAAGCCAACTACTTGGGTTGAGTTTTTGAGGTGCCCAGATAACTTCAGATCGGTATAACTGGCGTGAGTTGAAATGGTTTGCCTTTGGGTTTCCGATACCGACTAGAGTTGAGTATATGGTTGCAAGATCCTGGTTTGGCGGCCGGGTACTGGCTCGGGCTCAACAGGCCGTGTATGTGTTTGTCGCGGGTGTGTGTGTGTGCCTTTAAGTATGTGTGCGTGTGTGTGTAAGTTTGTGTGTGTGTGTGTGTGTCTGTAAGTATGTGTACATGTGTGTGTAAGTTTTTTTTTTTTTTTTGTGTGTGTGTCTGTAAGTAGACCTGGCAAACGGGCGGGCCAAATCTGCCAAAGGCCAAAAGGTTTTTGGGCCAAAATATATTAGCCATGCTCGGCCCAAGGGCCCGGCCCGCGGGCCTCGATTTTTTTTTTTTTTAAATATTATTTCTGAATAATTATAGAAATATTTTTCGATCCGTAATTATTATATTATTCACTATACTATCACAATCAATTAAATAAATGTAGAATTATTTTTATTTGATAATTATATTGTTTACTACACTACCACAATCAAAAGACAAATATATAAATATTTTTATTTGATCATCATTTCATTTATCACTACTACTTTCTTATAAAAATCATAAAATAATATTATTATTGATGAGATACTACAAAAGAATCACAAAGTCCCATAAAAATAAAACTACATCAATAATTAACATATAGATGTAATCTAATCTAACAAATAAGGAAAAAATTTTAAATATTATAATTACATAAAAAAAAAAAAAGCTGGCGGGCCGTCATGGGCCGGGCCTCAACGGGCGGGCTAATCTGGGCCAAAAGGCCGTTTTTTTGGGCCAAAATGAGCCCAATGCCCGCCTAAAACGATGGCTTCACGCATGCCTGGACCTATTTTGCCAGGTCTATCTGTAAGTCTGTTTGTGTGCGTGTTTATATTTTTTTTTTGCGCGTCTGTAGACTGTAAGTATGTGTTTGTTGTGTGTATGGGTGTACTGTGAATGTTATATATATGTGTGTATTTATATGTATGTGTGTGTATATGTATGGTGTGTATCACAATATATATATATATATATATATATATTTGTGTGTGTGTGTGTTGGACTATGAAGGAGGAAGACGTAGACATATGAGAAGGTTTTTTGTAATTTGTTGTACGAGCGAATTGTGTATTTGGACCTACGAGTGAGTCCGTGCTCGGAGTTCATGTTTTGGGCAATCACTCAAGAATTTAGATTAAAATTCCCATCACTAGTTCAATCAAGATATGTATCCCGATTGAGTATCATTGGTTGTCTGATCGGGTCAATAAATTAAGAGGCGCAATTGAGGTCGGGATTTTAAGGGGTCGACCGAGTTGAAATCATCTTCAGTAAAGGTAAATATCTTGCTTATATATTTCATATCTCTTTGAATATAAATATGTTTGTTACTATCTGTTTTATCATGCTTACATTTGTGCTATAAGATGACTCTATGGACGAGGTGCATAGTATTTCTATGTAGGGCCGGCAAAAAAATCTGAAAAATTTGATATTCATCCGAAATATCTGTTTTCGCATTCGGAAAAAGCGAATATTATCCGTATTCGAAAAAAAACGGATACGGATATTATTCGTATTTGAAAATTCCGGATACGGATATGGATATATGCGCATCCGTATCCGAAAATATCCGTATCCGAGAGAAATTATATATAATATATAATTTTAATATATAATTACAAAATATAACACATTTTATTTTTATAATAATTTAAATTTTTATAAATATAATTTGATTTTAGATCTTAGTAGATCATTACTATAATTGAGTGATATTTCCAAATTTTCAAAAAATAAAAAAATAATTTGGTTGGAGATCTTAGTAGATCTTTAATTCAGTGAT
Organism: Orobanche coerulescens; assembly: GCA_033398695.1. Lineage (NCBI taxonomy): Eukaryota > Viridiplantae > Streptophyta > Magnoliopsida > Lamiales > Orobanchaceae > Orobanche > Orobanche coerulescens. The sequence continues at coordinate 65,600,031 of CM065819.1, forward strand.
ATGTTTATACTAAGTTATCTATAATTATTTCTCTTTAACACAACAACCAAGTAGTCCAAGTGGTTGGAGTGTGACTTTAAAAATCCACAAAGAGAGGAGTTGTGGGTTCAAATCCCTTTGCACCCATTTGTTTTTGAAAAATAAACCAGGAAGTGCAGATTCGGATTCGGATATTATCCCTATCCGGATAATATTCGCCGGATTCAGATACGGATAAGGTTTTTCCGGATATTCCTGGATACGGATTCCAAGTTCCGCCCATTTGTTTTTGAAAAATAAACCAGGAAGTGCAGATTCGGATTCAGATATTATCCCTATACGGATAATATTCGCCGGATTCGGATACGGATAAGGTTTTCCCGGATATTTCCAGATTCGGATACAGATTCCAAGTTCCGAATTCGAATACGGATATAACCATATTCGTATCCGTATTATCCGATTGCCACCCCTATTTCTGTGGTTTAGAATGAATTAGCTAAATACTAATTTAATAATAACGTATTGACATTAATTAGTAATTGTGCCATGTCTTATTTCTTGAATTGAGGATTGGTGTAAGGACTATTATGAGATTAATCGAGCTGATTTTATAGAATTGGCAATTAGTGTACTGTTGGGTGGTCAATATTTGTTGGACTGATCATAAATATGTTATCACTTGGTTAAGAATATGTGTCGATTAAAGTGACCATTTCTAGCAAGTGTCTTGACTATATGTATTATAATTAACGTCCAGGACTTGTGAAATCGTTGAAAGTGCATATGAATGGGAAACGTTGTGTTTCGTTCACTCAGGGATGCCCGACGGGACATTTAGGGATCTATGCTAAGGGCGCTGGATCACGAATGAGGGTTATGTAATATCCGTACTTTTTGTTTTTTAGTAATTTCTATTTTTGGTGTATATTCGTTTCGGACAACTCGCTTGGCACCGTTTTGGAATTCTGAATCTATTTTGTTCTTGGAGTTTCTCCGTTGGGACGAGTCTCGATGATGTTTTTACGTAATTTAATCTTGAGTTATATTTTATCGCATGTGTATTCGATTCTCGTTAAACTCGTTCGATTTCGTCATTTTCCTATTTCCATGAGTTCGTATGGTTGAGTAGAGCATGTTGTGAGCTTCGGATTGTTAATCCGACGTTGTATCGTGAATTTTCGGATGTTTGGGCCATTTTGTAATTTCTTAAGAGTTTAGGGTGCCTTTACCCTCCTTGTCGTATTGTGGATTCCTCGGTAGTTAGAAGCGCATTTTCTTTCAACACTCAGCTTCGTTGTTATGAACACCTCGTAATTACACCTTTAATTCTATCCTTGTGTCGTGTTTCGTCGTTGTATCGACTGTGCAGAATGTAGTGTTCAGAACTGGGAACTGCTGCATGCATAACGTACGTTATGCATGATCCATAACGTACGTTATGGCCTTCGCATTTAGTGCATTTTGTTACGTACGTTAACCAGTGTTGGGTTACGTACGTAACCCTCATAACGTACGTTAACAGCTTGCGTTAACGTACGTAACGCGCTGTCAGGCCTTTTAATTCCTGACTTACCCTCAGTCGCCTCATTTCATTTCTTTTCTTTTTTTTTCTCGCGACGTGAGTTTCCTTTGAGCGATTTGGAGCGATTTGTCCGGTGCAATCCGTAGAAACCTTCTGAAGGATGATTATTGCATTCCAACGAAGATTAATCATCATCATTCTCCGTCTGAATCGAGGTATACTTCGTTTAACCCTAGTTTTTGGGGATTTCGGGATTTTTGGCATAATTCTTTCCGTAATACGATTTAGCCTTGACGAATTGTTAGATTTCGATTGTGTAGTCGGGAATCCCTTGTTCCATTATAGTTTAACGAATTTAATCTCGTAGTTTCTCCATTGTTAGATTATAACCGTCTTGGACTTCGTAATGACCGACGAATTGTTCCATCGGGTAGAATTAGGATTAATTCTTACCTTTCCGCAATTTTGAGACTTGTTGTATACCGTTATTGTGTTAGGAACGGATTTGGGAGGATTGTTCGGACCGAAACCTATTCTTTCGCCGTTTCCTTCATTTCGTCTTATTCGAGGCAAGTACATGTATTACATTCCGTTATGTGCGTATGATTTTGATGCGAATGATGTAAATGGTATTATTGAACGAATGTGATTGTTTCTCTTTCACCTGGGGATGGCATGTGGCCTCTGGGGGACGATACTAATGTGTACGGCCACGGAAGTGGACTTGGGTGCGTGCGTTGATGTTCTTCCACCTGGGGACGGTTCGACGGGACCTCTGGGGGCCGGTACTAATGGGTACGGCCGCGGAAATGGTTTCTCACCTGGGGACGGTCCAACGGGACCTCTGGGGGCCGATACTGATGGGTACGGTCGCGAGTTACCAAGCGTGGATAATTGTGATGTGGAAAACTTGTTGATATACTGTTTTGGTGTTAATGTGATATTCCGGAATATTGATTTTCAAAATGATTTTCCTAACGATTTGTTTGCGTTGAATCGTGTATGTATATAATGTTGTGTAATTGTGTACTTGCACTAGCTATTCGAATGCTAACCCCTTAAATGGGGGAAATGCGTCTGATGCATTTCAGGTACTGGTCGAGCTGAGGAGCTGGCACGGGATGCGCATGCAAAGGATGGGTTGGCATGATGATGTGGCTCGAGACTGTATTTTTCTGTTTTGTCATTGCATCTGTTGAGTACTGGAGTTAGACTGTTTATTTTTAAACATGGTTTAAGTCCCCTGCGTGGGCAATAAATTAGTATTTAACTTATGTCTCATGTACTCCGTTAAAATGTTTTGGCCGAGGCCACGACCTTATTTACTTTTTGGGTGTATATTTTGGGTTATCATTGTGGTTTACGTGTCATGAGTTAGCCTGGTAGACTTCACGGGGGTTCTACGGCGTGTAATGTCCCATTTGTGAATTGGGGTGTTACATTTATGGTATCGGAGCTTAGGTTTTGAATGCCTAGGCTGTCGGTTAATTTTGGGTCTGTCAGTTGTGTCGTTAGAGTCAGACGTTGAGCCTAATATCATCGTGCTACCGTCTTTTCATGCGACCCGTGGCTGTAAGTCTCCTCGAACTCTTATATTTTTTGTATTCGTTTTCTTGCGTTGATCGGTATTGAGAATTATGATACCAACCTTGTAGATTGTGAATCTTTCTGATCTTGTTCCTTTCGTATTTTCTTCAGTATGTTGAGAGGTCGTGGTAGACCAGCTAAGGGACGCGGCCGAGGCCGTGGTCGGGGTGCTGATAATGAAGAGGGCTCACTTTCTCAGTCCTCTGCAGACTCAGCCTCTCACTCAGTGCCGTTGGGTAATAATGCCGACGTCGGGGCTACTGCCGTACTTCAGCAGTTAGTAGCCCAGCTTGCTCAGATAGCCCAGGGTGGACGCCAGAATCTTCCCCCGACACCTGAAGAGGAAGCTAGTAAGTAGCTTCAGACGGTGACTAAGATGCACCCTCCTCGTTTCTCCGGATCTTCTGACTCCCTCGGTTGGGAGAATTGGCTCTTTCAGTTGTCCAGGACCTTCGATGCCGTAGCTTGTCCTGAAGACAGGAGGGTACATATTGCCCAGTACCTCCTGGATAAGGAAGCTGCGGAATGGTGGGAGGCCGTTGCACCCAGAGATCGTCGGGCCACTTGGGATGAGTTCAGGGCTGCTATGGAAGCAGAATATTGTCCGCCGCCAATCAAAGAACGCAGAATTGTGGAGTTCTTCACTGCCACACCCCAGGATGTGCCGATTTCCCAGGCCATTATCTCTTACAATCAACAGTTGGGTTTAGTGAAAGATCAGGTGAGGACGGAGGCTGATAAAATCCGTTACTTCAATATGCGCATGAAGCCGCATATCAGGCAGAGTATGGCACCGCTCATGTGTGCCACTTTGAAGGAATACCAGGATCACGCTCTGGCGATCGAGATGGTCATCCGGAATCAGTCGGTTTCGGAAGCTAAGAAGCGTAAGACTACCGGTGGGTTCTCACGGTAAAGGTGGTCCGCCGAGGTCTCGTTCTGCTCCTACACCTGGGAAGAGGCCGTTTCATCAGGCCGGTGGATCTCAGGGTAACCGTTCGGTCCAGTATGTGGCACCTGGCGGGAGAGTTTGTTTTAATTGCAGTCAGCCCGAGCACGTTATGAAGGATTGCCCATTTCCGTTAGTTACTTGCTTTACTTGCGATGCATCGCATCGGCGGCTCATTGTGAGAGGGCCACCAGGGCCGCTAGAGTTCCGACTACCACCGCCGATCAGAGGGATCATAGCACTCCAGCTACTCATGTTCCGCAGAGTTCGGGCCGTGGTAGGGGTCGGAGTCAGCCGGATTGCCGTACAATGTCGAGTTCGGATTCAGTCCATCCCCGATTGTATCAGGTGAGGCGCACAGAGGAGGCAGATGTTCTGGTGGCGTCAGGTACCACTCAGATCCTTTCTCATCCAGTTTCAGTGCTTTTTGATTCAGGTGCGACCCATTCCTTTATTACTTCGGATTGTGTGAGTCATATTGGCTTTGACTGCTTGTTTGAGTGTGAGCCGTTTGTAGTGGGTACGCCCAGCGGGGATCGTATGGTTGGGGACCGGGAAGTTAGGGATTGCCCAGTGAGGATCGGGAGCCGAGATTGGCTCTCGAATCTCATTGTTATAGACCTTAAGGGTGAGGATTTGATCCTCGGGGATGATTGGTTGGATCGTCACAGTGCTATCATGAACTATCGGACTCGTACCATCTCGATAGTTGCCGAGGACGGCACCGAGCATACTCTCGTCGGCTGTAAGCCGGGTAGATCGGGGAGTGTGATTAGCGCCTTGAAGGCGATGAAACTTCTGAACCAGGGTTGTGTCGGCTACTGGTGTTTCGCTCTGCAGGCGGAAGATGGTTGGGTTGACATATCGTCGATTCCAGTTGTTAGCGAGTATCCCGATGTATTTCCGGATGACTTGCCGGGATTACCACCACATCGAGAGGTGGAGTTTCCTATTGATCTTGAGCCGAATGCGGCCCCTATTTCTCGAGCACCGTACCGTATGGCATCATAGGAGATGCTAGAGTTGAAGAATCAGTTGGGAGAGTTGTTAGATAAAGGGTATATTCGACCGAGCGCATCGCGCCATGTGCGCTGTACTTTTGTTAAGAAGAAGGATGGATCGCTCGTTTATGCATCGATTATCGAGAATTAAACAAGTTGACCATCAAAAATAAATACCCTTTTCCCGGATTGACGACTTGTTTGATCGGCAGGGGCGACAATCTTTTCAAGATCGACTTGCGATCGGGCTACTACCGGTTGAGGATTCGGGAATGATATACCGAAAGCTGCCTTTCGGACGAGATATGGCCATTACGAGTTTGTGGTTATGCCTTTCGGGCTAACCAATGCCCTAGCAGTGTTCATGCAGTTGATGAACAAAGTTTTTATTGAGTATCTGGACAAATTCGTAGTCGTCTTTATCGATGACATTCTTATCTATTCACGGAGTCGGGAGGAGCACGCCTTACATCTCCGGATTGTATTAGACATTTTGAGAGCTGAGAAGTTGTATGCGAAGTTCTCTAAGTGTGAGTTTTGACTTGAGGAAGTGATGTTCCTCGGGCATGTGATTTCAGCAGAGGGAGTTCGGGTAGATCCGCAGAAGATAGAGGCGGTGATGGCTTGGGAGCCGCCTAAGAATGTGAAGGAGGTGAGGAGTTTTCTGGGTCTCGCCAGCTATTACCGTATATTTGTTGAGGGGTTTTCTAAGATCTCTAGACCACTCACTCAGTTGCTCCAGAAGACTCAGAAATTCGAGTGGACCGTAGACAGACAGAGTAGTTTTGACGAGTTGAAGAGACGACTAACTACCGCACCCGTGTTAGTGTTGCCTCAGGGGAACGAAGATTTCGTGGTATATAGTGATGCTTCGGGCCTCGGGCTCGGATGTGTTTTGATGCAGAGAGATAGGGTCATTGCGTATGCGTCCCGCCAGTTGAAACCTTATGAGGTGAATTACCCCATGCACGATTTGGAATTAGCTGCGGTCGTTTTCGCCTTAAAGATCTGGAGGCATTATCTCTATGGTTCGTCATGTAAGATTTTTACGGATCACAAGAGCTTGAAGTATATCTTCAGTCAGAAAGAGTTGAATATGAGACAACGTAGGTGGTTGGAGCTAATTAAAGATTACGACCTCGAGATACTTTACCATCCGGGTAAGGCTAACGTAGTGGCTGATGCGTTGAGCCGGAAGCCGATGGCGTTACAGATGTTAGAGGTACTTACACCATAGAGTAGGATCCAGCGAGATCTTATTTGTCAGAATATCGAGGTTTGGGTTCATAGAGTTCAGGGTCAGTTATGTGCGTTAGAGATCACTTCGTCCTTGACTGATGATATCAAGGCGAAGCAGTATGACAATCCGTTTTTGGTCCAGTTGAGGGAGGATGTGAGGAAGGGGAAAGCCCCTGGATTCGTGGTTCACGATGATAGAGTTTTGAGATTTCGCGGCAGACTATGTGTACCAAATGTTGTTGAGCTGAGATAGAAGATCTTGAGTGAAACTCATACCACACCTTACTCCATACATCCTGGTACGAGTAAAATGTACAAAGATGTGATGAGTAACTACTGGTGGAGTAATTTGAAGACAGACGTTAGCGAGTTTGTGTCGAGGTGTTTGACCTGTCAGTAGGTTAAGATCGAGCATCAGCGACCCGCGGGGCTTTTACGACCACTTCCTATCCCGGAGTGGAAATGAGAGGATATTTCTATGGATTTCATTACCGGTATGCCTAAGACTCGGACTGGAATGAACATGATTTGGGTCGTTGTCGATCGACTAACTAAATCAGCTCATTTTCTGAGTGTTAAGGACACTTGGGGGCCAGAGAGACTAGCGCGAGTTTTTATTGCGGAGATAGTGAGGTTGCATGGGACCCCTAAGAGTATTGTTTCGGATCGTGATGGCCGGTTCATATCACATTTTTGGCAGGCCGTTCATAGAGCTTTGGGGACCGAGTTGAGACTTAGTACATCCTACCACCCTCAGACAGGCGGACAGTCTGAGCGGACGATACAGACACTGGGGGATATGTTGAGAGCCTGTGCCTTAGATTGGAAGGATGATTGGGAGTCGCACTTGCCATTGATCGAGTTCACGTACAACAATAGTTGGCACGCCTCGATCAAAATGGCACCATTCGAGGCATTGTATGGGAGGAGGTGCAGATCGCCATTGTGTTGGGACGATGCGTCCGAGCTGATTGGTACCGAGCCCAATATAGTAGTTGAGACGAGGGAGAAGATTGCTCTCATTCGCGATAGGTTGGTGATGGCCCAGAGCCGACATAAGTCTTATGCCGATACACATCGACGTCCGTTGGAGTTTGAGGTGGGAGACCATGTGTTGCTTAAGGTGTCGCCGACACGGGGAGTTTACCGCTTCGGTCGGAAGGGTAAACTTAGTCCGAGATTTATTGGGCCGTTCGAGATCCTAGAGAGAGTCGAAGAGCTTACATATCGGTTAGGCTTGCCGCCGTCCCTGAGCCACGTGCATAACGTATTTCATGTTTCCAAGCTTAGGAAGTACGTACCGGACCCTAGCCATATTATTAACTTTGGAGAGATCGAGTTGGGGCCCGACATTACCTTCGAGGAGAGGCCGATTCAGATCTTAGAACGTCGGGTGAAGCAACTCAGGCACAAAACCATTCCTTTGGTTAAAGTGCAGTGGTCGAGGCATGGATCCGAGGAATCCACGTGGGAGACGGAAGAGAGTATGAGGTCGAGATACTCCGAGTTATTCGCGTTGTAAGTTTCGGGACGAAACTTATTTTTAGGGGGAGAGAATGTAATATCCGTACTTTTTGTTTTTTAGTAATTTCTATTTTTGGTGTATTTTCGTTTCGGACAACTTGCTTGGCACCGTTTTGGAATTCTGAATCTATTTTGTTCTTGGAGTTTCTCCGTTGGGACGAGTCTCGATGATGTTTTTACATAATTTAATCTTGAGTTATATTTTATCGCATGTGTATTCGATTCTCGTTAAACTCGTTCGATTTCGTCATTTTCCTATTTCCATGAGTTCGTATGGTTGAGTAGAGCATGTTGTGAGTTTCGGATTGTTAATCCGACGTTGTATCGTGAATTTTCGGATGTTTGGGCCATTTTGTAATTTCTTAAGAGTTTAGGGTGCCTTTACCCTCCTTGTCGTATTGTGGATTCCTCGGTAGTTAGAAGTGCATTTTCTTTCAACACTCAGCTTCGTTGTTATGAACACCTCGTAATTACACCTTTAATTCTATCCTTGTGTCGTGTTTCGTCGTTGTATCGACTATGCAGAATGTAGTGTTCAGAACTGGGAACTGCTGCATGCATAACGTACGTTATGCAAGATCCATAACGTACGTTATGTCCTTCGCATTTTAGTGCAGGCTATTTGTTACGTACGTTAACTAGTGTTGGGTTACGTACGTAACCCTCATAACGTACGTGAACAGCTTGCGTTAACGTACGTAACGCGCTGTCAGGCCTTTTAATTCCTGACTTACCCTCAGTCGCCTCATTTCATTTCTTTTCTTTCTTTCTCGCGACGTGAGTTTCCTTTGAGCGATTTGGAGCGATTTGTCTGGTGCAATCCGTAGAAACCCTCTGAAGGTTGATTATTGCGTTCCAAGGAAGATTAATCATCATCATTCTCCGTCTGAATCGAGGTATACTTCGTTTAACCCTAGTTTTGGGGGATTTCGGGATTTTTGGCATAATTCTTTCCGTAATCCGATTTAGCCTTAACGAATTGTTAGATTTCGATTGTGTAGTCGGGAATCCCTTGTTCCATTATAGTTTAACGAATTTAATCTTGTAGTTTCTCCATTGTTAGATTATAACCATCGTGGACTTCGTAATGACCGACGAATTGTTCCATCGGGTAGAATTAGGATTAGTTCTTACCTTTCCGCAATTTTGAGACTTGTTGTATACCGTTATTGTGTTAGGAATGGATTTGGGAGGATTGTTCACACCGAAACCTATTCCTTCGTCGTTTCCTTCATTTCGTCTTATTCGAGGTAAGTACATGTATTACATTCCGTTATGTGCGTATGATTTTGATGTGAATGATGTAGATGGTATTATTGAACGAATGTGATTGTTTCTCTTCCACCTGGGGATGGCATGTGGCCTCTAGGGGCCGATACTAATGGGTACGGCCACGGAAGTGGACTTGGGTGCGTGCGTTGATGTTCTTCCACCTGGGGACGGTTCGACGGGACCTCTGGGGGCTGATACTAATGGGTACGACCGCGGAAGTGGTTTCTCACCTGGGGACGGTCCGACGGGACCTCTGGGGGCCGATACTAATGGGTACGGTCGCGAGTTACCAAGCGTAGATAATTGTGATGTGGAAAACTTGTTGATATACTGTTTTGGTGTTAATGTGATATTTCGGAATATTGATTTTCAAAATGATTTTCCTAACGATTTGTTTGCGTTGAATCGTGTATGTATATAATGTTGTGTAATTATGTACTTGCACTAGCTATTCGAATGCTAACCCCTTAAATGGGGGAAATGCGTCTGATGCATTTCAGGTACTGGTCGAGCTGAGGAGCTGGCACGGGATGCGCATGTAAAGGATGGGTTGGCATGATGATGTGGCTCGAGTCTGTATTTTTCTGTTTTGTCATTGCATCTGTTGAGTACTGGAGTTAGATTGTTTATTTTTAAACATGGTTTAAGTCCCCTGCGTGGGCAATAAATTGGTATTTAACTTATGTCTCATGTACTCCGTTAAAATATTTTGGCCGAGGCCACGGCCTTATTTACTTTTTGGGTGTATCTTTTGGGTTATCATTGTGGTTTACGTGTCATGAGTTAGCCTGGTAGACCTCACGGGGGTTCTACGGCGTGTAATGTCCCATTTGTGAATTGGGGTGTTATAAGTTATCCACCCAGGAATACCCGATGGGGTGTATGGGGATATTTGATAAGGGCGCTGGATAATGGATAAACATGAGTGATGTGCATTGTTGTTTTGGGTCGAGGACCCTTTTTGTTTTCGATGATAAATGTGATATTTTTGAAATATCACCAAGTTTAGTTTTGGACTTTGAGATGTATTATATATATGTCCTTGGCACTTGGCTAGAATGGCACCAGAATAATATGATATGTATATATGTTTAGGGCATATAGTTTTAATAAAATTACCAAATTTTTGGGTGTTAGGGTGTTAAAGTGTTTTTCTTTTAAACCAATGTATTTTTGGAACTTTCAAAAGATTATTTCAATGATTGATTTGTCTGTTGTTCTGGAGTGGCTTGCTTGTTAATATTTGAAATGTGGTTTGTATAACACGAATACTTGTATTAGCAAAATTCCAGTTTGTTAACATCCGATGATATGGGTGGTGGATGCCTTTTATGCATTTAGGTATTCAGCGTAGCGGGAGTGTTCGCAGAATCAGCATGGAAGATGATGAAAGGCTATGATGCTAATCACAAGAGAGTCAGTAAATTGTCTGTGTCATTTGAGATGTACTTTTCTTCTGTTGTTGTGTATTAACCATTGCACGGGTATGACATTGCACTTGAACCATTGTGTATTATGGGTACACACATGTTATCATTTACCCGTTTTATTTTTGGTCAGGGTTTTATATATGATTTGACCTTGATGGTCAGGTGTGTGTTGTGTTGTACTATATTTAGCCTAGTAGATCCGTGTGACAAGAATTTACGGTGCTGTAATATTCCCGAATGTTTATGGGGTGTCACCGAATATGGTACGGAGCTTAGGTTGATGAATCCTAGGCTGTTGGGCGGGTAGAGTAATATGGTGTTGTGTCGTGCTGCGTCGTCATGTTGTGATGTTTGAGTTGTCGGTTGTGATTAATTTCATGGTACGACCATCATCTTCGTGCAATTTGTGGACGTAATTCTCTATTTCTACAAACTCTGTGTATATGCGTGCAAGTGTGTTTATGTTTATATATGATGTTCGAATACATCCTTGTTTGGTGTAAATTGTACAATGAGAGTGCTTGAGATATTTTGTGAATAATTCATTTTGAACAAATGTGGCCTTCGAGGATAGTCGCTAGAATTGGTATTGATTAACTATATAGAGTACTCGAGAATTCGAATCGATGGTATGGTATGATATAAGTGAGGTAACTGGTAGTTGCTTAATTTTTAGAATAACCGATATTAATTTTTAAATAAAGTTTCGATTTTTTTAAAAAAATTCCAGATTTTTTAAAAAATTTAACATCGGTTATACTAAAAACCGATGTTAAATTAAAATTAACATCGATTTTTAAAAAAACCGATGTTAAACAATGTTAATTTTTAATTTAACATCGTTTTTTTATATAATTGATGTTAAATTTTTAAAAAAATCTGGATTTTTTAAAAAATAGAAACTTTATTTTTTTAAGAAAAATCCGGAATATTAATATTAGAAATTGGATGTTTATCTTTATTGTTCAAAAATAAAAAGTAAAAATCGGAAGTTTTTATTTAAAGTTCGAAAATAAAAAATAAATATTAGTTCAAAAATAAAAAATAAAAATCGGATGTTTTTATTTAAAGTTCGAAAATAGAAAATAAAAATCGGATATTTTTATTTAAAGTTTTCGAAAAAAAGTGAAATATTATTTTTCATAAATAAATAAAAACTGAATTTTTATATATATTTTAAAAACCTGCTAGTTTTTGTTTTTGTAATTTTTTTACTTTTCATAAAAACTATTTTATTTTTTTACAAAAAAATCTAAAAATAAAAAAAACAGATTAAATATTAATTCTAAATCAGATCCAAATTTTTTATTTTTTTATTTTTTATTTTCGAACTTTAAATAAAAACATGCGATTTTTAATATTAATATTCTAGATTTTTTTAAAAAATAAAGTTTCGATTTATATATATATATATATATATATTAAATTATCTTATATATATAAATTTATAAAAATATAACACATAACAAAAAATATACAAGAAGTTCATCTGACGGAGTGGTAATATCACACTTCCACAAGCAAGAGATGGTGAGTTCGAAACCCACCAACAACAAAATTTAATGGTATTTGTTGTAGGTTGGTGGGGGTTGGTGCGGGGGGCTGGTGCGTGTGGTTGGGGCGAGTGACTGGGTTGGGCTAGCTGGGGTAGCCGCGGTCCGATAAAATTTTAAAATCGCAAAATTTAACATCGGTTGTCCCAGAACCGATGTTAAATGTCGCGATGTTAAAACTAACATCGGTTGTTATAACAACCAATGTTAAAATGTCCAAAAAAACCGATGTTAAATGTTTGTTTTGTAGTAGTGAACGACTATATTTATAACAGATCTATTTCCAAAGTCATAAATAGCCCCAAGCAGAGGACTTCAGATATATAAGTGATTATCTCGCGCTATACATCTGACAATTAGCTCTGACAATCAGAATATCAAGCTAAGAAAGAGAAGTATATTTCCTGAGCATACAACGCAGAAATATACAGTCCTCAACGCAAACAACACATCATACAGCGAACGATCCTCAAAGCACACATCTGCTATTTGAACTTATTCTACCTTATCTTTACGTTGAGAAAACCTTAGCCCTGTGTGGACTAAGTCCTTGCTAGTTCCAATATGTGTGGGAAGAATATTATTGAAGACAAAGCTTCGATCTGTGTGGAAAGAAGGAAGTCCAAAGAGCCAAAGCCAATCTGTGTGAACGGCCCAAGCTGTTGTTACTGTGTAAATCTGTGTGAACGATACAGCGCCGGGTTTAGTTAAAGTCATGTAGTTGTGTATGCAGTGATTTTAATAAACATATTACTCCTGTATGGAAGACCAGTAGACATAGAGGGGTTTACCTCGAACTAATTATATCTGTGTGTATTTTACATTCTCTCCTTACTGTTTTCATATGACTTAAAGTATACATATTGTGAAAACCCTGTACACATCAAGCAAATAGGAGATTGCCTAGTTGCTGTATTTACAACAACTCAATATTAGTCTTCCTCTACGCAAATAACTTCGAAAAAGATACAGCTTATTCAACCCCTCCCTTTTCTAAGCTGTTTACTCTATACTCGGTGGGCAACAAGTGGTATCGGGGCAAGGTTGATTCTAAAAAGAATCAGTCGATTTTTAACTGAATCAGATCCACAAATCACTAGCTTTTGAAAAGTTTAGTGTTATATTTTCATCATTTATCCTATTTCTAAATGGATACTTTCATGATAAATAAGGTTCCTATGTTTTCCATTAATGAGTTTGATGACTGGAGAATCAGAATGGAAGCTCATCTTGCATCAATGCACGAAAAGATGATCTTTGTCATCAAGGAATGACCTATCAAGATTATGAATGTCAATACAGCCACAAGAATGGAAGGGCAACCCTATGCGGAGATGCTCGAGAAGGAGCACTATCAATGGACGATCGATGAGCGCAAGCATGCAAACCTGGACAACGTTGCCAAGAAAATGCTATTTGTCACTCTCGACAAAGGCACGTTCTCTTAGGTAAAAAGCTGTCAGACAGCCAAACAAATTTGGGAAAAACTCAAGCTCATTTTCGAGGGAACTGAGCTCTCCAAAGAAAAAAAAATTTCTAAACTAACTCAGCAATTTGAGTCTTTTAAATGAAACCTACAGAAACGCTTGAGGAGCTTGATCTTAGAATTACTGGCATTGTGGGTGAACTTGAATTATTGGGTAAAGTGTATACCCAAAAGGAGAAAAATATGAAAATATTTAGATCACTCCCTGCCCGATGGGATATAAAAACCATAGCTATGCGTGTGTCTTGTAACTTAAATAATATTTCCACTTTTGATATCTTTTCTGGCCTAAAGGAATTAGAGTATGATATAGACAGAAGATAGAAATATGAAGAGTCACCTACCAAGATTACCGCATGGGCTGTTGTATCTGACAGGAGAAGGCAGCAGACATTGACGATGACATCCTGTCACAAGATGAGATGGCCCTACTTATGCACAAATTCAAGAAGTTCATCAAACAGCTTGGAAAGGCCCCATACAGGCCCAAGCCAGTTAACAAGGTAAGCTCTGAATCCCCTTCATCTGGAGATTCTAACATGTGTTATAATTGTAGAAAGCTAGGACATTATGCAACTAAATGTCCTCACCTAAAAGTTCAAAAGTTGCCCGAAGATGAGCAACAGGAAAGGATGAGAAGTGGCATGCCTGGAGAAACAAGCTCAAGGCCCTAATAGGTGAATCAGAAGCCTTGCCTGCATCGAACAAGAATGAGGAGTGCCTATAGGCGATCACTGAAGTGACTCCTACGATGATGAAATTGAGGATAAAGCTTATATGCGCTTTATGGCCAGAGAAATAGAGAATAATGATGACAACGATGATGAGGTAAGCTCAAACTCAACGATTCCAATCAATGCATCGCATAAATTTGAAAATATGATGAATGAATCTAAAAACATTCAAAAAGCCCATGAGATGCTCAAAAAAGAAAATTTACCGCTCGCCATTTTAAAACGAGAGCTGAAAGACGAAAATAACTTGCTAAAAAACAACTATGAAAATATGTCTTTGGATTGCGAAAATAGAAAGTCACTTATGCAAAACTCATGGAACTCGAATGTGAGGCTATGTCTCATAATGAGTGCAAGATAAATGATTATGCTTTATTTGAAGGTAAAGTGCAAACTCTCGAGAAATGAGAAGGAGAACTCGAGACCATCCTGAAATCATTTGAAAAATCTTCAAGAAGGATGAAAGAAATTCTAAGCACTATGCAACATGCCCACGATAAACGTGGCTTAGGATATGACTCATTCTCCCATAAGGGAAAATCTAGTACAATGTTCGTCAGCGGAGTGGAACCCATTCATGAAACCGAAGAGGCCTCGAGTCCCGCAAAGGTTACAACTCCTCCTTCCCGTACAGCAAAGGCTGCGATTCCGCCCCCAAGTTCCTATCACAAGCAGCATAAACCTCAGCCTCCCAGACCTGTAAGACGCAATGATAATCAATAGTATGCTCTCCGAGCATACCAACAGCACCAACAACCATCCAGAAAGAAGGCTGTATCTAAGTATCAGAGGCACACACCACAATACCACCAAAAGTACAATGCACCTAGATACTGGATACAGGAACCCCATTATCTATCCAGGAAATAGGCTGCGGTGCAGTACCACTAATAGATCTGGGAATCCAACTGGAAACCTAGAAGGCAGGCTGTAAGGCTGAATAAAATGGTTCCCCCTCCGATACGGAAATCATACTGGAACCAAAACCCTAGATTTTTCATGCATAATAATCTAGATTATAGCGAATATGTGCCTACCCCACGTAAATATCACAAAACTGGACCAAAAGTAACCTACAGCAAACCAATTGCTGTCAGGCAAATTTGGCTACCAAAAGGCACTAACATCCAAGGACCCAACAATCAAAGGGGACCTAAGTCTACATACTTTCTTTACTTACAAGACATAAAAAAGAAGGACATCTGGTACTTCGATAACGGATGTTCTCGGCACATGACATGAGATATTAGCAACCTGTCAGATTATGTAGAAGGTCGTTGTCCAAAGTTACGATTCAGTGACAAATCCAAAGGAAGAACAAGAGGGAAGGGAACCCTGCTTATAGGAAAGTTTAAAGTCACCTACGTGGCCTATGTTGAAGGCTTACAGTATAATCTACTTAGTATTAGCCAGTTCTATGACAAATCATTCTTGGTCAATTATATATAGATCACTGTGGGGTGAAGAACATCAAGACCAAGGAAGTTGTCCTTACAGGAAGTCGATCATGTAATATGTACATTGCTGACTGGAAGCACATGAGCTCCACTATTCCATGTTTTGTTGCCAAAGGCACTACAGATCAAAGCTGGATATGACACAAAAAGGATGTCGCACATCAACTTCAAGACTACCAACAAGATCGCTAGACAGGGAATGGCCAGAGGTTTGCCCGATGTGTCATTTTATAAAAACAGCGTCTGTGGACCCTGTCAGAAAGGCAAGCAAGTTAAGACCACCCTGAAAATCAAGTCATACTTGTCCACCCACAGGGTACTGATTTGCTATACATGGACATCTATGGTCATGTAGACCCTGTAAGTTTGGGAGATAAGAAATACTGTCTTGTTATTGTTGACGATTTTTCCAGGTATGCTTGGACAATCTTTGTTAGCAAGAAGAAAGATACCACCACAAAGTTTCCAGAGCACCTGAAGAAGCTACATAATGTGAAAGGGATTAGTATCGTGTCCATTCGTTCCGACAGAGGCACAAAATTCACAAATCGCTTCATAAAGCAATACTGTGCGGACAATGGAATACAGCACGAATACTCTACAGCCCGAACACCTCAATAAAATGGTATTTCCAAGTGAAAGAACAGGACGCTCAAGGACGCAACAAGGATCATGCTAGATGCAAGCAAATTGCCGCATCAGTACTGGGGAGAAGCAACAAATACAGCGTGCTACACATAAAACTGTTGTATTATCCACAAGCACCACAACAAAATCGCTTATGAGGTATGGAATTGTAATACATGTACTTTCCATTTCTATATTTTTTGATTCTATCAACTTTCTTGTGTTCATTGACACATTTTGGACATGTTTTGTTCAGCACCTTTTGTCATTAGAGCAGGTTTTGATATTGTTTCGGATTAATCGACGTATTATTTCGACTTTTCTATATATAAGTTCGACTTTGTAAAATCACCATCAATTACTGAAAACTCCAAAAGTTCTAAATCTTTGCAGTATGATATATCATCAAGTTTGATTTCCAATAGTTCAAACAATGAGTCAATCGGAGTCCGAATGAAGAAGTTATGGTCGAAATAGAAAAGACTACACAGTGTATAATTAGCGCACGCTAAATGCATCTATTAGCGCACGCTAACGGAGTCTAGCAGAAGGTTTTAGACTGCATTTTGAAGCCTATAGCGCACGCTAAACATGCTGTAGCGTGCGCTAACTGTTGACAGTATATATATGACTGCAGAGGTCAACTTTCGTCATTTCTTCCTCCCCTCTCTTCCTTCTGGTAATCTGGGCGATCTTGAGGGTGTGTAAGCGTAGATTTTGGCCTAATATCATCACCCATCAACATCTTTGAGTTCCTAGTATGGATTTAACAATATCCCAACATCTTTCACCGTTTTAATCAAGGTAAAATTCTTAGAACCCTAATTTCGGGTATTTTGGGGGTTTTGTTCCTGACTTTGATTTCAATCCATTTTTGATAAATCGGGTAGTGTTAAATTATGTTGTTAAACATGTTTGATGGACTGTATATCCATTTCCTTGATTCTTTTAACCCAATTGATGATTCGAGCGTTCTTGAGGAACCGTGAACATTTATTGTTCGATTAAATGCTCATATGAGTTTTCCTTCGTTGATTTGAGGCGTTTCCCATTGGTTTTGGTCTTGCTCCTCATTGTGATTGTATTTTCATTATTTTTTACGGAAGTTGTAGGTGTTCGAGGATTTCCGGTTGAGCCGTGTTCTCCGGAGAATTCGCATGTTGATTTTCGAGGCAAGTATCTTGCCCATACATTTCATGCTTCGTAAATGTAATAATTGATAATCGACTATGTGTGTTTACTTGGAGTACTCATAATGAACTTTCAAGAGGATTGATACAATCCCATTAACGACATTCTTTCAAAACGCCCGAGTGCTTTGCAAATAAATGAGTTCTACGGATATGTGTATTGTGGTTGCGAATTGGAATATATTGCCTTCGTGCTACGTTATTATAAAAGCCCCTTTCCCTTATTAAGGGTTGTATGCTCAAATGTGTATCCGTTTGATGAATGCGCATATATTGTGTTGTGTTGCTTGTCGACTCCCTTGTGAGGAGGTGGTACTATTTGGTGTTGTTGGGGATTATATCTCCTCGTGGTTGTGATCATATCCATATATTAACTCTGGGAGGGTCCGACGGGCCTTAGAAGGTTCTATGCGGTTCCACGAATATATTTTGGGTTAACCACCCTGGGAGGGTCCGACAGGGCCTTAGAGGGTTCCATTGCCTCTGGTGCGGTTCCATGGTTAATCACGCATATAAATGAAATGTGACGTATGATGAGACTTAGTTACTCCAGAATACTAGTCTTGAATTCGATTGATTACGTATGTTCACTCGGGGATAGACTGACGAGTCCTCAGAGGGTTCTGTTGCCTTTGGTGTGATTCCACGAATATTTTGGTTAATCATGCATGAAATGGAAATGAGATGTAATGAGATTTAGTTATTTCTGGAATACTGATTTTGAATTGTACGATTACATTTATTCACCATCGATTACATGTGACCCTCAGTTATTTACCATTGTTTAGTCCAGATTATTATACTCTTGGAATATGTTGTGTATGGCTCGTATTTGCACTTTATACTTGCACTAGTAAAATAGTGGAATTTTGCTAACCCCTAAGTAATCGGGGGGTGGATTTCTGTATTGCATTCAGGTACGTGCAGGTTCCCGAGGAGCATGACACGGGATCGGTACGAAGGATGATTGAAGGAAAATGATATTAATCACATAAGGGCCAGTATTGAGATTTATTGGTCGAAGTGTATTATTATTTCCGTTGTAATGTTCTACCGTCGTATGGAAGTGTTGTTGTATTTTGACCCCTGTGCGGGTATGAGTTTTGTAATAGGATATGTACACGAAGTTTAAGTTGTATGTCATCAGTGAAAGACCAAATCGGTCTGCTAAGTCAGTATTCAGCCATGCTGACATGAGATGCGAGGTCTTGTTTTGGTATCTAGCCTAGTAGATCCTTTTAAAAAAAAGGGTCTACGGCGCTGTAATATTCCCAAACGGGTTGGGGGTGTTACAGAATATGGTATCAGAGCTTAGGTTGCGGAAACCTAGGCTATCGGGTCCAGTCGTGTATTGTCGAGTCTTGTCTTGTCGGATTGTGTCTGACTGAGTCGTGTCGTGACGTGTCGTCTGTGATGTCTGTCGTGATTAGTATCAAGGTGAAGCCATCATCTTCGTGCGATCTGTGGATGTAAGTCTCCCTACTATGTGTTGTGCCTCGTGTTATCCGAGTTTATGTGATTCTGTGTTATGAGGTGGAATTTAAATGCGAATTGTGGGTATGTGTCATATGTTTGTGATTCTCGTATTGTGTTTAAATGAAGAGTGGTGCAGGGTATATATCTATGTATAAATTGTCTTTACCAGAGTAATGACCTTAGAATTTTAAGGCTTTGAACGTTTTCGGGGATTCACGTATTTTTATTAAAAAAAACATCCTCCAAGGGAGAATTTTGAATTTTGTATGATAACCTCAAGGCCGAATTTATTTGAGAATTCAAACTATTGATATTTCATTTTCAGCTTGTACTATACTTTTCTCGAAACATGATTTTTAAACTCAAATGAGATCTACCAAAATTACTCGAGACGTGACTCTCGCTTTTAACATTTCGGTTTCATGATTGTCAGTTAGGAAGTATGTGATGATGATATTATTGTTTGGATAATAGTGCTCAGGATTGTGATTAAGTTGGTAATGTGAACGTTAAGTCGTTCTGTATGCACTCGTTGTGATAGCCCTCTTTGCTGAGAGGTGGGATTTCAGCTTGATGTTAATTGTCTTTTGATGGTTGCTTGAGTGGTACTGTAATTATGTGGACAGATGGTGTCAACGTGTGATTGAATTTAGTGTTCATGATTTGTATTTGCTGAATTAGTGATTTTGAATGCTATATATGTGCTTGAGAATTTATTATTTTGAAAACGCTTTTCTGAAAATCTCATAGAGTTGAGTATATTTAAGAAAGTCAATTTTTGAAAATGTTTTGACGGTGCGGTTAAGCGGCGGTTTCAGATGGACTTTGAAAATTGTTTGAAATTGGCGAGCCGGCCTTGTATCCTCAAATGAAGCCCCAATAGCATTTGAAAGAGTTGATTTAAATTACTCGGGGCATTTTGTAAAACGTTACCGTCGTTGATTTTTTGTTGTGTTGAGAGGATTTTCGAAAGTGATTTTAAACGTATTGTCTTTATTTTCAAATAATTCGAGTACACGAGTTTAAAAATCTTTCACACCATAAGATTTTTATATTTCAAAGTACAATACGATTTTTATTTTCAAAAATAAATAGTGAAAGATGAAAAATCTTACTCGATTTAAACTTTAAACTCAGATTGGAGAATTTTCTGTATTGAACCAGTTAACGCATGCTAATCTTATCGTTAGTGCGCGTTAACGAACATGGGATGAATTGTTAACTGAATTGAGTTACTTAGCGCATGTCAAAATGTTATGTGTGCGTAATATGGAATTATCACTTAAGAGATAGAGACTGAAGATTAAACTAAGCGATTGCTTATGAGGCCGCGTGGTTTAATTTCTTGTCGTGTTACCATTCTCGTTGGAGAATTATGGTTGTATACCCGAATGCTATGATGTTGCGTGGTAACATGTGGATACCTTATGTATTGTTATTTGAAACGATGATAAGTGAAGACATGGTCATCTTGATGATGTCGATTTCGAAGAAACTTATTGTCCCAAGTTATGGTTTTGTGAAGATTTTCAAAACAAAGGGTTATGAACTGTGGTTCTGGTCTTGATAAAACAGCCCGAGGTACCAAGAGTACTTTCAAAATTTTATTTCGAACAGACATATAGATTCAATGATTTTCAAATGATATTATTTAAACGGATACCTCGTGGAGTTTTTTTTAAAGGAATGTTAACAATGAGTGACTACCATGTTTGGTATATTATGGTCATGATTGTAATAATAATGGTAGTTAATTCATTGTTGATACGGTCATGTGATCCGTGAGTTATGACCGTAAGTTTCAATTGTTACATTTGTAATTTTTGTATTCGTATAATTACCCGGAGTAAATATTTGTATCGTGTTACCATTTGTCGCCTTATGTGGATATGTTGTGCTGGTTTGGCACTTTAGTATATTGTTTTTCAATGCCTTGTTCTGTTGTGCCTTATGGTTTGTATGATGTTTTCCGGCCTCAGAGTTAAATCATAATGTATATGATTTACATTCGTTATTGGTATAACTAGGAACTGAGCATACTAGGACAAGGATACAAGTTATCTATGGTGTTCAGTATCATTCGGTCATTGGAGAATATGAGATATGAAATATCATAAGGAGGTCTCGAGGTGAATAACCATGAGTGGGTAATGATATGACCGTGAGATTTTTTTTCTTTCTCATGTTGGAGTTTTTAAATATTTTGAAAATCTATGATTTGACATCATGTGGACAAATAACCACGTACTTCAATGAAAGAAAAACTTCCAATCAAACAATTTGGTAAAGAGGAAAGACCCAGTTTTTATACTTGGATTCCAAGTAACATTTCAAATTGTATATGACGTCTTCGAAAATTTTAATTTTTTTTAAATTTGACTTTCAAATCCGAGATGCGAATATAAAATTTATTCTTCTAGAAAAGGGACAATGTTGATGAGTTTTAGGCAAATATGATTCGCCTTCTTTTTCAAAACTTTTGTTGACATGGAGTGTACGCAGTGTCAATATTATATTTATGGCGATAATGCCGATTTAATAATTCGTATGATGGTATGAATGCCCAGTCATATTGTTTATGTGCATAATATTCATGTCCTTATTCAGATATGAGAATGTGGTTATTGAAGTTAACGCTCTTCGAGTTTTAATTGTTTTGTGACCCATATAGTGTCGTTTTCGTGTCAAGCGAGAGCGCTCAGACTCGTGTATGGTATGCATGCTCTACGGATTTTTATATTGTGGTTGCCATTACTATTTTGGATCATTCAGAAATGATAGCTGATTTTTTTTTGTAATTAAGCAACATCCTACGATAACTTACGATCGTAAGCTTTATGAAGTTGGTAGTACCACTTTAGAGTTTTATATTGTGCCTTGTGCGGATACGTGGGGTGTTAATATATCGCAAAGTCACTACTAAGGTGTTTGGAGAGCGAATTCTTGTTTCCACTCCAGGAGAGCCAAACAGTAGTAAATGGGGATTCTGAGAGTCATTGGTCGAGATCGAGCTTGGTGTACAGATTCAATAATCAATGTTATTTCTACCTTCATATTTTGAGGTAAATGTGATAGTCGTGATAGTCGTTCCAGAGTAATCCAGAGATGCTACAGTGTTGTCGCGTGAATATCGAACTCCGTTGATCTGGTCCGTAATGGTTGGTTGTTTCCACAAGTGCATTTTAACATGTTCAATCGTGTTATGGACTTGCACGTTAAGTTTGGACGCAAAACATTTTTTTCAGACGTTCAGGCCATTTTGCAATTTTCCAAAACTTTGGGGCATTTACTTTCGGACTCATGTGCTTCCTATTTGACTTGTTGCGTTTGCATGTATGTTTATCGCCTTTACTCGTGTATCAAGTGCTTACTTAGTCAGTTCATCGTATTTTGAGGAATTTTGTGTTTACGGATTTTTCGTGGCTTTTCGGAGCTGAGCAGAGTGTTTGTTTCATTTTGTTTGGCTGCCACCCTTCATTTTAAGTTTCGGGACTAAACTTATTTTTAGTGGGGTAGAATATAATACCGTACTTTCCATTTCTATATTTTTTGATTCTAATGACTTGCTTGTGTTCATTAACACATTTTGGACATGTTTTGTTCAGCACCTTTCGTCATTCGAGCAGGTTTTGATATTGTTTCGGATTAATCGACGTATTATTTCGACTTTTCCACGTATAAGTTCGACTTTGTAAAATCACTATCAATTCTTTAAAACTCCAAAAGTTCTGAATCATTGCAGTATGATAGATCATCAAGTTACCTTTCCAATGGTTCAAACGGTAAGTCAATCAGAGTCCGGATGAAGGAGTTATGGTCGAAATAGCAAAGACTATATAGTGTATAATTAGCGCACGCTAAACGCATCTATTAGCGCGCGCTAACGGAGTCTAGCAGAAGGTTCTGGACTGCATTTTGAAGCCCATAGCGCACGGTACACATGCCGTAGCACGCGCTAACTGTTGACAGTATATATAGGACTGCAGAGGTCAACTTTCGTCATTTCTTCCTCCTCTTTTTTCCTTCCGGCGATCTGGGTGATCTTGAGGGTGTGTAAGCATGAATTTTGGCCTGATATCATCACCAATCAATATCTTTGAGTTCCTAGTATGGATTTAACAACATCCCAACATCCTTCACCATTTTAATCAAGGTAAAATTCTTAGAACCCTAATTTCGGGTATTTTGGGGGTTTTGTTCTTGACTTTGATTTCAATCCATTTTTGATAAATCGGGTAGTGTTAAATGATGTTGTTAAACATGTTCTATGGATTGTGTATCCATTTCCTTGATTCTTTCAACCTGATTGATGATTCGAGTGTTCTTGAGGAACCGTGAACATTTATTGTTCGATTAAATATTCATATGAGTTTTCCTTCATTGATTTGAGGCGTTTCCCATTAGTTTTGGTCTTGCTCCTCGTTGTGATCATATTTTCATTATTTCTTATGGAAGTTGTAGGTGTTTGACGTTTTTCGGTTGGGCCGTGTTCTCCGGAGAATTTGCGTGTTGATTTTCGAGGCAAGTATCTTGCCAATACATTTCATGCTTCGTAGATGTAATAATTGATAATCAACTATGTGTGTTTACTTGGAGTACTTATAACGAACTTTCAAGAGGATTGATACAATCCCATTAACGGCTTTCTTTCAAAATGCCCGAGTGCTTTGCAAATAAATGAGTTCTACGGATATGTGTAGTGTGGTTGTGAATTGGAATATATTGCCTTCGTGCTACGTGATTATAAAAGCCCTTTTCCCTTGTTGAGGGTTTTATGCTCGAATGTGTATTCGTTTGATGAGTGCGCATATGTTGTGTTGTATTGCTTGTCGACTCCCTTGTGTGGAGGTGGTACTATTCGTGTTGTTGGGGATTATATCTCTTCGTGGTTGCGATCATATCCATATATTTACTTTGGGAGGGTCCGACGGGGCCTCAGAGGGTTCCGTTGCCTTTGGTGCGGTTCAACGAATATATTTTGGGTTAACCACTCTGTGAGGGTCCGACGGGGCCTCAGAGGGTTCCGCTGCCTCTGGTGCGGTTCTATGGTTAATCATGCATATAAATGAAATGTGACGTACAATGACACTTAGTTACTCCGGAATACTAGTCTTGAATTCGATTGATTATATATTCACTCTGGGACGGACTGACGAGTCCTCAGAGGTTTCTTGTAATACCCGGTTATAATTCATTTGTTATCATTCAGTAACTGTCACTCTGTAAATTTCACTCATTAATAATCATTCATCATTCACGTTCATTCATTATATTCATTGTTGGCGTATTTTTAGCCGTGTATCAATTACCAATCGTCTTTCACCTCCATTTGAGTATCGAGCCGAGAGTATTATCATTATCATCGTGATTGGTAGTCTTGTGTTGGAAGTATCTGTAGGTCACAAGTCGTCCAGGAATAAGTCTAGAGAGGGGGGGGGGGTGAATAGACTTATTGAAACTCTTAAACTCTTTTTCTCAAAGAGTAAGTTTCTTCAGCTGATAGATAAACAAATGACTTGGAGTCATTTGTTCTTAACACGTGCGGAAGTCAGCTGATGATGAATACAAAACAACTAATGAAACACTTAACAATGAATGCAGCAGTTAAAGTATGATGCTATAAAACAGTAAAGTATGCAGGCAATTATAGTGGTCTCAGAGGTGGGGTAATCCTGTACAAATCCACTTTTCTCCAAACCAGTTGGAGATGAATTCACTATAATTTTCAACTAGTGATAAATATTATAGTGATTCAACCAAACTACAACAGCTTCCAACTAGTGGAATTCCGTGCCGTTGTAACACACTTGACTGCCTTGCACCTCTTGATCCTCGATCCTTGGATGCCTTTACAGTCTCGAACTTCAACCAGTGAAGTACCCCGAACTCAGGATTTAAGACACGAGTTATTGTCTTCTCCAACTAAGAGCTTCTACAAGTATGAACTTTTTAGAACCGCTCTTTTCACGATGCTGTATTTCGCTTTTAGATTGCTTGAATGCTTTGATCTCTTGAAAGTATGTTCGCACCGAATGTTGTGTTTGCTCAGCCTCAAATCTTCGGATATATATAGGTCACGATCTCTGAGCTTTTCTTCATAGCCGTTGCAAATCTTTTCAACAAATCCGTCTGTTGGAGAGGTAGACTTCATTGTTTTCTTTCTGAACGTTGCAAGGCTGGATTCCCATATTTTAATCTATCTTCCGACTGTTGTGAAGACTTCTGCATGTGATGCGCCGAATCTTTTGAATATAATACGATTAAAGTCTTCAAGGTGGGTCTGGATGGATTAGTCAATTCATATCTCTTGCGGGAATCTCTCCAATTTGTCTCTTCACGTTGCATGTGACTTTCCGTAATATTTGACTTTTCAACGCATGCTGACGTGGACTTGGAGTACTTGGCTGATCTCGACTAGGCTGATGAGCAGTTAACTTCTATGCAGTCTGGACCTCTCTGATGTTCACTGTTTAGGACTTGTCTGATCAGATGACTTGTCTGAGGTATCTTGACTGCAGTCTGGTCAAACATCACTGATGATTTTTGTTGACCAGAACTACTCTGATTTGACTCGGTTGTACCTCTCTGATGAACTTAGCTGATCTTTAGTACTTAACCGATTTTCAGCATAACTTATTTTTGGCCTATAGAAGATACTCATTTGGTTCTTCTTTACATTTTGCCAAGTTTTACACTTAACATATTTGGCCTATGGAAGATACTCATTTGGTTCTTCCTTACATTTTTGCCAAGTAATAAACATTTGAATTTATATTAATGACATCATCAAAATCTAACAAGTATTCCTAACAAATTCCCCCTATTTTGATGATGGCAAAACTTAAGGAAATATTCAAATGAACAAGTCTGCACTTGAGTGCAAGACACAAACTAAAATCAGTCTAATTTTTGAGACAACTGGGAATTGTCATTCAAAAAGACTGTTATAAAATTAATTTTCTGTTGATTACAAGTACATGGCTTGAATAGAATAAATACAGAAAAATTAATCAATTACAAAAAATTGCAATTACATCCAAAAACTATCTGCCCCTTCCTCTGCGAACAATTTGCTTGGGAGGTCTAAATAGTTTTGCACCGATTGGTCTACTTTTGATGGGTGCAAGACCATATTTCCTCCTTATGACTAGGGCAGCAAAGTCTTGGTCTTCTTTTGAAGAGAACTTGTGCTCTTCACATAGCTTTCTAATTTCTTCTTGAAGCTCTAGCTCGTCAAGCTCATTATCCAAATGGGTCGGCGCTTCCACTGCTCTGAATGGAGGAATCATAGGATAAGCATGCCATTTGGCTGCATATTTAAGCATTATCTTCCACAGAGTAGGCCATCTAGCATCCATGTAGTTGATGAATGTCTGTTGGGGCAAGCATTCTTTATCTTGGAGAATCTCCCAGAGGTAGAACTGCTCTGTGAATTACCTCTTGGCATCCGCCCAATTGGTCATGAATTCTGGTGGTAAGAATTCTTCAACATAACACAACTGTTTGCCTTCCCATTCGAATCTTTGTTCATCTTTCTCTCTTGTTCTTCTCTTCTTCTCCACAGACTGCTCTTGAGGTTGGCTGGGGGCAAATATCCCCTTTCTTTTCAGACTTGATGGTCCTCCTTCAATTTGGAGAATATCTTGCCTCTTTTTTGATCTTAGCTCTTCCTTTATTTCTCCTTGAGTACTTCCTCCCCCCTGTATTCTATCTTCCCCCTTTTTGCCAGCATCAACTAAAGTAGTCAACTGCTGCTCTATTCTGCTCATCCAGTCAGACATGCCAAATGACATTCTGTTGTTTGTAGGGGGAGGAGGCTGAGGTACTTCTCTCTGCAGCAAAGTGTCAATCTTGGCATTGACGGATTGGAGGTCAGGGGTGACCTGAGATGCCAGCAACTCTCCAAGGGTATCCTTCACTATTCGCCTTATCAGCTCAGTCACCGCATGTGAGATCTGAGCTGGTGGAGAGTGCTCGCCTGAGCCTTCTGCAATTGAACCACTGGACTGCAGGATCCTATCTGCAGCTGGTACTCCAGATGGGGTCTTTTCTGGTGTCCCTGATCTGGAGTCCTCAGCCAACTCGGCATCCAGGCTGGTATACCGGGCAGGCGCCCCAGCCCTGTCTGCAGCTTCTACTTCCGGCTCTTTTTCCTTCTCCTCTTCTTCTTTTTCTTTTTTTTTTCTTTCTCAGCTCCTTGATATCCTCCCTCATCCTTATCATCATCATCATTATTATCATCATCCTTTTTCTCATCTTTTTCATCTTCTCCTTCATTTTCATCATCTTTTTCACCTTCATCATCATCCTTCTCTCCTTCATCATCTTCCTGTTCTACTTCTTCACCTTCTTCTTCTCCTTCATCAATTAACTCTTCTGTTTTCTCCACTTCCTCAGATTGTTTTTCAACTAAAATGTTTTCTTCTTCTCTTTTCTCTTCCTGCTCTTCTTCTTCGTCGACAAAAACAATAACCTCTTCTTCTCCATTTACCTCTTCAATCCTAATTTCTCTCTCTTCTTCCTCCTCCTCCTCCTCTTTTCCAAAGGAAACATCAAAAATACTATACATAATGGAATGGATGAATTGGTCCATGTTGGTTTTAAAATGAGACATAAACCAATTCTCCTGGAGGATTAAAACTAAGTCTGATCCTTTACAAAAATGAATCAGTACATCCTCTATGGCTTGGGGATATTCCCAACCACTGGTTTCAATATAAGACTGAAGTTCCGTAAATGACAGTGTTTTGAAAAACTTCCACTCTTCAAAAATATTGACAAAAGAGTGTTTTAAGGCTTGTGGTTTAACAAGCTGTAATTTTTCAATGGTCAGGTTGAAAACATTATTTTCCAGCAGGTTAAATGTGTAATTTGCTTCAGGAATTGATATGATTAAACCTGCTTCTTCTTCCTCAGGAATGTATGCTGGAGTGAGGACAGCCACGATCTGAGTTTCCAGGCTGCCTGGAGCAGGCTGGTCTTCCAGGTGAGTGGGTGACCTGGTTGCAGGACTGGCATAGTGATCTAACTGCTCCTCCTGACTAAACTGCAGTCTCCTGGGCCTCTTGGGAGAGGGTTCTGGAGATGACTGCATGATGGATGGTTCTCCAGGGGCTGGTCCCCTTCTATTGAATCGGACAACTATTGGGGTGTTATCTGACTCGGAGTCTGACTCGACTGCAGTTGGGTTGACGGCTGCAGGTTGGTCCGACTCGCCTGAAGAATAATATCTGGGGTAAGTCCTTGTGTCAGGTAGCTCTTTTAACATCTGAGCTGCTCTCCTGTTGTTCCCTAACTTCCTCAGAGTTTCTTGGTCCAGATGGCCAAGCCTTTTGTTGGTGTGGAAGGGGTCAGTACTTCCCTTCGCCATACCTGTCTTCTCAAGGATCCAACTCAGCTGCGTTCCAAACGCCAGCTTGGATCGGAATCTCTTTTCATCAGAAAGCCATTCGGCTTTGTTGACTTCTCGAACAAGCTGCCTAAAAATATAGTCAGCCCAATCAATTTCCTCATCTTGAATCAGTGCTCCTAGCACCATGAACTTCGCCGACGATAGTTGGTCGTAACTGCCGGCCATACCCATAATGATTTTGTTGGTTATATCCAACGTAAAACGATAGACCTTCTTAATCTAACTCCTTTTAGCAGTGAGCTTCAGCATCTCCGGCTGATTGTCTGCCTTGATTTTCATCCAGGTGTCGGCTGCTTTCTGCTTGAGAGATTCGACAGCTATGCCGCGGTGCTTCATACCAAAAACTGTACGAATCGACTCTCGCGAAATGTCGACTTGTCTTCCGCCAACTGTGCTCCTAATTCCATCTTGAATCAAATAGGCTTCGCAGTAGAACGCGATAACATCCTCCTTGTACAAATTTGAGGGCTGATGTCCAGGAATGGGTAGATCCCATTTAGCTTCATCGATCGGATTAGGTCAAGCATGTCGTAATTCTCCAGATTTGCTCCCAACAGGCCTTCAAAATAAACGACTAGGGAGAAAATAATCTGGTTCTTGACCGCCTTCATATTAACGCCTTCGAAGTACGATTCCATTTCTGCAAACAAAGGATTTTTAGTGTATTTGGAGTTCAAGAATTTTTGCTCTGTAATTTTTGCTCTGTAAAGTGAAGAGTTTCTTTCCTTATAAAGAAGATGAAAAGACGTTGGATTAAAATATTTATTTTGAAACGGTGGTACGGCTTTTGAGATTCAATTTAAATTTCAAATTTGAAACGGTGGTCCAGGTTTTAATTTTGAAATTTGACGGTTGGTTTTAATTGGCCACCGTGGAGGTCGATTTATCAAGTGATCACCACGTGTATTTAAAATTGCCACTTGTGAACCAAGAATTAATATAATATTATTATACATATGGCAGATAATAATTAAATATTCAGAGGTCGGTTATGTTTAGAAAACTTAGCTGGTTTGACTGTTGACTGTTGACTGCTCTGCATCAGGTGAGTTGACTTCATGGACTTCTCGTCTAAGATTCTGATCAGCTAGGTTCCTTTGTCCGTCCTTCGTCCTCTTGCCTGCATCAGCTAGGATCTGATTCAACTGGGTCCGCTCTTCCTCTGATATGCTTCAGCTTGCTTCTGTACTAGATTCCCAATCTAGTAATCCAAGATCTCTGCTCAGCTCCAAAAACCTTTCTTCTGGCAAAGGTTTGGTAAAGATGTCAGCTATCTGGTAGTCTGTGCTGACTCTTTCAACTCTAACTCTCTTGTTAAGCACGTGGTCTCTGATGAAGTGGTGCTTAACATCAATGTGCTTGGTCCTCGAATGCAAAACCAGATTGTTGGTTATTGCAATAGCACTATTGTTATCACACCAGATAGGGACTTCATTGGCAATTATATTATAATCCCTCAGCTGTTGTCTGATCCATAAGATCTGTGCACAATGCCTACTGCAAAGAAGGTATTCTGACTCTGTGGTGGAGATAGAGTTAGAAACCTGCTTCTTGCTAAACCAGGATATCAGTCTGGTTCCTAGGAATTGGCACGTTCTACTAGTGCTCTTCCTATTGATTTTGCATCCTGCGAAATCTGCATCTGAGTATCGTGACAGCTCGAAGTTATCATCCTTGGGATACCATAGTCCAACATTGACTGTAGACTTAAGGTACTTGATTATCCTCTTGGCTGCATCTAGGTGTGATTGCTTCAGCTTGGACTAGAATCGCGCACAAACTCCTACGGCATAGGATATGTCTGGCCTGCTTGCAGTGAGGTAAAGCACTGATCCAATGAGTCCTCTGTAGTGGGTTGAGTCCACTGATATGCCTCCCTCATCTGCATCTAAGTGAGTACTTGTGCTCATAGGGATTCTTGCTGGTTTGGCTGATTCCATTCCAAATCTCTTGATCAGATCTTTGGTATACTTAGCTTGGTTGATGAAAATTCCATTTTCCATCTGCTTAACTTGTAGTCCGAGAAATAAGTTAAGCTTTCCCATCATACTCATCTCAAATTCTCCTTGCATGAGGTTGGAGAATTTCTCACATAACTCTGGATTGGTTGAGCCGAATATGATGTCATCCACATATATCTGGACTATTAATATGTGGCCTTCGTGCTCCACTCTGAATAGGGTCTTGTCCACCTTTCCTTTGCAAAAACCATTCTTCTCAAGAAACACATACAGTGTTTCATACCACGCTCTTGGTGCTTGCTTAAGTCCATAGAGAGCCTTCAGCAGCTTATAGACTTTGTCTCATTTGACAAAACCTGGGGGTTGCTCTACATAGACTTCTTCTTCTAGGATGCCATTTAGAAAAGCACTCTTTACATCCATCTGATAGACTTCAAAATCTCTGAATGCAGCATATGCGAGGAATAGTCTGATGGCCTCTAATCTTGCAACAGGTGCATAGGTTTTATCAAAATCTATTCCTTCACACTGTGCATAACCTTTTGCAACGAGTCTGGCTTTATTCCTAACAACAGCTCCGTCTTCATCACTCTTATTTTTATACACCCATTTGGTGCCAATAACCTTCTTGTGATCTGGTCTGTATGTCAGTTCCCAAACTTTGTTTCTTTCCATCTGCTCTAGTTCCTCTTGCATGGCATTTATCCAAGAATAATCTTCTAAAGCTTGTTCTGTTGTTTTAGGTTCTATCTGTGACATAAAGCATGAGAACCTAGCCATTCCTGCGGGTAGGGTTGACTGTCTTGTCTTAACTCCATCAGTCAGCTTTCCGATGATTTGCTGGATTGGGTCATCTTTGAGCCACTTGGGGATATCGTCTTCTTCTGGGTCTGTTCCCCCTGTTGAATTGCTCGGGTGGATTTCTGCATCAGCTGGGTTCTGGTCTCCTTGGTCTGCAGCTGGATCAGCTACCGTCTTGTCATCTGCAGGTTGGGTCTGATCTGCAGATGAGTCTTTGTCAGCTACAGCTGGGTCTTCATCAGCGGCAACTGGATCAGATAGGTTTGGTGATCCTGTCTGATCTGCAGTTGGGTCTTCAGCAGCTACAGTTGGATCTTCAGGCTGGTCTGCAGGTGAGTCCACCATTCCAGTGTCATGTACAATGACTTCTTCAAGGGTCGCTGATTTGAGCTTGTTCTCAATTAGCTCAACTTGCTTCCTGTACTCAACAGTAGATTCATCAAAAACAACATGGGGTGTTTCCTCCACAACTAAGGTTCTTTTGTTAAATACTATATATGCCTTGCTTCTTTGTGAGTATCCCATAAAGAGACCGTCATCAGTTTTAGCATCAAAGGCATTTAGTTGTGTTTTACCGTTGTTGTGGATGAAACACTTACAACCAAAAACGTGAAAGTAAGTGACAGTAGGAGTTCTATTATTCCAAACCTCATAGGGAGTTTTGCCATGTCTCCCTACTATCATACTCCTGTTCTGAGTATGACAAGCTGTGTTGACAGCTTCAGCCAAGAACCTCTTGGGCAGGTCCTCTTCTGCAATCATGGACATTGCTGCTTCCTTCAGGGTTCTGTTTCTTCTTTCAGCAATGCCATTCTGCTGGGGAGTCCTGGCTGCAGAGAGATCATGCTGGGTCCCATTCTGATCGCTGTAATCAGTGGATCGCCTTGTTGAGAAACTCTCCTCCTCTATTTGATCTGATCTTGATGATGGATAGGTATTTCTCATTCTGGACCCTCCTCAGCAGCTCAGGTAGCTTGGTCAAGGTTTCACTTTTCTTATACAAGAAGATAATCCAGGTGTACCTTGAATAATCATCTACTACAACAAGTGCATGCTTTCGACCGCTTAGAATCCTTGGCTTGATAGGACCAAATAGATCCATGTGGAGTAGATCTAATATCCTTGTTGTGAGAGTTGTAGGCTGGACTGGCTTTAATGATGCTCTGGTCTGCTTTCCTTTATGACAGGCATCACAAGGTGCTTCCTTCTTGAATACTTCATCTGGAAGTCCTCTGACTAGCTTCTGAGAACTAATCTTGTTGATGGCTTTGAAATTCAGGTGACATAATCTTTTGTGCCACAGCCATCCGTTCTCAGCTACTGTCTTGGATAAAAAACAGGAGTTAGGTGTTCCTATGTTCCAATCTATCATGTAGACATCTCTCCTTCTGAATCCTTGTAGCTTCACTTCTCCAGAAAGAATATCTATCACCATACATTTCCAGATGGTGAAGACTACTAGATTCTTCTCATCGCAAAACTGGATTATGCTCAGGAGATTGTACTTGAGCCCTTTGACATAATGAACTTTGGATATTACAATATTTCCTCGGTGTAGCTCTCCAAAGCCCTTTGTCTGTCCTCTAGAGCTATCTCCAAATGTTACATCAGGACCTCTTTCTTTGGTGTATTTGGACAGCATCTTCTTGTTCCCGGTCATGTGCCTCGAGCATCCAGAATCTACAAACCATTCTTCACCTCCAAAGTTTGAATTTTTGGAGATGTGGTTGTAGTCCTTCCACCTTTTCTGCAATCAAACAAGCAGAGATTTAGGTACCCAGATCTGTGTGGGTCCTCTCGGGTTAGCTGTTTTCCTGGAGAATTGATTTCTCCTTGGATTGTGAAAGTTGTTATCATTGTAACCCTTATAGGGTGTGTAAGGTCGAGGTCTGAATCTCCTGTTGGGATTGTATACCGGATATTCCTCAAAATATTGATAGTGTGGGCCATTTCTAAATCTTGGCTGAGACCATTTATTAAACCTTTGAGGTCTCCGCACTTGTTCATTTTGGAAATTAGGCTAACCTTGAGGTTTCCATCCGCCCCTCCCATTTTGGAATCTGTTTTTGGGGAGTTGTTGATAATAGTGGGTATGTTGTCTGGGCTGCTGCTTCTGCCTGGGCCATTGCCTAGTCGCTTGTCTAGGTGGCTGCCTTGTGTACCCTGGCTGCAGCCTAGACTTGTGACTTGGCTGTTGCCTATTTTTAAATATTGGTTTATATGTAGGCTCAGCAGTCGAGACAATTGTTTCTCCCTTGTTAAAAGTGGTTTTAGAACTAGAGGGAGTGTGAGGATCATATCCAAGGCCTGATCTGGAATATAGTGACCTCTTATTGGTACACAATTCTTCCAGAGTTGAAGACGCCTTCAGGGAGGTTATTTCCTGCGCCTGAGTCTTATTTGCCTGAGTCAGCTTAGTAAATTCAGCTTTGACATGAGCAAGTGCAGCTGATTTTTCTTTAAGTAAAATAGTTAGTCGATTTATCTCAGCTGTATTAACATCAGCCTGGTTTTTAAAGTCAGCTGCAGTTATCTCAACCTTATTCAGTTCTAGGCTGAGTTTTTCAAAATCATTTTTCAGCTGTCTATTCTCATCTTGTAGCTGAGTCTTCTCGGCTGATATAGCTAGGTGTGCAGATTTAAGTGTCTCAAAATCTTTAAATAGTTGATTTACAGATTCGTGCAGATCCATATCTTGTGACATGGCTGAACCGTTATTTGAACCAGAGGGTTTTGATGTTACCTCTTCATCAGCTAAGTTGGCCATTAGGCAGTCATACTCTTCATCATCATCAGAGAAGAATCCGCTGCTTGATTCTACATGCTCCTGATCTTCTCCGATGAGGGCCTTCCTTCTATCTTATTTTCTGCCCACCTCCTTCTTGCTCTCGTCCTTCTTGAGCTCAGGACAGTCGATTTGGATGTGTCCTGTCTTGTGACAATTGTAGCACTCCACCTTCCAGCTTCCGGCTTTCTGGTTCCTTCTGGGATTCTCCTTATAATTTTTCTTGTATTTGGAGTAGTTTTTCCCGAAGTTGCTGAACCTTTGCATAATGAACGCCATTTCTTCCTCAAAATCTAATGGATTTGGAGGCTTTACATCAGATAAGCTCTTGGCGGGGGACTCGGCTGCAAAGGCTATTCCCGTCTCTACAGGCTCAGTTGAGGATGAACTTGGAAGCTCGAACTTATAAGCCCTCAGATCAGAGAACAACTCTTGGATCTTTATCTTATTGAGGTCCTTGGATTCTCTCATGGCCACTGCCTTCATGCTCCATTCAGGATTGAGAGATCTTAGAACCTTCAGCGCCATCTCCCTATTGCCATAAGATTTTCCGAGGGAGTTTATTTCATTGATAATCTCAGTGAACCTTGTGTCCACTTGGTCTATGGATTCGCCATTCTTCATTTTGAAGTTGTCAAATTTTTGAATAGCAATTGACAACTTGTTTTCCTTGATCAGCTCCGTTCCTTCACACATTAGGGCTAATGTGTCCCAGATTTCTTTGGCGTTCTTGCAATTCTTGATCTTGACCATGGTGGATTTGTCAAGAGTTTGATATAGTACATCTATGGCCCGGTTATCAAGATTGGCCAGCTTTATTTCTTCGGGAGTCAGCTCTGTCCTCTTCTTTGCAATCTTCTCTGGCTTTCCTGCTGCGATCTCCTCTGCAGTATTGTCCTTCTCGAAGATGAATGGACCATACTCTATGATGCACCACATGTAATCATGGATTGAAGATAAGTGTGCCTGCATCCTTATCTTCTAAAGATCATACTCGTCAACTGAAAACACATGGAGTCTAGAATGCATGTGTTCCATTATAAAATGAGAGTAAAGATATATCTCTGATATAGATCTGGTTCGTGAAATAAATGAACCAACCTCTCTGATACCACTTGTGTAACACCCCCAAGTTATTCAGGGTATATTACAGCGCCGTGAGCCCCGCCGTGGGACCCACAAGGCTATTCATGCGCGGAACTATAAAACTTGACCGAGAAGGTCTAGATACAATGAAAATACGGACAATACAAATGGTATTCAAAACCATTACCAATGAAAACCAATACATCACCACCAAATCAATACCTCGGAAACAAAGGCCGGAACATCAAGGAAAACTGAAAAACAATACTCGAGTATTCAATAACCATTCCAGTACAACAACACTGAATAGATAAACACAAAACACAACCAGTGGAAAGACACAGTATCACACTTGCCCATCATCTTCATGCTGACCCGGTACCTGCCTGTCCGCTCTGCTGGAACCTGAAATACATGAAAAGTATTTCCCCATAAAGGGGTTAGCCGTCGAATAGCTAGTGCAAGTATATCAGTATGAAATACCATACTCCTCAACAATAAAGTAAATGTAACCGTCAATTCATCAATTCAAGACTAGTATTCTGGAATAACTAAATCTCATAGCATCACATCAATACATATATGAATACCGTGGAACCGCACCAGAGGCTACGGAACCCTCAGAGGACCCGTCAGTCCGTCCCGGAGTGGTTAATTCATATTATCCATGGAATCGCACCAGAGGCTACGAAACCCTCAGAGGACCCATCGGCCCATCCCATATTGGATATACACAATCATGCCATTAATATTTCTTACTTTCAAAGTCGAGAACGCACATTCATAAATATATACTTGCCTTTGAGACATCGAGGAATCAAACGGAAAAAGGGGTATGAGTTCGGTAGGTCCAAGAACACGCTTCCGGCACCTAAACGATTCGCAAGGAATATGATAATCAATTATCCATCCTCAAATTACACGAAGAAAATTCCGAAACCCGTCTACGATTCATGAAAATACACGGATAAACAACTAGAGGTTGGAAAATCGCCCAAACTCCCACAAGTCCGAAAACGGCACAATCAAATCCGTAAAATCGTAGGAAAAGCATGCATACGGTATAGATACATCATAATCTCAAGGTTCTCAAGCTTCAAATCGGATAAATCGGACGAATCTACGAAAAACCCCAAAATCCAACACAATATTCAAAGTGTTCTTGAATAATCCTTCAATAATCTAATGAATAATCGAACATGACCATAATCATGCGTATATCACTTCATACACCATGATCTTAACATCCAAAACATCATTACTCAACACAAAATCTAAATCCAAGATGTTGCAGAAATTACCTCTTGAAGAACCAAGCACTATGATCCGAAGAATACGCGATAGATCGATGATCCGAGCTTCACAATCGAAAAGAGATGGAGAAAATCACACACTCAAGTGATGGGTGATGCAAGGCTTCTCTCCTCAAGCTCTCTCTCTCGTATGTGTTGAAGAAAATGGAGGAAATGAGCTGATCTCGCCCAAATAAATGTAATTATACAGTTGACTGCATTGTGTGCCGCGGCTCAGCCGAAGTGTGCCGCGGCACAGGCCCAAAAACTGCAGACAAAGTGCTGACTGTCGAGTGTGCCGCGGCCCAGGCCGAGTGTGCCGCAGCACAGTCCCAAAAACTGCTCCCAGGGCTCGGCAGTGTGCCGCGGCCCGGCCGGCATGTGCCTCGGCACAAGGTACAGACGGGTCGGCAACAATTGAACACGAGTATGCCGCGGCCCGGACGAGTGTGCCGCGGCAGTGACTCGGCAGCGTGCCTGCTCGGCCAGTGCCCGCCATCGCTCGGCCAGTGCCCACCACCGCTCGGCCAGAACCCGCAACCGTCCGGCCAGTCCCGCAACTGTCCGGCCAGTGTCCGACCACCAGGGCTCGACGACTCGATTTCCGAAAAACATACAGAACGAACACGACGAAAAGTTCGCTGAGAACATCAACGACCCGAAATGAAAGGATAATGCAATAATTAATCATACGCGACCAAGAAAAGGGTCGAGACAACAGATACAGATACAGATACCTATAACTTTGGGTAAATTACAAAATGGCCCAAAACGCCCGAAAATCACGATATGTGATCGAATAACCAAACCGAAGTTCAAAACACGTCTAACAAAGTTAAACGGACTTACAGGAAACTCGAAACAGCAGTTTAGATCGAGATTCGCAAGAATCGAA
The DNA here is from genome assembly GCA_033398695.1 of Orobanche coerulescens. Taxonomy (NCBI): domain Eukaryota; kingdom Viridiplantae; phylum Streptophyta; class Magnoliopsida; order Lamiales; family Orobanchaceae; genus Orobanche; species Orobanche coerulescens. The sequence continues at coordinate 65,637,292 of CM065819.1, forward strand.
CTCAAGTGCGGAAAAGTCGCTAAAAAGCACGGAACTCAACAAAACGGCACTGAAACGAACTCGGATGTCAAAAAGTGTAGAATTAGTCATTCTCAGGATGACGAAACGGTCCTAAGCGAGTCATCAAAACGGACTTCCGCTAAAAATAGAAAATTACCGGAAATCAAAATTACGGGTATTACAACTTGTAGGTCACAAGTCGTCCAGGAATAAGTCTAGAGGGGGGGGGGGGTGAATAGACTTATTGAAACTCTTAAACTCTTTTTCTCAAAGAGTAAGTTTCTTCAGCTGATAGATAAACAAATGACTTGGAGTCGTTTGTTCTTAATACGTGCGGAAGTCAGCTGATGACGAATACACAGCAACTAATGAAACACTTTAACAATGAATGCAGCAGTTAAAGTATGATGCTATAAAACAGTAAAGTACGCAGGCAATTATAGTGGTCTCAGAGGTGGGGTAATCCTCTACTAATCTACTTTTCTCCAAACCAGTTGGAGATGAATTCACTATAATTTTCAACCAGTGATAAATATTACAGTGATTCAACCAAACTACAACAGCTTCCAACCAGTGGAATTCTGTGCCGTTGTAACACACTTGACTGCCTTGCACCTCTTGATCCTCGATCCTTGGATGCCTTTACAGTCTCGAACTTCAACCAGTGAAGTACCCCGAACTCAGGATTTAAGACACGAGTTATTGTCTTCTCCAACTAAGAGCTTCTTCAAGTATGAACTTTTTGGAACCGCTCTTTTCACGATGCTGTATTTCGCTTTTAGATTGCTTGAATGCTTTGATCGCTTGAGTGTATGTTCGCACCGGATGTTGTGTTTGCTCAGCTTCAAATCTTCGGATATATATAGGTCACGATCTCTGAGCTTTTCTTCATAGCCGTTGCAAATCTTTTCAACAAATCCGTCCGTTGGAGAGGTAGACTTCATTGTTTTCTTTCTGAACGTTGCAAGGCTGGATTCCTATATTTTAATCTATCTTCCGACCGTTGTGAAGACTTCTGCATGTGATGCGCCGAATCTTTTGAATATAATACGATTAAAGTCTTCAAGGTGGGTCTGGATGGATTAATTAATTCATATCTCTTGCGGGAATCTCTCCAATTTGTCTCTTCACGTTGCATGTGACTTTCCGTAATATTTGACTTTTCAACGCATGCTGACGTGGACTTGGAGTACTTGGCTGATCTCGACTAGGCTGATGAGCAGTTAACTTCTCTGCAGTCTGGACCTCTCTGATGTTCACTGTTTAGGACTTGTCTGATCAGATGACTTGTCTGAGGTATCTTGACTGTAGTCTGGTCAAACATCACTGATGATTTTTGTTGACCAGAACTACTCTGATTTGACTCGGTTGTACCTCTCTGATGAACTTAGCTGATCTTTAGTACTTAATCGGTTTTCAGCCTAACTTATTTTTGGCCTATAGAAGATACTCATTTGGTTCTTCTTTACATTTTGCCAAGTTTTACACTTAACATATTTGGCTTATGGAAGATAATCATTTGGTTCTTCCTTACATTTTTGCCAAGAAATAAACATTTGAATTTATATTAAGGACATCATCAAAATCTAACAAGTATTCCTAATAGTATCATCTATGGCATGTGTTGGAATTGTTTTCATTCACATACGTATGGTATGTCAGATCATTCATCAATTGTAGTGAAAACGGAGTAGTTGGATTTTTGTCACTTCCAGCAGCGAGTTACGGCCGTAACTAATCAGGCATTACGACCGTAACATGCATTCGTTGGTTTAGTGATGTTTTGGACGAAGGTGAGTTACGACCGTAAGGATAGGTGGGTACGGCCGTAACATGCGTTCGTTGTTTTCAGGATAGTTCAGACGAATAGGACTTACGGCCGTAAGGGTTGCGGCATACGGCCGTACTCAGGTACGTCCGTAAGGCTTGGCCAGTTACGGCCGTACGTTTCGAGCAGGGTGCCCAGGCAGTTTCGACGAGGGCTTCATACGCCCTTAAGTTTTGCCGAGTACGGTAGTATCAGTCGAGTTAGACCCGTAAGGTAGGTGCGGGTATGGCCGTATGATTGTCGCAGATTCTGGACGAAGCCGAGTTACGGCCGTACGAGATGGCTGGTTACAGCCGTAAGGCCGTTGACTTGGGAATGTTATGGCCGTAAGTTGGCCGAGTTACGACCGTAACAATGGCATTACTTAAGTACCTGGACGGATTTCTGAGGTCATTTTTATCATTTCTTCACCTTGTTTCTGGAGAGAGAGCTTGAGGGAGAAATTTTTCTTCATCAATCACTTGGGTGTTCGGTTTTCATCATCTTCATTCATTTGTGAAGCTTGGATAGTCAATTTAACACGTGTGCATCGAATCAAAGTATTTGGATCTTCAAGAGGTAAATTCTTCAACATCTTGGTTTTCAATTTTGTGTTGAGATATGATGTTTTGGACGTTATAATCATGTTGTATGAAGATATATACATATGATTATGAGTGTGTATGAATATTCATTGGATTATTGAAAGATTATTCAAGAACACTTTGAATAATGAGTTGGATTTGGGGGTTTTCGATTAGTTGTTGTTGAAATCACGAAATGGATATTCATATTGGATTATTGATTGTATTGAAGATGTTTTGTTGGTTTGAAACACTCTTTGGGGTTTTGATATGGGTATAATTAAGGAATGGTTGTAAACAATCGAACATTGGTTGTAAACAATCGAAGATTGGTTACAACGTGTTTGATATAATGTCCCAATGAACTTGGATTTGTCATATAGACATTTGGAGTTAGTTGTAATCGCGTTTGATTTGTATATTGAACGGATTGTTGGTAATTGTGTTATTCAAGAGTGTTCAAGCGACCGACACCTTATTTAGGACGTTTTTTCGTGGAAGGACATTCTTCACCGGTATTGTGTAAGTTAATTCTTACTCAGTTAAAAGGATACTCATTCCTTTCATTGTTGTTCATTCATAATCATAACTCATTCATAATGTATTAACCATATTGAGACTTGTAATTGTCAAATAATCATTTCACTAACAAGGAGCGACGGTTCCAAATCATTTCAATGAGCTACCATTCATTTCATTATTATCTCATCTAGGTGAGTCATTCTTGACCCTTGTCGGATTGTTATTCATTGTGTTCATTGGTCATTTTTGATCGTGTGACCTTCTGGGTTCATATTGCGTGGCCGGGTAGGTATGTGTGGAATTTTTAGTCGGGCACACGTGTTAGGAATATGCCCTCGAATGCCACTCAGAGGATGAGAGAGTGAGACCAATTGTATTGTAATTATGAATATTATATTTAATAAGGTAATTATTATTTCTATATTATTGTATATCACTGGCATTGTGATTTGGTATATAGAGTAATAGTCCTTGCATTTGAGAGTGAACATTCTACTCCTTATGGAGATAAGGAGATAGGCACTAGAAGTGTTTAGAGCTCGAATGCTTAACTAGTTCGCAAGTCGATAAAACTTAACAGGACATTAAGTTTTAATAAGACTTGTATAACTTATGCTAGGACATGTGCACGTCTTGATAGCATAGTTATAAGTATATCGGTGGGACCAGTATACTCGAACACGACTCATACTAGATTCAGTCACACGGTATTCACTCTAGGAGAGTCGATGACGAATCGAAAGGTTGTGATAGTATACGTGGACCTTTGACTTGAGGGTTCAGTAGAAGATGTGCCTGTGACGTTTAGTTTGTCATTAGAGTATTTAGACTCATTTGCTTAATTGCTGAGTCGACCTCATAGTGCGGACTATACGGGCAGGTAACAGTCTTTACTGTACGCCAAGAAAGGATTCTATCTCCTGTTAGTGAGCAGGCGAATGTCCTATACGGTTAATGGCGAATAATATCATAAGTCTTTGGCCAAAGCATTCTGATATAGTCGTATTAGATACACTATTAATCAGTCGGTCTTGATTTTCATTAACACATATATAGAGTTTATTCAATAGTAGGTTTTAACTTTACCGTGACCCGAAGACTTGATCGGGACATCTGATAAAGGGTCTATACGTATATAGTATTCACGACATAATGGTTCTGGAATGATTCGTTCATTCGTTCTCAGTCGGGGTTTACAGTGCGGCCCGCTAGGCTGGCTAAGTGCTGCCCGCACTCATTGGTTCCTCCCAATGCCGGCTGAGACGAACCTACGGAGTCGCGCAATAGGATCATTGATAGATAAATGTGAATTAATAATCTATCTTATAATATTAGATATTAGATATCTAATTTTGATTTATCGGATAAATCAAATAGCGGTCTTATGAATTGTAAGTAGATTACTGGGTGATTACTTTAATTTATAAATTATATTTCTGAGAGAAATATATATTTGTGTTTGATATAATTAATTAATTGGATTAATTAATTAGTCCAAACACATTGGAAATAAAATGGATTCGTTTGACGAACATCCGGTACACGAGGGATTCGTTTTGACGAACATCCAATACACGAGCCGAGTAAATTCGACCCGTCTTCTTGGAAATTTCCCTTAGGGCCGCCCCCTCCCTCTCTTGTCTCTTTTATACTTATTTTATGTCACTAGGTGACATATGTGAGGTGTATTTGATACACTCAATCATGTGTTAAAGGTAGACTTTCATTTTTTTATAAATAAAAGTCTTTAGAAAAGAGAGAGTACTCCTTCTTCTTCCTTGAACTCAAAATCACGAATTTGAGAGAGAGAGTAAGGTTGAAAACTTCATCTTGATCTTAGAGACAAGATATAAGAAGAATACATTTAGAGAGAAAATTCCTACAAGCTTCCCTAGCCGCATTCTTGAAGAAAGGAAGCTTGTCGATTTTTCCATCAAGTTCCTGCGTGTGAAGTAGAGGCATCTTGCTTTAGGTGCTTGGAACGAAGGGTTCTTCATCATCATCATCATACGAAGGTTTTTCAGAGACATCATAGGTATGGGACTTTCCTTGATCTTCGTATTTCTCTTTTCGTATATACATTACTTGATTGATCCTCTTAGGGATTCCGTTTATTCTTCCGATGTGTTTATTTTCTGTGGAATCCCAACAGTGGTATCAGAGAGAGGTCAAATATATCATATATACGATCATCTTTGCATTTGGAATGTTATTTGATGATGTTTATGATTTAGAATCATAATAGATATAATCGAAGAAATTTAATCGTTCGTAGTAAGTCAAGTTTCGACTATTTTATGTGAATTATAAATATGAAAAATTTGATTTTTGTTGATTTATAAGTTCTTCATGAAGTTAAGAAACTTTTTTGTTTTGGAAGCGAGTCGAAAAAATGAGAAAAAGGGGGGTTAAACACGAATACCGCACGAAGACGAATGGCAGCAGCCTTCGGATCGCTGCTCGGGCGGCCGAGAGTGACTCGGTAGGCTATCAGAGCAGCTCGGCCAGCCTTCCGGCGGTGGCCGAGAGTGACTCGTCCGGGCGGTTCTCGGGTTTTCGGCCCGATTTTGAATCGGGCTGTGGGCTGGGCCTGATACCGGATTTTCCGGGACTCCATTTTTGTGTTTATATTTCGTTGTAATAATTTCCGAAATTTAAATAGAATTTAATTGGATTTAATAAAATATTTGGAATATTTTTTTTATTAAGGGAAATTATTAGACGAGAATATTGTTTTGGCCGGATTACTTTGAACGGATTAAAATGACGATTATAAATATTAATTTGATTAATATTGTAGAAATTAAATAGATTAATTTTTATATTAATTAGATTAATATATTAATTGTTTATTTAATTTCATTTACCGTTACATGTTGTATGGAATGCCTTATGTGATGGTGATATAGCTCGTGGACTTAGTTGTTGATTTGTTCGATTCGATATGGTTGTAAAGGCCGTTTTGAGCCTATTTATTTTTACTAGAAAATATGTATAAAAGGATGTATTTTTCAATGATGTAATTATTCATATGGCTATGACGACGACCGACTAGAAGGCGAAGAATCAATACTGTATTTTTCCTTTCTTTCTTTGGCTTGACCCAATACTTAGGAAAAAGTCCATGAGCTATATGTTGGTAGTAACCAGGTTGCTATTTATTGTTTTTTATTTTGAATGATTGACAAACCATGAACTGCGCTTATAAACGGATTAATGTGCAAAGTGTAACATATAATCGCGTTAATACTCCCACTTACAAACACTAAGTTATAAAGGTTACGATGTTTCCTACCCTCCGTCAAACTCATGGAAAATTGAAATCTAAACCGGAATATTATTCTTCCGAGTATGTCGGGGTAATATTTTTGGGGAAAGTTGATAAATTCCTAGAGTGCATTAGATGCCTTTGGTTGTGACAAATCAAACCCCTATAAACCATATGGGTTGCCGGGTAAGATTCAATTGTCAGACTAATAGGAGTTGACGGTTTAAACTTAGATAGTTCCGCGAGCCATAGAAACCGAGTGGGTTGAGGGCAAGTGAACTAGGGGTAAAAGAAGATCGAATCATCCATTAGATGGGTTGGTATTAGACACCACTTTATAAAGAATAATAGAATATAAACCGTATGGGTTGCCCTCTATTAAACTTTGTAAAGAAATCGATCACCACTATGAAGTCACCCAAGACTTCCGGATTTAACATGGGAGTGTGTAAATGCCGATAAAATAGTGGGAGCCGAGTTATGAATAAAGAAAGTCCTTAAATTCTTTACTCGGATCATAATTAAACAAACACTAACGAATCTCAAATTATTCTCTGCAGTTAACAAAACTCTCAATATGACAATGAACCCACTCGCTATACTACTTAAATAGAACATCCTGACTGGTCCGAACTATGTGGACTGGCTTAGGAACTTGAGGATTGTCCTAACTATGGAAATGCTGGGATACGTCTTGGAGGCGGACATCCCAACGGCTCCTGCAAGAACTCGAGCCAATCAGGAAGATGTCGATGCCCATGAGAAATGGGTAAAAGACGACATAAGAGTGCGAGGGTACATGTTAGGCTCAATGACCAATGAGCTTCAACATGCCCATGAAAAGATGACGTCTTCACGAGCCATCTTAGCGCACCTGGCTGAGCTCTATGGAGAGCATAGCCGAACTGCTAGATATGAGATATCAAAGCAATTATTCGGCGCCAGGATGAAGGAAGGAGAGAGGGTTGGGGACCATGTCCTCAAGATGATCTTGATGATTGAGAGATTGGAAGCTCTTAATTTTCAGATGCATGCATCTCTCCAAACTTACCTTATCCTGCAGTCACTTCCTGACTCCTTTTAACAATTTGTCATGAACTTCAACTGCAATGAGATTGCATGTAACTTAGCTGGGATAATGAACAAGCGACGGCCTTGCCTCGAGATGAAGACAAAGGGAAAGGAAGCTGCACTTGTGATTTCTTCTGGGACTTGGAAGTCCAAGAATAAAAAGAATAAGAACAAGAAGCAGTTAGGTCCAATAGCCAAGATTGACAAGGGAAAGGGCAAGGCCCCAATGGTTCAAAAGAGCAAAGGGGCCAAGAAAACGGATGTATGCCTCAATTGCGGTGAGCTAGGCCACTGGAAGAGGTACTGTCCAAAGCTTGACCGTAATGCGCCTTTAGGTACGGAACTATTAGTTTTAGAAACAAATTGTTCCGTAACTGTATATTCTACTTCTTGGATACTTGATTTCGGTGCGAGTTCTCACATTTGTACAATGAATCAGGATCTGGAACGAAGTAGGAAGCTGGATTCAGGGGAGGTGATGGTCACCGTCGGAAGTGGGCATAGTGTCGAGGCTTCTGATATCGGATCCCTTATGTTGGATTTAGAATCTGGTTTTATTCTTACTTTAGATGATGTACTTGTTTTGCCCAAGGGGCACAAGAATATTGTATCAATTCCGGTCATGGACCGAAAGGGATTTCACTTCTTTATTGGAGATGGGTCCTGTCGTATTTATTTGTAAATAAATTGGTTGGTACTGCTACATTATTAAATGGTTTATACCATTTAAATTTAAAGAATAAAACAACTCTGAACACTATAACTAGGAAGCGTGGTAGGGATGAAACGAACCAAGCACTTAAGTGGCATCTTAGACTTGGTCATATCGGTCAGATCAAGGTTCATAAAATGGAGAAAGATGGGCTTACAGGTCCATTGGGATCAGATCCCTATCCAACTTGTGAATCTTGCCTTCAAGGCAAAATGACTAAGTTACCCTTCGCAGGGACTTTTGAAAGAGCTGCTGAAAAACTTGGATTGATCCATACCGACGTCTGTGGCCCTTTTGAAGTGGCACGAGATGGCTTTCAGTATTTCATTACATTCACTGATGACCATACCAGGTATGTATTTTTGTACTTAATGAAACATAAGTCTGAAGCTTTTGATAAATTCGAGGAATTTAAAGCCCTAGTTGAAAATCAAACAGGTAACCATGTTAAGACTCTTCGGTCAGACCGTGGTGGTGAGTACATAAGTACCGAATTTGATGAGTTCTTAAAAGAACTAGGAATAGTGTCACAATTCACTCTTCCAGCTACTCCACAATTAAATGGTGTATCAGAAAGAAGGAACCGAACCTTGTTGGACATGGTTCGCTCCATGCTTAACTATACTGATCTACCGATTTATCTGTGGGGTTACGTGCTCCTTACTGCTGTGCATATCTTGAACATATGTCCTTCCAAATCCGTTCCAAAGACTCCCCATGAGATGTGGAGAGGTAGGAAACCAAGTCTTAATCACATTAGGATTTGGGGATGCCCTTCTTATGTCAAGAAGACTAAAGTAGAGAAATTGGAAACTAGGTCTTTGAAAGGTTGTTTCATTGGATATCCAGGGGATTCCATGGGATATCTATTCTACATGCACAAAGATCATAGGATCATCGTTGCTATACAAGCACACTTCCTGGAAGATCAGTTTATTCCGGAAGGAGGGGCAGGTAGAAATATGTCTTTGGAAGAAATAAAAGAAACACCAAATGAGACACCTATGCAAGATATTAGAACCCAACCTTATGAAATACAAACACAACCTCGCAAGTCTAGTAGAATTTCTCAAATACCTGAGAGGTATGGCTATCTGCATCAAGAGAAACTAGGTGTCCATGAGATGACAGAAAGTAGTCAAGAGAATGATCCTTCTACATACGACCAAGCGATGGTAGACGTTGACTCCACCAAGTGGCAAGAAGCTATGGAAGCTGAGATAGACTCAATGCATTCTAATCAGGTCTGGACTTTAGTAGATCGTCCTAAAGGCATAGTGCCTATTGGAAACAAATGGATCTGTAAGAGAAAGACTGATGGAGATGGCAAGGTTGATACCTATAAGGCCAGGCTTGTGGCAAAGGGTTATTCCCAAAGAGAAGGAATCGATTACTTCGAGACCTTCTCGCCTGTAGCTATGATTAAGTCTATTCGCATGATGCTTGCTATAGCAGCCCACTTAGATTATGAAATATGGCAAATGGATGTAAAAACGGCATTCCTAAATAGATTCCTCGAGGAGGAGATTTACATGGAGCAGCCTAAGGAATTCATATCTCAAACCAATATTCATAAAGTATGCAAAATTCAGCGTGCCATTTATGGAATGAAGCAAGCTTCACGGAGTTGTAATCTTCATTTTAACGAGACAGTCAAAGAGTTTGATTTTGTCCAAAATGAAGAAGAGCCCTGTATTTACAAGAAGGTTAGCGGGAGCAAAATTGCGTTCTTAATACTATATGTAGATGACATTCTACTTATAGGAAACGACGTAGGAATGCTCAGTTCTGTGAAAGCTTGGCTTTCTAAAGAGTTCTCAATGAATGACTTGGGAGAAGCTACCTATATTCTGGGTATTCGTCTCTACCGGGATAGAGCGAAAAGAATGTTAGGTCTTTCCCAAGCCCTCTACATAGAAAAGATCCTGAAGCGATTTAGGATGGAAGATTCTAAAAGAGGGTTTCTACCTATGCAACATGGTGCAAAACTTTCCTTAGAGATGTGTCCTCAAAGTGAGGAAGATAGAAAGGAAATGAGCAAGGTACCTTATGCTTCGGCAGTAGGTAGCCTTATGTATGCAATGATTTGCACTAGACCGGACATTGCCTATGCTTTGAACGTAGTAAGTCAGTTTCAGTCAAATCCAGGGCAGGAACATTGGACTGCTGTATAGAGCATTCTTAAGTACCTAAGGACGACTAAAGACTTGGTTCTTACATACGGCGGTGGAGAACTAAGAGTGATGGGTTATACAGACTCAGATTTTTCGAGGGACATGGATGCTCACATGTCCACATTAGGGTATATCTTTACGCTGAATAGTGGGGCAGTTTCTTGGAGAAGTGCCAAGCAAAGTTCGACTGCTATATCTACATGTCAAGCCGAATATCAGGCAGCCACAGAGGCTGCTAAAGAAGCTTTTTGGATAAAGAAGTTCACTGAGGAACTTCAAGTGGTTCCTAACGCAGAGAAGCCCGTGACACTGTTTTGTGGCTCACCACAACACCAAACATATTGCGATAAAATATCATTTTGTTAGAGAAATAGTTCGGGATGGGAATGTTACACTGCAGAGAGTAGACACAGCAAATAACGTTGCTGATCCGCTTACCAAGCCACTATCTCAGAAGGTCTTAGAGAGACATCTAGAGAGTATGGGTATTAGATACCATAGTTTGTGGCATTGAGTGCAAGTGGGATATTGTTAGGAATATGCCCTCGAATGCCACTCAGAGAATGAGAGAGTGAGAGCAATTGTATTGTAATTATGAATATTATATTTAATAAGGCAATTATTATTTCTATATTATTGTATATCACTGGCATTGTGATTTGGTATATAGAATAATAGTCCTTGCATTTGAGAGTGAACATTCTACTCCTTATGGAGATAATGAGATAGGCACTAGAAGTGTTTAGAGCTCGAATGCTTAACTAGTTCGCAAGTCGATAAAACTTAACAGGACATTAAGTTTTAATAAGACTTGTATAACGTATGCTAGGACGTGTGCACGTCTTGATAGCATAGTTATAAGTATATTGGTGGGACCAGTATACTCGAACACGACTCATACTCGATTCAGTCACAAAGTATTCACTCTCGGAGAGTCGATGACGAATCGAAAGGTTGTGATAGTATACGTGGACCTTTGACTTGAGGGTTCAATAGAAGATGTGCCTGTGACGTTTAGTTTGTCATTAGAGTAGTTAGACTCATTTGCTTAATTGCTGAGTCGACCTCGAAGTGCGGACTACACGGGCAGGTAGCAGTCTTTACTGTACGCCAAGAAAGGATTCTATCTCCTGTTAGTGAGCAGGCGAATGTCCTATACGGTTAATGGCGAATAAGATCATAAGTCTTTGGCCAAAGCATTCTGATATAGTCGTATTAGATACACTTTTAATCAGTCGGTCTTGATTTGCATTAACACATGTATAGAGTTTATTCAATAGTAGGGTTTGACTTTACCGTGACCCGAAGACTTGATCAGGACATATGATGAAGGGTCTATACGTATATAGTATTCACGACATAATGGTTCTGGAATGATTCGTTCATTCGTTCTCAGTCGGGGTTTACGGTCACCCTAGCGTGGCTAAGTCTTTATCCGCACTCATTGGTTCCTCCCAATGCCGGCTGAGACGAACCTACGGAGTCGCGCAATAAGATCATTGATGGATAAATGTGAATTAATAATCTCTCTTATAATATTAGATATTAGATATCTAATTTTGATTTATCGGATAAATCAAATAGCGGTCTTATGAATTGTAAGTAGGTTACTGGGTGATTACTTTAATTCATAAATTATATTTCTGAGAGAAATATATTTGTGTTTGATATAATTAATTAATTGGATTAATTAATTAGTCCAAACACATTGGAAATAAAATGGATTTGTATGGCGAACATCCAGTACACGAGGGATTCGTTTTGACGAACATCCAATACACGAGCCGAGTAAATTCGACCCTTCTTCTTGGAAATTTCCCTTAGGGACGCCCCCCTCCCTCTCTTGTCTCTTTTATACTTATTTTATGTCACTAAGTGACATATGTGAGGTGTATTTGATACCCTCAATCATGTGTTAAAGGTAGACTTTCATTTTTTTATAAATAAAAGTCTTTAGAAAAGAGAGAGTACTCCTTCTTCTTCCTTGAACTCAAAATCACGAATTTGAGAGAGAGAGAGTAAGGTTGAAAACTTCATCTTGATCTTAGAGACAAGATATAAGAAGAATGCATTGAGAGAGGAAATTCCTACAAGCTTCCCTAGCCGCATTCTTGAAGAAAGGAAGCTTGTCGATTTTCCCATCAAGTTCCGGCGTGTGAAGTAGAGGCATCTTGCTTTAGGTGCTTGGAACGAAGGGTTCTTCATCATCATCATCATCATCATCATACGAAGGTTTTTCAGAGACATCATAGGTATGGGACTTTGATTCCTTAATCTTCGTATTTTTCTTTTCGTATATACGTTACTTGATCGATCCTCTTAGGGATTCCGTTTATTCTTCCGCTGCGTTTATTTTCTGTGGAATCCCAACAACACGATGGTCATGTGTTGGGTTCACCGACACATTGGACTGTGCACATGGTAAAGTACCTTCGTGAGACTAATTAGGTACAAGAGTGGGTGTGTCCGGACACTCGTCTTGTGCACGTGCACATTCCATTATGGGCGTACTATGATGCTCCTCTTCAGCTTAAATTCATAACTAAGGGATATTTCATGATTTTGTTTATTCAACTCTTGAGGATTATTGTTCTGTGTAACTGACCCCGTTGGGGGATATTGTTTTCAGGTCATCGCAAGGCAAAAGCACGGGAAGAGAACGTTGACGGCGAGGAGTCCCAGTGATACTAGTAGGGGGCCCCAGTCCTTTCAGTCATTCTTGTTTTCTTCATTTTTATTTCCGCTGCAAATTCCGTTTGGGATGTTTATTTATTCAGGGTGGTGTATTTTATCTTCATATAAAATATACAAGTATTCTGTATTGTCCTGGTGTATTGTACTTAAGCTCCTCATCAGAGTATTTGGTAATATAATGTGGTTCGGTACTACAATTATATTATTTAATTCATTAATTTTCATTCGCCTGGTGGGTCCCAGTTTGGGTTCCACGGCACTGTAATAGCCATCTAGTTTGGGGTGTTACAGAGTTGGTATTGGAGCGTGGTTTTGAATACTACCTTCCGAGTTATGTCTCATTGAAATCATCTTTCACCATACTAGTATCATTGGACTCTCGCGTCGCGTGTGACCTGTGCAAATGCCGAGCCCCTCAGACCAAGAACTGTAAGATTTCTGACGCCATGGTATAATTTCTGGCAATAAGAATCATTCATTCATCATTCATCAGTTAACAATCCTCAAACATCATTTTCATTTTGATCATGTTGATCATGTTAACTCATTAATCACTCAGTTCATTTCATTACTCAGTTGTCGATCTTGAAGATCGTATCATTAATCTTGTTAACTTGTCCAAGATAATAATTTAAAGAGTTTCATCAGACAATCATGTCACCTCAGATAATCATTCATATAATCAGTATGTCAGAGCGCGTATGCTCGTTATTATCATCTCATAACGTAATCATAATGTGATATTCATGCGAGATCTATAATTATCGTGTGACTTTCCTACTTGTGTATGGATAGAGCGGTCAGAGGATGCAGGGGAAGAGGCCGCGGTGCGGGCCGAAACCTAGGAGCTCGTGCGAATACAGGCGCTAATGCAAGGAATAATGCTAATTCATCGAGCAGTGACGCTGCCACTCATTCACCTAGACGTAATCATTCACTATCAGGGAGTCGTACCCGGGACACAGCTCAGTCAGAAGGTGTTTGGGTTGATCCACTCGCTTTTATGCAAGGCATGATTGCCCAAATGACTCAGATGGCACAACTGATGAAGACGATGCATAACTCAACTACTCAAAATCAACAGGCTCCTCCGCCGCCACCCCAGAGGCAAGAGATTAGTGTGAGCAGTATCATTGGCGACATCTCTCGCCAGAGACCACCTACCTTTGAGGGCTCATCTGAGCCGAAGGATATCATTCACTGGCTTGAGAATTTCGAGAAACTGTTTGCTATGGTGGACTGTCCTGAGGGACACAAAGTTTCAGTTGCAGCTTACTATCTGGGTAAGAGCGCTCACTCTTGGTGGTTATCTCTGAAACCCACCAATGGGTCTTGTACTTGGGATCAATTCAAGACTCTCATGATGGAGAGGTATTATCCGGCCCCACTCAGGGAGGCCAAGTTATCAGAATTAATCATTCCTGACCTCTCAGCAGACGATGATGTTCTCGCCATCGCCGAGAAATTTCAGGAACTTCTTCCTTTCGCCTCATCTATTATTCACTCCGAGGCGGACAAGATCAAATATTTTAGCAAGAGGTTGAAACCTCATATGTGGATGCAGTTGCTTAATCACAGTTGCACAACCCTGGCCGAATTCATCAAGAAAGCTCTTACTTATGAGCTTACTGCGAAGGAAATTGCTAAGAATCAAACTTCATCTTCTGGCAAGAAGTCTAAGAGACGTAATCAGTCTGAAGGCAGTCAAGCAACCTTCAAGAAGCCTCGTGCGGGCTCTACTTTTTCGGGGCGACCTCTTGCGGCGCCTAAACCTGTGGAATCTCAGTCCCGAGTGGCCAGTTCGGCCATCACCTGTTTCAACTGTGAAGAACAGGGTCATGTCAGCACCAAGTGTCCGAGGCAGACTATCACATGCCATAACTGTGGGATTGCTGGGCATAAGGCCCATTTTTGCCGAAGAGACTCCAAACCTACTTCGGCGTCATCTCAGGCCCCGAAGCAGTCAGCTGTTCATAATCAGGCCACTCAGTCCGCGTCGTTTAAAACGACGGGAGCAAACAAAGGCGGAGCTCACAGTTATTAGGCAGGAGCATCCGGTACTGGGGATGGCAAGCCCCAAATTTACGAGATGAAGAGGACCGACGATTCAGAGGCCCGGATGATCTCAGGTACACTTGAAATTCTATCTCAACCCGTATGTACACTTTTTGATACTGGTGCATCACATTCATTCATTTCCGACTCATGATTGAGTAGACTTCATCTGGATAGTATTACTAGTTGTGAACCTTATATCATTGGTCTACCTGATGGTAGAAGGATTATCGGGGATCGTGAGATTGAGAATTGTCCGATTCAGCTTAATGAATGTGTTTGGTTGGCGAACTTGATCGTGGTATATTTACCGAGAGACAATGTTATTTTGGGTATCGATTGGATGGATCGTCACGATGCCATCATTAGTGTCCATAAGCGTATGGTCGCTATTGTTTCAGACGATGGAGTCGAGTGTGTATTTCTGGGAGGTAATCCCAGCTGTTCTGGTAAGATCATTATTATGATGAAAGCGGTGAAATTACTCAATCAAGGGTGTGTTGGTTATTGGTGCTATATGACCAAGACCGAGAAATCATCAGTGATGTTGGCGGATATTCCTGTAGTGAGAGAATATGCCGATGTTTTTCAAGACGAGTTACCTGGTTTGCCTCCACAGAGAGATATGGAATTCACGATAGAGTTGTAGCCTGGTATGTCCCCATTATCTAAGGCACCGTATCGGATGGCCACGGCCAAAATGCAGGAACTGAAGAATCAATTGGAGGATTTTACCGAGAAGGGTTATATCCGACCGAGTGCGTCCCCGTGGGGAGCACCTGTGTTATTTGTCAAGAAGAAGGATGGTTCTTTTCGCTTGTGTATTGATTATCGAGAGTTGAACAGGGTGACGATCAAGAATAAATATCCTCTACCCCGTATTAATGATTTCTTAGATCAACTTCATGGAAATTCAGTATTTTCCAAGATCGATTTAAGATCTGGTTATCATCAGTTGTGAATTCGAGAGTTGGATATCGCTAGGACGGCGTTTCGAACACGCTATGGTCATTATGAGTTTGTGTTAATGCCGTTTGGGTTGACTAATGCACCTACGGTATTCATGGAATTAATGAATCGAGTTTTCATCAACTATTTGGATCAGTTCGTGGTTGTCTTCATTGACGATATTTTGATTTATTCTCGTGACCAAGAGGAACACGAAGTTCACCTTCATCAGGTTCTCGACGTGTTAAGACAAGAGCAACTCTATGGAAAGTTTTCCAAATGTGAGTTTTGGATGTCCGAAGTGACGTTTCTCGGACATGTAATTTCATCAGACGGAGTTCGTGTCAACCCTCAGAAGACGGAGGGTATCCGATATTGGCAACCTCCAGAGAATGTTAAGGAAATCCGAAGCTTTATCGGATTAGCAGGATATTACCGGTGATTTGTGGAGGGATTTTCTAAAATCGCTCAATCCATGACGAACCTTTGGCGGAAGGATAAGATGTACATGTGGTCTGACGCGTGCCAGAAGAGTTTTGAGGAACTCAAGAGCCGTTTAATTTCAGTGCCTGTCCTTTCCTTACCACAAGGGACGGAAGGATTCGTGGTTTATAGTGACACATCCGGACACGGTCTCGGATGTGTACTAATGCAGAACGGGAAGGTCATTGCCTATGCTTCACGGCAACTGAGACCTTACGAGGTCAATTACCCGACTCACGACCTGGAGCTAGCAGCCGTGGTTTTCGCATTGAAGATTTGGCGTCATTACCTTTATGGCGTCACCTAACAGATTTTCACAGATCATAAGAGTTTGAAGTATATATTTACTCAGAAGGAGTTGAATATACGACAGAGACGGTGGTTAGAACTGATTAAAGATTATGATATCGAGATACTATACCACCCGGGCAAGGCAAATGTTGTCGCCGATGACTTGAGTCTTAAGTCCATTCAGGAGCAAATGCTTGCTCGTTTAACAGTTCAGAATGAGCTTCAGCAGGAAATTCTGAGACCCGAGATCGAGGTCTGGTTACAGCGAGTGCAAGGGCAACTTTGCATGTTAGAGATTTCATCGCTACTTGAGGAGGCGATCAGAGTGAATCAGGGTTTAGACTCATTTTTGTCGCGTATCCGAGAAGATGTCGCTCAGGGGAAAGCCCCTGTATTTATGGTCCACGAGGATGGACTTTTGCGATTTAAGAACCGGTTATGCATTCCGGTGAATGATGAGTTGAAAAACTCGATTTTGAGAGAAGCTCATGCTACCCCTTATTCCATTCATTCGGGGTCTAGCAAGATGTACAAAGACTTGAAACAAAATTACTGGTGGAGTAATATGAAGCGAGAAGTCGCAGAATTTGTTTCGAGATGCTTAACCTGTCAGCAAGTCAAGATTGAACATCAGCGACCGATGGGTATGCTGAAACCACTCCCTATTCCAGAGTAGAAGTGGGAGGATATCTCAATGGACTTCATCACGAGTTTACCGACGAGTTGTCGTGGCATGAATACAATCTGGGTAATTGTGGACCGTTTGACTAAGTCAGCTCATTTCCTTGAGATTAAGGATACGTGGGGTCCCGAGAGACTTGCCAGTTATTCATCAAAGAGATAGTGAGATTGCACGGTACTCCTAAGAGTATTGTTTCTGATCGTGACGGGCGATTCGTGTCACATTTTTGGAAATCAGTTCATCGTGCTATGGGAACTCAGCTTAATCTCAGCACAGCTTTTCATCCTCACTCCGACGGATAATCAGAGAGGACTATTCAGACGTTGGAGGACATGTTGAGAGCATGTGTCCTCGACTGGAAAGATGATTGGGAAGCCGAACTACCATTGATCGAGTTCACGTATAACAATAGTTGGCATGCTTCGATTAACATGGCACCTTACGAGGCCTTGTACGGTCGTCGTTGTCGATCTCCTTTGGGTTGGGATGACTTATCAGAATCAATCGGCACTGAGCCCGATATGCTTATAGCCGCCCGCGAGAAGGTAGCTGTGATCAGGATTCGTTTGTTGACCGCTCAGAGTCGACAGAAATCATATGCAGATAATCGTCGTAGACCATTAGAGTTCGAGACAGGTGACCACGTTTTGGTCAAGGTATCCCCTAGAGTCCGAGATTCATTGGACCGTTTGAGATTTTGGATCGAGTAGGCAGTCTGGCTTATCGATTGGCTTTACCTCCGGCGTTGAACCGAATTCATAATGTGTTTCACGTCTCTCAGCTGAGGAAGTATGTTGCCGACCCGAGCCACAACTTCAGTTCGATGAAATTGAGATCGAGGATGATCATTCGTATGAGGAGTGTCCTATACGAGTTTTAGAGCGGCGAATCAAACAATTGAGGAACAAGACGATTCCATTGGTTAAAATTCAGTGGTCTAGACACGGAGTCGAGGAGGCTACTTGGGAAACCGAGGATAGTATGCGGGAGAGTTATCCCAAGTTGTTTGACCCTTAGTTTCGAGGACGAAACTCTTTTTAAGGGGGGGGGAGTATGTAATACCCGGTTGTAATTCATTCATTATCATTCAGTAATTATCATTCAGTAACTGTCACTCAGTAAATTTCACTCATTAATAATCATTCATCATTCACGTTCATTCAATGTATTCATTGTTGGCGTACTTTTAGCCGTGTATCAATTACCGATCGTCTTTCGCCTCCGTTTGAGTATGGAGCCGAGAGTATTATCATTATCATCGTGATTGGTAGTCTTGTGTTGGAAGTATCATCTATGGCATGTGTTGGACTTGTTTTCATTCACATACGTATGGTATGTCGGATCATTCATCAATTGTAGTGAAAATGGAGTAGTCGGATTTTTTTCACTTCCAGCAGCGAGTTACGGCCGTAACTAATCAGGCATTATGGCCGTAACATGCATTCGTTGGTATAGGGATGTTTTGGACGAAGGTGAGTTACGGCCGTAAGGTTAGGCGGGTACAGCCGTAACATGCGTTCGTTGTTTTCAGGATAGCTCGAACGAATAGGACTTACGACCGTAAGGGTTGTGGCATACGGCCGTAAGTCGAGGCAGGTACGGCCGTAAGGCTTGGCCGGTTACGGCCGTACGTTTCGAGCAGGGTGCCCATGCAGTTTCGACGAGGGCTTCATACGCCTGTAAGTTTTTCCGAGTACAGCCGTATAAGTCAAGTTACGCCCGTAAGGCAGGTGCAGGTACGGCCGTATGACTGTCGGCAGATTCTGGACAAATCCAAGTTACGGCCGTATGAGATGGATGGTTACGGCCGTAAGGCCGTTGACTTGGGAATGTTATGGCCGTAAGTTGGCCGAGTTACGGCCGTAACAATGGCATTACTTAAGTACCTGGACGGGTTTTTGAGGTCATTTTTATCATTTCTTCACCTTGTTTCCGAGAGAGAGAGAGCTTGAGGGAGAGATTTTTCTTCATCAATCACTTGGGTGTTCGGTTTTCATCATCTTCATTCATTTGTGAATCTTGGATAGTTGATTTAACACGTGTGCATCGGATCAAAGTATTTGGATCTTCAAGAGGTAAATTCTTCAACATCTTGGTTTTCGATTTTGTGTTGAGATATGATGTTTTGGACGTTATAATCATGTTGTATGAAGAGATATACATACGATTATGAGTGTTTATGAATATTCATTGGATTATTGAAAGATTATTCAAGAACACTTTGAATAATGAGTTGGATTTGGGGGTTTTCGATTAGTTGTTGTTGAAATCACGAATTGGATATTCATATTGGATTATTGATTGTATTGAAGATGTTTTGTTGGTTTGAAACACTCCTTGGGATTTTGATATGGGTATAATTAAGGATTGGTTGTAAACAATCGAAGATTGGTTACAATGTGTTTGATAAAATGTCCCAATGAACTTGGATTTGTCATATTGACATATGGAGTTAGTTATAATCGTGTTTGATTTGTATATTGAACGGATTGTTGGTAATTGTGTTATTCAAGGTTGTTCGAGCGACCGACACCTTATTTAGGACGTTTTTTCGTGGAAGGACATTCTTCACCGGTGTTGTGTAAGTTAATTCTTACTCGGTTAAAATTTTTTCCATAGTATGATCTTTGTTATTTTGTTTTTTTAGCTATTTCCCTCACCGTTTGTATTGTTTTTTGTAGACCGGTTCATGCGGACCTGCTAGTCGGATGCCTCCAAACCGGATGAACCAACGAAAGAGAAGGTCCCTAAGTCGACGAATCCCCCCAAGGAGAGGGCAGAGGGCTCATCAAAAATCAAACGGAAGCTCCCTTCTCGCCCCAAGTCTGGGGTAACTCTCCCCTCCGACCTGGCTCCTACTTTGACCACCGGACGAAGCCCTGCGAGCTCGTCTCGGTAGCTTCAGGTCACTCAGAGGGCCCCTTCTCCTAGCTCCCCTACTTCCAAACGGCCGAAGACCGCGGGTCCCCCAGGTCCGGCTATGGAGACTCTTCTCCGTTGCAAGGAGTTTGAGAAATTTCTTCCATATTTCAACTCCATGGTCCCAGCTAAGGATAAGCTGGGATTACGAGATGCCGCGGAGGACCCTCGCTTTTATGCCATGATGATGTATTTTGGGAAGGTATTAACCCTTTTCGCCTTCCTCCCCTTTTTGACTATTTTCATATTTATTATTACCCCTTTGCCGTCCTGATGTAACTTGCTTTCTTGTGCAGTTCTTCGCCACCTTTGTGACCTTCGCAGAGGACCATAAGATCGGCGCTACATCTTCCTCCCAGCTCACCCAGATGTCAGCCGACCTGGCAGCCGCCCTGTCGGCTAATTCCGATCTCTCAGCTCAGCTTCAGGAGAGGGAGTATCGCTTAGATGCTGCCCTTAAGAAAAGTTCTAAGCAAGAGGCGGTTTTGGAACGGGCTCAGATGGCCAATGTTCAGCTGAACCAAGAGCTGAAATTTTGGAAGGCCCTATCTACAGATGAAACGGAGAAGGTGGGCCAGCTTGAAGCTCAGTTGTCGGAAGCTAGGGCCGAATCCGAGAGGATAGCCCAACTTGAGGCCCGGGCTAAGGCTGAGTTGGATAAGGTCGCCCAACTCGAAGCTCAGGCTAGAGCAGAATCAGAAAAGGTTGCCCAGCTGGAAGTCCAACTAGCCGAGGCCAGATCCGAGGGATCATCTTATGAGCGCGGGGTGACAGATGGCCGACGTCGGTTTCTGACCAGTGACGTTGGTCACTCTTTCCTGGGGGCCTACCGTTCCGCCCTCCTAGCCCGGTATCACAATTCTACTGCTTTCCTGGTTAAGCTAGCCCCTGCCGCGACACAATATTTCGATTTTGCTCTAACTCGTGCTCGTGAGCAACTAGCTTCTTTGGGTATTACGGGCGAGCTGGACTGGGATGCTGCATTAGACGGGGCTCCCGTTCCTTCGGGTTGGTCTGGGGACGTGGAAGAATCTCCGGAGGCGGCCTGGTGGAAGGACGCCCTTGAGGAGTCTATAAAGAAATCTGGCCTGGATTTGGAGCTACCTTCTACTCCTCCTAGCTCACCTGTTAAGGCCAGCACTCCTAATCCCGAGGTGATCGGGACCGACCGTGATGCTTCTCCTTCGTTGCCCCCTCCATCTTCCGAGCCTGTAGTTTAGTGTAGACATGTATATATATTTTCTTCTTCTTTTTTATTTTTGTTCATTGTACTGGCACAACTATTTTGAATGAAAAGTTTTTGAGTTGAATACACTTGGGATTTGTATGATAGTGATGTGCTTTGTATCAGGGCTATTTTTAATGGAAAGTTAATATAGTTCGGTGTCGATTGTAACCTCGATGTATCTGTGCCTGTTTGAATTTATACGATCACTTCCCAACATAGCCCGGCCTTTTTCTTAATATAGTCCCGACTATTTTAAAATTCGAAATATCTTAAATGTAACCCGACCACTTTGACCTTTATGAGTTGTAGTGGTTTGGTGTTCTTTAGGTTAATTTAACCTAACTTTTTCACCGATCTTTAGTATAGGTTGGGTATTTCCCTTAGTCATAGCTTCACAGGGCGGTTCACCCTTACTCGGATCTGAAGGCGTTTCGCCTGATCAGATGTCAGAGGGCGGTTCACCCTTAATCGGATCTGAAGGCGTTGCCCGATCGGATGTCGAGGCGGTTCACCCTTACTCGGATCGAAGGCATTTTGCACGATCGGATGTCGAGGCGGTTCACCCTTACTCGGATCGGCGTTGCTTTGATGAGATGTCATTTCTAGTTTTACTTGATCAACACATTCAGAGAGATATTTTTTTTTGTAATATACTTTTATTAAAACGACGCAAGCTTTTTTCCACACCTCTTCATACAAAATATTTTTTCAAGTGACATATGTTCCAAGGTCTTTTGATGGGGTGTCCTTCCTTATCCTCGAGCTCATAAGCTCCCCCTGCATAAATTCGGATTACCTTGTAAGGGCCTTCCCAGTTCGGCTCCAGCTTTCCTGTTTTTCTGAGAGCATCAGCTCGCCTAAGCACCAAATCACCGACGTGGAACTGTCTCTTCCTGACTCTTTTGTCATGAGCCACTTTTGTCAGGCTTTCGTATCTTTCAGTTCGTGCTGCGGCCGCTTCCCTTCTTTCTTCTATAATATCTAACGCCTCCTTCATTATTTCCTCATTTTCTACCTCGTTGAACCATCAAACCCGATGAGACATTTCTCCGACTTCTGCTGGGATGATGGCTTCGGACCCGTATACCATACTGAAGGGTGTTTCTCCTATTGACGATCTAGGTGTGGTCCTGTATAACCATAGTACCGAGCTGAGCTCATCCACCCATCCTCCTCCAACTTTGTCTAAGCGGGTTTTGATCCCCTGCAAGATTGTTCTGTTAGTTACCTCCACTTGTCCATTAGCCTGTGGGTGAGCAACCGCAGCGAACCTTTGCCTGATATGCATACCCTCGCACCAGGACTGGGTTCTCTTCCCATTGAATTGGGTTCCATTATCTGAGATGAGTATCTGGGCTCCGTACCTGCAGCAAATGTTGTTAAACAGAAAACTTATGATTCTTTGCTCGGTTATGGTGGCCACGGGCTCGGCCTCTACCCACTTGCTGAAGTAGTCTATGGCTACTACTAAGAACTTTCTTCCTCCCGAGCCAGGTGTAAACTGCCCCATGATATCAATTCCCCATTTAGCGAAGGGACAGGGTGCTCTCATGGTAATCATATCTTCTGCTGGGATGTGAATTAAGGGTGCGTGCACTTGACATTTTTGGCATCGCTTAACCATTTCCACTGCTTTCTTGCTCATGGTTGGCTAGAAAAAACCAGCCCTTAGCGTTTTGCTAATTAGCGCTCTTCCTTTGGTATGATCTCCACAGCACCCTTCATGGATTTCTTCCAATATACCCCGCCCTTCTTCTTCCGAAACGCACCGTAGGTATGGACCGAGGTAGGATCTCTTGTATAACTCATCATTAATGCAACAGAACCTTGATGCTCTTCGCACAATCTTCATTCTTTCTTGCCTTTCCTTGGGTAGTTCTGCCCTTCTTAGGTATGCCAGTAAAGGAGTTCGCCAATCTGCCACTTCGTTCACCACCATCACCTGTTTCATGATGCTACTCCGGGCTGCTCCCAAAATCGTTACTGTTCGCGAGCGGCAATCTACTAAGGAGCTTCCCATTTTGGCTAGGTATTCAGCTTTTGCATTTTCCGCCCTGGGGATATGGATTAACTTCCATTCCCCTAGTTTTTTGGCAGCCTCTCTCACTTCCTCAACATACTTCTTCATCCGATCTTCATTTATCTCAAATTTTCCTTCTACCTGTTGTGCGACCAGTTGGGAATCAGAGTAAGCAATGAGTCGTCGCGCGCCCAAGTCTATCCCCAGCTGCATTCCCTTAACCAGGGCTTCATATTCGGCCTCGTTGTTAGATGCCCTGAAATCGAATTTTATGGCATACTCTAATTGTTCACCCTCCAGGGTAGTAAGGATTATCCACCTTTGAGAACCCTTTGGTTGTTGCCGATCCATCCACATGTAACAGCCACTGTCCCTCTGGTGGCGATGGCATGGCCCCCTCTTGGATGAAGTCTGCTAGGGCCTGAGCTTTAATCGCCGTGCTCGGCTCATACTCCATGTCGTACTCCCCCATTTCTACCGCCCACTTCACCAGACGACCTGACGCGTTAGGTCGCCCTAATATTTCTCTTAAGGGCATGTTGGTTCGCAGTTTTATCCGGTGGGCTAGGAAATAGGGCCTCAATCGCCTGGCTATAACTACTAACGCCAGCGCCTCTTTTTCTAGCTCGGAGTAATTCCGTTCTGCTCCTTGCAAAATTCGGCTTGTATAATAAATGGGCTTTTGCTTACTCATTTCTTCTCTTAGCAAGACCGAGCTAACCGCTCCCTCTCCCACGGATAAGTAAAGTACGAGATCCTCTCCTGGTACTGGTTTGGTGAGCAGAGGCAGCTCGGCCAAATACTCTTCTAATTTTCCGAATGCTGTTTGCGCTTCTAGGGTCCATTCGAACTTGTTCCCTTTTCTTAAGAGTTTAAAAAATGGGAATCCCTTCTCGGCCGAGCGTGATATGAAACGGCTCAACCCTGCTATTCTTCCTGTTAGTATCTGGATATCCTTGATATTTTTTGGAGGATTCATTCAGCACTGCCTTGACCTTCTCTGGGTGACCTCGATTCCTTGTTCTGTGACCACATATCCCAGGAATTTTCCCGATTTGACTCCAAAAGAACATTTTGATGGGTTGAGCTTAATTCCGTACGTGCACAGGTTTTCGAACGTCTCTTCTAGGTCTCTGATATGCTCTCATGCCTTCACACTTTTCACTAGCATGTCATCCACGTATACTTCCATGTTTCTGCCGATTTGGGATCTAAAGATTCTGTCGACCATCCTTTGATATGTAGCTCCTGCATTTTTTAACCCAAAAGGCATGCATACATAACAAAAAGTTCCTTTTGAAACCACAAAACTAACCCTCTTTATGTCCTCGGGTGCGAGAGGAATCTGATGATATCCCTGAGAAGCATCCATCATACTAAGTAACTCGCACCCCGAGGTTGAATCCACTAGCTGATCTATGCGGGGTAATGGGTAGTGATCCTTTGGACATGCTTTATTTAGGTCCCGGAAGTCCATGCACATCCTCCACTTACCCTGGCCTTTCCCCACCATCACAACGTTGGATAGCCACTCCGGAAACTGGATCTCCATTATGTGTCCAGCTCGGAGGAGCTTATCGACCTCTTCCCCAATGACCCCATCCATCTCCGGCCCGAAATGCCTCCTCTTCTGCTTTATTGGTCGTATGTTTGGGTCGATGTTCAACCTGTGCTCAGAAACTGTTGGGCTGATTCCCACCAGATCCTCAGCTGCTAACGCGAAAATGTCCACAAATCTCCTTAGCAGGCTGATGAGGCTTTCCTTTATTCCATCGTCCAACTGACTTCCCATGCGAGTTTTTGTTTTCGGCTTTCCTGGAACCAATTCTATTTCTAGAAACTCCTCATTGGGCTTG
This sequence comes from Orobanche coerulescens, assembly GCA_033398695.1. Classification (NCBI taxonomy): domain Eukaryota; kingdom Viridiplantae; phylum Streptophyta; class Magnoliopsida; order Lamiales; family Orobanchaceae; genus Orobanche; species Orobanche coerulescens. The sequence continues at coordinate 65,662,606 of CM065819.1, forward strand.
ACGCCTTCTTTCTCAGCTTCCTCGGGTGCCTTTGATTGCTTATTCCTCTTAGACTCCGGATCCGGACCCCCTAGATCGGATGTCCTCTTTCCGCGCTGCACTCCCTGCTTTACCGTTGTCTGATAACAAGATTGGGCTACAAACTGATCCCCGGCTACTTCCCCTACCTCACCTCCTACGGGGAATTTTACTTTCATGTGCGCGGTAGAGGCCACTGCTTCGAATTTGTTGAGCCCCGGTCATCCTAGAATGGCGTTATAGGCCGATTTGGTGTCCACCACTAAAATTCTGAGCGTCTTAACCTTCCGATGGGGCATCCGACCTAGTGCTACCGGAAGCACCACTTCTCCGACTGGTTGCACCTCGGTCATGCAGAACCCATAGAGCGCGGTATCTACCTTCCTCAATTCCACCTCCAGGTTCATCTGTTTGAAACAGTCATAGAATAAGATGTCTACCGAGCTTCCCGTATCGATAAATACCCTTTGCACATCGTAACTGGCGATCTCCGCGGTGATGACCAGTGCGTCATTGTGGGGCATATGTATCCCGTTATAATACATGGGGCTGAACTGAATGATAGGCCCGCTGCCTACAGAGGCGACCTCCTTGAGCTGATGACACGTAGCCTTTCGCGCGTGGGCTTTCCTAGCCTGATTACAACTTCCGTCGGTTGGTCCTCCTGATATCATGTGGATTACTCCTTTCTTAGCCTGGGGAGCAGCGGGTCCCCGAGGAGCTTCTCTTTTCACCCCCGCACCTCCTTGGGGCATGGGTGGTTGCCTCCGACCTCCATTTCTCTGCTGATATGTGAACTACATTAGATGTCCCGCTCGGACGAGCCTTTCGATCTCATCTTTAAGGTGCTTGCATTCATCTGTTTTATGCCCGTAATCATTGTGGAATCGACAATAAAGCTCTGATTTCGGCTGGGTGGGCCTATTAGGACGAGATGCAGGCCACTCGATAACCCTGTTCATCTTACCTTCAACTGCTTCCAAAACCTGAGCTCTCCTCATTGTTAGTGGGCTGTATTGGTCAAATCTTGGTCGCCTTAGAACGGTATCGCTCTTCTTTCGGTCTATTTTTCCCCGCGGCATTTCTTCCCGAGGCAAACTTCCTTGAAAGGTGTACTCCTCGCGCCGTATCAATCTTCTAGCCCCCCTTTTCCCTATCTTCGGGCTTTTCTTGCAATTCCTCCATGTCCTTCTCGGTTTCCTCAACATTAATGTATTTCGAACATCGGGCTAGGACCTCATCATATGTTCTAGCTGGTTTTTTAGCTAATGAGGTGCGTAGCAACCTAGGCCTTAGTCCCTGCGTCAAGGCACTGGTTTTTACTTCTTCTGACGACGATGGTACCTCCAGACATGCCTTTGTAAATCGTGTCACATAAGCTCTCAGCGTTTCTCCGGAGTACTTCTTGATACTGAACAAGGACATGAAGGTCTTTTGGTGCGCCCTGGCGCTGGCAAAGTGAGTCAAGAACGCGGAGCTGAAAGTTTTGAAGCTGGTGATTGACCCAGGGGGTATCTGGTGGAACCAATCCTGAGCTGACTCTGTTAACGTAGCCAGGAATGCTCTACAACTCACGGCATCCGAATATCGATGTAGTACTGCCATGTTCTCGAATCGGTATAAATGCCTGGTAGGATTTGAGAGTCCATCGTAGGTGAAGGTGACAGCCCTAAACCCATATGGGAGCTCGGCCTGCAGTGTGCCTTCTGAGAAGGGATGGCCTGGATGACTCTCCATGTCCTTCCCCGCAACCCTCTGTCGAAACTCCTCCAGCTCGTCTTGCATACTGGATATCAAGGGATCCTGCATTTTTTCCTATCTAGATCGCTCCCATATTCTTGGATAACTCTCCCCATGCTCTTCCTGCTGATCAATTTCTTCCGGCCCATCCGAAAGGATGGGTATTACTTTTCGTGGTACTCTTTGTTTTTCGACCTCCCGACTCTTCTGGATCGCACTGGCGATTATGTCGGCTAAGGCTTCCTTCTTCAGTGTGATTGTGCTTGGTGCGACTTTTTCTACGGGGGTGACGGGTGTTTTTTCCAGAGTAGATTCTCCACCGCAGCTGCTAATTCCTCTTCTAAATTTCGAGGTATCAATTCCCCTATTTTCTTCTGGTTCATTTCTCCCACCATTACTAACCTCACGTCTCAGCTCAAAGTGACTCGATGTCACAATTCCCACAGACGGCGCCACTTGATGTAACCGAGCTGATCGGTCACCAAGAACCGGGTTAATCTTAGTAGTTTAGCTAAGAAAACCCAAAATGTATGAAGTATTATCTTTCTTTCTCTCTCTAAAGTATGCTGTAATCTCAGAATCTCAATGCCCTATGAGAAACCCCCTCTCTCCCTTTTATAGGAGGGAGGTGCCTTATTATCTAAGATTTTCCCTGATTTCCAGAGAAAATCCCGGATATCCAGGGATTCAGGCTGCGATTTTCCATCCCTGAATTTCCGGGATTGCAAGGTATGGGCTCTCAATCCCTGGATCTCAGGGATTCTGTCAGGTGAGTCAGGATCTTCTTTCCCGAGAGTTCGACCTTCCTGAGCTCGGAGGTTTTCGGCTCATATTATAAAAGATTACCTAGGTCGGGTCAGTCCTATTCAAATCCGTAGGTCGAGAGACCTTTGAGGTCGGCAACCTTTTATCAGATATCACAGGTCAGCGGGGCCTCCGAGGTCGGCGCCCTTCTAACAGATGTCACAGGTAAGCGGGGCCTCCGAGGTCGGCGACCTTCTAAAGGACCTTGGGGTTGGCATCCCCTTATCTAAAAACCTAGGTCGGACTTTTATTGGTCCATATTTTAAACCGGGTTTTCAGGGAGCGTACATTCGGCGTCCTATCAAACGCATATATAGTCCTCGGGACCATATCAATTGCACGCCTAAGTCCTCACGACTTGACATCTCAAGTCCCAACCATGATACCCAGATTATCACAAAAGCTCAGGTACAACACCAAAGAAAATAAAATCACATCAAACAATCTCAAATCTCAAGATTCTCAAATACTATCAATACAAGATAGGTCAACAACAAATGGTTCACAACCACAATACATCATTATAGATTAAATTAAACATTAATCCAAAAATCAAAGGAAGGAATACACAAATCAAGGCTACATCTCAAATGTACCTAGCATCAATATCCTCTAGATCATCGATCTCCTCCATCTCATTGATTCTAGGAAGACCCAAATCTGAGCTCGCTGCTCCTCCTCGACTGTCCTTAACTCTGGCTCCCGAAGCCTGATAGGACCCCTTGGATGACGTACGAACTAGAGTAACAAAATATCTCGAGGCCCGTGAGCTCTCTTGAGATATACTGGCACTAGGACTCCTGCAGTATTTCTGTAGGTGTCCCTGCCTCCCATATGAATGACAAAACAAAAGCTGGCACCATGCACCGAGTGCTAAAATGCCCCGCTGAATCACAGTTAAAGCAAACAACAGTAGAACTTGCCGTCTGAGAGGAATATGATTTCCCAGCATGATGGCGACTAGAAAATGACCTCTTGGATGTTGGAACCTCATGTCTCTCTGAACGAATCGGTATACTAGTCCTTGAAGAGATACATATACCACTAGAAGGGGGGTTGAATAGTGGTAATGCGGAATAACGAAATTTATTGTGAATAAATGAAAAATAGTGCGGAAAATAAAGACTCAAAGATTTATAGAGGTTCGGCAACTTGCCTACGTCCTCTCTCCGACTTCCTTTTCTATTGGCTCAAGAACAACCACAAATTTGACTCGTCATCGATCGGTCCGAGTTCACAACCGTTAGAACCGCTTATCTTCTATTGGTCCAAGCTCAACCTCTCTCTCAATATAAACTTTTGTTTATCTAGTGTTCTATAGGAACTAGATAATCCTCACTATACGAATATGGGAGTATAATTCTAATAATGGCGGATCAAAGATCCTAATAACACCGGATTAGTGACTCTTGATTCGTTTCTCTTACGCTCAAGTGTAAGTGATGCAACACTTACAATCAAATGAAGGAATACAAAGTATAATGGATATTACAATGAAAATCACTCGTGTATCTTTCCTTCTCACAACTTATAATGTAGTAATCAGTAGCAATTTGAGCTCAAGAATGCTTGTATACTTGTATGCTTGTATGCTTGTATGCTTGAAGTTGTGTGTAAATGATACCCAAGTCCTATGGGTATTTATAGGTGAGAGCCATTCTTCAAATACTGAAAATCGTATTATTAGCGTGCGCTAATAATGCCTTCTAGCGTGCGCTATCGATTCTGACTTGGCTTTCCTGAACGGTCACAAAACTGTTCCAACGGTAAAATTGTATGGCTAGCGTGCGCTAGTCATGAATTCGTAGCGTGCGTTATCGGTTGGTCAACAAGTCTTCAATCTTGACTTTGAAAGTGTTGGTTTGTCTCCCCAATGTCTCTTTATCAACGACTAATTTTGAACTTAGCGTGCGCTAGCAAGCATGCATAGCGTGCGCTAGTATTAATTAATTCCAGCTTTTCCAGATTTCACGGATCTTCATTGACTCTTGCTTTCCAATGGTAGAAATTCCAACGGTAAACTTGTTGACTGATTTAGCGTGCGCTAATAATATATCGTAGCGTGCGCTAAATGTTTTCTTCAGTTACGTACGTTACCCTGTGTAGCGTACGTAAAGCCCTTCTCACTTTGAGTCCAGTAGCTACTGGACTACTGACCATATTTGGTAGCGTGCACAAGTAATGTAGAATAACGTGCGCTAAGTCCTTGGATTAGCGTACGTAAATAATTGTTCGTAGCGTGCACAAAACTGTTTCCTTTTTCTTTCCAGACCTTACTGTCCTCTAACTGAATGATGCGATAGCGTGCGTTAATATTGTTGTATAGCGTGCGCTAACTGTAGTAATTTAGCGTGCGCAAATGTTGAAAGACTTGCGTGCGCTATCCATCAGGTAACTTCACTGGACTGCAGCTGACTGACTAGGCTGAATATGCATTCCTCGATAGCATGTGCTACTCTGGTATAGATGGCGTGCGCTAACACCATTTTGCTCCTTCAATGTAACAGCGTGCTGAGATTGATTTAATTAAATGTTTTGAATGAAATTATCATCAAAATCCCTTTTGAGTCAACAATATCCCCCTTTTTGATGATGTCAAAACATTTAATTTATACCTGCAAAAACATTTTAGATGATTCGAATCAAGGTAACTTGTTCGATATATTAGTGCGTTTCGGTTTTTGGAGTATTCTCCCCTTTTTGGACAGAAGCAAAAAGGAACTCCCCCTGAATTGTTGCCTTCTTAATAGATATCATGAACCAAAACGAAATCACATAAACAATAATACAGCAAATATCAAATGAAGCGAAATGCAAATACCATTAAAACAAAGTTCAATGCAATACATTAAATTTCAAGACATGAAACATAAAAACCATTCGAATGTTAAGCTTCTACAATCAAACATCAAGATCCTAGATTCTAAGATGTTGGATCGGAAGAGGAGGATGGGAATGGGAATGATGGATGTGTGTATCGAATGAAATCGGAGATCAGCCCACGAACTTCCCCGACTTCCGAACGAAGAGACCCGACTTCCGTGCGAAGAGACCGAACATCCTCTCGAATTTCCAGTTAATAGGTCTCGATGCTCCTCATCCGAGCGCAAAGATCACTTTCTTCTTCCTCCGTGACGGCATCTCGCATCGGTCGCTTTCCTTTCGTCTTCGGATGGCGAACAAATTATCTGGTTTGTATCTCCCTAAGCGTATGGGGTCCTCAGTGCGTCACACGTTCGACCGGTGTTGGCATTCGCGTCCCCTTTGGTACTTGATCATCTTCTCGGAGGTACGGAAACAACACCCAACCTCTATTGTATGTTTCAACATAATGCATAGCTTTGAGGGTTAGGTCGCTTATTTCGTGTCCTCGAGACACCGGAATGGGTGCCTCACTAGACAAGTCGATGTGAAAATGCCGGAAGATCACCGTGAGGATAGAGCCAAAAAGAAGTCCTGATTTCCGAGTCCTCGACATGTAATTCTTTGAACGAAATGAATCCCCTTTCGCCTTCATCCAGTTTAGCACAATACCGGTAAAGTCCACCATGTCATCCTTCAACACACGATACACCACATTCTTGTCGACACCTACTAGCTTGTGTTGGGTATTAACTTTTGGCATCAAACACTTGGTTAGGGTAGCCAACAACAATCGAATGTGAATATCGAAATCATTATTCTCAAAAACGTCATTCGTAACTTCGATGACCGTTTTCGAGCACAAAAAGTTAGCGACATCTCTCTCAGATACATGAGACTCTTTGGCAATAGATTTCCCAACGCAATCATAACCATCCTTCGATAAGCCAAATAACTCGTGAAGTATTTCCGAGGAAATCTTCACCACAGTTCCTTTCACCAGGCTACCAAGCACTAATCCACCATTACCGTCACCATCACCCAAGTGCAAATTAGCATAAAATTCGCGGACACAAGCAGGGTATATGATTTCTTTGCATTCCACAAACCGAGCTATCCCTAATGCTTCAAAAAAACTCACGAATACTGACCTTAACCCGTTCAAGACTGGTGAAATTAAAGAAGTAGCAATCGGTAAGATTCTCCTGAGGGAGGATATCGAAGAACACCTTCGATGCGGCGTAGGAAACAAATCAGGTCGCGTCGTATTCGGTATCGCGAGGGCGTTTGTAGGTTTTCCCCATGGTTTTGCGTCCCTTGCTACACATACTGAAGGAATTTGAAGTTTTGAGGGAGAAATTGGAAGTTTGAAGGTTCGGATTTTGCGGCTAGGGTTTTGCTGGAAGAGGGTTTCTTGCTTTTGCGTATGTTAGGAAAGGGTGAAAGTGTTTCTGGTTCGTATGGAGTTTATATAGTCTACTAGGTTTTTAATCAGCGTACGCTAGAACCATAAGGTTAGCGTACGTTAGGTAGGAACAGGAAGCTTACTGGACTGTCCAGTAGCTGATATGGAATACGAAAGGTTTTAATTAGCGTACGCAAGGCAGAGACGATTAGCGTACGCAACCGAAAGCGGTATTTAGCGCGCATTAAGAACGTGAAGCTAGCGCGCGCTAGCGAATGAAGCGAAACATAGATATTGATTTCTTGAGTAGAAAACTTATTTCAAAAATTGTCTATATGTCCCATACCAAGTTGTAAATGAATAGAATTAAATGATTCTTCGGGAAGAGGTTTTGTAAAAATATCAGCGAGTTAGTCTTTTGTCCTGACAAAAATTAAACAGATATCCTTTTTCTGAACATGATCGCGTAGAAAATGATGTCTAATGTCTATATGCTTAGTTCTACTATGCAACACAGGATTTTTACTCAGATTTATTGCACTGGTATTATCACATAGAATAGGGGTATTTTCAAAATATATGCCGTAGTCGCGGAGTTGATTTTTAATCCATAACACCTGAGCACAGGCGCTCCCTGCAGCGACATATTCGGCCTCAGCTGTAGACAATGCTACACTGGTTTGCTTTTTACTTCCCCAAGATATTAAGCATGATCCAATAAAATGACAAGTACCACTAGTATTCTTTTTGTCAATTTTACATCCGCCGAAATCGGCGTCACTATATGCAATTAAGTTAAAATCCAAGCAAGAAGGATACCATAGACCTAGTCCAATAGTTCCTTTCAAGTAACGAAAAATGCGTTTGCAAGCAGTTAAATGTGATTCCTTGGGATTAGCTTGGAATCGAGCACATAAACATGTAGCAAAAATTATGTCTGGCCTAGATGCAGTCAAATATAACAGAGATCCGATCATACCTCGATATAATTTTTGATCTACGGATTTGTCATTTTCATCTTTTTCGAGCTTTAATGATGAAGACATTGGAGTAGATATCACCTTGCTACTTTCCATTTTGAATTTCTTGAGGAGGTCGTTTAAGTACTTCGTTTGATGGATAAAGATTCCATCTTCGCATTGCTTGATTTGAATCCCGAGGAAGAATGTTAATTCTCCCATCATACTCATCTCGAACTCTCCTTTCATAAGATTAGAGAAATCTTGGCACAAAGATTCATTAGTAGCTCCAAATACAATGTCATCAACGTAGATTTGGCAAACAAGTATATCATCATTCAATATTTTAACAAACAAGGTATTATCGACTTTGCCTCTTTTATAATCATTTGCAATTAAAAATTGACTTAAGCGATCATACCATGCTCGGGGTGCTTGCTTCAACCCGTAGAGTGCCTTGTTGAGCTTGTAGACGTGATCCGGAAATTGATGATCTTCAAAGCCGGGAGGTTGCTTGACGTAGACTTCTTCTTGAATGTAGCCATTCAAGAATGCACTTTTCACATCCATTTGAAATAGTTTGATCTTTTTATGGGCGGCAAATGCACATAACAAGCGGATGGCTTCGAGTCGAGCCACGGGAGCAAAACTTTCTTCATAATCAAGACCTTCCTCTTGATTATACCCTTGAACGACCAAACGAGATTTATTTCGAATTGGTTAACCGTCTTCGTCACTCTTGATTTTATGCACCCATTTAGTTCCGATAATTGTTTTATCTTTAGGAGCGGGAACTAAATTCCATACATTATTGTGCATGAATTGCAAAAACTCCTCTTGCATTGCCATCACCCAACTTTCATCATCGAGAGCTTCGGATATATTCTTGGGAACTACTTTGGATACAAAAGCACAATTAGCCATAAATTCGGTGGTTCTCCTTCGGGTTTGAACACCGTCTTCAATGTTTCCAATCACGAGATCCTTTGGATGGTCTTTGATGTGCCTCCAATCTTTCGGTAAATCAATGATTTTGTTCGTTTCGATTTCCGAAATTTTCTTCACTTCGTGTGAGGGATCCGGAAAAGTACCTGCATCATCAAAGTATTCTACCTTTCTCGGGGGTGAGATCATATCATTGAATTTAACATGTATGGACTCTTCAGCTTTATTTGTTCTAATATTATAAACGCAATATGCTTTGCTATTAGTGCAATAACCAAGAAATATTCTGGAGTCGGATAAAATAATTTATTTGCACCGCCTAAAATATTTTAGCAAGCCTGGCTATTTCTTTTAGTATTTAGTTACCATTTTTTGAAAAAGCAACGGCTACACCAAATTTTGTGTTAGCGTAGATGCTCAATTTAGTCTATGGTAACACTAATTTGTATCAATAATAACGTTAGAAAAATGTGTAGCCTTAAATCAAATTTGACCAATTTTAAGGCATCTAAGGCTACACTTTTGCTTGTAACATCAAAAAAAATGTTGTTGAAAGCCATATATGGTGTAGTGCAGAGACATCAGGGCCGACCCGATATCCGATCCGGGAGGGCCGAGCAGAGAGAAGATCAAATGCTCTGAATCAAGATTACAACAAGGCCGACCTGGATGGCGGGAGACCCGAGGACCGACCCCAGCGGATAAGCACCGCCAGAAGCATGCGAGGCAGGCCCGCATGCCAATTAACGCATGCAGTCACGCCTCTTCCCAAGGCACTCCTTAGAGACCGCCACGTGTCCAAGGCATATATGTAGACTGACAAGTGTGTTGGGCATATTCCCCAAACATTCGCCAGCTGTCATCTCTCCATTGGCCCAGATTGTCTATATATAGAAGAAATGTACAGTGAAAGCAGATCTTTGGATTTTTAGCATTTATGACATAGAGAGAAAAAAGAGAGAATTCAGATTGATTGATAAAAAAAAAAGATAAGACTTGTAATTAGCAAGCAAACAAGATAGACCGGCATAAAATATACTGCTCGGCTCTATTCTATATTAAGGTTATTAATAAAATTTAGTGATCAAACACCTTCCATCTTGTTTATTATTTTCTACGTGTCTTCGATCCATTCGTCCAGATCAGCACACGTGACGTTGACCAAAAGAGACGTCAACAGATTGGCGCTAGAAGAAGGGGCTGAACCTCCGATAAAAAAAAGATATATACTGCTCACCGGAGATGTCTCACGACAGTTCGAAAAACCCTCAGCCCGCGACGGAGGAAGAGAACCTCCGTAAGGTGGTAGAATGCTTTAAACACCCAGCCTTCATCCAGGGCATGGCGGCCCTTATGGCGAGGGTTACAGGGGGCGGGACCCTTCAAAAACCCGAAGACCATGTCGAGGTGGAATCTCAGACGACCCGCCCAGCTGCCTCGGGACGAAACAAAAAGAGGACAGCCTCTGGGGTCGCCGGAGAAAGGGCGGAAAGCCATGGCGAAAGCTCACATCCCTCTCGAAAAAGTAAGCTTTCGCGCCCCATATCCGTTTTTGATCGCCTTGGGGCGGGGAAGAAAATTGAAAAAGCTGCGCCGGCTCCCACTATCCAAAGTCAGAGCCGTAAGGAAGAAAGAGCTCCCCACCAGTCCTTAAATCCGACATAAGTGTTGCCTCCAACTCTGGGCGATAACTCGAGTGAGATCGAGTTTCTTAAAAAACGCCTTACGGAGCTCGAAAATAAACAACTCCAGCCATCCCAAAGTTCGGAATGGCTTAACAGCCAGGAGAGTCCCCTGGCCCCCAGCGTTTTGGCGGAACTCCTCCCGGAGAAGTTCAAGATTCCTCAAATTCCGCAGTACAACGAGGAGATAGACCCCAATGCTCATCTTGGGCATTATAATTCCTGGATTGACCTGCACGGGTCTCAGGATGCATTCCGATGCCGAATGTTCTCCCTGACTCTGGGGGAGAGGGCCCAGAGATGGTATCGGACGCTGCCCCACCATTCTGTTCAAACATGGGCCCAGCTCTCGGCGACGTTCCGATCCCATTTCATGGGTTCCCTTGTGCGAGTCGCCCCACGCTCATCTATTGCTTCCGTCGTCCAGGGGCCGAACGAGTCCCTTAAAGATTATATATCCCATTTCAATAAACGGATATTAGAGACGGAACCCATGTCCGACGATGCGCTGGCCATTATTGCCCAGGCTGGCCTTCTCAAAAATTCTTTTTTTCGCTGGACGGTGTGCCAGAATGTCCCACACACCTACCAGGAATTCTTGGAGCGCGCCAGCTCCCACATAACTGCCGAGGAAGCTATGCCGGCACCAATGTTAGTCATGCCCTCCGATCAGAAAGGATCATATAAAAAGAAGGAGGATAGACGTGACTACAAAGAGGCCCGACGAGAATCCCACCGGGAAAATAAGACTCCCGCATCTTCCTCGACAGTCCCCACAACTCAGTGTTATCGGGAGAGTAGGCCCGAGCTCATGGCTAATTTCACTTAAATATATTCCGTCGGAGCCGCAGCCATATTCGATCAAATAAAGGACAAAAATCTGCTCCTAGTTCCTCGGCCGATCTATAAAGATCAAAAGGACATGGACCAGACCTGCTTTTGTAAATATCATGAATCAGCGGGTCACAACAACGAACAGTGCCGAGACCTCGTCGCCGCCTTGATCGCGGTATGCGACGAGACAGGCTTGAGGCGATTTACCCGGAACCCGCCCCGGGATCGCCAGGATCGTGCCGACCCGACGAGAGCCAAGAATGATCGGGTGCCTCCAGCCCCAAAATCCCCCCGGGAAATTCTAACCATTATGGGAACCGCCGAGGTCGATGATCATCGATCAAAGCACCAGAAAAAGGCATCCATCCGAGAATCCACCACCTCCTATCAACGGACCGAACGCCGAGCAGAGGGGTTCCTATCAGTGGCCGAAGAAGCCCCCAAAAACCCCCAGCTGGCAGTTACTTTTGAGGAGTCCGATGCAGACGGCTTGGACCATCCCCATTCAGACGCCCTTGTCATTACCCTACCCATAATGGGAATCCCGGTCCACAGGGTGTTGGTGGACTCCGGGGCCTATGCTAGCATCATCTACCTTCATACTCTCCGTAGGATGAAGGTAGACCAATCTTATGTCCGGCCCTGCAACGAGGACATTCGGGGATTTGCCAACTGTCGCACCTCCCCACTGGGGGAAATCGACCTCGCCTTGGAATTTGGTCAGGGGCCGATCAGAAAGACGATGATCACAACCTTCAAGATCATCGATGTGCACAGTGACTATAATGCCATCATAGGCCGACCAGTGATGTCAAGGCTGAGGGCCACTCAGTCTACATATCACCTGCGCTAATAATGCCTTCTAGCGTGCGCTATCGATTATGACTTGGCTTTCCTGAACGGTCACAAAACTGTTCCAACGGTAAAATTGTATGGCTAGCGTGCGCTAGTCATGAATTCGTAGCGTGCGTTATCGGTTGGTCAACAGGTCTTCAATCTTGACTTTGAAAGTTTTGGTTTGTCTCCCCAATGTCTCTTTATCAACGACTAATTTTGAACTTAGCGTGCGCTAGCAAGCATGCATAGCGTGTGTTAGTATTAATTAATTCCAGCTTTTCCAGATTTCACGGATCTTCATTGACTCTTGCTTTCCAACGGTAGAAATTCCAACGGTAAACTTGTTGACTGATTTAGCGTGCGCTACTAATATATCGTAGCGTGCGCTAAATGTTTTCTTCAGTTACGTACGTTACCCTGTGTAGCATACGTAAAGCCCTTCTCACTTTGAGTCCAGTAGCTGCTGGACTACTGACCATATTTGGTAGCGTGCGCAAGTAATGTAGAATAACGTGCGCCAAGTCCTTGGATTAGCGTACGTAAATAATTGTTCGTAGCTTGCGCAAAACCATTTCCTTTTTCTTTCCAGACCTTACTGTCATCTGACTGAATGATGTAATAGCGTGCGTTAATATTGTTGTATAGCGTGCGCTAACTATAGTAATTTAGCATGCGCAAATGTTAAAAGACTTGCGTGCGCTATCCATCAGGTAACTTCACTGGACTGCAGCTGACTGACTAGGCTGAATATGCATTCCTCGATAGCGTGCGCTACTCTGGTATAGATAGTGTGCGCTAACACCATTTTGCTCCTTCAATGTAACAGCGTGCTGAGATTGATTTAATTAAATGTTTTGAATGAAATTATCATCAAAATCCTTTTTGAGTCAACAGTCCTCTTACTGGAAGAAACTGAAGGTTCTTCCGAGCAAGCTCCTTGATCAAAAGCACTGCTCCAAGAGCCTTCTCAATGAATTCACCAAGTGAGTTACAACTATGATTGAACAACTGCATCCTCAACTGCGGGTTTAGCCTCTTGCTAAAATACTTGATCTTATCCGCCTCAATACAGATAATAGATGAAGCAAAATGAAGAAGTCCATGAAACTTCTCAGCAATGACAACAACACCCTCGTCCTCGACAGATTCGAGGTTCAAAACCTCTGATAATTTGGCTTCACGAAGTGGAGCCGGATAATACCTCTCTAACATGAGACTCTTGAAATCGCCCTAAACACAATAACGATCGGTAGGTTTCACAGAAAGCTACCAAGAACAAGCGCCCTTACTCAAGTAGTAAGCCTCTACTGCCACCATACTCTCTTCCAGACACTGAACCATGTCGAAGAGTTTATCAAAATGTTCAAGCCAATGAACAATATCAGCTGGTTCCAACGAACCCTCAAAAGTAGGCGGCCTCTGTCGAGAGATATCGCCAATAATTTGACTCACACCCCCAATCTGCCTATGAAACAGCACCTGGGATCCCTGCTGTAGTGGACCATGAACCATCGAGGCCTACATGGTCTCCACTATCTGTGTCATCTCGGTCATTTGAGCCATCATGCCCCTTATAACCAAGAAAGGGTCGACATGTCCATTCTCAGTCTGATCGACTTCTCGAGTATGACGTCCCGAAGGAGAGTTGGTCGCATATGTGACACCGCCGGCCGAACTCCAATCCATATCTGCATTCACACGTACATAAACATGAGGTTCTGGGTTCCTGCCTGTTCTACCTTTACCCCCTCTGCCACGTCCTAGGGTTCCTCTTCACATACTGAAAGAATAACGTTCGATCATGATCATAGCTCAAATACGCCTCAATGGCCAATCCAGAATGCTAAGTCAATAGCCAAACATGAATATACATACTCAACAGATATAAAATCATATCAATCGCGCTAATCATAGCCGATACAGAGCCCACACGCTTTAGAACAAATAATCATAAATTAATCTACCACAAATGTCACATACAGGTTTCAACAAAACATGTATAATCAATGACATAATGAATGTATGAACATAAAAGAGAATAGAGTCCTTACACAGGTCATACGAAGCTTCGAGGTCTTGCGATACTAGTCTTCACTGACAACGACTCGATGAAAGAATGACTCATACAGTCGTCCAACTATCACGACTCACAAAACCGGACTGTCCAAGTTGTCATAACCTGACAGCCCCAACCACTACCGCGTCGGTAGAGCCACATAACACACATGTCAGGGTATCTCACAACCCATCTCTCTGATACCATCTTCTGTAGCACCCCCAAAATCCCATTGGGTTATTGCAGTGCCGTGGACCCCACGCCAGAAGATCCACCAGGCGAACACGACTAACATACATCAATCTGACCAAAAAAGAAAATCACAGTCCCTACTATGATATCCGACATAATATTCCGATATAGAATTTCAACGACAAGGATGGGCCTACATGGCCAAAATAAAAATACAATAACCTCCACGAGCGTTGCTCGGACAACACAAAATAAAACAACTGACAAAATGGAGAACACTCCAAACTGACTGTCCAACATGAACACCGAAACAACTCGGGTCTAGTATCGCTCGAATGCCTCGTCGCCATCGTCATGCTCCTTGTTGGGATAAATAATCCTGTACCTTGTTTTGATAAGTGCCAACATACAACAAAAGTATATCTGCCAACATACAGCAAGAAGATCACGAGTTACTGACACCAAGTATGGAAGCTATCCGGAAACATTCATACATCACCTTCCATACAGCAGCACTAAGAGAGCCTACAGTGTTGGAACCTACAACTACAACATTATAAATGCAACATGTTGGATACAACAAACATGCTGTAAAGTGTTAGGATCTTCAACACTTATCCAACAGGAGACACAGAATGCCCAGCACATCCAAATCTGCCTACAAAAATGCTGACAGTGACGACGATATCCTGTCACAAGATGAAATGGCTCTACTCATGCATAAATTCAAGAAATTCATCAAACAGTATGGAAAGACTTCATACAGGCCCAAGCCTTTCATAAGGTAAGTTCTGAAACTTCCCCATCCGGTGATTCTAATTTATGTTGTAATTGCAGGAAACCGGGACACTATGCGAATAAGTGTCCGCATCCTAAAGTCCAAAAGTTTCCGGTAGCCGAGCAACAAGAAAAGGACGAAATAAGGTGTGATTGGAAGAACAAGCTCAAGTCCCTGATCAGCGAATCATAAGCCTCGTCTGCTCAAACCAAGACCGAGGAATGTCTTGAGCTGGTTACTGACAGTGACTCGTCTGATGATGAACTCGAAGATAAAGCATACATGTGCTTTATGGCTAAAGATATTGATGGTGATGAAGATAGAGATGATGAGGTAAGCTCAACATCCAATAGTCCCATTAATGCATCGCATACTTTCGAAAATATGATGAATAAATTCAAAAACATTCAAAAGGCCCATGAGACATTAAAACGAGAAAACATACAGCTCGAAATTTCTAACTTAGAGATGAAAGATGAAAATGACTTGCTAAGATAGAATTACGAAAATATGTCTATCGATTGCGAAAACAGCAAGATCGCATTGGAAAAACTCATGGAGAGTAATCATTAACTTGCTCACGATCTAAATGAGACCAAGTCTCATAGTAATAGCATGACAAATAATTTCGTTCTGCTCGAAGCCAAAGTAAAAACTCTCGAGAAACGAGAAGGAGAACTTGAGACCATCTTGAAATCTTTCGAGAAATCATATAAAAGGATGGAAGAAATTCTAAGTACTGGGCAACATGCTCACGATAAGAGTGGATTAGGATACAACTCATTCTCCAATAAAGGAAAAAACTAGTACTGTGTTCGTCAGGGGTGTGGAACCCATTCCTGTACCTGAAGAGACCCCAAGTCTGGTCAAAGCACCTGTTGCACCGCGTATAGCAAAGGCTGTCATTCCGCCACCAAAGTCATATCACAGACAGTGGAATTCTCAGCCACCCGGAACTGTAAGGCGTAACCTATAGCATGCTCCCCGAGTATATCAAAAGCGCCAGCAACCGTTCAGAAAGAAGGCTATACCTAAATATCAAAGGCCCGTACGACAGTACTTCCAATAGTACAGCGCGCCTAGATATTGGATACAGGAGCCTCGTTATCCATCGCGAAAGCAGGTCACCGCACAATATCAGCAACAGCTTTGGGAATCCAACTGGAGACCCAGAAGGTAAGCTGTAAGGCCGAAGAAAATGGCTCCACCTCCAAGACGGCATTCATACTAGATTAATAATAATAACCCTGAATTTTACATGCATAAAAATTATCAAGGTTACAGCGACTACGTGCCTGCCCCACGTACACAACACAATAACGGACCTAAAGTAACCTACAGCAAGCCAATTGCTGTTAGGCAAATCTGGGTACCTAAAGGCACTAACATTCATGGACCCAACATACAAAGGGGACCTAAATCTACTTAATTTCTTTGCTTACAGGACATCAAAGAGAAGGACATCTGGTATTTCGACAGCGGATGTTCTCAGCACATGACAGGAGATAGAACCAAGCTGTCAGATTATGTAGAAGGTCGCGGTCCAAAAGTGCGCTTCGGTGATAAATCAAAAGGAAGAACAAGAGGGAAATGAACCTTGCTTGTAGGAAAATTCAAAGTCACTGATGTTGCTTATGTTGAAGGCTTACAGTATAATCTACTTAGTATTATCCAGTTCTGTGACAAACAGTTCTCGGTGAAATTCTATATAGATCACTGTAGAGTAAAAACATACTGACCAAAGAAGTTGTGCTCACAGGAAGCAGATAAGATAATATGTATATTGCTGACTGGATGCGTACGAGCTCCACAATTCCTTGTTTTGTTGCCAAAGGCACTGCAGATCTAAGCTGGCTATGGCATAAGAGGATGTCACACGTCAACTTCAAGACGATCAACAAGCTCCCTAGACAGGGAATGGTTAGAGGTTTGCCCGATGTGTTATTCCAAAAAGACAGCATCTGCGGACCATGTCAGAAAGGCAAACAAATCAAAACCACCCTGAAAAGCAAATCCTACCTGTCTACTCACAGAGTTCTAGAAATGCTAAACATAGATCTTTACGGTCCTATAGACCCAGTAAGTTTGGGAGGTAAGAAATACTATCTCGTTATTATTGATGACTATTTCAGGTATGCTTCGACAATCTTCCTGAGCAAGAAGAAGGAAACCACATCGAAGCTGCCTGAGCACCTGAGAAAGCTTTAAAATGAGAAAAGGTTGAGTATCGTGTCAATTCGTTCCGACAGAGGTACTTAATTCACTAACCGCTTTATAGAGCAATACTGTACGGACAATGGGATATATAATGAATACTCAGCTGCCCACACACCTCAAAAAAATGGTGTTGCCGAGTGAAAGAACAGGACGCTCAAGGAAGCAACAAGGACCATGATTGCCGCAAGCAAGCTGCCGCAGCGTTTCTGGGGTGAAGCAACAAATACAGTGTGCTATACACAAAACCGCTGTATCATCAACAATCATCACAACAAAACAACATATAAGGTATAGAACAACAGAACTCCATTAGTTTCGTACTTTCACATATTTGGATGCAGGTGTTATGTTTTGAACAACGGGAAGGATCAACTTAGAACATTCGATAAGAAGTCGGATGAAGGGATATTTGTAGGATATTCCTCTGCCAGCAAAGCTTTCAGGATCTTTAAAAAACGGAAGCTGACAATCGATGAATCGGTACATGTAGTGTTCGATGAACCTCACCATGACCCTACAGGAGTAGAAGATCTTACTCAGAATATCCAACAACTTTCCATTAATGACCCTCCAACTCCAACAGAACCTGACGTTGACTTAAAAATCAACCCCGCAACTGTAAGAACAGAGGTAGATGAAGCTGATGCTATACAAGCTGAAGCTGAAACTACAGCAACCCAAGATACAGAACGGGACACCGAACTAGAACCCGACAGAAGATGGTTGAGAGATCACCCACAGGAGTTGATCATAGGAAACATTGATGCTGGTATCAACCCGTAGGAGAATACAGAGTACACAAGGAAATGTAATGTATGCACAAGAAGAACTTGAATCTGAGAAATCTCTATTTCCTATATGAAAATCTCAAGCTGAACTTAGAAGACTTAATATGTGCACTATTGCTGTATTCTTAGCTCAATCCGAACTTGTTTCTACCAAAGAAGCTCTAGACAATTCTCACTGAATTACATCTATGGAAGAAGAGCTTAATGGTTTCGAAAGAAACAACGTATGGTATCTAGTACCCAGACCTGAGCATCAAGTTGTCGTTAGAACTAAATGGGTATTTAGAAACAAGAAGGATGAAAATGGACTTGTTATCAGAAATAAATCCAGTCTAGTCGCACAAGGCTACAGACAAGAAGAAGGAATAGACTACGATGAAACATTTGCCCCTGTAGCCAGACTAGAAGCCATTAGGATATTTCTAGCCTTTGCCGCCCATAAGAGCTTTATTGTATACCAAATGGACGTCAAGAGCGCATTCCTGAATGGAGACCTCGCCGAAGAAGTCTTTGTTGAACAAGCACCAGGGTTTGTCAATACAGAAGGCAGAGATCTTGTATACAGGCTATGGAAAGCACTGTATGGACTTAAGCAAGCACCCAGAGCGTGGTATGAGACCCTGTCCCTATACCTTACCAATAATGGATTCGAGAAAGGTGATGTAGACAAGACAATTTTTAAGATACGGGGAGGTGATGACCTCCTGATGGTTCAAATATACGTAGATGTTATTATATTTGGTTCCACTAACCTTGTTATGTCAAAGGTTCTCTCATCTCATACAAAGTAAATTTGAAATGAGTATGATGGGGGAACTTAGTTATTTCCTAGGATTGCAGGTAAAGCAGTTGCCTACAGGAATCTTCATCAACCAGGAAAAATAAAGCTAGGAGCTTCTCAACAAGTTCAGAATGAAAAATTCCAAATCCTCGTCAACCTCCATAAGCACTTCCGTGAAAATTAGTGCTGACGAAGCTGGAAAGCCAGTTGATCAATCACTCTACAGGAACCTAATATGCTCACTCTTGTACCTAACAGCTAGCAGGACCGATATCCACTTTGTTGTAGGAATGTCTGCCCGATATCAAGTATCACCTAAAGAATCACACTTCACAACAGCCAAACGAATCCTGAAGTACATCAAAGGAACAGTCGATGCAGGACTATGGTATCCTAAAGAAGGCGGATTCAACTTGGTTGGCTACAGCGATTCGGATCTTAGAGGTTGCAAGCTAGATAGAAAGTGTACAAGCGGTACTTGTCACTTTTTTGGACCTAGACTCGTATCCTGGTTCAGCAAGAAACAATTGGCAAACTCGCTTTCCACAGCTGATTCAGAATACTATGCTGCTGGTAGTTGCTGTATGGATCCTTTGGATGCAACAACAGCTGTCAGACTATGGAATCAATGCCAAGGAAACACCAGTTATGTGCGATAGCACGAGTGCAATTGCAATAACACACAATCCTGTATTGCACTCGCGTACTAAGCATATTCATATGAAGCATCACTTTATTCGGAATCATGTTGAGAACAAGGATGTTCGGCTCGAGAAAGTTCATACAGATATTCAGTTAGCCGACATGTTTACCAAGCCTCTCAGCACAGCCAGATTCTGTATGCTTCGACAAGAATTGGGAATGCTACAGCCCGACTCCCTGTAAGTTTTTATGTTTTTACTCATCAATTGAGGGGAATGTTGTAAGACCCAAGAATACAGTATCCACCGTTAATTAACTGTACACTCAGACAGTCCGACAGCACTGTAGAAATAAAAAGACATGACATCTTCCTATAGCTGACGTGTGCATTAATTAATGGGGAATACAGTATGACCCATGAATACAGTATTGATCCAAAAGTTACTGTAAGAATTGAATCCCGTATGTACCTTTTAAGGGGGAACGCTGTATTTTTGCGGATACAGTACATACTATGGGACGTCAATTAATATTATATTAATATTTTATTCATTCTGAAATAGTTTTAAGTCCATGTGCCCTGTTTTAAAATCAAAAGTCTTTGCATTAATGCTTTACACGACATCTGGAATGCATTATCTCAAACGCCGCAATTTTTAAATTAGTTAATTATTTCAAACCGCCATTTCAGGCAATAAGGGAAGTCGAAACGTCAGAAGTGGGACCGGTAATCATTTCAAAATTGGATGGATAAGATGTACCAGTTACGCCCGATTCATCCTGTTCGTACATTTAAAACGACTGTTCCCATCCCTTAAATTTAACCGTTCACTGGTTGTAAACCCTAACCTTCCCCGCCCACTATAAAAGGACTGTTACATGCTCCCTTCGACTCTTTACACTTTCTACAATTAAATGAGTTCTTGAGCAAACAGCCTATATTGTTTACTGCATTTTCTTTGCAATCTCACTCACCTTTTCTTCAGTATTCGTAATGGCATCTTCTCAAACTTCATTTCAATCTCTCAAGAAGAAGGAAAACCATCATCGATGGGCAAATCTTTGCCAGATCCATCGTCCTGGAGCGTGTTCGTGCTGAAAATGAGGACGCTGAAGCCATGGAGCTCATCATTTCCAGAATCCGTCAACAAGTCATCTATCGCCTTGGAAGCCATATTGCTGAGCTCTATGATGAGCAAATGGTCGAGGAATTCTATCTCGACGCCTCTGTTCGTTTCTTATCTCTAAAAAGAGGAGGAGAAGTCTCGGACATTTCTGCCACTATCCGAGGAGTCCAGATCTGCATCAATCGGGATCTGCTGCAGAATATCTACAGGCTGCCTTATGATGGCCTAACTATGGAGGAGCTTAAGACTTTTGGGTCCTAAGAGATCCTCACCGCATATTGGGGACTATTTACTGGCGCTGCTTCGAACGTGAATGTTCATGCATCCTGCCACAAGAAGTGTTTTTATTTGCCCTTTGTGTACTTACACGATTTTTGCTGTCGTGTTGTTGAGAACAGGACCGGCGCATTCGAGATGTACACCAACTTTCGATTCAGAATGATGGTCGCCATCATCTATGGAGAAAAGGTCAACTGGTGTCAAATTGTTCTGAAGAGGTCGCAGGAAGAGGCTTCTAAGCCTGCCACCAAGAAGAAATCTTTTGGCCTCATTCTCAACAACATCCTGACCAAAAGTGGTGTGCCTCAATCAACAGGAGCCAAGAAGATTGGCCAAGGCAAATACATTGGAGGAAGCAAGCCCCCCGTTTTCAATAGAGATGGACTTATTGGGACAAGACCCTTTGCTAGGAATCTGCCCCTATATGATGATCTCAGGGACATCACTCTGTCATCCGGCAGTGAAGAAAAGTCCAAGAAGAGGAAGAGATCTCACAGCAAAACTCCCCTTGCTGTTGAGAAGCCGAAAAGGAAGTTAAGGAAGACTTTCAAAGCTCAAGCTGCAGAGATTACAGCAATCTCTGTGGATGCCCCTTCGTCGGCACAACCCTCTGTATCAAACCCCCAAGGCGCAACCCCTGTGGAAGAGGTAATTGCTGCACATGGTGCAGATTCTGAGCCTTTGGCGGCTATGATGGATGATCAATTACTTGCAAAGATGGAAGGCTCTGGCGAGTCGGCTGCCCCTTTGGAGCCAAAAGCTGCATCTCCTGCACGGGAACCCACACCCGTAAGGGATCCAACTCCCATCAGGGTACCAACCCCTATTCGAGATCTATATCCGAAACAGGCCCCCATACCTGTCGAGGAACCTGTGCCTATAGTAGGACCACATACTGTACGCAGCCCTTCCCCCGATACCTTATTCAATAAAACTTTACTGTTAGTATAGATTGAACAGGATTTTGAATGCCTTGTTCAGTGGAAGACCTACAGGGTCGCTCCATACGAAACCCTGTACAATTGGAGCGAGTGGAAGGAAGAAGAATTATTTGTTCTGGAGGTGACAAATTCCCATAACATCGAAGCCCTTATTCAATTGGACAACAACTTTTGCCAGGAGTTGATAAAGAGTTATTTTCTGGTGAAAGAACAAGAGTGATTGAAAGGCAAATCGAAGTCTAAAGACACTGTTCCTGTTAGCCCCATATCAGACCACGACTCAGACGACGCCGCCGCCTTTTAGGCAGGTCTGAGAATGAGTCGTGAAGAAACTAGAGAGCAGGAATTGTCACGGATGCAAAAACAACAGGGACAAGGTACCTCAAGCCAACAACAGTTCCGTCCCCAACAGTAAGAAACTACCCAAGACAAGGAGGAATCAGTCCGTCATGTCGCTGAAGAATCGACAGTTTCAGCACAGACGCCCGAGCTTGTCGCCGCTGAAGAAGATCAAGCCCGCGCCATCCCTCAGGAGAAATCAGTCCCTCTGCCGGAGCAGGCGGATGCTGAGAGACAGTAGGAGGATTCAGTCCCTCATGTACCTTTGTCTACAGAAGCACGTTTGGAACCGGAGGAATCAGTCCCCCCTGTCGCTGAATCCGAATAGGCTGACCAACCACCAGTCGTTCCCACAACTGATGCCCCTGCATCACCTCCAACAGTGTAATCCGATGACGGTTTCCTACCTGAGGACAGACCACACCAGCCGCGCAATAATGTGGCTTTGCGACAGCTAAATGGAGCTGAATACAAACTAGCACGCCCCAACTCTCCCAGAACTGTAGCCAAGATTGAGCAACTGCATGTAATCAGGCACCAAATAGCGTTTCTACAGGATGTTGTGGATGCCCTGTACAACGTTGACAAACAGCTCGATTGGCTGCATGCTACTGCCATCGATGAGATGACCGGCGTAAAGCAAGAAATCACGAAGATTGAAGAATATTTTTTGCATTTTTTCGAGTGTATTAAAGCAAGCTCTCGCCTAACTTCAGAAATGCCAGGAAGAGATTCTCAAAGAGGAGCAGGCAAAGCTCAGAATCTGTGAAGCTAGGATTGTCGCCGCCCTTCAGGACACTGGCTCCAAGCTCACAGGACATGACCACAAGATCAATGACATGTCTGTGATGCTCAGTCCCTTGATGGATAAATTATCAAGCATGGAGACCAAACAGGACAATGCGATGGAAATCCTGGAACGCCTTGATACAAATGTATCTTATCTTGATGGAGCCAAAAAGGGGGAAGAGTCCAGGGAGGCCGCTAGGCAATGAAGGATAGAAAGAGAGATAGAGAATTTGATGCTGCACTAGAAGACAGCATCAGTGCTGCAATTAACCGATTGGCCGCACCTGCACAAAGTTACAGGGTATCTGGTTCTCACCCAGAGTTCCACGACCCCAGATTTTCATGGAAGAATAATGTGTAGAAGCCATCGGAGATTCGTCTGCCGACCAACCGTCAGCCTACAACTGATGAAGTGAAGCAATGGAGAAAGAATGAACTGATGAGGTACTTTGTCAAGCTCATCAGGGAGTCCACCATCTTGAACAAATGCTGGACATTGCGGAGTCTGCAGACAAATTTGCGAAGATGCTGGAAAAAGGACTGCTCCCATTGCAAATTTCAATGAAATCAAGGCATCGTAAGGGAGATCGGATCACTCACCCGGAAGACTGGATACTTGCCTTCGACCAATCGGCTGAAGGAAGAGCGATCTATCTAGATCGAGGCAAGGATTCATTAGAGCACTGGTGGAGAGGAACTGAAAATGATCCTGACAGGAGGCCTTGGAGACATGCTCATTACAGGAGCTAGCATGGAGGATCCTTTTTAGCAATAATTTTAGCAGCATAAAATTATGTATCTTTATTTCTGCTTTCATTGTAATTTTTGCACAATATCAATAAACTCTGTTTTTGTCTTGAAATATTGCAACTCATAATCTACTACTGTGTTACTATTTGATTACGAGACTACACTGTAAGATTATGCCTGCGCGCCAATCAATAGTTTAAGTTGTAATACACTTCCCTATTAGATGCTATCATTTTAGAACTTGTCTGCGAGCAGTTCACATTTTTGTAAGTGCTGAAGGCCAGAAGATCTCAAGAAGAAAGCCTCTCCAATCAAAGATGTTTAAGAGGTTTTGGCATCGAAGTTTTGGCATTATAAAGAGGTTTTGGAATTATCAAAAAGGGGGATATTGTTGGGATAAACAATCATGTACTTTGTTTTGATAAGTGCCAACATACAGCAAAACTATATCTGCCAACATACAGCAAGAAGATCACGAGTTGTTGACACCAAATATGGAAGCTGTCCAGAAACATTCATACAGCACCTTCCATACAGCAGCACTAAGAGAGCCTACAGCGTTGGAACCTACAGCTACAGCATTATAAATGTAACATGTTGGATACAGCAAACAGGATGTAAAGTGTTAGGATCTTCAACACTTATCCAACAGGAGTGAAGACCATTGGAACGAAATCTTCGTTATACGCTAAAGTAAAGCCACTGTTTGAAAAGAAGTATTTAAATAGTGACTGGATAAAGTATTTAAATACCAGACAACAAAGATCTTCAGATAAGGAGCAAAATCCGGATCTTGTATTTTGCAAGTCAATCAACACGTTGGAACGAACTCTTTGCTCAACGGATCTATTCTCAACAGATCTGTCCCAAGAACAATTATTGGTGTTGTTAATCCACACCAAGAAGTTGAGGAGGATGAATTCCCCGAGATAAATTGCCCAAAAATCGCCCCTAAATCGCCCAAGGGGAGGAGGGGGAAGGAGAATGATGAAATGATCATTCATCTCACAAAATCCGCAGAAATAGGCTGATCAGCACTGTGTGCCGCGGCACGGGCCAAGTGTTACAGAATATGGTCCCAACCGGGTCATTTCGCTTTTGATTCGGATTGCAGCTTCGACTACTTCTGCCATAGTCGCCACTCTCACTAGCAACAAGCTCTGTTGTAGAGCAAACCTCAAACCTCGTGTAAACTTGGAGAGTCGATTGAATTGGGACTTGTACTGAGCTACAGTCATTGCCTCTTTCTTAAGATGGTAGAACTCGTCACGTCAAGCTTCACGAGCGGCCTGCAAAATGAAGTTCCCCCATGTTCGGTCAGTAGCTTCCCTTGTCCACTTCTCATTGGTAACTCTCCACTAGTCGTGAGCCGCCGACTACACTCGAAAAGTAGCTAGTGTTAACTTTTGTTCCTCTGAGTATTGCAGAGTAGCAAAGATACTTTCAATCCGCTCAATCTAGTGTTCTGCATTCTAGCCATCAGGTTCATCGAGGAAGGTAGGGGGATTAAACTGGAGAAACCGTTCTAGAACTCGATCATGTGGTACAGGTGCGTTGGGGTTTGGAGCAATATGTTGTTGGTTACCAATTGCGTAATTGCCTGAGCAGTGTTGTTATCCCTTTGAAATGGATTTCTGTCTTCTCCATGTGGTTCTTCGTTGTCATTACGTTGGACATGATGTCTTCCACGTCCAAAACCTTCAGCCATCCATAGTTAGTGATTATTGGAGGGAGTGTTATATTGGGAGATTTTAAATGTATTCATTTTCGGGTAACTAATCTTCAAGAAACATTATCAATATTCAACATTATTATTACATTCGCAATGTTGTTTCGCAGAAAATTACAGCATTAGATAAGGATAAGTGGGTTTTCCTTACCAACTATCGATAGTAGGTAACATCTCAAAGAGACAACTAATAGGACGGAAATACACAGATAATTATTAGGGAAATATGTCTTAATAATTCAAATCAAATTGTAAGTTTTTGCAAGGTTTGGATCACCCATTCGGATGGGTCAAATATTTGAATAATTCCCTGCAATAATAGCTTTCCATTTTAACGAATAACGTAGCTAAGTTGACTACAAGGTACATCGCAACATGGAACTTTAATAAGTTGAAATTAGCCATTACTATTCCAAACGAATAGTATAACGACTCAATTGATTTTGACAATACTGATTGGTGACGGTCATTTTGGATAGATTGAGATATATCTTAATGAACGACATTAATTAGACCTTAACTTAGGTTATAGAGATTCCTATCTGAAAAGGTCTTGTTGTCCAACAATATTTACTTCGCACTAGGTAGGGATTCCAACTAAGTTTGAAGAATCTTATCCTGGAAAAGCTCGATGTAAGTGTCCTTACAAAGCGAGCTCTGATACCACTCCTGTCATGCCCCCAAACCGGGATTGGATGAGAATGCGACAGTTATTATATAAAATAACATTTGTGGCAATAAATATACAGCAAACATACATATGCCAGATCTTAGCCCGGTGAACTAAGTCTGGTTATTTTTAGGAATACTAGTTAGATTTTAATGATGTCATAATTGTACTTGTTTAAACAAATGTATACTTATTACTTGGCAAATGTAAGGAAGAACCAAATGAGTATCTTCCATATGCTAAATTGTGTTAAGTTAGATACATGGCAAAATGTAAAGAAGATCCAAATGAGTATCTTCTATAGGTCATATAAGTTAGGCTTAAAAATCGGCTAAGTTCAAAGTACAGATAAGTATATCAGAGAAGTTTCAGTCAGACAAGCAACATCAGAGAAGTTTGACCAAACACTGCCGAAAGCCGAATCACAATCAAGTGAAAATCAAAGAAGTTCTCGTCAACAAATTTTATCAGAGAAGTTTGACCAGACTGCAGTAAAGTGATTAGACGGATCCCAAGTCATCTGAGGTTTGACCATCAGATCAGTCAAGTTCATCAAGTCAGAAGACTTCAGACAAGTCATCAGATCAGAGAAGTCTCGTCAGGACATCAGAGAAGTCATCGTCAGAGAAGTTTGACTGCACATCAGGCAGATTGACTTAAAGAGATCACATAAGTCATGTCTCAGTAATCAACCAAGTAAACCTATCCACGTCGGCATGTATTAAAAAGTCAATAATTACGGAGAGTCACATACAAGCGATAAGGGATAGATTTGAGAGATTCCCGGAAGGATATGAATTAAATAAATTCATCAAGACCCACCTATGAAGACTTTAAACATATTCAAATCAAAAGATTCGGCGCTTCAACGTGAAAGTCTTCACAATAGTTGGAAATGGATTAAAATAAGGGAATCCAGCCTAGCAACGTTCGGAAAGAAAAATAAAGAAGTATATTTCTCCAACGAACAGATTTGTTACAGATTTGCACCGGCTATGAAGGAAGCTCAAAGATCTACATCTATAAATACCTGAAGATTTGAAGTTGAGCAGTACGATGCAAACTATACTCTCAAGCAATTAAAGCAATCAAGCAATCAAGAAATCTATAGCATCGTGACGAGCAGTATTTTCAGTTCATATACGAGGAAAGCTCTTAGTTGGAGAAGACAAAACACTCTTGTCTTAAAACCTGAGTATGGGGTACTTCACTGGTTGAAGATACACGATTGATAGGCATCTAAGGATTTGGAGATTGAGTGGTGCTAGGCAGTCAGAAAGGAGTTGCAACGACAGGATTTCTACTGGATGGAAGTTGTTGTAGCTAAGTTGTAGAATCACTGTAATATTTATCACTGGTTGAAAATTATAGTGGATTCATCTCCAACTGGTTTGGAGAAAATGGATTAGTAGAGGATTACCCCACCTCTGTTTGAAGATCAGAACAGATATATACATACATGAACTGAGATCTACTGAGATACACACGTGAACTTCACAAGAACAGTATATAAAGAGAAAACACACTTCTTCAAGCTTACTGCCATTCTTGAGAGAAGAAATATATAAGTGTTCAACCTTGAACAACACATCATCAGCTCAAGCTCAAGAAGTCAAGTTGTTGTTCAAACTCATGTTCTTACATTTAACGAAAACCATCAGCCCTGTGTGGACTGAAGAAAGCCTTGCTTTTCCTGAAACTGTGTGTGACGGATCTGCATTGTAGACGAAGCTTTGGAACTGGTCGGAAGAAGCAAGTTAAGTGATAGCTTTAACCAATCTGTGTGAATGGTTGAAAGCGACAATATTTGTATCAATCTGTTTGAATGATACAAGGATAGGTTTGATTATAGTCACGTAGTTGTGTACGTAGTGATTATAATAAACTTTTTTACTCCTGTGTGGAGGACCAGTGGACGTAGAGGGGTTTACCTCGAACCACTTTAAATATCGTGTTATTTACCTTCTGCATCTATTGTTTTTATTATCGTGATTATTTATAAGTATACACTGCATACCCTGTACGCATCAAGCTAACAGGAGAAAACCTAGTTGCTATATTTACAGCAACTTACTTTAACAGACTTCTGCTACGCACTCTGATTTGAAAAACATACAGCTTGTTGTACTAACACTTTTTCCAATTTGTATTCTGTATACTTAGTGGCCAACACCCCTATGTCTCAACTCTCTCATCGTAAACACCTAAAACATGAGAACATGTTCCGCCCCCATGGGGTCAGTCATCCAGATAATGAATATCAAATACATATACAACATGATATGCATCCAAAGGCAAAACAAACGGTACAACAATGATAATACGAGATGCTCACAAACCAAGGTAAGAACCGAGCATTTGTGAAACACTATGCCCATGGCATACGATCAATACATGCTCAACAGGTTAGAACACAAGTGCCCAATGGCGAATCATCAATATAGTACACAACAATGAATTACCCAAAGGTAAACCAAACTAATGCTGAAATAGATATATACCGCAATGCTCGAAGGCTCCAATGGAAACACCAATACATCGGACATAACCTAAAAGCCCTCAGCCAAAGCTGCAAATCATCACAATGACCTGAAAGCTACTCAGCCGAAGCTCTCAATCATCACAATGGCCTGAAAGCCACTCAGCCGAAGCTGCCAATCAATAATGAGATGGCCGAAACCAAACAGCCCGAAGCTGTATCACATGAGGGGCCGAAGCCACACAGCCAAAACTATATCACAATGAGGGGCCGAAGCCACACAGCCGAAGCTGTATCACAATGAGGTCATCTAATGACTGTAAAATGCTAAATTGCAGGTGTTGGGAAACCAACTGTGACAAGTTCAAGCCCCAGACTTACCCATAATGAGATCACTCAGTGACCATGACCTACTAAACTGTAGGTGTTGGGAAACCAACCGCGAAGGTTCAAACCCCAAGCTTACCCATCGAGCACTAGCCGAGACTAGCCTCCAAACACAAACAATCACAACCGGCAACGATCACAAAATTACTGAATCCACAAGAACGATAGTGTGCTGACTTGAGTCGGCCAACACGACAACAATAACTCACGGATGGGAACCGTCCTCGGTGGTCCCAATTCAATTACCTCGATCGCCTTGGAATGGACAATCGATAACAACGACACAACGGATGGAAACCATCCTCGACAGTCCCAATTCAATACCTCGATTGCCCTAGAAATGGCCAATCGATAACAATAACACCATGGATGGAAAATGTCTTTGACAGTCCTAATTCAATACCTCAATTGTCTCAAAACGACCAATCGATAACAATGACTCAAAGGATGGTAATTATCCTCGACAGTCCCAATTTAATACCTCGATCTTTGAACGACCAATCGATAACAACAACGATAACATATGCCTCGGCACCTTTAACCAGGCACCAAAGATAGAGATAATAGTCGAATACGCCAATGCCTTAAATCGACCAATACAACATCAAAGCAACACACCAGTATCAATAACAACGGTCATAACAATGTCTTAAATCGACATGAACATCAACAATAGCAATTGATACATCGATACCGCGAACCGGCTACCGATAACAACAATAACAACAAGATGATCAACAATAATATTTGGCATACTAGCCGAAAGGTATTGCATCAAACAATTTATTGGCCACTAAGTATACTTGATACAGCTTGGAAGGGTTTTAAACTACAAGCTGTACGATTTTAAATCTGAGTGCGTAGCGGAAGTCTTAAATACAGTAAGTTGCTGAGGATACAGCAACTCGATGTGCAGTGTATACTTAAATAATCACAGTTATTAAAACAATAAAGGCTGAAGGTAAATAACACAATATTTAAAGTGGTTCGAGGTAAAGCCCTCTACGTCCATTGGTCCTCCACACAGGAGTAAAATGTTTATTATAATTACTGCGTACACAACTACGTAATTATAACAACACTCAATCATTATATCGTTCACACATATTGATATAAAGATCTTAGCTTTCAACCGTTCACACAGATTGGTTTGAGCTAACACTTGACTGGCTTCTTCACACATAGTTCTGAAGCTTCGTCTTCTTCAATGAAAGTTCATCACACACAGTTCGGGAGTAGTAAGGATTCCTCAGTCCACACAGGGCTGATATGGGTTTGTTCAAAGATAGAACAGGGTTTGAACAACAGTTATGACTTTCTGGGCTTTCAACTGATAACGTGTTGTTCAAGGTTAGAACACTTGTATCTCTTCGTTTGAATAGCAGTATGCTTTGAGATATCTTGTTCAGATGTATATGATTTGCGTTGATCGTTGTAAGTCGTAAGTTGTTCGTTGGATCGTAGGTTGTTGGTAGTTTGATCTTCAAGGACTTAGATATATATAGTCTCTAAAATATATCCGTTTGAAATCTATCCGTTGGGCAAGATTCTGCGACAATAGACATTTGACTGAGATTCGGATATTGCGGGATTTTGAAGATCTCCTGACTTACAATATTTAAATACTTTATTCTTTAGTATTTAAATACTTCTTTATCAACGGGACTTGACTTCTAGCGAATACTGAAGATCCCTTCTTGTCCCGTTGAGAGCTGTATGGAAGGATTACTGTATTGATATTCGAGATAGCTTCCATACTTTAGCTTTGAGGGACTCTTTGCTGTATGATCAATATGCTGTATGGATGAGACCGCGAGAGGTCTTCGATACATGGTTTGATACTTGATCAGCTTTTCGATACAGCTAGAGGCGGTATCCAGGATTTGGCATATTGTCAAAACATTCTGACAATACTATCGATACAGGAACTGTTTATTCAAACAACATCGATACAGGTTATTGTTATCCCAACAATTTCCCCCTTTTTGATAGTTTGCCAAGTCCTTCCGAGTCTTCCTTTTATAACTTTATGATGTTATCCAAACATCTTTGATGATGCCAAAACTTTTGATACTTAGCGGTTTGAAGTAGGGTAGACTTCTTGGTCTTCTTTCGAATGTTCTGGCCTTCGGTATTTGGGCTTAACACTAAGAACTGCTCACAGGCTAGTTCACCTTTTATCAATAGAAAGTTACATAGAAAACTTATGATTGGCGCGCAGGCACAATCTTACATTGTTTTCTAGATGCGTACAACTTAAACTATGAACTGTTCGCAGACAAGTTCCTTACAACTTGTGTATGAGATAGGTTTCATGATATGAATACAGTAAGAATAAATAAAGTGATTGTAAACATATAAGAACACAGTAGATTATGAGTTGTAATCTTTCAAGACACGCAAAAATTTTATTTATACTAAAATAGAGTACAAAGATTGCTGTTTTGAAAGTAAAATTACAATCGAATAATACACTAAGGTATTCAACTCCTAAAGTCAGAGTGTCTCCATGGTCGCTTGGAAGGGTCATTCTTGGTGTTTCGCCACCAGTTCTGGTGAGCGTCCCTGTCTCGATTCTGATAAAATGTACGTCCTTCATAAGATTTATCAAAGACTAGGATCCAGTCTTCTGGATGGGTCACCAAGTCGCCTTTTCGATGCTTTGACTTCATCTGCTGCTATAGCGGGAGAGATCCTTCTTCTAGCTTCATCTTAAATTCCTCTGCGGCTTCCTATACCATTCTTCATCTATTGAATAAAGTGGATTCCCTGATAAGTACAACGAATTATCTTAACAGTTCATTTCTCCTCCATTCTTTGATCTCAGCAGCAGTAGGTTGTCGGGCTGCCGGGAGGTTCATAGATTGCGGCTTTCTGACTAGGCTTTTCCAATGATACTTAGGATCCTAGAATTCTGGTCTATCTCCCTATATCCTCACGTTCGGCTTTGAGATACGGGTTATGTCAGCAGTGATGGAGTCTTCAAACGGAGCTAACAACTCTTTTTCTTGCTCCAACCTTGTTCTCCTGGCGGCTTCCCGTGCTTCTTCCCCCTTTTTGGCATCATAAAGGTATGATACCTTTTCATCAAGACGTTCCAGGATCTCCAGAGCGGCATCCTGTTTCGTCTCAATATTTGACATTCTCTCAACAAGGGAGGAGAGCACCTGCGACATATCCTTAATGTTCTTGTCATGGTTTCGCAGTTGGGAACCGGATTCGATTAGAGCAGATGGGGTCTTAGCCTCAGATATGCGGAGTTTCAATTGCTCTTTCCTCAGGATCCTTTCTTGCTTCTCTTGCAGATTGCTCAGGGCTTGCTTGAAGACTTCTGGCAAGACAGTGAAGGCTTCGACTATTCGAGAGACTTCATGCTTTAATCCAGTCATTTCTTCAACAGCAGATGTGTGAAGCCAATCAAGAGCCTTTTCTACCGAGTGTAGAGCATTGACTGCGTCCTGAATGAATACAGTTTGGAGGCTAAGAACACGTAAGCGCTCTTTTCTTGTTTTAGTGTGGGGAGAGTCTGGCTGGGCGAAGTCCTCGACTCCATTTAACCTTCTCAAATTCACGTAAGGACGTGAAGTGAGTTGGACATCCTCAGGTATAGTACCGTCGTCGGATTACAGGACGGTTGATGGGGCGGGAGCAACTGTTTCGGGTTCGGCAGCAGGGGGTGAGACATCCTCCTGTGTCGAAGGGATTTCTGTAGATATGGATACAGGAGGGACTGATTCCTCCTGGTGTCTCTCAGCAGCCACCTGTTCCGGCAGAGGGACTAATTCCTCTTGCTGGAAGGCACGTGATTCTTCTTCTTCGGCGCCGACAACAGGCTCGGGTGCCTGTTGCGAAACATTTTCTTCCTCCTCGACATGAGGGACTGAATCCTCATTGTAATGAATATTGTCTTGCTGTGGCGAAGGGGACGATTGATAGGTAGATGTCCCTTCATCTTTCTTGGCTTGGGCTTCCTCTCGACTCATCCGCAAACCAGCCTGGAGTGCGTCGTCATCATCGTCGGAATCAGGATCAGATTTTAGACTATCGGGAGTTTCCATTGACGAAGCTTTTCCTTTCCTTCCAGCTTCAGCCTTATCAAGCATATGACTCTCAATTAGCTCCTTGACGAATAAGTTGTCCCATTGGATCAGGACAACAATTTCTTGGGTGTCTGTCACTTCCAAAACAAACTTCTCTTCACTACACCACTCACTCCAGTTGTACAAGGTTTCGTACGGAGCAAGTCTAAAGCTTTTCCAATTGAGAAATCGCTCGAATGACTGTTCAATCTTCACGGAAAGCATGGTCTTGGAAATTATTGTGTCTGGGGAGGGACTCCGTACAGCTTCTGGGTTTGTTGTAGGAAGGGGTTCCTCTATAGGTGTGGGATCCTGTATTGGAGAGGGATTCCTTACAGGGGATCACTACACCATAGATTGCATACAGCAACGTGTAAAATACGTTGCAATATGCCCTAAATTCATTGCAATAGGGCCTATTGCAACGATTATGCAAAAATCAAGCGTGCACTTTGCTCTGGTTGCCATAGGGCCCTTATGGCAACAAATTTGGTACCATATTGCAACGGCATATTATCGTTGCAAATATAGTATATGGCAACGATTTAACGGCTATAGCAACATGTTTAACACCATTGCAATATCTTGGACTACCTATGGCAACATTTTTTTGCAACGATTTTTTTGTGTTAATTGTTGCAATATATGAATTCAGGCAACCCTAAGGCAACATATATATGCCCAATTGCAACATATTTAGAATCAAATGCAATCTAATTTTATTAATGAATATGACATATATGGCAACATTTAAGCTTCTATTGCAATGCTAAACAAAAAAACTGGCATGACCATTAGATTTATTTCAATTAGTATATCGTAACATCAATCCAACCAAGTAATATTACTGCTGTTCCAACATCAATAAATTCACTCAGATTAAGTTTAGAAAAATGACCAAGTTGAAGCAAAATAACTAAGTTCAAGTGACACACAATCTAACTTAGTAATACATAGACTAATATCTTAGTTAAACATTATATAAACATGAGTCATGGCTCTTCTTCATCTTCCTATTCCTCTTCCTCTTCATCTTCATCTTCATCTTCATCTATCTTCATCTTCATCTATCTTCATCTTCATCTTCATCTTCATCTTCATCTTCATCTTCATCCGTCTCATCTCCGTCCTCAATAGAAGTAGTAGCACATCTAAATCCTTCTCTGAATCATTATGGACTTCTCCCAATCTGAAATTAGAAAAAAAAACAGTTAGCTCATCACAGAGTAGATTAAATAATGCAATGGCTTCAAAGAGATATATTTGCCCTCGACAAAATCAAAACAACGCCTTGTGATACTCTATATTGATATTCTTTGAAAAAAAAAACAGGTAATTACATATGGAGAATGATCTACAACAAAGGCATATGCCTTATTCGCCATTCTGTCCACCATCAAGATATCCGCCTTATTTATTTACAAGGCTGGAACCACCAAAGCAAGAACCTTTCTTTTCTAATCCAACGAATTGGAGATTTCGCATGGTGTCAGATGCTTCATGAGAGATAAGCAGATAGAAAAACCATCTAGATGATTTCGCATGGTGTCAGATGCTTCATCGAGATGATGAAGATCTTCATCATCTCGTTCTGAAAGGGAGAAAATAAGCAGGAAGCTAATAAACCAAGAGACTCAATATAGAAGGTTTAAAAAATAAGATCTTTATCCTGAACCTCATCAGGAAAAGATTCAGCACCAAAGTACTTCATCAAGAACAGTTGGTATATCCGAGTAAATCAAAGCAAAGATAAAAAAGAAGCTTCAACAAGCTTTATGGTAATGGCTTGATTTTAATAATGTTCTTGCAGGAGAAGTCGGTAAGAAGATTCTATTTCATCAATAGACAGTCATACAAGAGAAAGTTCTTCATCTTCTTAGATGAGAATACAGATAGAGCTTCTAACTCAAAAACAATTCAAAGTTCTTCGATTTAGAATTACAAAGTTCGATAGTTCGAGAAATATTATACCGATGTTACTCGATTCTTAAAACACTTCAAATAACAATAGATGTAGTTATTTTCATTTTGATGACCATGGCGTACGCTATTTCAGCTACACGTCCCCAAATTACTCACGATCTTTGTTCCACACGCTATTTACAGCATGCTATGCAGAGTTTTTGTGAAAACATGCGCTGTAGCACGCTACGACGCTATTTAAAACACTGCTCAGAATTAAACCCATAGAACTAAAGAGCAGGATTAGGTACCTTCTATTAACAACATTGTGCACATGGCATAACCATTGGGAAAACTCGTTATGAGATCCAGCCTGTACAGGATTTGCGCTGCATAGCATTTTAAATATAACAAATTATATTGCAATTACCCATCAATTGGAATATTGCAATTATATTTACTGGGAAAGCTATAAAAGATTTCTAGCCCTATTTACTTTCTTTTTTGTTCTTTTTCATCCTAAGCATCAATCGAAAAATCATCCCAAGAGATAAGAACTTACGGAATTCGCATATGTGACAGAGCCATTTTACTGCAGCAAGATGTAAGATTGCTTCACTTGGAAACAAATATTTTTTAGCAAGACAAACAAACCAAAGAGGACTACTCTTGAAGTTGGTTTATCAAAGCTCGTAAGGGACTACGGCATAAATAGTACTCTATGTTTTATGGTCATTATGGGCAGCACAAAGTTAGGTTTCACAGAGGTTTCGAACGAAATTTAGGTTAACATTCATACGTTTTAAGAAAGCAGATTTCAGAATTGGAAGGGATAGGTCATGCTGCAACGGGACGACACCATTGCCGAAATAACTCCATTTTTCACAGAAGGAAGAGTCACTAAGACCACTCAGTTCAAGGATATACATATGCCAAAATAACTAAGATCTCAAAAGAAAAAAAATAATAGAATAGAATTAAGGACAAAACAGAAAACCAGAGCAGCGAGAGTCAGAAAAAACGTCCAGTGTTGTTCCCAGTTCTTCTTTTGTTGTTGGACTGGAAGACTTTCCCAAAAATAACACCACAAAAAGATGATCAAACTTAAATCTTTCATTTTTTTATATATGATCGAATAAAAATGTATTAGCCTGCATATCAAACGAACCAAGACTGCAATATTTCCGTAAGTCACATATCGGATGATGGAATGAAGAATAAGCATCTCTTTTAGGTTCATATTCCAGTGGAAGAGATCGTATATTGGTAATTACTTGAATTAGGTAGTGTTCTTGTTTGCAAACTCTAATATATTTGATCCCCGCAAGAGTTGGTGGTGGAATGCTACGAAGTGGACTCCAATTGTAACACAAAAGCATCGAAAACAAGGCCCGGTGCCGGTGGGACACGCTATACTTTTTATGATGTGCTTTAAAATTGGGCATGACTTTGAAAATGTTGATCAAACTCATGACAAGGTTATCTTGTGTTTATTTTTCTATGACAAACTAAGGAACAACAAAAGTGAAGTCGGTTTGTCTTCATGTGCATATCTCTTTTGTCTACCCATATGACTTGTGCCTCTTGAGACACCACCGTTAAGTTTTCCTATGGACTCAAGTTTTCTAGTTCTCGGCATTACATTTGTCAATCATATTTAATCTTTTATAACTTCTTTAAGACTATATGTTGGAAGGTTGGGTCGGTTTCTGGCTTAGAAATACTCATATGTTTTGGCTACAAGTGCACATATTTTTCCGGCTAAAATCGGGAAACACTTCTCTTTGGAGTTTACAAACACTCCTATATGCTAAATGAATAAATGACCATTTTCTCTCGCATAAAGTTCTCATTGCTTACTTATGTAACCCGAGTGGCCCGTTACAAATCCTTTAAATAAAAGAAAGAGAAGGGCTACTTCATGTCATAGAAATGAAGATAAATAATAAAGACAAGAAAGCTGATAGAAACATATCCCACAAGCACAGGACATCATCTGCTCATTAAACACAAATATATACAGTTCATCTCTTCACCATAAATATAAGAACAACAAGATCTAATAAATCAAATGCGTAAGTTCCTCAATATTCCGCCGACCAACAACCACCTCCCCAGTCCCCCCAAATCGGAGTATGAGAAAAAAAGAAAAAAGTTAGTTCAGACTTTTATCAAGCGATTAAACACTTCATCTAGAAGTTCATCTTTGCGGCAAAGGCATCAATAACGGAATGATTAAAATGTCCAAATAAAAACATAAGCAGGATCAAAGCAACCTTTACAAGAATTTTGGCCGGTTGGAGATAGGAGTCGGCGTAGTGCGAGGAGAGAGACACAAGAGGGCTCTAGTTCTTGCTGAGTAATGGTGAAGATACGCCGGGTTGCAGAAGGAACTGCGAGATATGACTCTGAACACACTCTGAAACTTTACCAAACGCTTGCAAGAGATGCTGAAGCGGATTATCAGACATTGTCGACTGGGCACGCGGGTTTGGGGTGAGGGAGCGATGAGGGTTTGAGATAATGTGGTTAGTGTTTTAATGTTTCAAAAGCCCGCTCAATTTCTTTAGTACCCGCCTAAATTTTGGGCCTCAAATTGCTATGTACAGCAACGAATTTTTAAATTGTTGCAATAGAATGTAAATTTTACACTATTTCCAACTTTTTCGCTTCAATTGTAACACTTTATAAATGCATTGCAATATATCCGAGCTGGTCTATCAATAGCAACGTTTTCTGATGAAAATTTTGAAATCTGGTTGCTATAGCCAATCTATGGTGTAGTGTACCTCTAAGGAAGGTGGATCCTGAACGGGTGTGGAATCCCGTATAGGAGAGATAGCTATTGGCTCCAAACAGGCATCTGACTCGGCAGAGTCTTTTGAGTTGGCAGATGTCCTCGTATCCGTCGTTGCCGCCAAGGGCTCGGGATCTACTGCCGGTATAATAGCGGGCATATCTTCCACAGGGGTTGGTCCCTGGGGTAGTTGATCAGTGGGTTGCTCCAAGACAGGAGCATCTTCGGAGGTTTCTGTAGCTTTAACTTTCATAAGCCTCCTTAGCTTCCTTTTTGGCTTCTCAGCAGCAACCGGTGTCTTGCTGTGAGATCTTTTTCATTTCTTTGAAGATTCGACACTTTGGGACTTAGAAGACACGTCCCTCGGATCTTCAGATAGCGGCAAGTTCTGGATAAAAGGACTGCTCGCAATCAGGATGCTCTGATTGAAGGCAGTGGGCCTGACGCCTCCTAAGAATATCCGCGAACTTATCTTCTTTGCATCTGCGGTTTGCTGAAGTCCGCACTTCGTCAAAACATGGTTTATGAATAAACCAAATGATTTCTTCTGAGTAGCAGGTTTGGACACCTCTTCCTGCAAACGTTTAAGGATAACCTGACACCAGTTGACCTTCTCGCTGGTCATTATGGCGACCATCATCCTGAATCTCAGATTTGTGCACATCTCAAATGCACTTGTATGATTTTCAATAATACGGCAGCAAAAATCATGTAAATAAACAAACGGTAAACAAAAATTCTTCTTATGGCATGTGGTGTGAACCACTTCCACCGTTTACCCAACAGTGAACAAGCCATAGTATTGAGTCAGCAGCTCTTGAGACCCAAAGGTCTCAAGTTCTTCCATGGTCAGGCCATCATAGGGTAGCCTGAAGATGTTTTTGAGAAGCTCTTGGTCAATGCGGATCTCCACTCCGCGAATGACTGCTGTGATATCAACAACATTTCCTCCTAGGGCCAGAGGCAGAAAACGAACCACGGTGTTGAGGTAGAACTCCTCAACAAGATGAACGTCATAATTTCCGGCGGTGTGGCTCCCAAGGCGGTAGAGGCCTTGTTGACGGATTCTAGTGGTGACGACCTCCATGGTATCGACGTCATCACTTTCAGCGTGAATGCGTTCCATCACGACAGATCTGTAAAAGATCCGTCCATCGATGAAGTTCAGAGACTTCTTGAGAGAGGTGGAATATGTCTGAGTGGATGCCATTGATGATTCTCAAGAAAAGATGAAAAAGATTCAAGAAGAATATGCAGTAAACACAGAAAAACTTGTAGGCTGAATTGCTTGAGTGCTCTTAAAATATGCAGAAGGCGTAAAGAGTCTCAAATGGCATTTACAGTCCTTTTATAGTAGGTGGCGAAGAAGGGTTTTCAGAGAACGAATGGTCAGATTTAAGGGATGGGAACCGGTGTTTAAAATGAACGGTCTCGATGGACTGAGTGTAACTGGTACACTTATCCATTGATTTTTAAAATAGGAACGGGTCCCACTTCTGACATTTGTTATTACCCTTAATGCCTGAAACGGCGGTATTAAACATTAAAAAATTTGAAAAATCGCGGCTTTGGAGATTTGATTGTCCAGATGTCGTGTAAGGCATTTAATGTAAATGACGTTTGACATGAAAACAGGGCACGTGGACAAAAATTATTTTTAAAATGAAATATTATAATATATATAATGAATCGAATTCCCATAGTATGTGCTGTATCCGCGACGATACAGCGTTCCCTCTTAAAAGGTACATATAGGTTTCAATTCCATACAGCAACTTTTGGATTAATGCTGTATTCATGGGTCATACTGTATTCCCCCTTAATTATTGCACACGTCAGCTATAGGATGATTCATATTGCTGTGTTCCCTACAGTGTTGTATTGAAGGCTCTGAGTGTACAGATAATTAATGGTGGATACTGTATTCTTGGGTCTTACAGCATTCCCCCTCAATTGTTGAGTAAAAACAGTAAATACTTACAGGGAGTCAGGCTGTAGCAATCCCAATTCTTGTCGAAGCATGTTGAATCTTGCTGTATCGAGAGGCTTGGTGAAGGTATCGGCCAACTGAATATCTGTATGAACTTTTTCCAGCCGAACATCCTTGTTCTCGACATGATTCCTTATGAAATGATGCTTCATGTTGATATGCTTAGTGCGCGAGTGCAATACAGGGTTATGCATTATTGCAATTGCACTCGTGCTATCACACATGATTGGCGTTTCCTTGGCTTCAATCCCATAATCTGAAAATTGTTGATGTATCCAAAGGATCTGCATACAGCAACTACCAGCATCATAGTATTCTAATTCAGCCGTGGAAAGTGAGTTTGCCAATTGCTTTTTACTGAACCAAGAAACAAGTCTAGGTCTAAGAAAGTGACAAGTTCCACTTGTACTCTTCCTATCTTGCTTGCAGCCTCCGAGATCCGAGTCGCTGTATCCAACTAAATCGAATCCGCCTTCTTTAGGATACCACAGTCCTACATCGACTGTTCCTTTAATATACTTTAGGATTCGTTTAGCTGTATTGAAGTGTGATTCTTTGGGTGCTACTTGATACCTCGCACACACTCCTACAACAAACTGGATATCGGGCCTGCTAGCCGTTAGGTACAGGAGCGAGCCCATAAGCTTCCTGTAGAGTGATTGGTCAACCAGCTTTCTGGCTTCATCAGCACTAATTTGCACGAAAGTGCTCATGGGGGTTGACGATGATTTCGAAGTGTTCATTCCAAATTTGTTGAGAAGCTCGTTGCTGTATTTTTCTTGGTTGATAAAAATCCCTGTGGGCAACTGCTTTACCTGCAAACCTAGGAAATAGCTAAGTTCTCCCATCATACTCATTTCAAACTTACTTTGCATGAGATGAGAGAACCTTTGACATAAATCAAGGTTAGTTGAACCAAATATATGTCATCTACATAGATTTGAACCATTAGAAGGTCATCGTCTTCCTGTATTTTGAACAAGGTTTTGTCCACAGCACCTTTCTCAAATCTATTGCCGTCTGTGTTGGCAAACCCTGGTGGTTGTTCAACATAAAATTCTTCGGCAAGGTCTCCATTTAAGAATGCACTTTTAACGTCCATTTGGTATACGATGAAGCTCGTATGGGCGGCAAATGCTAAAAATATCCTAATGGCCTCTAGTCTGGATACAGGGGTAAACATTTCATCGTAGTCTATGCCTTCTTCCTGTCTGTAGCCTTGTGCGACTAGTCTGGATTTATTCCTTATAATTAGTCCATTTCGATCTTTCTTGTTACGAAATACCCACTTGGTTCCAATAACCGATTGATGCGTAGGTCTGGGTACAAGATACCATACAATGTTTCTTTCGAAATCGTTAAGCTCTTCTTCCATAGATGTTATCCAATGGGAATT
This sequence comes from Orobanche coerulescens, assembly GCA_033398695.1. Lineage (NCBI taxonomy): Eukaryota > Viridiplantae > Streptophyta > Magnoliopsida > Lamiales > Orobanchaceae > Orobanche > Orobanche coerulescens. Next base: position 65,703,800 of record CM065819.1, read on the forward strand.
ATTAAGAGCTTCTATGGTAGAAATAGGTTCGTACTGGGCTAAGAATACAGCAATAGTGCACATATGGAGTCTTATAAGCTCGAATTGAGATTTCCATTCAGGGAATGCTGATATCTCAGTATCTAGTTCTTCTTGTGCACATAGTACATTTCCTTGTGTACTTTGTATTCTCCTACGGGTAGAAACACCAGCATTAATTTTTCCGATGATCAGCTCTTGCGGGTGATCTCTCAACCATCTTCGGTCGAGTTCTAATTCAGGGTCCCGTACTGTATCTTGAGTTGTTGTAGATACAGCTTCAGCTTGTACAGTATCGACTTCATCTACGTCGATTCTTACAGCTGCGGGGTTGATTTCTAGGTCACCAACAGGTTCTATGGAAGTTGGTGGATCTAAGATGGAAAGTTGTTGGATGTTCTGAGTAACAGCTTCTACTCCTGTAGGGTCATGGTGAGGTTCGTCGAACACTACATGAACTGATTCCTCGATCGTTATCTTCCTTTTATTAAAGATCCTGTAAGCTTTGCTGACGGAGGAATATCCTACAAATATTCCTTCATCCGACTTCTTAGCAAAGGTTCTAAGTTGATCTTTCCCATTGTTCAACACATAGCACCTACATCCAAAAATGTGAAAATACAAAACTAACGGAGTTTTGTTGTTCCATACCTCGTATGCTGTTTTGTTGTGGTGCTTGTTGACGATATAGGTGTTTTGAGTGTAACATGCTGTATTGGTTGCTTCACCCCAGAATCGTTGTGGCAACTTGCTTGCGGCAATCATTGTCCTTGTTGCTTCTTTCAGCGTCCTATTCTTTCGCTCGGCAATACCATTTTGTTGAGGTGTACGGGTAGCTGAGTATTCGTGTTGTATCCCATTTTCCGAACAGTATTGCTCTATAAAGCGGTTAGTAAATTTCGTACTTCTGTCGGAACGAATGGACATGATACTCGATCCCTTTTCATTTTGAAGCTTTCTCAGGAGCTCGGGCAGCTTTGATGTTGTTTCCTTGTTCTTGCTTAAGAAAATTGTCCAAGCATACTTGGAGTAATCATCAACAACAAGACAGTATATCTTACCTCTCAAACTTACCGGGTCTACAGGACCATAGAGATCCATGTGTAGCATCTCCAACACTCTGTGGGTTGAAAGGTAGAATTTGCTCTTCAGGGTGGACTTGATTTGCTTGCCTTTTTGACATGGACCACATACACTGTCTTTTTGGAATGGTACATTTGGCAATCCTCTAACCAGTCCCTGTCTTGAGAGCTTGTTGATCGTCTTGAAGTTGACGTGAGACATCCTCTTATGCCATAGCCAGCTTAGATATGCAGTGCCTTTGGCAACTAAACAAGGAATTGTGGAGCTCGTAGGCATCCAGTCAGCAATATACATATTACCTGATCTGCTTCCTGTGAGCATAACTTCTTTGGTTAGGATGTTCTTGACTCTACAGTGATCTATATAGAATTTCACCGAGAACTGTTTGTCACAGAACTGGCTAATACTAAGTAGATTGTACTGTAAGCCTTCAACATGAGCTACATCGGTGACTTTGAATTTTCCGACAAGAAGGTTTCCTTTTCCTCTTGTTTTTCCTTTAGATTTATCACCAAAACGCACTTTTGGACCGCGGCCTTCTATGAAATCTAATAGGTTGTTTTTATCTCCTGTCATGTGCCGGGAGCAACCGCTGTCGAAGTACCATATGTCCTTCTCCAAAATGTCCTGTAACACATAAATTATGTAGATTTAGGTCCCCTTTGATTGTTTGGTCCATGAATGTTAGTGCCTTTTGGTACCCAAATTTTCGTGACAGCAATTGGTTTACTGTAGGTTACATTTGGTACAGATTTGCGGTATCTACGTGGGGCATGTACGTAGTTACGGTATCCATGATAATCATTATGCATGTAAAAATCAGGGTTATTATTATTAATCCAGTACGTATGCCGTCTCAGAGGTGGAGCCATTTTCTTTGGCCTTACAGCTTGCCTTCTGGGTCTCCAGTTGGATTCCCAATGCTGTTGTTGATAATATCTGGAAACTTGCTGTCTCGATAAATGACGAGGCTCCTATATCCAATACCTAGGCGTGCTATACTGAAAGTACTGCCGTGCGGGCCTTTGGCATTTGGATATAGCCTTCTTTCTGAACGGCTGTTGGCGCTGTTGATATGCTCGGGGAGCATGCTGTTGCGTGCGCCTTATAGGTTGAAATGGCTTATGGTTTCGCTGTCGTGAATAGGATTACAGGGGCGGAATGACAGCCTTTGCTTTTCGCGGTGCAGCAGGTTCCTTCACAGGACTAGGAGTATCTTCCGATACAGGAATGTGTTCCACACTCTTGACGAACACAGTACTAGTTTTCCCTTTGTTGGAAAATGAGCTGTATCCTAAGCCAATTTTATCATGAGCATGTTTCCCAGTGCTTAGAATTTCTTCCATTCGTTTGGATGATTTCTCGAAAGATTTCAGAATGGTCTCAAGTTCGCTTTCTCGTTTCTCGAGAGTATTAAATTTAGATTGAAGTAGAACAAAATTATTTGTCTTACTTCCATTTTGAGACTTAGTCTCACTTAGTTCATGAGCAAGTTGATGATTGCTCTCCACGAGTTTTTCATGCTCGACCTTGCTGTTTTCACAATCAATAGACATATTTTCATAATTTATCTTTAGCAAGTCGTTTTCTTCTTTCAGCTCTATGTTGGAAAGTTGAAGCTGAATGTTTTCATTTTTCAAAGTCTCGTGGGCTTTTTGAATATTTTTAAATTCATTCAACATGTTTTCGAAAGTATGCGATGCATTTACTGGTATAATTGAGGTTGAGCTTACCTCATCATCGCTATCTTCTTCTTCCGGAATGTCCTTTGCCATAAAGCACATATATGTTTATCTTCGAATTCATCGTCAGATGAATCACTTTCAGTGACTACCTGAAGAAATTCTTCGGATTTGGATGGTGTGGGGGAGGCTTCTAATTCTCTTATCAGTGCCTTGAGCTTGTTTTTCCAAGCACGTCTTCGTTCATCCCTCTCTTGTTGATCGGCTTCCGGCAACCTTTGAACTTTGGGATGAGGACATTTGTTTGCATAATGTCTTGGTTTCCTGCAATTATAGCACAGGTTAGCGTCACCAGAGGAAGTTTTAGTACTTACCTTGTGAATAGGCTTGGGCCTGTAGGGAGTCTTTCCAGACTGCTTGATGAACTTTTTGAATTTGTGCATGAGGAGCGCCATTTCATCTTGTGACAGGATATCGTCGTCGCTGTCAGCATTCTTGTAATTTGGCTTTGATGGGGTGGGCATGCTGTGTCGACGGTTGGATACAGCGGCTAAGGCTGTAGTCCTGGCGGGAGATTCTTCAGCTTTCTCTCTCCTGTCTATATCATACTCAAAAGCTTTGAGGTCAGAGAAGAGATCAAAGGTAGATATTTCACTAAGGTTACATGACACACGCATAGCTGTGGTCTTAATGTCCCATCGGGCAAGGAGAGATCTGAAAATATTTAAGCTTTTCTCCCTTTGGGTATAAATTTTTCCAAAAGCTTCAAGTTCACCAACAATTATAGTGAATCTGAGGTCAAGTTCCTCAACTGTTTCAGTTGGTTTCATTTCAAAAGATTCAAATTGCTGAGTTAATATGGAAATTTTATTTTATTTTGAGAGCTCAGTTCCATCACAAATCAACTTGAGTTTATCCCAGATATCCTTGGCTGTTTTACAGCTCCTTACCTTCGAGAATGTGCCTTTGTTGAGGGTGACAAACAATGCATTCTTCGCAACATTGTCGAGGTTGGCGCACTTTCTTTCGTCTGTAGTCTATTGCTCACGCTCCTTCTCGAGCATCTCAGCATGGGCTTGGCCTTCAATCCTTGCGGCCGTATTTACCTTCATTATCTTGATGAGGCCATCCTGTATAACAAAAATCATCTCTTCGTGCATTGCTGCAAGATGAGCCTCCATCCTGATTCTCCAATCATTAAATTCATTAATAGAGAACATAGGAACTTTATTGATCATTGATGTATCCATGTGAGAATGTAAGAATGAAAAAGACTTTTTTATAAAATAAGTGATTTTGGATCAGATTCGGTTAAAAATACGACTGATTCTTTTTAGAATCAACCGCTCCGATACCACTTGTTGGCCACTAAGTATACTTGATACAGATTGGAAGTGTTTTAAACTAGAAGCTGTACGGTTTTAAATCTGAGTGCGTAGCGGAAGTCTTAAATATAGTAAGTTGCTGAGGATATGGCAACTCAATGTGCAGTGTATACATAAATAATCACAGTTATTAAAACAATAAAGGCTAAAGGTAAATAACACAATATTTAAAGTGGTTCGAGGTAAACCCCTCTATGTCCACTGGTCCTTCACACAGGAGTAAAAAGTTTATTATAATTACTGCGTACACAATTATAACAACACTCAATCAATATATCGTTCACACAGATTGATATAAAGCTCTTAGCTTTCAACCGTTCACACAGATTGGTTTGAGCTAACACTTGACTGGCTTGTTCACACTGTAACACCCCCAATCCGCTCAGGGATATTACTGTTAGGAATATGCCCTCGAATGCCACTCAGGGGATGAGAGAGTATGGGCATTGTACTTGTAATTATGGAATAATAAATAATAAAAAGGCAATTCGATTCATTCACTGTTTATTGTATTTCAATTGCATTCTTGACTTGGTAAACATTGAAGTGAAGTCCATGTAAATAAATCGAACATTCCATTCTCATTATGGGATAAGAGAAAATGCACTAGAAGTGTTTAAAATTTATTTACGTAAATCGTTCGCAAGTCAATAAACTTAAATGGGCATTAAGTTTTTAATAAAGACTTGTATAACTAATGCTAGGACATGTGCATGTCTTGATAGCATAGTTATAAGTATATTGGTGGGACCAGTATACTCGAACACGACTCATACTCGATTCAGTCACAGGGTATTCACTCTCGGAGAGTCAATGACGAATCGAAAGGTTGTGATAGTATACATGGACCTTTGACTTGAGGGTTCAGTAGAAGATGTGCTTGTGACGTTTAGTTTGTCATTAGAGTAGTTAGACTCATTTGCTTAATTGCTGAGTCGACCTCGAAGTACGGACTATACGGGCAGGTAGCAGTCTTTACTGTACGCCAAGAAAGGATTCTATCTCCTGTTAGTGAGCACGCGAATGTCCTATACGGTTAATGGCAAATAAGATCATAAGTCTTTGGCCAAAGCATTCTGATATAGTAGTATTAGATACACTATTGATCAGTTGGTCTTGATTTGCATTAACACATGTATAGAGTTTAGTAAACAGTAGGGTTTGACTTTACCGTGACCCGAAGACTTGACCGGGACATCTGATGAAGGGTCTATACGTATATAGTATTCACGACATAATGGTTCTAGAATGATCCCTTCATTCGTTCTCAGTCGGGGTTTCTGATGCGGCCCGCTAAGTGGCTAAGTCTTGCTGCACTCATTGGTTCCTCCCAATGCCGGCTGAGACGGACCTACGGAGTCGCGCATTAGGAGCATTGACGGATAAATGTGAATTTATTATCTCTCTATTAATATTAGATATTGGATATCTAATTATGATTTATTGGATAAATCAAATAGCGGTCTTATGAAATAAAATTAAGTTACCGAGTAATTAATTTAATTCATAAATTATATTTCTTAGAGAAATATATTTGTATTTGATATGATTAATTAATTAGATTAATTAATTAATATAAATACATTGATAATTAAACGAAGTGTATTTAACGGAGTCGTTTGACGAACGTCCGGTACACGAGCCGAGTGGCTCAGCTCTTTTTCTAGGAATCTTCCTAGTAGGCCGCCCCCTCACATGACCACCTTGCATGTGTGTTGTCATGTTTTAATTATTTGTAGAGATTCTTATTCTCAAAAAAAATTATAACATGATATATAATTATTATATGAGATATAATATATATATATATATATATATACACATGATGAGATGAAACAAGAGATAACATCATATTCTTGTGAATTGAGAGCAGCTGCGAGAGGTTCTTATGTGAGAGAAAGAGAAAAAAAAAATTCTTCAATTTTCATCTTAGAGGTGATATAAAAGTTAAGAAAAATTAGAGATATAAATTCCTATGATAACTTCCTAGCCGTGTTCTTGAAGAACGGCGTTACGTCGAATTTTTCCGGGCAACTTTCGACGCGTGTGAAGTAGAGGCCTCGTATTTTCGGTGCTTGGAACGAAGGGATTTCGTGTTCGGGACGGGATCGTAATCATCGTCTACATTTTACGAAGATTTATTTCAAAGGCTTCAAGGGTATGAAGTTTTATCTTTGTATTTTTTTTTTTGTATATACGTTACTTGATCGATCCTGTTTGGGATTCGTATTTATTTCTGCTGCGTATTTCGTTTTATTTTCGGAATCCCAACAGTGGTATCGGAGCGAGGTCAGTGTTTCCGTATATACGATTATTTGTGCATTTTGAATGCTTTTGGATGATGATTATGATTTATAATCATGTTTAGAATAATCGTAAATTTTAAATTGTTCGTTGTAGCATCACGTTTTTATAAACGAGTCGAAAAACGAAGAAACGGGGTTGCCGGCAGTGGTGCTAGCGGCCTTTGCACAGGCTGCCAGGTTGCGAGCATGCTCGGATATGTCTCGGCCGAAGGCCGAGAGGCGGCCGATGCCCTGCCGTCAGGACTCGGCAGTGCCAGCATGGCTCGGCGGGCGGCCCTCGGGTTTTTGGCCCGATTTTGAATCGGGCCGCGGGCTGGGCCTAAAACCGGATTGTTCGGGACACCGTTTTAAGTTTATATTTCGTTGTAATTATTTCCCAAAATTTAAATTGGATTTTAATTTTACTAAATTAATATTTGGAATATTTTTTTGTGTTAAGGGAAATAAATTAAACGAGAATATTATTTTGGCCGGATTACTTCGAACGAATTAAAATGACGATTATTAGTATTAATTGGATTAATACCATTAAAATTGAATAGATTAATTTTATATTGATTGGATTAATATATTAATTGATTATTTAATTTTAATGTCACTTTATATTAATTGGATTAATATAGTAGAAATTGAATAGATTAATTTATAGATTAATTAGATTAATTTATATTAAGATTAATTGTTTAATTTCGTTGCCATTACATGTTGTATGGAATCATTATGTGATGGTGATATAGCTCGTGGACTTAGTTTTTTGATTTGTTCGATTCGATTGGGTTGTAAAGGCCGTTTTGAGCCTATTTATATTTACTAGAAAAACTTGTATAGGATGCAATTTTTCAATGATGTAATTATTATTTTGGGTATGAAAAAGACCGAAGACAACCGACCGAGAAGACGAAGAATCGAAGACTGTTTTTATTGGGTCATTCGCTTGGCCCAAGATTACTTAGGAATTAGGTCCATGAGCTATATGTTGGTAGTAACTAGGTTCTTGTTTTTACATTTTCATTTTGAATGATTGACAAACCAACAAACGCGTATAATTGAATTAATGTGCAAAGTGTAACACTAATTGCGAAATTCTCCGACTACAAGCAGGACTAAGTTTGAAAAAGGTTACGAGGTTTCCTACCCTCCATCAAACTCGTAGAAAATTGATACCCGTGGTGTGCTATGCTTCCGAGTTATCGGGGTAGTACATTTGGTAGAGGTTGAAAAATTCTTGAGTGCATTAGATGCCTTCGGTTGGTGATAAATTTCGCCCCTAGAAACACGATAGGTTGCGGGTGAGATTCAATAGTCAAGCGATGAGCGTTGATGGTCAACAACTTAGATAGTCCTGGATTGCCAAGAAACTTGATAGGTTGAGGGCATGAAGACTAGGGTAAAAGAAGATCAAATCATCCGTTAGACGGGTTGGTGTTAGACACCACTTTACGAGAAATTAATTGGCAAGAAACACGATAGGTTACGTCATTAAAATTTGTAAAGAACTTGATCACCACTAAGAAGTCGATCTAACCATGATTTACGGATTATAACATGGGAGTGTATAATTAGATAAAATTAGTGGGAGCCGAGACAAGAATTATACAAGCCCTTAAGTTCTATACTCGGTCATAATTAAACAAGTCACTAATTTAATCTTCTCTAAATCTTTGCAGAAAACGAAATTGAATCTCTCTAAAATGGCTAAAAACCCACTTGCAATACTACTTGAAAAGAATCTCCTAACTGGCCCTAACTTTGTTGGTGGTTGCGGAATCGATGATTGTACTCAGTATGGAGTCTCTGGGATACGTCTTGGAGGCGGACATTCCACCTACTCCAATCCGGACTAGGGGTAATCAGGAAGACATTGACGTCCATGAAAAATGGGTCAAGGATGACGTGCTAGTCCGTGGCTTTATGATGGGCTCAATGACTAATGAGCTGCAGAGAGCGCACGAGAAAATGACTTATGCTAGGCAGATTCTCGCACACTTGACCGAACTTTATGGAGAGCACAGTAGGACTGCTAGATATGAGATATCGAAGCAGTTGTTCAGTGCTAGGATGAAAGAAGGGGAGAAAGTGGGAGACCACGTCCTCAAGATGATCTCTATGATTGAGAGGCTCGAGGTGCTCAACTTTAATATGGATTTATCCCTTCAAATTGATCTCATCCTTTAATCTCTCCCTGACTCTTTCACGCAGTTTGTAATGAATTTCAACTGTAATGAAATTACATGCACATTAGCTGGGCTAATGAATAAACTGGTGACAGCGCAGTCTAACATGAAGACTAAACCGAGAGAGGCTGCTCTTGTGATTTCTTCTGGGCCTAGGAGGTCCAAGAACAAGAAGAAAAAGACCTACGAGCAGTACAAACACTAGACAGGGGTGCAAAAAGGAAAGGGCAAGGCCCGAAAGGTTCAAAAGGTAGGCGGTCCAAAACCGACGGACAAATGCCTTGAATGTGGTGAGCTGGGCCCTTTGGCGAAGGACTTGTCCCAAGATTAATGGCGCATCAGTACGGAACTTTTGTTTTTGAAACTAATTGTTCGCTCCGTATATTACGCTTCATGGATTACGGATTCGGGTGCCACTTCTCACATTTGTACTATGAATCGGGATCTGGCAGTAGAAAACTTGAAGCTGGGGAAATAATGATCACTGTTGGAAGCGGACAAAGTGTCGAGGCAACCGATATTGGATCAATCCTTCTGGGTTTAGAATCCGGTTTTATTTTGACATTAGATGAAGTACTTATTTTGCCCAAGGGGCATAAAAATATTGTATCCATTCCAGTCTTGGACCGGAAAGGATTTTGTTTCTTCATTGGCAATGGCAGTTGTAAAATTTATTCGAAATAAATTGGTTGGAACAGCTACATTGTTGAATGGTTTATATCATCTGAACATGCAAAATAAAACAGCAGTGAACACTATAACTAGGAAACGTGGTAGGCAAGATACTAATCTAGCTCTTAAATGGCACCTTAGACTTGGTCATGTTGGTAAGACCAAGGTTCAGAAAATGGAGAAAGATGGACTTTTAAGTCCATTGGGTGTAGAACCCTATCCAACTTGTGAATCTTGCCTTAGAGGCAAAATGACTAAGTTCCCCTTCACAGGGACTTTTGAAAGGGCTGCCGATAAACTTGGATTGGTGCATACCGATATTTGTGGTGCTTTAGAAGTAGCCCGAGATGGATATCAATATTTCATAACGTTCACAGATGATCATACTAGGTATGGGATTGTGTACTTAATGAAACATAAATCCGAAGCCTTTGCTAAATTCAAAGAATTTAAGGCCCTAGTTGAAAAACAAACTGGATGTCATATCAAAGCACTTCGGTCGGACCGAGGTGGCGAATATATGAGCACTGAGTTTGATGAGTTCCTTAAGGAACATGGAATAGTTTCACAATTCACGCCTCCAGGAACCCCACAGTTAAATGGTGTTTCAGAAAGGAGAAATCGAACTTTGTTGGACATGGTTCGCTCCATGTTAAATTACACTGATTTACCTATTTACCTGTGGGGGTATGCCTTACTAAACACTCGGATTTGGGGAAGGGTAAGAAACCAAGCCTGTTTACCTATTTACCTATTTAAATGGTGTCCTTCCAAATCTGTTCCTATCACTCCGCATGAGATGTGGAAGGGTAAGAAACCAAGCCTTAATCACATAAGGATTTGGGGATGTCCAGCCTATGTCAAAAAGGCTAAGGTGGACAAACTGGAAGCGAGGTCCATAAAAGGACGTTTCATAGGATACCCAGAGGACTCGATGGGTTATCTATTCTACATGCCAGAAGACCATAGGGTCGTTGTGGCATTACAAGCGCACTTCCTTGAGGATGAATTCATTCAGGAAGGTGGCTCGGGTAGAAATATCTCTTTGGAAGAGCATAATGAAAGTCCTAAGGAGACATCTGATCAGGGATCAAGAACCGAACCTATTGTAACAGAACCTCCACTTCGAAGGTCTGATAGGGTATCTCACTTACTCGAGAGGTATGGCTATACACATGTCGAGGCTGGGTCTCCACGACACACACGATAGCGATGAAAACGACCTGTCACCTATGACCAAGCGATAGTGGATATAGACTCGATAAATGGCAAGAAGCAATGGAAGCCGAGATAGACTCGATGCATACCAATCAGTCTGGACTCTACTAGATCTTCCAAGCGGCATGAGGACTATTGGAAATAAATGGATCTATAAGAGAAAGACTGATGGGGATGGCAAGGTTGATGCCTATAAGGCCGGGCTTGTGGCAAAGGGTTATACCCAAAGGGAAGGAATCGATTATCATGATACCTTCTCGCCCGTAGCTATGATAAAATCGATTCGCATGATGCTTGCCATTCGCCTATTATGATTATGAAATATGGCAAATGGATGTCAAAACGGCTTTTCTAAATGGATACCTCGAGGAGGAAATCTATATGGAAGACCTAAAGGTTTTGTGTCCAAAGCTAATATTCATAAAGTGTGTAAGTTGCAACGAGCCATTTATGGTGCGAAGCAAGCTTCTCGGAGTTGGAACCTTGATTTGTGAAGCGATTAAGGACTTTTACTTAAATGCGAAATGAGGAGGAACCGTGTGTTTACAAAAAGGTCAGTGGGAGCAACATTGCGTTCTTAGTACTATATGTAGATGATATTCTACTTATAGGAAATAACATAGCAATGCTCAGCACTGTGAAAGCTTGGCTTTCTAAAACGTTCTCCATGAAAGACTTGGGAGAAGCTTCCTATATTCTAGGGATCCGTGTTTACAGAGATAGACCACAAGAATGATAGGACTTTCCCAAGCCCTTTATATCGATAAAATCCTGAGAAGATTCAAGATGGATGAATCTAAAAGAGGGTTCCTTCCCATGCGACATGGAATTCATCTCACCACGAAAATGTGTCCTCAAAGTGAGGAAGACAAGAGAGAGATGAGTAAGGTACCCTATGCCTCGGCAGTGGGTAGCCTCATGTACGCTATGTTGTGTACGAGACCAGACTTAGCCTACGCTGTGAGTATGGTAAGTCGATTTCAAGCAAACCCGGGAAGGGAACATTGGACTGCCGTAAAGAACATTCTTAAGTACTTAAGAAGAACTAGAGATTTAGTTCTTACTTATGGTGGTGGAGAACTGAAGGTGATTGGATTCACCGATTTTGATTTTCAAGGAGACAATGACGACTCTAAGTCGACATCTGGGTATTTGTTTACTCTCAATGGAGGAGCAGTATCTTGGAGAAGCTCCAAGCAAACCGCTACTGCAGATTCCACCTGCCAAACAGAGTATCAAGCTGCCTCAGAGGCTAGCAAAGAAGCATTTTGGATGCAGAAGTTTATACAAGAACTTCAAGTGGTCCCTAATGCGGAGTTGCCTATATCACTATTCTGTGATAATGATGGAGTTGTCGCTCAAGCTAAGAAGCCGAGGGCTCACCACAACACCAAGCATATAGAGAGAAAGTACCACATCGTTCGAGAGATGGTGGAAAAAGGATATGTTTCATTGCAAAGAGTAGACTCAGAAGACAATGTCTCTGACCCGCTGACTAAGCCATTATCTCAGGCTGTCTTGGAAAGACATCTAAAGAACATGGGTATTGGATACCATGATATGTGGCATTGAGTGCAAGTGGGAGATTGTTAGGAATATGCCCTCGAATGCCACTCAGGGGATGAGAGAGTATGGGCATTGTACTTGTAATTATGGAATAATAAATAATAAAAATGCAATTCGATTCATTCACTGTTTATTGTATTTCAATTGCATTCTTGACTTGGTAAACATTGAAGTGAAGTCCATGTAAATAAATCGAACATTCCATTCTCGTTATGGGATAAGATAAAATGCACTGGAAGTGTTTAAAGTTTATTTACGTAAATCGTTCGCAAGTCAATAAACTTAAATGGGCATTAAGTTTTTAATAAAGACTTGTATAACTAATGCTAGGACATGTGCATGTCTTGATAGCATAGTTATAAGTATATTGGTGGGACCAGTATACTCGAACATGACTCATACTCGATTCAGTCACACGGTATTCACTCTCGGAGAGTCAATGACGAATCGAAAGGTTGTGATAGTATACGTGGACCTTTGACTTGAGGGTTCAGTAGAAGATGTGCCTGTGACGTTTAGTTTGTCATTAGAGTAGTTAGACTCATTTTCTTAATTGCTGAGTTGACCTCGAAGTGCGGACTATACGGGCAGGTAGCAGTCTTTACTGTATGCCAAGAAAGGATTCTATCTCCTGTTAGTGAGCAGGCGAATGTCCTATACGGTTAATGGCAAATAAGATCATAAGTCTTTGGCCAAAGCATTCTGATATAGTAGTATTAGATACACTATTGATCAGTTGGTCTTGATTTGCATTAACACATGTATAGAGTTTAGTCAACAGTAAGGTTTGACTTTACCGTGACCCGAAGACTTGACCGGGACATTTGATGAAGGGTCTATACGTATATAGTATTCACGACATAATGGTTCTAGAATGATCCCTTCATTCGTTCTCAGTCGGGGTTTACAGTGCGGCCCGCTAAGTGGCTAAGTCCGCCCGCATTCATTGGTTCCTCCCAATGCCGGCTGAGACGGACCTACGGAGTCGCGCATTAGGAGCATTGACGGATAAATGTGAATTTATTATCTCTCTATTAATATTAGATATTGGATATCTAATTATGATTTATTGGATAAATCAAATAGCGGTCTTATGAATTAAAATTAAGTTACCGGGTAATTAATTTAATTCATAAATTATATTTTTTAGAGAAATATATTTGTATTTGATATAATTAATTAATTAGATTAATTAATTAATATAAATACATTGATAATTAAATGAAATGTATTTAACGGAGTCGTTTGACGAACGTCCGGTACACGAGCCGAGTGGCTCGGCTCATTTTCTAGGAATCTTCCTAGTAGGCCGCCCCCTCACATGACCACCTTGCATGTGTGTTGTCATGTTTTAATTATTTGTAGAGATTCTTATTCTCAAAAATAATTATAACATGATATATAATTATTATATGAGATATAATATATATATATATATACACACATGATGAGATGAAACAAGAGATAACATCATATTCTTGTGAATTGAGAGCAGCTGCGAGAGGTTCTTATGTGAGAGAAAGAGAAAAAAAAAATTTCTTCAATTTTCATCTTAGAGGTGATATAAAAGTTATGAAAAATTAGAGATATAAATTCCTACGATAACTTCCTAGCCGTGTTCTTGAAGAACGGCGTTACGTCGAATTTTTCCGGGCAACTTCCGACGCGTGTGAAGTAGAGGCATCGTATTTTCGGTGCTTGGAACGAAGGGATTTCGTGTTCGGGATGGGATCGTAATCATCGTCTACATTTTACGAAGATTTATTTCAAAGGCTTCAAGGGTATGAACTTTTATCTTTGTATTTTTTTTTTGTATATACGTTACTTGATTGATCCTGTTTGGGATTCGTATTTATTTCCGCTGCGTATTTCATTTTATTTTCGGAATCCCAACAATTACACGCCGTAGAACCTTTCCTCAAGGATCTACCAGGCTGGTAACGACATATAACAACTCAACCATGCCTTTAAGGCTAAAATGACTCAGTAGACCAATTTGGTCTTTCAACAAATACATACAACTCAAATACAACTCATGCCTTGCAGGGTCAAAATACAACCACACCGTCTAACGGGAAAATATAGCAATGAAAAAATAGAGTACAAGAACGATAAACAAAGTACGGTTCCTCATGTGATTAGTATCGATCATCTTTCATCATCCTTCGTGCCGACCACGTTATGCTCCAAAACACGAATGCAAAGCAGACATCCACCCCCCAAATACTCGGGGGTTAGCAAAACTCCACTGTTTTGCTAGTGCAAGAACAAAGTGCAAATACGAGCCATACCATTCACATTCCACGAATAACAATAACCAAGGATCCTCAAAGATCCAAACGAAACGAAAAGTACTTCCCGAGGCAAGAGTTTGAGAAAACATTTCAAAAACGAAATATCATAAATCAATGGAAGTAATTTATAAAACGGTTTAGAATGCCATCTAGAGTTTTAATAGAAAACAATTTAGGATTATCAAATCCTACTTTTCAAAATCCAAAAGACAAAAGGGGTCACCACCCCAAAGGTTTACTTTTCGAAAAATGACATTTACCAAACCGTTGGGATTTTAGCCCCAAATCCGTAAAATGACTTTTACAAAACCATTGGGATTTTAGCCCCAAATCTCATCAACTCACAGTACACAAGAACGACCACAAGGTTCGTCCCCAACATCAAAATCCACAAATAAAGAATTTAAAACAAACAACAAAATACTCTAGTGCCATCCTAGCCAAGTAAGCCAAACGAACAACTTACCTCTTACACACTTAGTCGATGCATACAATCATGAAAACCATTCAAAAGCACTCATTTCCGGAAATGCCATAATCAAATCACATTTGTAAAATGCACCACAATTAACCGTGGATCCACCCCTCCGTGGACCCCTACCGAGACCCCGTCGGATCTAACCCATAGTGGTTAAAAGCAAGCTCGCGGATCCACCCCTCCGTGGACCCCTACCGAGACCCCGTCGGATCTAACCCATAGTGAGCATACACACACACACGTTACTCATGCAATACTAATATGCTAAGAATGTAAGTTCATCAAGAATACTTACTAGAGATGGCCACTAATCCGACACCATTATCAAACTCTTCAAAACACAATAACAAGATTAAACACGGAATACACGATTCCATAACTTTTAAACAACAAGGATATCATCAAAGCCTCCAACGTTCAAAATAATCAAATCATAATCAATTCCCAAAACACAACGTTCACAAAACACACACGCGTTTTGAAAGAGAGCCTTTAACGAGGCCAAACCGAAATCTTTTGATACTTCATTTCAAATAACCAAACAAACACATCAAGACGACCACCGATCATCATATCCATAAAACGAGAAAATTATGGGCAAGGTACTTGCCTCGAATGACCACAACGCGGAGAATCGGCCGAAGTAGGTTGGCACGAACCGACTACGAACTCGCCGACTCCACCGAACGACAATCCACAACAATGAACTACGAACGAAAACAATAACAACGAAAATGAATTCCAAAGTACGACCCAAAGCCGCTGAATTCAAAGAACAAATGACGAAGGTTCAAGGATTTCCCCCAAAACGGCCAAGAACACGATTCGTCCCATCAAATCACGAAAACGGAATTCCAAGTTGAAATATGGATATACAATCCATAGAATATGTTTAACAACATCATTTAACCATAATCGATCCATCGAAAACGGATGAAAAACGAGATCGAGGACAAATCCCCCAAAAAGTCGATTCGAAGGAAATCAAGAAATATACTTCGATTCGACGAAGAACAATGGATTAAATGATGTTAAACACAATAATACTACCAAGATTAATCATACCCATCATGAATTAATCAACAACACGGAACGAATCAGACAAAAATGCAAAACCCCCCCAAATTCACGAAATTAGGGTTCTAAGGAAGATTACCTTGATTCGGTGGATCAAATGATGATAACGGATGATTGATTGATGTTATGAACTCAAGAACTTCGTGGATTTGTTGCCAAACATCATCGCTCCAAGATCTCCAAGTCTCCAACCGCGGAAGAGAAAGGGAGGAAATGAAAAACGAGAGGAAATGTGACTGCTCTGTCACATTTATACTGGGCCGGAACTAGCGTGCGCTAGCCTTCCCGGACTAGCGTGCGCTATCGGCCAGTATCGGCCGAGTACCCTAGGCCAGGGCCCGCACGACCCGGCACCACCGACTAAACCTGCCGACCAAACCTTCCGACCCGACTCCCGCTAGCGTGCGCTACGGCCGGAAGCTTCGCGCCGCTTCGACTGGCCCGAAGAACCTCACGGACTAAAAGCTCGCCAGTAACGTGCGCTAGTCGGCCGACGGCGTCGCTACCCTGCCGATTAGCGTGCGCTACGGCCGACGATGGCGCGCTACTGCCGATCTGGCCGAGTCGAGAACCCACGGACTCCACCGCCTGCAGAACCGATAAGCGTCGTTAGGCGGCCGATAGCGTGCGCTACACCTGCCGGTTAGCGCGCACAGCCTTCCGGCCGTAGCGTGCGCTACGCCGGTTCCTGCCGCACCCGTCCGGCTGGTGCCCGCAATCGTCCGGCCAAGCCCGCAACCGTCCGGCCAGTCCCGCAACCGTCCGGCCAGTGCTCGAACACCAGGGCTCGACGACTCGATTTCCGAAAACGTACGGAACGAACACGACGAAAAGTTCGCGGACAACATCAACGACCCGAAATGAAAACATAATACCATAATTAATCATACGCGACCAAGAAACGGGTCGAGACAACAATTACAGATACGGATACCCGTAACTTTTAAGAAATTACAAAATGGACCAAAACGCCCGGAAATCACGATACGTGATCGAATAACCAAACCGAAGTTCACAACACGTCTAACAAAGTTAAACGGACTTACGGGAAACTCGAAACAGCAGTTTCGAACGAGATTCGCAAGAATCGAACTCAAGCGTGGAAAAGTCGCTAAAAAGCACGGAACTCAACAAAACGACACCGAAACGAACTCGGATGTCAAAAAGTGCAGAATTAATCATTCTCAGAATGACGAAACGGTCATGAGAGAGTCGTTAAAACGGACTCCTGCCGAAAAAATAAATTTACTGAAAATCGAAAATTGCGGATATTACATTCTACCCTCCTTAAAAGAAGTTTCGTCCCGAAACTTAAAACAAGTAGGGAGAAGAAATATTCCGCCAGGAAAAACTCAACGAGATACACAAGAATGCGTAACTAACGCCCAACGGCGAAATGTTACAAACAACGCAAAGGAATATACGGCGTGAAAACACGCTCCACGGCGACCAACACAACGTCGCCGTTAGGGATATAATAAAACCAACAAATGACAAGCGTCATCAAATGGATCATACAATCAAGTCAATTATCCGAACAATCGCAAAACACAACGAACGAAAATCAATACGATTGACCAACCTAACGGTACATTGATCAAAACGCGAGCCAATCGCTGAACAAATACGGAATTCCACCGCCCAAGGGTTGGAAGATCGAAAACGAGACTAATTTCCCGAACTTAAGGGAATAACGAAGGAGCCTGAACGCTCAACAATCACAAAACGAGAACAAAAGCCGAACAAACAAACGATCGAGACAACAAAAATCGAACAATCATGTCCGAAACACGAAGGATAATAGAATTCAAACAACAATTCCCAGGATGATCTGGTGAGAACAACAAGACATGCATTCCCATAAGATCCACAGGAAAGGGAGTAGCGATTGAAAAGTCACAACGACAAACGAGTTATTCCGAAACAATACCACACTCCTTCGATCAACAAAAGCAAGGGGCAGGACAAGCTCAGAAAATCTCAACGAACATAAACGAGTCGACAGAGTCGAAAACAAAGGAGTTCCAAATCCGATCCACTTCGAATAAAAGAACTAATAGAACCAAATGATGTCACTTCCGAACAAGGTTCACAAGAATCGAATCGAACTCGAAAAAGTCACAGCGATAACCAGATCGACCCACAACAAGATCACAGTTCGTTCAGACGATGAAATCGAAATACAGAACAAGTTCAGAAAGTATCAACGAACATGAGCGAATTGATAGACTGGAGAAAGAGAAAATACCGAAGTCAAAATAGTACGGGCATTACCTCCGACCTCGTCCATGAAATTCACAAAAACGGGAGCAAGGTAACAAGACATTAAACAACCGACACATAACGGAACCATCACCGATGCACACGGTCATACCAAACCAAGCTCTAACAGCTCGCACATGCGCGACAACGCAGAAATAACTACGAGGCGATAATATTCAACACCAACACCCTGCCTCTCACAGGGGGCTAACACAACAAATGTGTGGAAAGTGACTCAACTCTCACACCGCCAATTCGATCATACTCGGGAGTAAACATCAAAATGACAACGCGAACATCATACATACATACCCAGCCCTCAAACGGGAATGGATAGGTTTTAAAAACGAAAACCTCATTTTGAAAATAATTTAGAAGAATACCGGTTGATCTTGAGTATCACCTTTCAAAAAATACAAACGTGAAACATCGTTATCGAGACATTGGAGAACCATTTCGCATTTGATAAAAATGAGGACACTTTCTCTTAGTGAAAACTTTCAAAATATTCGACCCTCGGGTCTAAATAAAAGTGTTGAAAATATCTCAAAACATTTTAGTCCTCGAGGTAGAAAATTTTTGAAATATATTGTGGCACCTTGGATGTACCACAAGAAAATAACTCATTTGAAAAGTATGTCTCGAAATTTATTTTTCTAAGATACTCAAGGTTTTCAAAAATCCAATAGGCCAGAATGCCCAAAACTCGCACATATCGACGTTCACTAAAACAACTCCTAGTACACGCATCCAAACGTTTAAAATCAAGACAATACATGTCTTTAAACGGAAATAAACGATAAAATACCACAGTCGAAGACCGCCTGGGATTCAGAACAAAACCACTGACCCCATTCGAGGCCTCTAAGGACCCTCCCGCACTGGCTAGTGAATAAGTCGAACGCGTATAAGCACAAAGCTTCCACAAGAGAACTTGTAAAACGTGCAAATCGATTCGAAAATCATCAGCAACGGACAAAAACAACAATAAAAAGACATCACAAGCGACGACACTCCTCGTATTAATCAAATACGAGAGTCGATTAAATACATATCGTGAAATCAAAATCCACATAAGGATTCCATCACTTAACAAATAATCATAAAAATAGCTCGTGTCACACGAGGCACAACACAAAGAAGGGAGACTTACTTCCACAGGTCGCACGAAGATGATGATCACCCCACGATACTAATCACGACCAACAAACTCAGACGACGCGTCGCGACACGACTCAGTCAGATAAAATCCGACGAAACAAGACTCAAACAACACGACTCGACCCGACAGCCTAGGATTCCTCAACCTAATCTCTGATACCATTTATGTAACACCCCCAATCCGCTCAGGGATATTACACGCCGTAGAACCTTTCCTCAAGGATCTACTAGGCTGGTAACGACATATAACAATTCAACCATGCCTTTAAGGCTAAAATGACTCAGTAGACCAATTTGGTCTTTCAACAAATACATACAACTCAAATACAACTCATGCCCACGCAGGGGTCAAAATACAACCACACCCGTACAACGGAAAAATATAGCAGCGGAAAAATAGAGTACAACTGAACCAATAAACAAAGTACGGTTCCTCATGTGATTAGTATCGATCATCTTTCATCATCCTTCGTGCCGACCCTGTGTTATGCTCCAAAACCTGAATGCAAAAACAGACATCCACCCCCCGAATACTCGGGGGTTAGCAAAACTCCACTGTTTTGCTAGTGCAAGAACAAAGTGCAAATACGAGCTATACCATTCACATTCCACGAATAACAATAACCAAGGATCCTCAAAGATCCAAACGAAATGAAAAGTACTTCCCGAGGCAAGAGTTTGAGAAAACATTTCAAAATCGAAATATCATAAATCAACGGAAGTAATTTATAAAACGGTTTAGAATGCCATCGAGAGTTTAATAGAAAAAAATTTAGGATTATGAAATCCTACTTTTCAAAATCCAAAAGACAAAAGGGGTCACCGCCCCAAAGGTTTACTTTCCGAAAAATGACATTTACCAAACCGTTGGGATTTTAGCCCCAAATCCGTAAAATGACTTTTACAAAACCACTGGGATTTTAGCCCCAAATCTCATCAACTCACAGTACACAAGAACGACCACAAGGTTCGTCTCCCAACATCAAAATCCACAAATAAAGGATTTAAAACAAACAACAAAATACTCTAGTGCCAGCCTAGCCAAGTAAGCCAAACGAACAACTTACCTCTTACACACTTAGTCGATGCATACAATCATGAAAACCATTCAAAAGCACTCATTTCCGGAAATGCCATAATCAAATCACATTTGTAAAATGCACCACAATTAACCGTGGATCCACCCCTCCGTGGACCCCTACCGAGACCCCGTCGGATCTAACCCATAGTGGTTAAAAGCAAGCTCGTGGATCCACCCTTCCGTGGACCCCTACCGAGACCCCGTCGGATCTAACCCATAGTGAGCATACACACACACACACACATTACTCATTCAATATTAATAAGCTAAGAATGTAAGTTCATCAAGAATACTTACTAGAGATGGCCACTAATCCGACACCATTATCAAACTCTTCAAAACACAATAACAAGATTAAACACGGAATACACGATTCCATAACTTTTAAACAACAAGGATATCATCAAAGCCTCCAACGTTCAAAATAATCAAATCATAATCAATTCCCAAAACACAATGTTCACAAAACACACACGCGTTTTGAAAGAGAGCCTTTAACGAGGCCAAACCAAAATCTTTTGAAACTTCATTTCAAATAACCAAACAAACACATCAAGACGACCACCGATCATCATATCCATAAAACGAGAAAAGTATGGGCAAGGTACTTGCCTCGAATGACCACAACGCGGAGAATCGGCCGAAGTAGGTTGGCACGAACCGACTACGAACTCGCCGACTCCACCGAACGACAATCCACAACAATGAACTACGAACGAAAACAATAACAACGAAAATGAATTCCAAAGTATGACCCAAAGCCGCTGAATTCAAAGAACAAATGAGGAAGGTTCAAGGATTTCCCCCAAAACGGCCAAGAACACGATTCGTCCCGTCAAATCATGAAAATGGAATTCCAAGTTGAAATATGGATATACAATCCATAGAATATGTTTAACAACATCATTTAACCATAATCGATCCATCAAAGACGGATGAAAAACGAGATCGAGGACAAATCCCCCAAAAAGTCGATTCGAAGGAAATCAAGAAATATACTTCGATTCGACGAAGAACAATGGATTAAATGATCTTAAACACAAGAATACTACCAAGCTTAATCATACCCATCATGAATTAATCAACAACACGGAACGAATTGGACAAAAATGCAAAAAACCCCCAAATTCACGAAATTAAGGTTCTAAGGAAGATTACCTTGATTCGCTGGATCAAAGGATGATAACGGATGATTGATTGATGTTATGAACTCAAGAATTTCGTGGATTTGTTGCCAAACATCATTTCTCCAAGATCTCCAAGTCTCCAGCCGCGGAAGAGAAAGGGAGGAAATGAAAAACGAG
Source organism: Orobanche coerulescens (assembly GCA_033398695.1). Lineage (NCBI taxonomy): Eukaryota > Viridiplantae > Streptophyta > Magnoliopsida > Lamiales > Orobanchaceae > Orobanche > Orobanche coerulescens. The sequence goes on from CM065819.1 coordinate 65,725,561, forward strand.
AGGAAATGTGACTCCTCTGTCACATTTATACTAGGCCGGAACTAGCATGCGCTAGCCTTCCCGGACTAGCGTGCGCTATCGGCCGGTATCGGCCGAGTATTTTCGGAATCCCAACAATTACACGCCGTAGAACCTTTCCTCAAGGATCTACCAGGCTGGTAACGACATATAACAACTCAACCATGCCTTTAAGGCTAAAATGACTCACTAGACCAATTTGGTCTTTCAACAAATACATACAACTCAAATACAACTCATGCCCACGCAGGGGTCAAAATACAACCACACCCGTACAACGGGAAAATATAGCAGCGAAAAAATAGAGTACAACTGAACAATTAAACAAAGTACGGTTCCTCATGTGATTAGTATCGATCATCTTTCATCATCCTTCGTGCCGACCCTGTGTTATGCTCCAAAACCTGAATGCAAAAACAGACATCCACCCCCCAAATACTCGGGGGTTAGCAAAACTCCACTGTTTTGCTAGTGCAAGAACAAAGTGCAAATACGAGCCATACCATTCACATTCCACGAATAACAATAACCAAGGATCCTCAAAGATCCAAACGAAACGAAAAGTACTTCCCGAGGCAAGAGTTTGAGAAAACATTTCAAAATCGAAATATCATAAATCAATGGAAGTAATTTATAAAACGGTTTAGAATGCCATCGAGAGTTTTAACAGAAAACAATTTAGGATTATCAAATCCTACTTTTCAAAATTCAAAAGACAAAAGGGGTCACCGCCCCAAAGGTTTACTTTTCGAAAAATGACATTTACCAAACCGTTGGGATTTTAGCCCCAAATCCGTAAAATGACTTTTACAAAACCATTGGGATTTTAGCCCCAAATCTCATCAACTCACAGTACACAAGAACGACCACAAGGTTCGTCTCCCAACATCAAAATCCACAAATAAAGGATTTAAAACAAACAACAAAATACTCTAGTGCCATCCTAGCCAAGTAAGCCAAACGAACAACTTACCTCTTACACACTTAGTCGATGCATACAATCATGAAAACCATTCAAAAGCACTCATTTCCGGAAATGCCATAATCAAATCACATTTGTAAAATGCACCACAATTAACCGTGGATCCACCCCTCCGTGGACCCCTACCGAGACCCCGTCGGATCTAACCCATAGTGGTTAAAAGCAAGCTCGCGGATCCACCCCTCCGTGGACCCCTACCGAGACCCCGTCGGATCTAACCCATAGTGAGCATACACACAAACACGTTACTCATGCAATACTAATATGCTAAGAATGTAAGTTCATCAAGAATACTTACTAGAGATGGCCACTAATCCGACACCATTATCAAACTCTTCAAAACACAATAACAAGATTAAACACGGAATACACGATTCCATAACTTTTAAACAACAAGGATATCATCAAAGCCTATAACGTTCAAAATAATCAAATCATAATCAATTCCCAAAACACAACGTTCACAAAACACACACGCGTTTTGAAAGAGAGCCTTTAACGAGGCCAAACCGAAATCTTTTGAAACTTCATTTCAAATAACCAAACAAACACATCAAGACGACCACCGATCATCATATCCATAAAAAGAGAAAAGTATGGGCAAGGTACTTGCCTCGAATGACTACAACGCGGAGAATCGGCCGAAGTAGGTTGGCACGAACCGACTACGAACTCGCCGACTCCACCGAACGACAATCCACAACAATGAACTACGAACGAAAACAATAACAACGAAAATGAATTCCAAAGTACGACCCAAAGCCGCTGAATTCAAAGAACAAATGACGAAGGTTCAAGGATTTCCCCCAAAACGGCCAAGAACACGATTCGTCCCGTCAAATCACGAAAACGGAATTCCAAGTTGAAATATGGATATACAATCCATAGAATATGTTTAACAACATAATTTAACCATAATCGATCCATCGAAAACGGATGAAAAAACGAGATCGAGGACAAATCCCCCAAAAAGTCGATTCGAAGGAAATCAAGAAATATACTTCGATTCGACGAAGAACAATGGATTAAATGATGTTAAACACAAGAATACTACCAAGATTAATCATACCCATCATGAATTAATCAACAACACGGAACGAATCAGACAAAAATGCAAAACCCCCCCAAATTCACGAAATAAGGGTTCTAAGGTAGATTACCTTGATTCGCTGGATCAAATGATGATAACGGATGATTGATTGATGTTATGAACTCAAGAACTTCGTGGATTTGTTGCCAAACATCATCGCTCCAAGATCTCCAAGCCTCCAGCCGCGGAAGAGAAAGGGAGGAAATGAAAAACGAGAGGAAATGTGATCGCTCACACATTTATATCGGGCCGAACTAGCGTGCGCTAGCCTTCCGGACTAGCGTGCGCTATCGGCCAGATCGCCGAGTACCTCGGCCAGGCCCGCATGACCCGGCACCACCGACCAAACTCGCCGACCAAACCTCGCGACCCGACTCCCGCTAGCGTGCGCTACGGCCAAGCTCGCGCTTAGCCGACTGGCCCAAAGAACCTCACGGACTAAAAAGCTCGCCTGTAACGACGCTAGTCGGCCGACAAGGCGCTACCCCCGCCGAAGGCGAGCGTACGACCGGCAGAGCGCGGCGCTACCCGCCGATCCCGACCGAGTCCGTAACCCACGACTCCACCGCCTGCACCGATAAGCGCGCGTTAGGCCCGATAAGCGGCGCTACACTGCCGGTAAGCAAGACAGCCTTTCCGGCCAGAAGGCGTGCGCTACGCTGCTCGCGCACCTGCCCGGCCGCCCCTGCACCGTCCGGCGATCCATGCAACCGTCCGGCCAGCCCCGCAACCGTCCGGCGGTGCTCGAACCTGTGGCTCGACGACTCGATTTCCAAAACGCATTTTAACGAACACGACGAAAAGTTCGCGACAACATCAACGACCGAAATGAAAACATAATACCATAATTAATCATACGCGACCAAGAAACGGGTCGAGACAACAATTACGGATACGGATACCCGTAACTTTTAAGAAATTACAAAATGGCCCAAACGCCCGTAAATCACGATACGTGATCGAATAACCAAACCGTTCACAACACGTCTAACAAAGTTAAACGGACTTACGGAAACTCAAACAAATAGCCAACGAGATTCGCAAGAATCGAACTCAAGCGTGGAAAAGTCGCTAAAAAGCACGGAACTCAACAAAACGACACCGAAACGAACTCGGATGTCAAAAAGTGCAGAATTAATCATTCTCAGAATGACGAAACGGTCATGAGCGAGTCGGTAAAACGGACTCCGGCCGAAAAAAGAAATTTACTGAAAATCGAAAATTGCAGATATTAAATTCTACCCTCCTTAAAAGAAGTTTCGTCCCGAAACTTAAAACAAGTAGGGAGAAGAAATATTCCGCCAGGAAAAACTCAACGAGATACACAAGAATGCGTAACTAACGCCCAACGGCGAAATGTTACAAACAACGCAAAGGAATATACGGCGTGAAAACACGCTCCACGACGACCAACACAACGTCGCCGTTAGGGATATAATAAAACCAACAAATGACAAGCGTCATCAAATGGATAATACAATCAAGTCAATTATCCGAACAATCGCAAAACACAACGAACGAAAATCAATACGATTGACCAACCTAACGGTACATTGATCAAAACGCGAGCCAATCGCTGAACAAATACGGAATTCCACCGCCCAAGGGTTGGAAGATCGAAAACGAGACTAATTTCCCGAACTGAAGGGAATTACGAAGGAGCCTGAATGCTCAACAATCACGAAACGAGAACAAAAGCCGAACAAACAAACGATCGAGACAACAAAAATCGAACAATCATGTCCGAAACACGAAGGATAATAGAATTCAAACAACAATTCCCAGGATGATCTGGTGAGAACAACAAGACATGCATTCCCATAAGATCCACAGGAAAGGGAGTAGCGATTGAAAAGTCACAACGACAAGCGAGTTATTCCGAAACAATACCACACTCGTTCGATCAACAAAAGCAAGGGGCAGGACAAGCTCAGAAAATCTCAACGAACATAAACGAGTCGACAGAGTCGAAAACACAGGAGTTCCAAATCCGATCCACTTCGAATAAAAGAACTAATGAACCAAATGATGTCACTTCCGAACAAGGTTCACAAGAATCGAACCGAACTCGAAAAAGTCACAGCGATAACCAGATCGACCCACAACAAGATCACAGTTCGTTCAGACGATGAAATCGAAATACAGAACAAGTTCAGAAAGTATCAACGAACATGAGCGAATTGATAGACTGGAGAAAGAGAAAATACCGAAGTCAAAATAGTACGGGCATTACCTCCGACCTCGTCCACGAAATTCACAAAAACGGGAGCAAGGTAACAAGACATTAAACAACCGACACATAACGGAACCATCACCGATGCACACGGTCATACCAAACCAAGCTCTAACAGCTCGCACATGCGCGACAACGCAGAAATCACTACGAGGCGATAATATTCAACACCAACACCCCGCCTCTCACAGGAGGCTAACACAACAAATGTGTGGAAAGTGACTCAACTCTCACACCGCCAATTCCATCATACTCGGGAGTAAACATCAAAATGACAACGCGAACATCATACATACATACCCAGCCCTCAAACGGGAATGGATAGGTTTTAAAAACGAAAACCTCATTTTGAAAATAATTTAGAAGAATACCGGTTGATCTTGAGTATCACCTTTCAAAAAATACAAACGTGAAACATCGTTATCGAGACTTTGGAGAACCATTTCGCATTTAATAAAAATGAGGACACTTTCTCTTAGTGAAAACTTTCAAAATATTCGACCCTCGGGTCTAAATAAAAGTGTTGAAAATATCTCAAAACATTTTGGTCCTCGAGGTAGAAAATTTTTGAAATATATTGTGGCACCTTGGATGTACCACAAGAAAATAACTCATTTGAAAAGTATGTCTCGAAATTTATTTTTCTAAGATACTCAAGGTTTTCAAAAATCCAATAGGCCAGAATGCCCAAAACTCGCACATATCGACGTTCACTAAAACAACTCCTAGTACACGCATCAAAACGTTTAAAATCAAGACAATACATGTCTTTAAACGGAAATAAACGATAAAATACCACAGTCGAAGACCGCCTGGGATTCAGAACAAAACCACTGACCCCATTCGAGGCCTCTAAGGACCCTCCCGCACTGGCTAGTGAATAAGTCGAACGCGTATAAGCACAAAGCTTCCACAAGAGAACTTGTAAAACGTGCAAATCGATTCGAAAATCATCAGCAACGGACAAAAACAACAATAAAAAGACATCACAAGCGACGACACTCCTCGTATAAATCAGATACGAGAGTTGATTAAATACATATCGTGAAATCAAAATCCACATAAGGATTCCATCACTTAACAAATAATCATAAAAATAGCTCGTGTCACACGAGGCACAACACAAAGAAGGGGTCAAAATACAACTCAAATACAACTCATGCCCACGCAGGGGTCAAAATACAACCACACTCGTACAACGGAAAAATATAGCAGCGGAAAAATAGAGTACAACTGAACCAATAAACAAAGTACGGTTCCCAAAACCATTGGGATTTAAGAAATTACAAAATGGCCCAAAACGCCCGGAAATCACGATACGTGATCGAATAACCAAACCGAAGTTCACAACACGTCTAACAAAGTTAAACGGACTTACGGGGAACTCGAAACAGCAGTTTCGAACGAGATTCGCAAGAATCGAACTCAAGCGCGGAAAAGTCGCTAAAAAGCACGGAACTCAACAGCACGACACCGAAACGAACTCGGATGTCAAAAAGTACAGAATTAATCATTCTCAGAATGACGAAACGGTCATGAGCGAGTCGTCAAAACGGACTCCAGCCGAAAAAAGAAATTTACCGAAAATCGAAAATTGCGGATATTACACACACACAGTTCTGAAGCTTCGTCTTCTTCAATGTAAGTCCATCACACACAGTTTAGGAGTAGCAAGGATTCCTCAGTCCACACAGGGCTAATATGGGTTTGTTCAAAGATAGAACAGGGTTTGAACAACAGTTATGACTTTCTGGGCTTTCAACTAATAACGTGTTGTTCAAGGTTAGAACACTTGTATCTCTTCGTTTGAATAGCAGTATGCTTTGAGATATCTTGTTCAGATGTATATGATTTGCGTTGATCGTTGTAAGTTGTAAGTTGTTCGTTGGATCGTATGTTGTTGGTAGTTTGATCTTCAAGGACTTAGATATATATAGTCTCTGAAATATATCCGTTTGAAATCTATCCGTTGGGCAAGATTCTGCGACAACAGACATTTGACTGAGATCCGGATATTGCGGGATTTTGAAGATCTTCTGACTTACAGTATTTAAATACTTTATCCTTTAGTATTTAAATACTTCTTTATCAACGGGACTTGACTTCTAGCGAATACTGAAGATTCCTTCTTGTCCTGTTGAGAGCTGTATGGAAGGATTACTGTATTGATATTCGAGACAGCTTCCATACTTTAGCTTTGCGGGACTCTTTGATGTATGATCAATATGCTGTATGGATGAGACTGCGAGAGGTCTTCGATACATGGTTTGATACTTGATCAGCTTTTCGATACAGCTAGAGGCGGTATCCAGGATTTGGCATATTGTCAAAACATTCTGACAATACTATCGATACAGGGACTGTTTATTCAAACAGCATCGATACAGGGTTATTGTTATCCCAACACAATTCCCTGATATCAACAAAATCATGAAGAGACTACGTATCGAAATGATACAACACATTCATACACATATACGATAACATTAATCTCATTGGCTAGTACAAGTATAAAACTTGCCTCAAACGGAAGGCGATGAAATCCTCCCACGAACGACGAACAGCATCCTCCGACAATCACAAGAACTTGAACAACCTTGAATGAAATACAATTCATTCAATAACGCAATATCAATCGAAAACAACATAATAGATAACTCCAATTCAATCATGAATCGATCAAACAACACAAACGAATATCATAGTCCTCAACTATGAATTTTAACATCCTCTAATCACTCCAATGATCAAATAACATGATCATAATGTTCTTAACACTTGTGAAAAACAATTCAACAAGGATTATCAAGAACAACATCAAATTAATCATCCCAATATGATGATATCATCACATATCATCACAAGCACCCCAAGAACATCATCAACACTACCAACATGATGTCTACACAACCACAATCACCAATTCATCAAGAATTTTGGATTAATCAGTAAGATCAACTTAACCATTTCAAGATTATGATAATTATCTTCATAACTCATCATAATCCTACACTAAAACGATTATAATCTCTCAAGAACACAACCAACAACAATAATCATCTCAAGGCTATGTTAATCATCTAACAATCTTAACATAACTCTTCCTAGACATGATTATAACACTCAAGTATTATTAAACAACAAGAAAACCCTCAACCTCAATCATCAACAACATATTCTTCATCATAAGTTCATAAAAACTATGAAACATCAACATAATCTCGAGTTAAACACATGATTAATCAACATACCTCCCGAAATGAAGAAAAACCTCAACCCTTCAAGAATCCACTTCAATCTTCAAACTCCCGAGCTCCAATCCAAGTTATGAAGCTCCTAAAAAAGTTGTAAGGGTCTGGAAATCACTAAGGAATGCAGAAGGATGATTTCTAGAGAGAGAAATCGAAAATGGATCGTGAAGAAATGAAAGACGAAGCATGTCTTTATAATTTAGAAAATTCATTACGGCTGCTATCCTCTATGCATGACATACGTTAAACCACCTTACGTACGCATCCACACTACGTAGCATACGCTACATCCTCCCAGAGGCTACTGCTTCAAAACAACCCGCCCTTACGTATGGTGCCAGAAAACAACGTACGTTAGCTCACCTGCATTACGTACGCTATAGCATAAGCATTACGTACGTAATGCCCGTTGACTTGGCTATCTCGAAAAGCCAAATTTCCGTATTATGCATGGCCCTACACCCCGAAAGTCAAATGCGATCTGATACCCTATGTTACGTACGTAACCAACATGGTTTAACGTACGTAACCTTCCGTCATTAGCATACGTAATGCTATACATGTAGCGTACGCTCTAGTTAATATACTTAGCCGAAATCAAAACTCACCAAGCAACATCCAATCGGTAAATACAATACCGACAACAAGCATAAATATTTCGATTCCGAAATATCTCGATACAATTTACATTGTATCAGTCAAACACAACAGCACTTGTACAATTCCAAATGAATACATACAATGCTATAGTAAAAATGAAAAAAATTACCCCCGAATATTACACGACAGGTACGGCTCCAATGTCCCTTCATTCCATAGTGGTGACAAGTACTTTCATCCCTTTTAACCATTGTACTTCCCTTAAGCCTTTCCTCATTTTTTGTCCACTTCTTGTGGTAAGGCTTCCTTTTAAAGTTTGAGAAATTTTGGTGATTAAGGCCTCGACCATATCCAAAATCACGCCCACGGGTATGTCCACAACCACGTCCAAATCCATGCCCACGCCCTCATCCACGTCCAAATTTCTTACTTTGTCCACGATTATTACTAGTCACAACATTCACTTCAGGGAATGGTGTTGAGCCAGTTGGATGGGCTTGATGATTTTTCGTCAGAAGTTCATTGTTTTGTTCCTCAAGAAGCAAGACTGAAATAAGTTCAGAATATTTGGTGAATCTACGTTCATGATATTGCAGCTGCAGGAGCATATTATTGGCATGGAAAGTAGAGTATGTTTTCTCCAACATATCTTTATCAGTGATATTTTCACCGCATAACTTCAATTGAGAAGTGATATTAAACATTGCGGAATTATACTCGCTTATAATTTTATAATCTTGCAATCGTAAATGCATCCAATCATAGCGATATTTAGGTAGTATCACTGTTTTCTGGTGGTCATATCTTTCCTTCAAATCTTTTCAAAGGGTTGATGGATCCTTTATAATTAAGTATTCAGTTTGGAGCCCTTCATCAAGGTGATGGCGGAGAAATATCATCGCCTTTGCCTTATCTTGATCAGAAGTTTTAATTCCTTCTTTTATGGTGTCACCAAGACCCATAGCACTAAGATGAATTTCGGCATCCAAAATCCATGTCGAATAATTCTTGTTGGTGACATCAAGTGTGTTGAATTCAAGTTTTGTAAGATTCGACATTGTAACTAAAATACAAATCAAGCATATGAATATTTTTAATGTCATGCAATTTAAAATTGGTGCTAAATATCATAGATAAACAGATTGTCTACATATAAGATTCTGAAATTCATGCCAAGCATATTGTCATAAAATAATTTTGAATTATATATACATGGAATTTATTAGTAAGTAATAAATTTCAGAGCATTAAGAAATTTAAGTATGAAAACTAATAATATATTATATTATCTAGTATATATAACTTTTGCAATATTCATTTCCCCTCCTTTTTTATTTAATAACAAATAATAATATATTAATGCATTGTGCAATAAAGATATCCATAGAGCTTATGGTTAATCAATTTGTCATTTAAAAGATTGCAAATCAACATATCCCAATATTGTAAAATCAATAACTAACTAGTAAAGAGTTTATGCAATAAGAAGTTAACATGCAGTTGTAAGTACATCAATACTACACACCATAAATATATATGTTATGGGTTTAAGTTCATTAAAACAATACTACAAAGTGAGCTTTATCATAAAATTTTGCTAATACTTATCACCAGATATTCAACAAATACAACCTGTTTTTATTTTAAATGTTATTGATTAAAACATCTAGGCAACGCGGTTAGAGAGCATAATTCTATAATTAGATAAATAAATTTAACTAATTTGAATATTGAGATCGAATTGAAAACTTAGTTCCACTTGGTTCGTAAGTAGCAAGTCTAGAAACAAAAGGCAGCGGTTTAATAAATTAGTAAGGAGTGATAAAAGCAGTGGTTTAATTAATTAAATTGTTCCATGTATGGCCTAGGCTTGTGCATCGTAGCCTGAATAATGGATACAAACTACTTAAAAATAAATAAGTGATCATGATCAATAACAAGGAACATGCCACCACTGTTTTTTAAAACCAATAAGTTCTGATCTATAAAAAGTGAAATGTTCAATTTACCACATATGTCTCACCAAAATATAGGAAACTTACTCTATAAAGTCTCTATCTTATATGCTTGAATTTTACACACTTCCGCAGCCTTTCTTCATTCTTCTTCCCATATGAACAATAAAAATAATATTGATTTCTACTAAGCACTATCATGCTGATAACGTGTTATATAATATATATATATATAAAGAGAAAACTTGAGAGATCTAGCTAATAGAGAAAAGAGAGACCATACTCATTTTACTGATATCTAAATCAAGGTACAAGCAAGCCTTTATATAGGTCATGAAAAGTATGTTACAATGGCAATGAGAAGCCAAAGGTTGGATGAATTTAATGAAGGATATATGAAAAGCTAAAGATCATCTAATAATACATAACACAAAATAAATAATTGGAAAACATAAGCTTGTATTTAATTTTAAGTTTTCACTTAAAACTAAATTGCCTACATATCCTCGTGAAGAATCAAAGCCCTACGTAGTTCTTTTACATAAAAAAGAATTAAAAATGGACTTTTATTTAATTTTAAGTTTTCACTTAAAATTAAATTGCCTATGTATCCTCGTGAGGAATCAAAACCCTACGTAGTTCTTTTACTTACCTAACTTACCTTACTTACATTTAGTCGAAGTCAGTATCGTCTTCGTCTTGATCGTCGGTTTGACTCATTTGACTAGAATTTCCTTTAGTAGTGCCTTCTTGATAGGAGTCTTGGTCTGCTAATAGGTCATACCACTTATTTTCTTGATCTCATAACTCGGCTTTTATTGCGTCTTTAAGCGTCATTTGAGCCTCGAGATTTTTGGCATCATTAGGGATCTCCGCTCGTCCAACATATGGTCTCCTTCACTGAAAGCATTCTCAACAGGGACTGTGGATGCGGGCACTGCAAGAATCTCTTGTGCCATAATAGAAAGTATGGGAAATTCGGTTCCCCTTTTTTTTCACCAATCCAACAGATCAAGGTCATTTCTTTGACCGATGTTACTACCCCTGTTGAATATGGTTCCGCCACTTGAAGGGGGTTGGATATTGCGGTTAAGAATCTAGAATTCTTTTGCGATTACGGAAGCAATAAAGTGCGGAATGTAAATGACATAACGATATATAAAGGTTCGGCAATGTGCCTACATCCTCTCTCCTTATCTTTTTCTATAGGCTTAAGATAAACATTTCCGCCTTGTCTTCTATCAGTTCAAGGGAAACTATTACAATCTTGTCTTCTTTTGGTCCAAGATAAAACATTACAATCTTTTCTTTATTGTAACACCCCCAGAATGCAACCGGGAACACGCCGTGGACCCCACACCGGAGATCCACCAGGCTGAACACAAACATATGACCAAATGTTTGACCGGCCAGTATCAAACAACATAAAGACACGGACCGAAAAGGTCACACAACAAAACCAAATAGTAATAATTTGTTACAACTCATCCCCACACTAGGGTCTAAAATACAAGACGATACAACACAGCGGAAGACTGAAAAATATTACAACGACACAACAACTACACTTGCATTCCATATCTCTTGATTAGTATCGTTGTCCATCATCTTTCGCACCAATCCTATGACTGCTCCACGCTCCAGCATTAACCTGGACACAAAACAGATATCCACTCCCCGATTACTCGGGGTTTAGTAAAACTCCACTGTTTTACTAGTGCAAGTATCAAACCATACCAAATGTGACAAGTAATTACCAATCATAAATCAGACAACCACACTCTAACAATCACAAGTCAACAACCATTCAGGTATTCCCTAGAAGTTTTATTAATATAGAAACCGACACCAGTGGAGTCTTTGAAAATGAAATGCCATCTAGGGAATCTTAGAAAACGCAAATCTTTTAGGAACTCATGTCCTAGGTTTGTCAAAAGCCTCTAGGAACTCATGTCCTAGGTTTGTCAAAAATTTCTAGGAATTCATGTCCTAGGTTTGTCAAAATCCTTCATATTGGAAACATGCCCAACGGTCAATCAAAACGTTTGTGGACTCTTATCACATATACCGCATACAACAATCATAACACTCATGATCCCTTGTCACGTGGTTCCGTAGGTTCATCAACCCGCACAGACTATGCCAAGTACAATAACCATAACACCGTGAACTCATGTTACGTGTCAAACATAACAAACATAGCACTCGTGATCCCATGTCACGTGGATCCGTAGGTTCATCAACCCGCACGGACTATGCCAAACACAAATATCATAATACCGTGAACTCTTGTCACGTATCAACACAACAAAGACAACACTCGTGATCTCTTGTCACATGGCTCCGTAGGTTCATCAACCCGCACGGACTATGCCAAACCAAAACAATCACAACATCCAGTCCCGACTCCGTGATCTCTTGTCACGAGTCACCGTAGGCCCCGTCGAACCCACACAGTTGGATGTACTATGTCCTGACCCCATGATCGACTGCCATGTGTCATCGTAGGCCTCGTCAGACCCGCGCGACTGGACCTCAGCACCACATACTAAGTTCCAATTCTATGGACCCTTTCCATGAATCCTCGTAGGCCCCTTCGATCCCGTATGAGTGAACTTAGCATCACAACACATATCTTCACAATTACATTCACTTTTTACCAAGTCCATTCACGGCAAATCAATCACATTGATCACTACAACATCACGCATCACGCGCACATAACACAATCTCAACACACAAATCATCATCATCATCATCAACGACACACGACCAACATAGCTCATAACCAATACACAATACATTGCACAACCCTATGTACAACCAAGCCAACACGATTATCACAATCTTGCACATAAAACACGATACACAATACATATATCCAAGTAACATAGTCATCACCAATCCCATACAATGGGTAAATGAAGAGAAAGAATGAAGAAATGGGTTTAGAAACATGTTTCTCACGTTTTATGCTACTGCCAGACCAACCTGACCGTGTCGTATTTGACACGGTCGTGTCACATGGGCAGAGCTGGATTTGTGTCGATAGTTTTTACAAATATGAACATAACATTCTCATTCGAACTCGGATTGACTCACCATTTGAACTATGGAAAGCTAACTTTATTATCTATCATACAGTAAAGTTTCAGTATTTTTGGAGTTTTCTAAAATTTCTGCTGATTTTACAAAGTCAAACCTCGATATAGAAAAGTCGAAATAGTATGTTGATTAATCCGAAACAATATAAAATCTCCCTCAAATGACGAAAAGTGCTGAACAAAACATGTCCAAAATATGTCAATAAACACAAACGAGTCGCTAGAATCTAAAAATATAGAAACAAAAATCCCGGGTATTACATTCTCCCCCACTAAAAATAAGTTTCATCCCGAAACTTAAAACAAAGACATCACGGTAAACGCCACGCTCAAACATACAATTATCAACTCTTGACCCCGTGATCTATAGTCACGTTTCCCCATAGGTTTAACAACCCACGCGGATTGAGTCGAAACAGTACATCAACATCAATTATGCTCGTGACCCCGTGATCTCCTGTCACGTGTCTCCGTAGGTTCAACAACCCACACGGATTGAGCTAAGCAACAATCACAACAAACATGCTCGTGACCCCGTGATCTCCTGTCACGTGTCTCCATAGGTTCAACAACCCACACGGATTGAGCTAAAACAAGCATCACAATAATCCACATGGAAATATTCAAACCAGAATATCAGATATCAAGTACCATTCATCAAACATCACATATCAAGTCTACACACAAGATAAAATCCACAAGACCAACATAAAATACTATCACTGGGCACCGCTGGGCCCACCAGAAGTAGGAACGAAATCTCGCTTCCCGAACATTATAGAAACAGCCTCACAATGCACCGCTTGGTGCCCCGCTTGACCACACTTGAAACAATTCACTTGCGGTGAACGACAATTCTTACTGGTGTGGCCCACACGACTGCAGTTGAAACACATTTTCACACTGCTGCCCTTACTAACCACCGGAATAGGATTGTTGGACAGACCAATTGAACGAGAAGTATTTCCAACCGAATGATGCGAATCAACAGGCTCATGAAACTCACTCATCTGACCCTTAGAGAAACTACCAATAATCTTCCGTTCCTTACTTTCTGGACTAGTTTCTATCATAGAAATGGCCATCTCAATCGTTAACGCTCGATCCTGATATTCTTTTAGAGAAGTACATCTAAGAGGAGCCATGCTCTAATGTATTCAAGGTTTCATACGCGTATCAAAATAATGGATTTTGTCTGCTTCACTCCTCACTTGCTCATGAACCTAACCCAACTGTTGATTATAATCGACTATCACCTGGGATATCGACACATCCTGGGGCGTGGCCGAGAAAAAATCAACACTCCTGTGCTCTCGAACAGGTGGCGGACAATACTCAGCCTCCATGGCAGCCTTGAACTCGGCCCAAGTAGCTCTACGATCTCTTAGCGTTGCGGCCTCCCACCATTCTGCGTCTTCCTTGTCAAGAAAGTATTGGGCAATAGGTACCCTCCTCTCATCCGGACAAGATACAGCATCAAATGTTCTTCCCAGCTGGAAGATCCAGTTCTCCCAACCTAACAAATCATAAGCACCCACAAAACGAGGTAGATGCATTCTCATCACGTCTCGCAACCACTTACTAGCTCAGTCATCCCCCTCGGGAGGTTCATTCCGGTTCGCTGCTTGATTCATCTGTGCCAAATGATTTACCAACTGCTGGAGGATGGTGGCGGTGCCAACATTAACATTATCCCCAGCTGACTGCTCCTCCTCACGCGACTGGTCATCCCGACCATCTGTACTGAGCTGGTTGGCACTTGACAACGAGCAAATCACCGAATCACGATCTTGATTACGTCCACGGCTGCGACCACGACCTTGCCCTCGCCCTCTCGGCATACTGATCATACAATCATTCAATACAAGGAAACATAGCATCACATAATTATGACATCACGTATTCTTATCACAATATCAACACAAAAAGTAATCACATGTTACCACTCAGCATCATCACAATCAACAACACATAGGGTAATCATGTGTTACCAAAATCATCATCACAATCAATAGCACATAGGGTAATCACGTGTTACCACAATCATCATCACAATCAACAGCACATAGGGTAATCACGTATTACCACAATCATCATCACAATCAACAGCACATAGGTTATCCCATGGTCAGGCTATCTTGGCATAGACACCCAGAGGTTCCACCGAACCATCCCCTGGTGGATAATGCATACAACAGATATTTCCACATATCAACAAGCACATCCAAGTCATACAACATAATGCATCTTAACACGCGCTAAGCATACTATTTAGCATGCGTTATACGCTATTGACACAATTCAGAAAGATTTTCCTCCACCCTTTTTAAAATTAAAATCATGTTTGAATCATAAATACAAAAAAAATTTAGGGTGTGAGGGTTTTAAAATCATTTACTCGATCATTTAAAAATAGAACCAATACACGAAAATCATTTTCTTAAAATCCTTTCAAACACGACAAAATGCCGTCAACGGTAAAATTTTACCAAGCATCCAAAATACTTTAAGACACCTCCTTCAAAAATGTTGTCATAGGGTTCCATTAAAATACAAGGTTAGTTCGTTGAAATTTAAAATTTTCCAAAATCAATATCAACCCACTGTTTGATCGTATCGTCAAAACCGTTTTCAAAATTTGTTTTTCCACCAGTGTACTGAAGCCATGGTAACTTTAAGAAAATCATATTCAAGCATACACGCGACGGATATGATTGCAACAACTATCTAGAATTAACCAATCTTAAAATGTATGCCCACTCGGCATACGGACTCATAAATTCCACAAACAACTCATAAATATCGGGTTCAAACACATGTCAAACCATCATCCAAGTTTAACAACATAACTAACGAACACCGTTTTCGAACACATGTCGAACCATCAATACTTCCCTTGAGCATCTCTGATCAGTACACACGTAATGCATCACAAGCACCAAATACCACTTCATTTCACAACAAACTTATGATAGAGTCAGTAAACACAAAATACAACGGAGGAGACTTACATCACAGAGCACACGAAGATGACAGTCGCCCATGATACTAATCTTTTCTCGTCATCCGACAACTTAAGTGACGGAACAAAACACAACTCAACTCAACTCGTCAATCGACACCTCGAATGACAACACAATACATCACTCGACTCGAACCGACAACCTAGGTTTCCACAACCTAAGCTCTGATACAATAACCATAACACCGTGATCTCATGTCACATGTTAAACACAACAAACATAACACTTGTGATCCCTTGTCACGTGGTTCCGTAGGTTCATCAACCCGCACGGACTATGCCAAACACAAATATCATAATACCGTGAACTCTTGTCACGTATCAACATAACAAACACAACACTCGTGATCCCTTGTCACGTGGCTCCGGAGGTTCATCAACCTGCACGGACTATTCCAAACCAAAAAAATCACAACATCCAGTCCCGACTCCATGATCTCTTGTCACGAGTCACCGTAGGCCCCGTCGAACCCACACGGTTGGATGTACTGTGTCCTAACCCCATGATCGACTACCGTGTGTCATCGTAGGCCTCGTCAGACCCGCACGACTGGACCTCAGCACCACATACTAAGTTCCAATTCCACTGACCCTTCCCATGAATCCTCGTAGGCCCCGTCGAACCCGCATGAGGGAACTTAACATCACAACACATATCTTCACAGTTACATTCACTTTTCACCAAGTCCAATCACGGCAAATAAATCACATTGATCACTACAACATCATGCATCACGCGCACACAACACAATCTCAACACGCAAATCATCATCATCAACGACACACGACCAACATAGCTCATAACCAATACACAATACATTGCACAACCATGTGTACAACCAAGCCAACACGATTATCACAATCCTGCACACAAAACACGATACACAATACATATATCCAAGTAACATAGTCATCACCAGTCCCATACAATGGGTAACACATAATTGATTCACACGAACCACGTTTTCAAAGGTAAACCAACCATCAAAACACAACACACGATTTCTAATCACAAGACACAAGTTGTATAACAAGATACTTGCCCCAGAATCGGCACACAAATACTCCAACAAACACGGCTCGACCGAAGTGCCTCGAAACCTACAACTTTCGGAAGACACAACGAAAACACGATCACAACGAGGTTCCAGACCAACAACAATGGAAATCACACCAAACTATCGAAGAAAGACTCATTGAAACATTTAATCGAACATTAAATGTTCCCTGTTCTTCAAGAACACTAAATTCATCAACCGGGTTGAACAAACCGAAGATATAGATATACAATCCATAAATCATGATTAATAACATCATATAACATCAATCGATTCATCAAAACGGACTAGAATCGAAATCAAGAGCAAAACCCCAAAATAGTTTGAAAAAGTATTTTCAAATAATTACCTCAATCCGGATGAAGAACAAGGATTAGATGTTGTTAATCCACACCAAAACCTTGATGATTATGTTTAAGGATGACATATTGATGAACTTTCGACAAAATTTCGTTTGAAATCGCCCAATTCGCCAAATGAAGAGGAAGAATGAAGAAATGGGTTCAGAAACCTGTTTCTCACGTTTTATGTTGCTGCCAGACCAAGCCAACCGTGTCGGATTTGACACGGTCGTGTCACATGGGCAGAGCTGGATTTGTATAGACAGTTTTTACAAATATGAACATAACTTTCTCATACAAACTCGGATTGACTCGCCGTTTGAACCATTGGAAAGATAACTTGATTATCTATCATACTGTAAAGTTTCAGTATTTTTGGAGTTTTCAAAAATTTCTGGTGATTTTACAAGTCGAACCTAGATATAGAAAAGTCGAAATAGTATGCCGATTAATCCGAAACAATATAAAATCTCCCTCGAATGATGAAAAGTGCTGAACAAAACATGTCCAAAATATGTCAATAAACACAAACGAGTCGCTAGAATAAAAAAAATATAGAAACAAAAATCCCGGGTATTACATTTATGTCAGTCCAAGATAAACCGTTTTCCTTTTCTTATTGGATAAGGAATCAACCTTTCTAGTTTTCTATCGGCACTAGAAAAACCTACTTGGATTTAGATTATAATTCTAACATCCACGATCCTAATAACACCGAATCAAATCTACAATCCTTTTTTTTCTCTCGTGTATGGTTGCGTGAATTTGACACTCAAACTCTTATGAATTAAGCTCGATTACAACAACAATAATATATATAATGTATATCATATATATAGCAATTTGCTTGATGTTGTTGTTATAAATAACAACAAATGCATTGATATTAATAGGCTCCAAAGCCTAACAAGCTGTTACTGCCTGTCTTCTCTAGCTTGCGCTATTTCCTCCTTTAGCGTGCGCCAAGTCGTGTTACATACGTGAACATTGCTTGGTTACATACGTTAACTATTGATCAGATTAGTCCAGTGGCTTCTTCCACTTTCTTTAGCGTACGTTAATTTGATCCGTAGTGTGCGCTAATGTATCATGAGATAGCCGTTGACATGATGACATACTCCATGACGTCATCGATCCAAGTTTGAATTTGAATACTCATAGCGTACATTAACTTTACAATCTTGCATATGCCATTGCCTTCGTAGCGTGCGTGAAAATAATACACTAGCGTGCGTTATCTGCATGTGACCGTTTTAATTGTTGACCTTATGGAATCCTCCAACGGGCTTATATTCAAACTTAGCGTACGTTACTTGCTAGTATTGTGTACGTTAACTCTTGTTCATTGCGTGCGCTAGTTTATGTACTAACGTGCGTTATCTGCATGTTTCTTTGCTTTTTTGTCCGGATCTTGCGTCTTCGACTTCTTGATGATTAATTGTTGTTTTTCTTTGTTCGTCAACACATAATAAAAACCTTTAATATATGTGTATGGAATAGAATATTTCAACAACCCCCCCTTTTTGATGATGACAAAACAACAAATGTTCGATGGGATTAACACCTGTAAATACAAAAATATACAGATCAAAGTTTTCGGCTTTGTCCATTTCGTTAGTTTTCTCCTCCCTCATACCTTCTTCTTCTTCTCCCCATTTATTATTTTTGCCCATTAGATCTTTTCATTTTCTCCCTCTTTTTGTCATTAGCAAAAAGTACATTTAGCCGACGAAAAATTATTATGAAAAAAATGGGCGAAACTCCTCCTGAATATATTAACTCCCCTTGAGTTAAATAACCATTTGCTTGAATAATTAATTTTGAATTTTGAGGATCCAACCGACTCTTGGTCGTTTTTCATTTGGTAAATAAATGATATTTGGTATTATGGTTAGGAATCCATATCTTATTTATTTTTATCATCCGTCTTAGGCTTTTACAATCCAAAATATGATGCTCAATTTTCAAATATTTACCACATTGGGGTACTTTCAAATTTAAGGATTCATTTTTATCACTTTGTGTGAATCCTAATCCTTGTTTATTTAACGAAAATTTTTGAATCGACAGTAATTTTTTAAATTTGTCATTACCGCAAGAAAATTTGTTCATTAAATTTTTAAGTTTGTTTTGAATTTTTGGCAACTCATCTTTTCATTTATTTTTTCTTTCTAAATAAAGAGAATATTCGTTTTCAATTAATTTCTTTTTTTCTTGAATTTTGAAAATTTCATCTTCCAATAATTTATTTTACATTTTGAGGGATTTGTTATCTTTTAATGAATTTTGAAAATCTGTGTGTAATAACTCGAAAGTAGTAAGCAGTTCATCTTGAGACGAGGTATTTACCTGACTTTCATCATCACTGTCGTCAAACGAACTCCTTGACATGAGTGCGAGATTATTTTGAATATTTTCATCTTCATCTTCTTCGTCACTCCATGTGGCTATTAGCACTTCCTTCTTAGAAGTCATGCCACGACAATCTTTTGCAATATGGCTGGGTTTTCGACAATTTCGACAATTATTGTCGAACCGATTTCACTTATTCCGGGATTGCGAGTGAATGTCTTTTCTTCGCCGGTTTAATAAGTTTTGATACTTATTGATGTTCTTGGCATAAAATGCTGATTCTTAATCATTATCATCCATCGAGATTTCTTGATTATTATCTGACATCTTCTTAGCTTTTAAAGCTAGTGTTTTCTCCTTGAGTTTTAGCTTGGCATTTTGACATTTAAGCACAATTTCGTAGTTGATTAGCGAGCCGACAACGGAGTTAAAATCAAGAGTGTTGAGATCTTTAGCTTCCATGATAGCCGTAACCGTCCCATCCCATTCACGATGTAGTGATCTTAATATATTCTTGACTTTTTCACTACTCGATAATGGTTTCCCAAAATATGCTAGTTCATTTATGATGACTGAAAATCGGTCGAGCGTGTTTGTTATGCACTCGTCTTTAATATCCGACAGTAATTTCTTATCTAATGTTGTATTATTCGGATAATTTGAGTATCTTTGTAATCATGTTACATTTAGTTAATGTTTATTGATGCCGGGATATATCAGAATAGACTTGATTATAACTATCAATCGCATTATGGTTGATTTCTTGACATTGTGTAGATTGTTACATTTTTGGGCTAGGTTTTCTGTGTTTAACGTACGCTAAGGTTTTCACTTAACATACGCTAATTCGTTGGCTTTGCGTACGTAATGGAGTTCCGGTTACATATGTAATGCTGAGAATCTTATCCTATCTCAACTTTCGGCATGAGGGGCCGGACATGATCCGGATAATTGGCCTTTTTGAGGCAGCCAAGTTGACGTACATTACGTATGTAATGCTGAGGCTATAACATACGTAATGAGGTTGGTATTTTGAGGCAGTAGCCTCTGGAGGCAGATTACATATGTAACATTTTACGTGTAGCGTACGTAAAGGCATTAACGTACGTTATCTTTATGCGATAACGTACGTAACGAACTGTGCAGTTTATAAAAAGACAGCTTCTGTCTTTTAGTTGCACATCCCAACTTTGGTTTTTCTCTCCAACTATCGTCCCCTTACCTCCCTAGACCGACTATACTCCCTTCCAACCTGTATTTGAGCCTTGCATCTTGGATTGGAGCTTGTTGATTGGAAGTTTAAAGGTGTTCTTGAATCTTGGAGTGTGTTGTTGTAGTTTTGGTGGTTGTTCTTCGTTTCTGAAGGTATGTTGTGCGATTCTACTCTATATTTTCGTAGTTATGATGATAGTGATATAGTATACTACCCCTAGTGTTGAATTAATCAAGTGAAACATGTTCGTGGTTAGGCTTTTTAACACTTCTTGATGAATATGATAATTAGAGGGTTGGAATGAAGATGTTCTTGATGTTATAATGATAATGATCACGTTTATATAATCATACTCGTCTTGTTGGATGTGTTAACACCAGTGGAGCAATAATAGTCATTTAGCTTCATTGTAGTTAAGTTTAATCGATGGAATTGTTGATATAAAATGTATTAGAACACCATGTTAAGAACTTAGTGAATGTTGGAGATTAGGATGATGTTCTTGAACCTAAAAACTATAACTTCATTTCTGTTTTGGCTTAGCAAAGTCTTTGAGAGATGATACAAGGGTTTTGATGAAAACAACTATAACTCTTATATATGAAAATCGGTTGTGTTAATACCTTAGGTATGTGTTGATTACCATATTAATAAGTTGATAATGTTCTTAGGAATATATTATTGATGGTAATGTTAGTTCTCAACGATCCTTGTGTAATAAAGGACATAGATGTTAAAGAACTTGGTTAATCCGATTGTTAATGGTGACGTTTAATGTATAAACTTGTTTATAGTGATAACAAGAGTATTAAAAGGACATTTTAGAATAGTAATCCGATTTGTGGAATACAAACTATATGTATTGAATTTAACCAATAGTTGATAGAATGTTCATTGAAATAGAATTAATTGAACGAGTAGGTTTCGGGTGTCGTTTCCTACGAATTGATATCAATATTATGTGAATTTATTATTGAATGAATTACGATTCATTCAAGGTTGCTTGTTCGATTGAGTATTTAATCGAGGATACCGTCTGTTTGATCGTTTGGAGAAAGACTATCGTTCACCTACGGAATTTAGGCAAGTTATCTTGCTTGGTTATAATAATGATTGCATTCTTGTGATGGTTATACGTTTCGTGTATATGAAACACTTATGAATCTGTGATTCGTAGTTCGATATTGTTCTTGATGATGTTACGTTTTTCATCATGGGATTGCATTTCCAAGTTCATCACCTTTGAATCGTTGATTTCGTTGATCCTTATTGTCACTTCGATGAGTTTCTTGATCCTTAATCGGATATATGATTTATTAAATTTGTTGTCATGTTGTATCGTGACCTATCTGGAATCATATCTGCGTGCCGATTAGTTATTGTGTAGGATTTTTAGCCAGGCACATATATAGTCATACGTGGATGTTTCCGTATTGGACTGTGCACACGAGACGTAGTTCGTGAGGCTAATTAGGTACATTGTCACAGGTATATTCTGGATTCCGTAAACGGGGCGGACATGTGCACGGAAATATTTCCGGATCGGGCGTACTGTGATGTCGTTCTTGAGCCATATTATTTGGTCGTTCATAGTCCATGTATGATTGTATATGTTCGACGGTTTGTGACTGATTGTTCATATGCCCGAGGGGTATGTTCAATAGTCGGGATGTTTCTTTGAGATCTAGTATATGTGAATTGTATAATGTCTGGAGAATCATTCATCATGTATATCTGACCCTGTGTTTTGGGCGAAATACTTGTGTTGTATTTTAGGTCGAGGCAAAGGCAAGGCACGGGAAGAGCATGGTGACGGCGAAGGGTTCTAAGGATACTAGTTCGGGGCCCCTAAATCTTTTGTTTTCCGGTTATGCTTGAAAACCGTGTAATATTATTTTCCGCTTCATTTAAACTATTGCCCAACTGTATTGTTATTTGAAGTATATTCCATCTCCATATGGTTTATACTTGTATTTGGATCTTGTGTATGTTAAGGCCATTGGCCATACTATTTATAAACTCCTAATCGGAGTAATGACTATTTATTATGGTTCGGTATCACAAGGTAATATATATTTAGTCTGTATTTTGGTATTGCCTGGTGGGTCTCAGTGTGGGGTCCATGGCACTGTAATAGCCACATTTTGGGGTGTTACAGAAGATGGTATCAGAGAGTCGTTTTCTCTTTAAGAGTCATTGTGGAATGAACTAGTATCAAGAGACCTTCATGTCACGTGTGACCTGTGCAAGCACCTGACCCTACGAGCCAAATACGGTATGTACTTTATGAGCCATGATTTAATTACTGGCGTGATATTGATATCGAAATGAATCTCTTTGTTGATCTTGATATTTCGAGGATCTGTGGCAGGATTTATCTAATTTATATTGTGAGGTAAATTCTGGATTGATTATGTGATTGTAATTGTTCGACTCGATGTCGATATGATATTCTATATGGCACTCGTAGTGTCGATAATTCATTATGAACTGTTTTCTTGAATATGTAGTTCCTTTGTTGCTATTAACTTAGCATGAATTTTGATTGGTCATAAAGATAGTCATGAAGTGTGCTTATGGTTATTATTATTGTTTGATTCTTTCAGTATGGAAAGAAATCTGAGAGGCCGTGGTAGAGGGGGACGAGGCCGCGGAAGGGACTGAATCCCGAGACCATAAGCCAACACGTATTCGAATGTGGAGCAGAGTTCCGCAGGCAGTGATTCGCCTCCTAGGGACCAATCGCACCACACTGAACATGAGAATGCGCGTGTCGATCCTTACGTTGTTATGCAGGGCATGATGGCTCAGATAACCCAGATGGGTCAATTGATGGAATCTATGCATAGAGCTACTACTGGCCAGCAGCAAGAACCTCATCCACCACCTCCTGTGCACGGCGGACCCGTGAGTCATATCATCAGCGACATCTCTCACCAGCGACCCCCGACTTTTGAAGGATACTCTGAGCCTGCTGATACTGTACATTGGATTGAACAATTTTAGAAATTATTCGAAATGGTGGACTGCTCAGAAGAGAATCGGGTCTCCATAGCAGCTTACTATCTTAGCAAGGGCGCCCACACCTGGTGGCTTTCGGTGAGGCCAGCTGATGGTGTATATACTTGGGAGGTATTTAAAAACCTCATGTTAGACTGTTATTACCCAGGTCCACTCCGTGTGGCCAAGCTGTCAGAATTGCTGAACCCAGATGTAATATCCGCAATTTCGAATTTCGGTAATTTTCTTTTTTTGGCAGAAGTCCGTTTTGACGACTCGCTCATGACCGTTTTGTCATTCCGAGAGTGATTAATTCTGCACTTTTTGTCATCCGAGTTCGTTTCGATATCGTTTTTTTGAGTTCCGAGCTTTTTAGCGACTTTTCCGCACTTGAGTTCGATTCTAGCGAATCTCGTTCGGAACTGCTGTTTCGAGTTTCCCGTAAGTTTGTTTAACTTTGTTAGAAGTGTTATGAACTTCGGTTTGGTTATTCGATCACGTATCATGATTTTCGGACGTTTTGGGCCATTTTCGTAATTTTCCAAAGTTTTGGGTAATTACTTCCGTTGTCGAATTCCGAGCCTTCGGGTGGTCGTAATTGTGTGTTCTCTTAGCTCTTAGATTCGTCTTTGCGAGTACGTCGTAACCGTACCTTCGATTTATACTCAGGTTCGGGTTTCGGGGTCGTCCGGGCTGTCGGAGTGGCCACGGCCGAGTCACGGCCGGAGCAGGGCCTGGCCTGGCCGAGTTACGGCCATAAGGTGCCGGTTACGGCCGTAATGTGTGCGAGTTACGGCCGTAAGCGTGATCGGGTACGGCCGTGCAGTGGGCATCTTAGGACGAAAGGCGATTCTGGCCGTAATGTCCGCGATTCTGGTCGTAAGTGTCCGGCGATTCTTTGGACCGATTTTTGACGAATGCCGGTTACGGCCGTAACCCTGCCGGCTATATATAGCCTGGGCTCGGCCAGACTTCGTTTTTTTCATTTTTTCCTCGTTTCTGTGCGGCTGCGGACGGGAGTGACCGGTAGGATGTGTTCTTGGCCGATTCTACTCATTTCCAAAGCATTTTGGAAGATCCTTGTTGATTATATCAACATCTAATCCGTGTTCTTTGCCGAATCGAGGTAATCTCTTGAAATCTCCTAGGGTTGACTTTCAAGATTTCTTTTTAATCCTTGTTGTTCGTCCAATTTCGATGATTTGGTTGATGTTATTGAACCTTATTAATCGTGTTCTATGGGTTGTATATCCATATTTCAAGTTTGTTCAACTCGATTAGTGATTCGAGTGTTCTTGGGAGTTATCGAACATTGAGTGTTCGACTAAATGTCCCAATGAGTTTCCCTTCGATAGTTTGTTGGGATTTCCATTGTTTTGGCCTTGATAATCGTCGTAACCATGTGTTATTGTTCCTTCCGGAGGTTTATAGGTGTTCGAGGATTCCGATGTTGAATCCCGTTTGGTGATTGATGATTCGTGTGGTGTTATTCTCGTAATACTCGTGGTGTTATCGCGTTCTCGATATTGTTCGGGGGTTCGGGGCTATTCGACCGCGTCCTATCCGTCGTCTCGTTGTGATCGTGATTTCGAGGCAAGTACTTTGCCCATACTATTCTTGTTTTGTGAATATGATTAATCTTGTTGGTATTCTTAGTTTCCCTACGGATTCATGGTATATTTTGTGGTTTTTACGAAATCGAGAGGGTTTGGTTGTGGTCCGCCCTCGTTGTTGTTTATATATGAATATACATGAATCGTAAGCGGGTTTTCGGGTGTATTCCAATTCCATATTCATTTAGAAATGGTTGTGATTGTATTCTTCGAATCGTTAGGTTCGGTTTCGTTGGTTCCTAGCGTTCGTTGGTGACTTTCCTTTCCATTCGTTGCGTCGTCAATTATTCAAGGCAAGTATTTTTTGGAAACCTTTATGCTTAACGTGAAATGGTAATGTATATTGTGTGTGCTTTACTCACCCTGGGAGGGTCCGACGGGACCTCGGGGGAATCTATGACTTCACTCTGGATTCACGAGTTTGTTTCGCTAGCCAGCTCGGGAGGGTCCTAAGAGGCCTCGGGTGGGATTCATGGTGGCGTCCTGGTCCTAGGCGATGCATGTGCGTGATTTGTTTTATAAAGTGGCCAGCTCAGGAGGGTCCTTAGAGGCCTCGGGTGGGATTCATGGTGGCGTCCTGGTCCTAGGAAAATTTGATTATTTGACTGTTTGTTTCCGGAAAATACATGTCTCGTTTTGACTTTTTGAAATTGATATTGGTGCATGTACTATGAAATGTGTAAGCGATTGGTTTGCCTTGAATACTTGTACTAGCGTAATTTATAACCCCTTTGGGGACCCGTTTTGGGGAAATTCTTGTTATGGATTTCAGGTTATGTTCAGTCAGACGATCGGGTGCTGGGATGGTACGAGGATGTCGGCCAAGGTTGTTGACATGTGCAATTGAGTCTTGTTATTTTCTACTGTCTCTTTTGATGTGGATGTTTTCCAAATTGTAAACTTATAGATGTACTCGCGAGTACTTAGGCTTTTCCTTTCGGATTGTGATTGGTCTTCGTTGGAGTTACTGTATTTGTCGGTTGATGTTTATTATGTCGGTTGTACCGGACGTGTTGTTTTATGTTCTTGTTGTTAACAATTATTTCCTTGCTAACCGAGACGGTTAGTCGAGTGGTGTTTTTCTTGTGTTAGCCTGGTGGGTCCCATGTAGGGGTCCACGGCGCTGTAATACACCTCGAATATCTTGGGGGTGTTACAGAAAATGGTATCAGAGCTCTAGGTTTATGGATACCTAGGCTTGTCGGTTAATTGGGTCTATTGGCGTTTTATTTTGCACATTGTCACACCGCTGCCGGCATCTCAGTACATCCAGTGCTCGTAAGTTTTCCTTACTCGATTCTCTTGTTTTCTCATATTGTATTTCCACTTCTTGAACTGTGATTGTCTCTCTCGTACTTATCGTCGAGTTATTTTTTTTTGATCCATCCGGTTCGTGTACTTTTGATTCTAGTATTGCGCAGTCCTTTATCTCTCTGAAGTATGTGCGCCGTTCCGGGCTTGACCGTTTGTCGTTTTGCGAGCCTTCCATCACTAACTTCCTAGCGTTGGTGGGATCGTTGGTGATCGAAAGATCCGAGATTTGCTCCGTGGTATATTGTGAGAGGGCTTGACTCTCTAGTCTTTTGTTGTATGATGGAATATGTATTTGGTAATGGTGATATACTAAATGTATGTTGAGCCGAATGTACCGATGGTTTGGACACCGAAGGGTGCAGTATGATGTAGAAGTTTGAACATTGAAATGTTCTGGGAAAGGTATCGATGGCAGAGTTTGTTGAGAAACTCACATAGCTGGTTTCGACATATGTCCAAATCGGTGTTCTTTGGTTACGCTGTTAAACTTGAAGAGATAGTCTGACATATTCTTGGAATTAGCATTTCCGAGTTGCGCTTGTTGAACTGGTGATTTTTGAATGCCGTATATGCGTGTGTTCGGAAGTTGTTAGTACTTGGCTAATTATTATTACTTACAACCAATGTGTTTCTATTAATAATAATACATGCGGCGTGCATGCTTGAAAATTTCTTAGACTTGATCGTATTGTAGGTTTTTGAAAAGTGACATGAATTTGGGCGAGCCAGCCTTGTATTTTCAAATAAAACCTTGTGTCGGTATTTAAAAGTCGTGTATAAAAGTGTTTAGGACATTTTATAAAAGGCTACCGCTGTTAAACCCTTGTCGTGTTTGAAAGGGTCTTGAAAACAATTTTTAACTTATCGGTTTTATTTTCGAATAACTAGAGTATACGATTTTTAAAAATCAAATTAGCTTGGGGAAACCTAGGCTGTCGAATCATGTGGTGTTTGTTGAGTTTTGTCTTGACGTATTTTGTCTGAATTAGTCGCATCGCGACGCGTTGTTTGGGATCATTGGTCGTGATTAGTATCGAGGGGCGGTCGTCACTTACGTGCGACCTGTGGATGTAAGTCTCCATTCTTTGTGTTGTGCCTCGTGTGACACGAGCTATTTTTTTTTATTATTTGTTAAGTGATGGAATCCTCTTATGGATTTTGATTTCTTGATATGTGATTATTTGACTCTCATATTTCGTTCATGTGAGGAGTAGTGTTGCTGGATTGTGCATGTTGGACTGTATTTCTTTTATCCGCTGCGTGAGTTCTTTTGTAATGGCTTTCGGTATTTTACCAACTGAGTTTTATTTCGAAAACCGATTCCCTTAACCGAGTTTTTGGCATTATGGCCTTGATCATTTTGGCGAAATTCTTATGACGGTATTTAGTATTTTCTAAATGGCTTTTGTAAGTTTTTGAAATATTACCGTCATCAGCCTTTTTGGCGTTTTTGTAAATGGTTTTATTCTGGTGGGTTCCGGCGCGGGTCCCACGGCGCTATAAAGTTTTGTGTAATTACCTGAAATTTTTGGGCATTCTAGCCTTTTTGGCATCGTCCTTTTTGGCATTGAATAATTTTCGAAAACTTGAGTATCTTAGAAATAAATTTCGAGATGTACGTTTAAAACGAATTTTTTTTTTCACGGTACTTCCAAGCTGCCACAATATGTTTCAAAAATTCTTCTACCTCGAGGACCAAAATGTTTTGAGACATTGCCAATGTTTTATAAACACTTTTACTTAGACCCGAGGGTCGAATATTCTGAAAGTTTTTACTAAGAGAAAGTGTCCTCATTTTTATCTAATGTGAAATGGTTCTCCAAAGTCTCGATAACGATGTCTCACGTTTGTACTTTTTTTGAAAGGTGATACTCAAGATCAACCGGTGTTCTTCTAAAATTATTTTCAAAATGAGGTTTTCATTTTTAAAACCTATCCATTCCCGTTTAAGGGCTGGGTATGTATGTATGATGTTCGCGTTCTCATTACAATGTTTGCTCCCGAGTATGATCGAATTGGCGGTGTGAGCGTTGAGTCGCTTTCCACACAATTGTTGTGTTAACCCTCTCTGAGAGGTGGGATGTTGGTGTTGAATATTGTCGCCTCGTGGTGATTTCTGCGTTGTCGCGCGTGTGCGAGCTGTTAGAGCTTGGTTTGGTATGGCCGTGTGCATCGGTAATCGTTCCATTATGTGTCGGTTGTTTAATCTCTTGTTACCTTGCTCCTGTTTTTGTGAATTTCGTGGATGAGGTCGGGGGTAATACCCATATTATTTTTGGCTTCTGTATTTTCTCTTTCTCTAGTCTACCGATTCGCTCATGTTCGTTGATACCTTCCGGACTTGTTCTGTATTTCGGTTTCGTCGTTCGAACAAGCTGTGATCTTGTTTTGGGTCGATCTGGTTATCGTTGTGACTTTTCCGAGTCCGGTTCAATTCTTGTGAACCTTATTTGGAAGTAACATCTTTTGGTTCCATTAGTTCTTTTATTCGAAGTGGATCGGATTTTGAACTTCTGTATGTTCGGCTCTGTCGACACGTTTATGTTCGTTGACATTTTCTGAGCTTGTCCTGCCCCTTGCTTTTGTTGATCGAACGAGTGTGGTATTGTTTCGGAATAACTCGTTTGTCGTTGTGATTTTTGAATTGCTATTCCCTTTCCTGGGATCTTATGTGAATGCACATCTTGTTGTTTTCACCGGATCATATATTGTCTCGAGTCGAGATGTGAACCTTGGAGTTGTTGTTTGAATTTTATTGTTCTTCGTGATTCGAAAATGATTGTTCGATTTTTGTTGTCTCGATCGTGGTGGTTCGATCGTTTGATTGTTCGGTTTTTGTTGATCTCATTTCATGATTGTTGAACGTTCAGACTCCTTCGTAGTTCCCTTAAGTTCGGGAGATTTGCCTCGGTTTCGATCTTCCAACCCTTGGGCGGTGGAATTCCGTATTTCTTCAGCGATTGGCTCGCGTTTTGATTGATGTACCGTTGGGGTGGTCGATCATATTGATTTTCGTTCGTTGCGTTTTATGATTGTTCGGATAATCGACTCGATTGTATTGTCCATTTGATGACGCTTATCACTTGTTGATTTTGTTATGTCTCTATCGGTGGCGTTGTGTTAGTCGCCGTGGAGCGTATTTTCACGCCGTATGCCTCTTTGCGTTTCTTGCAGCGTTTCGCCGTCGGGCGCAAGTTTTCGGTTTTTGTGTATCTCGTCGAGTTTTCCTGACGGGTATATTGCTTCCCCCTACTTGTTTTAAGTTTCGGGACGAAACTTCTTTTAAGGAGGGTAGAATGTAATATCCGCAATTTCGAATTTCGGTAATTTTCTTTTTTGCGGAAGTCCATTTTGACGACTCTCTCATGACCATTTCGTCATTCCGAGAGTGATTAATTCTGCACTTTTTGTCATCCGAGTTCGTTTCGGTATCGTTTTGTTGAGTTCCGAGCTTTTTAGCGACTTTTCCGCACTTGAGTTCGATTCTGGCGAATCTCATTCGGAACTGCTATTTTGAGTTTTCTGTAAGTTCGTTTAACTTTGTTAGACATGTTATGAACTTCGGTTTGGTTATTCGATCACGTATCGTGATTTTCGGACGTTTGGGGCCATTTTCGTAATTTTCCAAAGTTTTGGGTAATTACTTCCGTTGTCGAATTCCGAGCCTTCGGGTGGTCGGAATTGTGTGTTCTCTTAGCTCTTAGATTCGTCTTTGCGAGTACGTCGTAACCGTACCTTCGATTTATACTCAAGTTCGGGTTTCGGGGTCGTCCGGGCCGTCGAAGTGGCCACGGCCGAGTCACGGCCGGAGCAGGGCCTGGCCTGGCCGAGTTACGGCCGTAAGGTGCCGGTTACGGCCGTAATGTGTGCGAGTTACGGCCGTAAGCGTGATCGGGTACGGCCGTACGGGCGCTGGGCATCTTCCGGACGAAGGCCGGTTACGGCCGTAATGTCTGCCAGTTACGGTCGTAAGTGTCCGACAGTTGCTGGACTGATTTTTTGACGAATGCCGGTTACGGCCGTAACCCTGCCGGCTATATATAGCCTGGGCTCGGCCAGACTTCGTTTTTTTCATTTTTTCCTCGTTTCTGTGCGGCTGCGGATGGGAATGACCGGTAGGATGTGTTCTTGGCCGATTCTACTCATTTCCAAAGCATTTTGGAAGATCCTTGTTGATTATATCAACATCTAATCCGTGTTCTTCGCCGAATCGAGGTAATCTCTTGAAATCTCCTAGGGTTGACTTTCGAGATTTCTTTTTAATCCTTGTTGTTCGTCCGATTTCGATGATTTGGTTGATGTTATTGAACCTTATTAATCGTGTTCTATGGGTTGTATATCCATATTTCAAGTTTGTTCAACTCGATTAGTGATTCGAGTGTTCTTGGGAGTTATCGAACATTGAGTGTTCGATTAAATGTCCCAATGAGTTTCCCTTCGATAGTTTGTTGGGATTTCCGTTGTTTTGGCCTTGATTCTCGTCGTAACCATGTGTTATTGTTCCTTCCGGAGGTTTATAGGTGTTCGAGGATTCCGATGTTGAATCCCGTTTGGTGATTGACGATTCGTGTGGTGTTATTCTCGTAATACTCGTGGTGCTATCGCGTTCTCGATATTGTTCGGGGGTTCGGGGCTATTCGACCGCGTCCTATCCGTCGTCTCGTTGCGATCGTGATTTCGAGGCAAGTACTTTGCCCATACTATTCTTGTTTTGTTAATATGATTAATCTTGTTGGTATTCTTTGTTTCCCTACGGATTCATGGTATATTTCGTGGTTTTTACGAAATCGAGAGTGTAATATCCGCAAATTCGATTTTCGGTAATTTTTCTTTGTTGGCGAAAGTCCGTTTTGACTACTTTCTTGGGACCGTTTCGTCATCCTGAGAATGATTAATTCTACACTTTTTGTCATCCGAGTTCGTTTCGGTATCGTTCTGTTGAATTCCGTGTTCTTCAGCGACTTTTCCACGTATGAGTTCGACTTTGTTAGATCACCATTAATTTTTAGAAACTCCAAAAATTCTGAATCTTTGCAATATTACAAAGCATCGAGTTAGCTTTCCAATGGTTCAAACGGTGAGTCAATCGGAGTCCAGACGAGGGAGTTATGGTCGAAATAGCTAAGTCACTCTCATTTTCCAGATTCGGCCAAAACCGTTTGTACCCTGTGCCGCGGCACACTGCCGAGCCCTGGGAACAATTTTTGGGCCTGTGCCGCGGCACACCTAGGCTGAGCCGCGGCACACATGACAGTCAACCCTATATCTGCGTTTTTTTTGAGCGGATCACCTCATTTCTTCCCCATTTCTTCACTTGGGCACGAGAGAGAAGGCTTGAGAGAGAGAAGTTTCTTCACCTATCACTTGAGTGTGTGATTTCTCTTCATCTCTTTTCGATTGTGAAGCTCGGATTATCGATCTATCGCGTACTCTTCGAATCATAGTGCTTGGATCTTCAAGAGGTAATTTCTTCAACAACTTGGATTTCGATTTTGTATTGGGTAATGATGTTTTGGATGTTAAAATCATGGGGTATGAAGTGATATACGCATGATTATGGACATGTTTGAGTATTCATCGGATTATTGAAAGATTATTCAAGAACACTTTGAATTTTGTGTTGGATTTTGGGGGTTTTCGTAGATTCGTCCGATTTATCCGATTTGAAGCTTGAGAACCTTGAGATTATGATATATCTATGCCGTATGCGTGTTTTTCTTACGATTTTACGGGTTGGATTGTGCCGTTTTCGGACTTGTGGGAGTTTGGGCGATTTCCCAACCTTTAGTTGTTCACCCGTGTATTTTCTTGAATCGTAGACGAGTTTCGGGAGTCTCTTCGTGTAATTTGAGTATGGATAATTAATTATCATATTCCTTGCGAATCGTTTAGGTGCCGGAAGCGCGTTCTTGGACCTACCGAACTCATACCCTTCCTCCGTTCGATTTCTCGATGTCTCAAAGGCAAGTATACATTTATGATTGTACGTTCTCGACTTTGAAAGTAAGAAATATTGATGGCATATCATGAACGAACCGTTTTTACGGCATTCATAGATATATTGTTGGCATGTAATGAACGAACCGTTTTGACGGCATTCCTACATGTATCGGCGTATGAGGTGAACGAACCGTTTCTACGGCATTCACATACGTAACGGCGTATGAGGTGAACGAACCGTTTCTACGGCATTCACATACGTCTTATGAGATTTTAGTTATTCCGGAATACTAGTCTTGAATTGATGAATTGACGGTTACATTTACTTTATTGTCGAGGAGTATTGTGTTTCATACTTGATATACTTGCACTAGCTATTTGACGGCTAACCCCTTTATGGGGGAAATACTTTTTATGTATTTCAGGTTCCAGGAGAACGGACAGACGGGTATCGGGTCGGCATGAAGATGATGGGCAAGTGTGATACTGTGTCTTGTCTCCGGTTATCTTTTTGGATTCCTCCATTCAGTGTTGTTGTACTGGAATGGATTTTAAATACTCGAGTATTGTATTTTCAGTTTCCTTGATGTTCCGGCCTGTGTTGCCGAGGTATTGATTTGCTTGGTGACGTATATGGTTTCATTGGTTATGGTTTTTAATACCATTTGTATTGTCCTTCATTCCATTGTATGTAGACCTTCTCGGTCAAGTTTCATAGTTCCGCGTATGTTTAGCCTTGTGGGTCCCACGGCGGGGCTCACGGCGCTATAATATACCCTGAATAACTTGGGGGTGTTACAGAATATGGTATCAGAGCTTAGGTTTATGGATACCTAGGTTGTCGGTCTTTTGGGTCGATTGAGTCGTCATTTGCCCACAGTATCACTACTCTGCCATCATCACAGTGCGACCGGTACTTGTAAGTCCTCTCACTCTTCTTGTATTTTTCTTAATCGTTTCGTTTATAACTTGGTATTCTTGGGAATTGGTCACTTAGAGAATGTGCGATTTGGATTATACTTATGCACGTGTGTGCCCTTCAGAATGTTGGCCGAAAGTAGGAAGAATCGTGGCCGTGGTCACGGACGTGAACTCTTCCTTGAGATTCTGTTAAGTTACTAATTGCGATAATGGTGTGTATCGGTATTATGTTGAGACTTTGTTTAGGAGTCGCATGCTAGTATCACGGGAGATCTTCGACTTCACTGACCTGTAAGTATGTTGTTCGGATTATTCGATAATTCTTGATTATCTTGGTGATTTTGGATTTTCCGTTGAAATGTTGTTTGTACGAGTGATTGCAAGTTTCGAGGACGAAACTTATTTTTAAGGGGGGTAGAGTGTAATACCCCAATTTTTCGGATATATTTTTTTTCGTTTATATATTGGATATCGTGGATGGTTAATTATGCTCGAGGACGTTGTGAACGTTTGATAATGTTATTGAATTGAGTATATGTATTGATTTTGCCGTATGCTCGTATTTGGTATGTCGTGACTTTGGACAGGAATTGTTGAAATTGGCTAAGTATGGAATTATTACGTACGTTAATAAGGTGAGATTACGTACGTAAGATTGGCATGGTTACGTACGTTAAGGCCAAGGTATTACATACGTAACGAAGGCATCGGACAGGATCGAGTCCTGGTCGGCAGGTGGGACCCTGTTTCGACAACTTTCGGTGGAGGATGTTGTCAGGTGAGTCAACGTACGTGTTACGTACGTTATACAGGACGTGCTACGTACGTAACACAACCATTGTACTGTAGCAAGTCAACTGGTATATTACGTACGTTATATGGTATGGGTTACGTACGTAATGGACTGCACGGAATGAGACAGTGAGTTGGTTACGTACGTTATGGATTTTGGATTACGTACGTTAAAGTTGTTACGTACGTTAAGAAAGGACACTTACGTACGTAATGAGAGTGCAGTTTATATATTGAAGTGTTGCCTTTCATTTCTCTCACGATCCTTTGAGATATTCTCTCCAAAACTCGTCCCTCTTCACTTCTAAGAGTGTTCTAAACACTTCTAACATGATTGTGAGCTTGGAATCATGGAATTAGAGCTTGGTTATGGAACTATTGTTGATTCTTGAAGTGATTTCTTGTGTTATCCATATTCTATGAGGTTTATGTTGAAGGGAGATAATGATATGCTTTGAATATGTTGATTATGATTATGGAATCATAGAGTTCTTGATGTTCTTGAGGCCATATGATGACTATGATGATTTGATGATTCTTGGAATGGAGTTCAATTATTCTTTCTTCGTGGTTCGTCCATGCAAGGTAATCCTCGTATCCCTTTGATAGTGGTTCGTTTTTTTTAAGGATTACTACTTGGGAGGGAGTATGTTGGGAATCGTGTATTTTGATGTTCGTCTTATTTCAATGTAAATGCATAAATTGGACTGTACTTTTATCCGCTGCGTGAGTATTTTAAAATGGCTTTTGGTATTTTGCCAACTGAATTTTATTTTGTAAAACCGATTTCCTAAACTGAGTTTTTGGCATTTTAGCCTTGATCGTTTTGACGGTATTTGGAAAATGATTTTTTTTAGTATTTGAAAAATATTACCGTCATCGGTCTTTTTGGCATTTTTGAAATGACGTGGAAAATTGTGCTTAACCTGGTAAATCCTTGTGAAAAGGGTTTGCAGCGTGTAATATTCCCAGGAGGATCTGGGGTGTTACAGTTATGGTATCATGTGATAATGTTATACGAGATTTATTAGAATTGTAATAAGAGATTTCGAATGTTGATATGATTATTGAGATCTTCTTCATATGATGATAATGGTTTTGTTGCGATTCTTGAGGTTGTATGAATGACATGATGAAGAAAATGGTAA
This sequence comes from Orobanche coerulescens, assembly GCA_033398695.1. Taxonomy (NCBI): domain Eukaryota; kingdom Viridiplantae; phylum Streptophyta; class Magnoliopsida; order Lamiales; family Orobanchaceae; genus Orobanche; species Orobanche coerulescens. The sequence continues at coordinate 65,761,508 of CM065819.1, forward strand.
CATGGAGATATATACCTCGGATATGTTGTTCTGAACGTGATTTCGGATATTTCATGTTCTTGAAGAACTCTTGAATTATACGAGGTGATGAAAATTTTTAAGAAGTGTTGATGTTTTGAAAATGAATATGGAATATTCATATCTAGAGCTAAACTATGTGTTGAAAATAATATTCGTATAGGAATACGAATGTGATTATGAGATTGATGAGACTATTATTCATCTCTGAATTTGGAAGCCCATACGTATGGAGCAAATATTCAAGTCGAATGAATGGATTGTTTGATAACCTTTTTAATATGATTATCTATTGTTTTGAACCAGTCGGATGATTCGAATTGATGACGGTCATAAGTAAATTTTAACGATGGATTTACGAGAAGGGAACCTTGTCAATTCGTATTTAAGAGTTGAGTTTGGAACATTTAGACCCTTATTATTGGTCCGAATTAGTTGCTGGTATGATCATCATATCTCGACTCGTATTGTGTGCAGGATTTGTAAGTGTCTGAGTTGGATTGTTCATACTGTGATTGGTCGAGATATGGTGAAACGGTTGAGTTTGTGGTTTGGTGGTGTTGATATTGGTCGTCATCGAACCTGTTGATTATTAATCCTTCGTTTTACAATAAGATATGATGTTTGATCATGGATTATGACTGTTGTGTTACGGTTGAGGTTGAAGAGTCCGTAGATTACCTGGGTCGGGACTGAGGAACTCGTAAGACGAAATCAACTGAATTGGTAATAGTTCATTGTATTGATATCGAGGCAAGTTTTATACTTGTACTGGTCAATGACATTAATGTTATCATGTATGTGTATGAATGTGTGTATCATTTCGAGACTTGGTCTCTTTATGATTTTGTTAATATCAGGGGATTGTTTGGTACGATACCCTTCGGCAAATTATGCCAAATATTATTGTTGTTCGTAAATGGCCGGTTTAAGGCATTGCGATACTTGTTGGTAATATTTGTCGATAGCCGGTTCGCGGTATCGACGTATCGATTGCTATTATTGATTGATGTTCCATCAAGATATTTTTTTTGTGAATCGTCGTTATTGATATCAGTGTTTTTCTATTGATGTCGTTTTGGCCGATTGAAGGCATTGATGTATTCGATTATCATCTTCGTTATCGGTAACCGATTAAAGGTGCCGAGACATCCGTTGTATAATTGTTATCGATTGTCCGCTCTAAAGGTAATCGATATATTGAATTGGGATTATCAAAGATAATTCCCATCCGTTGTAAAAAATATTCTCATCCGTTGTATCGTTGTTATCGATTGGCCATTCTTCGGTAATCGAAGTATTGAATTGGGACTGTCGAGGATAGTTCCCATCCGTTGAATTATTATTGTCGTGTTGGCCGACTCAAGGGAGCACACTATTATTCTTGTGAACTCGGTAGTTTTGTGATCGTTGAGGGTTGAGGATTTCCCGGACTGTTGTGTTGTGATCGTTGCTCGTGTTAATCAGTCCTTAGGGATTTTGATCCCAGGATGGTTGTTTTGAATATTGTTGGCCGTGTCGATCTTTCATTATTCGTGTGTCATCGTTCACTTGGTGAGTCGTATGATCCGTATTGGATGTGTTATCCTTTGAGTTTCGTTGTCATGTTGTATCGTGACATATCCGGAATCATATATGCTTTCCGATTGGTTATTGTGTATGATTTTTAGCCAGGCACACGATGGTCATGCGTGGATGTTTCCGCACTGGACCGTGCACACGAGACGTAGTTCGTGAGGCTAATTAGGTACATTGTCACACGTATATTCTGGATTCCGTATACGGGGTGGACATGTGCACGGACACATTTCCGGATCGGGCGTACTGTGATGTCCCTCTTGAGCCTTATTGTTTGGTCGTTCGTAGTCCATGTTGTATTGGATATGTCCGACGATTTGCGACTAGTTGTTCTTACACCGAGGGGTATGTCCGACAGTCAGGTTTGTTTCTTTGAGATCTGTATTGTGATGATTTACAGCTTTGGGCTGTTCGGATTTCAGGCCATCGTGATATACAGCTTCGGTTGAGGGGCTTTCAAGCCATTGCGATGGATTGGTATTTCTGTTGGAGCCTTCAGACATTGTGATTCGTATTTACTTCAGCGTTGGCTTGGATTACCTTCGGGTAATGTATTGTTGTGTTACTTGTAACGTTTCGCCGTTGGGCGTAAGTTACGCGTTTCTTGTGTATCTCGTTGAGTTTTCCTGGCGGGATATTGCTTCTCCCTAGTTGTTTTAAGTTTCGGGACGAAACTTCTTTTAAGGAGGGTAGAATGTAATATCCGCAAATTCGATTTCCGGTAATTTTTCTTTGTTGGCAAAAGTCCGTTTTGACGACTTGCTTGGGACCGTTTCGTCATCCTGAGAATGATTAATTCTACACTTTTTGTCATCCGAGTTCGTTTCGGTATCGTTCTGTTGAATTCCGTGTTCTTTAGCGACTTTTCCATGTATGAGTTCGACTTTGTTAGATCACCATTAATTTTTGGAAACTCCAAAAATTCTGAATCTTTGCAATATTATAAAGCATCGAGTTATCTTTCCAATGGTTCAAACGGTGAGTCAATCGGAGTCCAGACGAGGGAGTTATGGTCGAAATAGCTAAGTCACTCTCATTTTCCAGATTCGGCCAAAACCGTCTGTACCCTGTGCTGCGGCACACTTCGGCTGAGCCGCGGCACACTGCCGAGCCCTGGGAACAATTTTTGGGCCTGTGCCGCGGCACACCTAGGCTGAGCCGCGGCACACATGACAGTCAACCCTATATCTGCGTTTTTTTTTTGAGCGGATCACCTCATTTCTTCCCCATTTCTTCACTTGGGCACGAGAGAGAAGGCTTGAGAGAGAGAAGTTTCTTCACCTATCACTTGAGTGTGTGATTTCTCTTCATCTCTTTTCGATTGTGAAGCTGGGATCATCGATCTATCGCGACTCTTCGAATCATAGTGCTTGGATCTTCAAGAGGTAATTTCTTCAACAACTTGGATTTCGATTTTGTAATGGGTAATGATGTTTTGGATGTTAAAATCAAGGGGTATGAAGTGATATACGCATGATTACGGACATGTTTGAGTATTCATCGGATTATTGAAAGATTATTCAGAACACTTTGAATTTTGTGTTGGATTTTGGGGGTTTTCGTAGATTCGTCCGATTTATCCGATTTGAAGCTTGAGAACCTTGAGATTATGATATATCTATGCCGTATGCGTGTTTTTCTTACGATTTTACGGGTTGGATTGTGCCGTTTTCGGACTTGTGGGAGTTTGGGCGATTTCCCAACCTTTAGTTGTTCACCCGTGTATTTTCTTGAATCGTAGACGAGTTTCGGGAGTCTCTTCGTGTAATTTGAGTATGGATAATTAATTATCATATTCCTTGCGAATCGTTAAGGTGCCGGAAGCGCGTTCTTGGACCTACCGAACTCATACCCTTCCTCCGTTTAATTTCTCGATGTCTCAAAGGCAAGTATACATTTATGATTGTACGTTCTCGACTTTGAAAGTAAGAAATATTGATGGCATATCATGAACGAACCGTTTTTACGGTATTCATAGATATATTGTTGGCATGTAATGAACGAACCGTTTTGACGGCATTCCTACATGTATCGGCGTATGAGGTGAACGAACCGTTTCTACGGCATTCACATACGTAACGGCGTATGAGGTGAACGAACCGTTTCTACGGCATTCACATACGTCTTATGAGATTTTAGTTATTCCGGAATACTAGTCTTGAATTGATGAATTGACGGTTACATTTACTTTATTGTCGAGGAGTATTGTGTTTCATACTTGATATACTTGCACTAGCTATTCGACGGCTAACCCCTTTATGGGGAAATACTTTTTATGTATTTCAGGTTCCAAGAGAACGGACAGACGGGTATCGGGTCGGCATGAAGATGATGGGCAAGTGTGATACTGTGTCTTGTCTCCGGTTATCTTTTTGGATTCCTCTATTCAGTGTTGTTGTACTGGAATGGATTTTAAATACTCGAGTATTGTATTTTCAGTTTCCTTGATGTTTCGGCCTGTGTTGCCGAGGTATTGATTTGCTTGGTGATGTATATGGTTTCATTGGTTATGGTTTTTAATACCATTTGTATTGCCCTTCATTCCATTGTATGTAGACCTTCTCGGTCAAGTTTCATAGTTCCGCGTATGTTTAGCCTTGTGGGTCCCACGGCGGGGCTCACGGCGCTGTAATATACCCTGAATAACTTGGGGGTGTTACAGAGAGGGTTTGGTTGTGGTCCGCCCTCGTTGTTGTTTATATACGGATATACATGAATCGTAGGCGGGTTTTCGGGTGTATTCCAATTCCATATTCATTTAGAAATGATTGTGATTGTATTCTTCGAATCGTTAGGTTCGGTTTCGTTGGTTCCTAGCGTTCGTTGGTGACTTTCCTTTCCGTTCGTTGCGTCGTCAATTATTCAAGGCAAGTATTTTTTGGAAACCTTTATGCTTAACGTGAAATGGTAATGTATATTGTGTGTGCTTTACTCACCCTGGGAGGGTTCGACGGGACCTCGGGGGAATCTATGACTTCACTCTGGATTCACGAGTTTGTTTCGCTAGCCAGCTCGGGAGGGTCCTTAGAGGCCTCGGGTGGGATTCATGGTGGCGTCCTGGTCCTAGGCGATGCATGTGCGTGATTTGTTTTATAAAGTGGCCAGCTCGGGAGGGTCCTTAGAGGCCTCGGGTGGGATTCATGGTGGCGTCCTGGTCCTAGGCAAATTTGATTATTTGACTGTTTGTTTCCGGAAAAGACATGTCTGGTTTTGACTTTTTGAAATTGATATTGGTGCATGTACTATGAAATGTGTAAGCGATTGGTTTGCCTTGAATACTTGTACTAGCGTAATTGCTAACCCCTTTGGGGACCCGTTTTGTGGAAATTCTTGTTATGGATTTCAGGTTATGTTCAGTCAGACGATCGGGCGCTGGGATGGTACGAGGATGTCGGCCAAGGTTGTTGACATGTGCAATTGAGTCTTGTTATTTTCTACTGTCTCTTTTGATGTGGATGTTTTCCAAATTGTAAACTTATAGATGTACTCGCGAGTACTTAGGCTTTTCCTTTCGGATTGTGATTGGTCTTCGTTGGAGTTACTGTATTTGTCGGTTGATGTTTATTATGCCGGTTGTACCGGACGTGTTGTTTTATGTTCTTGTTGTTAACAATTGTTTCCTTGCTAACCGAGACGGTTAGTCGAGTGGTGTTTTTCTTGTGTTAGCCTGGTGGGTCCCATGTAGGGGTCCACGGCGCTGTAATACACATCGAATATCTTGGGGGTGTTACACCAGATCCGTATGAAGAAGATGATATACTATCGGTTGCCGAGAAATTTCAGGCACTTCTTCCTTTTGCTTCGTCGATCGTCCAAATGGAAGCCGATAAGATCAAGTACTTTCTCAAGAGGCTTAAACCTCAATGAGGATGCAGTTGCTTAATCACCACTGCACGACTCTGCCGGAATTCATTGAAAAAGCTCTTGAGTATGAACTTACCGCGAAAGAGATTTCCATAAAGCGGCACCTGACAACAAGAGATCCGGGAACCCGACTGTGATGGCGGGGACCATTCAAGAAGCCCCAATCTGTGTCGACCTTTTCTGAGCGGCCACCCATGATGACCAAATCAACAAATTCTTATCCTCGAGCGGCCAACTCGTCTTTTGTGTGTTACAACTGCGAAGATCAGTGACATATCAAGTCCAAATGTCCGAAACCGGCGGTTGCATGCCATACATGTGGGGTTACTGGTCACCATGCCCGTTTCTGCAGGAATGGACCAGGATGTACCCAACATCCTCTCATGCTCCAGTCCAGCCTCCAATACAGGACCGAGCACCACCGTCTGCCTCCTATCAGACTACAGGGGCAAACAAGGGAATGGGTCGTGGGAATCAAAGTGGTACACCTGGTGCCGGAGCTGCAAAACCCAAGATTTACGAGATGAAGAAGGCTGACGATCCCGAGGCCAGCATGATTGCAGGTATACTCGAGATCCACTCTCAGCCTGTTTGTGTTCTTTTTTATATGGGTGCTCCACACTCCTTTATATCTGCTTCTTGTTTAAGTTGCTTGCCATTAGACCATGTTATCGATTGTGAGCCTTATGTGATTGGTCTACCCGATGGTAGAAGAATTATTAGGAATCGTGAAGTCCAGGACTGTCCGATTTGTATAAACAACCGTGAGCGGTTGTCAGATTTGATTGTAGTCGATTTACCTAAGGATGATATAATCTTGGGTATCGATTGGATGGATCGTCATGATGCCATACTTAGTGTCCACAAGCGTATGGTGACCGTCACTTCTATGATGATTTCGAGTGCATTTTTCGGGGTGATAATCCCAGCCGTTCCGGGAGAGTCATCATTGCTATGAAAGTAGTGAAACTGTTTAATCAAGGGATTATTGGTTATTGGTGTTACATGACCAAAACAGCGGATCGACCAGTTGAATTAGCCGATATTATGGTAGTTCGAGACTACCCAGATGTATTCTAGACGAGTTGCCAGGCTTACCCCCACATCGTGAGGTAGAGTTTAATATTAAGTTAGAGCGAGGTACGTCCCTGCTTTCGAAAGTACCGTATCGTATGGCTATGACCGAGATACGAGATTTGAAGAACCAACTTGAGGAGTTAACTGAGAAGGTCTATATTCGACCTAATGCGTCCCCTTGGGGAGCACCAGTGTTATTGTACGGAAGAAAGATAGATCTCTGCGATTGTGTATTGACTACCGTGAGCTGAATAGGGTAACCATCAAGAACAAATATCTATTGCCTTGTATTGATGATTTATTGGATCAACTTCAGGGAGCTTCTGTGTTTTCTAAGATCGACTTCAGGTCTGGTTATAATCAGTTAAGGATTCGAGAGTCCGACATTTCGAAGACAGCTTTTCGTACTCGATATGGGAATTACGAGTTCATGGTGATGCCATTTGGACTAACTAATGCACCAGCGGTATTCATGGAGTTGATGAATCGAGTTTTTATTAATTATCTAGATCGTTTTGTAGTCATTTTTATTTGACGACATTCTGATTTGCTCTCGTGACCATGAAGAGCATGAGCGTCATCTCCATCAGATTCTCGAAGTGTTGAGACAAGAGCAGCTTTATGGGAAGTTTTCCAAATATGAATTCTGGATGCCTGAGGTTATTTTTCTTGGGCATGTGATATCAGTCGAAGGGGTGAAAGTATACCCACATAAGACAGAATCTAATCTGAGACTGGCTACCTTCGAAGAACGTGAAGGAAGTTCGCAGTTTCTTGGGTCTAGCTGGTTATTATTGATGGTTCGTGGAAGGTTTTTCTAAGATTGCTCAACCACTGACTAATCTGTTGAGGAAGGACAAGAAGTATTTGTTGTCAGAGGCATGTCAACAGAGTTATGATGAACTCAAAATTCGATTGATTTTAGCACCAGTTTTAGTTTTACCAAAAGGGACGGAAGGATTCGTGGTGTATAGTGACACGTCGAGACAGGGCCTTGGATGTGTGTTGATGCAGGAGGGGAAAGTGATTGCCTATGCATCGAGACAGTTGCGACCCTATGAAGTTAACTATCTGACCCATGACTTAGAACTAGCAATTGTGGTATTTTCTTTGAAGATCTGGCGTTACTATTTGTATGGAGTTACCTGTCAGGTTTTTACTGATCACAAGATCCTGAAATACATTTTTACTCAGAAGGAGTTGAACATGAGACAGAGAAAGTAGATAGAACTAATCAAAGACTATAATATCGAGATCCTTTATCATCCTGGCAAAGCAAATGTGGTTTTCGATGCCTTGAGTCATAAGACAGTACAGGAGCAGATGCTTAGCCGCTTGACAGTTCAGAGAGAATTGCAGTTAGATCTTTTGAGGCCGGAAAATGAAGTCTGGTTACAGCGTATTCAGGAACAACTTTACACATTTGAGATTTCATCATCCCTTGATGATATAATTATATCGAAGCAGGTTACGGACCCATTCTTATCTCGAGTCGGGATGAAGTAACTCAAGGGAAAGCCCCTGAATTTGTGATCCACGAGGACGGATTGATACGCTTCAGGAATCGAGTTTGTGTACCCACAGGCGAAGAGTTGAGGAACTATATCCTGAGAGAGGCTCATGCTACCCCGTACTCCATTCACCCGAGGTCTAGCAAGATGTATAAGGATTTGAAGCAATGTTATCGGTGGGGGAATATGAAACGTGAAGTTGCAGAGTTCGTTTCGAGATGTTTAACCTGTCAGCAGGTTAAGATTGAGCATCAACGACTAGCAGGAATGCTGAAACCGCTCCCGATCCCCGAGTGGAAAGGGAGGACATATCGATAGATTTTATCACTAGCTTGTTGACGAGTCATCGAGGGATGAATATGATTTGGGTGATTGTGGATCGTCTGACCAAATCAGCCCACTTTTTGGAGATTAAAGACACGTGGGGTTCCAAGAGATTGGCCCAACTATTTATTAAAGAGATTGTATGGTTACATGGTACCCCCAAGAGTATTGTGTCGGATCATGATGGGCGATTCGTGTCACATTTCTGGAAAGCAGTTCATCGTGCGACGGGTATGCAGTTGAACTTCAGTACAGTGTTTCATCCACAGACTGATGGTCAGTCTGAGAGGATTATAGAAACTCTAGAGAATATGTTGAGGGCGTGCGCACTTGATTGGAAGGATGATTGGGAAGCCCAACTGCCTTTGGTGGAATTCACTTACAATAATAGTTAGCACGCTTCGATTCAGATGGCACCTTATGAAGCATTGTATGGCCGTCGTTGTAGATCCCCTTTGTGTTGGGACGACCTATCTGAATCTTTGGGTACGGAACCCGATATGTTGTTAGCATCCCGTGAGAAGATCGCTCTGATTTGGAGTCATTTGTTAACGGCTCAAAGCCGACAAAAGTCTTATGCAGACAACCGTAGACGACCGCTTGAGTTCGAGGTTGGCAACCATGTGCTAATGAAGGTGTCTCCTACCCGAGGTGTTTTTCATTTTGGGAGGAGAGGTAAACTGGGGCCTAGGTACATTGGGCCGTTTGAGGTTTTGGAACGAGTAGGCGATCTGGTCTATCGCCTGGCGTTGCCACCAGCTCTGAGTCGGATTCATGACGTGTTTCATGTCTCCCAGTTGAGGAAGTATGTTGCTGATCCAAGTCATATATTTCAGTTCGATGAGATCGAGATAGTGGTTGATCATTCGTACGAGGAGCGTCCCATACAGATACTAGGGGTGTTTTCGGTTTCAGTCGGGGTAAAATTTTCGAAACCCAAACCCTCCTCAAACTTTAAAATTCGGTTTTGGTTTCGGTCGGTTTCGGTTTTCAAAACTCAATACCCAAATCCTCCCCAAATGTTTCGGTTTCGGATTAGTTCGGTCAAATTCGGTTTTGGCCCAAACATATTTAATTTATATATATTTATTTAATAAAGTAACAAAAAAATTAATTATATTAATAAAACTTGTTCTAAAATAATAGATAGATCTTTCATTGATATGTTTAATCATTGTTTTTTATCAAAACTACAATATATGTGTAGATATATTATTTTATAAGTTTAAAAATTTTAGTCATATAAATAAAAGTTTATATAATATAAATAATTCGGGTTAGTTCGGTCCAATTCAGGGTAATTCGGTTCGGTTCGATTTTAAGTTATCTAAACCCGAATTAATTCGGTTTCGGTTTCGGTTTGTAAGTTTCAAGTTCGGGTTTGCTTTCGGTCGTGGATTTTCGGTTCGGTACGGATTGGTTCGGATTGGTTGGTCGGTTTTCGGATTTCTATTAACACCCCTAACAGATACTAGAGAGGATGATCAAACAATTGAGGAACAAGACAATTCCACTGTTGAAGGTTCAGTGGTCACAACACGGAGTCTAGGAGGCTACGTGGGAGACCGAGAGCAGCATGCGATAGAGGTATCCCGAGTTGTTTACCCCTTAGTTTCGAAGAAGAAACTCCTTTTAAGAGGGGGTATGTAATATCCGACAGTAATTTCTTATCTACTGTTGTAGCATTCGGATAATTTTAGTATCATTATCATGTTACATTTAGTTAATGTTTATTGATGTCGGGATATATCAGAGTAGACTTGATTATAACTGTGAATCGCATTATGGTTGATTTCTTGACATTATATTGTTACATTTTTAGGCTAGGTTTTCTGTGTTTAACGTACGCTAAGGTTTTCACTTAACGTACGCTAATTCGTTGGCTTTACGTACGTAATGGAGTTCCGGTTACATATGTAATGCTAAGAATCTTATCCGATCTCAACTTTCGGAATGAGGGGCCGGACATGATCTGGATAATTGGCCTTTTCGAGGCAGCCAAGTTGACGTACATTACGTACGTAATGCTGAGGCTATAACATACGTAATGAGGTTGGTATTTTGAGGCAGTAGCCTCTGGAGGCAGATTACGTACGTAACATTCTAAGTGTAGCATACGTAAAGGCATTAACTTACGTTATCTTTATGCGATAACGTACGTAACGAACTGTACGGTTTATAAAAAGACAGCTTGTGTCTTTCATTTGCACATCCCAACTTTGATTTTTCTCTCCAAATATTGTCCCCCTGCCTCCCTAGACCGACTATACTCCCTTCCAACCTGTATTTGAGCCTTGCATCTTGGATTGGAGCTTGTTGATTGGAAGTTTAGAGGTGTCTTGAAGCTTGGAGTGTGTTCTTGTAGTTTTGGTGGTTGTTCTTCATTTCCGAAGGCATGTTGTGCGATTCCACTTTATATTTTCATAGTTATGATGATAGTGATATAGTATACTACACCTAGTGTTGAATTAATCAAGTAAACATGTTCGTGGTTAGGCTTTTTAGCACTTCTTGATGAATATGATAATTGGAGGGTTGGAATGAAGATGTTCTTGATGTTATAATGATAATGATCACGTTTATATAATCATACTCGTCTTGTTGGATGTGTTAACATCAGTGGAACAATAATAGTCATTTAGCTTCATTGTAGTTAAGTTTAATCGATGGAATTGTTGATATAAAACGTATTAGAACACCATGTTAAGAACTTGATGAATGTTAGAGATTAGGATGATGTTCTTGAACCTAAAAACTATAACTTCATTTCTGTTTTGGCTTAGCAAAGTCATTGAGAGACGATAAAAGGGTTTTGATGAACACAACTATAACTCTTATATATGAAAATCGGTTGTGTTAGTACCTTAGGTATGTGTTTATCACCATATTAATAAGTTGATAATGTTCTTAGGAATATATTATTGATGGTAATGTTAGTTCTCAACGATCCTTGTGTAATAAAGGATGTAGATGTTAAAGAACTTGGTTAATCTGATTGTTAACGGTGAATTGAAGGTGTTTAATGTATAAACTTGTTTATAGTGATAACAAGAGTATTAAAAGGACATTTTAGTATAGTAATCCGATTTGTGTAAGGCAAACCATATGTATTGAATTTCACCAATAGTTGATAGAATGTTCATTGGAATAAAACTAATTGAACGAGTAGGTTTCAGGTGTCATTTCCTACGAATTGATATCAATATTGTGTGAATGTATTATTGAATGAATTACGTTTCATTCAAGTTTTCTTGTTTAATTGAGTATTTAATCGAGGATATCGTTCGTTTGATCATTTGGAGAAAGACTATCGTTCACCTACGGAAGTGAGGCAAGTTATCTTGCTTGGTTATAATGATGATTGAATTCTTGTGATGGTTATACGTTTTGTGTATATGAAACACTTATGAATCTATGATTCGTAGTTCGATATTGTTCTTGATGATGTTCCCTTTTTCATTGTAACACTCCGAGAGCCATCCAGGAATATTACAGCGTCGTGGACCCCGAGATGGAACCCACAAGGCTGAAGGTAATTTTCGCAAACATTTACAAACGCCCAAGAGGCTAATGACGATATTATCTATTTAAAACATTCGAAGACTTAATAAAATCCGTTTAATAAAACCATCATAAAATCTCATTTGAAATCACAAGGTCCGGAATGCGAAAACTCAACAGTTTAAAAACATACGTTAAGCTATCGCTTACACGTACCGACAGAATAGATTAGAAAACGATTGCCAAAGTAACCCAAGTTACCAGACACCAAAAGACCATTTAAAAATACTCACGCAGCGGAAAAAGACAAACAATAAAAATACACTAGCAGCGGAATACAAGAACTAATCAGGAAACTCAATACACAAAAACATGCCCTAGCCAGTATCCTCCGGGAAGCTCATCTCTCCACGACCGCTACAAGTTTGATAATCCAAGAACCTAAAAAGAAAGCCCACGATGGGTCAACCATAATATCCAACAATGATAACCATCACATCACGTCAATAATTACATACCAATGAAAATACTAAGTAAGAATACGACCAATGTAATCTTACCGCCATAACTTTACCAACTCGTGATAATAATTACCAAAGTTCACCTCTCGTATCCTTTCAACAACACAATAAGCTCATACTGAAATATATGTATTGTATCTCAATAATACCCAAGATTCTCAAAACATTATCATAACTCACTATTACGAAATCTACTAACTTTGTCCAACTCAATCCATCGGGTAACATCATCACATCTCAACACAATAATCGACTGTCCATCAAAGACAAATACCAAAGGAAATACAGAACATACCTCAGGATATGCAATGCCACGATGAAATCACGTCAGTCTAATCCAAGATCAGATCAACACAACAGATGGACATGGTCCTAACACAAGACCTACAAATGCATACTCATATGACAATGTCAATATGCTCACATCAATAACAACACTGTATACTTATGGCAAACCCATAATATGCATATGCACAATAACAACATATAGGTAATCCGATGATCCAGCGTTCACTGCCTAGATCCCACGATGACCCCGTCAGACCAACCGTGGTGGAAAACTTGTCTGATGATCCAGCGCACGCTAGCATAGATCCCCCGATGATCCCGTCGGACCAACCCGAGGTGGACATACAACAAAAATGCACAAATACATATAACAATGATACACAATGCATGACAACAACGATACACGCATGTATCACAACATGATCGACACGAAATGACAAAAATGATTAGAGTACTTTCCCCGAGTCCTTCGAGAGCAATCTCGATGTCCAAACCATCACGAACCATTATTCTGAATATTCGACGATCCAAAATGTCACGGACGGTAGATAATTCACGTCTTCGTCTATACCACGATATATCCTCGATAACAAGTATACCAATGACAATTGTAAATCATATACATTATGATTTAATTCCCAAACTCAAATACAACTTATAATCCCAAATCTCCTGTGATTACGATTATAAACATTGCTATACGAATTATAAACGAATAAAATGGAAACCATTCATTAAATATTATAAACTGTGCAAGTAATAACTTGCCTCGATACTGACACGACGATGATGAAGCCGTTACCAATTCCTTGTCGTCTCCTACAAGCTCCTCGGCTCCCGGCCAAAGCGATTCACGAACATACTCGAACACAACCGCAACATACGGTTATAATCACCGATCAATAATCTCAACCTATTGAAGTAATCAAATAGCAAAGATTCGATAACAATCAATAACCGACATAGCCAACCAATCAATCACAATGGTTCAATGACACTTCGATCACATACAAAACCAAATAGCATAACTCAATCCATTACGAACTCATATCCACCATATGAACTGATATACGATAATTACCAATCAATATAACCGATCGACAAACTCAATGATTTCATAATTTCTCGATTAGACACAATTCCGAACAATCCAACTCAACAATTATGAATTCATAACCAAAATACGATTATGGATACGAATGTAAAGGAAATCATATTTGGTGATCAATCACAATCTTTCCGGATTCCAAATTGATATCATGATTCGTATTTCATCAAGAACATACGAATTCTACCACTACATTAAATGAACATTCGATCTTCATACTTAAAGATACCAATAATTCCACATACGATCATCTTGCTATGTTAAATTCATCAAGAAGTTCCTCAAGAATACTAAGTGCTTCAAAATCATGTTCATATCCATCAAAACAACCTAATTCGATATCCTTTAACATATAGATAATCATCCAATTCGTAATCCAAGTCATGTATTATCGTATTCTTCAATATACACTTCACATAACCTCAAGGATCGTAACAACAACACCCTAATCATCATCATACGAATCAATTACGGATAACAATACCAAAAATCCGAAATCAAGGTATAGAGTTCAACAACATACCTCAAGAACATGTATAACACAATCAAACTCTTCAAAGATCATCAACATCTTCATCTCCAAGCCTCAAATCCATGTTTCCAAGCTTATAATCTGGTTGGAAGAGGCTAAAACTCACTAACACACTCAGAGGGACGAAGGTTGGAGGAGGAAAGGTTTTTCTTTCGTGAAGAAATGAGAAGAACGAACCTTATTTTATAACCTGCACATCCATTACGTACGTTATCCATCAGCATTAACGTACGTAATGCTACCTAACGTATGCTAAGTGTCCTTCGTAGCGTACGTAATATCAGTCCAGAGTTCACTGACTTGTTTTGTTCACTCGCTTACGTACGTAATATTTCCTTCATAGCGTACGTAATACGTACGTTGACTTGCTACAGTAAATGTCCAATTAGCGTACGTTATACACTAAGCGTAGCGTACGTTAACCTCAGCGTTGACTTGCCCAAGCACGTTCTTTGCCGAAAGTTGCCGACCACGGGTCCTACCTGTGGGCCATAGCCTGAGCTTTCCGATTCCTCTCGTTACGTATGTAATGCCTTACACATAGCGTCCGTAACACTTAGGGCCTGTTTACTTTTAACTTAATAGGCTTAATAGCTGAACCATCTTAATCGCTCATCTGTATTAGAGTGTTTACTTCCAACTTAATCGTCTTAATGGGCTGAGCGAAGACATATCCATTAAGCTAGATTTTAGCTCTTGTTCCCATTAAGCTAGATTTTAAGCAAACTAAATAATAGTAATAATACTAAAAATACTAATAATAATACCAGCAATAATAATAGTAATATTAATAATAATAATATCAATAATAATAATAGTACCAGCAATAATGATAATAATTATAAATAAAATTAATATTACCAACAACAACAATAATGATAATAATAATAATAGTAATAATAAAATAATAATAATAATACCAACAATAATAATAATAAGACCATCAACAATAATAATATTATAATATAATAATAATACCAACAATAATTATAATAATACCAGCAATAATAATAAATAAAATTAATATTACCAAAAACAATAATAATAAGACCATCAACAATAATAATATTATAGTATAATAATAATAATACCAACAATAATTATAATAATACCAGCAATAATAATAAATAAAATTAATATTACCAACAACAATAATAATGATAATAATAATAATAATAGTAATAATAAAATAATAAAATAATAATAATAATATTAATACCAATAATAATAATAAGACCATCAATAATAATAATGCAAGCAATAATAATAATAGTAATAGTAATAATAAAAATACCAATAATAATAATAGTACTAGCAATAATAATTATAATAAAGATAATTAATAATACCAACAACATAATAATGATAATAATAATAAAATATAATACCAATAATAATACCAACAATAGTTATAACCTGGTTGGCGTAGTTTGCAGGCTATTACGTCCAGCCCGAAGAGTCATTTCTGTCATTCAGATAGTTCACTCAGAAAAAAAAGAAACAGTGAGATATTTTTCCCAATCAGACAGATTAGTCCACTCAGACAACTTAATCCATTCAGAGATTAATGGAAAAAAAGTAAACAGCCTCTTAGCATCTTAACGCAAGTTAACTGTACTCATTAACGTACGTAATCCTTGTGCCTTAGCATACGCTATGTATACATCGTAGCGTGCGCTAATGTGGCTGTACTTAGCCATTTTCAGCTACTCTTGTCCAACGTCTCGACATGCAGAACACGAACATACGGCATACTGAATACATATACATCTTCCAACGATATTCTCATACGACAAGCCCGACACACAATGTCTTCCAATATAACTGTCAACCAAGTGCGCTAATAATACCAATACAAATGTCTTAGTCCTTTATTTATTTTATCCATACTGTACAGATTGCACGCTGTACAACATAACTCGGATAAAATAATATTAAACCACAGTAGTAGAAATTCCGGATATTACATACTACATCACTTAAACTAAGTTTCATCCTCGAAACTTGCAATCCGTCATAGAAAACAAACAAACCGTTCATCCAACATATTTCGAAACCCTCATGACAACGATCAATCATCATTATTACCGAATAACCAAAATAGCATACTTACAAATGCGCAAAGTCGACGATCTCCTGAGATACTAGCAAGTGACTTCACTGTAAAGCCTCAATACGCTTACAATCACATTCCATGGGTCTCAACAAAAATATATCATCTTCAGATGGAATAATCTATCTGTGTCAAATCTTGTCTGTCTGATTACAGAATCAAGTCCCCAATTCTAATAAAACGAATAATACATGATACATCTGTGAAGCAACTGCTCAACACAATAGCAACAAATCCCAAAATATCAACATAAAATCTGAATGCTCAGATGATCACCAGCAATGATCAACCAATAAATTAACCGAGAATATCATCGACATGATAAACCCTAACACGACCAATTCAAAGGTCAAAACGCAGCCGAGAATACCATCAATATGATAAACTCCAAGATGATCAACCAGAGGTCAAAACACAATCGAGAATGTCATCATCATGATAAACTCCAATATGACCAACGAACGATCGACGATAATCGAGAATACCTTCACACGGTAAGCTCCAACACGGTCAACACAGAACCACAAAAACAGATATATGAAAGAATAACATTCTCAAAACGACACACCAATCACATACAGTGGATCTCAATAAACATACCCGACTGGTTAACATATCTCTCGGCATACGAACAACCAATCACAAACCGACGAACATATCCAATCATACATGGAGTGGGAACGACCACTCAATATCCAAAACAACCAGCACGGGGTCACCATCCCCAAATCTACACTTATAATGAAATCATTCAAAAATCATTATGGTAAAATCGTGCTACTACCATACCAACGGAATCACATGGCACATATGTCCTGGTTTCACAAAATCCAAAGTTCCAAAATCACATCTCGTACATGAATCTACAACACGCAACATATTTCTCTTATCTGGTCAATCGAACGATCATCCTTGGATAACCAAACTACCATACTAAAGTTCGGATCTCTTTTCATCGTACCATACTGATGTCTTATCCAGTTCGTGAGCCACACTCATAACTTCATCATGATATGCACTATGCACTAAATGTGTATGTATATCAATCACATTTTCAAAACCAGATTGAAATTATATAGTCTTGTCAAGAAGACAAATTTCGAAAGTTCTTTCAAGAATTTCAAAACTCAAAACATAAATTTTGGTAAGACCACAAAATCAATTTTCGAAAAAATAAATCGGCTCGCTGGTGCCAAGAGTTTCCTTTGAATCCACACGATTTCGAAGTTTTAAAATGAAAACTATGCAAATGATTGACCACATTCATACTCATATATACCAATTCGGTTCGTCACCAATATCCACTGATATTCCATCGGAAAACCATACGATAGAGTTCCAAAATCTCAATATATAAATTCCAACCAAAAACTCCTTTCTCCACATATGGCTCGCAACGTCGACCATTAACCCATCCTGGATCACATCAAATATGCTATGACAAAACATTGAAACAAACACAGCGAAAGACTTCCCGAGAAGCGTCATTTGACTAGGTAAACCAAAACCGCGAAAGGCAGAAACGAAATAGATAAATGATTGATAGTGTTTTACAAATCTCGGGAGTTTTAGAAAACATGAAAAAGCCTTTTTGAAACGTTAGGGTCTCAGCCCGTATATCCCTTTCGACATAACAAGAAGTTTCTAAAGTAGAAAACTCTTTTGGACCCCAAGTCCTGAGTTATAAAACTATTCCAAAATCAATTGGGCTTCGGCCCAAAAATCACTTACGGTAGAACATCCGTAAAACATTCATTTTGAAAAGTATCATTTTCAAATGCTCGAAAACAGTTTCATACATCACAAAATGAATTAACATGACTACATGTTCTTCTCAACAATTCACATCATTTCTCCCAAATGCACAACTCTGTTCCGACATATAACCGACATATTGATTTCCAAAATCATAACTTCTCAAGATCATCAATACTGTCTCAACTCTGTTATCTCGTACTGTAACGAATATATTATGCTGAATCTCAAAGCATATTAACTTAGAACGGCAATAAATCTCAATGCAATTTAAAAAAAATTCAAATACTTACAGATCGTGAAGTCGACGATTCCCCGTGATACCGGCACATGTCTCAACTCTAGAAAATACTCGACACAAATATTTTCAAAACACACATTTTGCAAACTCAGTTTAACTCGAGAACGCAACACAGCTCTATCTGAAGGAACACGTTAACACCATTTGGAAAAGTTACAACAACCCCAGTACCACACTGGTAAACCACATAACGCACAAGCCCGAGTGAACAACAAAAATCCATAGCTCAAACACTTGTCAACCGACAACTCGAATGACACGACAAAAACACGACCCAACTCGACCCGACTGCCTAGGTTTTCACAACCTAAGCTCCGATACCATATTTTGTAACACCACCAGAGCCATCCAGGAATATTACAGCGCCGTGGACCCCGAGATGGAACCCACAAGGCTGAAGGGAATTTTTGCAAACATCTACAAACGCCCAAGAGGCTAATGACGGTATTATATATTTAAAACATTCGAAGACTTAATAAAATCCGTTTAACAAAACCATCGTAAAATATCATTTGAAATCACAAGGTCCGGAATGCTAAAACTCAACAGTTTAAAAACGTACGTTAAGCTATCACTTACACGTACCGACATAATAGATTAGAAAACGATTGCCAAAGTAACCCAAGTTACCAGATACCAAAAGACCATTTAAAAATACTCACGCAGCGAAAAAAGACAAACAATAAAAATACATTAGCAGCGGAATACAAGAACTAATCAGGAAACTCAATACACAAAAATATGCCCTAGCCAGTATCCTCCGGGAAGGTCATCTCTCCACGACCGCTACAAGCTTGATAATCCAAGATCCTAAAAAGAAAGCCCACGATGGGGTCAGCCATAATATCCAACAATGATAACCATCACATCACGTCAATAATTACATACCAATAAAAATACTAAGTAAGAATACAACCAATGTAATCTTACCGCCATAACTTTACCAACTCGTGATAATAATTACCAAAGTTCACCTCTCGTATCCTTTCAACAACACAATAAGATCATACTGAAATATCTGTATTGTATCTCAATAATACCAAAGGTTCTCAAAACATTATCATAACTCATTGTTACAAAATCTACTAACTCTGTCCAACCCAATCTGTCGGGTAACATCATCACATCTCAACACGATAATCGACTGTCCATCAAAGATAAATACCAAAGGAAATACGGAACATACCTCAGGATATGCAATGCCATGACGAAATCACGTCAGTCTAATCCAAGATCAGATCAACACAAGACACGGACATGGTCCTAACACAAGACCTACAAATGCATACTCATATGACAACGTCAATATGCTCACATCAATAACAACACTGTATACTTATGGCAAACCCATAATATACATATGCACAATAACAACACATAGGTAATCCGATGATCCCGCATTCACTGCCTAGATCCCACGATGACCCCGTCAGACCAACCGTGGTGGAAAACCTGTCCGATGATCCAGCGCAGGCTAGCATAGATCCCCCGATGATCCCGTCACACCAACCCGAGGTGGACATACAACAACAATGCACAAATGCATATAACAATGATACACAATGCATAACAACAACGATACACGCATGTATCACAACATGATCGACACGAAATGACAAAAATGATTAGAGTACTTGCCTCGAGTCCTTCGAGAGCAATTTCGATGTCCAAACCATTATGAACCATTATTCTGAATATTCGACAACCCAAAATGTCACAGACGGTAGATAATTCACGTCTTCGTCTATACCACGATGTATTCTGAATAACAAGTATACCAATGACAATTGTAAATCATATACATTATGATTTAATTCCCAAAACTCAAATACAACTTATAATCCCAAATCTCCTGTGATTACGATTATAAACATTGCTATACGAATTATAAACAAATAAAACGGAAACCATTCATTAAATATTATAAACTATGCAAGTAATAAATTGCCTCGATACCGACACGATGATGATGAAACCATTACCAATTCCTTGCCTTCGGCTACAAGCTCCTTGGCTCCCGGCCAAAGCGATTCACGAACATACTCGGACACGACCACAACATACGGTTATAATCACTAATCAATAATCTCAGCCTATTGAAGTAATCAAATAGCAACAATTCGATAACAATCGATAACCGACATAGCCAACCAATCAATCACAATGGTTCAATGACACTTCGATCACATACAAAACTAAATAGCATAACTCAATCCATTACGAACTCATATCCACAATATGAACCGATATCCGATAATTACCAATCAATATAATCGATCGACAAACTCAACGATTTTATAATTTCTCGATTAGACACAAGTCCGAACAATCCAACTCAACAATTATGAATTCATAACCAAATACGATTACGGATACGAATGTAAAGGAAATCATATTCGGTGATCAATCACAATCTTTCCGGATTCCAAATTGATATCATGATTCGTATTTCATCAAGAACATACGAATTCTACCACTACAATCAATGAACATTCGATCTTCATACCTAAAGATACCATAATTCAACATACGATCGTCTTGTTATGTTAAATTCATCAAGAAGTTCCTCAAGAATACTAAGTGCTTTGAAATCATGTTCATAGCCATCAAAACAACCTAATTCGATATCCTTAAACATATAGATAATCATCCAATTCATAATCTAAGTCATGTATTATCATATTCTTCAATATACACTTCATATAACCTCAAGGATCGTAACAACAAATCCCTAATCATCATCATACGAATCAATTACGGATAACAATACCAAAAATCCAAAATCAAGGCATAGAGTTCAACAACATACCTCAATAGCATGCATAACACAATCAAACTCTTCAAAGATCATCAACATTGTCATCTCCAAGCCTCAAATCCATGTTTCCAATCTTATAATCAGGTTGGAAGAGGCTAAAACGCACTAACACACTCAGAGGGACGAAGGTTGGAGGAGGAAAGGTTTTTCTTTTGTGAAGAAATGAGAAGAACGAACCTTATTTTATAACCTACACATCCATTACGTACCTTATGCATCAGCATTAACGTACGTAATGCTACCTAATGTATGCTAAGTGTCCTTCGTAGCGTACGTAATATTAGTCCAGAGCTCACTGAGTTGTTTCGTTCACTCGCTTACGTACGTAATATTTCCTTCATAGCGTACGTAATACGTACGTTGACTTGATACAGTAAATGTCTAATTAGCGTACGTTATACACTAAGCGTAGCGTACGTTAACCTCGGCATTGACTTGCCCAAGCACGTTCTTCACCGAAAGTTGCCGACCATGGGTCCCACCGGTCTGCCATAGCCTGAGCTGTCTGATTTCTCTCGTTACGTACGTAATGCCTTACACATAGCGTACGTAACACTTAGCATCTTAACGTACGTTAACTGTACTCATTAACGTACATAATCCTTGTGCCTTAGCGTACGCTATGTATACATCGTAGCGTGCGCTAATGTGGTTGTACTTAGCCATTTTCAGCTACTCTTGTCCAACGTCTCAACATGCAGAACATGAACATACGGCATACTGAATATATATACATCTTCCAATGATATTCTCATACGACAAGCCCGACACATAATGTCTTCCAATACAACTATCAACCAAGTGCGGTAATAATACCAATACAGATGTCTTAGTCCTTCATTTATTTTATCCATACTGTACAGATTCCATGCTGTACAACATAACTCAGATAAAATAATATTAAACCACCGTAGTAGAAATTTAGGATATTACATTTATCATGGGATTGCATTCCCAAGTTCATCACCTTTGGATCGTTGATTCGTTGATCCTTATTGCCACTTCGGTGAGTTTCTTTATTCTTAATCGAATATGTGATTTATTGAATTCGTTGTCATGTTGTATCATGACATATTTGGAATCATATCTGCGTGTTGTTTGGTTATTATGTAGAATTTTTAGCCAGACACATATATAGTCATACGTGGATGTTTTCGTATTGGACTGTGCACACGAGACGTAGTTCGTGAGGCTAATTAGGTATATTGTCACACGTATATTCTGGATTCCGTATACGGGGTGGACATGTGCACGGACACATTTCTGGATCGGGCGTACTGTGATGTCCATCTTGAGCCATATTGTTTGGTCGTTCATAGTCCATGTATGATTGGATATGTTCGACAGTTTGTGACTGATTGTTCATACGCCTGAGGGTATGTTCAATAGTCGGGATGTTTCTTTGATATCTAGTATATGTGAATTGTATAATGTCTGGAGAATCATTTATCATGTATATCTGACCGTGTGTTTTGGGCGAAATACTTGTGTTGTATTTTAGGTCGAGGCAAAGGTAAGGCACGGGAAGAGCATGGTGACGGCGAAGGGTTCGAATGATACTAGTTCGGGGGGCGCAAATCTTTTGTTGTCCGGTTATGCTTGAAAACCATGTAATGATATTTTCCACTTCATTTAAACTATTGACCGACTGTATTGTTATTTGAATTATATTCCATCTCCATATGGTTTATACTTATATTTAGATCCTGTGTATGTTAAGGCCATTGGCCATACTATTTATAAACTCCTAATCGGAGTAGTGACTATTTATTGTGGTTCGGTATCACAAGGTAATATATATTTAATCTATATTTTGGTATCGCCTGGTGGGTCCCGGTGTGGGGTCCACGACAATATAATAGCCGCCTTTCGGGGTGTTACATCATCATCTTTCATTATGAAAAGCTCGTAGTCATGAAGAAGCACGTTTATCTTCATCTCCTTGACTTGATTCATTCCTTCATGTGTTATCTCTAACATTTTCCAAATTTCTTTGGTACTATCAGACAAGGAAATACGATTATGCTATTCCGGATTAAGAGCACAATATAGCAATTGCATGGCTTTACAATTGTGATGATCGTTTTTCTAATCCCCATCATTATAATCTTTGAAATTTTTTAGAGAGCCATCGAATTTTGTAGGAATTTTTGGACCAAGGCATATTACATTCCAAAGTTTGATATCATAGGCTCGAATGAAGATTGACATCTTTTTCTTCCATGTCATGAAGTTAGATCCATCAAAAAATGGAGGTCGGTTTAAGACGAGGCCTTCGATCGGGGCAAAATGAAGCGCCAGTGGATCTTTTTCTCCTTGGATGTTAGGCCGACCATTAGAGATACCAGATCCGATACCAATTGTTGAATATGGTACCGCCACTTGAAGGGGAGTTTGGATAATGCGGTAAAGAATGTAGAATTATTTTGTGATTGCAGAAGCAATAAAGTGCGGGATATAAATGACACAACGATATATAGAGGTTCGGCAATGTGCCTAGTCCTCTCTCCTTATCTTTTTCTATAGGCTTAATATAAACCTTTCTGCCTTGTCTTCTATCGATCCGAGGGAAACCCTTACAATTTTGTCTTATATTGGTCCAAGATAAACCGTAACAATCTTGTCTTTATGTCGGTCCAAGATAAACCATTTTTCTTTTCTTATTGGATAAGGAATCGACCTTTCTAGCTTTCTATCGGTACTAGAAAATCCTTACTTAGATTTAGATTATGATTCTAACAATGCCTGATTCACGATCCTAATAACACGAGTCAAATCTACAATCCTTTCTTTTCAATCATGTATGGTTGAGTGAATTGAACACTCGAACTCTTATGAATTAAGCTCGATTACAACAAAAATAATATATATAATGTATATCACATGTATAGCAATTTGCTTGACGTTGTTGTTATAAATAACACCAAATGCATTGGTATTTATAGGCTCCAAAGTCTAACTAGCCGTTACTGCCTATCTTCTTTAGGGTGCGCTATTTCCTCCTTTAGCGTGCGCTAAGCCGTGTTGCATACATTAACATTACATGGTTATGTACGTTAATTGTTGATCAGATTAGTCCAGTTCTGCCACTTTCTTTAGCGTACGTTAATTTGACCTGTAGCGTGCGGTAATGTATCATGACATAGCCGTTGACATGATGACATACTCCATGACATCACCAATCCAGGTCTGAATTTGAATACTCATAGCGTATGTTAACTTTACAATCTCGTGGACGTTATTGCCTTCGTAGCATGCGTTAAACTAGTGCACTAGCGTGCGTTATCAGCATGTGACCGTTGTACTTTTTGACCTTCTGGAATCCTCCAACGGACTAATATTCAAACTGAGGGTACGTTACTTGCTAGTATTGTGTACATTAACTCTTATTCATTGTGTGCGCTAGTTTATGTACTAGCGTGCGTTATCTGTTAGGAGTATGCCCTCGAATGCCACTCAGAGGTTGTTGAGTGAGGGCATTGTACTTGTAATTATGTAAACCATTTATATAAGGCAAATGAATGTTTCTTTATTTACTGGTAGTTACTGGGATTCCTAACTCGTAAATAAACATATAGAAACTAGTCCGTGTATTTGATAGCAAAACATTCCACTCCTTATTGGATAAGGGGATAGGCACTGGAAAGGTTATAACTCAAATACTTAATCGTTCGCAAGTCGATGAAACTTGACTGGGCGTTAAGTTTATGTGAAGAATTGTATGACGTGTTCTTTGACATGGAGAGTTCCTGTCGAACACTAATGGTTAGTGGGAGCACACATTATAGGTATGCTAATTGGATTAGTATACTCGAACCGACTCACCCTCGATTCGTCACACGGATTTCACTCCGGGACAGTCAATGACGGAATCGAAAGGTTGTGATAGGTATTCGTGAACCTTCGACTTGAGGATTTAGTAGGGATGTGCTTGTGACGTCAAGATTTTCATTAGAGTAGTTCGACCCTGTAAACCGGAAGGCGGGGGTCAACCTCGACGTGCATCTTGACGGGCAAGTAGCAGTCCCATCAATACCTAGATAGAATTCTTTCTCCCGTTAGTGAGCGGGTTATATGTCCTATGCGGTTATTGGCAGATGAGATCATAAGTCTTTGGCCAAAGCATTGGAGCTAGTTGTATTAGATACACGACAGCTCGATGATCTCGATTTGCATTAACACATGCATAACGTCAAGTACAGACAGGGTTTGACTGACCGTGACCCTATAACTTGATCGGGACATTTGAAAGAAGGGTTTATACGTATACTGGTATTCACGACAGAATGGTTCTTGAATGATCCCAATCATTCGTTCTCGATTGAAGTGCAGTGTAGCCGCCAGTGGCTAGGTGGTGCTACTACTCTTTGGTTCCTCCCATTGCTGACTGAGACGGACCTACCGAGTCGCGCATTAGGATTGACGACGGAATGAATTAAGCTAATTCTCTCATTATGAATATTAGATATTGGATATCTAATTTGGGACATTGGATGTCTAAATCGATTTATTGGATAAATTGATTTACGGACTAATAAATTAAATATTTCACTGGGTGATTAATTTAATTCATGAATATAATTATTTCTTCGAGAAATTAATTATGTAATTTTGTATTTGATATGTTTAATTAATTGGATTAATTAAACGACACAAATACATCGGAACGGAATCGGAGTTTATCTGTTTGGACTCGCGAAAGTCCGAAACGAACCGAACTTGTCCGATTTCTGCATGGGCCGTCCCCCACATTTCCACCCACTTTCATATGGACCCTTGTTTCATTCTTTAATGTTTTGATCATTGAGGTGGTGGGGCTTTGATTCTCATAATAATGAGATGTAACATGTGAAGAGTTGAATAAATGAAGAAGAAGACACCTCTCACTTCTAATTCCAAGCTAATTTCCAACGTGAATAGAGTGTAGAGAGAGAGAGAGAAAAGACTTCTCCAAGTCTTCTTCATCTTTGTTCATCAACATCTTCTTCATTTTTCTTGGAGAAAAATTGAGAGAAATTATTGAGAGATATATTATACACTTAGAGTGTAGTAATAAATAGCTTCATCACTTAGCTCTAGCCGTATCCTCGGAGGATAGCAAGGTGATTGTCGCTCCGGTCGTTTCTCCGGCGCGTGGCAAGTAGAGACGCAGTGCTTTCGGCGTTGGATCGTTCAAGAGCTTGGGGAATAGCTCAAGAGAAGGTTATCCATCTAATCAACGGACTACAAGGGTGAGTTTCTATATCTCTTGTGAATTTGTTTTTGATATTCATATATACGTAGCTCGATCGATCCTCGTAGGGATTCAGATCGAATTAATTTTTGTTTTACCGCTTCCGCTGGGCCTTCGTTTTAGGCACCGAATCCCAACATTATCTGCATGTTTCTTTCTTTTTCTGTCCGGCTCTTGCGTCTTCGACTTCTTTATGATTAATTATTGTTTTTCTTTGTTCGTCAACACATCATCAAATTTTTTAATATATATGCATGGAATAGAATATTTCAACAACCCTCTTATTTCTTGATATATTATAGAGTTGTTGTTGAAATTGGTTAGTGAGAGTTCTCTCCAGTTCTATGTTAAATGTATTGGTAGTCCTAGTTTTTTTTTATAGTTTGAATCCTATCTTCATATTTAGCTAAATTATTCAGCAAAAAGAGTTTCACAACTATTTTTTAAATCTATTTTACTTGTTCAACTTCAGGAATATTTTCGAACAAAGTTTGACTCTCAACACTATCCACAATATTAAGAAAATCCAACTTTTTCAGAATATTATAATAAATTTCAAGTATCAGGGAGACGGCAGTAGCCCCCGACCAGTTGTGCCCTACCCGCAACGATCCCTTCATAGTCAAGTCCTCGACCAGCGACAAGCTCTCCGGACTAAACCGGGTAGGCATGCCTGACTCGGCCAGACCGATGCATCCGGACAAACAACGCCTTAACGCTAATGTCGCCCCCTTTACCCCACTTGTGGCAAGCTAACCAAAAGGCACGCCTCATTTAGTCTGTCAACACGGCCACGACATCTCGGGTCGTGACATTCTCTCCCACCCAAATCACAGCACGTGAAAATATCATGAATTCATTGAGCTAAATTCAAATCGGGAGATAAAACAACATTAATCAAGAAAATATCATGAATATAATATTTGTATTTTAAATATTTATTTACATTTTCATATTTACTTTTGATCTTTTAATATTTGTTCTATTGTATTGGAATTTCTGAATTTATTTTTCTAAAATCTTGATTTTCTATATTGATTTTTGTATGAGAATTCACCAATTGGACTGGAGTAAAAGGATACTTAGGTGTATCGTTCCAACTAAAATTAATATTTAACTTGCGGAGTAGTTGATAGTCATATCTAGGGATGGCAACGGGTCGGGTCGGGTGTGGGTTTCATACTCTCCAAACCCACACCCGAAATCACCACTCGAACTCAAACTCAAACTCAAAGGCTGTTTGGGTGCCAAAACAAAACCCACACCCACACGCATTGGGTTCGGGTTTTTTCACCCAAACCCACAACTTGATGAGGCAGAATCAAAATTCAAGTTTGGTGCTCATCCAAATTCAAATTTGATAAAATGCAAAATATAGCATAATTTAACATAGTTTGCAAATGTCAATAGAATAATAAAATAGTTTACAAATCCTAATTTACACTTATATATACATAGGGTAATTAGGTAATTTAACATATAACTGGGCGGGTGTCTGAGTTTTGGGTGTGGGTTTGAGTGATCCCAAACCCGCACCTGTAATATCGAGTGTTGCCCGAATCCGAACCCAAACCCAAACCCAGTCAACTCGGGTTTCGCCCGTTGACTTGAGTTCGGGTTCCGGTGGCCCCCACGGGTTTGGACTTTCCTGTCATCCCTAGTCATATCGTTTGTATTGCATTGTCCTCTTAATTTGATCAAATAAACGATTTTTTTAATAATTTTCTATAATTTATTTGGCCAAATAAGTGGTTTTATCAACGAATTTTCTTTTAATTTGATCAAAAAACTAGTTTTTTTCTGTAATTTAATTTGGACAATAGATAGTTTGTTTTTCATAATTATTGAGTTCGTGGTAATCTTTACATTATATTAGTTTTGGAAATGTAAAAGTGTAATTATGAACAAATAATTAAATCTTCCATATATATATTAGTGCAGGATATGTGATCCTACAGGGTTGCGTTTCATACTTCGGCTGTCATATGTGATGTTATGGTGCTTCGGTTGACACATAAGTCACAACTAATTAAATAATCAATAAAAAAGATTATAACATACAAGATTCGAACTCAAGTTGATATAAATTATACAAGCAATATACACAAACTTTCACCACTTATCCAAATCAACTAAATGATAATGACATGCAACAACTTTATGATATATATATTTTAGTCCTACATATCAAAGATAATAAAATAAAAAATAAAAATAATTTATAATATTATAAAATATCAAAATAGTTCAAAAACCTATTTAAATTTTAATTCTAATTCTGTAACTTACAACGTATATAGAAAATAAGAAATAATTATCATCCTATTTTTTCTCAAAGTAATCGTTCATCTTCTCGATTTTTCTAATATTTATTCTATTCACCAAAATTTACTCTAATTCAATTGAGATTAACGTCATTCCTGCATCTTTCATCTTTGAGAATGAATATTATTCTTTTTTCAATACTAAGAGTTGTTGTCCATAAATTACAGGATTTTTTCTTAGTTCATCTCAATACATTTCTTAGTTTTTATTTGTTTTGAAATTACTTCTCAAAGACGGAATAATTGTAATTTGTAAACAATAAAACAAAATAAAAATTGTACTTTTAAGAAAATATAAGTGGATGTTCCGGGAATTATTATTCCCGTGATGTGTCTTACTCAATACTGATTGTAGATACATAGATGGAAGGTTCTAGATCCTTCTAGAGGTAGTAGGATCCTATTAGATGTCTTACCTTATCTAGGAATCCTATGTATGGAAGGACTCTCATTGTAATGCCTATATAAAGGCCCCTCTATCATTGTTATGAATGCAATTGATTGACTCTATTTAAAGTCTTTTTACTTTCTCCTGAAACATGTTATCAGCACGTAATCTACCACTGAGACAAAGAAAAATCGTCCAAAAATTAGAAAATTCCGAAAAAAAAAACGGAAAACCCTAGCAGCAGATCCGCCGCCGCCACCGACCAGAAATCCTCCCACAAGGGGTCATATTCCCCCGCGCAGATCGGCTCCTGCTCGTTTTTCGCCTTCTGCAAACCCGCGCAACCCCTCCTCCGGAAACCGTCGCCTGCTCCGACGCGACTCTTCCTCCGCCCCCTAGTCCGACGCGACCCGACCAGACCAGATCGGCCTGCTCGTCGCCTGCTTCTTTTCCCCGCGCGAAAATCCACCTGTGGATAACCCACCAGGTTGACGATCGTAAGGAACCCATCCAACGGCGGACGCGCCGGATTTCGTTCCAGAAAAGTACAGCCGGCGATTGAGCAAGAAATTTTTTCCTCAGGCTGCAACCAGTCCGTAGAGCCTCGGCCCACTCGCCCAGCCCGTGTTGGCCCGCCCCGGTTAGTACCTGACCCAATTGCAGCCGCCCGTCCAGCTTCCAACCCGCTGTCCAGTCCGTTGCTACAGTCCAGACTCGACCCGGTTGCTGACCGAACCAGATCCGGTTGCTCACCCGTTTTCAGCCCGTTTCTGTCCCTATTCTCGAAGAGACGAAAATTTCCGCGCGTAAATTTTCTGCACAGTGCAGTCGTACTAAAAACATGTTCCCCGATTCGTTAACCGTCGGATCGGTGTGAAATTTTGGCTGCCTCTTCCCAACACAAATATCTGTATATTCAACGGTAGAGATTGGATTCTGAGTAATATTGGTTACTGAATCTGCCGTCGAACAGAAGCAGATTTTTACAAGGAAATTTGGAGATCCGACCTCATCCAATACCGAGCTGCTGCATCGCCACGCTCGAGTCCTTTTTCGGCCGATTATCGAGCCCAGTAGACCTTTTCGGGCGTTTCTAAACTCTCTATTTTCCTAATTAATGATTTATTTGTTCATTGATTTGTACACTTATGAATCTCACATGTTTATGTTTTACGTGTATATAGGAAAATACGTCGCTCATGATGATGTGCACGCTATAGAGAAAAAGCCATATTTATCCCGTTCAAGGATCAAAATAAATATAGAACGGAGTACCCACGGAAATATATTGCTCATATGGAGAGAATCTCCCGTTCAAGGATCAAAGCATATATGGAACCAAGTTCTCGTAAGACTTTATTAAAGTTCCCGTTTTTCAATTCCTCTCTTTTGAGAATTTTTTTTGGGGAATTGGGTATTTGGGTTCTTTATCTCCCACGCTACTTTGCGGTGGATGAGACTATGAGAGGTGGTATCACTCTCGTATGTCGAAGTAAACTGTGTGACGGTCCTAGGGGAGTCACGGATAATTGTTGAAAGTCGATATTTGTGGTTGTTGTATACACCACGTTTTGGGTGCGATTTGATGTCGCCATTTTGTCGATTTTAAACCAGCAATTGAATAAAACGAACATTATCGGTAATGGTAAAGTTATGATTCGTTCATGATTAGTCACGGATTTGTGACGTACATCGATTACGTCGGATATGTCGTGGTTAAAATCGATTTGTGACGGATTTGTCACGATGAATTGAGCGACCACCACGTTGGCCTTGACCCAATCTCATACTTGGAAAACTCCATCTTTCATCTTATTAAAGTAAAATATTGCATGTGGGTGTAGTCATGCACCGTCTCATTGCAATGTGATATATGAAAGAATGTACGAGTGATTCTCATGAATTTCAACATGTAAAGCAATAGCATATTGCGGTAAATACATGAATTCGTTGACCTCGATTATAGTTAGTATGACTATAGGTCCGAATACTTTTTCGAGTATTTCTAAAGGCATGTGCCTTATACATTTGACTATGTTTAGTCGATCTTATTGGATGGTCAAGACGAGTTGTTTATGGTATATTCATTATGTCTCATGGTTCAAAATGCTTAATTATGATGCACCGCGTTGTATCTATATAACATGCTATTATGACGTATACTTGCAAATTGAGAATTAAAATACTTGGTTGATTTGATGCACTTTGGTGGATTTTGTGTACACTTTGATCATGACTAGGCGCATCCTCCTTGGTATTTGTTTATGCTTTGAAAGTTCAAACGGAATTAGTGGTTTTAAATTTTTAGTCAGACCGACATTCCTACTTTCTCTGCAAGTCTACCAAGTTGGAGTTACCGAAAGGATCATTAGTCGAGATAAGAAATCGAACACCCTGCTGTATTTAGACGCACCTATGGCTGTTATTGCTATATTTTTGCATCAACACTTATGCCATTGGATATGGTCTCAACCTTGTTTTCTCACTAAACTTGGGAAATACTAAAGCAACCACTTAAAACATGCACTGTGATCTGAGTTTAATGATCCGTATGGTGCACAATATATGGATAGAAAGATACGGAAGTCTAGTTTCCATAACATCTGACCGTTCGTCCATTGCCTTCCTAACAAGAGAGTTATCGCTGTTTTAGTGAACAATGGTCAAGCTGCGCGGAATTTTATTTTCCAGCGATTGTGCTAACTTTTGTCCCAACCAACTTGGTTCCCATCTTAAATTTGCAAGTGGTCTTATGACATATTTTTCAACCTCTTTTTGGCCGAATTTGCCATAAATGATGCAGTTTTTGGTATGCGTTATACGCTAAACTATCATCTTTCAAATGTTGAAAAACAGTTTCCTTGGGGAAGCCCAAAATACGCACCCTTGTAAGAAGGTCGAGCGTGTGCATGGCAGTGTTACACCATACTTGTGTCGTAATTTTGCCCCTTAGGCATATAACCTTGCCATGTTATGCACTCAATATGATAGATCATTTTGATTGTATCTGGTATAAAATCTCTATGTTGTTAGAGTGTTCGCTATGCTCATATTTGTAAAATTTTGCAAGCGAAATTGAGTGCGTATTAAGCTATTTTCAAGGAACGCAATATTTTTGGATTTCGTGTTATAAATCCATTGTGACTATGATGAGTATGTCATCACAATCAATGAGCGGTATAATGCTCATGTTGTTGAATGCCGAATGGCGTTTTCTAGTCACATATGTTCCGTAACAATTGAACCATGTTATGACTCGATGATATATATGCCAAAGTGTATCACTCATAGCATCTCATTATGATTTGTGAGAAATAAAATCTTATGCATCACTTGTATTGAATATGTGAAAGAAAAAATATTCATGAGTCAATATGGTCCGGCTTGCATCGGTTTGTGTAACCAGAAGATGTATTGGGACATTGACACATTTAGGCTTTAATAGTCCGGAGTTTGGACAGTTTGATGATCCATATACCACGGTATTGTCATGGACATCATTTTCTTTGAACAAAGAAACTAGTTGGATCAAAGACACCAAAGTACGTTGGTGGAGTCGTGAGCAGGGCTCATGACCGATGATGATATTTATGTCATCTGCGTCTTGTTTTCATAAACATGTGTGACGCTAAAGACCCCCCCAATGATCCTTCTTAGCGATGTTCATTGATTAAAGCCTATTCTTTGGCACGATTAGGAGATGACACCCTCCTATGCTAAAGAGAATAATGTAGCGACTCGCATAAGCATGGTGCTGAGTCCTCCCTTTTCACCGAGTCCTTATACATACATGATCATAAGTATTAGCCTGGGTGGCTTATGATGCTATGATGGTGTTCACAAATGGTCGTACTCAAGTGATAACATTTATATGTTATGTTGTTCCTTTGACAATGATTGATAAGTTGATGAAACCTGAGTTATGGTTGTCCAACTTGCGGACCAGTCATTGTAAAGGTCGGTTCACCCACTTTTTATACCAAGTCTTAAAGTGAAATTTTAACGAGTACTTCCTAACATCTAAGGCTACCTTCTCACAAATTTCGGTGCCATTTGGAGACTTGGAAGGAGGTGAACCACTTAAATGAAGTTTTCACATACCACCACCCATCCTATCAACTAGTTCCATGTCATTTCGATCGGTTTTTGACCACAAGGTTGATGGTTTTGGAATCCAAACACCCGTTTATACATGCTCACGAAATTTTGAGGTGTTTGGGGCTGGTGAATGGAGGGAAATCTTCAAGAAAGCACTAGAGGTTCGATAAAACCAACGGCCTATCATCGGTTCAATCGTTTCTTCATGTTCGATCCCGGTGGTGCATGGTGGCGGTTTTGTTGAATTCTCAAGACCAGTAGCTATGGTTATGTAGCATAGGTCAACATGTCATACTCACCTATACCTATCATCATTCAAATGCTTAGTTACGAGTGTAACAGTATGCATTTTGTTAACTAGATTATGTTAACACTGAAAACCTTTATCGTCCACATATTCATGTGCCAAAGTGCATCACCACAACGCATTATGACGGGTTATAAATGATGAATATGACATGTGCTTTCACTCATAGTCCGCTTAAAATATACCTTGGCAGACGATCTCGTAAGTCACTTTGATGAGCCAGTCTTCTCGTCGTTAGGTGGAGATGCGAACGATCATGTTCGAGTAGAACGACTTGAAATTGTCGTAGTTTGTCCCTACTGTGTCTCACCAAGTTCCTAAAGTGACGAGATTAAATACATGCTGCAAACATGTCTGCAAGGATTGTGTCCATTCATGGACATTCTCACCTATAAATGGTGATATGGTAATACCACAAATTGTGGTAGATGGTGTTACTAGGCCGTGGATCTCATAGAGTATTGGGATGCCACTTGGTTCGATAAATACTCTCGCTAAGAATGTATGTGAGTTTGGTACATGAAACTTGATCATATGATCAAATGAACTCATCCGTCTCATGTGATTCTGGATTATAGTCATTATTGGGGGACGCCTCAATGAATGCCAATCCATAAAGAGTACTCTATGAATAAAGCCGGTACATGAGGACGTGGAATGTGAGTTTATTAGAACCATACTTCGTTGAAAATCTACAACGTTGTAGCCTTGACCTAAAATGGAAACATATGCGATTTCAGTATAAACAAAGTGATAGCCCTTTGTTGAAGTGGTGCAGACACTCCAAAGATAAGATCTATCCATATACTTTATTAAAGCGAGTGAGAGAAGGAGTTAAACTCACCTCATGGCGCGAGGTTTCTCATGAACGCACTGGAATCGACTGCGATGACACGAAACTTAGTTGTGCTATCGTAATGGATGTTATAGCATCCACTATCTTTTCAGTTAGATAGTTTCCCAAAAACTGACGTGCAACTTGTGGTTAAATCTTATCTTAGTGGGGAACTAAGTTAAGTGATAAAAATGATCTCGTGGTGGATCAGACTCAAATCAAGTGGCTCCTGACCACGGAGCGCGACGACAAGTGATTGTCGGGAATGCATACTAAGTATATACTTGATTTGGAAGAGATATGAAGCTTTTGCGTGTAAAACTAAGGGTTTATAGTGATGTACTCTTGTGAGACTAAGAGATTCCGCTAAATCCAAAGTTAAGAATGAAAGGATCTTGGGACACTTGATGATGCGTATTCATCAATCGGTTTAGGGCAATCTAAGGGACGGTTTCCCTAAGAGACGATAAAGTAATGCCTATATGATTCCCAATGATTAGTCAAAGTCATCATAAGACTTGGCTCACTTAAGTGATGATGCAGTCTTAAGAGAAAAGTACGGTATTATGTACTCATGTTTGACTCGATGTACTCATTCGTAATAATCCGGTAAAGCCACTGTAATGATGGCCTAGGATGCGCTCACGCAATGTCTGTGATTAACAAGAAGCTTGAAGCTCGCTCTATTTCGATAAAAAGAACACTTGAAAACTGATACCCGAAGCTGCCCAGAATGTGTTGGTCTATCTCCCATATGACCTACAGGGCAGCTCACTTGATGGAAAATGGTGAAATTGGTGCCATTGGAAAGGTTTGTGTCTACTTTCCAAGGAAACCAACCATTTGATCACATCCATCATGTTGAGTGACATATGACTATTGTTGCAAAGTAGGACAGTATATGTCCGGTAATTTGCTGAGTCAACTTCGATAGAGATTTGTAATCTGCTCAGGTCGATCTAGGTTACGTACTGTATGTGAATGAAAAGCTATGGGTGTCTAGTTTTCATAAGTTCTTACAGTTTCGTTGATACCTATTGAATCGAAGAAGGTGTGACTGATTTAGTGCATGGAGGTCAAGACTTTAGAAAATTTGATAAGTCTTTAGCGACTCTGCACTTTGGATGTGTCACGCTCTTTTTGTCCTTAGACCAAGGTTTGTTTTTTCCCATTGGGTTTTCACTTGGTAAGGTTTTTAACGAGGCGACCTATGAGAACATCCATACAATGATGCGTTGTACTTCTGTTCAACTTAGACCAAGAGGTATTTTTCCCACTAGGTTTTTCCTTGGTATAGTTGTGAGGGCAACTTGGCATCTGACTCCTATGATTTGAGGTACTCATCAGGGGGAGTCATTATGTATACATCAGGGGAGTATACATGACATGTTATCTCGGTGCGTTGCAATCTTTTCCTCATCAAGCCTTTATTTTTCCCATGGGGTTTTGTTATGGCTTGGAGTAGGTTTTTACGAAGGCAACATCTTCTGCACCATTGTTGTATTAGTGCTCGACACAGGGGGAGTGTTCCGGGAATTATTATTCCCGTGATGTGTCTTACCTAATACTGATTGTAGATACATAGATGGAAGGTTCTAGATCCTTCTAGAGGTAGTAGGATCCTATTAGATGTCTTACCTTATCTAGGAATCCTATGTATGGAAGGACTCTCATTGTAATGCCTATATAAAGGCCCCTCTATCATTGTTATGAATGCAATTGATTGACTCTATTTACAGTCTTTTTACTTTCTCCTGAAACAGTGGAGTTAAATTATTAGAATTAAATTCCGCTATATGAGACAAGCAAAACAATTTTGGTGGGTGATACCCGAGCCTACATGGTTGCTTCTCATGCTTCGGCTGCCATATGTCATATTATGGTGTTCCGGTTGCTTACATGTCAGTCTCGCATGCTTCGGTTGACACATAAGTCACATTTAATTTAATAGTAAATAAAAAATAAAAAAATTATAGCATGTAGAATTTGAACTCCAGTTGATATAAAATATTCAAGCAGTATACACAAACTTTAACCAATAGACCAAGTCAAGTAGATGGTATTGACATGAACCAACTTTACGATATGCATACTTACGTCCTATATATCCAAATAAAAGATAATGAAAAAAATTATTTTATCATAAATCTACAAAAATAATTCAAAAACTATTTAAAATTTAATTCTAATTCTACATTATGCATATATAAAATAATTATC
This sequence comes from Orobanche coerulescens, assembly GCA_033398695.1. NCBI lineage: Eukaryota > Viridiplantae > Streptophyta > Magnoliopsida > Lamiales > Orobanchaceae > Orobanche > Orobanche coerulescens. Next base: position 65,798,222 of record CM065819.1, read on the forward strand.
ATCCTTTATTTTCAAATCTTCATTTATCTTTTGGATTTTTCTAATAAATATTTTATTCACCAAAAATTACTTTAATCCAGTTGAGATTAACGTCATTCCTGCATCTTTCACGACGAATATTATTCTTTTTCTCAATATATAGAGTTGTATTCACAAATTACATAATTTTTTCTTTGTTCATCTCAATATATTTTCTTGAATATTTTTTTTTTGTTTTGGAAATATTTCTCAAAGACGGAGTATAGAATCTTTAAATAATAAAACAAAATAATTATATTTTGTAAGAAAGTAAAAATTGTGTTAATTATTAAAATTAAATTTAAGCAAAGCAGTTTTGATGGACGATATAACCTAATATATGGAAATAAAAATTAATATTTACATACTTACCATATTACTACTTTTTTTACAGAATATTCATAAAATATGTAAGTCATTTATTCTCAATAAACTTTATAAAACATTAGAATTATTTTTTAGAGAATAGAAGTTAAAGTATATTTAAATATGATTGCATAATTATTTAACTACCTTGGAGATCCAGTCATTCACAAAAAAACATTCACATGAAAAAATACAGAAATTATTTAATTATATTATTGCAACAATAATTCATTGGGATGAGAGTTATTTTTATTTCTTTTATACTTTTTTATATTTCGCTTGATACTCATTTGCGCTATTCGGGTTCAATTAATGCTCTACCATTTACATAAAATTCACATTTAATTATATTAAATCTTATAAAGAAATTTATAAAAAAATGAATATATTTTACTAATTAATTATTAGTGATAACATATTAATTAATATAATAATCCTTCGTAGAAGAAAAATTATAGTGGACAAATTTAATTATAAATATAAATAAAAATAATTATCTTAAGTTTTCAATCGTTCAAAAAGAAATGAAAATACGTGTGATAAATAGAGAAATTACTTAATTATGTACTTGCAGTATTATTTAATTTCGTGCAAGAATATGCAAATTTATATTTTTTTGTTACAAATCATATTCTGTCATTATATATGTTTACTTATTATCTTAAATTTATAAAATTTCAAACATATGTTCCTACTTTTTATAAAAAAGCAATTAATTTAATAAATATCGTATGAATAAGAACTAATTTTGAGAGAATAAAATTTGATTTCAATAATGATGTGAATGGGTAATTAATTTAGTCATCTTCAAATTTTAATTATTCAGAAAATTAGGATATTTGTGTATGAAAATGCATAAACGATTTGGCTGTGCTACTATAATAATAATTATTCTCAAATGTTTTGAGACTCGTTTATTTTATTTTCTAATGTACTTTAAATGATGTGCATTTTTGCTATTTTGACTTATACTCTAGCATTATACATAATTTGGTAAATTTAATATTTTAAATCATGTAGCTACTAATTTGACTAATTTTATATATATTAAGCATTTAATTTTTAGTAATATCATATTGATCAGTAGAGTCAACTTCATATAATTTTTTTAAGAGAATACAACTTAATTGTAAATTTTCTGAAAATGACTAGATAATTATTTTAATTATCTTAAAATTTTGATCTTTCAAAAATAGAATGTTCGTATGAGGAAAAAAACTAAATGATGGTAGTACTGAAGATATAACTAATTTCACGAGTGAATTAACTTTTTAATTCTATTTTCAATTATATCGTGGATGATGCAATTTTGCAATATCATGAACAACTTCCGCTCAATAAATTATATATATTTCAATAATTTAATGATAATAAATATATCATTTGTAATTTTGTAAGTTTTAAAATATATTATCCTAAAATATATAACCAATTAATTTAACAATAGCATATGAATCAAAAGAATTTAGTTGTACAATAAAAATAAGTGTGTTTATTTTTAAATATAATTGGAAAATTTTTAATTATCCTAAAATTTCGATGAATAAAAAACGAAAAATTAGTGTGAGAAACAAACAAAATTTTGGTTGTGTTATTGGACTAATAATTAAATCATGAGAGACTTTGACTTTGTTATTTTATTTTTATATATTTTAGATGATGCACATTTGTACTTTATTTACCTTATAATTTTAATGGTTCAGAAAATAAAAAATTGGTGTGAGAAATGAAATTAAATTAGTTCATTTTGATTGTGTGTCCAATTAGGAATAATATTATGTGAGAAAGTTTAGTTTAGTTTCTATATTTTAGATTATACACACTGCACTATTTTGGTACAACCATTATACTTATATATATTTCATTAATTTATTATATTAAATTATAAAGTTTTAAATTTTATGAGTTTTCAAGATATCTTCATAAAATTATAACCAATTATTTTCTAATAACAACATATTAATTAATAAAATCGTTTTATAGAAGGAAAGTTTAATTGAATAAAAATTGATTAAGAATATTATTAAGTGTGGTTGGATAATTATTTTAATTATCTTATGAAAATTTGTGGGAGAATAGTAGGAAATTATTTAATTGTTATTTTCTGCATTAATTGACCAGGAGAGAATTTACCTTTTTCATTTATTTTCTAATATATTTTAAATATAATATTTCGATATAAGTATTCTTGTTATATTTTCTATAAAGTTTCAAATTACTATTACTGATGGATGAATTCTAAATGCACCTTCTAAAATAGGATAAATTATATTTTTGCTCCCATGAGAATTTACTCTCATGAAAATGGTCCTTTTATGAACGAAAATTATTTCATACGAATTTGATGTCCAAAATAATGGATGAAGATACTTGACAGTTATGCGCATTTAGCAAAAATGATCCCATAAAATTATTTTTTTAGCTTTCTTCACAATCCCTTTGGTTTTAATTTTTTTATCATTAATTTATATGCAGAGTTATTAATATTTTTTTAATAATGGTGTGTCTTTCTCATATTGTTTATTTCTATCACTAAGTGAAGTTCTTTAAAAATTTTAATGAAGTCTAAAAAAGTACAAATATTAAATAAAATATAAAAAATAATTATAAATAAGAATCTTCATAAATATAAGCAATATGTGAAAATATTAAAAAACAACTAAAATTATAAAAATATTTAAGTTAAAAAATAAAAAAATGAATGTATTAGGAAAATAAGCTAAACCTTCAAAAAATAAAAAGAGCTATTAAAATGAAATTATTTTAGAAAATATAAGTTACCAAAATTAATTAAAAAATTGATGCTAAAGAAATTAAAAAACATTAAAAATCAACCAAATATTTCTGTTAATTAAACTAAAAAATTATTAACATTTAAGCTTATATTTGATTGAATTTTGTAAATTTTTTAATAAAATCTTTATCTAAGTTATCTTAGATTCAATTGATTTTTTCTAAGAATAGATTTTGTTTGGTTATCGAGACTTTTTAATTAATTGTTTTTTAAGATTATTTAGTATTTGAAATACTTTTTAAATTTTTATTTAGCTTTAAATGATCTTTTTCATTTTTTATTTTAAATGATTTTATTAATTTATTTACTTTGAATCAACTCTATATTTTTATAAATTATGGATTTGGTTTTGTATTTTTCAATCATATCCAAATTACTTAAGAAGTTTTTAGTTTTAAATAGAAATTGAATTACCTGTTTTTGGTCATTTAATGGGAATTGTTAAATACTTAATAATTTGGAATATTTTTGCAAAAGAAAAGGATCAAAAAGAGACGTGGGACCATATTTGTTTCTAAAAAATTCTCGAAGACCAAAGTTACAATTTTCCCTGCTACAATATAAAGCACTTATTTTTTTGATAATAATATATTAATCAATAGAATCATCTCTATATAAGATTATAAAAAATAAAATTAATTGTAAATCTTTTGCAAATATGTCCGGATAAAATATTTTATTTTTTATAGTTTTCAATCACTCAAAAAAGGAAATTCACGTGAGAAAAAAGAAAATTATTTGATTGCGAAATTGCAACAACTGATTACATGAGAGAGTTTAGCTTTATGTATTTTGTTTTCTATTATGCTTTAGATGATGCACATTTGCACTATTTTAGTATAACTATTTAGAAAGAGGAAATATGAGAGAAGATGAGAGAAACAAATGAAATTGTGTGCATCATTATGAAGGCCATAGACCTCTATTTATAAGTACATATCTAGGGTTTCAGGAGCATATTAGTCTGTGATACCCGAGCCTGACACTACTCATTTGGTGAATATGATTCACGCATAACTTGTTAATTATGTGTTATTTGGATTACTTGACGTTTCATGGTTCAGTTGATCTTATAGTTAATTTCACTACATAGAAATGTTCTAAACATTTGAACTAAAGTCTAAAACACTATCATGATATATGTTACGAAAATAAGTTACGTTATTCATATTATTTCTAATACGAAAATAAAATATATGTAAATATCTTATAAAACTTTGAGTACACGTGGTGAGCCTAGAAGTCATAAAGGTGTCACTAACGTGTCTATCGAAGGTTAACTAGCTTATCTCGAGATTTTAGGCGGCGCGTGTAATGGGTCACTTTAGATTGATGATTCAAGTGAATAACCATCATTTCATATACTAACACATGTCAAGTAGCTTGATTCTTGTCAATACCCTATAGGATGCAATCTATGATTGCATGTGGTACGGTGGTAAAATATTGTCATTTGTCTATACCTTATTCGTTCCAACTGCGGTAGGAATTGAACTGATCTTTTAGTTTATTGTATTAATTATATCTTATTAATAAATGAGTCCTTCCATTCTTATCTATAGTGTCGTATTTGTGAAGTTTTAGAAAGTTTGACAATAAACTCCTTCACTAGCATTTTTAACATTGTTCGCATGAGTAACCGAGTTTAAGCAATAAAAATACACCCTAAACTTATACTAAACCCTTTGAAAGATCATCCATACCCTAAATTAGGTCAATATCTACTAGAAACTAGTCCAAACACTCCAAGAACTGGACCTAATATCCCCAAACCGGCCTACACCATGGAAGATGATTTTCTAGAGCTTACTAAGGGTAGTTTTGTAATTTCATCTTTATAACCGAATTTCTCTCTTAGCTAAACACTAAAACCGACCCTCCACCCTCATATACTGCCTGAACATTATCAAGAAGCTTCACCCTTCGAAAATTCACCAAAAATTGAAGAAGAAATCATCAAAACATTAACACCTCAATTTCTTTGACAATCAAGGTGAGTTTCCTTTGTTTCTTCCTTGTTCTTGCTATGTTTCTTAGCTATTTCGAAGTTGTGAGAGCTTTTATATGTTCTTATACATGTTATAATGATGTTAAGAATTCAGACATGTCTTACCCTTGTGTTTATTATGGATTTATAAGGCTTAAAACTCACTAAGGCAATAAAGAAATCAATTCTGCCACCTTTTGGAATTAATGATTTATGTAACTTGATCCGTATGTTTCAGGGGCAGAAGTTTTAATATACTTGTTCTTAAGTATCTTAGGGATATTATGTCAAAAATATATGCAAATACAACTTATATTCTAGTGGTTATAAGCAAAACAAAATCTGATCATGACAAGACTTTGATAAACTCTCTTAATCAAGTGTATTGTTGTAAAACCTTGGAATTTTAAGTAGGGAGAGTTGAATGGACTTTATAAACAGAGACTAATAGATTAATTAGTGAATTGTAAGTCCAAAATTGATTGGTTAATGGGCTGGTATATATCTATAAATAGACATAAAATACGTAGAACACCGGTTATGCATCTACATAGGAAGTGGTAAACCCTTTCGATATGAAGAGAGTTAAACCTTGCATGTGGTATGTAAATCCTTTAAACACACTCCTTGAAACAGGTTCTGAAGATATATCATCACCACCACCCCCTATTGTATAAACGTAAGGGTATTACCCAATCAAGGTAAGTAGAAATCCATCTGCAACTACAATGCATAAACATAGTATTGTTTGTATAACTAGCTGTTGAACTTGATGATATCTTGAGAGTGTTCTATTTAATGTATGATTGATCTGTATTATGCTTTTTGTACCTTACATGATCATAACATCTATTAGCATCTCCACATGCATGCATAACAGGAGACTCACTAGTGTATGCATGCATGGTACGATCATGGAGAGAAAAAAAGAAAAATATTTTGTTGACCACTGCTAGAGCATCGAGGCATGATAGATGCATGCTTTTATGATATGTTTAGCACGGTAGATGCGTGCTTATATAATATGTGAGACATGGTAGATGCATGTTCTCATGATATATTTGGTGTGGTAAATGCATGCCTTATATATCTGGCATGGTAGATGCATGCCTTTTGATATGATATGATATTGAGCTAATTCCAGTGCTTAGTACGTGGTTCAACGGGCCCAAAGATAAGAAAATAATTTTGAGAGATTCTCATTGATCATCATATGTCATATGTTGCATGAGACATGATACATGCACGATTTCTACTTGTTGGGCTTTAGCTCACGTAGTTTATGCATTGTAGGTAATCCTGATGCTTGAGCATGTTCCCTCACTGGATGGGTTGGAGTTCCACTGTTGCTGAGGGTCGACGTACATGGATGACGACCTGTCGGGCTTAACCATGGGCTTAATATGCTTTAGTTCTTGTTTCTTAACCTTGTTTTATAAATAGGTGTGGTGGTAATGTACTCGTACATTCGAGTGTCGTTGATGGTATGTGGTGCATTTTAAGTCTTCTTAGTATGTTTATGTAGCTGGTGAGGTTGTTTAAATCTCGTAATGTAAAATAAGTAAGTGAGTTATTTGGGAAAACTAGAGTTTTATTATTTACTAATCTCTTGTGGTTATAGCTACGGGGATATTGATGTCACGTGTTTGATTCGGATTGAGACTAGATCTCGGTGTGATACTTGTGTTGATTTTATATCACAGGTTTTGGGATAGGTACTAGTTTAGGGGAAATTCTGAAATACCCGGTTGTAATTCAGTCATTATCATTCAGTAATTTCATTCGGTGATTGTCACTCAGTGGATTTTCACTCAATTATAATCATTCATCAATCATGTTCATTCACCGTGTTCACCGTTCGGAAAAACTTCGAGTTGTGTATCGTTATTGTTCATTGTTTCAACTTTCCTCATATGAGTTCGACTTTGTTAGATCACCATTAATTTTTGGTAACTCCAAAAATTCTGAATCTTTGCAATATTATAGAGCATCGAGTTAGCTTTCCATTGGTTCAAACGGTGAGTCAATCGGAGTCCGTACGAGAGAGTTATGGTCGTTTTAGCTCACCCGCTCATTTTTCAGTTATTGGCCGATCACTGCCGACCGAACTCGGACGTGTCGTCCGACACGGCCCGTGCCGTACTCGTCCGGAAATGCCGAAGTCTCTGCCCACAGGACTCGACCGTGTCGTCCGGCACGGCCGAGTCGAACTCTTCCGGATAAGCCAGAATCGACTGCCCAGACGCCCGACCGTGTTCCAGGACACGGTCGAGTCATGCCGAGTCGCTGTCGGACGGGTCACTATCGGAAGGCCCCTCCGCGCCGCGACCGTGTCAAGCAGGACACGGTCGAGTCCCTGCCGGCCAGCTGCGCGCCGCGACCGTGTCAGGCGGACACGGTCGAGTCTGTCAGACGAGTCAACCCCTATAAATTCATTTTTTGAGCATTTCAGCTCATTTCTTCCATTTCTTCCACCTTCATACGAGAGAGAGAAGCTTGAGGGAGATATTTTGTCATCATCAATCACTTGTGTATTCGGATTTCATTATCTTGATTCATTGGAAAGCTTGGATAGTCGATTTTACACGTTTTCATCGGATCGAATTGGTTAGATCTTCAAGAGGTAAATTCTTCAACATTTTGGATTTCGATTTTGTGTTGAGATATGATGTTTTGGACGTTATAATCATGTTATATGAAGGGATATGTATATGATTATGAGTTTGTATAGGATTCATTGGATTATTGAGGAATTATTCAAGAACACCTTGAATATCGAGTTGAAATTGGGGGTTTTCGATTAATTGTCGTTATAATAACGTTTTCGGATATTCATTTTGGATTATTGATAGTATTCATGAGATTTTGTGGGTTTGAATCATTCATTGGAAGTTGGTTTCGGATGTAATTGAGTTTTTGTTGTAAACAATTGGAGATTGTTTACAACGCGTTTGTTTTAATGCCCCAATGAGTTTCGGGTATTGTTGTATCGACTTTTGAGTTGGTTGTGATCATGCTTGATTCGTGTATTAAGAGAATTGATGGTATTTGTGTTGTTCAAGGTTGTTCGAGCGGCCGATAATTTCATTAAGGACGTTGATCGTGGAAGTACCTTCTCGCCTTCGGTTTGAGGCAAGTTTTATAGTTGTACTAGTCAATGAGATTAATGTCATCATATATGTGTATGAATGTGTGTATCATTCCGAGACTTAGTCTCTTCATGAATTCATTGATATCAAGAGATCGTTCGATACGATACCTTTCGGCAATTATGCCAAATGTTTATTGTTGTTCATTAACGGCCGATTCAAGGCATTGTGATACTCGTTATTAATGTCATTGTCGATAGCCGGCTCGCGGCATCGATGTATCGATTGTTGTTAATATTGATGTCGATCCAAGACATCGTTCAGATCATCATTATTCATGTTGTGGGTTGTTATTAAAACCATATTGGCCGAATTAAGGCATTGGCTTATTCATTTCTCATCTTCGTCGTTGGTCACCGATTAAAGGTGCCGAGGCATCCTTCGTATCATTGTCATCGATTGGCCGTTCTCAGGCAAATCGAAATGTTCAATTATTCACCATCTCATTGTTATCGATTGACCGTTCTAAGGCAATCGAGGTATTCTAATCATTCATCGTATCATTCGTAGCGATTGGCTATTCTAAGCCAATCGAAGTGCTTACTCATTCATGGATTCATCCGCTGTATCATTGTTATCGGTTGGCCATCCTAAGGCAATCGAGGTGTTAAATTGGGACTGTCAAGGACGGTGTCTATCCGTGTGTTACTGTCATCGTGTGGGCCGACTCAAGGCAGCACACTATCACTAATTGTGATACGGCTTCGTGCCGTGGCTTCGGCCCTAATTGTGATACGGCTGGATGTCGTGGCTTCGGCCCTTATTGTGATACGGCTTCGTGCCGTGGCTTCGGCCCTAATTGTGATACGGCTGGATGCCGTGGCTTCGGCCCTTATTGTGATACGGCTTCGTGCCGTGGCTTCGGCCCTAATTGTGATATGGCTGGATGCCATGGCTTCGGCCCTTATTGTGATACGGCTTCGTGCCGTGGCTTTGGCCCTAATTGTGATACGGCTGGCTACCGTGGCTTCGGCCCTTATTTTGATACGGCTTCGTGCCGTGGCTTCGGCCCTCATTGATACAGCTTCGGGCTGTTTTGACTTCAGGTGTATGTGGTATTCGTTAATTTCCGCTGAACGACTTTCAGGCCTTTTGTAATGTCTTGGTATTTTCATTGGAGCCTTTGGGCATTATGATTCATATTAAATTCAGTTCTGGTTTGGTTCATGTCGTTTAATTCATTGTACTGTTCTGTGATTATGATTCGCTGTTGGACATTTATGTTCTAACATGTCGAACAGGTATTAATAGTATGCCGTGGGCATAGTATCTCGCGAATGCTCGGTTCTTACCTTGGTTTGTGAGCATCTCGTATTATTATCATCATTGCACCGTTTCATTCTGCCTTTGGATGCATATCATGTTATACATGTATTTGATGTTCATTATCTGGATGACTGACCCCGTGGGGGCGGAACATGTTTTTCATGTTTTAGGTGCTTGCGAGGAGAGAGTTGAGACACAGGGGCATGATGATGGCGACGAGGCATTCGAGCGATACTAGTCCGAGTTGTTCATGTTGGTCAGTCGGTTGGAGTGTTCTTCAGTTGTCAGTCATTGTCATTTTGTATTACCCGAGCAGATGTTCGTGGATGTTGTATTTTTACTCTTGGCCATGTAGGCCCATCGTTGTCGTTGAAATTCCTTATCGGAATATTGTGTCGGATATCATGGTAGGGACTATGATTTTCCCTTGTTGTTTAATTTAATGTATTTTAGTCATGTTCGCCTGGTGGATCTCCTGGCGTGGGGTCCACGGCACTGTAATAACCCAATAGGATTTGGGGGTGTTACAGAAATGGTATAAGAGATTTGGGTTGTGAAATACCCTGAGATGTGAGTTATGTGGTCCTACCGACGCGGTAGTAGTGGGATTGTCAGGTTATGACAATCTAGTCAGTCAGGTTTTGTGAGTCGTAATATTAGTGCGACTGCACGACTCATTCATTCATCGAGTCGTCGTCAGTGAAGACTAGTATCGCGAGACCTCGAAGCTTCGTATGACCTGTGTAAGGACTCGATTCTCTTTGTGTTCATACATCCATCATGTCATTAATTGTTCATGCTTTGCTGAAACCTATATGTGATATTAGTGTTATGATTGATTCATGACTAATTGTTTTGGAGCACGTGTGACTTGTGTAAGCATTAAGGATCAACTCATTTATCAGTTAATAATTCTCAATCATCATTTTGATCTCATCACTCAGTTAATTCATTCATCACTCAGTCAATAACATCACTCAGTTAATTCATTCATCACTCAGTCAATAACATCACTCAGATAATTCATCTATCACTCAGTTAATTCATTCATCACTCAGTCAATATCATCACTCAGATAATTCATCAATCACTCAGTTAATTCATTCCTCACTCAGTCAATATCATCACTCAGATAATTCATTCATCGATCGATTAATTCATTCATCACTCACCAATATCATCACTCACATAATTCATTCATCACTCACCAATCTCATCGTTCGCTTAATTCATTCATCACTCGCTTGATCTCATTATTGATTAATTCATTAATCATTCACCCATCTCACGGTTCGATTTGTTGATCTTGAGGATCGAATTTTCAACCTTGTTAACTTGTTCAAGGTAATCATTTCAGAATTTCATCAGGCAATCATGTTACCTCATTTGATGTTTCATACGATCTTATCATACTCGACGTAATGTCGACGATCATTTCATTAAATCATTAATGCATTCATTGTGCGAGAGCGTGTATGCTCATTATTGTCACTCGTAACGTAATCATAATGCGATATTCATGCGGAATCTATAATCATCATGTGACTTTCCTACTTCAAGATGGATAGAGCCGCGAGGACGCAGGGAAGAGGCGCGGCGGGCAGAACCCCTGATCTCGTGTGCATGCCCACACGAACGCGAGGGATATCATTAATTCATCAAATAGCGAGGCTACTCATTCATCAGCAGATAATCATTCACTGTCAGGGAGTCGTACCCGAGAGGCATCTCACTCGGAAGGTGTTCGGGTTGATCCATTCATATTTATGCAGGGCATGATGGCCCAGATGACTCAGATGACGCGGATAGTGGAGACCATGCAGACCTCAATGGTTCGTGGTCCACCGCAATAGGGATGCCAGGTGCCATTTCATGGACAGACTGGAGGAGTGAATCAGATTGTTGGCGATATCTCTCATCAGATGCCGCCTACTTTTGAGGGTTCGTCGGAACCAGCTGATATTGTTCATTGGCTCGAGCATTTTGATAAACTCTTCGACATGGTTCGGTCCTAAGAGAGTAAAGTGGCGAGCGGCTTATTACTTGAGTAAGGGCGCTTATTCGTGGTGGCTTTCTGTGAAACCCATCGATCGTGATTGTATTTGGAGCGAGTTCAAGACTCTCATGTTAGAGAGGTATTACCCGGCTCCACTTCGTGAAGCCAAGTTGTCAGAAGTTTTGAACCCCGAATCCATCGAGGACGAGGGTGTTATTGTCATTGCTGAGAAGTTTCAGGGACTACTTCAGTTTGCTTCGTCAATTATCCGTACTGAGGCGGATAAAATTAAGTATTTTAGCAAGAGGCTAAATCCGCAGTTGAGGATGTAGTTGTTCAATCACAATTGTAATTCACTTAGTGAGTTCATCGGGAAGGCTCTTGGAGCAGAGCTTTTGATCAAGGATCTTACTCAGAAGCATCCTTCAGTTTCTTCAGGTGAAAGGACTAGAATGCCAGCTCGTTCAGAGGGACATCAGGCTCCGACGTCCAAGGGGTCATTTTCTAGTCGTCTTCGTGCTGGGAAAGCATCTTCCTCTCAGGCGACGAGTTCGACTGTTGTTTGCTTTAACTGTGAATCAGCAGGTCACATTAGTACCCAGTGTACGGTGCCAGCTATTGTTTGTTTTCTGTGTGGGAGGCAGGGACACCGGCAGAAATACTGCAGGGGTTCTAGTGCCAGTAAATCTCAAGAGAGATCAAGGGCCTCGAGAGACTTCGTTACTCCAGCCCGTACATCATCCAAGGGACCCTATCAGGCTTCGAGAGCCCGAGGTAAGGACATTCATCACCGGTTTGAACAAGTTAATTCTTGTTCGTTAATAGTATAATCATTCATTTCGTTGTCGTTCATTAATTCATATAATTCATTCATCATACATCAATCATGTTGGGACATATCATCATGAAACTAATCATTCAATTCACGAGGAACAACGGTTCCAATAATTTCACTTGATCTATCACTCATGACGTTATTAATTCACCTTGGTGAGTCATTCTTAATCCTGGTCGGATTTATAGTCATTTATCATTCACCATTCATTTTAGTCACTTTCATTCTCGTGACCTTCTGAGATCATAGTTAGCGGCGAGTTCATCGTCGGATATACCTCTAATCGTTGAGGTACCGAGTCGAGGTATTTTCCATTTCGGAAGATGGGGGAAGTTGAGTCCGAGATTCATTGGACCGTTTGAAATTTTGGATCGAGTAGGCGAGTTAGCTTATCGATTGGCTTTGCCTCCGGCATTGAGCCGAATTCATAATGTGTTTCACGTCTCTCAGTTGCGAAAGTATGTTGCCGACCCGAGTCACATACTTCAGTTCGACGAAATCGAGATCGCGGATGATCATCCGTACGAGGAGCGTCCTGTACGAGTGTTGGAGCGGCGAATCAAACAATTGAGGAAAAAGATGATCCTTTTGGTCAAGATTCAGTGGTCTAGACACGGAGTCGAAGAGGCTACTTGGGAAACCGAGGATAGTATGCGGGAGAATTATCCCGAGTTGTTTGACCCTTAGTTTCGGGGACGAAACTCTTTTAAGGGGGGTGTATGTAATACCCGGTTGTAATTCAGTCATTGTCACTCAGTGGATTTTCACTCAATTATAATCATTCATCAATCATGTTCATTCACCGTGTTCACCATTCGGAAAAACTTCGAGTTGTGTATCGTTATTGTTCATTGTTTCAACTTTCCTCATATGAGTTCGAATTTGTTAGATCACCATTAATTTTTGGTAACTCCAAAAATTCTGAATCTTTGCAATATTATAGAGCATCGAGTTAGCTTTCCATTGGTTCAAACGGTGAGTCAATCGGAGTCCGTACGAGAGAGTTATGGTCGTTTTAGCTCACCCGCTCATTTTTCAGTTATTGGCCGATCACTGCCGACCGAACTCGGCCGTGTCGTACTCGTCCGGAAATGCCGAAGTCTCTGCCCACAGGACTCGACCGTGTCGTCCGGCACGGCCGAGTCGAACTCTTCCGGATAAGCCAGAATCGACTGCCCAGACGCCCGACCGTGTTCCAGGACACGGTCGAGTCATGCCGAGTCGCTGTCGGACGGGTCACTATCGGAAGGCCCCTCCGCGCCGCGACCGTGTCAAGTAGGACACGGTCGAATCCCTGCCGCCAGCAAGGCCGCGACCGTGTCAGGCGGACACGGTCGAGTCTGTCAGACGAGTCAACCCCTATAAATTCATTTTTTGAGCATTTCAGCTCATTTCTTCCATTTCTTCCACCTTCATACGAGAGAGAAGCTTGAAGGAGATATTTTGTCATCATCAATCACTTGTGTATTCGGATTTCATCATCTTGATTCATTGGAAAGCTTGGATAGTCGATTTTACACGTTTTCATCGGATCGAATTGGTTGGATCTTCAAGAGGTAAATTCTTCAACATCTTGGATTTCGATTTTGTGTTGAGATATGATGTTTTGGACGTTATAATCATGTTATATGAAGGGATATGTATATGATTATGAGTTTGTATAAGGATTCATTGGATTATTGAGGAATTATTCAAGAACACCTTGAATATCGGGTTGAAATTGGGGGTTTTCGATTAATTGTCGTTATAATCACGTTTTCGGATATTCATTTTGGATTATTGATAGTATTCATGAGATTTTGTGGGTTTGAATCATTCATTGGAAGTTGGTTTCGGATGTAATTGAGTTTTTGTTGTAAACAATTGGAGATTGTTTACAACGCGTTTGTTTTAATGCCCCAATGAGTTTCGGGTATTGTTGTATCGACTTTTGAGTTGGTTGTGATCATGCTTGATTCGTGTATTAAGAGAATTGATGGTATTTGTGTTGTTCAAGGTTGTTCGAGCGGCCGATAATTTCATTAAGGACGTTGATCGTGGAAGTACCTTCTCGCCTTCGGTTTGAGGCAAGTTTTATACTTGTACTAGTCAATGAGATTAATGTCATCATATATGTGTATGAATGTGTGTATCATTCCGAGACTTAGTCTCTTCATGAATTCATTGATATCAAGAGATCGTTCGATACGATACCTTTCGGCAATTATGCCAAATGTTTATTGTTGTTCATTAACGGCCGATTCAAGGTATTGTGATACTCGTTATTAATGTCATTGTCGATAGCCGGCTCGCGGCATCGATGTATCGATTGTTGTTAATATTGATGTAGATCTAAGACATCGTTCAGATCATCGTTATTCATGTTGGGGGTTGTTATTAAAACCATATTGGCCAAATTAAGGCATTGGCTTATTCATTTCTCATCTTCGTCGTTGGTCACCGATTAAACGTGCCGAGGCATCCTTCGTATCATTGTCATCGATTGGCCGTTCTCAGGCAAATCGAAATGTTCAATTATTCACCATCTCATTGTTATCGATTGACCGTTCTAAGGCAATCGAGGTATTCTAATCATTCATCGTATCATTCGTAGCGATCGGCTATTCTAAGCTAATCGAAGTGCTTACTCATTCATGGATTCATCCGCTGTATCATTGTTATCGGTTGGCCATCCTAAGGCAATCGAGGTGTTAAATTGGGACTGTCAAGGACGGTGTCTATCCGTGTGTTACTGTCATCGTGTGGGCCGACTCAAGGCAGCACACTATCATTAATTGTGATACGGCTTCGTGCCGTGGCTTCGGCCCTAATTGTGATACGGCTGGATGTCGTGGCTTCGGCCCTTATTGTGATACGGCTTCGTGCCGTGGCTTCGACCCTAATTGTGATACGGCTGGATGCCGTGGCTTCGGCCCTTATTGTGATACGGCTTCGTGCCGTGGCTTCGGCCCTAATTGTGATACGGCTGGATGCCGTGGCTTCGGCCCTTATTGTGATACGGCTTCGTGCCGTGGCTTCGGCCCTCATTGATACAGCTTCGGGCTGTTTTGACTTCAGGTGTATGTGGTATTCGTTAATTTCCGCTGAACGACTTTCAGGCCTTTTGTAATGTCTTGGTATTTTCATTGGAGCCTTTGGGCATTATGATTCATATTAAATTCAGTTCTGGTTTGGTTCATGTCGTTTAATTCATTGTAGTGTTCTGTGATTATGATTCGCTGTTGGACATTTATGTTCTAACATGTCGAACAGGTATTAATAGTATGCCGTGGGCATAGTATCTCGCGAATGCTCGGTTCTTACCTTGGTTTGTGAGCATCTCGTATTATTATCATCATTGCACCGTTTCATTCTGCCTTTGGATGCATATCATGTTATACATGTATTTGATGTTCATTATCTGGATGATCGACCGTGGCGGAACATGTTTTTCATGTTTTAGGTGCTTGCGAGGAGAGAGTTGAGACACAGGGGCATGATGATGGCGACGAGGCATTCGAGCGATACTAGTCCGAGTTGTTCATGTTGGTCAGTCGGTTGGAGTGTTCTTTGTAACAGCCCAAAAACAGTGGCTATTACAGTGCCGTGGATCCCTCCTGGGACCCACCAGGCAATATCACAATATACACTTAAAATCTGACAACGTGGCACCGTACCACAATATTTATCAAAACCCCGGTGTGGAGTATGAGTTATTCATATTTTTAAATACAAGCAAACATACACAGGATCCAAACACGGTACAGACCATATGACGATGGGCAGTACCTAACAAGTTTTAGTACATTCATCCGACACAAAAATAAAACGAAAGTCACGCTTAAAACATAACCGAACAACCAAAAGACTCGGGGCCCCCGAAATAGCATACATCAGAATCCTCCGTCGCCATTGTGCTCCTCCTGTGCCTTGCCCTTTCCTCGCCCTGAAATACAAGTATTTCACCCCAAACCACAGGGTCAGCTATACATGATAATAATTCTCATGACATTATACAATTCATATATACTGATTTCAAAGAAATCCACCGACTACTGAATATACCCCGAAGGCGTATAAACAATCAGTCCCAACTGTCTAAGATAACCAAATATACGAACGACCATATACTATGGCTCAAGACGGACGTCACAGTATGCCCGATCCGGAAATGTGTCCGTGCACATGTCCACCCCGTATACGGAATCCAGAATATACGTGGGACAATGTACCTAATTAGCCTCACGAACTACGTCTCGTGTGCACGATCTAAATGCGGAAAAACCTCCACGCATGATCATCAAGTGCCCGGCTAAAAATCCTACACATAACCAATCGGCGCGCAGATATGACTCCAGAGATGTCACGATACAACATGACAACGAAACTCAACGAATTACACTTTTTCCAAGAAATCGAACAACTCACCGAAGTGTCAACAAAGCTCAACGATATCAAGGGTCCAAAAGTACGAATTTGGGTATACAATCCCATGATGAAAACGGGACATCATCAAGAACAACCTCAAGTCACAAGACACAAGTTTATAGGTGTTTCATATACACGAAATACATAATCATCATAAGAATCCACACATCATTATAACCAAGCAAGATAACTTGCCTCAATTCCGTAGACGAATAATCCTTCCTCAAATGGTCAAACGAACGGTATCCTCGTCTAACAATACTCACGTGAACAAGCAACCTTGAATGAAATATAATTCATTCAACAACACATTCTGCATTTATAATGGTATTATCGCATAAACAATATTCACAAATCGATTATCCTATCGATCATTTTAATGTTCTTATTACAAATCATCGCATGTTTATCATGATCATTACATATTCTAACCTTAATGTCAAATTCTTGATGTCTAGTTTATTATTAATGCAATATCGTGAAAATATCTTTTTCAAATCATCGACACTTCCAATTACGATATAATTTGTGTTTAATTACATTCTTCATTATTTACCAACGATTTCATTCAAAACTTGATTACTATATGAAACATAAGTTTAAGTTTTTAGTGAATTAAGAACATCATCTTAATTTACGCCTCTTGACATGCATGGATTAATGAAATGGAATTCGGCTATTCATCTACCGCATTTGTATCATCACATTTAACACAATTCTCTAAAGAACATTATCAACCTATCAATGTAGCGATTAACGCCCTTTAACGAAATTGATATATTCGAACATATGAAGATTACAACTTCCTTATATCAATCATTCATTGTTTTACTTTGAAGAATTTATTAAAAGCCTAGTTATATCATTGAATACTTGAGATTTTTGAAGTAACTTCATTCATCTAACAAAGATCATTTACAAAGGGTTAATATCATCTTTCCAACAATTTTATTACAAAGGTTTTAGAGGCCAAAAATCATGGTTCCATACTACCTTCAAGAATCAATAGAATGTTCAAGACAAATTTAACATTTCTCACTTTTAATCATTAAGGATATCATCCCTAACATGTTCCTAGTGTTGAGACTAAAATCAACTTCCGATTATCATGCTATACCTCAGGTTTTATGTATATCATTATCAACACAATCACATTATGAAGTTATTTACATCAAGAAGTAACACTAATACCTTCAAAGTTAATCTTCACTTGGTTTGAGTATGATTCAATTAACTTATCATGTTTACACTAGTTTAAACTAACATTATGTGAAGTATTTATCTACTAACGTCATCATAAGCATGGAATTGATATGAGTTAAAGAAAAACCAACCTTAAAATGAAGAACAACACCAACACTCCAAGGAATACACTTCAATCTCTAGCTCTCCAAGTCACCAATCAAGTGTTGAAGCTCCAACATAAGTTAGGAAGGCTTAGAAATGAAGTTGGAAGGGAAAGGAATCGTTCCTAAGTTGGGAGATTGAAAGAGTTCGAGTAGGAAGTGAATGGCAAGTCATACATTTATAATCTGAACTTGACATTACGTACGTTAACGAACGTGGTTAACGTACGTTATAGCCTTTACGTACGTAATCTCATGATCATTACGTACGTAACCAATTTCATCAAATCTCCCTTGCCTAAAAACACGCATTCGTTACGCACGTAACCAGCCTATTACGCACGTAATAGCCGTTGACTTGGCCGCCGCGATCGACTCCCACCACCTACCCTTGCTCGACCCCACCCGCCGAAAGGCGGATTGCCGGAGGATCTTCCGCATTACGACGTTAACGCATCGATATTACGTACGTAAGGCGGCCTAGATAGCGTACGTTAAGAATACATGTTAACGTACGTTAAGTACTATAACAAGCATAAATTGAATTCTCGCAATATCACCCAACAACTAATATAGTATGAATGACCATGAATCCAATTTAACATAATTCATCGGTACTTGCTACAACATCACAGATATGGTGCGAAAATACTTAACTTAAATCATGAAATACAATATTAAAGGCGAGGGTATTACATACTCCCCCCCTTAAAAGGAGTTTCGTCCCCGAAACTAAGGGGTAAACAGTTCGGGGTATCTCTCTCGCATGCTATCTTCAGTCTCCCACGTAGCTTCCTCGACTCCATGTCTTGACCACTGAATTTTTAATAAGGGAATCGTCTTGTTCCTCAGCTGTTTAATTCTTCTCTCGAGTATCTGCACAGGCTGTTCCTCATACGAATGGTCGTCGGCTATTTCGACCTCGTCGAATTGAATAACGTGACTTGGATCAGCAACATACTTCCTTAACTGAGACACATGGAATACGTTGTGAATCCGACTCAAAGCTGGTGGTAATGCTAAACGATAGGCTAGGTCGCCTACTCATTCCAGGATCTCAAACGGACCAATATACCTTGGGCTCAATTTGCCTCTCTTCCCGAATCGGAAAACACCTCTAGTAGGAGATACTTTGACCAAGACATGGTCACCAACTTCAAACTCGAGTGGTCGTCGACGATTATCCGCATATGATTTCGGCGGCTTTGGGCCGTTAATAGACGGCTCTTGATCGTGGAAATCTTCTCGCTGGCCGCCAATAACATATCGTTCCGTATCAATAGATTCGTATAATTCGTCCCAAAGACAAAGGGGACCTACAACGCGACCATATAATGCCTCATAAGGTGCCATCATGATCGAGGCGTGCCACTGTTATTGTATGTGAATTCTACCAACGGCGGTTGGGCTTCCCAACAAGCTTCCAATCGAGAGCACATGCCCTCAACATATCCTCTAGAGTTTGAATTGTCCTCTCGGATCGACCGTCGGCCCGAGGATGAAAAGCCGATCAAGTTCAACCGTGTACCCATAGCACGATGAACCGCCTTCCGAAGTGCGACACGAACCGTCCGTCCCGATTCGATACAATACTCTTAGGGGTGCCATGCGGTCTCACAATCTCTTTGATGAATAATTGGGCCAATTTCTCGGGCCCCAAGTATCCTTGATCTCCAAAAAGTGGGCTGATTTAGTCAATCGATCCACAACCACCCAAATCGTATTCATGCCTCGACGGCTCGTCGGCAAACTAGTAATAAAGTCCATCGATATGTCTTCCCACTTCCACTCGGGAATCGGAAGCGGCTTCATCATGTCAGCTGGTCGTTGATGCTCAATCTTGACTACCGACAGTCAAACATTTCAAACGAATTCGCAACTTCCCGCTTCATGTTACCCCACCAATAATACGGCTTCAAATCCTTATACATTTTGTTTGATCCTGGTGTATGGAATACGGGTAGCATGAGCCTCCTTCGAATAGTATTCCTCAATTCTTTGTCCTTTGGTACACACACTCGGTTTTTAAAGCGTAATACCATCCTCGTGAACCACAAATCTAGGGGCCTTCCCGATCGATTTCTCCTCGACTCGGATAAGAATGGGTCCGACATCTGTTTCGTCCTGATCGTCTCATCAATGGATGGTGAAATCTCAAGCATGCACAGTTGTCCCTGAATGCGTTGTATCCAGACCTCAATCTCTGGTCTCATGAACTCTAATTGCAACTCCCTCTGGGCGGTCAAACGAGCTAGCATCTGTTCCTGCACCGTCTTGCGGCTCAAGGCATCGGCAACTACGTTTGCCTTGCCTGGATGATAAAGGATCTCGATATCATAGTCTTTGATTAGCTCTAACCACCTCCTTTGTCTCATATTCAACTTCTTCTGGGTAAAAATATACTTCAGGCTCTTGTGGTCCGTAAAATCGCAGTAACTCCATACGTATAGTGGCGCTGCATTTTTAAAGCAAACACTACGGCTGCTAACTCCAAGTCATGAGTCGGGTAGTTGACCTCGTAAGGACGCAACTGTCTGGACGCATAGGCGATCACTTTCCCGTCCTGCATTAACACGCATCCAAGGCCCTGCCTCGATGCATCGCTGTATACCGCAAATCCTTCCGTTCCTCTAGGTAGTACCAAAACAGGTGCTGAAATTAATCGACCTTTGAGTTCATCAAAACTTTGCTGACATGCTTCCGACCACAAGTACTTCTTATCTTTTCTCAACAGATTAGTCATCGGTTGAGCAATTTTGGAAAATCCTTCCACGAATCGTCTGTAATAGCTCGCTAGACTTAAAATCGCGAACTTCCTTCACGTTCTTCGGGGGTAGCCAGCCTCGGATAGCTTCCGTCTTCTGTGGGTCTACTCTTACTCCCTCTGCTGATATCACATGACCCAGAAAAATAACTTCAGACATCCAGAATTCACACTTAGAAAATTTTCCATAGAGTTGTTCTCGCCTTAATGCATCGAGAACTCGGAGGTGACACTCATGCTCCTCATGATCACGAGTAGACCAAGATATCATCAATAAAACGACTACAAAATGATCCAGATAATTAATAAAAACCCGATTCATCAATTCCATGAATACCGCAGTGCATTAGTCACCAATGGCATGACAACGAACTCATAATGCCCATAGCGAGTGCGAAAAGTCAGTTTCGGACGTCGACTCTCGAATCCGCAATTGGTGGTACCTGCACCTCAAGTCGATCTTGGAAAATACAATGCTCCTCGGAGCTGATCCAATAGATCATCGATGCGAGGTAAAGGATACTTGTTCTTAATCGTTACTTTGTTCGGCTCCCGGTAATCGATACACAAAAGCAGCGATCCGTCCTTCTTCCGCATTTAATAACACCGTAGCCCCCCAAGGGGATGCACTGGGCCGAACATATCCTTTCTCAGTTAATTCTTCGAGTTGTCTTTTCAATTCCTGCATCTCAGTCAGGGCCATACGGTACGGTGCTTTCGAAAGCAGGGACGTCCCTGGCTCCAACTCAATGGTGAATTCCACCTCTCATTGTGGGGGTATTCTGGAAGCTTGTCCGGGAATACATCCGGATAGTCTCGAACTACTGGAATATCAATCAATTTGGTAGCCGATCAAATGTCTTAGTCATGTAACACCAATAACCAATGCATCCTTGGTTCGGTAATCTCATAGCCTTCATAGCGCTGATGACTCTCCTGAATGATTGGGATTATCACCCCGAAAATACACTCGACGCCATCATCCGATGTGACGGTCACCATTCGCTACGGACGCTAAGGACGGCATCGTGACGATCCATCCAAATAATACCCAAGATTACATCATCTTTAGGTAAATCCACCACAATCAAGTCAGACAACCACTCACGGTTGTTCATGCTAATCGGACAGTTCTGTACTTCACGACTCCCAATAATTCTTCTACCATCGGGTAGACCAATTACATAAGGTTCACAATTGATAACACGATTCAAATGCAAACGACTCAAACAAGAACTAGACAAAAAGGAGTGTGAAGCACCAGTATCAAAAAGAACACAAACGGGCTGAGAGTGGATCTCGAGAGTACCTGCAATCATGCTGGCTTCGGGATCATCGGCTTTCTTCATCTCGTAAACTCTGGGTTTTGCAACCCCGGAAGCAGGTGTACCAACTTGATTCCCACGGCCCATCCCTTTGTTCGCCCCGGTAGTCTGGTAAGAAGCGGATGGAGGAGCACGTTCCTGAACAAGACCAGACTGGAGCAAGAGATGCCGCCGGGCACGCCCGAGTCCACCGGAAATAGCGAGCGCGATGACCGTTCTTCCCGCAAGTGTGACAGTAACGGCCGGCCGGACACTTGGAGCTGATTTGCCCCTGGTCCCCTGAGTTTTATCACACGAAAGGTGAGCTGATTGCGCGAGAGTGCGTTCGCGGCTTTCGGTGCCATAGGTGGCCGCTCGAAGGATTTGGCAGTGCCGGGTTTCTTGAATACCCCCGGTTCTTTGTCTCCTTGGGTCCAGTTCTGGATCTCTTGTTGGAAAACCGAGGTCGCTTCTTAGAAATCTCCTTCGCGGTAAGTTCATACTCCAAAGCCTTCTCAATAAACTCCTAAGGTCGCATGCAGGTGGTGATTGAGTAATTGCATCCTCATTCGGGTTTAAGCCTCTTGAGGAAATATTTGATTTTATCGGCTTCCGAACGGACAACCGACGTAGCAAAAGGGAGAAGTGCTTGAATTTTTCAACAATTACTAACACATCCTCGTCTTCCGATGGGTCTGGGTTTAGTAATTCTGGACGCTTTAGCTTCACGAGGGGTGCGGGATAGTAACGATCTAGCATAAGATTCTTGAATTCCTCCCAAGTACTCGCGCCTTCGGCGAGCCTCACAGAGAGCCACCAAGTATGGGCACTCTTATCGAGGTAGTAGCCGCCACAAAGAACTCGATTTTCCTCTCGGGCACTCCACCATCTCGAACAGCTTTCTTGAAATGCTCTATCCAAAGGTACAATGTCGGCAGCTCGGATGAGCCCTCAAAAGTCGGAGGTCGCTGACGTGATATGTCGCTAATAATCCGGCTCACGATCCCGCCAGGCACCAAAGGCGGAGGCCGTTGTCCCCGCCGCCGACCAATAGTATTCCTTTGCATAGTTTCCATCACCACCCATTTGGGTCATCCGGGCCATCATGCCCCGCATCACGGTGTAAGGATCGCACGTGCATTCTCTCCTGTGGTGCGATTGGTCCCGAGAAGGCGAATCCACCGCTGGAACTCGCTCCACATTCGCGCGTCTGTTAGCTCGTGGTATCGAATTCGGCCTCTTCCGCGGCCTCGTCCCTCTCGCCACGGCCTCTAAGGTTCCTTTCCATACCGAAAGAACCAAGTCACAAGTACGCTTTGATTTATCAATCATAATTCATGCTAAGTTAACAACAGGGAATTTCCTATCCAACAAAGCAGTTGTAAAGAATCACTGGCACTACAAGTGTTACACACTCAATATCATATCAACATTAAGTCGAAACAATTCCAATCACATAATTAATTTAGGTTCTCTTCAAACAGATGAATTTTGCCTCATGGTAGCAAGATGCCAAGATAAGTAAGGAGACCAATACATCGTCAATATCATGCCAGTAATCAAATTATGGTTCATGAGAACATACCGTATTCGCGGCGGGTCGCGCACAAAGTTACACGTGGCACGAAGTTTTCTTGATGCTATTTCGATTCTACAATGACTCAAAATAAAAACACACTCCGATACCATCTTCTCGTAATGACCCAAAAGTGGCTATTACAAAGGCCGTGGATCCCTCACAGGACCCACTGTGCAATATCACAATATACACTTAAAATCACGACGTGGCACCGTACCACAATATTTATCAAAACCCCGGTGTGGAGTATGAGTTATTCATATTTTTAAATACAAGCAAACATACACAGATCCAGACACAGATGCACCATATGACGATGGGCGACTTCAACAAGTTTTAGTACATTCATCCGACACAAAAATAAAACGAAAGTCGCGCTTAAAACATAACCGAACAACCAAAAGACTCGGGCCCCCCGAAATAGCATACATCAGAATCCTCCGTCGCCATTGTGCTCCTCCTGTGCGTTGCCCTTTCCTCGCCCTGAAATACAAGTATTTCGCCCCAAACCACAGGGTCAGCTATACATGATAATAATTCTCATGACATTATACAATTCATATATACTGATTTCAAAGAAATCCACCGACTACTGAATATACCCCGAAGGCGTATAAACAATCAGTCCCAACTGTCTAAGATAACCAAATATACGAACGACCATATACTATGGCTCAAGACGGACGTCACAGTACGCCCGATCCGGAAATGTGTCCGTGCACATGTCCACCCCGTATATGGAATCCAGAATATACGTGGGACAATGTACCTAATTAGCCTCACGAACTACGTCTCGTGTGCACGATCTAAATGCGGAAAAACCTCCACGCATGATCATCAAGTGCCCGGCTAAAAATCCTACACATAACCAATCGGCGCGCAGATATGACTCCAGAGATGTCACGATACAACATGACAACGAAACTCAACGAATTACACTTTTTTCCAAGAAATCGAACAACTCACCGAAGTGTCAACAAAGCTCAACGATATCAAGGGTCCAAAAGTACAAATTTGGGTATACAATCCCATGATGAAAACGGGACATCATCAAGAACAACCTCAAGTCACAAGACACAAGTTTATAGGTGTTTCATATACACGAAATACATAATCATCATAAGAATCCACACATCATTATAACCAAGCAAGATAACTTGCCTCAATTCCGTAGATGAACAATCCTTCCTCAAATGGTCAAACGAACGGTATCCTCGTCTAACAATACTCACGTGAACAAGCAACCTTGAATGAAATATAATTCATTCAACAACACATTCGTACGATAATGGTATTATCGCATAAACAATATTCACAAATCGATTATCCTATCGATCATTTTAATGTTCTTATTACAAATCATCGTATGTTTATCATGATCATTACATATTCTAACCTTAATGTCAAATTCTTGATGTCTAGTTTATTATTAATGCAATATCGTGAAAATATCTTTTTCAAATCATCGACACTTCCAATTACGATATAATTTGTGTTTAATTACATTCTTCATTATTTACCAACGATTTCATTCAAAACTTGATTACTATATGAAACATAAGTTTAAGTTTTTAGTGAATTAAGAACATCATCTTAATTTACGCCTCTTGACATGCATGGATTAATGAAATGGAATTCGGCTATTCATCTACCGCATTTGTATCATCACATTTAACACAATTCTCTAAAGAACATTATCAACCTATCAATGTAGCGATTAACGCCCTTTAATGAAATTGATAGATTCGAACATATGAAGATTACAACTTCCTTCTATCAATCATTCATTGTTTTACTTTGAAGAATTTATTAAAAGCCTAGTTATATCATTGAATACTTGAGATTTTTGAAGTAACTTCATTCATCTAACAAAGATCATCTACAAAGGGTTAATATCATCTTTCCAACAATTTTATTACAAAGGTTTTAGAGGCCAAAAATCATGGTTCCATACTACCTTCAAGAATCAATAGAATGTTCAAGACAAATTTAACATTTCTCACTTTTAATCATTAAGGATATCATCCCTAACATGTTCCTAGTGTTGAGACTAAAATCAACTTCCGATTATCATGCTATACCTCAGGTTTTATGTATATCATTATCAACACAATCACATTATGAAGTTATTTACATCAAGAAGTAACACTAATACCTTCAAAGTTAATCTTCACTTGGTTTGAGTATGATTCAATTAACTTATCATGTTTACACTAGTTTAAACTAACATTATGTGAAGTATTTATCTACTAACGTCATCATAAGCATGGAATTGATATGAGTTAAAGAAAGACCAACCTTAAAATGAAGAACAACACCAACACTCCAAGGAATACACTTCAATCTCTAGCTCTCCAAGTCACCAATCAAGTGTTGAAGCTCCAACATAAGTTAGGAAGGCTTAGAAATGAAGTTGGAAGGGAAAGGAATCATTCCTAAGTTGGGAGATTGAAAGAGTTCGAGTAGGAAGTGAATGGCAAGTCATACATTTATAATCTGAACTTGACATTACATACGTTAACGAACGTGGTTAACGTACGTTATAGCCTTTACGTACGTAATCTCATGATCATTACGTACGTAACCAATTTCATCAAATCTCCCTGTCTAAAAACACGCAGTTCGTTACGTACGTAACAGCGGCTATTACGCACGTAATAGCCGTTGACTGGGCCGTCGCGATCGACTCGACCACCTACCCTTGCTCGACCCCACCCGCCGAAAGGCGGATTGCTGGAGGATCTTCCGCATTACGTACGTTAACGTACTGATATTACGTACGTAAGGCGGCCTACATAGCGTACGTTAAGAATACATGTTAACGTACGTTAAGTACTATAACAAGCATAAATTGAATTCTCGCAATATCACCCAACAACTAATATAGTATGAATGACCATGAATCCAATTTAACATAATTCGTCGGTACTTGCTACAACATCACAGATATGGTGCGAAAATACTTAACTTAAATCATGAAATACAATATTAAAGGCGAGGGTATTACATTCTTCAATTGTCAGTCATTGTCATTTTGTATTACCCGAGCAGATGTTCGTGGATGTTGTATTTTTACTCTTGGCCATGTAGGCCCATCGTTGTCGTTGAAATTCCTTATCAGAATATTGTGTCGGATATCATGGTAGGGACTATGATTTTCCCTTGTTGTTTAATTTAATGTATTTTAGTCATGTTCGCCTGGTGGATCTCCTGGCGTGGGGTCCACGGCACTGTAATAACCCAATAGGATTTGGGGGTGTTACAAATTCTGCCGAAATTTCACCGTAATTTATAAGTACTAATATGATATAAGATAGTTTAGTTTATGTAGTTAGTGTGGGTCGTTTCGGGTGGTATCGGTGCCCGGTTTTTGCCCTGTAGACTATCCATGTACACGATCTCAGAGCCTGTGGAGCACAACAAATTCAGTAAGTTATTTTATTTGTGTGCACTCATATTTCATGATTTATATTGATCATATGATATAGGGCTCATTCATAACTAGAAAATAATGTCGAGAACAATAACTGAAGGCAGTGATGGGGGTAGAACACAAGATCCAGATATGACGTCCACAAGTTCTGATTGTGATCTGATCATTGGTCGATTGACTGAACTAGTAGAAAGGCAATATCAAAAAATCCAACAACTCATCCAACAAAGAGACATGCGAGGACAACATGGAGATGATATGAATCGACCGCCACCTCGAGTAGAACAAGTTGAATTAGATGGAGGAAGGTTCAGGAAGTTGAATCCCCCAACATTTGAGAGCGCAGTGGATCCTATAGAAGTAGAGTATTGGCTAAGGACTATAGAAAACATGTTTCAGTATAGTAAGGTTTCTGAAGAGAATAAGGTACTTTGTGTATCGTTCATGTTACGGGGCAGTGCAGGTCATTGGTGGGATACGATAAGCACTATTGAGAATGTGGCAACAATGACTTGGGCTAAGTTCAAGGAACTCTTCAGAAATAAGTACTTTACAGCTCCTGTTCGTGCAATGAAGATGAACGAATTTATACAGTTGAAATAGGGAAGCATGACGGTTTCAGACTATATCTGTAAGTTCGAAATGTTGTCTAGGTTTGCTGAGCATATGGTTAGCACGAAAACACTAAAAGTGGAGAGGTTCCTTGAAGGCTTGAGACCGGAGCTATATAGATATGTCAGCATGGTAGGAATTCAAGGGACAACTTATTTAATAGTTGCTGAGAGAGCATTGGTCGCAGAATAGGTAGAACTGAGGATTCGACAGGCACAAGAGGATCGGTGGCAATTTGCCCAACGACAAGGCCAATGCTGGTTTAAGAATGAAAAGAAGAGGCCACCTCAATCGCAGAATCCAAAGGTTGGTTTTCCATCTAAAAAGGGGCAAGAACAAGGAGAACCAAGTAAGTGTATGAAGTCTGGAGAGGGTAGACCCTTTGTACCATTACCGGCATGCCCTAACTGTGGAAAACAACATAGTGGAGTTTGCTTATTGGGTTCTAAAGTATGCTTTTCATGTGGACAACCTGGACATATGTCGAACGTTTGCCCAAACAAGACAAAAGCCAAAGCACGAAAAAGGGTACCAGCTAGAGTTTACACTATAACTAGAGAAGATGCTGAAGCTAATCCATCTATTATCACAGGTAACCTTCTTATCTTTGGTATTTCAACATCGGTATTATTTGATCCTAATGCTACACATTTATTTGCATCTACCGAGTATGTGAGAAGGCTGGGTATAGTACCAGAAACAATTGAGGTAGGTTATAATGTAGTTACCCTGTCTGGAGATCCAAAACAAACAAATGAGATCATACGAGCGTGTAGTATTCTTATTGAAAATAGGGAACTCTATGCTGATTTAATTATATTGGACATGAATGAATATGACATAATCTTGGGTATGGATTAGTTATCAAAATATCATGCTACTATAGACCGTTGAAGAAAGATTGTGACACTCCAACCACCTGGGGAAGAACCTTTTTATTTTGTCGGGGTTAGTAAGAATTTTAGATTTCCAGTAATCTCAACAATGAAGGCACAACATCTATTAAACAATAGTTGTGGAGGCTATGTAGTAAGTGTAATGAGCATTCAAAAGCAATATTACTCGAATGTCAATGAAGTACCAGTGGTGAAAGAATACCCTGAAGTATTTCCTGATGATCTATCGGGACTGCCACCAGATCATGAAATAGAGTTTGTGATTAACTTGCAGCCGGGAACGATACCAATATCAAAGTCACCATACAGAATGGCACCAGCTGAATTAAAGGAATTAAAGACCTAGTTGCAAGAGCTGTTAGATAAAGGCCTCATTAGGCCTAGTTATTCACCATGGGGAGCGCCAATATTGTTCGTTCGTAAGAAGGATGGCTCCTTGAGGATGTTTATAGACTATAGAGAGCTCAACAAAGTCACGATCAAGAACAAGTATCCTTTGCCTTGAATTGATGACTTGTTTGATTAACTTCAAGGCGCATCTATATTTTCCAAAATTGATCTGCGATCAGGGTACCATCAATTGAAGATAAAGGAATAAGACATCCCAAAAACGGCATTCAGTACGAGGTACGGACACTATGAGTTTTTGGTGATGCCATTTGGCCTAACAAATGCCCCATCGACATTTATGGATTTAATGAATAGAGTGTTTAAAGACTTCCTGGATAAGTTTGTTATCATGTTTATTGATGATATTCTCATATATTCGAAGACCAAAGAAGACCATACAGTGCATCTAAGGAAAGTTTTAGAAGTCCTAAAATAGAAACAGTTATATGCTAAGTTTAAAAAGTGCGAATTCTGGTTAGACCGAGTGGTATTGTTGGGGCATGTTATATCTGGAGCAGGGATTTCAGCAGACCCAAGCAAAGTTAAAGCAATCAATAACTGGCCACAACCCACAAATTCTACAGGAGTACGCAGCTTTCTTGGTCTAGCTGGATATTACCGTCGATTTGTAGAGGGATTCTCCAAGATTGCCTCTCTATTAACACAATTGACTAGAAAGAATGTTTCCTTCAAGTGGCAGAATCATGCGAACAAAACTTTCAAGAACTGAAGAGGCGGTTGACATTGGCACTGATCTTGACCATTCCAGTGGGAACTGAAGGTTTTAAAGTCTACAGTGATGCTTCAAAGAATGGTCTGGGTTGTGTATTGATGCAGAATGGTGAAGTGATAGCATATACATCTAGACAACTGAAGGAGTATGAAAAGAACTGCCCAACACATGATTTGGAACTTGCTGCAGTTGTGTTTGCACTTAAAATATGGAGGCATTACCTATATGGAGAACGTTGTGAAATTTATACTGATCACAAGAGCCTGAAATATTTCCTCACTCAGAAAGAATTGAATATGAGACAGCGAAGATGGTTAGAACTTGTTAAAGACTATGATTGTGTCATCAACTACCACCCTGGTAAAGCTAATGTGGTAGCAGATGCCTTAAGCAGAAAATCAGCACAATCCATTGTGGCCATGACCTTGATCTAGAAGCTAGAATTACACGATTTGAATATGGATGTAGAAATTATCCAACATGGATGGCTAGAAGCAAAATTGTCAGCATTAACCCTTCGACCTACTTTAATAGATAGAATTCAGCAAGGCCATAAAGAGGATCAAGAGTTAGAGAAAATAAAGAAGAACATTAAATTAGGAACCTAATTTTGAAGATGTTCGCAAAGAAATATTTCTAGAGGCGCACTCAACACCATATTCAGTACATCCAGGAGCAACCAGAATGTACAGAGACTTGAAACTACACTATTGGTGGCAAGGTATGAAAGAAGATATTGCACAATATGTGGAGCAATGCCTAACATGTCAACAGGTAAAAGCAGAGCATGACCAACAGGAACCTTGCAACCTTTATTTGTTCCAAAATGGAAGTGGGAGGACATTACGATGGATTTTGTGACAGGTTTACCAAGAACGGTTAAAGGACACAATTCTATCTGGGTTATAGTTGATCTATTGACAAAATCTGCTTACTTTCTTCCAGTTTGTACGACATACTCCATCGATCGCTATGCTCAACTCTATATATAGTAAATAGTAGGCTACATGGGGTTCCATTATATATTGTATCGGACAGAGATTCACGATTTGTATCAGCCTTTTGGAAGAGCTTGCATAGAGCATTGGGTACCGACTTGTCTTTCAGCACTGTTTATCATCCACAGTCGGATGAGCAATCAGAAAGAACTATACAAACTCTTGAAGATATGCTCAGATCCTGTGTTATGGACTTTAAAGGCCAGTGGAGTAAACATTTACCCCTGATTGAATTCTCATATAATAACATTTATCAAAGTACAATTGGAATGGATCCATATGAAGCTTTGTATGGCCGAAAGTGTTGATCACTAGTACATTACGATGAGGTTGGTGAAGAAAGACTTTTAGGTCCTGATGTGATTCAAGAAATGATAGAAAGAGTTTCACTAATCAGAGAAAGAATGAGAACAACTCAAAGTAGACAAAAGAGTTATGCAGATACCAGAAGAAGAGCACTAGAATTTGCCGTGGGTGATCGAGTATTCCTGAAAGTTTCTGCAATGGAGGGAATAATGAGATTTGGTAAGAAAGGAAAACTGAGTCCAAGATACATTGGGCCATTCCCATTACTGAGCGGGTTGGTGAAGTGGCTTATCGACTAGAGTTGCGAGCATCAATGTCTCAGATACACAATGTATTTCACGTTTCTCTACTAAGAAAATACATTGCGAATCCATCCCACATTCTCAAGAATGAACCAGTTGAGCTGGAGGCAGATTTGAGTTACAAGGAGATACCGGTACAAATAGTACTAAGATAAGTGAAGAAACTCAGAAATAAAGAAGTACCACTAGTGAAAGTGTTGTGGAGAAATCAACTTGTAGAAGAAGCCGCTTGGGAGAGAGAAGATGAAATGAGGGCTAAATACCCTAATCTTTTCAGGTAAGTTAAATTTCGGGGACGAAATTTTTATAAGGAGGGGAGGATGTGATACCCGAGCTTGACACTACTCATTTGGTGAATATGATTCATGCATAACTTGTTAATTATGTGTTATTTGGATTACTTGACGTTTCATGGTTCAATTGATCTTATAGTTAATTTCACTACATAGAAATGTGCTAAACATTTGAACTAAAGTCTAAAACACTATCGTGATATATGTTACGGAACTAAGTTACGTTATTCATATTATTTCTAATACGAAAAGAAAATATATGTAAATATCTTATAAAACTCTGAGTACACGTGGTGAGCCTAGAAGTCATAAAGGTGTCACTAACGTGTCTATCGAAGGTTAACTAGCTTATCTCGAGATTTTAGGTGGCGCGTGTACTGGGTCACTTTAGATTGATGATTCAAGTGAATAACCATCACTTCATATACTTGTAACACCCCCAATCCGCTCAGGGATATTACACGCCGTAGAACCATTCCTCAAGGATCTACCAGGCTGGTAACAACATATAACAACTCAACCATGCCTTTAAGGCTAAAATGACTTAGTAGACCGATTTGGTCTTTCAATAAGTACATACAACTCAAATACAACTCATGCCCACGCAGGGGTCAAAATACAACCACACCCGTACAACGGGAAAAATGTAGCAGCGGAAAATAAAGTACAACTGAACCAATAAACAAAGTACGGTTCCTCATGTGATTAGTATCAGTCATATTTCATCATCCTTCGTTCCGACCCTGTGTTATGCTCCAAAACCTGAATGCAAAAATAGACATCCACCCCCCGAGTACTCGGGGGTTAGCAAAACTCCACTGTTTTGCTAGTGCAAGTTCAAAGTGCAAATATGAGCCATACAATTCACATTTCACGAATAACAATATCCAGGAATTTTTAAAATCCAAACGTGACGAAAATTACTTCCCGAGGCAAGAGTTTGGTAAAACATTCTAAAAACCGAAAGGCCACAAATCAAGGGAAAACAATTTATAAAACAGTTTGAATTGCCATCGAGAGTTTTAATAGGAAACAATTTAGGATTACCGAATCCTTCGCTTTCCAAAAATCAACAGGGTCACAGCCCAAAGGTTTTGTTTTCGCAAATAAAACCAACCATAATACACAAGGTTAGAAAACTCACGTCATGCGTCCTCGACGGACATAAAATACACACGCACCCGTGAAGTTTCACTCATGAATCCAGGTCGAAGCCAATGGAATTCCCTCCGTGGCCCTGTCGAACCCTCCCGAGGTGAGCAAACACATTCACAAAACAATCACAAAATATATACACGTAGCGGTGAAGTTTCACTCGTGAACCCAGGTCGAAGCCATTGGAATTCCCTCCGTGGTCCCGTCGAACCCTCCCGAGGTGAGCAAACACATTCACAAAACACGTAGTCACATCGCCTAGGACCGGGATGAAGCCACAAATCCCACTCCGTGATCCCGTCGGACCCTCCCGAGCTGGCTAGCGAAATACTCAAGCATCACACGTCACCTAGGACCGGGACGAACCCACGAATCCCACTCGAGGCCTCGAAGGACCCTTCCGAGATGGCTAGCGAATCAATCATGCACAAATAACATTTCACACCAAGGATATCCAAACAATTCTCCCAAAGCATCAAACACTTAGCAAAACACCACATCAAACCACAATGCACCGAAATGAAACAATATATGTCCACACGCAAATACCAAGTGTATCATCAACACCAAACATATCCATAGGATTCACATAGTCACTTACAACCCACACAATTTACAGCCAAATCTTTTGAAAACTCGTTTCAAACAATCAAACAAACATATAAAGACGATCACCAATTATCATATCCACAAAACAAGAATAGTATGGACAAGGTACTTGCCTCGAATAAGAACAACACGAAGAATCGGCCGAAGTAGGTTGGCACGAACCGACTACGAACTCGCCGACTCCACCGAATGACAATCCACAACAATGAACTACGAACGAAAACAATAACAACGAAAATGAATTTCAAAGTACGACCCAAAGCCGCTGAATTCAAAGAACAAATGACGAAGGTTCAAGGATTTCCCCCAAAATGGCCAAGAACACGATTCGTCCCGTCAAATCACGAAAATGGAATTCCAAGTTGAAATATGGATATACAATCCATAGAATATGTTTAACAACACCATTTAACCATAATCAATCCATCGAAAATGGATGAAAAACGAGATCGAGGACAAATCCCCCAAAAAGTCGATTCGAAGGAAATCAAGAAATACACTTCGATTCGACAAAGAACAATGGATTAAATGATGTTAAACACAAGAATACTACCAAGATTAATCATACCCATCATGAATTAATCAACAACACGGAACGAATCGGACAAAAATGCAAAAACCCCCAAATTCACGAAATTAGGGTTCTAAGGAAGATTACCTTGATTCGCTGGATCAAAGGATGATAACGGATGATTTATTGATGTTATGAACTCAAGAACTTCGTGGATTTGTTGTCAAACAACATGGCTTCGCCACTCTCGAATCGCCAGCCGCGGATAGAAGAGGAAGGAAGTGAGAAATGAATGAAAATGTGACTGCTCTGTCACATTTATACTGGGCCGGAACTAGCGTGCGCTAGCCTTCCCAGACTAGCGTGCGCTATCGGCCGGTATCGGCCGAGTACCCTCGGCTAGGGCCCGAACGACCCGGCACCACCGACCAAACCTGCCGACCAAGCCTGCCGACCCGACTCCCGCTAGCGTGCGCTACGGCCGGAAGCCTACGCGCGCTAGCCGACCTGTCCAGTAACCTCTGGACTAAAAAACTCGCCCAGGTAACGTACGCTAGTCGGCCGACAGCGTGCGTTACACCTGCCGGTTAGTATGCGCTACGACCGATAGTAGCGTGCGCTACCTGCCGATCCTGACTGCGTCCAGAACCTCAGAACCCCACTGCCCAGACCCGATAGCGTGCGTTAGGCCAGCCGATAGCGTGCGCTACACCTTGCGACTAGCGCGCGCAACCTTTCGGCCGTAGCGTGCGCTACGCCGGTTCCTGCCACACCTGTCCGGCTGGTGCCCGTAATCATCCGGCCCGTCCCGCAACCGTCCGGCCAGTACCCGACCACCAGGGCTCGACGACCCGATTTCCGAAAACGTACGGAACGAACACGATGAAAAGTTCGCGGACAACATCAACGACTCGAAATGAAAACATAATACCATAATTAATCATACGCGACCAAGAAACGGGTCGAGTCGACAATTACAGATACGGATATCCGTAACTTTCAAGAAATTACAAAATGGCCCAAAACGCCTGGAAATCACGATACGTGATCGAATAACCAAACCGAAGTTCACAACACGTCAAACAAAGTTAAACGGACTTACGGGAAACTCGAAACAGCAGTTTCCAACGATATTCGCAAGAATCGAACTCAAGTGTGGAAAAGTTGCTAAAAAGCACGAAACTCAACAAAACGACACCGAAACGAACTCGGATGTCAAAAAGTGTAGAATTAATCATTCTCAGAATGACGAACGGTCATGAGCGAGTCGTCAAAACGGACTCCGACCGAAAAAAGAAATTTACCGAAAATCAAAAATTGCGGATATTACAATACTAACACATGTCAAGTACCTTGATTCTTGTCAATACCCTATAGGATGCAATCTATGATTGCATGTGGTAACGATGGTAAAATATTGTCATTTGTCTATACCTTATTCGTTCCAACTGCGGTAGGAATTGAAACGATCTTTCAGTTTATTGTATTAATTATATCTTATTAATAAATGAGTCCTTCCATTCTTATCTATAGTGTCGTATTTGTAAAGTTTTAGAAAGTTTGACAATAAACTCCTTCACCAGCATTTTCAACATTGTTCGCATGAGTAACCGAGTTTAAGCAATAAAAATACACCTAAACTTATACTAAACCCTTTGAAAGATCATCCATACCCTAAATTAGGTCAAGATCTACTAGAAACTAGTCCAAACACTCCAAGAACTGGACCTAATATGCCGAAACCAGCCTACACCATGGAAGATGGTTTTCTAGAGCTTACTAAGGGTAGTTTTGTAATTTCATCTTTATAACCGACTTTCTCTCTTATATAAACACTAAAACCGACCCTCCACCCTCATATACTGCCTGAACATTATCAAGAAGCTTCACCCTTCGAAAATTCACCAAAAATTGAAGAAGAAATCATCAAAACATTAACACCTCAATTCCTTTGACAATCAAGGTGAGTTTCCTTTGTTTCTTCCTTGTTCTTGCTATGTTTCTTAGCTATTTAGAAGTTATGAGAGATCTTATATGTTCTTAGACATGTTATAATGATGTTAAGAATTCATACATAGCTTACCCTTGTGTTTAATATGGATTTATAAGGCTTAAAATTCACTAAGGCAATAAAGTAATCAATTCTGCCACCTTTTGGAATTAATGGTTTATGTAACTTGATACGTATGTTTCAGGGGCAGGAGTTTCAATATACTTGTTCTTAAGTATCTTAGGGATATAACCTCAAAAATTGGTGCAAATCCAACTTATATTCTAGTGGTTATAAGCAAAACAAAATCTGATTATGACAAGACTTTGATAAACTCTCTTAATCAAGTGTATTGTTGTAAAACCTTGGAATTTTAAGTTGTGAGAGTTGAATGGACTTTATAAACAGAGACTAATATATTAATTAGTGAATTTTAAGACCAAAATTGATTGGTTAATGGGCTGGTATATATCGATAAATAGACATAAAATACGTAGAACACCGGTTATGCATCTACATAGGAAGTGGTAAACCCTTTCGATATGAAGAGAGTTAAACCTTGCGTGTGGTATGTAAATCCTTTAAACACACTCCTTGAAACAGGTTCTAAATATATATCATCACAACCACCCCCTATTGGTATAAACGTAAGGGTATTACCCGATCAAGGTAAGTAGAAATCCATCTGCAACTACAATGCATAAACATAGTATTATTTGTATAACTAGCTGTTGAACTTGATGATATCTTGAGAGTGTTATATTTATTGTATGATTGATATTTATTATTCTTTTTACACCTTACATGACCATAACATCCATTTGGATCTCCACATGCATGCATAACAGGAGACTCACTAGTGTCTGCATGCATGGTACGATCATGGAAAGAAAGAAAAGAAAAATATTTTGTTGACTGCTGCTAGAGCACCTAGGCATGGTAGATGCATGCCTTTATGATATGTTTAGCACGGTAGATGCGTGATTATATGATATGTGAGATATGGTAGATGCATGTTCTCACGATATATTTGGTGTGGTAGATGCATGCCTTATATATCTGGCATGGTAGATGCATGCCTTTTGATATGATATGATATTGAGCTCATTCCGGTGCTTAGTACGTGGTTCAATAGGCCCAAGGATAAGAAAATGATTTTTAGAGATTTTCATTGATGATCATATGTCATATGTTGCATCAGACATGATACATGCACGATTTCTACTTGTTGGGCTTTAGCTCACGTAGTTTATACATTATAGGTAATCCTGATGCTTGAGCATGTTCTCTCCCTGGATGGGTTGGAGTTCCACTGTTGCTGAGGGTCGACGTATATGGATGACAACCTGTCAGGCTTAACTATGGGCTTAACATGATTTATTTCTTGTTTCTTAACCTTGTTTTATAAATAGGTTTGGTGGTAATGTACTCATACATTCGAGTGTCGTTAATGGTATGGGGTGCATTTTAAGTCTTCTTAGTATGTTTATGTAGCTGGTGAGGTTGTTTAAATATCGTAATGTAAAATAAGTAAGTGAGTTATTTGGGAAAACTAGAGTTTTATTATTTACTAATCTCTTATGGTTATAGCTACGGGGATATTGATGTCATGAGTTTGATTCGAATTGAGACTAGATCTCGGTGTGATACTTGTGTTGGTTTTATATCACAGGTTTTGGGATAGGTACTAGTTTAGGGGAAATTCTGCCGAAATTTCACCGTAATTTATAAGTACTAATATGATATAAGATAGTTTCGGTTATGTAGTTAGTGTGGGTCGTTTCATAGTCATTCATCAAATATACTTATTTTCAACACTCCCCCTTGAATGACTATTTACATAAATGTCTACTCGAATAGTTTGAAGAAAAACCCAACGGGAGAAAAACTTCCCAACTGTTTGGAGTGATCTTGTAATACGCATAACTTGCTGCATCATACTGCTGTTAGGAAAAGTCCTGGGCAATAATTGAATTTGCTCCCCCTCATATCGATCATTCTTGTATGAATATTCATGTGCCGCCTCAGTAAAACCTCATGGGACAAAAACTGAGTGATCATAAGAGTATACGTTTCTCCGTATACAGAATATTATTATAGGAGTATTCATGTATTGCCTCATCAAAACCTTATCAAGAAAACCCTATGGGAAAAACTTGATCGAAGGAAAAAGAGTACAACTACTCCTTTGTACTTTATTTCTTGAGGTCTAATATCGATCTTTGTAATGTCCTCATTATACCATGAATTTTCCTTGTCAAAACCTTATTAGGAGAAACCCAGTGGGAAAAATCCTAATGAAGG
The DNA here is from genome assembly GCA_033398695.1 of Orobanche coerulescens. Lineage (NCBI taxonomy): Eukaryota > Viridiplantae > Streptophyta > Magnoliopsida > Lamiales > Orobanchaceae > Orobanche > Orobanche coerulescens. Next base: position 65,836,565 of record CM065819.1, read on the forward strand.
GAAAAGAGTACCCTATTTATGTTAATACGCCATCCTAGTTGCCTCGTTAAAAACCTTGCTAGGAAAACCCAATGGGGTAAAACCTCAACCAAGGAAAAAAGCGTGCAACGCGTATTTTTATGTAAATATGCTTCGGGCATTTTAAAAATCCTCCACGAATTAGAATAGGTATCATATTCAGTGCAAGTTACAATCTCGAACTCACATGTTGGTGAGACATGTCATCTCTTCTGGAGATTTTATATTAGTTGTGGTTAAACTCATCAACCATAATATTCTGAGCTTCATGTATTGCAATAATTTCATAATGATTGGGAGATGTTGTTAGTAAGACTTACTTCATAGATTTTCAGTGGCAGTTTTATTGAGCTCTTCAGGAGTCCCAGTTAAGTTTAAACATCAACTTATAATGCTATAATTGCAAATCTGTTATTTATTTTCTTTATGAAACTTTTGGATCGGACAACATCATTTATATCGTCTCTCCCCTTGATCCACACAGCACTTGTAGATCACGAATGGATATATCTTCTTCTCACCACACACCATATTGACTCTATGCAAATAGTTGGGATAACTTCATTCTTCTATTTTAACCCACAGTTCTTTCAGATCTAGTGGGTAATTGATCTTATTTCAACGCACTCTCAATGCATTATAAATGCAGAGAATCATATAAATAAATATAAAAAAAAAATCTTTGCAGATATCATTGAAGTTTTCAATACCTTCTTTGAATGTTGACCATTAGGTGATGAATTAAGCCTTGATTATATATTAGTTCATGTAGAACCAGTAAGATATATAAATGCAATAATTGCACTGAGATGTGATGCTTCTGGACCATGAATCTCTTCATCATCATTTGGTATAAAGGTGTCCTTAATAGGATCAGGTGACGGATCAATCATTTTGATGAGCGTATTTAAATCACTCTATACCTTCTAGGTATAAGTGAGTTGATATATAATCATACATTTTCCAAGTGTTTGTAACCCAACTTATATTCTAGATATTTCAATACAATCTCAAATTATCTTTTCAAATATTCAAGTGTGAGTTGCCCTTGTTCAATCCTGTCAACCTATACGGTTTCTATGGTTCGTGAACAAAGTTAAGTTTATACCATCGACGCAAATCAGTTTCACAATTGAATCTTATCCAGCAACCGAATAGGTTTCTAGGGATTAAATTTGCTCCAACCTAAGACATCCAATGCGCTCTCGGCAATTTATCCATCCTCCCCGAATGACTACCCCGATAACTCGGAAGCATAGCACATCCGGTTTGGATTTCAATTTTCCAAAAGCTCGATGGAGGGAAGGAAAACCTTGAAACCATTTAAACTTAATAATTTGTCGTGGGAGAATTTTCGCAATTAATGTTACACTTTGCACATTAATTCATTTAAGCGCGTTTGTAGCATTCATACCATATGAATAAACATTCACAACCTAGTTGCTACCTACATGTAGTTCATAGACCGTTCCTAAAACAAAAATATCGTAATCTAATTACAAGTATTCAGTCTTGAATCTTCGTCTTCTCAAACAGATCTTCCTCCAGTCTTCGTCATTACATATAAATTTTACATTGAAAAATTGCATCCTAGATACAAATATTTCTAGTAAAATAAATAAGCTCAAAACGGCCTTTACAACCCAATCGAATAAAACCGAAAGATTCAAAACTAAGTCCATGAACCACATCCCCATTCAAAAGCCTTCATCCAATAAATACTAAATAAACAGATTGCATAGAGATACATTAATCCAACCAATATATAAACAACAATAAATAAAATTGATCCTATCAATTCACACAATCGGTAATATGAAAACGTTCAAAGTAATTCGGTCAATCACAAGTATTCTAATAAATCAATTTTCACTTATAAAATGAAATACCATATATCATTTTAATCATATTAAATCCAATTTAAAATGCAGGAAATTAATTTTCAGGAATACACGAAGCAAACGAGCCCGAAAGAGGTCCAAAAGGGGCTGGACTGCGCCCGAAACACATCGGGCAGCAAGCAGGGCCTGCCCAGCAGCCCTGGGCCGCGGTGCCCAGTCCAGACCACATGGCAGGGGCTGCAACATCCCTGGGCCACGGCCCCCTGAGCCCTGGGCCGCGGCCCCCTTCTTTCGGTCCATTCCCGATCCATCCAACGGCAATTCGGGGCTCGATAATCATCCGAATATCTAATATCTATATTTTTAAACATTCATATCTACAATATAAATCATATTTCCCATAAATAAAGATTCATCTTTAGACATAAATTTACGAAAATATAACTACAGCGAATGAAAAACATACACCACGATTATGACTATAAATGATTCCAAATCATTCACCATCCAATCAAACATTCCAAATGCAAAATATCGTATATACGATCGCAAGACCTACGCTCCGATACAACTGTTGGGATTCGGTGCCTAAAATGAAGGCGCAGCGGAAGCAATATACGAATCTAATTCGATCCAAATCCCTAAACAGGATCGATCAAGCTATGTATACACGAATATAAAACGAAACAAAGTGAGATACGAAATCATACCCTCATAGTCCGTTGATTAAATGGTGAGAAGATCCCGGTGTCCGCAAATCCAATTTGATAAGTCCTCAAAGATATCCCTTACGAATCCAATCCGCAACAAGCTATTGGATGATCCAACGCTGAAAATAACTCGTTTCTACTTGCCGCGCACCGGAAAGACGATCAGAACGACTTTACCTCATTGTTCTATAAGAACACTGCTAGAACGAAGTGATACGACCTTGCTAATATAATCTATAACACTCTAAGTGTCTAGATATATTTTCTCTATATTTTTCTCTCTATTTTCTCTAAGAAAATATCAAGATAGTTATGGTGAAGATGATGAAGATGAAGACAACGCACAAAGTCTCTCTCTCTCTCTCTCTCTATTGTTCAAATGAATGAACCGTATGTCCACTTACCAAAATGAGAGGAGAGAACCTTTATCTAGACTTCAATCATGCATCACATGTAGCAATGTCCCCCATGAATAAACATCGTATGTTTTAAATTCATTAATGATCACAAGGTTTGATTCTTCACTTTAAACAAAGAAAAAAAATCAAGACCTTGCAATCATGGAGAGATTTGGGCGGCCAAGTGGAAGAGTTCATGGAGTTCGGTTCGTTTAGGACTCTCTCGAGCCCAATCCGATAAACTCCGTTCCGTCTCGATGTATTTATATCAATATATTAATCCAATTAATTGATTATATCAAATACAATATATAATTCATTTCTCTAAGAAATAATTATATATGTGAATCAAATTAATCATCTAGTAATTTATTGAACTCATTAGGCCGTAAATTAATTTATCCAATAAATTAATTTAGACATCCAATGTCCCGAAATTAATTAGACATCCAATGTCCAATAAATTAGATATACAATATCTAATATTCATAAAGAGAGAATAAGCTCAATGCATTCGTCAATCCTATTGTGCGACTCGGTAGGTCCGTCTCAGTTAGCAATGGGAGGAACCAAAGAGTAGTAGCACCATCTAGCCAGCCTGGCAGCCTACACTGTACCCTAACTGAGAACGAATAATGGGGATCATTCCAAAACCTTTCTGTCGTGAATACCAGTATAGATATAAACCCTTCTTTCGAATGTCCCGATCAAGTGATATGGTCACGGCCAGTCAAACCCTATCTGTACTTGACACTATGTATGAGTTAATGCAAATCGAGATCACTGAGCTCTCGTTTATCTAATACAACTAGCTCTAATGCTTTGGCCAAAGACTTATGATCTCATCTGCCAATAACCGCATAACACATATACCCGTTCACTAACAGGAGAAAGAATCCTATCTTGGTATTCAGTAGAATCTGCTACTTGCCCGTCAAGATTCACGTCGAGGTTGACCCCCACCTTCCGGTTTTCTGGGTCGAACTACTCTAATGAAAATCATAACGTCACAAGCACATCCCTACTAAATCCTCAAGTCGAAGGTTCACGATACCTATCACAACCTTTCAATTCCGTCATTGACTGTCCCGGAGTGAAATTCGTGTGATGAATCGAGGGTGAGTCGGTTTGAGTATACCAATCTCATTAGCATACCTATAACGTGTGCTCCCACTAACCAATAGTGTTCGACAGGCACTCTCAAGTCAAAGAACACGTCATCCAAGTCTTCACGTAAACTTAACGCCCATTCAAGTTTCATCGACTTGCGAACAATTAAGTATTTGAGCCATAAACCTTTCCAGTGCCGATCCCCATATCCAATAAGAAGTGGAATGTTTTGCTCTCAAATACATAGACTAGTTTCTATATATATGTTTACGAGTTAGGAATGTCAGTGACTACCAGTAAGTAAAGAAACATACAATTGCCTTGTGATAATGATTTACATAATAACAAGTACAATGCCCTCACTCTAACATCCCCTGAGTGGCATTCGAGGGCATACTCCTAACATATAATTCATATAGCACTTATTATTATTATGAACTCTGGAGATTTGTATTATATGTTGTTTTCTGATTTTTGGGAGTTAACTCATAATGCATATGATTAACATTTGTTATTGGTATAATTGGGTATCAAGGATACATTATGGTAAAGACGAGGATATGAGTTATCTATAGTCTGTGGTACTTTTAGACCATCGAATATTGAGGATAATCGTTGGTGATGATTCTTGACATCGAGATGGCTCTCGAAGGACTCGGGGCAAGTAAAATATCATTTTTGTCATGTTGTGTCGATCATGTTGTGATATGTTCGTGTATTGTCGTTGTCGTGCATTTTTGTATTGTTGTTAATGTGCATTTGTGCATTGTTGTCGTATGTCCACCTCGTATTGGTTTGACAGGATCATCTTGGATATCTATGTTGTGTGCAATGGATTGTTGAATGGGTTTTCCACCTCGTGTTGATCTGACGGGATCATCTTGGGATCTATGCTGTGTGCGCTGGATCATCGGTTTACCCATGTGTTGTTGTTGTGCATATGTATATTATTGGTTATCCACCTCGTGTTGATCTAACAGGATCATCTTGGGATCTATGTTGTGTGCGCTGAATCATCAGATTTCCATTGAGTATACGTTGTTGTTATTGCTGTGAGCATATTGATGTTATCATATGAGTATGCATTTGTAGGTCTTGTGTTAGGACCATGTCCATATGTTGCTTTGATCTGATCTCGGATTAGACGGACATGATTTTTGGGGCATTATGTATCTTAAGGTATGTTCCGTATTTCCTTTGGTGTTTGTCTTTTGATGGAGAATCGATTATCGTGTTGGGATTTGATGATATTACCAGATGGATCGAATTGGTCAGAGTTGGTATATTTCCGTATTGCGAGTTATGATGATGTTTTGAGAATCTTGTGTATTGTTTGAGGTACAGTATAGATGTTATGCTTAAGTTTATTGGTTAATCGAGATTACGAGATGTGAAATATGATAAGGGTTATTCTGATGAGGATTATCACGAATTGGTAAAGTTATTACGGTAAGATTACATTGGTAGTATTCTTACTTAGTAATTTCATTGGTATGTAATTATTGACGTGATGTGGTCGTTATCATTGTTGAGTATTATGGCTGACCCCGTTGTGGGCTTTCTTTTTAGGTTCTTGGGATATCGAGCTTGTAGCGGTCGTGAAGAGATGAGCTTCCCGGAGGATACTGGCTATGGCGTGTGTTTGTGAATTGAGTACTTTGACTAGTTGTTGTATTTGCACTGCTAGAGTATTTTTAACTGTTTGTCATTTCTGCTGCGTGAGTATTTTTAAAAGGTCTTTTGGTGTCTGTCAACTTAAGTTACTTTGGAAAATCGTTTTCTAAACTATTTTGGTCGGTACGTGTAAGCGGTGGCTTAAGATGTACTTTTTTTTCAGTCGTCGAGTTTAGGCATTTTGGCCTTGTACTTTTGAATGAGATTTTACGACGGTATTGATAAATGGATTTTATAAAGTCTATGAATATTTTAAAGATATTACCGCCATCGCCGCTTAGGCGCATTTGAGATGTTTGCAAAAAATGTCTTTTAGCCTTGTGGGTTCTGCTTCGGGGCCCACGACGCTGTAGTATTCTCGGATGGCTCTGGGGGTATTACAGAATATGGTATCGGAGCTTAGGTTGTGAAAACCTAGGTTGTCGGGTCGAGTCGATTTATGTTATTTCATGTCATTCGAGTTGTCGGTTGACAAGTGTTGGAGTTTTGGGTTGTTATTGATCACCCGTGCTTGTGTGTTATGTGATTTACCGGTGTGGTACTATGGTTGTTGTAAACTTTTCCAAATGGTATTAACGTAATTCTTTAGAAAGAGATGTGTCGTATTTTGAGTTGAACTGATTTTCCAAAATGTATGTTTTGGAAATATTTGTATCGAGTATTTCCTTGAGTTGAGATATGTGCCAGTATCACGGGGAATCGTCGATTTCACGATCTGTAAGTATTTGGATTTTCGAATTGCATTGAGGTTAATTTCAGTTATAAGTTGATGTACTTTGAGAAACTTTCGGAAAGATATTATGTGTTGCAGAATGAGGTAGCAGAATATAATAGTTGGGACAGAGCCAATGATCTTGAGAAAATGTGATTATAGAAAACCAAAATGTCAGTTAAACTTGGGAAACGGAGTTGTGTATTTGGGAGAAAGATTGTGGATTGTTGAGAGGAACATGTAGTCATGCTAGTTCATTTTAAGGTACACGAAACTGTTTATGAACATCTGAAAATGATACTTTTCAAAATGAATGTTTTACGGATGTTTTACGGAAAATGATTTTGGGCCGAGACCTAATCGATTTTGAAATAGTTTTATAACTCAGGACTTGGGGTCCAAAAGGGTTTTCTACTTTATAAACTTCTTGTAAGGTAGAACGAGATATGGGTTGAGACCCTAATGTTTCTAAAAGGCTTTTATGTTTTCTAAAACCCCCGAGATTTTTAAAACATTTTACCAATCATTTATCTATTTTATTACTGCCTTTCGGGGTTTTGGTTTATTTGTTCAAATGAAACTTCTCTGGTAGTCTTTCGCTGTGTTTGATTTGTTGATTATTCAATATTTTTTCATAGCATAGTTGTGGTGATCCAGGATGGGATAATGGTCATTGCGAGTCATATGTGGAAAAGGAGTTTTTATCGGAGTCTATACATTAAGATTTTGGAACTCTATCGTGTGGTTTTCCGATGGAATATCAGTGGAACTGGTGAAGAGCCGAATTGGTAAACCATTTGCATAATTTCATTTTATTTAATCGTGTGTATTCGAAAAGAATTGTCATCGAGAACTTGACACAAGTGAGCCGATTTAACTTTTCGAATGGTCTTACGAAAATTTATGTTTTGAGTTTTGAAATTCTTGAAAGAACTTTCGGAAATGGATTTTTAATTGACAATATTATATGATTTCAAAGCTGTTTTGAAAATGTGATTGGTATACGTACAAACGTAGTACATAATGCATATCATGGAGAAGTCCTGAGTAAGACTCATGAACTGGATAACACATCAATGGTACGATGAAAAGATATTCGAACTTTAGTATGGTAGTTTGGTTATCCATGGATGATCGGTTGGTTGATCAGATAAGAGAAATATGCTGTGTATTGTAGATTCATGTACATAATATGATTATGGAACTTTGGATTTTGTAGAACCGGGGCATAGGTGTTATGTGGCTCTATTGGTGTGGTAGTAGCGTGATTTTGATATAGTGATTTTTTACTTTTGAGCCACATTGATTAGTCGTTCATACTCCGTGTAGGATAGGGTATGTCCGTCGGTTTGCGGCTGGTTGTTCATACGCCAAGGGGTATGTTCAACAGTTGGACGTGTTTCTTTGAGATACACTGCATGTGATTTGTGTAAGGTTTTGAGAATTTTATTCTCTTGTGTACCTGTTCTTGTGGTTCTTTGTTGATCATGTTGGAGCTTACTGTGTGGTGGTGTTCTCGGTTATTGTTGATCCTCTATTGGTAGTATCGGAGTTTATCATGTTGATGATATTCTCGGTTGTGTTTTGACCTTTGGTTGGTCGTATTGGATATTATCATGTCGATGATATTCACGGTTAATGTATTGGTTGATCATTGTTATTGATCGTATGAGCGTTAGGACTTTGTGTCGATGTTTTGGGACTTGCCATTGTTTTGGGCAGTTGTTTCACATATGTATCGTGTATTATTCATTTTATCAGGATGGGGACTTGATTGTGCGATCAGGCACACAGGCTTTGACACGGATGGATTATTCCATAATTGAGGTACAACGATGTACTTTGTTGAAATTCGCGAAATTGTGATTGTAAGCGTATTGAGGCTTTGAAAGGGGAGTCATTTGCTAGTAATCACGGAAGATAATCGACTTCCTATACTTGTAAGTATACTGCTTTGGTTATTCGTTAATGATGATGATTGATCGATTTCGTGATGATTCTGGATATTGTGGTTGAACTTTTGATTATGACCGGATTGCATGTTTCGAGGACGAAACTTATTTTAAGTCGTGTAGTATGTAATATCCTGAATTTCTACAATGGTTGTTTTATGTTATTTTATCCGGGTTATATTGTACAGTGTGGAATCTGTACAGTATGGATAAAATAATTGAAGGACTGAGACATTTGTATTGGTATAATCGTCATACTTGGTCGACAATTGCATTTGAAGACATCGTGTATCAGGTTGCTTTAATTCTGATATCGTGTATATCATTGGGACAAGTATATGTATTCAGTACGTATTCGGTATGTTGATACGACAGGCAGTAGCAGCTATTTTTGGCTAAGTTCAGAATCCATTACGTGCGTTAAGCTGAGGAGCTTACGTACGTTAAGTTGGTAAGCATAACGTACACTATGTATCATGCATTATGTTCATTATAACATTAGGTGAGACGCAGTCGTCTGATCAGAGAACTTTGTCAAAATACAAGCGTAGCGTACGTTAAGCGTAGGAGCTTACGTACGTTAAGAAACATACGTAACGTACATTACGTTGAGTATATAACGTACGATATGAAGAGAATCGGATAGGATCAGGCTATGACCGACAAGTGGGTCCCATGGTCGGCAACTTTCGATTGGCATGCGAAAAATCAAGTCAACGAAGAGGTTAACGTACGCAACGGACAGCCCATTACGTACGTTAAATGGGTATATTATTGTAGCAAGTCAACTATGTGTTACGTAGGCTATGTCATGAGTGTTACGTATGTAAGCAATCGAACGAACTGAGACAGTAGCCTCTGGACTGTCATTACGTACGCTATCGAGGTCAGATAACGTACATAATGGTTGTTACGTATGCTAGGAAGGTCACGGAGCGTACGTAATGCCTGAATGTTTATATACATGAGACCTCCGTCATTTCATCATTTTGAGAGTTTCACTTCATTTCTTCGTCCTTCAACCCTCCGAGATGGACTTTTGGCTCTTCTAAGTCGATTATGAGCTTGATGGCATGGATTTGGAGCTTGGGATATGAAGATATTGTGGATCCTTGAGGTGTTTGATGGTGTTGTTCATGTTCTTGAGGTATGTTGATGAACTCTACACCTTGATTTCGGATTCTTGGCATTGTTATCCTTATTTGCTTCGTATGATGATGGTTATGGTGTTGTTGTTGTGATTCTTGAAGTTATGTGAATTGTATGATTGAAGAATATGATGATATATGTCTTAAATATGTTGTTTGTTATGAACATGATTATGGAATCATGGTGTTCTTGGTGTTCTTGGTATATATCACATCAAAAAGGGATATGTGATAGGATAGATAATGATTTTTATTATAAACATGGATTTGATAATTAAAACCAATATTATGTTGATTGTGGTAGTTGATTTCATATGTTCTTGACGAAATATGAATCATGATAATGAGGATGAATCCGGAAAGATTATGGTTAATCTTAGAACATGATTATCAATGGTATTAAATTATTTGGATAGTTCGGATTGTCGATTATGTTGGTCGTATTATTTTATTGTGACTTTACAATTATGAACAAGGAGGAATCTTGTTAATTCATCTAGGAGGTTGAATTCGGAATACAGTATGTTATGTAATCCTTGTTATTGGGATAAGTTGATCGTTGATATGATTATCGGATTATGGAATTGTATTGTGGTTATGGATTCGTGATTGATTGATTCGGGTTGTTCGGATTTGTGTTTAATCGGGATATTATGGAACTCTTGGGTTTGTTGATCGGTTATATTGATTGTTAATTATGATCATCGAGTTGCGGTTTGTATTGTGGATATGAGTTCGTAATTGTTGAGTTGGATTATTTGGTTTTGTATATAATCGAGGAATCGTTGAACTGTTGAGTTTGATTGATTGGCTATATCGGTTATTGATTGTTATTGGATTGTTGTTAATTGATTACTTCGATAGGTTGTGATAATTGATCGTTGACTAGAATAATATGTTGCAGTCGAGTTCGAGGATGTTTGTGAATTGCTTTGGTCAGGGCCGAGGAGCTTGTAGACGATGGCAAGGGAATTGGTAACGACTTCATTATCATCGTATCGGTATCGAGGCAAGTTATTACTTACTCATTTTATAATGTTTAATGAATAGTTTCAGTTTCATTCGTTTATAATTCGTATGGCACTGATTATTATTGTGAACTCTGGAGATTTGGATTATATGTTGTTTTCCGATTTTTAGGAGTTGACTCATAATGCATATGATTTACATTCGTTATTGGTATAATTCGGTATCAAGGATACATTATGGTAAAGATAAGGATATGAGTTATCTATAGTCTATGGTACTTTCAGACCGTCGAATATTGAGGATAATCGTTGGTGATGGTTCTTGACATCGAGATGGCTCTCGAAGGACTCGGGGCAAGTAAAATATCATTTTTGTCATGTTGTGTCGATCATGTTGTGATATGCTCGTGTATTGTCGTTGTCGTGCATTTATGTATTGTTCTTAATGTGCATTTGTGCATTGTTGTTGTATGGTCACCTCGTGTTGGTCCGACGGGATCATCTTGGGTATCTATTGTGTGTGCGCTGGATCGTTGAATGGATTTTCAACCTCGTGTTGATCTGACAGGATCATCTTGGGATCTATGTTGTGTGCGCTGGATCATTGGATTACCCATGTGTTGTTGTTGTGCATATGTATATTATTGGTTATCCACCTCGTGTTGATCAAACAGGATCATGCGCTGGATCATCGGATTTCCATTGAGTATACGTTGTTGTTATTGTTGTGCGCATATTGACGTTGTCATATGAGTATGCATTTGTAGGTCTTGTGTTAGGACCATGTCCTTATATTGCTTTGATCTGATCTCGGATTAGACGGACATGATTGTCGGGACATTGCGTATCTTAAGGTATGTTCTGTATTTCCTTTGGTTTTTGTCTTTTGATGGACAATCGATTGTTGTGTTTGGATTTGATGATATTACCCGATGGATCGAATTGGTTAGAGTTGGTATATTTCTGTATTGCGAGTTATGATGATGTTTTGAGAATCTTGGGTATTGTTTGAGGTACAGTATAGATGTTATGTACAAATTTATTAGTTAATTGAGATTACGAGATGTGCAATATGATAAGGGTTATTCTGATGAGGATGATCACGAATTGGTAAAGTTATGACGGTAAGATTACATTGGTAGTATTCTTACTTAGTAATTTCATTGGTATGTAATTATTGACGTGATGTGATCGTTATCATTTTTGAGTATTATGGCTGACCCCGTCGTGGGCTTTCTTTTTAGGTTCTTGGGATATCGATCTTGTAGTGGCCGTGAAGAGATGAGCTTCCCGTAGGACACTGGCTATGGCATGTGTTTGTGAATCGAGTACTTTGATTAGTTGTTGTATTTCCGCTGCTAGAGTATTTTTAACTGTTGTCATTTCTGCTGCGTGAGTATTTTTAAAAGGTCTTTTGGTAGTCTATCAACTTAAGTTACTTTGGGAAATCGTTTTCTAAACTATTTTGGTCAGTACGTGTAAGCGGTGGCTTAACATGTATTTTTTTTTTCAGTCGTCGAGTTTAGGGATTTTGGCCTTGTACTTTTGAATGAGATTTTACGACGGTATTGATAAATGGATTTTATAAAGTCTTTGAATGTTTTAAGGATATTACCGTCATCACCGCTTAAGCACAATTGAAATGTTTGCAAAAAATGTCTTTTAGCCTCGTGGGTTCCGTTTTGGGGCCCACGACGCTGTAATATTCCCGGATGGCTCTAGGGGTGTTACAACGCCGAAAGTCAGATGCGATATGATACCCTATATTACGTACGTAACCAACATGATTTAACGTACGTAACCCTCCGCCTATAGCGTACGTAATGCTTTACATATAGCGTACACTATGGATAGTATACTTGGCCAAAAATCGAAACTCTCCAACAACATCCAGTCGCAAGAACAATACCGACGACAAGTATAAATATTTTGATTCCGAAATATCCCAATACAATATACCTTGTATAAGCCAAATACAAAAGCTCTTGTACAATTCCAAATGAATACGTACAACCCAACAGGAGAAACGAAAAAATTTACCCCCGAATATTACATATGATAATCAACAATCAATACTCAATTCAAAAGCACGAACTCCCAAGAATCCCGCCTATGATTCATAATAATTCAAGGATATTCACATAGAGGTTGGAAATCATCCAAACACTATCAAATCCGAGTAATACACAAAAGTATTCATATATTCATAAGGGAAATGTGGGTAAGGAGTAGATATTCCATAATCTCGAGGATTCCCAGCTTCAAAATGGATTAAATGGACAAATCTAAGAAAACCCCCCAAAAGTTCCAAGATAGGATTCTAGGAAGATTTACCTTGATTTGAGAGGGAGAAACGGATTAGAGATTGTTTAATCTTTGTTATCAAACCAAGAATGGAGATAGATGATGAAGGATTGCACCAAATTGCCTCCAAGCCATATACGTCGCGCTCTTTCATCAGTTATGGTTGTAAAATGAGAAGAAGTGCTGAAAAACACCGTTGTCCATATTTATATAGTAGACTCATTTAGTGCGCGCTAGCTCCCTAATTTAACGTGTGCTAACGAGCTTGGGAAAGAACTGGATATTCTTCCTCAGCCCGTTAGTGTGAGATAATCTTATCCTTAGCATGCGCTAATGAGCAGTCCAATGAAGGGCAGAACATTCTGTCCCTACCAGTTAGCGTGCACTAATCATTGCCTTAGCATGTGCTAACGAGGTAATACAGAGAGGAATGGGACATTCTGCCTCATATCATTAGCGTGCACTAAAAGCTTCGATGGCGTGCGCTAATGATACACACTAGCGCGCGCTATCACTCTACATTAGCGTGCGCTAAGCCTTCTGCACAACAGCTCAGTTGTGCAGCCCGGTCAGTCCGATCAAGTCCCAGACGACACCAAACTCGAAGATTGAAAATATCCAATGAAGCGCTTACAAAGAGAGTCAAAATACGAACTCAAGCGCTGAACAAACACGTGATTCCGATCACCCGGAGGTACGAAAACAAATACAAGAGAATATGCCCAAAACTTTGGAAAACTACAAAACTGCCTAAACATCCGGAAAACACGATTCGAGATTGAGCAATATTACCAAAGCTCACAACACATCTGAAAATATTAAACAAACTTGTAGAAACATCGAAATGACAGTTTCAAACAAGATTTATATAAATCGAACCTAAATGCGTGAAAGTCATAATGTTTCATGGATTCAACTATAACGGACTCGAAACTCATTCAAATGGCAAAAAGTGCAAAATAAGATAGTTTCAAAATATCAAAATGATTACAAGCGAGTCGCCAAAAGTGAAAAATCACCAAAAATGAAAATTACGAATAGTAGAAAAATACGGATATTGCAACTATCTGCTTTATCATGTTTACGAATTGTGCTATATGATGACTATGTGGCCCGGGTGTGTAGTATATCTGTGGTTTAGAATGGATTCTATAAATACTTATTTAATAATAACGTATTGGAACTAATCAGTAATTGTGACCTTATCTTATTTATTGAATTGAGGATTTGTATAAGGATTATTGTGAGATTAAGTAAATGTAAATCATGCCGATTTTATGGAATTGGTAATTGGTGTACAGTTGGGTGGTCGATGTTTGTTGGACTGATCATAAATATGTTATCCCTTGACTTGGAATATATATCGACTAAAGTTACTATTTCTAGCAAGTGCCTCGACTATATGTATTATAATTAACGTCCAGAACTTGTGAAATTGTTGAATGTGCATATGAATGGGAAATGTTGTGTTTCATTCACCCAGGTATGCTCGACGGGGCGTCTGGGATCTATCTAAGGGCGCTGGATCATGAAGGAGGGTAGTCCACCCAGGGATGCCCGATGGGATGTATGGGTACCTATGCTAAGGGCGCTGGATGCCCGATGGGGCGTATAAGGATCTATGCTAAGGCCGTTGGATCATGGATAACTATGAGTGATGTGCATTGTCATTTTGGGTCGACGGCCTTTTTATTTTCGATGATAAATGTGATATTTTTGAAACATCACCAAGTTTAGTTTTTGACTTTAAGATGTATTTTATATATATCTTGGAACTTGGCTACAATGGCACCGAAATATAATGACATGTATATGATTTATGGTTTATAGTTTAAGAAAATTACCTAAGATATAAATGTATATTTCAAACTTTATTTCAAGGATCCATACGAACTCAAGGGTGTTAAAATGTTTTTGATTCAAACGAATGTATCTCAGGATTTTCCAAAATATTATTTCAATGATTGACTTGTCCGTTAGGAATATGCCCTCTAATGCCACTCACAGGATGAGAGAGTGAGAGTATTGTATTGTAATTATGAATATTCAATTAAATAAGTATTTATTATTTCTATATTATTGTATATCACTGGCATTGTGATTTGGTATATAGAATAATAGTCCTTGTATTTGAGAGCAAATATTTCACTCTTTATGGAGTTAATGAGATAGACACTAGAAGTGTTCAGGGCTCGAATGCTTAACTATTTCGCAAGTCGATAAAACTTAACTGGGCAGTAAGTTTAGACAAGACATGTATAATGTGTACTTTCACATGTAAAGTACCTGTCTTCACTAATGGTTAGTGGGAGCACATGTTACAGGTATGCTAATGGGATTAGTATAATCGAACTAGACTCACCTCGACTCAGTCACATAGATTTCGCTCAGGAATTATCAATGACTAAATCGAAAGACTGTGATAGGTATGCGTGAAACTTTGACCTGAGGTTTTAGTAGGAGATGTGCTTGTAAATTAAGTTAGTCATTAGAGTAGTTCGATCCAATCACCAGTTGGTGGGGTCAACCTCAAAATGCAATTTAGTGGGCAAGTAGCAGTCTCTACTGAATACCAAGCTAAGATTCTTTCTCACGTAAGTGAGCATATAAATGTCATATGCGGTTAACAGCAAATGAGATTAAGAGTCTTTGGTTAAGCATCTATAGCTAGTTGCATTTGATACACGAGAGCTCAGTGATCTCGGTTTGTGTTAACGAATGCAAATAGTCAAGTTACTCTAGGGTTTGATATTACCGTGACCCTAATACTTGACCGGGACATATGATTGAAGGGTTTATACGTATTCGGTATTCAAGACATAATGGTTTTGGAATGATCCTATCATTCGTTCTTAGTTAAGTTATGGTGTAGGCCACGGGACTAACTAATTGGTGTAAACACTCATTAGATCCTCCCAACCATAAATCACAGATTATATTTAGCTTATCCTCTCTTGGTTAATATTGGACATTAGGTGTCTAATTTAATTTATTGAATAAATTAAATTGGTCTCGTAAATTTTATTTAAAATATTTCTTAGATAATTTATATTTAACATAATTAAAGTATGGATGAATTGTCTTGATGTGGGTTGAATATTTTATATAGCATAACAAAATCATCATCAAAAACTTACCTGATACGTTGGATGTGCTGGCCGTGAGTTTTAAGTGATAAGGAGAAAAAAATTTCTAAGTTTATACACTTGTATTCTAAGTGTATTTTGAGAGAAAACAATTTTGTAAAATACTTAGAGTATTTATAAAAATAAATATAATTCTATCAACTTGTAGCCGTATACTTAGAGTATAAGTTGATAGAAATATTTTTCGGTCTTCTTCCGAAAAGCTCGTTCGATTGGATTCGTATTCGTGCTTGGAATCAAGAAAAAATTATCATAGGACTACGATGGTAGGAATTCTTTAATTCTTATCTTCATCAATATTTATATATTTTCGATATATGATGCTTGATCAATCCTCTTAGGGGTTCGGTTTTTATCTGATTAGACCAGTTATATTTTTTCGCTGTGTATCTCGATTTTAATTATCGAAGTGGGATCGGAACGTAGGTATATGCGATTGTATATTCAATATTTGCATTTGAATGCTCGGTTGTATGATTCTAAAATTTAAAATCATAATTGTTGTAATCATTAATGTTCAATTGTTCGTCGAAAAATTTATTTTTCATGATTTTATATTATAATATTATTCTAGTTTTATTTTGAAAAACTGATTTATATGTGTAATATAAAAATTAGAAAATTATTATTTTTGGATTCGGGATGAAAAGACGAGTCGGAAAAGTGGCGGACTTGGCGGCTCGGAGCTGCCAGGACACGGCCGGCAGCAAGTGCCACGACACTGCCGCGACACCAGCCAGTAGTGTGCTACCTGCACTCGACAAGTAGCATACCGAGACTTGTAATTAGATTACTTGTATTTTTATCGAGTCGATGAAGACTCGGTACTTAGGAACGATCCATAAACTGCATGTTGTTACCACAATCATCATCACAATCAACAGCACATAGGGTAATCACGTGTTACCACAATCATCATCACAATCAGCAGCACATAGGTTATCCCATGGTCAGGCTATCTTGGCATAGACACCCAGAGGTTCCACCGAACCATCCCCTGGTGGATAATGCATACAACAGATATTTCCACATATCAACAAGCACATCCAAGTCATACAACATTATGCTTCTTAACACGCGCTAAGCATACTATTTAGCCTGCGTTATGCACTACTGACACAATTCAGAAAGATTTTCCTCCACCCTTTTTGAAATTAAAATCATGTTTGAATCATAAATACAAAAAAAAAAATTTAGGGTGTGAGGGTTTTAAAATCATTTACTCGATCATTTGAAAATAGAACCAATACACGAAAATCATTTTCTTAAAATCCTTTCAAACACGACAAAATGCCGTCAATGGTAAAATTTTACCAAGCATCCAAAATACTTCAAGACACCTCCTTCAAAAATGTTGTCATAGGTTTCCATTAAAATACAAGGTTAGTTCGTTGAAATTCAAAATTTTCCAAAATCAATATCCACCCACTGTTTGATCGTATCGTCAAAACCGTTTTCAAAATTTGTTTTTCCACCAGTGTACTCGAGCCATGGTAACTTCAAGAAAATCATATTCAAGCATATACGCAACAGATATGATTACAACAACTATCTAGAATTAACCAATCTTAAAATATATGCCCACTCGGCATACGGACTCATAAATTCCACAAACAACTCATAAATACCGGGTTCAAACACATCTCAAACCATCATCCAAGTTTAACAACATAACTAACGAAAACCATTTTCGAACACATGTCGAACGATCAATGCTTCCCTTGAGCATCTCTGATCAGTACACTCGTAATGCATCACAAGCACCAAATACCACTTCATTTCACAACAAACTTGTGATAGAGTCAGTAAACACAAAATACAACGGAGGAGACTTACATCACAGATCACACGAAGATGACAGTCTCTCATGATACTAATCTTTTCTCGTCATCCGACAACTTAAGTAACGGAACAAAACACAACTCAACTCAACTCGTCAATCGACACCTTGAATGACAGCACAACACATCACTCGACTCGAACCGACAACCTAGGTTTCCACAACCTAAGCTCTGATACCATAATTGTAACGCCCCTAGAATGTAACCGGGAATATTACACACCGTGGACCCCACACCGGAGATCCACCAGGCTGAACACAAACATACGACCAAATGTTTGACCGACCGGGATCAAACAACATAAAGACACGGACCGATAAGGTCACAAAACCAAACCAAACAGTAACAATTTGTTACAACTCATCCCCACACCGGGGTCTAAAATACAAGAAGATACAACACACCGGAAGACTGAAAAATAATACAATGACACAACAACTACAATTGCATTCCATATCTCTCGATTAGTATCGCTGTCCATCATCTTTCGCATAGATCCTGTGACTGCTCCACGCTCCAGCATGAACCTGGATACAAAACAAATATCCACTCCCCGATTATTCGGGGGTTAGTAAAACTCCATTGTTTTACTAGTGCAAGTATCAAATCATACAAAATGTGACACCCAATTACCAATCATAAATCAGACAACCACACTCCACCAATCACAAGTCAACAACCATTCAGGTATTCCCTAGAAGTTTTATGAATATTGTAACACCCCCGATATATTCAGGAATATTACAGCGCCGTAAATCCTTTACATAAGAATTTACAAGGCTGAATAAATGAAAAGATAATATCAGATACAAAATCATTAAATCACTGAAATAAAATACAACAGTTCTGGTTCAATACCGAGAATGAAAATATCCAAATGAAGAAGAATAATAATAATACATCACTGAAATCCAAACATCACGAATTACGACATACTCGAGCACTTATTAAAATAACCAACAACAGATAATAAACCCGGACGAAACATCACTCTACACCCTCGTCGTCATCCAGCTCCAGTGGTTATTTCCCTGCTCTCCTGGATCCTGAACATAAATAAATATTCACCCCCGAAGGGGTTAGCACAACGATGCTAGTACAAGTACAATAATCATACAATAGTGATGTAATCAAACAATCATCATAACAAGTTTTCCCAACGAGAAACAACAACAACAACACATATCACATCATAACAGTCTCAACATACTAATGGTATTCCAACGATCCAGCGCACACAGCTATAGATTCCCATGATGATCCCATCGGACCAACGCATGGTGGAACTACTTGTCCAACGATCCAGCGCATACAGCTATAGATTTCCATGATGATTCCCGTCGGATCAACGCATGGTGGACATTTAATCACGACACATGTACATAATACAATCACAATATTACTGACATAATGTAAACAATTTTAATTAAAGTACTTGCCTCAGTTCGAAGACAAGAATAAAGCTTCCACGAATATCAAAACACTCGAAGGTCGTACCCTTCGATCAATCACGATGCTAAGCTCGAACCTTAACAAAAGAAATAATATAGAATTCATCTCAAGTCATACGGACATCTAACAATCCAAAATACAGTCGGAAGTTCATAAAATGTAATCTGTCTAGCTTGCTTAACGCACGCTACGTATCCTAAGTAGCGTATGTTAAGGCTACTCATTAGCGCACGCAATTATACGTAGTTTAGCGTACGCTAACCATGCACGGTCAGAACCTCACTGATCAGTCGATTGATTCGTCTGATAATATAACGCACGTTACGTTCCCAGCGTAGCGTACGTTAACTTATGCCCGATAGCGCACGTTAACTATAAAGCGTAACGCGTGCTAAACACGTATGAAAGTTCTTCCCTAGGCAGTCGACTATTCTAACGGTGATGAAACTTGCGAAATCCTCAGTGTTTAATATATGTTATCTCCATGCTTATCACGTTCATCTTTTTACAAATGATCTCACGGACTCAAACATCTTCGAGATACAAGAATACGCATAATTATCACAACATCATATTCCTTCTTGATTACAATTCTCATGCGAAGTTTGGTGTTCTTAAGGTCGATGCACTAGATCCCAATATCATCATTACATCCTGATTTAACCATGAATATGAATTAACCATTCCAACTTATGAGAAAGGATGCAAATCTTCTATGATTCTCTCCTAAGTCCGTTTAATAAAAGTGATAACAACTTTATGTCTACGAATTATGGTAACGTCATCAATACGGATAATCAATCTCAGAATATTTCTCCCATCATTCGACGTGGTAAGATGCTAGTCATGATGATTCCAACGATGATATCTTAAGTATAAACATTCCAACTTATAAACATGATGTGGTTTGGATAAATCACCAATGGAACTCAATATCTTGATAACATAATCCTCATATCCTTAATAACACGAATCCAAGGTAGGAGATAGTATTAACATACCTTAAGCTGAAGAAAAAACTGAAATAATAGGTAGACTTCAACCCCGATTGCTTGTGTGTCACTCCAAAGTGAGTTCCTTCTTCAATGATCAAGTGTAAGTAATCTCCAATCTTCAATGATCAGTTAAGGAGGGTTTATATGTGTTTAAGAAGTAGGGAAGGCTCTCTGGACTTTCCAAGATATGAAGAACGAGTGAAGAAGCGTAAACCAAATGAAATGAGGGTGCTGTCCCTTATATAATGTTTCTGCACATTAGCTGATTAGCGCACGCTATTCTACTACCTTTAGCGCACGCTAATAAGCGTTAACTCCAAAACTGTCCAGGTTCGCTCGCAGGAATCTTATCCGGACCCATGTCCGGCTGGCGCATGTGCTAGCCGCCTAGCTCAATAATTGACTGCCTAACGCACGCAATTCTTCATTCGTAGCGTGCGCTAGTTTTAGCTGATAATGCACGTTAAGCTACATTGTTAGCGTGCGTTATCACGAGTTTACATGAGAAAATTTACATGATGCTATACTCATGTACAAAAATACAAATGTGAGAAATATCATACTCCAATTATCAAGATCACAATTCTGAATAATACAGGGCTCAAATACAGATGAAATATTCAATAATAAATCTGGATATTACATACTCTCTACTAAAAAGGAGTTTGGTCCTGAAACTCAAGACGAAAATAACTCTGGATATCTGGACTTCATGCTATATTCCGTTTCCCAAGTGGCTTCTTCCACTCCGTGGCGTGACCACTGAACTTTGACCAAAGCGATTGGTTTATTCCTAAACTGCTTAACTCAACTCTCGAGTATCTTGACCGGTCTTTCTTCAAACGTTCCATCCTGAGCGATTTCGATCTCGCCGAAATCAATGACGTGACTAGGATCCGGTATATATCTCTGTAACTGGGATACGTGGAACATGTTATGAACATGGCTTAGTGACGGCGGTAATGCCAGTCTGTATGCCAACTCTCTAACTCTCTCGAGGATCTCGAATGGTCCGATATATCTTAGACTCAGCTTTTCTTTTCTCCCAAAATGAAAGATTCCCCGAGTAGGATAAACTTTTAAAATTACGTGATCTCTGATACTGAACTCTAATGGACGACAACGTACGTCTACATAAGATTTCTGTCGACTCTGGGCGGTCAACAGCCTTTCGCGAATCAAGGCTATCTTTTCTCGTGTCTGATCAATCAATTCTAGTTCCGCTCCGATAAAGTCTGATGAATCGTCCCAACACAGGGGCGATCTGCATCTTCTCCCGTATAATGCCTCAAATGGTGCCATCTTAATAAAAGCATGCCAACTATTGTTGTAGGTAAATTCAATCAACTGTAGATGAATTTCCCAGTCAGTTGACCAATCTAAGGCATAGGACCTAAGCATGTCTCCACCATTTGAATAGTACTCTCGGATTATCTGTCTGTCTGCGGATGATCAGCTGTACTGAAGTTCAACTCGGTCCCCAAGGCCTTATGAACTGCTTTCCAAAAATGAGACACAAAACGGCCATCTCGATCAGAAATAATGGTCTTCGGCGTACCATGCAATAAGACTATCTCTGAAATAAATACTCGTGCCAACCTCTCTGGTCCCCATGTGTCCTTAATGCCTAGAAAATGAGCTGATTTTGCTAAACGATCAACTATCACCCAAATCATGTTCATCCTTGACTTGGTTCTCGGCATACTAGTGATAAAGTCCATCGATATGTCCTCCCACTTCCATTCAGGAATCGGGAGCGGCTTTAGCATTCCGGCAGGTCGTTGATTCTAGATCTTAACCTGTTGACAAGTCAAACATTTCGAGACATAATCCGCTACATCTTTCTTCATGTTGCCCCACCAAAAGTTCTGCTTCAAGTCCTTATATATTTTACTAGTGCCCGGGTGGATAGAATAGGGCGTACTGTGAGCTTCCTTCATAATTGTCTGCTTCATAACACCGACATCGGGAACACAAAGTCGATTCTGGAACCTCAATACTCCATCATCATGAATTACGAATCCAGGGGCCTTTCCCTTGATCACTTCATCACATAACCGAATCATCAGAGGATCATCTGCTTGCTTAGATTGGATTTCCTCGGTTAACGATGAAGTTATTTCCATCACGTACAGTTGTCCTTCGAATCTTTGTAACCATACTTCAATTCCTTTTCGAATCATCTCTCATTGAATGCTGAGCTGGGAGGTCAGAGTCTCCAGCATCTGAATAGAAAAGGCTTGCGGCTAAGTGCATCGACCACTACATTTGCTTTGCCTGGATGATAAAGAATCTCCAAGTCATAGTCCTTAATAAGTTCCAACCATCTTCTTTGCCGCATTTCAGCTCTTTCTGACTGAAGATGTATTTGAGACTCTTATGATCCGTGAAGATCGACAGTGAGTCCCGTACAGATAATATCCTCAGATTTTCAAAGCGAAAACTACTGCTGCCAGCTCTAAATCATGTGTTGGGTAATTCACTTCATAAGGTTTCAGCTGTCGTGACGCATAAGCGATCACCTTATCATTCTGCATCAATACGCATCCGAGTCCTTGGTTCGAAGCATCATTGTAAACTATGAATCCTCCAGTTCCTCGTCGAAGTGTTAAAATCGGTGCTGTCGTCAATCTCCTCTTCAATTCATCAAAGCTTTTCTGGCACAACTCATTCCACTCAAACTTTTGAGTTTTCTAGTAGTCGAGTAAGTTGGCGGGAGATTTTGGAAAACCCTTCCATGAACCGACGATAATATCCAGCAAGTCCTAAGAAACTCCAAACTTCTTTCACATTCTTTGGAGGCTTCCAGTCCATAACTACTTCGATCTTCTGAGGATCTACTCGGACTCCTTCAGCTGATACCACATGGCCAAGGAACATTACTTCCTTTAGCCAGAATTCACACTTAGAAAGTTTGGCGTACAATTGTTCATTTCTCAACAGGTCTAACACAATTCGTAAATGCTGTGCATGCTCTTCCGGGCTCTTAGAATACACCAGAATGTCATCAATGAACACAACCACAAATTTATCCAAATATTCGATAAATGATAAGTGTCAGTTTTGTACACTTATCCATGGTTTTGTATCGATAAAATTCACCCCTAATTGAGCTAGTCTACTCGTTTTTTGCTTTTAATTAATTAGTTTTTATAATTTTATTTTTATCGGATGATGATCGGATTAAATAACTGATTTACTCAAGAAATAACATGTTTATTAAATTTTCTCTTTGTTGAATTTTGATATATTCATGTTGTAGGGTTTTCCGAGCCGAATTCGGCAGTCTTTCCGGATTCAAAATCAGAGTTATATATCAAAAGTTATCATCCGAAGAAGATTTGGGGGCAAAAACGCAAAGTCTGAGAAATTCTGGGCTGAAAACGTAACTATCAAAGCATCAAGTAAACTAATTGACGAAGCCAAGTTACGGCCGTAACATTCAGGAGTTACGGCCGTAAGTCATCCTTGTTACGGCCGTAACTCCTGAATGTTACGGTCGTAACTCTTGACAGATTGTTATGATTTGTCTAATTTTTTATACTTTTTGTGTATTATTGAGGGGATGGCTGGCATTGATCCGATCTAATGTAATAATGCTGGAGTTTTGGAGCTATTAGATGACTTTAGGTGTATAAATAGCCCCCTTAGATCCTTCATCATTCACCATTCATCTTATAATTTTCCATTTTTTGTAAACTTTTCTTTTTGTGTGAAGAACACACTTGTGTTCTTGAGTGATCTTTGTAAGTATGGTATAGCATATGTTGTTCAGAGAGTTTATTGCTTCTATCTCCTTTATCTACTAAGGGAGTTAGGATCAATTCTTTCTCTTGATTCAACTAATAATGACCACAAAAGCTTGTAATATGTATAATAAACCCTTCATGGGCTAAGTAATCTTTAGTTGGGATTATAAACAAGGTTAGTCATGTTATTTATGTTTGTATAAAGATCTATTGTGAATTACTTATTATTGTGTGTGATTTTCATTGTTTTAACAATCTTTATTTATTTGGCCAATAAATGACGATATTTATGGTCTTCATATGTTTCGAAAGAAAATATGTTTGATTAGATCAAATGATCTTCACTCTAAGTTATTCTAGGGGATAGAAATATACCTCTAGTCCTTAGATGATTCTTTGAGTTATTTTCATAAATCCTAATGCTATGTATTGAAGCCAATCAACATAGAAATATAGTGGATTGATTCAATATGTAAGGGGCGTTTTATAGTTCGAAAGAGAAACCGTCTTTTTAAGGAAAATCGAATCTACACAACATAATAAGTAAATTCATCTTATGATCTACTATACATCTTTTATAAGTAATGACGAACTAAGTTTGTAATCCCAACTATTTTATTTTATCGTTTAATCAATCTATTATTATTGCAATATTTTTATTTCCTTAAAATATTAAAACTAATATTCCATTTTCTTTGAAATTATTAAACCAAACTTTTTAATTGTGTGTTTCACTTATCTTAGTATCTATAAAAATAGACTAATAGTGTATAATTCAAATTATAACCAAACTTCCTTGTGGGATCGATAAACCGGACTCAAAAAGTCCACTTTACTACTTGATACGATATCGTGCACTTGCGATAGTTACACTAAAAACGTGTCAAGTTTTTGGCGCCGTTGCCGTGGAAGTATA
Source organism: Orobanche coerulescens (assembly GCA_033398695.1). NCBI lineage: Eukaryota > Viridiplantae > Streptophyta > Magnoliopsida > Lamiales > Orobanchaceae > Orobanche > Orobanche coerulescens. The sequence continues at coordinate 65,861,499 of CM065819.1, forward strand.
AGTTATATTTGAAATCTTACATTGTAAACTATTTCTATAAGTACAACTTTCTCGACATTGTAACTTAGCACTCAATTGTGTTTGTCCGGTCAAGTGGCGGATAACGGTACTCCGTGACTATTAAAGTCGGATTTTTCAGTTTCCCTCAACAACTGATATTTGTATATATTTTCTTCAATTATTTTCATTGTCTTTTTATTTTTTTTTATCATGGAAGAAACATTGTGGGAACGAGTCATACCATGAAGTTGTGGGAACGAGTGATTGAACAAAGGATCAGGAAATGTGTGAAGATAACAGAAAATCAGTTTGGATTTATGCCTGGAAGATCGACCATGGAAGCAATTTATCTTATCCGGCAGTTGATGGAACATTATCGAGATAAAAAGAAAGATCTGCATATGGTTTTTATTGATTTAGAGAAGGCATATGATAAAGTACCAAGAGAAGTACTTTGGTGGGCCTTAGCAAAGAAGGGTGTATCGCGGAAATATATTGACATTATAAAGGACATGTATGAGGGAGCTAGTACAAGTGTACGTACTAATGTTGGGAGGACAAGAATTCCTATTACGATTGGGGTGCATCAAGGATCTGCTCTTAGTCCTTTTCTCTTTGCCATAGTCATGGGCGAATTGACAAGAGAAATTCAAAATGACGTTAGTGGTGTATGATGTTCGCGAGATGATATTGTGTTGATTGATGAAACGAAGGTTGGAGTGCAATTGGAACTTTGGAGGGATACTTTGGAAGCTCGAGGCTTTAGGCTGAGCAGAAGTAAGACTGAATATATGGAGTGTAGGTTTAGCGAAAACAGTGATAGAGAGGCGGGGATGATCACATTTGATGGGAAAGTTGTTCATGGATCCACTTTCTTTCGGTATCTTGGATCTATTATCCAAAAGGACGGAGAGCTAGATGGCGATGTGGCTCACAGAATAAAGGCAGGGTGGTTGAAGTGGAAGAGTGCCACAGGGGTTTTATGTGATCCCGGCATGCCTCATAGATTAAAGGGTAAATTTTACCGCACGGCAATTAGGCCTGCGCTGTTATATGGCACCGAGTGTTGGGATGTAAAACAGTGTCACGTTCAAAAGATGAATGTGGCAGAGATGCGTATGCTACGATGGATGTGTGGTCATACAAAAAAGGATCGGCTCAGAAATGAGGTGATCAGAGAGAAGGTAAGAGTTGCGTCTATAGAAGACAAGATGATGGAGAATCGATTACGATGGTTTGGTCATGTGAGAAGAAGACCTATTGATGCCCCAGTGAGGAGGCTAGAAAGTTGGGGAGCAAGTAATGTTGTGAAAGGTAGAGGAAGACCCAAGAAAACTTGGATAAAGATGATTGAAAATGATATGCGGTTTCTTGGAATTGGAGAAAGTATGGCGATGGAGAGGCAAATGTGGCGGGAAAGAATACGGATGGTGGATGGAGTCTGATTCTTTTTTTTTTTTTTTTAATTCCTATTTTTTTTATTTCATGTTATCTTTTTTTCTTTTTTTTTTTTTTCATTCATTCTCTTTTTTTATTTGCTTTTTTCTCTACTTTTTCCCTCTTTTTTCCTTTTATGTTATTTATGTAACGATTATTGACGGTTTCAAAGTTTGATTCATGTTAGCCGACCCCAAATCATTTTGGGACTAAGGCTTAGATGTTGTTGTTGTTGTTGTATGGAAGAAACATTGTATAAAATTGAAAAAAGATTTCCCTTTCTAAGCAAAAATGTAATTTTAAAAAATTACAGGGCAAGGCTTGAAAGGATGAGGTTGCTTATGAATAAAAGCATACCTTTTGACATAAGATTCATAATTGAAGCCAAAGTAAGAATAGAGGGTGAATTCACAGAAACACCGACTAGATTTTTACCAGGGCTAGGAAAAAGTTCATATGCGAAGAAACGACGAGCAAAGATGATAGCCGTTTGTTATAAATGTGCTAGATGGAACTGTAATTTAAAATGTCGAACTTTAGGAATTCCATCTACAAATAGAGAAGA